>CM055877.1:5571854-6859354 GCA_029582165.1 Portulaca oleracea
TATTAATGTTACTATGGATTGCAACAAGCATGCAAGCAGGTTGAATTACAAGAATGCTCTTTTAAGTGGTCCCAAAACTATTCGGGTGGTGGATAGGGATCAGGAAGTTGACTCTGACAATTACCGTACTCTCAGCATCTTGATTGAATCCTCTGATGATGTGACTAGCATGACTTACTTGCTAATTTTGAGGATTCCATCCTTGAGGCTTCGAAATGTAAAGCTAGGGGTAAAATAATAAAAAAAAAACAGAACATGTTGATGAAATCTAAGTGAGAGCTTGTCAGAGAAGCAACTTCTAGAGCTAAGAAATCAGAACATGTTCGTGGCCATAAGGATGGTCAGAAAGTTAGAATGGCCAGATGTGCGACCACTTTGGAAGCTGGCAGTCTTGTTGACATTGATGCCAAGATTGATTGTATGGCTTGGATTAAAGGCAATGATATAGGCGTGCGAATCATCGATGATTCACCAAACTGGAGTTATTGATCTTTTAGCTGCGTGATTGAATTGTGATGGATTTTGACTGTCGTGGGGCGAACGCCCTTGCTGTGCTTTTTATGTTTAACAGTGTTTGATTGTTACCTTTTTCTCTTAGAGCTGATTGGTTGTTGTTGTATTCTGCGATTTGTTGTATTCTATAAATTTTTAAGCCTTTTGGCTATCAACAATCGAAAAAAAAAGAACTTGTTACAATAAGTAATCCTATTTGTTGAGATATAATTTTTTACAAAATTTAATAATTGAAGGAACTTCTACCAAAATTGATTTTTTTTTCAACTATCATAATTGAAAGTGTAAGTATCATTGATTCTACCATAAAAAAAATCAAAATCAAAAGATATTGATGAAAGTAACTTACTACAAACAAACGAACAGTTAATCCTTTTGGTGAGATATAAATATTATGATATATGTGATTAATTTTAGATGACTTAATGGTTATGATATTTTCAACTAGTAGAATTTTCAATCATTTATAACTTGATCCCAGCCAACAAAAAAGAATAGTTTTTTAATAGTATGTAATTTCCTCATTTACTTATTACCATTTGAATTTTCACTCTTTTTTACAAAATTACAAAAATGATACAAATGCTGAAAATATATCCTTTTTTTTAATAATCATATAAATAACACTGCAACACACAATTAATAATCTTATAATTATCACCGATCAACAAGTCAAAATCAACACCAAGAAAAATATATAAAAAAAGTCGACATTTGGCATTAATTAAAGTATAAAAAGACATACTTTATATTTAAGTCATTTTAACTGTAGTTAGGTGCAATGGAGCAGCACTTTATTAATTTATAATTTAAGGATAATGATTAAGTTTGAAGCACACGGTGTGCGGTGTAATTAAGGCCGGCTTAATCCAAGACAAGCAGCTGACCTTCAAATTAATTCAATTCCGACAATTCGTGTGCATTTATTTAATCATTATTTATTTTTGGTAAATAGAATTATTTGATCATATCTAATCACTTTTGTAAATATAAAAATATAGATATTAAGACGAAATTATTGCTTCAAAATTAAGTCAATGCATAAGTGGTAGACTCACTAATGCACTTCATTTTGCTAACAGCGTTGAAATTTCCAACAATTAGCGATTCTTCGCCGCATTCCGTCCACTTTTGCCGCTACATGAAGCTGTTTTCACTTTTTAATTGGTCTGTCGACTAAGTTTTTAGAAAATTTCTTTTTCAAAAAAAAACTCTATTTTGAAAGTCTAATAAAGGTGATAAAAAAGAAAGTATACACATATTTTCCTCGCAAAAAAAAATAAAAATAAATATACACAAATATTGCTTCTAGAAAAAAGAAGTATCTTCCATCCCAAAAAAACAAGAAAAAAGAAGTATCCAACATATTATAACAATCCCTAGTATTAGTTACAATGATCACTTATATATATATATATATATATATATATATATATATATATATATATATATATAATAATGGATTCATGTTGTTTAGTGAAAACTTGATGACTATTTTGCTAGTGCATCCAGCTAGAATGAAAATTGTATCGTAATTGTATTTTGTCTTCAACTATAGTAGTTGAAAGTTCTTTATTATTAATTTGACTAAAACAAATCTCATTCGTTAAAAAGATTATTGTGTCAATAAATGCGATTAAATGTTATAACAAGTTATTTTGATCAAAACATATTGATTATAAATTTTAAGGTAGAATCGACTGTTATTGTACTTTTTAACAATGATAGTTGAAAGATTTCCAGTTATGGTAGAATCCGCTTTAAAAAGAAATTGTATCTCAATGTGGAAAAATTACTTATTTCAATAACTCTCTTTGATCAATATAAATTAATTTTGGCCTTGCAAAGGTAAACATACTTTTTTATCTACCATAATTGAAAAAGTATTTTAACTATGTTAGAATCTCCCCATTTTCATATTTTTTTATTGTATGTTAGAGTTACTAAATACAGATGGAATTGTAGTTATATTAATGTCATTTTTATATTTTTTATTGAAAAGAAGTGTTTAACGTTACATAACTATTGTGATAAGAACTTGTGAATTATTTGAATTTTATTGTTTAAAGGGAGTTTTTGGATTGTTCTTTCTCTGAAACTTCTATTCTTCTAAAAAATTGTTTTACATTCTTGGATTGATATAGATCTAAAAATTAAATCTTTTAAAACTAGAATAGTCCTTCAAATTAATTTACAATGTATGTAACTTTTATAGTGTAAGTAGTTTTAATAGGGCAGCAAATATGCATATATTATGCATATTTGAATGAAAGTTAGAGCAAAACGATGTTGAACTATTGACTGTAAAAACTCATGAAAATTATATGAATTGACTAGGGGAAAGAAAAAGTGTTTTGACTTAGTATAACATCTATATATATTATTACATATTAAAATGAATAAAATGATATAATTAAATTTTTATAATGATAATATCATGTATAAATTATATAAAATTGCATACCTATATATCATAAAAATTAAAACCATTCTCAAAGCAGGCATATACTAACTCAATTCCTAAATAGCTATAGCAATGATCACTTCATACAATCAATCTTTAAAATTTTAACTATTAACTCCTTAACATATATAATAATTTATCATATGTCTCTACTATTAACAAAATATAATACTAAAATTAAGTTCAATAATTGTTCTGAAAATATATTAATAAAAATTATTGATCAAAGCAGAAAACTAATTATTGTAAAAAGCTACGTACAAGTGATAAATATTAAAGAACTGAAAACAGTATATACTCATTTTCATTAATCATTATTCAATTTTTAGTGAAGAGTGATCACTTGAGCAAAATGATAAATGTAGTACTAGAAGATCATCCATATTTATCATCCTAAAAAAATATACATTATCATAAATGCCTTTTTAAGCCCAAGAACCTTCCACGTAAACTATATGTACGTTGTAGATTCTGTATATTATTTGATTTGGTACGATTTGGTCAGTGAAACAGCTGCCAAAATACTTATTCTTAATTTGCACTATGATCACCTACAATCGTATCAGAAAACTAAACATTCACCAAACTTAATTAATTAAATTTCAACAAAATAATAATAATAATTACTACCTCTGTCCCTAAATAATTGTCCATTTAACTAAACTTTGACAGTTGATTACTCACAAATTACAATGAGTTACAATATAAATTAATATTATTGTAACTTTTAATACTATATCTTTCTAATGGTGATAATTTCATATTATAACTCATTGTAATTTGTGAATAATCAACCGTCAAAGTTTAGTAAAATGGACAATTATTTAGGGACGGAGGTAGTATAAATTAATAATTTTAAAAGTAATTAGCCTAATCCTTTTGTAGTGTATCACTATCTAGGAGACCACAACCCCACACGGGGAACCTTCCATTATCACTAATCACTAATTAACAAACTATTCCAGACACCTCCTTAGTGTTCAAAGCATTATATTACTCGCTAAAATACACTACTGATTGATTAATTAAATTTAATTAATTAATTAAAACAATTTTAATGTCTTGGAAAATATGAACAGGTGATATCAGCAGCTAACTTCCCTTTTTAGCTGTCATGTCTTTCTGTATATGCCTATATATACTCTCTTTCTTCCTCAATCTTTTTATCACAAAAAACATCAGTTTTTTTCTGAAGAATTATTCTGAGCATTTTTCTGTTAAATAGTTGAGTGAATATTTGAAGAAAATACAAGAATGGAGGGGGCAATCTTGTCAAAAATAGCACAAGGAAAAGGGCATGCAGAAGAATCTGCATATTTTGATGGGTGGAAGGCTTATGAAAATGACCCTTTTAACCCTCTCAGCAACCCCAATGGTGTTATTCAGATGGGTCTTGCAGAAAATCAGGTAAGCATGCATATATACATACATTCATTTTTAATGATTTAGTCAAGGGAGTGTTTGGTAGGAACCCCAGAGAAATTTTTCCCAGAGAAAATTTTCCATGGGAAGTTTTTCATATGAAAGATTTCCCAGGAAAAATTTCGCTTAGCCCCTTTAAGGGAAATTTTCCCTAGGAAAATGGAAAAAATGTGGACCCATCGTGAAAACTTTTCCGAAGTCAACCCCATCCAAACATGGGAAAATAAGTCAATCTGGGAAAATTGACCATTTCCGCGGGTTTATTGAGCAACCAAACGCACCCTCTGGAGGAATTAGATATATGCTGGTAATTAACTAGCATGATTTATAATGAAAATTAAATATGTATCTGTGGTTAATTTTGCAGCTGTGCTTTGATTTGGTGAAAGAGTGGATTCTGAAGAACCCAGCTGCTTCCATTTGCACTGTTGAAGGAGTGAATGACTTCCAAGACACTGCCATTTTTCAAGACTACCATGGCTTGCCAGAGTTTAGAAATGTAATTAAATCTTCTTCTCCTTAATTATTAACCTCTAATATTTAGTAAACAATAATATAAACCTAAGATAATTATATTAATCACATACAGTGATCATTATTTCCGATTAGGGTTTCAGTTTAAGCTCTCGGTTGAGCTAGGATTTCTTGAAAGGCATGATTTTTTTACCGCGACCTTTATTTACATGTCTTGCCTTGATATAAAATCTATATATGAGTTTTTCACGATACAACCATGCAAGCAAAAACCCATATTCATTTGTTGGCTAATTAACTTGTATGCATGCTTACAATTTGACATAAAACCTATATATATATATATATATATATATGAGTTTTTCATAATACAACCATGCAAATTAAACAAAACCCATATTCATTTGTTGGGTAATTTATAACTTGTATGCTTACAATTTGTTACATATTTTTGTGACATATATATACAGGCAGTGGCAAAGTTCATGGAGAAAGTGAGAGGGAGTAGAGTGAAATTCGACCCGAACCGAATAGTAATGAGTGGTGGAGCAACTGGAGCTCATGAACTCATGACATTTTGCTTAGCTGATCCTGGGGATGCTTTTCTTGTTCCTACACCATACTACCCTGGGTAAATCTATTACCTTATAATTCCCTTTAATTATTCTATCATATATTCTTCACTTAATATAATTCTCTTCTTCTAATTAATCGATTTCATATCGAAACAAAGTTTGCAATTTTCGCACTTACATATGTATCTCCGAGGTTTTTGACATTAATTTTTCTGCCCCTCTATATATTTCTCAAATTATTTTCGACAACCTGAGTTTGTGAAATATGTAATAATTTTCTCTATTTTCCAGTAATCGAGTAGCAAACAAAACTCTTGATTTTGTATATACCCAACAAAAATCAGATTCGATTTAGTTTGAACCGATAATATGCGCTTTGAGTCAAGATATTTCTTAAACATTTTGAATTGCTTATAACTTATGTTCATTATGATTTTAAATATAGTGTTCTTTTTCAGTAATTACGCATATTAATCATCATGATTATTAGTTACGTCGACAACAATAAATAATATACTAATCATATCTACAAAAAACAATGCAGATTCGATCGAGATTTGAGGTGGAGAACAGGAGTGGAACTAGTCCCAGTTGAGTGCCACAGCTCCAACAACTTCAAGCTCACACTCTCAGCCTTGGAGGAAGCCTACAACCGAGCCCGGGACTCGAAAATCCGGGTCAAAGGCTTGCTCATAACGAACCCATCGAACCCACTTGGCACGGTCCTAGACAAGGAAACCCTAATCACCATCCTGGCCTTCACCCATGAGAAAAACATCCACCTAGTTTGCGACGAGATCTATGGAGCCACGGTGTTTGGTTCACCGGACTTTGTTAGCATATCCGAGATCCTGGCCCACGAGCCTCATAAGCCGGAGCTGGTCCACCTCGTTTATAGCCTCTCGAAGGATCTAGGGTTTCCAGGGTTTAGGGTTGGGATTGTGTACTCTTACAACGACAATGTGGTGCATTGTGCTAGGAAGATGTCTAGCTTTGGGCTCGTTTCGACCCAAACCCAAAAGCTAGTAGCCTCAATGTTGCTAGATGAGGGTTTTGTGGGGGTGTTCTTGGAAGAAAGCAAAAAAAGGCTAGGGAGAAGGCATAAGGTGTTTACTTGGGGGCTAAGTATGGTGGGGATCCATTGCTTGAAGAGCAATGCAGGGCTTTTTGTGTGGATGGATCTTCGCCACCTCATGAAGGAGCCCACCGTGGAGGCTGAGCTGACACTCTGGAGGGTCATTATCAACGAGGTTAAGCTTAACGTGTCACCAGGGTCCTCGTTTCACTGCACTGAGCCAGGGTGGTTCAGGGTTTGCATCGCGAATATGAGCAATGAGACCATGGAGGTGGCCTTGGGGAGGATTAGGTGCTTCGTCGCAAAGAAGATGAAGAACATGGTCAAGCCATTGGCGCTTTCCTCGGGGAAGAGGAAGTGTATGTGGCAAAACAAGTTGGAGCTCCGGTTGTCGTCGAAGAGATTGGAGGATATCATGGGGGTCTCGCAGCTTGGGTCCCCAAGATCGGCCCTCGTTCGAGCAACTTAGGCAAGGTTTTATGGGCCATTGAGTTGAGGTGTGGGGTGTTTGATGGTTTGGTTGTGTGATGTTGTTAAGTATGGATGTATGTTGGCAAATGATGAAGGAATTGGAATGAAAGTATAGTACATTGTTTGAGTGGGTTGGTTGTAGCCCATTGGGCTTTCTTGAAGTAGGGGTCCAATGGGCCAGCTCACTTTTAAAGTAAAAAAGAAAAATTGATTTAGTGTGAAATACATTACTGTAATATTGTTATTTTATACTTCGCGTAAGCGAGATCTAAACTTAAAGTTGATGTTGTAATTGTAATATTGTTACTACTACTGAATAAATTGCTAAATATATCAATATAATTATGAGTAAATCATGTTTACTTTCGGTGTTATAAAGTTTTTGCAAACTTTAGTCTTCCTTCTTTGTCACTTGTATCAATGTCTAATGTGCAAATAATGAGCATCATGTATATAGATGGCGTTGAACATAAGTATGTGTTGATGAAAGTTGAAGTACATATGGGGTAATGACCTTTGAATGTATCTGTTTAACATATGAGTAATGGGCACTGAATATTAAGTCGGTTCTTGCGATACTTGCTCAAGCTTCCTAACCGTCTAAAATCGGACAAAACTGGTTTACTTAGAGAGCATTTTGGAAGAATTTCTCAGGGGAAAATTCTCCATGGAAAAAATTTCCCGTATCCCCCGACCCCCTCAAAGGGAAACTTTTCCTAAGTGATGGTGTGAAATTGTGGACTCCCTTTCTGGCAATGTCAAAATACAACCAACTTTCTCGGAAATACAAATGCTCTCTTACCCGGGAAGCCGGTACAACACAACAATCAGCCCTTGCTTGTTCTTGTAGAGTTGTAGCCTTATGGCAGTACGAACTGAGGGGATCAGCCTACCCTGCATGGAAACTTGTTCTAGGGTGATATCGTTGCATTAAGGCCCCGTTCTTCTATACGGCTGGCAGCAGTGCGGCGCGGTGTGAAGGAAATGTGATGGATTGTGATGGGTTGGAAAATGTTGTGGTGGGTTGGAGAAAGTTGTGGTGTAATATGGAAAGTTTAACTTTTAATAAAAAGATAAATTCAATTAGAAAAAGTAGATTGTAGTGAAATATGAAAAGTTGTGATGCGGTGTGGCACCGCGCAACCTGTCAGCCGCATAAAAGAACGAGCCTTATATTCATTCAATACCATTGTTGAAGAAGTTGCAACATTTATTTACTAATCTTTTTGTTCATCTTTAGTTTCCATTTTTGTTTACCTTTTTACATTTTTGTTTACCTTTTTACGTTTTGTTCAATATGATGTTTGGTAAGAGTTGAATACACCTAGGCGTACAGATTATGCTGTTTGGTTAGAGTTTGGGGCTACAGAATTTTATTTACTCTCACTCAAATTAGGTCGTGTCACTCAAATTAGGTCGTGTCAATTTATAACCTAATTTAACTGATAAATCCAACCTGAGCTAAACTATCAGATTAATTAACCCTTTGATCCATGCAATTCACCAGGAATGTAGATCAAACTAGGAAAACATGAATGCCATAAGATCCACATAAGTCGGTTATTTACGGTAAATTTGTAAGAAGGTAGCTTTTATTCTCCAAGGATCTACAACCTAACCTAAACCATTACAGTTGATCGCAAATTACATAGGCAAAATTTCCAGTATACTGTAACCCGCTTACAAATTTGGGTAATTTTTCACACCTACAAGATTTTCTGACAAGCAATGTTGCTGTCAGAACTCAGAAGTACTAATATTGCATTCTATTTCTACCATAAATAGTTAATGTCAGATTCTGCCGAACAGAAAACAAAGTACGAAAAATATTACATGAGTGAAAATAATGGTGTTAGAGGCTGAACTTCTATCGGTTCTAACAAGCAAAGTGTCTGTGACTCCGGCCATTGAATGAGCTTGTTGTGTGCTAGTTGAGTTCACTCATCGAGGTTTAGAGAGAACCCCGGCACCAAACAGCAGATTCCTTCTTGAGAACTGCATTGATCACAGGTTTTACAATAGAATGAGATTTTACTGGTTTAGACAATAAATAGGAACGAAAAATTCGCAGATATGAAGGGATTTTGCATGCCCTAAAACCTTGCCCTAGGACTCTAGGAGTATTGATGTTTATGTTGTCTTAGGTTTCATATTGTTGCGGTACAGTTACATCGCGCAGAACTTGTTGTAGACTGTGATTGTACACTAAATAGACCTGGCAAACGGCTGGATCGGATCGGATCGGGTCAGGTCAGGTTCGGTTTGACATGGAGAAACCAAAAATTCGGCTCGGGTTGACTTTGGGTGAATCTTATTCAGGTGGGTTCAAGTGAAGTGCTTTCAGATTGGGTTCTAGTTCAATTCGGATCGGGCTGTCTTCAGGTTAAGGTCAAGATCGTATCAGCCATGCGCATGTCAGTTCGGGTTTCATGTCAGTTTTGTCAGTTTCTAAAAAGGAACAGATGTGTCCTTATTGAGGGCAAACAAAACTATACAAGATTCAAGACAAAAAGAAATAAGGAGAAACACTTGCCGTTAGGGAATAAACTGGAGTGCACTTGGTATAAAGAGTCTTGGCTGATCTAAGTCTGTAGGTGCTCCCAGTTCTGTACACACCAAAATCAGTAACGAATCAATCAATTATCAATCAGAACCGATTGTATGAGTTCAGAGGAGGAACTTGGATTAATGGTGGATTTAGATGATGAACTTACTTTTCCTCTGTCTTTATCGGCTTTATGCTGGCATTCACATCCCAAAGTTTCACACTGCAATCAGCCGATCCAGAAGCAAGAAGGCTGCCTTCACCACTGAATATTTTTTATGAATTGTGAGTAAAATATTGGAAACAAATATCTTTAGAAATCACCCAATCATCAACAACAACAAACTCTTAGGGAAACATGCAGGAGTGCGCGGTCTAAATTAACCAACCCTTCTCTAAGTTTCTGAAAAATCAACACTTTAAATAGGGCTTGGAAACACACTCAAAACTTTTCTCTAAAGTTTCAAATGATTGTTAACCTTTGAACAGGGTTTAATAACTCACAAGGCTAGCTCAAGATTCCATCAAACAGTTGAGTCCCTTACAAGTCATGCACCCATATTTCATAGGATCGCATCAGAAATAACGTTGCACTGCAGTGTATAGAACTTATAATTACCCAAATGCAGGCACTTGGTAGGTTTTACATTTAATGTAATTAGGAACAGTAACTAATCAGACTCCAGATATATTTCTCTTAGACTAGCTCAAGAATTCTGGGGTTTAACATTCATGTCAGGGAACAGCCTAGGATAGACGAGCTTACAAGGGAGACAATTTTGAGAGAGAAAAGTAATGCAAGAACTAAGCATCTTTTTAGATAAAGTAATCAAAATACAGCATTAGAGGGACCCTAAGGGGATGCCACCTGGCACCCATGTACAAAAAGGTGCAAGAACAAAAATCAACATGCCATCAATCTCTCATGCTGTCATGCACAATCTCACGAGCAAGTGATTATGATACCATCGCGAGAATCAACACAGGATTCACTCCAGTTGCTCAAAACTCCATACGGGTCATCTCATCTGTGTGTTCTTTTACAGGGCAAGGGGTAGATAGGGTAAATTTTGATAAAGTTTGGTTGCAAAAGTTTTGGGAGTACGTGAAAAGGTTCGTAAAGGGTTGGATAAATTGATAATGTGCCATACGAGTATCTGTCAATATGTTTTGTAAAATTTTCAAAAATTTTCATGTTCTCCCAAAAACTACCTTACCTACCCCATCCTCTAAAAGAACACACGATTCATTTTTTATCAAAACAGAAATATAGTAACACAGCAACGCTGCATTTTACCATCGTGTTGAACTTTGGTCAAATACTTGATCAAAGTAAGCTGATATAGTATTCAAAACTCAGGACTTTCAAAAAGTCAAACGTGAAGGAAACAGATGTATACTTTGACATGCATTGTATGATTTTTTTTTAGAACTTCAAAATGAATTGTGTGATTCTTTCCAAACCATATTCAAAGTTCGGTATTTTTCAAAAGTTGAAAAGAATATAGGGTAGAATCATATTTAAAATTTTCTTCCAAATTCACAAATCCATACGTAAATATACTAACCTGAAAGCTAGAGTCCAAATGCATGATGTATGACCTATCAAAGGGGTGATACAACGACCACTAGCAAGATCCCACATCATGATTGCACCATCTTCATCACCAGATGCCATATACCGACCATCTGGAGACATTGCCAATGATAAAATCATATTCCTGTGACCAATGAATATTCTTACACACTCGCCAGTCTGTACGTCCCATAAGCGAACTGTTTTATCGCTAGATCCTGTGGCAATGTAATTACAGTTCACGTGCCACCGGACACACTGAAAATAAAACAATACAGAGCATCAGTTTTCCAACACAAAGTAACATAAGAAGATTAATCTTACAATTTCACAAGGGCTTCTGTATGGTTTATTTCATATACAAGGATGAATCCACAGAAAATTCAAGGTGGACTGCCCAACAATTTTGTCAGAAATTGCAACAAAAATTGTAAATCTATCAAGCTTGGGGTAACTTTTTCATGTATAGCCAAATTTAGTCTATTCCAAACACTTTTTTTTTTACTGCAAAAACAATAGGGTAGGGGGGATGAAACATAAACAGAGAGAGAGACAGACAGTTTACTTACATCAACATCTGAATAATGCCCAGCCATGATCCTCAGGGGCTGTATTCGGTCTATAGACCAAATCCTAGCCGTTCTATCATGAGAACAACTGGCAAAATAATGCCCGAAGGGACTGAACTGCATCCAAAATCCATTTAGTCAGAATTGTGATTCGGTATCTGTAAAGTATGCCAAAAAAGAAGCCGAAGAGCAAATGAAAGCATACACACTGAAGATTCTACAGTTTACCAACCATGCAGCACATCAGGATTGGAGATCTACCTGTACATCCCATACAGGATAATTATGACCCTTGTAACAGACGAGGTTGGCATTTAGTTTTGTGCTCCATAGCCGCACTGCATACACAATATTCATTGATCGATATATAAATGAGCAGATGCATACAAAGCTGCTAGCGCTAGACTGAATCAGAGGGCAAATTTGTATCACAAAATATAACAAATGACAAATCAATCAAACAGTTACCAGTAGAATCTGCTGAAGAGGAGAGGATAAAATCTCCAAGGGGGCTAAAAGAGGCAGAATAAACAGGGCCAGAATGACCTTGAAATAAGGTATATGGCCTTTTAACACCATTTGTGCTCGGTAATTGTTCATTGGTGGCTGCATCACTTTCACCTGGCTGAGAGGCTGTACAGGAGGCATTGGGAAGGGGGGGGGGGAGACCTTAGTAATGTAAGAGAAAGTCATAAATTCAAAGGATCAAAAGGAAAGAATTTTGGACTTCTCGGGAACTCACAATTGCCAAGTTGTTGCCCAATTTTCGCCATGTCCCAGACCTGAAAAGGGACAACCGATTTTATAAAATATAAATATAAGAAATAAGAAACATAGATATAAATATAATAAATGAGAGGGAGAGGAACAGAAAACCTTCAATGAGGAGTCTGAAAATCCACCAGCAACCAAGGAACCATCTTGTGATATGGAGGCGCAGTTCAAACTAACAAATGACAAGATGAAGAACTACTTAGAGCCTAGTCACGACAAAAGATAAGAGAAACAATGAATAGAATCGTCATCTGTAAAAGAAAAAACCTGTTACCTGTTGTGTGTATTAAGAAATGTGTAGAAGCTCACAGATGGCAGAGACACACTGCTCAACTGCACACGATTACGTAGGTCTTCGAGGATAGATTGTTCTACTTCAGTTGGTCTATAGCAATACACCAGAGACACCAAAACCACAAGAATCAGGGATTTAAACTGCACTCTTTTCTTCTTTTTCTTTTTTTTTGTTGAAAAAAATCAGGTCATCACATGTTTAAAACATTTATGGATTTCCAAGTATAATGAGAAGGTAGTAGATGTAGCTCATCAGGTTTTGAATAAGAGAAATACATTACGGGCAAACTAAGCTCTGGTTTGACTCTTGGTGCTACTAGTGTAGTGCTAGCCTCAGCACGTGCAGCTTTCCCGCCAGCAGCCCCAGCTTTGTCTTTTTTTGATTTTTTGACTGATGCACCTTGCTTTCCTCCATCAGCAGATCTTTTCTAGATAAATTGAACAGAATATGTGAATAACACAAAACGTATATGAGCAATGACATGAATAAAGAGGTGGCATCAACACCCACCTTATTTTCTTCATTCTCCCCATCCTTGTTTTCACCATCTAACTTCTCAGAATCTGAAAGCAAACCTCCACCCTTCTCCAAGCTGTCCTCTATTGAATCTTCCAGTGTCTATAACAAGAACACAGAAAATAAATGAAAATGTTTTCGACATTCAACACTACCTCAAAAGATGTTCCCTCATGGTTGTGGAAAACTCACAGAACAACCTTAAATAAACAGTGGACAACACTGCAGTTGTACCACAATGTAAGCAAATCACTATCAGTCTCACAGTAAATAAACAATGAATGTATTGCACGATTTCAATTCCAAGCTTGGTAAGGGCACGAAAACCAATGCTAATGTCATACATCTCCAAATAGTAACACACAATACAATACCAGAGCGGCATTTTCACTGGTCCAATCAAAATGGATTAAACACCCTTTATCTGACCAAATCCAAGTGTAGCTGGAGCTAAGTTTCCGTTCCTGCAATGGTTTCAAACGGTGGCCAATCCACACTAAAACAGCCACATTGAAAAGATTGTGAAGTTGGCAGTTGGCTTACTGTGTCTTTGATCCATGACAAGCACGATATGAACACAATTGCCACATTTCACGTCTTTCAGTGCTGCGGCCTAAACTGAAAGTGAACCCGCAATGGAGACTTCACAGTCAGATCTTATTATTTAAAACTTATTCATGTGTGATTTTCTTTTTCATTGCCTAATCTGGTGGATGGTGCATTCTTCTCCATAATCATATGCATTTACCCCTGTGAAGATTACTTTTTTGGTTTGGGAAGCAGCACATGTGGATATTTGATCGGATCTGATGATTTCAAGCCCTACTTTAGAGAATGGGGCGCTTAAGGGTAACAGAAACTTGAATGTGGCATCAGTGTTTTTGTATTTGTCCCCTTTTGTAAATGGAAAACATCCACTTGGTGTCCTTGCAATACATTTCTTTTCATTACTTATCAAAAACAAATCCTCTGGCACTTGAAAGACATTTTCATCGAGCTTCCACTTTTGGGAGAAATTTAGCTCTTCCTCTTTTGATGTGGTCAATTTTGTGGATGACTTTTATTTTGGATTCACATAATTTTTGACGATGCTAACTGAGCATCCCATACTGTGATCTTTTAAACATAATATTTTCCTAACAAGAAAAACTTTAATCAGAACATGGAAATTTGGAAATAAAGACCATCTCAGGTTCCCTCATGGCGTCATCCAGCTCTAAAGCGTTAAGCATTGGATACACCCATATTACCAATATGCAATTTCTGATGACAGGCGAAAAAAATGACAATGATGGAATAGAGTAGCTCATGCTACTGAGAGAATGGATGAAAATTTACTTCAATTTCTTACCCCCCATTGAATTTCTCTCTGGTTTATCAGGTTCACAGCATCTTGGCCACCACCAACTAGTGTCACAGCTTCAGCATCCTCAGATATTGAACCGGGCTGACCAGGAAAAACTGTAAAACAAAAGAGAAGTGCTTCAGACAGACCAATGAGTGTGAAAAGCAGCTATCAAGATGCCACAGAAGAAGATTGGCTAGTTATAACTTATAAACATCAATAAATTGCCAAATTACTAATATTTTATGACATTTACAGTTTCAGTTATAACAGAACCTCAATAGCTTGCACGGACGAACTTTAATGAATTTCCCAGTGAGTCCATGTTCCAAATCTAATGCCCTTGCAAAATTTGCTTTTTGATTACGCTAAGGATGTGATTCCCAAGAGTTCCCTTATCCTGATATATAACTTGTGTGAAGAGGGGAAATCAGATCCATGGCCTGATTCTCCAACATTCATGGGTTCTTTCACTTAGGCTTAAGATTTTGTTATGCAGCCTCAAATCAGTGAGCAAAAAGTTCTTGCAGCCAGGAAAAGGACAACCATAAATGGTCAGAGAAATGAAACGGGACATCCTTTAAAGTAAAGCTGTGCTATCACAATCAGTTAAAAGCTCTTCACTCAGGCGCCTGTACTGTATAGTTGGAAGTCAAGTGACTCAACTGCACTAGTACGAGTAACAATTTTCATTCTTAATTTTGTGGATGAAGTAATGGTTGATGGTGCAAAGGCAAAATAATATTAGTTTCAAGCATTTGTTTTAAGGATGACACTGCAGTGCCCTCAAAATAATTTGTATCGGTCACTCTTATGTCTATCCTCCCAACTCTCAACTTTATTTTTAAAAAAATGGGAAAAGGGGGAGAAAGCAAGCATGTAAGCAAGTACCTTGGAAATTGATGTGTTCATTTACAACTCCAAGCATGGTAATCAATTGTGTGTTGTGTAGATACTGAAGCAGAAGCTCATATGAATACTGCAAAAAGAAGTTTTAGACCAGATTGTCAGACAATTTAACTAATATGCTTTGCTACAGGATCCATATTTAAAAAATTAAAAAGAAAAAAAAACACAGGATCTGGGACAAGCTTCATAGTGTCTATATATAAAGGATTTTTGGACGATAATACATTGTACTTTGGGGGTGTTGGCCAATAATGTACCAAACATTTTTCTTGGGCACTAATATACTGAACTTTGAGGGTATTGGATATAATGCACTTGAAATGATTCTGGCAGTAACAGACCCGGTGGTGGTCTTATGTGGCAAAAAAAAATTAAAATCTTGACCAAACAAATGTCATGTCAGCAAATGCGAACTTGCCCTAAACCAACGTTATTTTATTTAAAAGAAATAGATTTATCTTTGCTTTGTTTGGACATGCTTAGATGACATTAATTTTGTGAATATTTTAATATTTTTGCTCCTCGGCCTGCCACGTAAGACCGCAACCGAGTTAGTCATTGTCGGAATTTAATTTTGTGCATTATTGTCCAACATCCCCAGAGTACAGTATATTATTGTCCAAAAAAGAAGTTTGGTGCATTATTGTCCAACACCCCTAAAGTACAGTATATTATCGCCCAATAACCCATATATTAAATAGATTATAGGGTGAACAATGAAAAAAGGGAAAAAAAAACAACCAATTAGAAACAAATAGAAAGAGTTCCTCACAAAGAGAAGCATATAAACAGAACCATGACAGCATAGAAATGCAAGACTAGACAAGTTTTTTCATGTGTTTTCATACAGAAAAAGGTAGATATGCATTAATCAGAAGCAACGAAAGCTAAAGCTATACACATCCAACATGCAAACTATTTACAAATCTAAAAGGCCGAAAGAAGAATAACAAAAGTTCCCTTCAACCAAAGAGCTGTGAGTCGTGATTAAATAATCTTTGAATCATCAGAAGAGGCGTAACCACACCCTCAAAAGATATATTGCAAGGACACCAAGGAAATGTCAGCCATTTACAAAAGGGGCAAGTTCAAAAACACCCATGCCCTCAAGCTCCCACGAAATGATATTATCAACAAAATCCAAAAACTTCAACTTTGTATCACCCTTAGGCACCACATTCCAACGATACAACATCCCCGGAAAATAGAGTTTAAAATAATCAAGGGACATGTTTTTTGTCCTCGAAATTTTCTCGATTACTTTCCTTTGAAGCGGCCCACCAAATGGCTAAAAGAACCAAATTCCACACATCATGAACGCAACCATTCTACATCCTTCTCCTCCAAGCAACCACAATACTTGCAAATGTGAAAAAACACTATTCTTTTTAACTTTCCTACCAAAGAAACCCTACAAAGCCAAGAGACGATCCCTTAATAGAATTAGATCCCATAAAGCTCTAGCAAAATGGCACTGAAGCACCAAGTGGTTTGGTGAATCCCCTTCCTCTTGCACATAAATCAACTATTCACCAAGATCCTTTTTGACGAGTAATCAAAACAAGTATTAAAGGACACCATGGGGATGTCACGCAAATACAAAACGAGGCTTGAACAAAAGTACAAAAAGCCAAGACCCCTTAAGCTCTATAAAGTTGTATTAATGTACAAAATCCAAAATAGCTCTTTACCTATCCCCCAACCGTCTTTTGAAAACTATTGGTAGTCACAGTACCCTCACGAGATGCCTCCCTAAAAAAATTACTTCAAAAGAAGCCAAAGATTTGCAAATAATCTTCCAATGGAAACAATGAAGAAGTGGATGTGAAGGAGAAGAAGGTAAAGACACATGAAACAAGCTATTTATAGAAGGGACTGATGGTGAATACCCCTTCAGACATACAATCCATTTAATTGCGTCAAGACAAATTGGCAGCTATTAATCCCATTGAACTCAATAAGAAAGCAAACAAGAGTAACATCCAAAAAGACATCCTAGTAAAAATAGGTGAACAAACTTGAGAACCACATACTAGTTCAAAATAAGCAACCGCAACCACAGTCTAAAGCTCCCACTAAAGCTTGTTCTTGCTTGGGTGGCCACCAAAGAAAATATACCCACCGTGACAAGTTTAAAAGAAGAAACCTTGTGATGGAAAGTAGGTCTCCACCCTACAAAAGGAGGCTTGAACAGAAAACAAAAGGCTTCAATCCCTTAAACTCTCACAATAATTTTATCCACAAAATCCAATAGTCTCACTCTTTAACATGATATAAACCTTGATGTCAACTACACAATGATCTCAAAACCCCCTAGAGGCATCTAGCTATCCACCCACGAGTCCCTCCAACCTTTCCACTACAGGATCCCAAATTCTCAAATCCTTGAATCTTCCTCTAAAAGGAACGCCAAATACGACGTAGAAGAAACATACGGCCATACTACTTGAACATCTCTTTACACAAACTAATTTACAGTGAACTTCCTACTTGAATTAGGAGACGAAAAGATGTCATTAATCTTTCAAGAGCTGTCTTAATGTTAGACAACAAAGCCAACAGATTGAACGCACGTTTCTTTTCCAAATTCCAGTTTCTTAGAAAGTTAATTCCAGTGGTATTGATTACCATTCCAATATACCACATCTTGAACAAATGCCTCTTTCCACTTCACCATCTTGAAAAGAAACATTGAGACTTTGGAGATTGATCTCCACAACATACGTCATGCCAAAAATGAGACCACCCATAATAGACCTCCAACAGCCAACCCCATGGGCAAGAGTCAGCTTCTCACTCCACCAACCATGCCTTTGAGGTCCATACGTTGTCACAATTACCTTTCTCCACAAAGCATCCCCTTATTTAGCAAACCTCCAAAGCCATTTACCCTTGAGAGCCTCATTCATCTTACGAAGATGTCTAATACCAAGCCACCTCAATTGTAGGACAGCAGACATCATCCCATCAAACCCAAAGAAATCCCTCACTTCTAAAACACTCACTTTAAAAGTGTGGAAAGGAAAAGCTAGGAAGCATAAATAGATAGGAGAAGGATGGCTTGTAGCACAGAAAGATGCTAAACGAGTGTAGAAAGATAGCAAAAGACATTCAATTTTAGATATGTCAAACTGAAAAACAGCGTAACAAACTTTGACTTTCTAGGATAGAGCTCTGTCCCTTGATGATTTCAAACTCTACTATGTATAACTGGAGTTTGGAGCTTAAGGGCGATAGAAACTCAATTTTTTTTATTTTATCGAGAATATTATTGATGAAAGCCTGAGGTCATACTATTCTTGTACTTGCCTCCTTAGCAAATAGGCAACATCCCAATAATGTGTTATAAAACAAATTTTAAAAAAACAAGCCAACACGAATTGTCAATATACCAGCAGAAACAATACGAGCAAATTATATATCTTGTTATAACCTGTTGACTCTACAAATATCATCATGCTAAAAGAGTACATAAGACAAATTGCCATTATGCCCCGGACTAACCATCATGATGAATAAGCAAATCATACATGGATCGCTCCTAGACTTAGCTCACAAAGATACATTGTTGTGACATGGAAGGCAATAGTTGGAAAGGACAACAGTAAGTTCGCTCAAAAAGGATCTTCATAGTGGAATTAACATGAATTTTTTGGACATTGTAGATAGGATCATGTATGAGAGCTTGAGGGTGTGTTGATTTTTTTGTTCTTTCCCATTTTGTACATGGATAGCACCCCCATTGGTGTCTCCCATATGCAATATTTTGATTACTTACCGAAATCAAATTATCAAATAATGTCCACTACACTACACCAGTACCGCCTTGCTTGACAGCATTGACTCCAAGACCTGAAACCCAAACTTAATGAACCGAACTAACACCCAAAGTAAGCTAACTCAATTGGACTTGAATGACCTAAACTAAAGAAAACCTTATAGAATCTTTTCCTCTAAAGCTTTTTATTTATTTTATTAACACAACAGTGTTACTAAACCAAACAAACGGACCCAAATTCCACGCGAGCCAAGAAGGACGTAACCCAAACCAAAGGTAAACCAAATTTCATCAACTTGAACAATGACCCAGTTCAAAATTGACTTGATCCCCAAAACCCACCTAAAAAAACCTTGTCCTGACTATGTATTTGGAAATAAAATCACAAATAAAGCCGCTTGGAAGATTCATGAATAGTTTGGATAAGTTTGGGCTCTTATGATAGATATGATGAAGACACTTGGCGAGCAATACCATTCCTACATTGGAAATTCACACAAAAATCTAACAAATTCTCAAGTATTTCAATTCAATAATGTTCAAGTACATAGTCTGCCAAATCCCACATAAGAGGCTTAAATAGACACGAGTCCTAGGGAATTAGGAAACCTAAAGATATCCTCAATAAATCATATAAACTATAATAGGATAAATTATATAACCTAATACTTTGTCTCTTTATTAGGCTATCTAAGATAAATGATAAAATAAATACAAAATAATTATAAAATGCAATAAAAAGACAAAATCTTCCTCAAAACTCCTAAAAAGCTATTGCATACCTTCCCTCATTCTCATCTTACATACATTGTGAGTAACTTCTATTCACATATAACCAGTGTAAAACTTCTCCTCTAATACTTCTTTTGTGAGATTGCCCCGCCTAATATGTATGCTTTTGTGGCAAACTTTAATAAACAGAAGGATGGATGCAATTCATTAAGGAGACCACGATGAAGGTCACCCTTTTCAATTATCCGTTATACACCCCCCCCCCCACCCACCCAAAAAAAATAAAGAAATAAAGAAATTACACAATATGAGTCATCTGAAGACCTTCATATAGTCACCCTCACAAGAGTCATTCACCATAAATCTTTCAATTCTTTCAATTCAAGGAGAATTAAGAACCAAAATGAAGTGTGGAAGTTAACTATAAATAAGGCTTGCACAAAAATAGTGTGCACATCCATGCATGTCCAACACTTTGAAGCGAATTAGAGGAGCATTGACAATAGGGCATATGGTACATGTGATCTCGTTATATACATTTGTGTTTTGTCTGTATGCACATTGCATGTGTGCAGTGCATCTCTCTCTATCTATCCACCTACATGCACGTCTATCCATGTGTACAAGTGTGTGCCACTGAGTGTCAGTGTACATGTGAGAGAGAGACAAGTGTGAGCACGCACACCCGAAGACAGAGTATGTGCTACCAATAAGACATTAATGCTTTCAACTGTTTCCTGAGAAGGGAACATGAAGCTCAGCAGAAACTTTCCCGCCAAATGTCAGAGCAAACACGTACTGCTGCTCCAGCTTATCTAACACTTCAACTCAGTTACTTTGTCCCATAATATTTGTTGCTTACGTTCCCAATAACATCTGAATGACTAGTTTAGTGATCTTGCCTATACTAATTGTATTTCTTCTCTGTGTATACAGTTCCAATGACATATATTTAACAGATAATTTTGTTGATGAACTCAAAATTTACTTTCTTGATATTCCCTCTAAACCCCAAAAGTTACAATCAAAATGGAACAAAGGGAAATCATTTCTTCTGTTCTAAAGGAGGTTAAGACTAGAAAGAACCTGACAGATCTTGATATTTACTTTGCTCTGCCTTAATGTGTGAGCAAACTCCATCTCCTGAACAACAAGCAACAGTTGAAGGATAAACAAAACAGACACTTTCAAAGATGCCCATAAAAATAAGCAACAATAGCCTGATAGAAAATCTTGAAGTGCAGCTAACCTCTAAATGGGATGGAGAAAGAACACCTTCTAACTTTTGCAGGTCTCTCTGGTGCATAGTTTCATGGTCTTCACGAAAGGTGTTGAAGAAATTACGGGCTGCAGAATCATGTTCTTGTTAGAAATCACCAATACCAGCAGTATTACAGAAGTTTTAAAAACGAAATAGACTACTGGTTTACAGCTCTCGCTAGAGAAAGATAAGAAGAAACCTCACCTTCCTGTAGATGCCCTTTCGCAACGAGATCCATGAAACAATGAATAAATACTGGATAAAGCACCCGGAGCAATTCATGCTGTTAAGGATACCAAAGCAAGAATGAAAAATGAGCCTTTAGTTAAATATTTTATTATTTATGTAACGAAAATGTAATATATAGTGAAAGAATGATCAAATGCAAGCTACAAAGAAAATGCAATTTACAGCTAGCATCCTACAAAAGAAAAAGAGGAAGTGATAAATTCCCCATTACCCCAAATATAAAGTATCAGTGAAGTTGCCTTTCAAAAGTGCTATAAAGGAGTTTTACACCCTCAAATGCTCAGCAGTTTCTTTCTCTCCAAAAAGTTCAACAAATCACATAAGTTACAACCATGTCAATCATCTTCTCCCTATTCACCTTCCCACCAAAGAAACCCTCCCATGCCTGCTGTTAAACAAATAATCTTCTAAAGTTATTTTTCACCATTTATTGGCAGCGGACATAATTTTTTTACCATTTAACTACTGTCGCACACTTCCCTTGTGTGACTTTAAATGGTAAAAGAAGAACACTCAAAAATCAATTCAACTTGAAAACAACCAACATCTGGGAGCAGCTATCTTGTGGAGACACTTTGCATCAAGTAGCCATAACCCCCCCCCCCCCAAAAAAAAAAAAAAACAACACACACGGGAGTACAAGAAACAGAGGGTACAAGTCACGGGATAGTTACAAAAACATCATCACCTAACTCCCACAGCCTTTTAACCTTGAACAAAAACCAGCAAATGATACAGATCACAAATGTTCTAGGAAGTAGATAAGAGTGGGGAAGAGGGAACTCACTCTATATAAATCCAGTGAGTTGTAAGCCCATGATCTCAGCTTGCTGTATCCATCGTGGTATTGCGCAGGGAGGCTCTCTGCCCTGGCAACAATACAAGAAATTTGCCCATGGTTTCCAAAGTCAATAGCCCATAGAGTTTAATAATTGGAAGAAAGATGAAAGATGTAATACTTGACCACCAACAATGACCATCATGGTACAAGCCGTTTCTGTTCACATGGAAAAACCACACACGATACATAAAAGAGTACCGTTTCATCACTTTTAAAGCTTGACGTTATTGCATTTATGAAAGCACCAGGGAAAGAAATTATGCCGGACACATCCAGCATTATGAAGGGGATGTGAAAATTCATCTACTCACTCTTGCAATCCATTCACTAGGAGAGGGCATGGCACTCATATTAGCAAAAATTTTCCCTGACAATTTACACAACCCAGCCACTGCACACTCCATTGGTACGAATACAAAGTTTTCACAATATCTTACCCCTATCAAAAGGCCTTCTTGTTCTTGGCTAAACTAACCTTCTTTTCTATAGTCAATTGATACGCTTCTTAAAGACAAAGGGTTTTAAAGTATATTGAACCTCTTCGGCAACAGTTTTTGGTACAATTCTACCTGAAAAATCCCCTCTTGATTCACAAACAACCTCTAAACCAAATCTTTCAACTGAAATACCACTACTCTAAACCAAAAGTAAGGATTCAAATTTCACAAAATAATCAAAAAATAATTCTGTAGTTTTTTTATAGGAAAAAGATATATATTAATAATAGAATTTAAAGGAATGTTGCACAACTAGCACCATACAAAGCTATGTACAACAAAAAACAAACTGTCCACAAAAAAAAAGAAAAAAAAATTGTAGTTATAATTGCAATATTAGCTTAATCACATTATATCCCTTCCAAGTATACAGTTTCACAACATGTAGTCAATTGATCCGCTTCTTAATGAAAAAGAGTTTTTTAAGTATATTGAACCTCTTGGCAAACTGTGGCCAGTATAATTCTACCTGAAAATTCCTCTCTTGATCCACAAACAACCACCAAAACCAAAACTTTCAACGCAAATACCGCTGCCCTAAACAATCTTAATATTATGGAAGAAACCCTAAACCTTAAATCTAAAACGACAAACGACAAACATTATGGACAAATAATCAAAAAACAATTTTGTAGCTATGATTGCAATACAAGCTTAATCGCATTACATCCCCTACAAATTCCAACCAAACACCAGTCCCAAAAAAAACCCTAAAAAGCACACAACTAAGTGATACAGGAAGTCAATATCAAAATTTGGCAACAAATAGCTCGAAACCAAATTGAAGAGCGTAAGTAGAGAGAGGGATAGAAAACCCTAAATCGAAAATTCCCCTCTTGATTCATAAACAACCACCAAAACCAAAACTTTGAACGCAAATACCTCATAACACTTCCCTAAACCGAATGTAAGGCTTCAAATTTCACAAAATATTCGAAGAACAACTCTGTAGTCATGATTGCAATACAATGCCCAACCACATTACATCCCAAACCAAACACCAGTCCAAGAAAAACCCTAAAAAGCACACAACTAAAGGATCAAGTAACTAAAGCTCAAAATTCCGCAACGAAATCAGACCTGAATTCCAGCACAAAACCAAATCAAAGAGCATAATTAGAGAGAGTGAGAGAAATTACTCGGAAGAGAATGATAAGATAAGCTTGGAAACATCAGGATCAGTTTGGGAATCCGAAGATGAGTTTTTCGACAGTTGCTGCTGCTGCTTCTGCTGTTCTTCTTGAAAAGCAAGCTCGGTTTGTTTGAAACCCTTCTTCTTCAGATACGCAATCACCGCCTTCTCAATCTCATCTTCCTCCATTGTCGAACTCCTCGAATCGAGTTCTACTAATGCTGCTGCTCCTTCCGATTTTCTTCCTCCAATTCCACTCTTATTTTCCAGCGAAATTCAAAATCGGAACTTTTGACATACAGCAACTGAGCGGCGGAGATGGGACGTGCGAAGATTGTAGTCACGGCGGCGCTCTGGGTGGTCGCCGGTAGGAGGTCGGCTGTGCGGAAGGAGTGAAGGGAGGAGCAGAGGAGCAAAGCACGAACGAGTCGAGCAGCACTCAACACTGGCGATTTGCAGCCAAATACCTTTAACAATAAATAATTGTTTTTTGGCGGAATAAAAATAAGGAAAATTGGATTAAGAATCACTGCTTTCAGTTTTTATATCCTAAACATGTCAAGGTAGATTTTGATACCATTATAATATAATTTTTATTTTTATTTTTTACCACTAGAATATAAAAATAAAATAGATTTTATTGACATTCAAAAGATAAAAGTAAGGATTATTAGAATACAATTTTCTGTTAAAATAATTTAGAAATTGAAAAAAAAAATTATTACAGAATTCCGAGGGCTTCTAAAATCTAAAAACAAGTTAAGGTAATTGTTTTTGTGAGTTCCAAAATGTTGTACTCCCTCAGGCGCTATATTACACCGGTTTTTTAATGTCACTTTTTTATTGAAATTTTTCTATCACATATTTTGTTAAAAAATTACAACAGATACTTTTATGATAGTAACTTTTATTATTGATCCAATAATAGTACTTTTATATAATAGAAGTATATAACATTATACAATAAATTACTAAAAGGTACCCTATATTTTGCGTTATCTATTTTTAGGGGACTATATATTATTGAAAATAATTTCTAGGTACTCTGTGTTTTGTAGTACCTATTTTCTGGTGACAAATTATCTTTTAGTTTTATTATAAGATCCCCAAGATTATGTAAAATTGCAAAAATATCCCTACCTTGATAAAAGTTTGTCAATTTATATTTCCACCTGCATTACTATTTTTTTTTTGAAACCTGCATTACTATTTGTTTTAAAGAAGGAAAATTGGATTTAAATAATCTGAACTTTAGGCCATAGTAGACTAATAATTTGAACTTTAGATTTGGTTCTAAATAATTTGAACTTTGATCCCCTTGGATTCTAGAAGACGCCACGTAGCAGTGAACTTAATCATGCGGGATGACGTCGACGACGGCACGTGTTCAGGCTTTTTAGTTGTGCCATGTCACCATCGTTGTCATCATCCCACCGAGTTAAATTCAACTTAACTCGGTGGTGTGCTACTAGAATCCAAGGGGGTCAAAATTCAAATTATTTATAACCAAATTTAAAGTTCAAATTATTTAGTCTACTATGGCTCAAAGTTCGGATTATTTAAATCCAATTTCCCTTTAAAGAATTAGCATCTCCATATTTTTCATTGACAAGGTCTAATAATTTGTTTTAAAGAATTACTATATGTTCTGCATTACTATTTGCTTTGATACCAAATGAAAAATATGGAGATGCTAGTTCCTTAAAACAAATAGTAATACAGGTGGAAATATAAATTGATAAGTTTTTATGAAGGTAGGGATATTTTTTACAATTTTACATAGTCTCGGGGATCTTGTAATAAATTTAAAATATAATTTGTCACTAGAAAATAGGTGTTACAAAACACAGGGTACCTAGAAATTATTTTCAATAATATGGTCTCCTAAAAATAGATACTGCAAAACATAGGGTACCTTTTAGTTAATAATTGAACATTATATCATTGAGAAATTAATAATGAAATTCTTTTACAGTTTGATTAATGCATGGATCAATGTGATAGTTAATGTAAGACGGAAGAAGTACGAGTTAATTACATTTACTCTACCTCACATATGCGGTAATAATTTTTGCACACCCGACATTTGGGAAATAATTTTCACCCTACCTGACATTTAGTGAAAGTGATTTTTAGTGTTAGAATCTGGTAACTTGTCATCGGAAATGGAGAAATACAATAATACCCCTATATCACTATGTAAAGTTACGATGCTGCCCTTTAATTTGAGAAGAAGACTACTATGTTGGAGAGTAGAAGACATACACGGTGGTTTGGGAGGGGTTAGGTTTTCATTTTCTGTATGGGAGGGGAGGTCGGGGAGAGGAATCAGAGGAATCAGTGAAGTGGTTGGGTTTAAAATGCCATGACAATTAATACTAAGGGTACAAAAGTCATTTCACATTTAATTGAAAGTCAAATGAAATAATAACAAGGGTATAAAGGTCACTTCATATTTATTTTTTTACAGTTTACCGGAAAAGTCAATAAAAATCAATTATAACATACTTGAGGGGCTTTAAGTTTATGACCACTTAAATGTCAGGTAGGGTGTAAATTATTTCTCAAATGTCGGGTGTGCAAAAATTATTACCACATAAGTCAGGTATGGTAAATGTAATTAACTCGAAGAAGTACAATATATGTTTCGCTTTTGCCAAGTTGGCAACTATCCATCAATCGACAATTTGGTGTTATTAATTACCTCTGAACCTATAAAATTTATTGATAATTACTTCTCAGATAAGAAGTTTGTAATTGTTTCATAGATATGAATCCAAAGGTTTAATAGATATACATGCTTTACCCAGTTACAAAAACGTTCTACCAGAAAATACACCTATAAAAGACACCATCAAAAATTTTGAAGAAAAGACGCTCCTCCATGCATTCTATATTAATTGTCATTTTATTGACTGTCACGATTTCTAATATCACAATTTGATTTATAATTTCTTATACAATATCCTATGAACAATTATAATATTATACTTTTATAGTAATATTTTCTATTAAGAATCTAATGATATTAATTTTATATATAACAAGTCATTATATATATTGAGAAAGTTATGATTAAAATTTTAAAATTTTGACTACACAATTTTCAAAGATGACAATTAATATAATAAGTAATTTATCTTAGCTGCGGCAAACTCAATTCCAATCATAATTTTGCCTGCTTGTTTGTTGGGGAGTGAGAATCCAAAGTCTTCTTATACAAATCTTTACCAGTGAGTTTCCCCCCCTACTGATCAATGTTTTTGCAACTATGAAAATATAAGTAACAATATCGCATAGAAAGAAAATGCGCCTCACCTGGTTTGATTTATCAACCCGTTTAAGATCCACACTCAAATAACTCCAAAACCCGAGCAAGAGCGATGCACAACTTGGCCATAATGAGCTAACCAATGCACCTCTCGAATAGCATCGGGTGCCAACTAATGAAGAAACTCACCACATTTTTCATCGTCACTAAGTTTCCAACAAATATAACTGATTCTTCTCAAATCTCTTTCCGAACATCATCAATCAAACCACCTAACAAAATAGACATCTAACTTTGCTCAAATATACCATTTCATTCCACACTAATCAAAATCAGTTGGTTACAGAATGCATATATTATATCAAGGCATATGTCCTACAAAATTCAGGGACGACAGTTTGCCCGTTTCATGAAGCAACCAATTCTGTGATTGATCAATTATGAGCTCTGCAGGTAACGACAAGCCGATAACGCTCCAATTGTCCATTACTTCCATGATTGACCCAACGAACTAGGTCTCATGTCCGATTGCTCCTTCAAAAGTTTTCAAAAATCAGGCGATGTAGCTCCAGCTGTCCCTTACTTCCTTGACTAGCCCCGTGAACTAGGTCATATGTCCGCTTGCTCCTTCAAAAGTTTTTTTTTAAAAAAAAAAAACAGCCAAACGATACGTCAGTCAACAAATAACCATTGGTGCCACGTTTTATCTCACAGCTTTCAAGGACTCTGAATTATTACTTCTCTTCCCCCACCCTTTTACATTTCTTTTTTGTTTTGTTTTTTTTTTTTTTTTGGGGGGGGGGGGTCTCAAAGTACTCTGGTGCATGGAAGAAAGGCTGACTATAACTAAACTAAGGCTCCCTCAACCTCGAGATAACGGGACTAAAAGGGATTGTTGTGTTTTCTTTTTTTTTCTGATTTTGTTTGGAGGGGGGGGTGTTCATGCCTTGGTGGGTGAAAGATTCAAGGGAAAGGGTAGAAACATCACTTAATTGCTCCCTAGTCCCCATGGAATTTGAGCCAGCGCACTCACATACAAATATATAGTTAAAATGCCAATGGCCCTAGTCGGCAATGACAATAAATGGATAAGTAAATAAGCAATAAATTTGGAAGGAAAACAAGTATCCTAGAATGAATAGCACACTACAGAGGGCAGAAAAGCTGAAAAGCTTACCACAGGGTCGTCGGCTGCCATTTTATCCCAGTCCTTCAACTTGGAATTTGTTAACATGAAAGTGTCGCGTAATGGGGCCCATGCAGGTTGGTCACTGTCGTCCTTGTCTTTTGAAGCAGCTACCTGCATCTCACAAAGTTAACGACAATTGTCAAGTTTTAGACTAGAGATTGACCGGAGACCTAGAAGCCAAAATCCGAAATGCCGCTATGCAGATTAGGAAAAGGGAGAGGAAATGAAAGGTTTGCTATGATGTCTTTCATAAACAGGAAACATTAATAAGAAGCAATTTACAGCGCTGATAAGCAATCGCCAAAACAAAGGGAAAATAAAAAATTACAGCAAACCTCAAACTCACAAGCATACGCATAATTAGCATAAAGGTTCACAATCAAAAGGAAAAGAAAGGACACCCAACCTTGGTTGTATCTTCCACTGATTGTCCTGATGAAACCCTGGTCAATTCCGAGATGAATACTTCTTTCCTCCGCTTTGTCAAAGCTAGCATAAAAAAGAATTGACTCAGTGAAGGCAGTTTAAATAGATACTTTAGTACAAAAGGACAACAGAAAAAGAAAGGTTGTGTCATGTGACAGCATAACCCTATTCAATAGATACTTTAGTTGAAGGCAGTTTAACTTTGGGATGGATGAAGCGGTTTGACCCTTGATTCCGAGGAACTATTTCCCCCTTTTTTCTGGTGCTGTATTGGGGAGGGGATGGCCAATTATATAAGAGTTTAACAGGCCCAACACAGTGGGCTCAAATCAACCTGGACTTTTTTTATAAAAAAAGGATATTGGATTTAAATAATCTGAACTTTGACGCGTGATAAGACTTACTAATCTGAACTTTAAAAATATTACTAAATAATCTGAACTTTGATCATATTGGATTACAGTAGCATGCCAACATTAATTATTTACCCAATCCTCTTCTTTAAAAATCTTCTCTATCTTTGATTATTTCCCTTGTTTATTTAAATTCCAATATGATCAAAGTTAAGATTCTATTTTTTTTAAAAAAAAATGAGGATTTGGTAAATAATTACTGACATACTACTGTAATCCAATATGGTCAAAGTTTGGATTATTCAATGATATTTTTAAAGTTCGAAATATTTACTCTATCATGCGCCAAAGTTCATATTATTTAAATCCAATTTAACAAAAAGGTCAGCATGGTTGCTTATGCAGTATGGCAGAATGTAGCCTATGAGACGTTAAGATCATTTGACGTGATTGGCATCAACTTGTAGTGGTTCACTTAACCATGGGGTTGTTCAGCATTTGGATCCATATAACATTCACAAACAAAAGCAGCTAGAAACAAAAGCAGCTAGAAACATTAGGATCCCCCATACCGCACTCAAACGTGTCATATGGAGGGTTGTTGTTGTTGTTGTTGTTGTTGTTGAAACAAAAGCAGCTAGAAAATTCGGAACCCATAATGATTTTGCAAAAGTTCAGACAAGAATAATTTTTCAACGTGGTATTTGAAGGATGTCCCTTAAAACTCTTAAGCCCAGAACGATGACCTGGACGGCTGGCCTTTTTCTTTGTTCTAATGAGCAATCAAAAGATGTATTAAAAGACACCAAGGGGATGTCAACCATTTACAAAAGGATGCTAATTTTTTTTTAAAAATAAAAAATAAAAAAGATTCATTATGGGCAGACAACACTTTCAATTGAGCCATCCTAGAAAGATCTGAAAATATAGGGATTTGAGTCGTTCATCTCCAAACCACGCATTATGTCAAGACGAAGCCCTAGCCCCATTCTCCACTTTAAAGTGCGCAATAGACTGAGATTTATCAAAACCACCAATAATAAATTTCCAACAACCAAACCCATGGGCAAAGAAAGCTCAGTTCAGAAAAAGGGCAGGGAAACAAAATCCTCATACAAGCATAGTTTCTAAAACCAACCCAAGCATAGTATAAGTGATTCACATCTTGGTCAAGTTAAACTACATCAAATATTCGTTAAACTTCCAAGTTACAACTACAATCTCAATCTTCCATCCTCTTCCAAGCAAAAATATAATTACAGAGGGGATTCACGTATCATATAGATTTAAAGAGCTAAAAAGAAGGATGGAACACATTCTTCCGAAGTTAAGTTCATAAAATTCTTCCAAACGGTTTACAAAGCAAAGCTCATATTTCAGTATCAACTAATCATGTAAGTAGAATAGCAGTACCTTTTGCATCTTTAAACCTTGAAGGATTCAGACCTTTCTGAGCATTTTGAGCCTTATTGACCTGAAGTCAAGAAAAACAAAGTTAATATCAGGATATCAACTAATCATGTAATGTGCCATCCGATCCAATTTAACCGTATAACTCAAACATCGGTAGCAGAAACTTACAGCATTAAACAACTTGACCACTGAATTGTTGATAGGGCGCCAGAGCAATATCAGAATACAATACACGAGGGTCAGAAGTTGGCAAATAACTCAAGCAATATTCAAAAGCTTTAAACTATTGCTCAACAGATTAGTGGACAGGTTAGATACCTCCTTTTGTAGCAACACCAATTAGAAACTTCTCATGAGAATCCAAGAAATTGGCAGGCTTCACATGCCCCATCTCCTGAATCTGAAATGTTCCATTTACAAAATCAAGACAGTATATTAGCCAAGAGGTGCGGAAAACATCAGTTACACAGGGAAAACCATCTGAATCACATGAAAAATTTGACAGAAGTAAACAATACATTACCATACGCTTTTCCTTCTTAGCTTCCCCCTTGACCTTCCGCTCAGCATCTTCCTCAGCGAGCTTTGCCACAACAAGCTTCTTGTGTGCTGACAATACAGGACCCTGCAAATGCAAAAAATGCCACCAACATAAGTAGCTAGTAGACCTGTCAATTCGAGCAGGTCAGTTTCGGTATGTGTTGGTTTCAGGTTTATTTAGGTGTCAGATTCGGGAAACGTGTTCAAAACCCTAAGCTTTCGGGCGTTTTCAGGTCGACGTTGGGGTCGGGTCAAATTCTGTCAGGTCTAGTACTAACTAGCTATGTTACTCTGACTCTTCATTTTCCCTGCCGTACCCATGTCGGACCTTCTATACTTGGACAAGGGTTAAACCCTCGACACGTATAAAATTTCTTTTAAATAGCCGAGTCCGACACCTGTATCCAATATGGACACGCAAACCCGAGTCCGAGTAACATAGCTAACTAGCAACACAAATACATATTATTAGAAAAAGGCAATCAAAGAAAATGCATAAGTAACCCACCAATGTCTCATCATCCACACTCTTTTTCATGATTTTATGAAATGCCACCCTAAATGCTTTGCAACCTTCCACAAACCTCATGATACCCGTCTGCACTTGCTCTTCATCATCATCATCATCATCATCATCTGAAGCATTTCCTTCTTTCCCCAATCCCCGAACACCCGATTCACTTTCACGGTATCCAGATTTCCTACTTCTCTCCATCTCCAAATCCTCATCTTCTTCATCATCATTCATGCAGTCGTTTTCTCTGTCATTGTCTCCATCATCATCCGAATTATAATCTCTCGCCCTCTTACGAAACAACTTTTGCATTTTCTGACTAATCTTGTTCTTCTTCGCCATGCCCGGAACAACCTTCATTCTCTTCGATTCACGGCCTCTCTTATGCTGCCCTTTATTCCGTTTCTTCGGCCCAATGGCCGACGTACGTGCTTGAATTTCATCCACCATGATCACTTTATCAAATTCTGAGATTGCTCACCTACAAAATTCCATAAGAATGACACATAAACTTGGGAATTTGTGGTTCGGCAAGTCTTAGCAATCCAATGGCAAGTTCGATTCAATATTTCAATACAAATCAAATAAGAAACAAATTCGAAAGCAAAACATAGAGAAAGAGAAATTCGAAATAGTATGGAGGAGGAGATGAAGGAACGAACCTGAGCAGCAGGAGAGAAGAGGAGTTCGATGAAGACCAGCGAAAAGCGAACACAGACAGAGACAGAGCTAGGGTTTAGGGTTTTGTCGACGATATGGAAGGAGAAATACATTAAATCAAATAATATTAATTTTTTATTTCATAAATTAAATTTGAGATAACTTTTTTGTTTAAATATTTTCATTTTGTAAAACAAATAATTCTAAGGGCGCAAAAAAAAATACTATCTCTGTCCCTTATCAAGTGCAAAAACAAAACTAACTTTAAAAAATTGTATAATAGAAAATTGGGTGAAAAGTTGAAATTGGACAAATATGCCTTTTCATTTAGTAGAAATAAATGAGAATAGATAAAGTAAATCTCATTCATTAATTAAGAGTAATATGAGTATTTCAATTATTGGAATTGTAAATTTAACAAAAAAAAGAGATAAAATAGTTAGGGAATTTACACTTATTTAGGGATGGAATAGCATTTTGTATGTACAGTTTTAGTGTTGTGCTTTATGAACTTTTATAGGGCTTTGATTTTGATTTTTTTCTGATTAGCAACCACTACACAAATTTATTCACCCGATCAAAAATATCTTTTAATCACGATAAAAATATCTCAGCCCATACATCAAAATTGGATTGGGACAAAATAAATTTACAGAACTTGGTAACTTAGTCGATACAATTGGACTGAGTGTTGAAAGACAAGCGAACCTCATGAGAATTGCCCTAGTATGGCTATACTACAAGCCAAACTAAGCCCCCACCAAGATTCTCCTTTGATTTCCAGAGACTTTTCTTCATCTTATTCATTCCATCAACCAACAAAAGGCTGACATTCTCTCAATTCATGGTGCTTCTACTATACCAACCGTGAGACCTCCTTCACTTTACTCTTCTGCATCATGTTGTTTCCTTATACATCATAATGATTTTATCCCCCTCCATCCATGCTCTCCCCAAAACTAGAGGACAATGACATATGTGATTCTTAGAGTAACCTCCCAACCTCCCCAAAATAAAATTAGAGAAATAGAACCAATTACAACAAGACGGGCTATTGGCAACAACAGACACATGACAATGCTCCAAAACATTTGCCTTATCCTTGGTCAAAATCAAGGTCATCCTTTATATCCCCAATTTTTATGCTTTCCTCTTTCAACCTCATCTCTCTTTCAGTTGCTTCCAAACACCAAATCTCCAAGCTTCTTCTGAGTGTCAATCCCCAATGAGTAGACCAATGAGCAGCAAACCATCTCTTTATTTTCAAAAATCTTCATATTCATATCATTCCACACTGCTCAAATTACTACAAAAATGCCCAACACCACTGAGGAATTAGATAAAGTATGTGCCTTCTCACAGTAAAAAATGCTCAGCACCATTGAGGAATTAGATAAAGTATGTGGCTTCAGTCGGGGATAACTCGCCGCACAAACTCGATCTCGCCGCTGGACATTCAGACTGACCTCGTTGGCGCCACCTCTTCTCCAGGTCAGCGCCAAACTCACCAGTGCGGAAGCTCTGATTGATTATGCATTGACCATATAGTTCTTTATATATTTGTATTTTATATATCTACTTAGGAACATTAATGATTAAGGATAAATATACATTACCTCTGATTTGATACACAAAATAAATGAACAGAATCTTGTAGATTTTGATGCTATCATAATCATGAAGTTTAGTTTTGCTAATAATTAACTTTCTACAAAAAATTGCTATAAAAGTGACAAGACACTTCATTATATATATATATGAGCAACCAAATCTTTTTATGAAATTCAATCCATCCTCTCCTGATATCTCTGTGAAAAAATAATTATCATAACAGGCAAACAATTATATTTGATTCAACTGCAACATGGGCAGAAAAATGTCGTTTATGCCTTTGCTTCTTGTTCTAGTGGTCCTTTTTTCTTGTGGTAACTATAAAATTCTATTATTTATTGATTCATTCACTAATTCCTCTATCATTTTTATCGAATAATGGAGTTGATTTTGTGTTGTTTTTCGATCCATTTAGGTACTACTTATTCAAGAGATCTCAAAACAAATGAGATTGACCGTCTAGGTGTAAGATGTTATGCTGTCATGCCTGTATGCACAAAACGCGGTTGTATAGAAGTATGTGATGGAGATCCCAATGTTTATTGCAAACCTAATCTTTGTTGTTGTATTAGCTAGTTAATTAAGTGAAGAATATGTCCTTAATAAACAAATAAACACCCATTTCTTTGCCGTTCTGAACTATCATGTTTTAATTATACTTTTACTATTCCTTTTAGATAATAAACTATACATAAAAGAATATAAAACAAACTATTTGGTGATACTTGAACAACAGTAGGCAATTAGGGCATAGGTGACGGCGGTGAACAGATACTCAATTTTTACTTTGAATAAAAGTATTGACCAAGTGTCTATATTAGGCTTGTATAAATTGCTAATGCATGTTTAGTCTAACCATTATAGATTGAATATAAAAGATAGAGATGTCAATTTATGATTCAGAGTACAATGAATAAGTTTTGTTATTTTATAAAACTAGCAACAACACTAGTATATGTATAACCAAGACAAGCCTTTGGGGAAAAGTATTCTGTTGTGAACCACCCCGGATCCACCTTTCAAACTTCATTATCTCAAAACTTCGTTGCTTCTTTAACCAAGTTGGGTCATCCTTCTTCGCTGGAGTTAGGTCCAAACAGTGAGACCCTACAATAAGAAAAATCGTTAATTAAGATCATAAATGTAAGAATTAGGAGGGGATCATTAGGGATTTGAATTAAAAAATAATTAAGGATATACCTAGCCTTGTTTTTGTGGCCACCAAAGTTTTGGATATGTCATCCAGGATCCTACATAACAACATTTCAAGTTAGTTAAATTTGCAAACATTTCCAAAAAAAAAGGAGGAGATGGGATTAAATATGTATAATTACCCCAAACTACTGTAAGGATCCATCAAACCGTTTGAAAAGATAATGTTGCTACCGTCTTGGATATCCTGTAACAATTTTACACAAGAAAGTCAACTGTAAAGGAACGGGAACAAACTTATGATGGAAAAAAAAACTGAAATTAATTAATTAGTTAATAAGTAAATTTAAATAGAAAAACTCATACCCGGCCTCCATAGTACGTTTGAACCCAATTAGGACGAGGCCAAGTTTCATATCTTTCCCTACAGTCTTGCATATATTGGCTTCTGTTAGGGAAGATCTCTGGCGGAAGTATGGGATTATGCCCTTTACACTCTCTGATATGGACAATCTCACTACATTCCTGCATTTCAAATCCAATTTATCAATTTATGATTCTGACGTGGAAATTAAAATCAAAATTGCATATATACCTGCCAATTCCAAGCCCTCAATGAATCTGAGTTGAGATCATCAAAGATGGAAGCACCATAAGCGGGTGGTAAGTGGACACAGAGTCCGGTCGCCATGGTAAAGAGTGCTTATGCTAATCCCTCAATGGTGTTCTTCTTCTTAAACGCAGTAACTATGGGGGAGCAAACCTGATTTATCCAATAGTTGTATCTCCCATTGTACTAAGCGGCGAATGCAAACACTTCAACTAGCATCACTTTCAACTCGTATGTCGAGTTGAGAGGTCCGACAAATATATACATATAAAACATTGTATTACTAATGAATGAAGGAAAAGGAAATAAAAAAGAAAAATTTACACACAGACTAAATGGTAATACTTTAGATTATTGCCAAAACCAAAAGACAATGTAAACTCAAAGTATGACAATATTCTATATATTATTAAAACACTAGTTCTTAAGGGAAATCCAAACCTAAAAGAATCAATTTAGAAGGTTTGGTAGGTTGCAAAGCAAATTACAAACCTACACAATTTATTACATTCATAAATATAATATTAAAAAAAGAAAAAATTATTTAGTGACCATGAGTTACCAATATTCAATACACAATTGATGGGTAAAAAAAGAAAAAGAAATATTAAGTGACACATGAGCTACCAATATTTAATACATAATTATAATATTTATTGGTTTTCCGTTCATCAATTTCTTATTATAACATTCTAAGAAAAACATAAGAAATAAATTTGTACACGCAACATAAAATATTAAAGTAAAATTTTCATAGAAAGTATATATATATTATTGTTTTGTATTTTCTTTAATAACTATTTTAAAATATAATTTCTTTTTGATGGAAAAAAATATAAAATTTTATTAACACTATTATATATATTTCAAAACATACAAAAATTCAAAAAATAAGTACAGTATCAAAAGATGAACAAGAAGATTGGGTAAGGACTGCATATATATTAAAACTTTACAAAAAAGGCTAAAAGCCACAAAAAAAAATTAAAAATAACAAGAAAATATAATTCTCATTGTCATTGTAACAAACTTTTGTCAAACAAACATCATCGTTTTACAAAGAAAATAAAAAGAAATTATTTACTGTTATTTTAAGGTCAACCTATTACATCACTAATATATACTATATTATATGTATATAAATTGATAAGCAAAGTTTCAACATTTAATAACTATTTAATTCAGTAAATAAATGCTTAAATATGCTTCTTACTTTATGATCAAGTAAATTTATGAAACAAAATTATATATTTTTCCTAACGTTAATTATTATAATGTATGAATATTTACGAGTAATATGGACTTTATTTATGTTTCCAATGTCACGTTATGCAGAAATTACAATTGTTATGCAACTTTTTAAAATTAATTAGTAATCGTCATTTGAATTGATTTTTTGATATGATTAAATTGATAATCATTATAATTAAAATAAATCTAAAATTAAAACACAAAAATTTCTAAAAAAAAACTTTCCGTGCATTGGATGGGATATAAAGGCTAGTTTGGTATCAGAATGATTTACTGACTTGTTATTCACCATCAATCCTACACAAAAATACACCTCTTTCTAATCTTCAAACCAAGTTTTCTTGAAAGAACATGTATTTTAGAGATACTTTTGAGTGACACCATACTTCATCTTGACATCCTCTGTAAGAAATCAAAGCCACGATGATTCTCATTTAAGTTGCGAAATTAGCAACAATAGAGCGATTTGAAAGGGAAAACACTTAATTAGGTGCTTAATTTAGTTCAGAATGGATAAGTGGTTATCCAGAGTTCTAGAAGTTAGTATCTTCCATATAGTTTACAAATATTTTACAGAGGGTGTACATACAAAGAGGTTTGTTTGTTGTTATACGTTTAACAACAATACGTTCAAATAGCAATAAGTAGGATAAAACTCAGTCATGAATACAAATGATTATGCTATCAGAGGACAATTATTGATACTACATAGATGTTATAACAATGTTTACTATAAAAAATGCAACATTTTATATCAGATTACTCACAGTCACTTATCACACTACCATAAACTATATAGTCTTAATTCGTAGGTGTTGATTATATGGATCCCGCATATATTTCATGCTTAAAGAAACAAAAACAAGATGAAAGAAGTGATGAATTTGTACCTGCAAGTGTTGAAGATTTTGCTCAAACGAGCAAGACCGTCAGGGCGTGAATTGATGTCATCAATTAGGCTCCAAGATTGACGAATGATGTCAGCACACTTTCGATTCACTCGCTAAGAAATTAAACATTAAAAACCAAAACCAACATTTATTGAGTTATAACTAAATACATGATGTTATAATTAGCATACAGAACTACAGATTGAGTTAATGAGCACTTATGTGAGTTGTGACTAAAAAAAGAACAAAATAGAAGAATTCACATACATAATTAATTAATACTTTTTTGCAATTCTAATGCGTATAAGGTGGATTTTTTCTAACTTCTAACCTCGTAGTCGCTCGTGATGATAGAGCAGTAGTCACGCTCTGGGGGAATATCCTCAAAAAAGAGGATAGGGGCAGATGAAGCGAGGGCCCCAATTGCAATGTGCGGATATTTGAGGCGGAACCATGCCGCCAACACTGCAATATTTTATCAAATTAGATTCTTTACATATAATTGCCATTATTGAGAAGCAAAAAGAACAATAATAACCAAACAAAAAATAGAAAAATAAAAAAACAAAATCAAATTCAGAGAGGTTTACTTACTCCCAGCGTAGGACCCTCCAATCACAATCACCAGTAAGTCAGGAGCTGAAAGATTTGCCTTGAGATTTAAAATAATCTCGGCAAAATCAACCAGGGCTTCCTCTGTGTTTAGGTAGCTCCTGACCATAGGAGAAAAGAAAGCAGCATCGATAGATCCATACGGAATTGATGTCCCATAGAATCGATGCTACAAAAAAAAACCCCCGAAAAAGGTATTTAGAGGTTTTCTTAATTAAAACAAAATCTGAAACAATAAAAATTAATAAAAGAAACTCAGATAGGTCTTTGAGCAATGGGCCATACTGGGTTGGCCAGCCCATACACAAGTCAAATTTGGGTCGGACTGGGCATGTAGGTTATATATAAACAACTCCATTTTGGGTTAGACTAGCTGTCGACCAGCACATAAATAGGTCAAGTTTGAGCCAGCATTAATAGGTCATGTTCGGGTCGAGGCTGGGATGTGTTTGGGCCACTTAAAGACAGATTGATTTCAAGATGCGCTTGGTTTGGGCCAAGCTAGGTAGAGTCTGGGCCAGCCTATAGCCTCGGTTTGGGTCAGTCCACAAATAGGAATTCAAGATGCGATTGGTTTGGGCCAAGCTAGGTAGAGAACTCTAATTAACAAAAGCAAATCATGAATTCCCCACACACACAGACATATATATATATATATATATATATATATATATATATATATATATATATATATATATATAACACGGTCCGTTATACCTCAATATAAAGGATGAGAGCCCCTAAGCGAGGAGCAGCCTGGTTGATAACTCCAATGGCGTCAATGGAGTTACTAATTGTGGTCTCCCCTCCAAAGAAGACCAACATGGGCCCTTTGTCTTTGGGCCCGACCCAATAGGTTTCATCCACCAAAAACCTTTGCTGGAAGGTTACTTTCTCGTAGAGTCCCCCAATCCTAAAATGTGTAAGTCTTTGGGTGTAGTACTGGGCCTCGGGATCACTTGTGGCCCCCACCAATGTCCACAAGGACAAGATCAAGACGAAGAATGTAGGAGTCGTCATATCTTTTCTGAGCAATGGAAATAATTCAGATGATCGATTGGGGTGGCAAAAATGGTTTAGGGTTTATGATTAGGGCTTAGAGTATTCAAGGTTGTGTTTGTGTATGTTGGGGGGGGGGGTATTTATAGAGGGTGAAAGTAGATCGAGATGGAGAAAGGAGAGAAATAGAGGAGATATATACGTAGATGAACATACATGCATGAATGCATGTACATTTATAAGGGATTAATACAAAATTTAAAGATTATATTACTTCATGTCCAATTCTGTGTGTGATATCAAATAAAGCATTATGCCCCACTTATTTCCAAATTGCTCCATTATTATTTATTTAATTACAAAATCACAAATTATTATAAGTGTAAAATGTTAAGGTGTGATTATTTGGCAAAAGAGATCGAAGGTTTAGGCCTTAAGCCTTTCCCCTTCTTCAGTACTCACTTCTAACGTCCCAAAAGAAGATAAAAAAATTAAAGAGATAAAGGGTATAGAAAGAAAGGAAGGAAACGAGCTAAGGAAGAAACGAAAAATGGAGTTCACCCTCCAAAATTAACTGTTACTTGCATCAGTTACCTTGTTCTTTTTAAGTATAGAGAAGGTGTATGTAAGTTAAGGTAATGTTTGGTGAAGAAAGGTAAATGTCCCATCAATTATTTCTAAATAAATTCCGTGATTATATAAATAATTTTAAATATATATTATTTAAAATATATAAATATTTTTTTAAATGATAAAGTAAGGTAAAATAAGGGAAAATAAAATTTTACTTACCTTATAAAACAACAAGGTCATACAAATTTCCTTTGTTTACCAATGAGAATGGCTTAGTTCGTTGGGAAAATTGAGTCAATATAAGGACCTCCACCAATATTGTTTCCGTTTGGTTTTTCTTTTTAGAATTGCACTAATTTATATAATTGACTTGTGGTTTTCTCTTTTTTTTAGCAATATCACTTTAAAGATAATTAAAAAGTTATTCCTATGTAATAATTAGCAACTCTTCCATTCTAATTGGCTTTGCCTTTAGTTTTATAGATTAATTAAGAATATAATTTTCTTGAAGGCATTCAGTGAGTTTCTTTTTTACTCATATTGTCACTCCTATTGATATGTCTAACAAGCTAACTGACAGCACATTCGGAAGTGCAGACATTCTTATATTCTTTACGTTGGATTAAAAAGTATGAAAAATTGGAATCTAATAAACCAAACTTTATTTCCATTTTGATCTAACAAACCAAACTTAACTTTTTGTTAATGACAAACTGTACTTAACATAATATTTTTCTTAGTGAACCTCCACTAATTTTCGATTACCAGAAAAATGATATGAAAGTTTTTTTTGTTGATTGAAATGAACCTAATTAAAATGAACAATGTGTTGGAAGAAAGGCTCGAGCAGCTATTGTCATTTTTCCGGTAACCGGAAATAGGTGGAGGTTCACTAAGAAAAATATTATGTTAAGTACAGTTTGCCATTAACAAAAAATTAAGTTTGGTTTATTAGATCAAAATGGACATAAAATTTGGTTTATTAGATTCCAATTTTCCAAAAAGTATTTAATGGATGAGACCTTTTGCATGCCCATGTCTCAATTACTTTTCTAAAGCGAAAAGGAAATTAAACTTAAAGAAAATAAGAACAAATTCTTATTTGGCAAAAGAGAAAGAATGAGACCTTTAGCCTCTGGTTGCCATTTTTGTATACCAAAATGATAAAATATCTTGGGGTAAGATATATTTTAAATGTCTTGTCTTTTATAAAATTTATATATTTTATAAATTAAATTGAAAAAAAATTACATGATTGACTCCAATATTCTTTGGACTTCTGAAACCCTTCTCAATCCCAAGGGCATTCCGGTCATTGCAGATACTTGGGCTTTTAGCTAAGCAAGTCAATGCGACGATGCCATTATCTTTATTAGTACGAATAGTGTATTTCCGAAAGCAAGTGGGTTCCCATATGTCAATTCGAGCGGGTTGGTCGGCTATGGGTCAGATATATATATCGAATTCAGTTAAATATAAGACGGGTATAATTTAAGTTTGGATTAATACGAATAGTGTATTTCGGTTTGGGATGAATTCAATGAGGTAAGAGTTTGATCTTTTTCTCTCTTTTTTTTCTTAAAAAAAATTGTTTCTAAATCCTATATTTTGTACAGTACACGTAATAAAATACAATTATTTTCCAATAACAATAGGTTATTGTAAATATTTCAACTTAAATTATAAAAATAACAAATGAATGATTTGTGCTTATAGTTTTATAGTCATGAATTCCAACGATAAGTCACGAACTCTAATAGAGTTGTACATTAAAAAAAAATTCAGGTCAAATAGGCAGGTCAAATTTGACCCGCTAGTTTGCGAAGTTTTTAAGTTGAGGTCGAGAAAATTGTGTTCAAAACCCTGAATTTTCAGACAGATTCGACTTGGTTATTGGATTGAGTAAAAGAAAAATGACAAGTCTAGACGGGATTGCCCATGCTATGCTAATGGCATATGCAATGCAATGAAGTGAGTCAGTGACTCATATACCTTGGGATTTCAGTTAAAGGAAACTAGGCATCACCCCGTGCGATGCAAGGAGTGAACTAAATTTGTTACTTTTGAAATCTTATAAAAGCCATGGATAAGTAATTGTCTATACAAACTAAACTAAAATGACAATGAACGTTGATGACCACGGCGAGTTGCATGATACACCATCCTTCCTTACGTTGACGTTTGTATATGTGATGCAATTTCAAGTTGGGCGGGTTAAGGGTGGGGTTTGTTTGTAAGGTCGAGCTGGATCTGCTGAAGGCATAGCACAGTTGAAGGCACACAAAAAGGTGGAGCTGGATAACATACACCATCTCAGATAATTTCTTTTTAGTTAGAATTTTTTTTTAAAAAAACATATTAACATTCAAGAGGTTATAGGATATGATTTATTCATACAATGCGATAGACAATTGGATTGAACATGATAACAGGTAAAATAAAATAGCAGCAAAATATGATAACCAGTTAAATAGGTATGATGAACAGAGATAGACAATTGAATTGAACATGATAAGAGGTAAAATAAAATACCAGTAAGATATGATAACCGGTTGAATCCAATACAAACTCCCGTGGCTCTATTTCGTGGGACCCACAATGATTTCTATCATAATATAAATCCGTATTGAAAATAAAAAAATTGAAAATAGAAAAAAATATAATTTTCTACATTTAAATTGGTCAATTCCCATACAGTTACTCTCGTGACTCTATTTCGTGGGACCCACAATGATTTATATTATAATATATAGATTATTATTATTATTATTATTATTATTATTATTATTATTATTATTATTATTATTATAGGCAACACAACAATAATTATTGTTATTTGGACCAAAATAATTTAATTCAGAGTCCAAAGCAGTCAAGGATTACTGATACTTTCTTATCTTTTTAATTTTAAAATAAAATCCGTATTGAAAATAAAAAATTGAAAATAGAAAAAAAATATAATTTTTCTACGTTGTGATTGGCCAATTCCCCTACAGTCACTCCTGTTGCTCTATTTTGTGGGACCCACAATGATTTCTATTATAATATATAGATTGATTATTATTATTATTGTTATTATTATTATTATTATTATTATTATTATTATTATTATTATAGGCAACACCAAAAAAATTTAATTCAGAGTCCAAAGCAGTCAAGGAGTAGTGATACTTTCTGTTTTTTTAATTTTGAAATAATATCTGTATTGAAATTAAAAAAATTGAAAATAGTAAAAAAAATAATTTTATACGTTATGATTGACCAATTTCCCTACAGTCACTCCCGTGGCTCTATTTTGCGGGGCCCACAATGACTTCTAGTATAATATATATAGATATGGAACAGTTGGAAATATTATCAAAGTCCAAAGCCATAGGGGACTTGTGATAACTTTTTTTTAATTATAAAATAAAATTAAATTTAAAACAGCTATGGAATATCTGTAATTGGTGTCAGAGCCCCAAGCAGCTTAGGTTTATAATAAAATTCGGCTGAAAATAAAATAAAAAATTATTAAAAATTAGGTCCTTTTTTCTTAATTGTGATTGGTTGAGACTCTATGAAACGCTCTCGTTGCAGTATTTGCTGGGTCCCACATAGATTGTCATTATAAGTATATATTATTATTATTATTATTATTATTATTATTATTATTATTATTATTATTATTATAGGCAACACAACAATAATTACTGTTATTTGCACCAAAATAATTTAATTCAGAGTCCAAAGCAGTCAAGGATTACTGATACTTTCTTTTTTTTTTAATTTTAAAATAAAATCCGTATTGAAAATAAAAAATTGAAAATAGAAAAAATATATAATTTTCTACGTTGTGATTGACCAATTCCCCCATAGTCACTCCCGTTGCTCTATTTCGTGGGACCCACAATGATTTCTATTATAATATATAGATTGATTATTATTATTATTATTATTATTATTATTATTATTATTATTGGCAACACCAAAAAAATTTAATTCAGAGTCCAAAGCAGTCAAGGAGTAGTGATACTTTCTGTTTTTTTAATTTTGAAATAATATCTGGATTGAAATTAAAAAAAATTGAAAATAGTAAAAAAAATAATTTTATACGTTATGATTGACCAATTTCCCTACAGTCACTCCCGTGGCTCTATTTTGCGGGGCCCACAATGACTTCTAGTATAATATATATAGATATGGAATAGTTGGAAATATTATCAAAGTCCAAAGCCATAGGGGACTTGTGATAACTTTTTTTTAATTATAAAATAAAATTAAATTTAAAACAGCTATGGAATATCTGTAATTGGTGTCAGAGCCCCAAGCAGCTTAGGTTTATAATAAAATTCGGCTGAAAATAAAATAAAAAATTATTAAAAATTAGGTCCTTTTTTCTTAATTGTGATTGGTTGAGACTCCATGAAATGCTCTCGTTGCAGTATTTGCTGGGTCCCACATAGATTGTCATTATAAGTATATATATTATTATTATTATTATTTTTATAAGCAACACCAAAATAATTTAATTCAGAATCCAAAGCAGTCAAGGATTAGTAATACTTTCTGTTTTTTTTTTTTAATTTTGAAATAAAATCTGGATTGAAATTAAAAAAATGACAATAGTAAAAAATAGTAAATTAGATATGGAACAACTGTAATTGGTGTCAGAGTCCCAAGCAGTTTAGGTTTATAATAAAATCCGGTTGAAAATAAAATAAAAAATTATTAAAAATTGGGTCCTTTTTTTCTTAATTATGATTGGTCGAGACTCCTTGAAACACTCTCGCTGCAGTATTTGCTGGGTCCGACATAGATTGTCATTATAAGTATATAGATTAAACTTTTGGATGAGACCTTTTGCATGCCCATGTCTCAAATACTTTTCTAAAGCGAAAAGGAAATTGAACTTAAAGAAAATAAGAACAAATTCTTATTTGGCAAAAGAGAAAGAATGAGACTTTTTGCCTCTGGTTGCCATTTTTGTATACCAAAATGATAAAATATGTTGGGGTAAGATATATCTTAAGTGTTTTGCCTTTTATAAAATTTATTTATATATATATAAATTAAATTGAATTTTTTTATTTGATTGAGTACTTCTATACTATAATAATACATAAAAAAGATATAAAATTACACTTTTGTCTATACTTTTAAAATTTACAAAAAAAAAAAGTCTAAAATATCTCTAACGGATGAGGTTCATTAGTTAAGATGTCAATTTTAATTGGTTGCGTAGCCAACACATTCTAAACTTCATACAATTGATGATTTAATAGTAACTATAAAAAAAATTGGGGGTTAAAAATGATAATACGTACTAATTTCATGAGAAGAAAGACAGTTAAACAATGTCTTGCCCCAAGACACGTATCACCACTCTTTTGTATATACATACCTACATGTTTTCTTTTGAGTATACTCGGTTTGGTCCGGAGTAGGTTATATCTTGCTTAAGTCATCAGTTTAATTGTAACTAATAATTAAGATCAATTTAAACATCGTAAAGATAAGGAAATGGTTAAGATAATAAAAAGGAAACTTTCAACTACCATAACATTGACAAAACAATGCTTCAAAAAATTGAATCTTTTTGATTGAATTATTCAGAAGAATATGGTAAAATATAAAGTTGAGTGAATTTAATGCCCGTTATTTGCTTAATAGTCAGCAATGGAATCACCAATCGCTTAGGGAATTTTCTTCAAATCGAACAAATGGTTAAAGCGTAACCATTTGTGTAGGACACAACTTGATTTTGCGGCGTTAAAAGCTTATTTCAAGGGCCTCCTTGGGAGAGAGGTAAGGGGGAGTTAGGAGGGGTTAAAGAGGGTTCCTACTCCTCCTTATTTATGGTTGGGAAGAGAGTGAGGGAGGGTAAAGGAGAGTAAGAGGGAGTAGGGTTTACCCCCCTTTACACCTCTTTATTCTTGGTTTTTTAACACCCCAATTTGGGTTATAAGGAGGTGTATATCATACATAACATAGAAAATGACCATTATACCCCTAACCCTCCCATACTCTCACTATTGAACTACATATATTATGAAAGGGTAAATATTCCAATTAACATTTTACTCTTATGAACTCTCCAAATACTCTCCCAAGCAGGGGTAAGTAGTTTACCCTTATTAACTCTCCCATACTCTCACCCTCTTTTACTCAAATTTGTGGTTGATCTTAAGCATCTCAAAGTTTCTATCATTGTTACTATCTTTATGAGAGAAAAAAGTGCATTTACTTGTTTATTGGAAAATTAAACTAATATTAATTCAAGGACTACATATTATTTCCATTTAGTTTTTCTTTTCCTAATTGCTTTATATAAAGTTAAAAAGTTTAAGATCGGTAAAAGTTAATCATATGTGATAAGTAGTAATTCTTCCATGCTATGTAGCTTTATATATGCTTGTATATATTAAGAATATGTAATAAGTAGCAACTCTTCCATGCTAAGTAGTTTCATATATGCGTGTATATATTAAGAATATAATTTTGTTGAAGGTACTCAATGAACTTCTTTGATAGGGGCGGATCAGAAAATATTGATAGAGGGGGCCACTTAACTAATAAAATCTTATATTTCCTTATTCTTTTTTCTTGGGCCACATAAAGAGAGAATTAATTTAAAAAAATTAAAAGTCTTATATGAATTACAATATTTTTACTATATTTGATATATTGCAATGAAGGTGCTTAGGGCTGGGGGGGGGGGGGGAGGGGGAGGGTTGGTGAAGACAAAATCTTGGAGTAAAAACAATTAATCAAACTTGCTTATGGGAGGAATCGAACCCAAGAACATATGAGTACATCATTCCGATTTCCATAGAGAAACCACTATGCTTCTAATGGATTAAGGTATGATTAATGCAACATTTAATAAATGACATAAATCATAGGGAGGGCCATGGCCCAGGCCAGCCCCCCATGAATCCGCCACTGTTCTTTGATATATTTCATATCCTTCCACTTATATTGTGACTCCTATATAGTCCTATTATATCTTACAAGCTAGTAGATATTTAGAATGCAAATGCTTTTGAAAAAGCATGATGTTACCATTTAAGAGTTAAAGGCTCATACACATTTACTAAGTATGCACATGGCCATTAATATGAAATAATAAGAGGTTTACTTAAGTGGAGCGTATCGGGATGGGGCCCGAGCCTCGAAATCACTGGTCTCCAAGCCTTCCCGCACCCCCTCCACGAAACACAATGAAAATAGCTCCGAGGACGGGTGTGGAATCCATTTCAAGGTGGACCCGGGACCTTGGAGGCGTATTCGGGTCATCACGGGATTGGAGCTACGAGTCCTCATCGAGACCTACTTCGGGCCTTTAAAAGGGTTCGGAGTCATTTGGAAAGAATAAGCGGAAAAGGGTCAACGTGGGTTGTTGGAATCGACGCGCCTTCACGCTTTGGATCATAACTCCTTCAATTTAACTCCGATGGGTCTCAAATTTTGGGAGCTTAAAGTACACACCAAGAACTTTCCATAGATATCTCACAGGTTTAAAACGGAGTTCGGATGAAGAAGTTATGCGCGTTTGAAGTCGGCAGAAAAACTGCCCAACCGTCGCGCCCGCGAACATACGGGTCGCACTCGCGACCTCCTGATCCCGAAGGATACCGTACCTACGGTCTCCAAGACCGTACCTACGGTCTCTCGATGTAATACCCCGGGTATGTGGTTAAAGAGTGGCTTAAAAAGGATTGAAATGACTACTCATATCACCAAGGTGCACCTTCTTTTATGGTAGCTCATCGGTTGGGAATTCCTCAGTTAAGCGTGCTTGGCTGGGGGTAGTCTAAGGATGGGCGACCTCCTGGGAAGTTTTCCCAGGTAGCGTGTGAGCGAGGACGAAGCATGCTGGAAAGACTCGTGGTGATTTGTGGGGCCAGTCAGCGATCCTTGAAACGGTTGTTGGTAATGTCTGCGGCCAGGGAGGGGGCCGGGGCGTTACAGATGGTATCAGAGCCGACCCGCGAGGTGAGCTGTGCCAGTGGACGGGAGATCCATGGGCAGTCACCTAGCGGGGCGAAGATTCTGGAGTGGATTTTGGCACAACGAGGACGTTGTGCGCTTAAGTGGGGGTGAATGTAATACCCCAGGTATGTGGTTAAAGTGTGGCTTAAAAAGGATTGAAATGACTACTCATATCACCAAGGTGCACCTTCTTTTATGGTAGCTCATCGGTTGGAAATTCCTCAGTTAAGCGTGCTTGGCTGGGAGTAGTCTCAGGATGGGTGACCTCCTGGGAAGTTTTCCCAGGTAGCGTGTGCGCGAGGACGAAGCACGCTGGAAAGACTCGTGGTGATTTGTGGGGCCAGTCAGCGATCCTTGAAACAGTTGTTGGTAATGTCTGCGGCCAGGGAGGGAGCCGGGGCGTTACACTCGAAGCTTGAAATCGCTCGATGGATTTCGCCAGGTCGCGCCCGCGACCCCCTAGCGTCGTGCCCGCGACCTCCCCTGTTCTGCGCGTGTTTTCCCGGCTTGAAACGCTGAGTTTTGGTTTATTTCTTTTAGTATAAATACTTTGTTTTAGCCTCTTTTTTTTATAGCTTTTGATGATTATGAACATGCTTATGCATTGGCTAGGGTTTCCCTAAGTTTTCTCTCAAAATCTAGATTACTTTATCCAATCTTTTGGTGGTGTTTCTAGTACTCATTCCTTTACTGATCATTTGGTGGATTCTTCCTTTATGATGGTCATGGTGGGGTGTTAGGCTTTGGTGGTGGATTCTCTTTTATCCAAGGTCATATCCAATCCCTTTGGTGTTCAAGTTTAATTCGATTGTTGCATTAAGACTACAACTCAAGCTAATTTCATCAATCTTCCCACCGCGCTACGCTCCATTTGGTATCAGAGCTCAAGGTTTTTCATCTAACTTGAGTTTTTTTCATTGTTCTTGTTAGTGTGTTCTCTAGTGTTGATTTTTGTGGATTGTATGCAAATATTGGTGATCCCCATTCCCTTTGCAATCCAAGAGTATTGGAATACTTTGTATTGTGTTTGTATTTGGTGTTTTTGATGCATATTGGAGCTTTGAGGAAGAGTTGAAAAATTTGTGCACACAAGGTGTTCGATAAAATGCCCAAGTGAGGAAAACACAAAGAACCCTTAACCAAACACAAGCCAACTACAAGAAAACCCCCAAACTCCACAAAATATCCCAAACACAAACCGTCCCATACCCTTCCCTCGATATGGATGATCACGATGATTTCGATAGAGAGGAATCAAGCCCCCGGAGTAGCCCTCACATTCGGGCTCTCGAGAACCGACTCACCACCGCCTTCAACAATCGGTTCTCCACCCTCGAGCGCAACATGGAAGCACTTATGGCACGGTTTGACAACCTCGCCCTAGAGCGTCAGGCTCCACCACAAGTTGAACCTCGAAGGCGTGCACCTAGCCCTGCCCGTCCTCCTCCAAACTTTGAGTCGAGCGACGATGCTAGAGGCTCTCCTCGACGTCGAATTCGTCGGAACGTGCATGATCAACCCCCTCGTGACGATTTCCAGGACGTTAAGATTGACATCCCCGAATTCAATGGTTCCACTGACCCAGATGACTACATCGAATGGATCCAATTGATGGATAGGATCTTCGAGACCAAGGAGTATGATGATGGAAAGGCTTACAAAATCGCGAGCTTGAAACTCACTAAGGCCGCTTCGCTTTGGTTTGAGAATATGAAGGTGCAACGGGTTCGTGAAGGAAAGACGAGGATTTCTACTTGGACACGGCTTAAGCAAGTGATGAATCACCGCTTCTTGCCAAACACCTACCGGCATGATGTTCTGAAGAAGGCGTATGCTCTTACCCAAGGCAAACGAACCGTCGGAGAGTACATTTCGAAATTCGAGCAACTTCTTATCAAAAGTGGCCTCCAGGAGCCGGAAGATCAAACCATGATGCGATTTTTGAATGGCTTGAACTCCACAATCGCTAAAAGGGTTGAGATCCAACCATACTATTCCATGGATGAATTGTGTAGTTTGGCTCTCCGAGTTGAGCGAAGAAGAATGGAAAGGTCCAACACCAAACCCTTGTCTAGACCCGTCTACTCACCATCTAGCCGACCTCCTCCGGAGTCAAACACTCCAAGGTCTAGCGAGACACCCATGTCCACACCAACACCAAGAATTGACAAAGGAAAAGGACTTGCTACGGAGACTCCAACGGAACCTCCTCGACGAACGGAAGGCCGGAAGTGCTTTAAGTGTCATGGTTATGGACACTTTCAAGCCGATTGTCCAAACCGTCGGACTTTGACACTCCAAGAGGTCCACGACATCGACGATGAGCTTCGAAAGGCACAAGAGGAATCCGAAGTGTTGGTTGAAGATGCGATACTAGTGATGATGAGGATGCCATTCCCTTACCCCCCGTGCGTGGAGGCGCACTTGTTGTGAGGAGAGCTTTGCAAACCCAAGAGGCTCTTCTCGACAAGGCCCAAAGGGAGATGTTATTCCAAACACGGTGCTTCGTAGGGGGGAAAGTGTGCACTCTTGTCATCGATGGAGGAAGTTGTACGAATGTCGCATCTACCACTATGGTCGAGAAGCTTGGCTTGCCTCTATTACGGCACCCTCGACCCTATTAACTCCATTGGCTCAACGATCACAACGGCATCAAGGTAACTAAGCAAGTCTTAGTAAATTTTTCTTTTGGATCTAACTATGACAAATCCCTTGTTTGTGATGTTGTCCCTATGAGCACTTGTCACATTTTATTGGGTCGACCATGGCAATTTGACAAGAAAGCGGTGCACAATGGGTTGAACAACACTTATACATTCACCCATGAAGGCAAGAAAGTCAAGTTACTTCCCATTTCTCCCCAAGAAACCAAAACTTCCAAAACCGGGATGGGTAGTGAGTTGAGGAACCTTCTCATGATGAGTGAGACACGGGAAGAGCGTGCTCTTGGCAAGGATGAACTACCTCTTGCTTTGTCTTTGCCTTGTAGCGAGCCTTGTGAGATTGAGAGTTCCCAAGCACCACATGTATTTCCCCTACCTCCCCTTAACCCTTCACCTCCACAAAACAAGCCTCCTTCTACATTCTTGCATATGGACGATGGATACATCGTGGGGTTCGATGCTTGTTGGGCGCCTCGTGTGAATGATAATTGCGATCGGGATGTTCGGGGTTCAATGGAGCCAAATTATGGAGAGGGCCTCGATTTTAGCTCCCAAGAGTTGAGGGCAACTCTTTTTCAAGAAGGGGAGTATGGAGCGTATCGGGATGGGGCCCGAGCCTCGAAATCACTGGTCTCCAAGCCTTCCCGCACCCCCTCCACGAAACACAATGAAAATAGCTCCGAGGATGGGTGTGGAGTCCATTTCAAGGTGGACCCGGGACCTTGGAGGCGTATTCGGGTCATCACCGGGTGTGGTATCCACTTCAAGTGGGACCCCAGACCATGGGAGTGGAGCTACAGGTCCTCATCGAGACCTACTTCGGGCCTTTAAAAGGGTTCGGAGTCATTTGGAAAGAATAAGCGGAAAAGGGTCAACGTGGGTTGTTGGAATCGACGCGCCTTCACGCTTTGGGTCATAACTCCTTCAATTTAACTCCGATGGGTCTCAAATTTTGGGAGATTAAAGTACACACCAAGAGCTTTCCATTGATATCTTACGGGCCTAAAACAAAGTTCGGATGAATAAGTTATGCGCGTTTGAAGTCGGAAGAAAAACTGCCCAACCGTCGCACCCGCGAACATACAGGTCGCACCCGCGACCTCCTGATCCCGAAGGATACCGTACCTACGGTCTCGAGGACCGTACCTACGGTCTCTCAAAGCTTGAAATCGCTCGATGGATTTCGCCAGGTCGCGCCCGCGACCCCCTAGCGTTGCGCCCGCGACCCCCTAGCGTCGCGCCCGCGACCTCCCCTGTTCTCAGGGGCGGAGCCAGAATATTTTATTGGGATGGGCCGTGGGCCACAATATGAAAATTTTTATATCAAATATTTTGTACATAAATTACAATATAAAAAGGGAAATATTAACTTATTATTATGGCATCAAAACAAACAAATTACTCTTATTAATAAATATTATGAGACTAGTTCATACAATTGACATTATTTTTAAGAGAACATTTATTCATTTATTGTTAGATAAGATGATGATTATAATTATATTTCATTACTTTATAAAATATGTGAGAAAATATAAAACCTTTTTTAAAAAATAATTAAAATCTAGAGGAGAACATTGTTATTGAATATTTGTAAAAGTATAGAGAAACATATACATGATTAAAAATAAAAGTACTAAATGAATTAGAAAAGCAGAAATAATTTGGTAAAAAAAATATAGAAACAAAAAAAATAAAAAGAAGACACATAAAGAGGGGCATGGCTTGGTGTACAAAAAGGGTAACAAATAACAACATGCTTGTGAAAGGATTTGAACCTGGGACCAAAAGGACAACAAACGACTACTTACGCAAGAACACCACGCCACTAAGACACAGAGATTTTCATGTTTAACTTGCACAACAGTTAATACAAATATAAACCATAGCCTGGGCCATGGCCCCCCTAAACCCCCCCTTTAATCCGCCCCTGCCTGTTCTGCGCGTGTTTTCCCGGCTTGAAACGCTGAGTTTTGGTTTATTTCTTTTAGTATAAATACTTTGTTTTAGCCTCTTTTTTTTGATAGCTTTCGATGATTATGAACATGCTTATGCATTGGTTAGGGTTTCCCTAAGTTTTCTCTCAAAATCTAGATTACTTTATCCAATCTTTTGGTGGTGTTTCTAGTCATTCCTTTATTGATCATTTGGTGGATTATTCCTTTATGATGGTCATGGTGGGGTGTTAGGCTTTGGTGGTGGATTCTCCGTTATCCAAGGTCATATCCAATCCCTGTGGTGTTCAAGTTTAATTCGATTGTTGCATCAAGACTACAACTCAAGCTAATTTCATCAATCTTCCTACCGCGCTACGCTCCACTAAGGGAATAAGGAGTTTAGAACCAACCTTGCCAAATTATGTATATTTGCACTTAATTCTTTTAGAGAGTGTTTGATTAGAAAATTTTCTCGAGAAAGTTAGTCAACTTTTCCAAGTTAATAGACATTTCCATGATTGATTCTCCTTAAGGGAGTATTTGGATGGGGAAGTTTCCTAGGAAAGTTTATCAACTTTTTAGTTGTAAAATAAGGATGAAGAAATTTTTAAGTGGGGCTCAATATTTTCCCATGGTTGATGGGAAACATTTTCCCATTAGAGGCGTTGAAAAAGAACGCCATCGAAATGGCGACAGTGGTCGCTCAAACCATTACTCTGAATCTGGTAGTAGGGGATGTTATAATCGGGACGATGACCAACATAGCTTTGATCAAGCTTCCACATATCCTACAAGAATTCCTAGCTTTCTGAGGTCTCCACATGATAGAGAGAGGAATGATCCTTTGGATTTTGAAGATTCATTGGCTTACTATTTATATAGTTCCTACTCTTATGATCCTAATAGAAGATTCTCTGAGTGTAGTAACAGCTCCAGTGCCAATAGGGATGACTACTGATATTATTCTTCAAGAAAAGAGATAGAGGTGATCTACACCGCCACCGGAGTGGAAGGTGAATCACTACAACAAAATGTGGCTTTAGCAACACACCAAAAATGTTACTAGAGACTCAAATAGTGTTACCTTAAGTCTATGGCAACATTTTCCCAAGTGTTACATTAGATGTGTGTTGCTATTGGTTATTGTAGCACTTTTTAGGCTATTGCAACGCTTGAAAAAAAATGTTGCTATAGGTATTTAGGCTGTTGCAAGGCTTGCAAAAAAATGTTACCTTAGGCATTGGGCTATTGGAACACACAAACAAAAATGTTGCTTTAGGTATTACCAAAGATAACTAGATCATCACTTTGAATCCAACTGCACAATTTGTACAGGGTAATGGTAGGGCGTAGTGGCACAGCCTGATTTTGTGTAATGTTGTGCCATTTTATTGTTGTATTCATGTTGTGAGCAATGCGTCCTCTTGCATTTTAGTGCGGATATCCAATTTTTTTTTTCAAAAAAAAAGAAACTCTAGTTGAACTCCAAGTTGGGACATCAAATCACTGATTAAAACACATAAATTTATTAAAATGGTAAGTAAAAATATAGAATATATTTGTCTCTAGATAATTAACCGATATATTCACCAAAATAAAAAGCAAGTATCGACTCCTAGCTTTCATAAGACTAAGGATAACTAGGAGTAAGTATTAACTTTTTTTGAAAAAGCAAGAGCTTTTTTTGGGGAAGAATGTAACCACTTGTTATTCGTCAAATATATACAGATAAAGGACATGTGAGTTTGCGGAACAGATTTTTGTAAAAAGTCATTTATTTGATGGTATTAACCTTTAGTTCTACCCCATTGCCAACTAAATCTTTGAAAGGCTGGAACAATCAAATTTTTTTATTAGATCAGGCTTAGAGCTCAAATATTAATTAGAGTGACAATTTGACATCATGATTGATTATGCCTTAACCACATAGTTCTTTACATAGTTATACTTTATATATATCTGTTTAGGAACATTGATAACTAATGATAAACATAAATCACCTCTGATTTGATACGCAAAATAAATGGACAGAATCTTTTAGATTTTGATGCTATCTAAATCATGAAGATTTAGTTTTGCTAATAATTAACTTTCGACAAAAAGTTGCAATAAAAGTGACAGGACACTTCACTATATATATGAGCAACAAAATTTTTTATGAAATTCAATCCACCCCTCTTATATCTCCGTGAAAAAAATAATAGGCTAACGGTTGTCTTTGATTCAACTACAACATGGACATAAAAATGTCGTTTATATCTTTGCTTCTCGTTCTAATGATCCTTTTTTCTTGTGGTAACTACAAAATTCATTAATTTATTGATTGATTCACTAACTTTTCCGGTTGATATTTCATTTTTAGCGGATAATTAATGGAGTTGATTTTGTGTTGTTTTTCAATCCATTTAGGTACTACTTATTCAAGAGATCTCAAAACAAATGAGATTGAACCTCAAGGAGTAAGATGTTATGGTATCATACCTGAATGCACAATACGCGGTTGTATAGAATTTTGTGATGGAGATCCCAATGTTTATTGCAAACCTAATATCTGTTGTTGTATTACATAGTTAATTAAGTGAAGAATATATATATATATATATATATATATATATATATAATATATATATAATTTCACAAAAAAGTTTATGTAAAGAATATATCCTTAATAAACAAACACCCATTTATTTACCGTTCTGAACAATCATGTTTTAATTATACTTTTACTATTTCTTTTAAATAATAAATTATACATAAAAGAATGTAAAACAAACTATTTGGCGATACTTGAACAACAATAGTACGGCATAGGGGATGGTGGGGAAGGGACACTCAATTTTTACTTTGAATAAAAGTAAAGACCAACTATTTATATTAATGCTTGTATAAATTGCTAATGCATGTTTACTCCTGCCATTATAATTGTCATTAACACAACATAGATTGAATATAAAAGATAGAGATGTCTTCCATAAAAAAAAAAAAAAAAAAGGTAGAGATGTCAATTCATGCTTAGGAATACAATGAATAAGTTTTCCTATTCTACAAAATTAGCAACAACACTACTATATGGATAACCAAGACAAGCCTCTGGGAAAAACTATTTCGTTGTGAACCATCTCGGACCAACTTTTCAAACTTCATTATCTCAAAACTTCGTTGGTTCTTTAACCAAGTTGGGTCATCCTTCTTCGCTGCAGCTAGGTCCAAGCAGTGAGAACCTACAATAAGAGGAATAACCATTAATTAAGATCACAAATGTAACAATTCAGGGGGAGGGGGGATGGTCATTAAGAATTTGAATTGAAAAGTAACTAAGGATATACCTAGTCTTGTTTTTGTGGCCACCAAAGTTTTGGATATGTCATCCAGGATCCTACATAACAACGTTTCTAGTTAAATTTGCAAACATCTTCCAAAAAAAAAAAAACTAAAGAGATGGAATTAAATATGTATAATTACCCCGCACTACTGTAAGGATCCATCAAGCCGTTTGAAAAGATAATGTTGCTACCATCTTTGATATCCTGTAACATTTTACACAACAAAATCAACTGCAAAGGAACTGAAACGAACTTATGATGAAAAAAAACTGAAATTAATTAATTAATGTTAAAATTTTTTTAAAAAAAAACTCATACCCGGCCTCCATAGTAGGTTTGAACCCAATTAGGATGAGGCCAAGTTTCATATCTTTCCCTACAGTCTTGCATATATTGGCTTCTGTTAGGGAAGATCTCTGGTGGAAGTATGACATTATGTCCTTTACACCCTCTGATATGGACAATCTCACTACATTCCTGCGTCTCAAATCCAATTTACCAATTTGTGATTCTGATGTGAAAATTAAAAACAAAACTGTATATATACCTGCCAATTCCAGGCTCTCAATGAGCCTGAACTGAGATCATCAAAGATGGAAGCACCATAAGCGGGTTGTAATTGGACACAGGATCCGGTCGCCATGGTAAAGAGTGCCTGTGCTAATCCCTCAATGGTGTTCTTCTTCTTAAATGCAGTAACTATGGGAGAGCAAACATGATTTATCCAATAGTTGTATCTCCCATTGTACTGAGCAGCCAATGCAAACAATTCAACTAGCATCACTTTCAACTCGTATGTCGAGTTGAGGGGTCTGACAAATACATACATATATAACATTGTATTACTCTTGAATGAAGGAAAAGGAAATAAGAATGAAAAACTTACACACAGACTAAAATTTGTTATACTTCAGATTATTGCCGAAGCCAAAAGACTACGTACACTTAAAGTATACATGACAATATTTTGGTATTGGACAATTTATTGACTTGCTCTTCACTATCAACCCAACACAAAAATGCACCTCTTTCTAATCTTCAAATCAAGCTTGCCTAAAAATACTTAAATATTTTTTACTGACACCATCTTTATCCTGACATCCTTTGTAAGAAATCAATGCCGTGATGGTTCTCATTTAAGCTGTGAAATTGACAACAACAGAGAGATTTGAAAGAAAAAAAATAACTTATTAGGTGCTTAATTTAGTTATGAATGGATAAGTCGTGATCCAGAGTTCTTGAAAGTAGCTTCCATCTTGTTTACAAACATTTTACAAAGGGTGCACATACAAATAGGCTTGTTAGTTGTTACACGTATAACAACCATACATGACACAAGTATGTCAATCATAGCAATAAGTAGGATAAAACTCAATCATGAATACATATGTTTATGCTATCAAAGGACAATTATTAATATTACATAGATGCTGCTATAACAACGCTAACTATAAATGCCACATTTTATGTCAGATTACTCTCAATCACTTATCACACTACCATAAACTATGCCGTCTTAATTTGTTGGTGTTGATTATGTTGATCCTGCATATATTTCATACTTGGAGAAACAAAAAACAAGATGAAGGAAGAGATGAAGTTGTACCTGCAAGTGTTGAAGATTTTGCTCAAACGAGCAAGACCGTCAGGGTGTAAACTAATGTCATCAATTAGGCTCCAAGACTGACGAATGATGTTCGCGCACTTTCGGTTCACTCGCTGAGAAATTAAACATTAAAAACCAAAGCCAACCTTTATTGAGTTGTAACTAAATACATGACGTTATAATTAATGTACCGATTGAGTTGATGAATACTTACGTGATTAAAAGAAAGAACAAAATAGAAGAATTCACGTACATAATTTATGATAATTAATACTTTTTGCAATTCGAATGCATGTAAGGTGGATTTTTCTAACGTCTAACCTCGTAGTCGTTGGTGATGATGGAGCAATAGTCACGCTCTGGGGGAATATCCTCAAAAAAGAGGATAGGGGCAGATGAAGCGAGGGCCCCAATTGCAATGTGTGGATATTTGAGGCGGAACCATGCCGCCAACACTACAATATATGTTGCCATTATTGAGAAGCAAAAAGAATATAATAACCAAACACAAAATAGAAAAATACAGAAAACAAAATCAAACTCCGAGTGAGTTTACTTACTCCCAGCGTAGGACCCTCCAATCACGATCACCGGCGAGTCATGAGCTGACAGATTTGCCTTGAGACTTAAAATAATCTCGGCGAAATCAATCAGGGCTTCCTCTGTGTTTAGGTAGCTCCTAACCGTGGGAGAAAAGAAAGCAGCATCGATTGATCCATATGGAATTGATGCCCCATAGAATCGATGCTACGAAAAACAAAAAATAGAAAAAGAAGCCATTTAGATGTTTTCTTAATTAAAACGAAACTTGAAAAAAATACCAAAAAAAAAAAAACTCAGATAGGTCTTCGAGCAACAAGCTACGATGGGTTGGGCAGCCCAAAAACAGGTCAAATTTGGGCCGAACTAGGGCTATGGGCCATATATAAACAACCCAATTTTGGGTTAGACGACTGGGTGTGGGCCAGCCCATAAATAGGTCAAGTTTGGGCCAGCCAAAATAGGTCAAGTTCAGGTCGATGTTAGGCTGGGTTTGGGCGACCTATATACAGGTTAATTTCAAGATGGGCTTGGTTTTGGGCCAACCCATAAATGTGTCAAGTTCGGCCTAGCCTATGTTTGGGTCCGTCCATAAACATGTCAAGTTCGGGCCAGTCCATAAACATGTCAAGTTTAAGATTTGGGATTTGATTCAGTTGTAGTATTATTCTATACCTTCCTATTGCAACCGTTTGGAGGAAACAACTATTTTCACAACGTATTTCACATTTCACCAAACACTAGTTATGTATGTACTGAGAACAACTCAGTAAATAGTAAAAAACTTGTATTGCATAGATACTGCTAAATCTAAACTTATTAACTGGGGCCTTAATTGCTTGTATACTGGAGAGATCAGCAGCAACTATCAACTACATGAAATTGTGCAAATCACCCCCCCCCCCCCACAAAAAAAAAAAAGAAGAAAAAACCTTAGAAGTATCTAGAAAGCTATGGTGTAGTTTCCACAGAGTATAATCATTCATTCTTTCATACATTCATTTAATGCAAAGAAAGATTAATGTATCCATGGCTTAGTTTCAAGCTTCAACTAGATGTATATGTATCTAAACTTAACTAAACATATACAAGGACACCTTCACTAAGAAAGTATGATGGATGAACACAAAATCATGGTGGGAACTCTAATTAACAAAAGCAAACCATGAATTCCTAGCTAGTTTAGAAATTTATATACATATGGAAAACATGATCAATTATACCTCAATGTAAAGGACGAGAGCTCGTAAGCGAGGAGCAGCCTGGTTGATAACTCCAACGTTGCCAACAGAGGTACCAATTGGGGTCTCCCCTCCGAAGAAGACCAACATGGGCCCTTTGTTTTTGGGCCCGGCCCAATAGGTTTCGTCCACGAAAAATCTTTGTTGGAAGGTTATTTTCTCGTATATTCCCCCAATGTCGAAATGTGTAAGTCTTTGGGTGTAGTACTGGGGCTCGGGATCACTTGAGGCCCCCACCAACGTCCACAAGGACAAGACCAAGATGAAGAATATAGGAGTCATCATATATTTTCTGAGCAATGGAAATAATTAAGATGATTGATTGGGGTGGCAAAAATGGTTTAGGGTTTTGATTAGGGTTTAGAGTATTCAAGGTTGTGTTTGTGTATGTTGGGGGGGGGGGTATTTATAGAGGGTGAAAGTAGATGGAGGTGGAGAAAGGAGAGAAATAGATCGAGAAGATAAATACGTAGATGAAAACATGCATGCATGTATGTACATTTATAATGGGATTAATACAAAATTTAAAGATTATTGCATCTCCATTTCTGTCTCTGATCTCAAATAAAGCATTATGCCCCACTTTTTTCCAAATTGCTCCATTATTCATTTAATTACAAAGGAGATCGAAGGCTTAGGCCTTAAGCCTTTCCCCTTCTTCATTATTGACTTCTTAGTTCTTACCCCCCCCCCCCCCCCCCCCCCAAAAAAAAAAAGAAGAAAAAAGAAAAAGTAAGAGATAAAGACGATAGAAATAAAGGAGGGAAACAAGCCAGGGAAGAAACAAAAAATGGAGTTCGCCCTCCAAAATTAACTATTTTAATGGATGGAAATTTGTTGGTTCACACTGAGTTGAACGAAGTCATATATTTCCTTTGATTTATATATGATATATAAACACTTATTTATACACTTAAAGGACTTAATTTCGAACTCTAATTTATATTAACCTTAGAGTTTTTTGTTTCAATAAAAAATTTAGGAGATGTGATCTTCATTGAAATAAAACATGAATGTCTTACTTAATGTCCCTCATACGAAATAAATATGAATGTCTTACTCTCACAAAAATGGACTATGCGAAAATATAGGAACTGAATATACATGTAATCATGCATGCATAATGCATGGATGCATGGGAGTAAGACAAAAAGCAATCAATGGACACCTTATTATTTTTCTTTTCAAATACTTTTGCATGCATGCCCATGTCTCAAATACTTTTCTAAAGCGAAAAGGTAATTAAACTTGAAAGAAAATAAGAACAAATTCTTATTTGGCAAAATGAGACCTTTTGCCTCTAGCTGCCATTTTTGTACACGAATATGATAAATATCTGGGTAAGATACATCTTAAGTGTCTTGCCTTTTATAAAACCTACATATTTGTAAATTAAATTGAAAAAAAAATACACGATTAACTTCTATAACTATAATAATACATAAAAACTGTATGAAATCACACCTTTAACTATAATTTTTAAAATTTATAAAAAAAGTCTAAAATATGCCTAATGGATGGGGCTCATTCCTTAGAGTGTCAATTTCAATTGTTGGCGTAGCCAACACATTCCAAACTTCTTACAATTGATAATTAATAGTAACTGTAAAAAAAAGTTGGAGTTAAAAATGATAATACATATTAATTTTATGAGAAGCAACACAGTTAAACAATAACTTTTCCAAGACACGTCTCATCACTCTTTTGTATATATTTACATGTTTTCTTTTGAGTATACTCGATTTGGTTTGGAATGGGTTATATCTGGCTTACGTCATAAGCTTAATTGTAACTAATAATTACGATCAATTTAAACATCATAAAGATAAGGAAATGGGTAAGATAATAAAAAGGAAAACTTTCAACCACCATAATAAAATGGGTAAGATCAATTTACCTTTTCAATGACAATTTTACACGACAAAAAAGCAAATATTTTTTCCATATCGTTCCAATTTTATTTTTTTTCCTTCCAAATTTATTAGATACCTACGAAGAGGCAACATATTTTCTCTAGAAACTATATTTTCCTAATTTTACATGCTTTTTGTTAAATTTATGTATGTAGCAAATGAAGGTGTGCAATATAAGTATATAACATTAAAATTTGATAAATAAATACAATGTTAAGATAAAATACTTTCTCCCTAAATTGATGACTATTCATATACCACTCAAATTTGTGGTTGATCTTAAACATCTCAAAGTTTCTATCATTGTTACTATTTTTATGAGAGAAAGTGCATTTACTTGTTTATTGGAAAATTAAACTAACATTAAGTCAAGGACTACATATTTATTTCCATTTAATTTTTCTTTTCCTAATTATTGCTTTATATAAAGTTAAAAAGTTTAAGATCGATAAAAGTTAATCATATGTAATAAGTAGTAATTCTTCCATGCTATGTAGCTTTATATATGCTTGTATGTATTAAGAATATGTAATAAGTAGCAATTCTCTTCCTTGTTAAGTAGCTTCATATATGCTTGTATATATTAAGAATATAATTTTATTGAAGGCACTCAATGAACTTCTTTGATATATTTCATATCCTTGCACCCATATTGTCACTCCTATATAGTCCTATTATATATATCTTACAAGCTAGTAGATATTTAGAATTCAAATACCTTTGAAAAAGCATGATGTTACTATTTAAGAGTTAAAGGCTCATACACATTTACTTAAGGGAATAAGGAGTACTTTAGAACCAACCTTGCCAAATTATGTATATTTGCACTTAATTCTTTTAGGGAGTGTTTGGTTGGAAAATTTCTCGGGAAAGTTAATGCACTCACCCAAATAATAATATTAGTGATAGTGTTAATAATAATAATAATAATAATAATAATAATAATAATATAATTTATGATGCTAATAGGATCCAACGTAGGATATTGTAGTGCACTGACTCACCCAAATAATAATATTAGTGATAATTTGGATAATTGTGGTGATTATTAGGTTAACAAAAAACCTCTATAATGCTTTCAGGTTGATCGTAGTGAATACTTGGGGGTTAGCAGTATGGAACGCTCACCTAGTGTCTTATATAATGTTAGAAAATAAATAAAGTATTATCCGACTAGGAATAATTAGTCACTATGTTTTGTAAGAGATTTTATTCCTGTGGTTATTGGTCGAACAATTTAGATGGTCGATTATTAATAAAATTCATCAGTTTCTCAATTACTGCTACTATACTGATCTTGCATGTCCCTAAGGCATGTGGCATAACGTCCCATTAAGATATGACTAAATTAATTATTCGACAAAAAAATCTCGGGGCATTACAGGGAAAGTATGAAGGGCATCACTCTGAACCTGGCAGTAGGGTATGTTATAATCGAGACGATGACCAACATAGCTTTGATCAAGCTTCCAGATCTCCACGTGATAGAGAGAGGAATGATCCTATGGATTCTAAAGATTCATTGGCTTACAGTTTATATAGTTCCTACTCTTATGATCCTTATAGAAGGTTCTCTGAGTGTAGTAACAGCTCCGGTGCCAATAGAGATGACTATCGATATTATTCTTCAAGAAATAAAGATAGAGGTGATCGACACCGCCACCGGAGTGGAAGGTGAGTCATACTACAACAAAATGCGGCTTTAGCAACACACCAAAAATGTTACTAGAGAATCAAATAGTGTTACCTTAGGTCTATGGCAACGTTTTTCCAAGTGTTACATTAGATTTGTGTTGTAATTGGTTATTGTAACATTTTTTAGGCTATTGCAACGCTTGAAAAAAAATGTTGCTATAGGTATTTTGGCTGTTGCGACGCTTGCAAAAAAATGTTACCTTTAGGTATTGGACTATTGCAACACATACAAACAAAAATGTTGTTTTAGGTATTACCAAAGATAACTAGGGCATTGGTAGGGCGTAGCGACACTGTCTGATTTTGTGTAATGTTGTGCCATTTTATTGTTGTATTCATGCTGTGAGCAATGTGTCCTCTTGCATTTCAATACAGATATTCAATTTTTCAAAAAAAAAAAGAAACTCTAGTTGAACTCCAAGTTGGGACATCAAATCACTAATTAAAACACATAAATTTATTAAAACGTAAGTAAAAATATAGAATATATTTGTCTCCATATTATTAACTGGTATTTTCACCAAAATAAAAGCAAGTATCGATTCCTAACTTTCATAAGACCAAGGATAACTAGGAACAATAATTAATCTACAAGAGATTAATTATTAACTTTTTTGAAAAAGCAAGAGCTTTTTTTTGGGGGAAAAATGTAACCACTTGTTATTCGTCAAATATAAACATATATTAGACATATGAGCTTGCGTAACATATTTTAGTAAAAAGTCATTTATTTGATGGTATTAGCCTTGTAGTTTTTTCCCCATTGCCAAGTAAAATCTTTGAAAGGGTGAAACAGTCAAATTTTTTTATTAGATTAGGCTTAGAGCTCAATTATTAATTATAGTGACAATTTGACATCATGATTGATTATGCCTTAACCACATAGTTCTTTACATTGTTATACTTTATATATATCTGTTTAGGAACATTGATAACTAATGATAAACGTAAATCACCTCTGATTTGATACGCAAAATAAATGGACAGAATCTTTTAGATTTTGGTGCTATCTAAATCATGAAGATTTAATTTTGCTAATAATTAACTTTCGACAAAAAGTTGCAATGAAAGTGACAGGACACTTCACTATATATATGAGCAACAAAATTTTTTATGAAATTCAATCCACCCCTCTTGATATCTCCGTGAAAAAAATAATAGGCTAACAGTTGTCTTTGATTCAACTACAACATGGACATAAAAATGTCTGTTATGTCTTTGCTTCTTGTTCTAATGATCCTTTTTTCTTGTGGTAACTACAAAATTCTATTAATTTATTGATTGATTCACTAACTTTTCCGGTTGATATTTCATTTTTAGCAGATAATTAATGGAGTTGATTTTGTGTTGTTTTTCAATCCATTTAGGTACTACTTATTCAAGAGATCTCAAAACAAATGAGATTGAACCTCAAGGTGTAAGATGTTACGGTATGATTGTATGCACAATACCCGGTTGTGTAGAATTTTGTGATGGAGATCCCAATGTTTATTGCAAACCTAATCTTTGTTGTTGTATTACCTAATTAATCAAGTGAAGAATATATATATATATATATATATATATATATATATATATATATATATATAATCTCACAAAAAAATTTATGTGCAGAATATGTCCTTAATAAACAAAACAAACACCCATTTATTTACCATTCTGACCTATCATGTTTTAGTTATACTTTTACTATTTAATAAACTATACATAAAAGAATGTAAAACAAACTATTTGGTGATACATGAACAACAGTAGGAAATTACAACATAGGGGATGGTGGAGAAGAGACATTCAACTTTTACTTTGAATAAACGTAAAGATCAACTATCTATATTATGCTTGTATAAATTGCTAATGCAGGTTTAGTCTTGCCATTATAATTGTCATTAACACAACATAAACTGAATATAAAAGGTAGATATGTCAATTTATGATTAGGAATACCATGAATAAGTTTTCCTATTTTACAAAATTAGCAACAACACTACCATATGGATAACTAAGACAAGCCTCTGGGAAAAACTATTCTATTGTGAACCACCCTGGATCCACTTTTCAAACTTCATTATCTCAAAACTTCGTTGGTTCTTTAACCAAATTGGGTCATCCTTCTTTGCTGCAATTAGGTCCAAGCAGTGAGACCCTACAATAAGAGGAACCATTAATTAAGATCATAAATGTAAGAATTCGGGGGGGGGGGGGATGGCCATTAAGAATTTGAATTGAAATGTAACTAAGGATATACCTAGCCTTGTTTTTGTGGCCACCAAAGTTTTGGATATGTCATCCAAGATCCTACATAACAATGTTTCTAGTTAAATTTGCAAACATTTCCCAAAAAAAAAAAATACTAAGGAGATGGGATTAAATATGTATAATTACCTCGCACTACTGTAAGGATCCATCAAGTCGTTTGAAAAGATAATGTTGCTACCGTCTTTGATATCCTGTAACATTTTACACAACAAAATCAACTGCAAAGTAACTAAAGTGAACTTATGATGAAAAAAACTGAAATTAATTAATTAATGTTAAAATTTAAACAAAAAAACTCATACCCGACCTCCATAGTAGGTTTGAATCCAATTAGGACGAGGCCAAGTTTCATATCTTTCCCTACAATCTTGCATATATTGGCTTATGTTAGGGAAGATCTCTCGCGGAAGGATGACATTATATCCTTTACACCCTCTGATATGAACAATCTCACTACATTCCTGCATTTCAAACCCAATTTATCAATTTGTGATTTCGATGTGGAAATTAAAAACAAAAATATATATATACCTGTCAATTCCAGACTTTCAGTGAACCTGAACTAAGATCATCAAAGATGGAAGCACCATAAGCGAGTTGTAGTTGGACACATGATCTGGTCGCCATGGTAAAGAGTGCTTGTGCTAATCCCTCAATGGTATTCTTCTTCTTAAACGCGGTAACTATGGGAGACAAACATGATTTATCCAATAATTGTATCTCTCATTGTACTGAGCGGCCAATGCAAACAATTCAACTAGCATCACTTTCAACTCGTAGGTCGAGTTGAGGGGTCTGACAAATACATACATATATAACATTGTATTACTCTTGAATGAAGGAAATGGAAATAAGAACGACAAACTTACACACAGACTAAAAGTTGCTAAAAGTTGTTGTACTTCATATTATTGCCAAAGACAAAAGACTACGTACACTTAAAATATACATGACAATATTTTGGTATTGGACAATTTATTAACTTGCTCTTCACCATCAACCCTACACAAAAATGCACCTCTATCTAATCTTCAAATTGAGCTGCAGATCGTAATGCTCCTAGAAAGGCATATTTCGAATATAGAGGAGTGAAAGCTTGCCTAAAAACATAGATATTTTTTATTGACACCATCCTTCATCCTGACATCCGTTGTAAGAAATCAATGTCGTGATGGTTCTCATTAATTTAAGTTGCAAAATTGGCAACAACAAAGAAATTTGAAAGAAAAAAAAAATAACTTAATATGGTGCTTAATTTAGTTCTGAATGGATAAGTCGTGATCCAGATTTCTTGAAAGTAGCTTCCATCTAGTTTACAAACATTTTACAAAGGGTGCACATACAAATAGGCTTGTTAGTTGTTGCACGTATAACAACAATACATGACACAAGTATGTCAATTATTGCAATAAGTAGGATAAAACTCAGTCACGAATACATATGTTTAGGTTGTCAAAGGACAATTATTAATACTACATATATGTTATAACAACGTTAACTATAAATGCCACATTTTATGTCAGATTACTCACAGTCACTTATCACGCTACTATAAACTATGTCGTCTTAATTCGTTGGTGTTGATTATATTGATCCCGCATATATTTCATACTTGGAGAAACAAAAAGCAAGATGAAGGAAGAGATGAAGTTGTACCTGCAAGTGTTGAAGATTTTGCTCAAACGAGCAAGACCGTCAGGGTGTGAACTAATGTCGTCAATTAGGCTCCAAGACTGACGAATGATGTCCACGCACTTTCGTTTCACTCGCTGAGAAATTAAACTTTAAAAACCAAAGCAAACCTTTATTGAGTTGTAACTAAATACATGATGTTATAATTAGTGTACAAATTGAGTTAATGAACACTTACGTTATTAAAAGAAAGAAAAAAATAGAAGAATTCACGTATATAATTTATGATAATTAATACTTTTTGCTATTCGAATGCATATAAGGTAGATTTTTCTAACGTCTAATTTCGTAGTCACCGGTGATGATGGAGCAATAGCCACGCTCTGGGGGAATATCCTCAAAAAAGAGGATAGGGGCAGATGAAGTGAGGGCCCCAATTGCAATGTGCGGATATTTGAGGCGGAACCATGCCGCCAACACTACAATATTGATCAAATTAGATTCTTTACATATGTTTGCCTGAGAAGCAAAAAGAATATAATAAACCTAACAAAAAATAGAAAAAAAAAAAACAAAAAACAAAATCAAACTCAGAGAGGGATTACTTACTCCCAACGTAGGACCCTCCAATCACGATCACCGGCGAGTCATGAGCTGACAGATTTGCCTTGAGTCTTAAAATAATCTCGGCGAAATCAACCAGGGCTTCCTCTGTGTTCAGGTAGCTCCTGACCGTGGGAGAAAAGAAAGTAGCATCAATCGATCCATATGGAACTGATGCCCGATAGAATCGATGCTATGAAAAACAAAAAATAGAAAAAAATATACTTAGATGTTTTCTTAATTAAAACGAAACATGAAAAAATACAAAAACCAAAAAAGAAACTCAGATAGGTCTTCGGGCAACAGGCCACGCTGAATTGGGCAACCAATAAACAGGTCAAATTTAGGTCGGACTAGGCATATGGGCCATATATAAACAGCCCAATTTTGAGCTAGACTGGGTGTGGGCCAGCCCATAAATAGGTCAAGTTTGGGCCAGCCAAAATAGGTCAAGTTCGAGTCGATGCTAGGCTGGGTTTGGGTCACCTATATACAGGTCAATTTCAAGAAGGGCTTGGTTTTGGGCCTACCCATAAATGTGTCAGGTTCGGCCTAGCCTATGTTTGGGTCAGTCCATAAATAAGTTAAGTTCGGGCCAATCCATAAACATGTCAAGTTTAAGATGAGTGTTAGGCAGGGTTTGGGCCAACCCATAATTAAACAGGTCAAGTTGGGGTTGGGACAAATATTTCTTAAGTAGGTTTGGGCTACCCATTCTTTTTTATTTCCAAGTTGTCATATTTTGAACGGGACAATGATACACATCTTGAGTCAAGATGGTTAATAACCATCTTGAATTATCTATATTTCACATTTTATTAACTTTTAATAATATTTTCTCTAATAATTATGTATATTTATCAACTATAAGAGTATAATGCTTATTAGCTAGGTCTAAAAAATATAAATAATAGCTAATTTTATGAATCATAGTAGAAAATACACATTTTATGCATAGTTTTATATTTATGAAAAAATATAAATAAATAAATAAATATTTTTATATTGTTTATAGGTTATAATAACCCTCAAAATAATGATACATATCTTTAAAGTTATTTAAATATACTTACATTTAAATTTATGAATTATTTAAGTGAGATGCAATATGGTTAAAAACCATCTTACATCAAGATGTTTATCATTTTGCTTTTGAATGTGTAGGGATCTGATGATTTGGGATTTCATACAGTTCTAGTATTATTCACAAAAAGAAAAATATGTTTGGGCAACAAATTCAGAGTAATTTGGGCAACAAAAAATTATTATTGCATAAATTTAAAATAGGGCAATCAAATGATTTTGTAGTTAAATACACCATAGGGGGAACACAACTTTTTTTTTTGTTGCAACTGATATAGATAGAGCGACAATTTAAGGAAAAATGGTTGCCTAAGGCAACAAAAAATTTTTGTTGACCACCACAACTACATTGTGCTACCATTTTAACTAATTTGTAACCCGGACTTTGTGCTTCGAGGATAAAACTACCAAATCGTGATAATTTTTTTTGTAGCCCCATGTTAAAATGCAACAAAAATTGGACTAAGACAACATATTTTTGTGTTGCTCAAAGTAATTATTCTTGTTGTGATTCTATACCTTCCTATTGCAACCGTTTGGAGGAAACAGCACCTATTTTGACAACGTATTTCACATTTCACCAAACACTAGCTATGTATGTACTGGGAACAACTCAGTAAATAGTAACAAATTTGTATTGCATAAACACTGATAAATCTAAACTTATTAACTGAATAACTGGAGCCTTAATTACTTATATACTGGAGAGATCAACAGCAATTACCAACTGCATGCAATTATGCGAATACCCCCCCCCCCCCTTCCAAAAAAAAAAAAACTTAAAAAGCATCTAGAAAGGTAGGGTGCAGTTTCCACAAAGTATAATCATTCATTCTTTCATACATTCATTTATGGGATATTGGATGACAATATATTGACCTTTGGGGTTATTGGATTGTAATATACCGACTTTTACTATTGGACAATAATATCGCTGACCTTTATACTCAGGTGAGATTATTATATCAAAAGTGACTAAGCGGGTGGTGACTGGTGAACCATTCTCTGTGCAGACGTGGCAGACGGAGGGAAAATAATTGTCCCTTGCACAATAACCCCGTTAACCCCTCCGTTTTTTCACTAACCTACGTTTAAAAAAAAATCGGCCCCAGTATAATGATTAAGGGGCGATGAACCGGTCCCCGTACTGACGTGATACACAACCAACCAATGTCTTGGCATGTGGGTTAGTAAGAAAAACGGAGGGATAAACGGGGTTATTGGGTTGGGGCAGATTTTTTTCCCCACATCAACATGGAGACCAATTCACAACCCTTTAGTTACTATTGGTATAATAATGTCACCTAGATATGAAGGTCAGGGATATTGTTGTCAAATAGTAAAGGTCGGTATATTGCAATCCAATACCCCAAAAGATCGGTATATTATCATCCAAAAACCCTTCATTTAATGCAAAGAAAGATTAATGTATCCATGGTTTAGTTTCAAGCTTCAACTAGATGGATATGTATCTAAACTTAACTAAACATGGCCACCTTCACTAACTATGATGGATGAAGACAAATTATGGTGAGAACTCTAATTAACAAAAGCAAACCATGAATTCCTAGCTATTTCAGAAATATATATTCCTAGCTATCTTAGAAAAATATATATGGAAAACATGATCAGTTTTACCTCAATGTAAAGGATAAGAGCTCCTAAGCGAGGAGCAGCCTGGTTGATACCTCAATGTCTGATTTTGTGTAATGATGTGCCATTGTATTGTTGTATTCATGCTGTGACTCTGTCAGCAATGCGTCCTCTTACATTTCAGTGCGGATATATCCAATTTTTCAAAAAACAAAAAAAAAACCTCTAGTTGAACTCCAAGTTAGGACATCAAATCACTAATTAAAACACATAAATTAATTAAAATGGTAAGTGAAAATATAAAGTAAATTTGCCTCCCCATGATTAACTTGTATTTTCACCAAAATAAAAAGCATGTACAAATTCCTAACTTTCATGAGACCAAGGATGATTTAACAATAATTAACCTACAAGAGCTTAATTATTAACTTTTTGAAAAAACAAGAGCTTTTTTGGGGAAGAATGCAACCACTTGTTATTCGTCAAATATATATAGATAACAGACATATGAGTTTGCGTAACAGATTAGTAAAAAGTCATTTATTTGATGGTATTGGCCTTGTAAATCTTCCTCCGTTGCCAAGTAAATCTTTGAAAGAATGTGAAAATCGGTATCGAAAATACTCCTAAAATGCCTTATATCCAAATTATCGATGTCGCCGGTGGTCACTAAGCCAGAGGCACGGGAAGAATTCATATCCCAAAGCCTTTGACTAAATTGATAGCAATTTATAGAGAGAGAAAAACAAAAAGAAATTAAATTTTTCCATCAGCCTTGTGTCTCTCACGAGAGATACATATTTATAGGTTGACTTTCTATTTAGAGTAACTGCATTTGGATAAGAATTTCATTCTTATTCATTATGTGGTTGCTATTCACTAACATATTGAAACAGTCAAATTTTTAATTATTAGATCAAGTTTAGAGCTAAATTATTAATTAGTGTGACAATTTGGCATGAGGAGAGCACCCGCAATGGTGAACATACGTTATGCTTACTGGATAAGGTGTAAACTATAGGGCCCACCAAAAGAGTTAGAGTTTGGCTCCCAATTTTAACTTGCTTTCCAATGGTGAGCATGAGTTTATTTTAAAAAAATTTAAAAATTGTAAAGATCCTACATAAATAATATAATTAATTTGATTATATTGATTTATTTAATATAATTACTTTTAGGAATAACTTCGTAAAAAATAATTTATTTTAAACTAGTCAATAAATTGATAAAAATTAAAAGAGTAAAATTCAATTAAAATTTGATATGCCCTTTAAAAAATAACTAAAGTGAACAAAAACCTATTTTAAAACTAAAAAGTAGGCGTTTTTAGTTTAATGAAATGGAAAAACGAAAAACAAAATTGTATCCTAACCCAGCCCAATAGCAACTCATTGCCGCAACCCATCAAAAATCGTATTTCAAAACTAAAACGTAGGCGATTAAGCACAATAAAATGACAAAAAAAAAAGAAAAAGAAAATTGTACCCTAACCCTAGCCCAACAGGAATTCAGCACCACAACCCATTAACTTTTCCAACCAAATAGCCACGGGAACTCATGTTTAACTAAATCCAAATTAAAAAAGAAGAAGAAATTGCGGACGAGAAACTCGTCTTCGACCTCGGGACGCGAGGCTTCAGTCGGGGACTATCCCGCAGAAACTCGATCTCACCGTTGGACATTCAGACCGACCTTGATGGCGCCACCTCAGCTCCAGGTCAACGTCAAACTCACCAGTGCGGAAACTTTGATTGATTATGCATTAACCATCTACTTAGGAACATTAATGATCAAGGATAGAAAAATTCCAAGTTAGTCAACTTTTTTTTCGACTACGGTGATCTATCAATATCAACTGTTGATCTAATAAGAATTAATTTGAACTATTGAAATTTTTTTAATTTTTTTTATCATCAAAATCTTTTTAAGATTTCTCAAATATTTTTTCCTATTTTCATCATTAAATATATTTTCCATCAAATTAGAATTTTTTAAAGAAACTTTCCATCAATTAATCAAAACCATTGTCACCCAGTTCATCGCACCATTGACGGCCACCGAAGACTTGGATCACTCTGCTCATCACCATCATCAAGTGTAAATGCAAAATCATAATACAAATATGTTGTGGTTCATCAAGGATCATTATACAATCAAGTGTACCACATAAGATCAGTGAAAAGTTTAATATTGGAACAAAAATAAAAAAAAAAGTAACATTACAAGTTAAACCCCTAACCTAGCATCTTACAAACTCTTTAGGTGACCATTTGAGTAGTAGTTACTTCGCAATTCATGATACCAATGTAAATGTAAAACACAAAGGACATTACATATGACGCATGGACCATAATTTCAATAAGATTACTAAAGATATTTTCTAAAATTAGAAGATTTGATATACTATATTACCTAACATAATAATATTAACTTAATAAAAATAAAAACATAAAATCATTTATTTAATATTAATAAAGATCAAATCAACGGTTAAGATTAGTTTATTTATAATCAATGGCTAATATTCAATTTAATTACGGTAGTCAAAAAAATAGTTGACTACCACAAACATTCTTAAAGATAAACATACATCACCTCTGATTTGATACACAAAATAAATGAACAGAATCTTGTAGATTTTGATGCTATCAGAATCATGAAGATTTAGTTTTGCTAATAATTAACTTCCTACAAAAAGTTGCTATAAAAGTGACAAGACACTTCACTATATATATGAGCAACCGATTTTTTTTATGAAATTCAATCCATCCTCTCCTGATATCTTTGTGAAAAAAAATACTAATAATAACAGGCTAGCAATTGTCTTTGATTCAACTGCAACATGGGCAGAAAAACGTCGTTTATGCCTTTGCTTCTTGTTCTAGTGATCCTTTTTTCTTGTGGTAACTATACAATTCTCTTATTTTTTGATTCATTCATTAATTCCTCTATCATTTTTAGCAGATAATGGAGTTGATTTTGTGATGTTTTTTCGATCCATTTAGGTACTACTTATTCAAGAGATCTCAAAACAAATGAGATTGAAACTCAAGGTGTAAGATGTTACCCTATCATGCCTGTATGCACAAAACGCGGTTGTATAGAATTATGTGATGGAGATCCCAATGTTTATTGCAAACCTAATCTCTGTTGTTGTTATAGCTAGTTAATTAAGTGAATATATATATATATATATATATATATATATAATTTCACAAAAAAATTTATGTCAAGAGTATGTCCGTAATAAACAAATAAATACCCATTTCTTTACCTTTATGAGCTATAATGTTTTAATTATACTTTTACTATTCCTTTTAAATAATAAATTGTACATAAAAAAATGCAAAACAATGTATTTCGTGATACTAGAACAATAGTAGGCAACTAGGGCATAGGGTGAAAACTAAGGATATAAAAGATGATGTCAATTTATGATTCAAAGTACAATGAAGAAGTTTTCCTATTCTATAAAACTAACAACAGCACTATTATATGTATAACCAAGACAAGCATTGGGTGAAAACTATTCCGTTGTGAACCACCCCGAATCCACTTTTCAAACTTCATTATCTCAAAACTTCGTTGGCTCTTTAACCAAGTTGGGTCATCCTTCTTTGTTGAAGTTAGGTCCAAGCAGTGAGACCCTACAATAAGAGAAACCGTTAATTAAAGATCATGATAAATGTAAGAATTGGGGGGGGGGGGGTTATTAGGTATTTGAATTGAAAAATAACTAAGGATATACCTAGTCTTGTTTTTGTGGCCACCAAAGTTTTGGATATGTCATCCAGGACCCTACATAACAACATTTCAAGTCAGTTAAATTTGCAAAAAATTCAAAAATAAAAATCGAGGAGATAGGATTAAATATGTCTAATTACCCCGCACTATTGTAAGGATCCATCAAGCCGTTGGAAAAGATAATGTTGCTACCATCTTTGATATCCTGTAACAATTTTACACAACAAAGTCAATTGTAAAGGAATTAGAACGAACTTATGATGAAAAAACTGAAATTAATTAATTAGTTATTGTGTAAATTTAAACAAAAAACTCATACCCGGCCTCCATAGTAGGTTTGAACCCAATTAGGACGAGGCCAAGTTTCATATCTTTCCCTACAGTTTTGCATATATTGGCTTCTGTTAGGGAAGATCTCTGGCGGAAGTATGGGATTATGCCCTTTACATCCCTTGATATGGACAATCTCACTACATTCCTGCATTTCAAATCCAATTTATCAATTAGTGAATCCAACGTGGAAATTAAAATAAAAAATGTATATATACCTGCCAATTCCAGGCTCTCAATGAATCTGAACTGAGATCATCAAAGATGGAAGCACCATAAGAGAGTGGTAAGTGGACACAAGATCCAGTCGCCATCGTAAAGAGTGCCTGTACTAATCCCTCAATGGTGTTCTTCTTCTTAAATGCCGTAACTATGGGAGAACAAACATGATTTATCCAATAGTTGTATCTCCCATTATATTGAGCGGCGAATGCAAACACTTCAACTAACATCACTTTCAACTCAAATGTCGAGTTGAGGGGTCTGACAAACACATACATATATAACATGTATATTACTCTTGAGTGAAGGAAAAGGAAATAAGAATTACAAACTTACACACAAACTAAAAATTGTTGTACTTTTTTCAAAAAACAAAAAAAAATAAAAATGGTTGTACTTCAAATTATTGTCGAAGCCAAAAGACAACGTACACTCAAAGTATACATGACAATATTTTGATATTGGACAATTTATTAACACGCTCTTCACCATCAACCCTACACAAAAATGCACCTCTTTCTCATCTTCAAGTCTAGCTTGCGTGAAAAACACTTAGATATTTTTTTTACTGACACCATACTTCATCCCGACATCCTTCGTAAGAAATCATTGCCATGATTTATTTCAAGTCTACTTATATATTATATAGTATAGTATAGAATAACTTATATGTATGGAATATGACTTAGTCAAGAATTGAGTAATGAAAGACCCTTTAACTCAGTGGTAGAGTAACACCATGGTAAGGCGTAAATCATTGGTTCATATCCGATAAGGGGTTTTTGAGTTTCTTTATAAAACGCCATCATATTGGAACGGGGAATGGAAATAGAGTTTGCTGATTTTTTTTAAAGTACAAAAAATAAGCTATTGTATATAAAATATAAAGTAACTGTATAAGTATAATAAGGAAAAAAAACTAAATTAGGCGCTTAATTTAGTCCTGAATGGATAAGTCGTGATCCAGAGTTCTTGAAAGTAGCTTCCATCTTGTTTACAAAGGGTGTACATACAAAGAGGCTTGTTAGTTGTTACACGTATAATAACAATGCATGACACAAGTGTGTCAAATAGCAATAAGTAGGATAAAACTCAGTCATGAATACAAATGTCTTTGCTATCAAAGAACAATTATTAATATTACATAGATGCTATAACAATGTTAACTATAAATGTCACATTTTATGTTAGATTACTCACAGTCATTTATCACACTACCATAAACTATACTGTCCTAATTCATTGGGGTTGATTATGTTGATCTTGCATATATTTCATACTTGAAGAAATAAAAAACAAGATGAAGGAAGAGATGAAGTTGTACTTGCAAGTGTTGAAGATTTTGCTCAAACGAGCAAGACCGTCAGGGCGTGAATTGATGTCATCAATTAGGCTCCAGGACTGACGAATGATGTCAGCACACTTTCGATTCACTCGCTGAGAAATTAAACATTAAAAACCAAAACCAACATCTATTGAGTTATAACTAAATACATGATGTTATAATTAGTATATTGAACTACATATTGAGTTAATGAACACTTATGTGATTAAAAAAAAGAACAAAATAGAAGAATTCACATACATAATTAATTGATACATTTTGTAATTCTAATGGATGTAAGGTGGGTTTTTCTAACGTCTAACCTCGTAGTCGCTCGTGATAATAGAACAGTAGTCACGCTCTGGGGGAATATCCTCAAAAAAGAGGATAGGGGCAGATGAAGCGAGGGCTCCAATTGCAATGTGCGGAAATTTGAGGCGGAACCATGCCGCCAACACTACAATATTTATCAAATTAGATTCTTGAGATATAATTGTCATTATTGAGAAGGAAAAAGAATAGTAATAAACCAAACAAAAAATAGAAAAATAGAAAAACAAAATCAAACCCATGGAGGGTTCACTTACTCCCGGCGTAGGACCCTCCAATCACGATCACTGGTGAGTCATGAGCTGACAGATTTGCCTTGAGACTTAAAATAATCTCAGCGAAATCAACTAGGGCTTCCTCTATGTTCAGGTAACTCCTAACCGTGGGAGAAAAGAAAGCAGCATCGATCGATCCATATGGAACTGATGCCCCATAGAATCGATGCTACGAAAAACAAAAAACAGAAAAAAAGATACTTAGATGTTTTCTTAATTAAAACAAAACCTGAAAAAATACAAAAAAAAAAGAAACTGAAAAAATACTAATAGGTTAAGTTCGGGCCAGCCCATAAACATATCGAGTTCAAGCTTAGCTAGGCTGGGTTTAGGCCATCCCATAAACAGTTCAAGTTTGGGCTGGGCCAAAAATTTCTCAAGTAGGCTTGGGCTATTCTTTTATAATGCCAAGTTGCCAAGTGCCGTAAAGATCTGATGATTAGGGCTAGATTTAGTTCTAGTATTATTCTTTTTTTTTTTGCAGAAATCCAGTTGTAGTATTATTCTATACCTTCCTATTGCAACCGTTTGGAGGAAACAACTATTTTCAGAACATATTTCACATTTCATCAAACTCTTGCTATGTACTGGGAACAACTCAGTAAATAGTAACAAATTTGTATTGCATAAATACTGATAAATTTGAACTTATTAAGTGGGGCCTTAGTTACTCATATACTAGAGTATAATCATTCATTCATTCATTCATGCATTCATTTTTTTTCTATGATTGATTGCAAGCCAAAGGCTTAAAGGTTCGTAAAATATAGCAAAACCGTATTACAAAACAGCAAGCAATTCATTCGTACATTCATTTAATGCAAAGAAAGATTAATATATCCATGGTTAAATTTCAAGCTTCAACATATATATGTATATGTATCTAAACATGACCAAACATATACAAGGACACCTTCACTAATTAAGCAAGTTTGATGGATGAACACAAATCATGGTGGGAGCTCTAATTAACAAAAGCAAACCATGAATTCCTAGCTAGTTTAGAAATTTATATGCATATGGAAAACATGATCAATTATACCTCAATGTAAAGGACGAGAGCTCGTAAGCGAGGAGCAGCCTGGTTGATAACTCCAACGTTCCCAACGGAGGTACCAATTGGGGTCTCCCCTCCGAAGAAGACCAACATGGGCCCTTTGTTTTTGGGCCCGTCCCAATAGGTTTCGTCCACGAAAAATCTTTGTTGGAAGGTTATTTTCTCGTAGAGTCCCCCAATCCCAAAATGTGTAAGTCTCTGGGTGTAGTACTGGGCCGCGGGATCACTTGTGGCCCCCACCAACATCCACAAGGACAAGACCAAGATGAAGAATATAGGAGTCGTCATATCTTTTCTGAGCAATGGAAATAATTAAGATGATCAATTGGGGTGGCAAAAATGGTTTAGGGTTTATGATTAGGGTTTAGAGTATTCAAGGTTGTGTTTGTGTATGTTGAGGCGGGGGGGGGGTATTTATAGAGGGTGAAAGTAGATGGAGGTGGAGAAAGGAGAGAAATAGATCGAGAAGATAAATACGTAGATGAAAACATGCATGTATGTACATTTATAATGGGATTAATACAAAATTTAAAGATTATTGCATCTCCATTTTTGTCTCTGATCTCAAATAAAGCATTATGCCCCACTTTTTTTCCAAATTGCTCCATTATTCGTTTAATTACAAAATCACAGAATATTATAAGTGTACAGTGTTAAGGTGTGAATATTTGGCAAAAGAGATCGAAGGCTTAGGCCTTAAGCCTTTCCCCTTCAGCTTCATTATTCACTTCTTAGTTCTTACCCCCCAAAAGAAGAAAAAAAAAAAGAAAAAGTAAGAGATAAAGACGATAGAAAGAAAGGAGGGAAACAAGCCAGGGAAGAAACAAAAAATAGAGTTCACCCTCCAAAATTAACTATTTTAATGGATGAAAATTTGTTGGTTCACACTGAGTTGAGCGAAATCATATTTTTCCTTTGATTTATATATCAAATTTTTATAGTTATATGATATATAAACACTTATTTATGCACTTAAAGCATTTAATTTCGAACTCGATCTATTATTAACCTTACTTAGAGTTTTTTGTTTCAATAAAAATTTTTTTTAGGAAATGTGCATGATCTTCATTGAAATAAAACATGAATGTCTTACTTAATTGTGTCCCTCATACGAAATAAATATGAATGTCTTTACTTATGTCCCTCACAAAAATGGACTCCATGAATGAAATATAAGAACTGATAGAATATACATGTAATTTCATGCATCATGCATGCATAATGCATGGATGCATGGTAGTAAGACAAAAAGCAATCAACGGACACATCACTATTTTTCTTTTCAAATACTTTTGCATGCATGCCCATGTCTCAAATATACTTTTCTAAAGCGAAAAGGAAATTAAACTTAAAGAAAATAAGAACAAATTCTTATTTGGCAAAAGAGAAAGAATGAGACCTTTTGCCTCTGGTTGCCATTTTTGTATACCAAAATTATAAAATATGTTGGGGGTAAGATATATCTTAATTAAATGTCTTGTTTTTTATAAAATTTATATATTTATAAATTAAATTGAAAAAAAATTATATGATTGACTTCTATAACTATAATAATACATAAAAAAGATATAAAATTACACTTTTATCTATAATTTTACAAATTTACCAAAAAAACGTCTAAAATATGTCTAACGGATGAGGTTCATTCGTTAGGGTGCCAATTTTAATTGTTGACGCAGTCAACACATTCCAAACTTCTTATAATTGATGATTTAATAATAACTATATAAAAAAAGTTGAGGGTTAAAAATGATAATACGATTAATTTCATGAGAAGCAAGACAATTAAACAATGTCTTGTCTCAAGACACGTATCACCACTCTTTTGTATATACCTACATGTTTTCTTTTGAGTATGCTCGGTTTGGTTTGGAGTGGGTTGTATCTTGCTTAAGTCATCAGTTTAATTGTAACTAATAATTAAGATCAATTTAAACATCATAAATATATGGAAATGGGTAAGATAATAAAAAGGAAAACTTTCAACCACCATAACATTGGCAAAACAATGCTCCAAAAAAATTGAATCTTTTTGATTGAATCTTTTATAAAATTTATATATTTTATAAATTAAATTGAAAAAAATTACATGTTTGACTTCTATAACTATAATAATACATAAAAAAGATATAAAATTACACTTTTGTCTATACTTTTAAAATTTACAAAAAAAAAAGTCTAAAATATGTCTAACGTATGAGGTTCATTTGTTAAGATGTCAATTTTAATTGGTTGCGTAGCCAACATATTCCAAACTTTTTACAATTGATGATTTAATAGTAGCTATCAAAAAAAGTTGGGGATTAAAAATAATAATACGTATTAATTTCATGAGAAGCAAGACAATTAAACAATGTCTTGCCCTAAGATACGTATCACCACTCTTTTGTATATACATACCTACGTGTTTTTTTTGAGTATACTTGGTTTGGCTTGGAGTGGGTTATATCTTGCTTATGTCATCAGTATATTGTGACGACTAATAATTAAGATCATTAAACGTCATAAATATATGGAAATGGGTAAGATAATAAAAAGGAAAATTTTCAACCACCATAACATTCGCAACACAATGCTCCAAAAAATTGAATTTTTTTTATTGAATTATTCAGAAGAATATGGCAAAATATAAAGTTAAGTGAAGTTAATGCCCGTTATTGATCAAAATAGCAGGCTAATTAAGGTGGTCACTATCTTGTACTACCCCCGTTTTGTTTTATCTGTCGTCTAGGGAATTGTGGCAAAAACTTTGACCGTTAATATTTTAATTTGTATAATGATTCATCATACAAAATTGATATCATTATATTCGTAATAAAAAATACTATTAAAAAAGTATAATATTATATTTTTCTATAAAAGTTTTATATTAGAAATTATTGATTAAAAATTGGCACAAAAAACCGTAAATGACAGATAAAAAAGAACGGATGAAGTAACATTATGCTTAATTTGCTTAATACTCAACAATGGAATCACCAATCGCTTGGGGAATTACTTCAAATCGAAGAAATGTTTTTGTGGATCATTTTAATAAGTTAATGTATAGATATTGAATCAAAAAATTACTCGGAGGTACCCCAATATATGGGAAAACTATTTTTCGGTACCCCAACTTTTGAAAACTAATTTTGAGGTACCCTTACTTTTTGGCTTAGTAATTATTTGGTGTTTTTCCGGCCATCAATTTTATTAAGTGACCAAAATACCTTTATTCTTCTTCTTTAAAGGTACTTCTTAAAAATGGAAGAACAAAAGTATTTCGGTCACTTAACCAAATTGATGACCCAAAAAGCACCTAATAATTTCTAACCCAAAAAATAAGAGCACCCCAAAATGAGTTTTGAAAAGTTGGGGTACCTGAAAAACATTTCACCAAAAATTAGGGTACCTCCGAGTAATTTTTTGATATTGAATGGTTAAAGCGTAACTATATGTGTAGGACAACACTTGATTTTGTGGCTTTAAAAGTTTACTTTAAGTGATCGATTAAGTGGTAAATATTGAGATCATAGTTATACCAAATCTCTAAGTGGACTTCATTAATTTTTACCTTTTCAAAGACAATTTTATATGACAAAAAGTAAATATTTTTTCTATAGCGTTCCAATTTAATTTATTAGATGTCTATGAAGAGACAACATATTTTCTCTAAAAACTATATATATATATTTTCCTAATTATACATGCTTTCTGTTAAATTTATGTTATTGGGGAGATATAAGGTGGGAGCTCACTTCAACCAACGCCCATGGTATACAAGTTAACTGAGGTTCCATCTTAAAACCAATTGGTGTTAAGAGGAGTAGCCCACGTGACTTATATACCATGTCCTTTTCCTTTAGTTTTTCGACGTAGGACATTTTACTCATGGGTGAATCCCAACATATGTATGTAGCAAATGAAGGTGTGCAATATAACATTAGGGAGTGTTTGGTAGGAACCCCAGGGAAAAATTTCCCATGGGAAGTTTTCCATGGGAAATATTTCCTTGGGAAAAATTTCTCTTAGCCCCCTTAAGGGAAATTTTCCCTAGGAAAATGGAGAAAATGGTGGGCCCATCGTAAAAACTTTCCCGAAATCAATCTGCATCCAAACATGAGGAAAATAAGTCAACCTGGGAAAATTAACTATTTCCCCGGGGTTATTGACCAACCAAACGCACCCTAAAATTTTGATAAATAAATGCAATGTTAAGATAAAATATTTTCTCCCAAAATTGATGACTATTCATATACCACTCAAATTTGTGGTTGATCTTAAACATCTCAAAGTTTCTATCATTGTTACTATTTTTATGAGAGAAAGTGCATTTACTTGTTTATTGGCAAATTAAACTAATATTAAGTCAAGGACTACATATTATTTCCATTTTTCTCTTCCTAATTGCTTTATATAAAGTTAAAAAGTTTAAGATCGGTAAAAGTTAATCATATGTGATAAGTAGTAATTCTTCCATGCTATGTAGCTTTATATATGCTTGTATAAGAATATGTAATAAGTAGCAACTCTTCCTTGTTAAGTAGCTTCATATATGCTTGTATATATTAAGAATATAATTTTGTTGAAGGCACTCAATGAACTTCTTTGATATATTTCATATCCTTGCACCTATATTGTCACTCCTATATAGTTATATCTTACAAGCTAGTAGATATTTTGAATTCAAATACTTTTGAAAAAGCATGATGTTTACTATTTAAAAGTTAAAGGCCGATACACATTTACCAAGTATGCACATAGCCATTAATATGAAAATAATAAGCGATTTACGTAAGGGAATAAGGAGTTTAAGAACACGTACCCGCAATGGTGAGTATGAGTTAAACCCAATGAATGATGTGGAAGCAGTATGACCCACCAAAAGAGCTAGAGTTAGACTCTACATGTTAACTTGATTTCCAACAGTGAGCGTGTGTTTGATTAGAATATTTAAAAAAAAGGGGTGTAGACCCCACATTTATCATTTAAATACAGACACTACGTACAATAGAAATGAAAAAACAAGAAAAAAAATACCGAGAATCTCGTGTTCGTACTCGCGTGGTGAGCACGAATTCGAGTTTTTCTTACCGCCGACACTCGTCCTCGCCGTTACACTGTCTTTCTCGTCCTTGCCCACACCACGTCACTGCCATTTCATTCTCAAACTCGCCGCGTTGCGGATGGTCTTAGAACCAACCTTGCCAAATTATGTATATTTGCACTCAATTTTATAATTACCACAAGAAAAAGAAAATAGAATTTTATACTTACCAAAATCATGCAGACGAAAACTAGATAAACCCTCAGAAAATAAAATTGGAGATGCGGGGTATCGATCCCCGTACCTCTCGCATGCTAAACGAGCGCTCTACCATCTGAGCTACATCCCCTTGACGTTTGGTTTTCGAATTTAGAACGTAATATTCGTTTTTTGATTGTTTGTTAAAACGGTTGTGTTTGTTCGACGGTGGTATTATAATCGTACAACCACCACCACGGCGGCTGAAATTGGGATCCGGCGATTGAATCAGCGGCAATAATTGGCGTGGATTGCTCAAATCGAATGAAGGAAAAGCGAAGAAGAGCAGTTTGTGCGTGATTTGTGCGATTCTTGAGGTAAATTGGAACCCTAGTTATTTCTGTTTGATCTGGATTTGTCTGTGAAAAGTCATGAATTACTGTTTGTGGCCATAATAGTGAAGTTGATATAACTCCTCTACTGCAACATGATTTTGTTTATCCTGGTAAACATATTATTCTTTGAGATGCATCTAGATACCAATCACTAGGACCATTTCCTGTGTATTTGATTCTATTCTGAATCTCAATTCATTGTGAGATTTAAGTATGTCCACACCTGAGGCTCTTATGGTTCTACTTTTGGCAGTTGATTTGTTGATAAGAATTGGATTAATCAGAGGAGAAAGATGAGGATCACGCCGACCTCAATAGCATTGTCATTTTCATTGATACTGTGCTTGGCGTGTCATCATCTCAATGCCTTTGCTGAATCGAGCTCTTCAACTTCCACTACAATGCACACCAACAACTGGGCTGTTTTAGTATGCACCTCTCGTTTCTGGTAATTTCTCTTCTTCTCAGTCCTTGTACAATTGGTTTGATTTGTGGGCGCATTTCGAGTGTTTTCTATATTTTGAATGCTGGCTTATTTTTCTTCAATTTTAGGGTTTCGGAGGCTTATTTTTTATGCTTCAATTTATTACCTGGATATGCTTGTGCCATAATAGCTTACGATTATATTGTCTTTTGTCATTTCATGTTTGATCGCCTGCTTCCTGGATAGAAGTTCTTCTAAATTCTAATATCTGTATTTGGGTACTACTGCCATTATCATTAATAAAAATAGTAGCGAAGCTGCGGAGATTTAGGATGCTCGTATTTTGCTTCTCGCCGGAGAAATGGCATTTGATACTGGAAATTCTTTCTATTGCTAGCATGATTGAAGATCTCTTTTCTATTTCTGAGTGAAGTATTTTAATTGTTTGTCGGCTTATTGATTTGTAATTCCACAGACATGTATAAGATGGCAGTGGTAGATTATTTACTGGCTTCCCAATTCCCATTCGTAATAGTCTCTTATGCCTCCTTTTAATTTGAGCAAGAGAGGGGGGGTTGGGGGGAGGAATTGTTACCATGATTTGGAAACCTTCATGATTCTTTCAAGAGAACACTACTTTACCCAATCAGTTCTGCCGTGATGGAAGCTTGCCATCTAAGCAATTGTTGTTGCTCACACCTTCATATGAATACGCACAGGTAGTAGCTTACTCATGCATTGGGGTCAGTCCCAGTATTCCATTTTCGTAGATCTGGTTCAGGTGGTAGATCCAAAGTTTCTTTATGGGCCCTAAGAAAGGTTCATGAAACAATGGCATCCCCAAAATACATTTAGTGATTTCTTTCCCCAGTGTTTATATTGTTACTTCATTCAAAGTGTTACAAGAATAGCCTTTTTTAGTGGCCAAAAAGGGGGGCTCTAAAGTGGCTCTACTAGGTTTTCTCCTAAGTTCTTGGTGCCCATCTCTGCACACCGTTAACCAGAAATTGCCCTGACAATAGTGATTCCTGCTAACACAACCGCTAAAGATCAACAAGTGCCAAACTCCATCTCTCTACATATTAGACAGAAATTGCCCTTCCAACTCGGTGGTGTACTGTTGGAAAATAGTGCCTTGTTATGGATTGTCATTGTCCAACAAATTTGTTGGGATTATTTTCGGCCTATGCCACCAAAGTTCATATTATTACCGTGCAAAAATCCTTCTTTAAAGCTTTTCTTTTGCTTTTCTCCTTTTGTGTGCATGGATAAATTTCACCTGAGTTCTGTTTTCTTGCTTGAGGAGCAGAGAACAACTTTTTTCGGTTGTGATTTAGTCAAAATCTATGGGTGGTTTAGAAAAAATTGTACCCTGCTTCTGAAAGAAGTCAGTTTTCCCTAGAATAAGAGGTGGGGTGGGGGTTTTTTGGGGGGTGTGTGGGTGGGTGGGTGGGGGGGGGGGGGGGAGGGTTGATGAAGCATGTATTGAAATGCGGCTATTTCTCCTTTGCAGTTTTGGTCACGATACCGCATAATTGCTCTAGTGTGGCAATCTCGCTGCGTATTGCAGTTGTCGTGATTCGTGGGTAATAATGTGGTTCTTTACTTTCTTCTAACTTTCAAAGGTCAAATCAATGGCCATTTGCATTTCAATTGAGGTGTACATACATTGACAAATACCTGTGTGCCTTTCAAATGAGCTCCTATGTTACTTCTTTTACTGTGGCTTAATTGCTTTATCCTAAAGATATTCCTTGACTCGTTTTCTGTGAAGCATGTTTTGTGAGTTTGTCACTGTTCTGATGTAGCTTATTTTGGTTATTTCTTCTGAAGGTTCAATTATCGGCACATGGCCAATACATTGTCCCTGTACAGGTAAGGCCACAGCATGCTTCTATCTTGTGTATCATCTGTTATATAGTTGTTTCTGGAGTTGTAAATAATGTATGTTTTTCATTATGTTAATCTTTAAGGACTGTAAAGCGGCTAGGAATACCCGATGAGAGGATTATACTCATGCTGGCTGATGATATGGCGTGCAATGCTAGAAACAAATATCCAGCCCAAGTTTTCAACAATGAGAATCATAGGCTTAATTTGTACGGGGACAACGTTGAGGTAAAAATTTTCCCCTCATGCACTGATCACAGTTTTATACTTTTTTCCTTGAATCTCCTTCATCTTGTTGCTATATCTAATAGTAAAGTTGCTACTTTATGCATTCAAATTCTATGGTGCACTGGGAATGCTCATTTTATTTTCCAGTGCCTCTCCTCGAAAGCAGATGCAACCTTTTCAACAAGTATAAATGTTCTTTTACTTTTTCTAGGAAAGTCAACATCTTTCTTGAGAAGGTAGAAACTGTGTGATTCTTGCTTTCTTCCTTCATCTTTAAGGATAGGCTCTATATCTTATATTGGCATGGTTTATGTTTGTCTTTGATGAAGATCAATACTTTTCTATCAGCGTTGCACGCTTTGACAGGGCTTAACAAATGTGTTTCTCCCTTTATTCTTTGTTTGTCCTAGCAGAATATTTATTTGCCTACTCTTCCCAGCAAGCCAACTATTTCAGTTTACATCTGCTATTTGCTGGTTACTGTTTCCTGTATTGTATTTGGATGAGAAAGATGGAAATATTTCGTTGTAGTGATCTAATGATTGGCTGAACAGCTATTATCCTGCAAAAGACTTATATATACCCAAACTACAAACTATCCCCTTAGTAGGTGACATCAAAAGAGGAAGAACAAGACTTCCTGTTATCCATCAAAATTGGGAGTCTTGTGTTATTTTGAACTTTTATCTTCTGACTTTAGGAAGTTTCTTCGACAATGAAATAAATGATAATTTCTTAATTCTTATACATGCGTACTAGGCTGAATGATATGGAAACTAAAAGTACTCATTTTAAAAATTAAAAAAAAAATCTGTCTCCCCAATTTTTGTAGAATGGAAAGCCTTAAGAGCTGCTGCTGCTTGTAAAGTCAGCTTCTGTTGGAACCCAGATTGAGGCATGGAATGGGTAGTAGGAAGTGGGGTTATTTAACCCCTTTCACCCTGGTTTGGTGGAAGCTAACAAAGTGGTGATTGTTGAGGTTACAGTATCTCCTGGGCTGTTGATAGGATTTAAATTTTGTCCCTCACTAGAGCATGTAATGGTTTGGTTGGTTGAGACTTGAGTGGGGTTCAGACGGTCAGTCCTTTGACTTGGCTATATTGCAATATTTTTCTTGACGGTGATATCCATATGCATTTCAACATGTTGCTTTTTCATGTAACACTACAATGGATTTTCAGGCAGCTATGTTTTGTACTTATTGGAAGACGCTCTCTGTTGGGAAAATCTCTGCTACTTTAGACCATTGATTGTGTGTCAGCTGCGGATGCTTAGTCGTTCTAGGATGCAGTAAGATATAATCACCCTTTTATTTATGCAGGTAGATTACAGAGGTTATGAGGTGACTGTTGAAAACTTCTTGAGGGTCTTGACAGGACGTCATGAAAATGCTGTTCCAAGGTCCAAACGGCTGCTGAGTGATGAAGGAAGCCACATACTTTTGTATATGACTGGTCATGGAGGAGATGAGTTTTTGAAGTTTCAAGACTCTGAGGAACTTCAGAGCCATGATTTAGCTGATGCTGTGAAACAGATGAAGGAGAAGCGCAGGTAGCATATGCTCTAAGTTTTTCATACTGGGAAATAGTTTTGCCTTTTTTTATAAAAATTGTAATTAGCGTTATGCATTAAAGCTTGAGGGAAAAAAGCCCATGCCCTTTGTCTGTTTGATTGTTGCTTAACATTAACCACAGATATACCACTAGTTGTCATTGATGTATTTAGTGTTCAACTCTGACCACAAGATCAACAACCACACGTGGATAAATGGATGTTGTTAAGTTAGAATATCAAGGCTAACCTAAATATATTAGACTCCATAAGCAGAAAGTTGCTGCAAAGAGACCTGCAAAGAAACAAAGAAACAAAGAGGTTACGAATGAGTTATATTTGAGACTGAAAAGTAACTGGAAAAAAGTGTGAAGAAACCTGCTCTGTTAGCCCCTTGGACATACAGAGGGATGTAAAATTTTAAATTTAATGTAACATGAAAAAGAGGTAACCAATAGTAGTAAGAGGATTCAAGATGGATTAACTAATTTGGTTTTGATCTAACCCTATTAAAGTCAATTTGAAACTTCCCTGATTGGATGTGCTGGGACTTGTTTGACGGAGTGGTTGTATTAATTAATTTGCAGAAGAGTGCAATGAGTATGCATTATCATTTCTTTTATGAAGGAGTTATGCTGACATCAACATATGAGTTGTTTCTAAAATCTAAATTAAAATACTAAAAAAAAAAACTGTGTTTTTGGTTTCTTGAAATTTTTCTTATCATAATGGTTACTAGTGCCTTTGCTGTGTCTGGACTGTCTTTTATTCATGGATTAAATGACACTGATTGAGCGGTTTGTTCTAAAAATAATGAATTTAAATGCTCTTTCTTTGTTTTGATATGAATGTGGAAGTGCTGGTACTTTAATTTTCTTAAATGGTGCTATATTCTGCCTTTCAGGTTCAAGGAGCTTCTGATAATGGTTGACACTTGCCAGGCTGCAACTCTTTTCAATCAGGTCTGTGTTTACCTTGTTTAAGTTGTTCAACATACTGCCTTTGTTGATGGTCTTCTGCAGTCAGAGATAATGATCCCATATGCATAAGAGATATAAAGTTACTTTATTCTTGTTATGTGTTTTCCATTGCTCTCAGTCTCTTATAGAATTACAGAGTAAAGTGGTCTGTGAGGCCATTTGGTGAAAACGGGGGAGGAAAGGGAAAAGCCAGTAAAAAAAAAAACTTATTATTGTTTTCAAAGTTCAAATTGAAACTCGATAGAAGGGAAGAGTTTGTGAGTGGAACTATTAGGTTGGAAGTTGGAACTTCAATGACAGTGAGTCCATGCAAACAGTCTGACATCTCGACATTCTTCACTTTGCAGCTCCAATCGCCTGGAGTTTTGGCTATCGGGAGCAGTATGAAAGGAGAAAATTCTTATTCACACCACTTGGATTCTGATGTAAGTTCAGTCTTTGGAGAGATGCCATGTTTTCTGGTATTCATGAAAGTATTTAGCTGTATGTTTGAAAATACGAAACCATATATAGTTTTATATCGATAAATATTTTATTACACAGTCTTCTGCCAAGTAGATCTGGGAACTTTCTGCAACGTATGTTCAGCAGGTAGTACTAAGGCATGTGCAAACTGCAAAGGTGATTTCTTACATTGTACCTTCTTGCACTGCAGGTAGGTGTTTCTGTTGTGGACAGATTTACTTATTACACTCTAGCTTTCTTTGAGAGGTTAAATATGTATGACAATGCTTCCGTGAGCAGGTATGTGAATCAATAATCTTCAGTGGAGTTATTTGAGTTGGTTTCAGCTCGGTTTCTTACACTCAGTTTAATGTCTATACTATCTCTGATTCTCTATTGAGTTGGTCAATTAGGCTTTTGGCTTCCTGTTTCTTTCTGTCTGCATTTATGGTAAAGGATTTTGAATTTGAGGTGTTAATTATACCTTGTAACAATGTTCACCCAGCAGAAAGAGCTTTATTATTCTGTTAATATCAAAATGATGTCAAGTGCCCTGTTTCTAGTTTGTGAACTACATTTTCTGGGGCTAGATTATTTATTTCTTTATTTTTAATGTGACTTTTGTAAGGTTCATTGATTATCCGTTTTGACTTGAATGGTTCCTCTGTAGAATGCTTGTGTTTCAACCATATGTTTCTGCTGATAAATAACATGAACTCAAATTGCTCCTGGTTGAAGAAGGTTTTCTTTTTTTTTTTTTTTTTTTTTTGGGGGTGGGGAGCACGTCAAGTGAATACTGTTTTTACCTTCCTGTATTCTGATGTGCTACAATCAGATCAACTATGGGATCTGGTTATCTGGTGGCTGTCTGAAGTTCCAGTAATGAGATGAACTGCACATTGAATTTCAAACTAGGGGATCCAGTCATCCGGTGCCTGCCTGAAGTTGCATGTTTTATGTGGCTGTGGCATAATTGCTTCGCAAGTTTGTTTGGCTTCACAAACTATTCAAATGATTCAGTTTTCTCAGTGGATGATGTTTGTATTTTCTGCTGACAGTTTATTCAAGTCGTACAACCCAAATTGGCTCATGTCCACTGCATACTACAGAACGGACTTGTATCAGCGCAAATTAGAGGAGGTACTCAAGCTAGCTCTATGCCTATTTTGATACATTCTTCACTGTAATAGGCGATTCATATTAGAGGCTGGTGCACTGAAATCACTTGTACTTCAATCCGTGCTAGATTAGTTCATTTCTTCCCTTGTACATGAAAATGTGGCATGTGCACATAAAGTGCAGATGATCTTTTATATTTCCAGTTGATTGTGGTGCAAATTGTGGGTTATTAGTGATGTTTTCATCCCTATCATTTCGTTCTTCATGACTGACTCTGCCTTGTGCTTTGGTTTAGGTCCCTGTAACAAACTTTTTCGGATCAGTCATGGAGACTATCCACACTGAATCAGCTTATACAGCTTTCGCAAGCAAGGGTGTTAGCAGGGATAACATCAGGATACCACAGGAACAACAGTCAGATGCCTTGGAAAACCAAAGAGAGCTAAGCGATATTGGTTTAGATAGTGTCTCAGATACAATGGTAAGTCACCTAAGATTTGGGCCAAAAGATGCGTTTTCGAAGTATCAATTTTTTCTGGCAGGAGTCTGATTGCAGTGGTATCCTCTGTACTGTGTAGGAGCCAGTTTGCCCCATTCACAGTTGGTGGGGTAGTCTGCAAGGCAAGCTCGATAGTATTGGCGATGTTGAAACTTTTGTGAATCGTGGGTTGTTGATCATGTTGCCTTTAGTAGCAGTTGCCACCTGGCTTTCGCATTGAAGGTTAGACACTTCGGCTCCAAATCTTTGTGTCCTCTGCTCACCCTTGTTTTCGTAAGCCCCTAGCAGTGCAAACTGTGGAGTAATTGACACAAATTTCTGTTAACCTTAACTTTTTCTTTAAGAAGGGTAAGTAGGCCCGTCAATTGGACCCTATCTCTATGGTAAACACTGGTAAACTTTATAGCCAGGGATCGATAATGAATATCAAACTGCCCATGACAAATATGACCCATCAACCTTGTAATTTCCACTCAAGGGTAATGTTTTTGCTTCCACCAAGAATGAACCTTGTTGCCAAATTGGCAACCACGGTATTTTTGTTAACCTTATATTGTCTCCTTTCATCTCACCTTTCACCTATGGCTTTGATTCGGGGTGCCCCCGTAGAGATGAGTCCACTAATCCTAAACTTGAATAATTCCTATCAAAGTTTCGGATATGTTCATCACTATTCAAACCTTTGTGTGATGCCTTTCCAAAATTTTCAGGGAAACAGAAGAACATTCCACTTTTCAGCACCGTCTTCGAGGCAGTTCGGGTAACTGTTGGCCCAAGATGTGCAGCCATATTAACTGAGAATTGTGCTTGGAAAGAGATCGAAACATGATCAGCCACAGATATTACCCTTCGCAGAGTTTGACAATGTACATTTCTTCTGCCTGTGAGGTTTTGGTAGCATTGATGTATTGAAAATGAAATTATTTGTTGCTTTGGTAATATTTACTCCATGCTGATTAATCTCATTGGCTGAGCTCTGCTAATGCTGTATTTGTGACCTTAGAAATCTTTATTTGTTTACAGAAATCTGTGTTTTTTTTTTGGGTATAGTAGGAGACAGGAAGAAATCTTTATGTTTCAAACAAAATGCTTGCCCAAAAACTATTTTGTGCAATAGAGTTAGATTAGTTGGTTATTGATAGGTTTTGAAGTGTACTGTTGGAAGACCTCTTCTACTTTTCCTTATTTTTTTTGGTCACACCAGTTCTATACAATAAGTATTGTGTCCGTTGGCTATAATTTCAAGGGTTATTGAACAACAATAACGCCGTGTTTATGGATATTAGACACGAGTAATTCCTATTGAAAAGTTATACGACACTATAATTACTACGAATTATTATTTTCCGTGCACCGCTACCACCAAGTTAAAATTAGTTGACTGCTGATGATGATGTTGAGGTTATCTTTGTGGATTGTAATATACCCATTTTACCTTCTGGAGTATTGGATCATAATACTCATCTTTATTGTTAAATACTGATATATATGACCGTTATACCTAAGTGATTTAAGAAAATTGGATTTTAATAATCCTTACTTTTAGCTTTAATTTTTGTATTCTAGTGGTAAAAAAAATTGTATTTTAATGGTACTAGTTTTACCTATACATTTTTTTTTCATTCTTGTCTCATACTGTTTTTAATTTTTCACTTAGCCAAAAAATTAGTAGTCACTAAAAGAATTTTTAACTTACTATTTGGAGAACCAAAATGGGAACTATTTAGAACCAAATAACAATTTTCATTCTTGTCTCATATAAAATAATTGAAGTAGGTGTATTTACTATTTAGAACCAAAATGGGAACTAGAGGTCAAAAGGCTTCATTCCTTCTCTTTTACCAAATAAGAATTAGTTCTTATTTTGTTTTAAGTATACCTCTAACCTTTAGCCTATGTATATACTTGAAATAATTGAAGTAGATGTATTTAGAACCAAAATGGAAACTAGAGGTCAAAAGGTTTCCTTCCCTCTCTTTTACCAAATAAGAATTTGTTTTTATTCAGTTTTAAGTATACCTTTAACCTTTAGCCTTTAACACTATTAGATACGATAGTACTTTGCAAAGAAGAAGTGGGCAAAAGTATTTGGAAAAAGTAGTGAGTGGTTGCTGCTTTTTGTCTTAAATCCTAAAACAAGGATAAAGTCTGTAGCACGTCCCATTACCACTACTTTGGACTGTCATCCCCTAAATTGAAAGTTTCAATTTAAGGGTTGACAGTCCAAAGTAGCGGTGATGGGAGATGCTACAAACTTTATCCTTGTTTTAGGATTAGTTTTAAAATTTTAAGAGCTTTAAATTTTATTTGTGCGTTAGTTATATTTCTAATTTTTTTTGAAATTTTATTAGAATACCTGCATTTTTAATACAATTATGAAAGTGGTGGGAATAATGACTAATATCATAAAAAAATATGGAGTAATTAGTGAAAAAATTAATTAATATCGTTTATTAAAATTAATATTTGGAATCAAAACAATATATATTAGAGGTGAAATAAGAAAAGTAGAACTATTATGTCATTGATATTGAATTCTCTAGCCGGTTCAAAGCTAGGATGACCCAGCTTGAGGAACAGTGTTATAAAAAAAGGAAACGATCATAACATCCAATTTTATTTTTGACAGATAATATGAAACGAAAAAAAGTTAACTAGTTAAAAGTCAAATAAAAAGAATAGAGGGAGTATTTAGTTCCTTTTTTGGGTTTACATTTAGGAGACCTACTTATGTAGACATTTATTTTCTACTAACTTTTCTTTGAAAATTCTAAATGTAGATTCATTTGTTAAGAGTTAGTGCTTGTAACATACTTGGTACATACATACTCCCTCCTTTCTAAATTAAGTGTCACTTGGGATAAAATTTAAAAGACCAAAAAAACTTCCCATCTACATTAATTTAATGCATTGGAAATGTGGAAATTTTGAATAAAATAGTCAATAAAGAAGGAAAAATGTGAATAAAAAAGAAAAATGAATGAAAAAGATGTAATTATGAAGGTTAATTTGATAAATTAGTAATTAATGTACTATTGGAAATATAAAGTGACAGATATTATGGGAAAAAAGAAAGTTAGTTAAAGTGACAGATAATATGGGAAGGGGGGAGTACATACATACATATGGTAATTGATTAAATGAGTATTGCCTAAAACTGAGCATGTGATTGACCCTTGGATCGTTAATCAAGGGACAAGAGTAAATAGAGGGTTTAGCTTTTATTTTTATTTTTATTGCACAGACTCACATGAGGCTGCCTGGGAAATTGATCAGCTATTAATGCAGCTAGGGTAATTTGAAATTCGAACAGATTTTGGATTTGAAGATTTTGTTCGAATTATAATTGACTCGAACCCCGATTGTTGACACCGCTAAGCAAATTGGTCATGTGGGTTATTATATATGGTGCTTTGAGTCGATGATGGATTGATGATATGTAGAGTTCACGAGGGATACCAATAATTGAGGCTTATATCATTTTTTTACCGTCATTTTTTTTTCCCAATATGCTTGTCATCAAAAGCATGCACTGTATTTCTTTTTTTTTTTTTTATTATTATTGAAAATTAAAAGAGGGTAAAGAGACAACAACAGTACTGCAAAAAACGCAGAGAAAAGACAGCAAAAGGTAGCAACCGATAAGAAGCTACACGACCAAGCCAAAGACACATAGCACAGATAAAAAACAAAAATTAACATTTTCGATCTCTTCGCCAATCCTCCAAAAGCCGCTTCTCAAAGTGATAGGGTCCCCACGAATGAAGCCTGAACCACAGCCAAACTTAGCCACTCTGCGCGCCATGTCCGTCAGATGAGCCTGAGGACGCTCTGATGATTCAATTTGCAAGCTCGTAGTTTTATCCTTCTTTCTGACAGGTTCTTTAGAACGAGCAGTTTTAGAGCGGACCCTACACGACGCTCTACGTACCAACCTCCACTTTGAATTCCACAATAAGTTCATATTCTTCTTATGCCGACTCTTGACGTTGAAAGCCTTAACAAAAGAATTCTCCACATCAAGCGGTGAAGAACCAACCACCTCATCCACAGCATTGTCAATAGGATCGCTAACAACACGCATTGTATTTTGGCCAAACACATCACGGAGAAGTTTGAGCTAAAATTGAATTATGTTTGTAACCCTGTATGATAATAATTGAGCATCTAGAATCAATAATTAGAACATAATTAAATTAAAGCTCATTAAAACTTTAAACCTGGATTACCCCAAAATACCAAACATCAAGTACTACATTTCATCAAAGGTCCAATCTAACTTAGCAAAATCTCGTTGATTATTTGCAAACATCATATCAAGTAATATAAACAACTAGTACTTAGACTCGTGCATTGCACGGGCCGCAAGTAAATCGTAAATATTGTTGAAAATATTACCGAGGTAATATTTAAATGAATAAAGAAAAAAACAATAATGCAAAATAAAAAAATATTTTCTTATTTAAAAGAATAAAAAAAAGAATAGTGCATAAGAAAAAAAGGAAAAGAAATAAGAGTCATTAATGCAAACATCACATTAATAGTATTTAATACACATTAATATTACATTATTTTTTAAAAAAAATTAAATAAAATCAATTATAAATTTTCCAAAATGTCCTCATGAAAATCTACATATTTCGATCCTCACCCTTTGTACCCAGAAATATATATATATACTAGTCCTTATACTCGTGCGTTGCACGGGACAAAATTAAATCACATATATTATTGAAAATGTTATGTAGGCTATCAATAATGATTATTACTTTGTCAATATAATTTTCTAATAATTTTAGGAAAAGACAATGTTTCAATTCAAAATATGTAAGTGTACTTAAACAGTTAAACATAATCATTATAATCGTCTTCACTAATATCATAATCTTCCCATCGAATACAATGTCCAAACAATACAACATTTTTTTTATAACACAATATAATATTGATTTTATATAATCGAAATGTAACCGTGATTTTTATATTTTGTATAATAAAAATGAATAAATATACAACATTTTTATATCTTTGATACTGATCTCCATATGGTACATTTCTTTAGAGTTCAATTCAAAATACATTAACAATTCATTTTTTTCTGTGTTACAACCATTTATTTAAATGGATCTTTTTGTTCATATATATGTAATAACAATAAAAAAAAGTGTTGGTGATGATAGACAAATATTAAATACATGATATAATGATGATAATAATAAATTAATTATAATATTTTTATATGGTTAATATAGGAGTACTGAAGATTAAACAATGAGAAGATAATTGAATAGTAATCTATCTGAAATTTGTTCTATTTTCTAACATTGAATATCAGTATCACTCACGTTCAGTGACTTTTGTATAATTAAAAAAATTACGATAATTATATTATATAAATAGAAAAAGTTTAATATAATTAAACAATGAGAAGATTGAAAAATATAATGTGGATCTTTAAAACTTTTCAAAATTAATCTGTTTTTTTTTTTTACAAAAAACATTTTACAAATGAATTGTAAAACTCATTAGTCATTTCATACCAAAATAATTAGACTTTTTAACTGTGAAAAAGTATAAGTTAAAATGTAATTGAAATTCAATTTGAGATTAACTTTGTTTTCTAGAATCAAAATTATATATTTCATGAAAAAAAAGCACATCACGTTTCTATTTTTTTTTTCTTGATTATGCTCATCAGTATTTTGTGCCATGTACATATATATTACATGAGCTTTACAATTATTTTAATTCACCAAACAACTAAAATAATCTAAAGGCACAACATGAACTCTAAGTTAAACTATCTAACATGTAGGGACATTTGAATAAATAATATATTACACTTGAGATTTAAACGCGTAAAATCAGCTTAAAGAAATTACGTAATATTTAAAGCAAATTAGAAAAATGGTTGTATCTCCTACCATGGAGTGCCAAACCCCAACTACATTACAAAACTTTTTATCTCAAAATGTATCATATCTTTATTAGCATGTGAATAGTAAACCACATTACAAACATTTTATTAATTTGAATCGAATAAAGTATGTAAATATACCTTTTCATAGGTGAACTTTACTAAAAAATATATCATCCTTCACATTGTAGAATTTCTATAATCTCGAGACTTTTGCCTTGATTTTCAATCATCTCTTTCAAGTGAGTTAATGTAGAAATGACTAAAACATTATGATTGTGATAGAGTGGTTGACACTTTTGAAATTGTGGTAATCACTATTTATCCAGAAAGATGAATGGTTGATACACAACCTCACCATGGTTTTTATAGGAACATTGTAGAATATATTTTTTTTTAAATTATATGATTAATTGAAAATTAAATGTGAATTCCACCGTTACAAAGGCTATTATGGTTGTTGAATATTTTTTTGAATTGTATAATTAAAACAAAAGAAAGGTGTTGCAATATTATATTCATGATTGACTAAAAACGTATGAATTAAAGATAAGGTTTGGCTGTTACTAACCAATTGAAGAGGGCTCAACGTATACCAATGGCTATTTGCTTCTTTTTTTTTTATTTGCAATTAATAATTAATAATCACTTAAAATGAGTTTAATGTTAAGCATTGGTCAACAACTACCAATGGCTTAAAATGGGATTAATGTTAAGATTTTGAATGGTTCTTTTAAAAAAAACAAATAAAAAATATTTTTTGGATGAACCTAAAATTCCAAGAATACCTCTATAAAATCACACAAATTACAACCTTATTCTTTGTACCCAGAAATATATATATATATATATATATATATATATATATATATATATATATATATATATATATATATAAGTGTGTGTGTGATCAAACTACTTTGTAGTTTCAATTAATTTTTTAAGCGATTTTATTTGGATTTTGAAAAATGATTTTAGTAATTACTAAAATAACAATAACCAAGAAACATTATGTAGAAAATTACCCTAAATATATTACAGATCTTGGAAATATCTGTCTAGTTATTACAATTGAAAAAAATAATTAATTCCTTTAGTTACATACATATCATGTGGGAATGTTCATGAGGACTGTTTTTATACTTTTCTTTTATATTTTTGTTCGATTATCCCAATTATATAACTTGTAAAAGATCAAAGGAATGTAATTCAAAAACACAAATATAGCAATACATAATTACTAATATATATAGTAAACATGATTAAATAAATATATTTTAAAGAAATAAAGCATACCTTTTGGTCGTTGTAATATAAGAATGATAATATGAGATGATATTTGGAGATATATTAGACTTTAATATAAGGCGCCGTTCTTTTGTGCGTTAACGCAACTAACCGCAATGCAAATTATCACAACCTACCGCAAATTACCATTACCTTTTTACTATTTCCCCTTTTTTCACCGCAACTTACCATAATCTACCACAACGCACCGCACCGCAACGCAAATTAAACGCACAAAAAGAACGGTAAAGAAATCTTCAAAAGCAATAACATATAATCATTCAAAAGAAACAAAATAGAGTATATATATTGGTTGATTTATCATAGGAGAGATGGATAATATTTACCTGGAGCGATATATAGTGTTTAGTAGGTTAAAAGCATCAGAAGAAATAATTTATGACCTATCAAAATATTTGAAATATAATAATATGGAAAAATAATTAAATAAAAGCCTAAGTTTGGTTTGTGTACATACATCTTTCTTACACAACCAACCTGCACTGTAGAAATCTACAAAATTGAAGCTTTTATAATGAGAATAATAAAGACATTGGTAGCCATAAAAGGAATAGAAGCATGGAAGAAAGGATAATAATAAGTTATAAACATGGTTAATGAAAGAATAATATAAACGTATGAAACGTATGGCCGACTAGGAATACATATGACTATCAAGATTCTTTATGATTAATTTTTCTTAACTGAGGTCAATTTATACTATCAATTAATATTTATTTTATTTTTAAAAAAATTAAAAATGATAAATTTTACTTTTCCAAAAATGCCCTTACTAAAACTCACATATTACGATCCTCACCTTTTGTACCCAGAAATATATATATATATATATGATATATGATATATGATATATATATGATATGATATGATATATGATATATGATATATGATTTGAGACTAAAACTAGTAGCCAAATAATAGTCACCATAGCAACTCTTACTTTTATGGATATTTATTGTTGAAAGTAATAAATTTGGATTGATTTGCTAACAATTGTTGCTCACAAAAATGTATACTTCTCACAAAATGTCTCTTAAAAGAATAAATTTTCGGTTGAGCTTTGCAAATGTGTGAATTTAAATAATTTTTAATAATTTTAATGTTAAAGTAAGGTTTTAAGTTTTAGATACATTAAACTTAATCTATTCGATATATTTCGAGTTTTGGATCTAGGAAATATAGCAATTTATGAACCTTACTTTTACTCATTAGGACATGTTTTCAAACCCATTTGAATGATTCCAGTTAGGTCCTAGGTGCACATTAGACTTATGCACTTGAAGTAAAAAATGTCCATAAAAAATGTCCAAATTCTGTCTTTCAAATTTTTCAACCAGCATTAAATTTTGGTGGGAAAAAAGTCATATATAAAAATTGTGAGACTAATAGATAATATTTGTCACAAGCAATCATGTAGGTACTTAACTTTTACAATAACCTTTGAAATTAAATGATAGTTATACCTGGAATAGGACATGGCTGTAAATAAGCTTACTTATCTTTCATAAATAATATTGAGCTCCTCTGTGAATTTATCTTCATTATTAATTACTTTCAATTTTATAATTAATATTATTTTTAAATGTCGTTTATACATTATTAAAATGTTTTATTTCTTATTTTTTATTCTTTATTTAGAAAATTATAATATATTCACTAAAAAAAAAGAATGTGTTAATGTAAAGATAATATATTTTTTAGTAAAAGTACACATGAAGTCATTAAATAATAGAATATTAAGTAATTTAAAATAAGAAAGGGTAGATTATTACATACACATGAAGTCATTAAATTATAGAAAAAAAAAGGACTCCAAGCATCCAAGGCTAAATCTTTTACAAACAAAGTGAAGATCTTAATAACACGCCTTTCTTTTTTGGTAAAAAAAAAGAGAATATAGATAATGATTATTGTGAATACTTTACCAGGAATTATAAACAAAAATAGCAAAAAAAAAAAAAAAAAAAAAGAAGATTTATATGCCTCACGGGGTAATGCTTTTATCCTTATACAAATAAAATGAAGATTTTAATTAGAGTAACATGTCTTTTGACAATAAGAATAATGTTTATAGTCTAAATAGGAATAACTTAAGAGATACTATAAACTTTTGACGAAAGCAACATTAGAGAGATGGATGCACAATTACACATGGCCTAATCAAGCTAGTTTTTATTTCTCTTTTAGATTTGTATAGAAGCTAGTACTATGTATCAATATAACACACATATACATACACACACACACATACATATATATATATATATTGGATTGTAGTGGTACCAAATCCACTTCCACATTCTTCTTATTTTTTATTCCTACACTATATTGTTTTTGTTTTTTTCGTTCCTGCCCCTAGAAAGTTAATGAATTGTAGTTTCTAAAACATTTTTTAAATTATTTTTTTGAGACTCCGAATAATTATTATGATTTTTTAAAAATAATAAAAGTGAAAAAATCGTAAAAAATAGTAAAAAAATGAAATTTTTTTGGGAGAAATGCTGTAAATTCATTAAAAGTCATTGTAAAGTGTTATACTAAATTTTGAATCAAATACAACACAAAATCTATGATTCCCTTGAAAATATCCCACTACAATCCTTTTTTTTTTGGACCACCAGAATACAAAGTGAAAGTACGGTCCACCATTGTCCAATTGGTGAAAGTAGGGATTATTAGAATCCAATTATCCTATATATATATATATATATATATATATATATATATATATATATATATATGGGAACGGATCCAGTGAGAAGTAAATTAAGGTGAGAAGGTAGGAAGAAAAGATCGTAATCGTCTAAATCTATCCAACGCACCAGATTAATTATGCACACATGTATCAAAAAATCGGAAACCACCCATGTATTTTTAAGAAAACAGCTAGTGGTTTTCTGAAAAAATAAAGGAAAAAAGCAACAAAATCCAAAAAACATCAAATAAAATAAAATAAAATCTGTTTGTTAGCTAAGAAAAAGGAAACAATTAAGGTGATTGATAAATTTGATTTTTTATAGCCAAAAATAGCAGATAACATATTTTCAAGATTTGTTATTGCTGAATTCAATCACAGTCAACACGCTTATAATTCATTCATCATCTTCACGTACGCATTGAGGGCGTTTAATGACGTCTAACAGATATGATCGTTTATCGTTTTTTATTACATGTCAATAGTAAGCAATAATGGAAACGTATTTTCGAAGAATTTTGAACAATCCATGTGCATTAGGCATGTCAATAATTTATGAAGGGGAAGTGGAGAATGGTTGTCCAGTTAAATTTAATTTTGGTATATATATCATGCAAAAGTGGATATTGAGAATTATGATTCATGTTAAAGTGACAAAATTACATAGTCGATCACATTGTGTATATTTTATATGTATATTGACAAATTCGTGGTTAGTTTAGTTCATTGATCACACACGTTATAAGTGTGGACCATACGGTGTATGACCAGAATCAGTATGTGTGTGACCACAGTCAGTATATAAGTGGAGAATGGTTGTCCAATCAAATCTAATTATATTGTTGCATATCATGCAAAAGTGGATATTGAGAATTATGATTCATGTTAAAGTGACAAACTTACATAGTCGATCACATTGTGTATATTGACAAATTCGTGGTTAGTTTAAGTTCATTGGTAACACACACATTATAAGTGTGGACCATATGGTGTATGACCATAGTCAGTATGTGTGTAACCACAGTCAGTATATGTTAAGCCACATCATGTATACTTTGTACACGTTAACCTCACACCTTATAAGTATGTGTATGATTACAATCAGTATGTGTCCGACCACATTATGCATAGTTGGTACACGTTGAACACACACCTTATTGGTGTGTACATCGGTGGACCACAAATCATCATGTCCACGGGCAGCATGTATATGACCACACAAATATACACGACCACAGTCAGATTGTGTATGACCACAGTCAGATTGTGTATGAACACAATCATGTCCATTGGTGGACCACAACCGTTATGAGTAGGTGTATTCCTACATGAAACATGTACATTTGTAATGATTCATATTTACTGCGATACATGCGACGTGTTATAGGGTACTGTGACTATTGTTTATCTTTGCAAAATGCAGCGCAATGGGGTGTAGTCAGCACTGCTACGTGGTGCCACCACCGGTACCGGACAGCGACGAGACGAGCATGACGATCTAATGGCCCATGTGTGATGACAAAACAATCGTACCAACCATGGGGAAGTGGTTCAACACGTTGGGTGATGCCAAAATGTTTTACGAGAAGTATGCCATAGCGGCTGAGTCTAATGAATGGGCTGCTTGACGATGTGCTGGCCAAGGTAAGCGTCGGTCTAGATGGATGTGGTGGCAGGAGGGTAGCGGACAATGTTGAAATTTGCTTTGGAGTCCCGATCCTCGGCGAGGCATCTATAAAACCACCTACTGCGTCAAACCCAAAAGGGCGTGTAAAGCGGAAAAAGAGCGACATCAAGGTTGCGGTGCAGCAAAAGGCGTCAGCCAGGAGATGCCATTTTTTGTGACCAAATAGCCAACCATGAGAGTAGGACTTGCCTTGAGCGCTTCCAGTGAGGTTTGAAGTATGTTGCAGATAGATATTTTAGATTATGTGTTCATTCAGTTTGTCTTTACTGTGCTTTGACAATCACAACTTGTTCGACTATGAATTAATGTCTACGGATTCATGTTTGTTATTGTATTGAACCCGACATTTTAATAATATTGGAACACGATCGCTCTATTTATGCATTTCGTTGGATTATACTTGCATTTTGTTGTTAGATAAATGCACATGTTAAGTAATAACAATTAGCATAAGCCCCCATTTTTTACTTGTTTGTTGGATTATTCTTGATATTATGATTAAATATAGTGCACGAGTTAAGTAACAATTATTAATATAATTCTCCAATCGATTACACGTGGTCATTGCGTATACTACGCACATTTTAACACAAGGCCGTGATTGAGGACATGCGGCCACTGCATAGATGGTAACTGCGTGTTGGAGTTATGTCTCTTTGCACATCGTATTTCCATCAAAGTGTTCGACGATTGATTACATATGCAACTGGTTTGGGTTGGGGGGCCTGACCTTAATCACATTCAATAAGATTGAGATCATGTCCAATGTGAATTTCAACATGTACCATGGCTTTCCATTGAGAGAATGAACATCAGTGTGCACGTGTGTATTTTCATTACATTGTGATCACAGTCAGTTAAAGTGTGATGACATTCCAGAAAATTAAAAGTTGTGTTGGGTTGGAGTTTTATTTTGGTCACAGTCCACTAAAGTCTGATCGGCATATTTATAAGGAACGGATGCACATATATATATTTGTTTGGTTGTTGATCACAGTTTAGTATACTGTGGACATATCATTTATTGAGTTTTGAATTTTGTAATGGGTTTGCAGTGAACAATCGAATAATTTATCAGTTTGTACAAATTAATTTGTGTTCACACCATGAAAAAATGGTTGTGTGTGTTTTGTTTAAGATATTATGGTTGATCACAGTTTAATACATTGTGGATATGTCATCTATATGCTCAGTAAAAACAAAAGGATGAAATATAAAAAAACTATATAAATATGTGACAGTACTAATGTTCACATACACTGACATGTGATTATACACATCACACCAATCTTCTATTGTACTTGTATTGATACAATATGTTATAGCAACGTTGAATGACCACAGTATAATGACTTGTGATCATACGTACGTAATTTATTATCAATTAGTACTAATTACAATCACAACCTTGTGTAGTGTGGACATGTCATGCATGTGTGTCTCAAGTCTCATTATGTGTTGGTCAAAGTTGCAGTGTGCATGCTTATATCTTATGGTCAAAGTCGTAGTATGAATGACCACATTATAATGACTTGTGATCATACACAATTTATTATCAATTAGTACAAATTACAATCACAACCTTATGTAGTGTGGACAAGTTCATCAGTACAGGATATGTAGGCATTAAAACACGGCAATGCTTCATGTCTGATCCCATTGAATAACAATACTATTGTCTGATCACATAACACTAACATGTGACCCTTGCAAAATCATATACCAACATAACATGTGACCAAAAAAATATTGTTTGATCACATAACAATAACGTGTCTCAGATTGTAACGCGCATATCACGACGAACAAATATTAACAACAAAACAAACTCCCCCCCCTCCCCAACACCAACTAAACTGCTTCTAACAAAATCATACACCACTTTCACTCAACAATATATTTGTTTAGTCGTTGATCACAGTTTAGTATACTGTGGATGTGTCTATGTCGCCACTTTCGCTCGGTGACTTCAGGATCCCAGCAACCACATGTGTGCACAAGTTGGCGTCCGCAACGGGATGCCTGTAAAGCACAAATACACAAATTTAATGCACACTAATACTTTTGTGTGCACAATTGATAGTCAATAAACATAACTTGTGGTTCAGACTATCACAATTTGTATCACTATGGTCAAACGGGTTTATATTTGGGGTCAGATCATCACATCGATCACATTTGTATCAATGTGGCCAAATCATCACTTGACCACAGACCCCTGAATCACAATCACACATCTGATACCGGTGGTGGCACCACATAACTGTTCTTGCTACAACCAGCCGCACTGCATTTTGCACGTTTAAACATTAGTTAAATTACACTATAAATCATCTAATTAATGTAATACATTGAACAATAAGTGTTACACATATACATGTTTCAAATATAAATGAACTCACACGTAGCGGTTGTCGTGGAACTATATACGTAATTGAGATCATTGATTTACTTAATGTGGTCACAAATTGGGTAATTGTGTTCATAAATAGATGTGCGGTTCCACACTGCTATTTGTTTTCCACAGCTGATACGCATCTGATTAATGTAACCACAACATGGTTAAATGACCAATATGTGTGATCACAGTGTGTAAACGGCCACAGAACCTCACGTAGTCCACATTTGTCACACATGTGATTTATCTGATCAAATTTTTGGTCAATGATCAATATGTGTCTTCTACGTGTGCAAATGAACAAACAACAATCATGTACTACATAGTCCAACTAGGCAAGCATTCTGTAAAAAATATTTTAATGTGATCACACTACAATTAATGTGGACATACTTCATACAGTACACAACTAATTGTAGATGTGTTTGCTTGGTTTACAGTATTCACTAAATTGTAATTATACAGAATAAACAGACATAATATGTGCAACTATGAACATCCGCCCACAATAACATGAATCATCAATATCAATGTTCTTTGTTAACAAATTCTCTAAAATCCACTTCATAAATAATCGACGAACAGAATGCTTACTATTGAATGATGAATCAATATAAAAATAAAAAAGTAATGAAAAACGAACATACCTATTAGAAGCCATTGATTTCCCTCAACGTTAATGTGTTGATGTTTGATGAATCTGAGTGTATTGTGTTGAACGTGATTGTATTAAGCAATAGAAAATCTTGAGAATATGTTGGTATTATTTTTACTTCTTTGGATCCGTTCCTATATATATATATATATATATATATATATATATATATATATATATATATATATATATATATATATATATATATATATATATTCGATCATTAATATTATTTATTTCAAGGACCAAAAGAGCCTGATAGGGAGATCCAAGGGGGGAGCCCACTTCAACCAAGGTCCATGGTACACAAGTTAAGTGAGGTTCCATCTTAAAACCAATTGGTGCTGAGAGGAATAGCCCACTTGACTTATATACCATGTCCCTTCTCTTTACTTTTTCGATGTGGGACATTTTTACTCATGGGTGAATTCCAACAATTTACCCCTTCACACATGAGTTTCTCCCCCTTGATCGGAAGCCTCTTTTTACCAAGGTTTCAAGTCACCATCAGGAGCCCATCATGGTCCCTGCTCCTGTCCATGGTGATCGATCTTCCCGCACCTTGCACGGCACAGTCGAACGAACCATGGGCTCTGATACCACTTGTTGGGGAGATCCAAGGGGAGAGTCCACTTCAACCAAGGCCCATGGTACACGGGTGTTGGATTTTGGACCTTCAACTTTAGGGGTATTTATTATTTGATACCACACTTTTCAAAATTTATTATTTGGACCCTGTACTTTGTCCCGGTGACATTGTAGACATTATTATAGCAGTCCGGTCAAAAAAGCCCTTAACTAAGTTTGACTATTTTTTCATTCCAACTTTCCCCTTTAATTAATGATGAACTTCCAAGTTTGCCCTTGATTTATTAATTCGTTATTTTCCCTTTACTTATTTATTACTACCAAAATTCTCACATTTTAAATTTTTTAATTTAAAAATTATTAAGAACTTCAAAATTTTAAAAATTACAAATTAAAAATTAAAATAATAAAACATTTAAATAGTTAAAAAATTTTTAAAATTAAATATAAACTTAAAATTTAAAATGTTAAAATTTTAAGATTTTAAAATATTAAAAGTTTGAAAATTTTAAAATGTGAAATTATAAAAAATTAGCAACTAAAAATTAAAAAGTAAAAAATCAAAAAATTAAAAAATTGAAAATTTTCAAAAATTAAAATTTAAAAAATTTAAAAAAAATCAAAAAATCAAAAAATCAAAAAATTAATAATAAAAGATTAAAAAATTAAAAAATTTTATAATTTTACAATTTTAAAAATTAATAATTTGGAAATTAAAAATTAAAAATTAAAATAAAAATGAAAATTAAAATTAAAAACTTAAAAATTAAAAAATTAAAAATTAAAAATTAAAAATTAAAAATTAAAAACTAAAAACTAAAAATTAAAAACTAAAAATTAAAAATTAAAAATTAAAAATTAAAAATTAAAAATTAAAAATTAAAAATTAAAAATTAAAATTAAACATTAAAAATTAAAAAATTATAAATTAAAAAATTATAAATTAAAAATTAAAAATGAAAAATTAAAAATGAAAAATTAAAATTAAAATTATTAAAAATTCAAAATTCAAAATTAACAAATTCAAAAACCTTTAAAAATTGATAAGGGCAAATCGGGAATTTTATGTGCATTTTAGCCCTTTGCCGGAGTAAAACTTAAGATTGGGCTAGAGTTTTTGGGTATCCAAAGTATAGGGTCCAAAAAATAAACTTTGAAAAGTGTGGTATTAAATAATAAATACCCCCAAAGTTGAGGGTCCAAAAACCAAAAAACCTTATGGTACATAAGTTAAGTGAGGTTCCATCTTAAAACCAATTGGTGTTAAGAGGAGTAGCCCACTTAACTTATATACCATGTCCATTCTCTTTACTTTTTCGATGTGGGACATTTTTACCCATGGGGAATCCCAACAGATCCCTTTAGGAAAACAAAGGAGTATAGTGCACTACATCCGGAAAATGAGCATGGAGCCAAACCTATCTGAAAACAAACAAGCTAGTATAGTGCCTGTCGAATTGATCTTCATTTTAAGGATAAATAGTAAATTTTATAGGACGGAGAACAAAGATAAATATCGAAATGCACATAACAAGTATGAGTAATAAGTCCAACAATTTCTACCTATCATATTTTTTTTTTCATTTTTACCGAAAATTGAAACTTGATGGGGAATTTAGACTATGTGAAGAATTGTCAAGGTTAAAAGTTGACCAAGGTTACTAGGACCAGGAGGTTTGGTATATTATTATCTCATTATGCACCACTTAATTACTTAAGATAAACTTTCAAAAGCCATGAATTATTGAACTTTTTGGCTAAGATCAAGTATAATCTTGCATAATTACACCATACACTAAGATTACCCAGCCAAACAAGAATCCTCAAAAACAATTCTTCAAATTTAAGTAATTCCACAAATGATAAGTAATTGAGTAATTCCACTGTACTCCGCTGAGAAAATTATTTATCTTTGGTTGCTATTTTGGTCAATAATTAATGGGCACTAACTTCGTTCGTTCAACTTTATGCTTTACCATGCTTCTATGAATAATTGAATCAGTATGATTCAATTTAAATCAATAAGATTCAATTCATTGAAGCATTTAGTTACCAACGCTATAATAGTTGAAAGTTTTTTCCTGTTATTGTCTTTACCCATTTCCTAATCTTTATCGCATATAAATTGATATTACAATTACAATACAATCTTAATTAATAGTAAGTTATGATATTTCAAGGCTATTTAAAAAATACTAAATAAATTCATGAGATAAATAGCAATATGGTCAATGACATATTTTGATCACTTCAAACTTTTTAGCATTAATTTTGGTTTGCTTAAACAAGAAAACAACTTATCACCAAAAGGTCCCATGTTAATTTTCATAATGAAAATTATATGAATTTTAAGGCAAAATACCTTTTAAGTATTTTTAATATCAATACCGTATTATTAAATAATAAATTGAAAAAAATTGATATTGTTACATTCTATAACTATAATATTATATATATAAACTATACATATGTATAATTATATTTGTAAGTAAACATTTACTATATATTTGCAAGGAAACAAGCAAACATATATACAAACTTCTAACACATAGAAAATGGGTGGCGCCCCGAGCCCACACGGCTCCAACAACAAGAAAATCCAACATATAGCATACTAGGGGTGCGCCACCAAAAAGAAAAAACAAGCATGTAAAAAGAAAACAAACTACACAAACAAAAACAAAGAAATATTTACAAAAAGAGAAAAGGTGGAACGAGGTTACCGCTAGTCTTCAAAGAACAAGAAATGGAATTGGATAACCTCGATCATACTAGAGCATCAGCCGCTCCTTATTCTTCAAGATTCGGGCCTTCAAGATCAGAAGAAGTCAATGCCCGAAGTAGAAGATCATGCATCCTCGAATGCATCTCAGAATGATGGATGTATGAGAACATAAGAAACAATGAGTTAGTGTAAGAAAGGGTTCTCAACATCCTATCAAATGCCTTAGAAAAATCACTAAAATGATGGAATAAATGAATAATCATGATTTTTCTAGGCGTGCCCTCTAGGTAAGCAAGATAAGGGTCAAGGAGGGGATCGTACCCTCCAAAAGGACCTAGGGACTCAAGGCATGCATGGTAGGGTGAGGGAGTGATACACAATGAATGATGGGGGTTTACATGATTGGGAGAGAGGGATACATCATCACATTCAAAGCACATAAGAGAGTCATCAACCTCCTCAACAATATCATCACTAGCAAATCCCAACCCAAGATTATCATCTAACTCATGTACATCATCATATGTGTGCGAAGAAAAAGTATGACTACTCTCCATGACAACACTCTCATCATTGCATAAAGTTTCATCATCATGATCATCAAAGGTGAAAGTGAAGCACTCTGGTTCATAATCCATAGAAAATGATTCATAATCACACACATAAGCATCATGAGGAACAATTTCTAATTCGTGAGAGGGTGGCACACAAGTCAAAGAAAAAGAGTCATTATCACCATAATCACACAAAGGGGAATCATCATGAATAGTAGGGGATAATGGGGAAAAAGACTCAATTCTACTTAAAGACTCGTGACCATTTTCAAATAAATCCGGTCTCATTTCACGAAATAAAGAAAGTAACTCATGAATCTTATTTTCCACTTTTTCAATTTTTGCATTAAAATCATCATCTTGTTGCACATAATTCACATCATTTTCAACAAAGTTCGGATGAGCAACATAAGTGGAAGACATGGAAGCATGAGTAGATATTTCAAATTGAACACAAGGGGAAGGGACATGCATGGGAATTGAAGGAGGAAGGGAAGAAGTACTCACATATGAATCTTCATGGTGCATAGTAGCATGGAAAGTCTCCTCACATTGCTTGTCCTTTTCATTAATTCAAATGCATTCTTGAAGAATTGCAAGAGTGCAAGCATTCACATCATGATCAAATGATTGGCAATAAGAGCAAAAATAATGAGCATTTGATGAATCAAGCATGTAAAGATCCCTAGGTTGGAGATTGAGTATGCAAATCAACACAAGGGGATGGGGGACATGCACTCACACATAAATCTTCATAATGAGCTTTAGCATGACTAGCACAAGGATTATCAAAATGACAACCCACATAACGACAATTCTCCTTAAAAGCACGAGTATTCCCAGTCAACCAATTAAGCAAACCCAAAGCTTCGTAACCATTTTCAACATTAAAACCATAATGATCTAATAGATTACGAGTCTCAAAATTCACACCCTCATTAATAACACATAAAACTTCCCAACAAGAAAAATCATAACCATATGGAGCCCAATAATCAAGATAAGCATCCAATCTATCACGATAATCACAAAATAACTCATGCTCATCTTGAGGGAAGCTAAAACATGCCATTTTCCTATTCTTTTTTTAGATTTTTAATTTTTCAATTTTTTTTTCTTTTTAAAACCTAGAGGGAATGCTCAAGAAAAACTAAAAGGTCGGTAGGCGCAACTCCCCGGCAACGGCGCCATTTTGTTTAGCTATAGTATAGCCGGGGGTTTAATATCGTATCCACAGGGAGTTGGGGTACCGAACCTAAAAGTCACTCAAACTCTCACCTACTAGGTTGTAATTTCCACAATTTTGGAGAGTTTTAAGAACTAATAAAAAGACATAATAAAAATCACAAATAAAAGAAGGAAAAAAAAAAAAAGACTCGGGGGTTGATTTTAGCCACCTAAAGAAATCAAATCAAAGGAAAATTGAAGGGTTATAACTAAGCTAGGAATGGGTCGTTACTAAAACTAAATCACTCTAAGCACCCTCTTCCAAGGATAACATTAGATTAACTTCCCAAATCTTACCCCTCATTTTCATGAAGACTAAAACCTAAGAGTATAAAGTGTAGCAAACCCTAATTAAATCAATCTCCATATCCATGAATGACAAACCTAATTATCCCACTAAAACCTCACACTAATGCTTTAAAGAAATCTAGCAATATCTCAATTAACTAAACCTCCACAAAAGATAGAAAGTAATGGTGGAAAATCCTAAACTAAGCTAATCATTCCAATCCAATCAAACCTCAAATTAAATCCCCAATAGGAGCCTTAATCACCCCCTAACCTAAGACAACTACTCACTAATCATTTTATTGATAGAACTCAATCAAGAACCCTAATAACATCTAACCGTAATAACACTCAAACAAACCCTAACCAAGACCCTAGTAAAACCCTAACAGAACTCACCTACTGACCCAAATAAAAACTCAACTAACACTATGGCCCAACTACTAAACTGACCCAACTAAAACCATAATAACCCTAACCTTAACTAATCTGATCCAATAGACTAATACTATGGCCCAAATAAAGTCTAATCCTAAACTTGACTTAATAAACTAAGATTAATCACAAAGAAATGAAATACTAAAATCTAAAACTACTAGTTACTACTACCTACTGCTACTATTGACAGACAAAAAGCAAAGAAAATAGAAGAAAGGGGAAACAGAGGCAGAATAAACAAGGAAAACAGGGGAAAAGACATAAACGAAAATACCCATCAACAAATACAAAACAACCGAATCAAACATCAAAATGCATAATCAATAAAACTGAATCAAGCATAGCAAAATCTTTCAACATCAAAATCCCATATCAAACAACAAGAGTTAATCTAAAACTAACCCTAAGATCGAATTAAAACATGAATTAAAACCCTAAATCTAGACTAACCCTAAAGTTGGATGGAAGGCTAGGGGCGTCACTTTCCCCAAAACCAACCATGAAAACTTCAAAATCGGCTCCTCTTCTGTTTTATACTCGAAATCGATCCTTCAACGTTCAATCTCAGCCCTTGAAACACTTCAATCTGGATGGTGGAGATGGATTATGATTATTGCAGTGAAGATGGTATGGCGATGGTGGTGGATGGTGGCTCTGAATCTTCTGCTGCTACTTGTACTTTGTCTGCCCAATTCTCGCAAAATCTGGAAAATAAAAGAGAGAGTGAGTGTGAGTGAGTGTATGAGAGAAATTAGAAACACGAAGAGAGAGAGAGAGATGGAAATGGAGGCTTGTAGTGGTAGTGGGGCGTGTGGGTGTCTGCAGAAAGGGGAAGAAAAGGACAGAGAGTGAAATAGGGAAAGGGACGAAAGAAGAGAAAGGGAAAAATGGGAAAAATGAATTGGGAATTTAGGAATTAGGGTTGGGGTTTGACTTGGGTGTTTCAGTGGGAATAACAAAGGGGGAATGGAGTGAGTTTGGTGGGTAAATGGGGCGGTGGTGGAGATTGATTGGGGTTATTGGATTAGTGGGCTAGGGAGAAGAAACGTGGGTAGTGGGCTTAGGGTAATCGGTGGGGGAAAATGGTAGGAGATTAGGTAGTGGGGTTTGATGGGTAGGTGGATTAGAATAGGTTTTTAATTTATTTTCTAATTTTTGTAATTTTGATTCAATTCAGTAATAATAAGACTAAAAATGATAAAAAGATATAAAATCTAATAAAAGAGTAAAACTAATAAAAACACAAGAATAAACCTAATTTAATTATTAGAAACAAACAAAAAGTCATAGAATAAAGGGGAAAAAACATGCAAAATATCGGAATAAACACCTGCTTCCCAATATTATCGAAACAAGTACCAAAAGAACTAGAAGTAGTGGTGCACATGATAATCTTGAAGCCATTCTTCTGTGAAGACAAAAGGAAATTTGACATGCACCAAAACGAAATATTGTGAATGGGGTATTGAAGTGAATGAAATTGTTTAATGATTCTTTGGTGTGAGCTTGATCAAAAACAAGAAAGGGTGGCAAGGAAGCAAAAGACTTACCAACTTTTAGATGTTGAGGATGATGTAGATGATGTAGCTGCTGCTGTAACTTGTAACTCAAACAAGTCTGATTCTAACAAGAAACGTAGAAGATAAGAGGATATGAGGCACTGTCTTCATTTTTTTACTCATTAGTTCATCACTTCTATTTATAATGGTAAGATGCTAGATTGATGGTAACATTTTTTTTTTAAAAAAATATTTATGGAAGGGATGGAGTAGTAGGTAGAGTAGTGCATCTTACGGTCAAACTATATATGTATACATATCTACCCGTAAAATCCAAAGCTAATTGAAACAAGTTAGTATTGTATATAAGATACTACTCCCTCCATTTCATGTTAATTGTCATAATTTTGACTTTCATGGTTTTCAATATTACTATTTGATTGATAATTTCTTGCATAATATTTTATGAATCTAATGGTGGTAATATTGTACTTGTATCACTATTTGATTCATAATTGTAATATTGTACTTGTATGATAGTATTTTTCGTTATGAATCTAATGGTGGTAATTTTATATAGCAATTCATTGTATATATTGAGAAATTTATGGTCAAACTTTTTGGAGTTTGACTGCATAATTTTTAAAGACGGCAATTAATATGGAACAGAGGGAGTAATTAACTGTTCAACTATTCCATAAAAATAAAATTAAAAAAAAGAAAAAACACAGGTTCAACTATATATATATAGGGAAGCTATTCTCAATCACTCCATCATCATTCACTCCATCATCAAAATTCCATTTGCATTGTCTTCACAAAATGACTTCAAGATTATCATTTACACCGCACCGCAACTAAGTGCACCGCAACGGTACCGCATAAAAACAAAAAGCTTTGCTGCTTTGTTTGATTAAATTGGAACTCTATTGCTCAATTCCGCAAACAAACAAAACCGGTTTTTGTTTATGTTAATTAATATTTTATTAAATAGAAAATAATAAAGATGCTGAGCTGTATTACCTGTATAGTCCGTGACCTTTCCTGTGATAGAAAATTTTGTTTAAATAATAAAGACGTGCATAGGTGAGGAATATAAGTAAAAAGTAAAAAGTTAACATAATTATTAAAGTTAAAAGTCATCTTCTTTGGATTGGTCTTTCAAATCCTATTCAGACCCTGTTTTTTTCTGCGGTTAAGAATCATGCATACCATGCTCACTGCATTTACACAACCCACCACAAAATACCATTCTACCACAATTCACCACAACCCACCAAAAATTACTTTTTCACAATTATAAATACAATATTTATATATATACAAAAAAACTCACCACAACATACCAATAACCCGCCACAATTATACCACAACTTGCCACAATTTCACCACACTATACCGCGCCATACCACAAAATACTGCATAAAAGAACAGTGCCCCAATCCAATCCAATCCAATCCAAACCTTACACAATTCCCCAAACACTTTTCCTCTCTAAAAACACAATTCCCCAAAAAAGTATCCAATCCAATCAAATCCATCTAAACTTCATTTTATCAAATCCAAATAACAGGATCTAATTAAATTAGGTATTGAGAAATAGAAAGTGACAACTATTTTGAAACAAAAGAATTTAGTTTTAAGTGTCAATTAATATGGAACAGAGTGAATATATATATCAAAACAGATATGAACTAAATAATAATAATTTACCTATAATAATAGTAAATCTATTGACTCTTCTCTTTTTAATTGTAGGAGGTTTAACTATTTTTTTAGTATCAAAAAAATATTAATTGCCTCCTAAACGTGGCCAAGACAAGTTGATTTATTGTTTCCCAATTTTGTTTGATATTATGTAAAAATGCAGTTGTTAGATTATACTCCCGCTATGGCCCAATGTGTGTGGTCAAATTAGGGCCAGAACGCGCATTGAATGTCCAGCCCAGAGTTATAGGATTTACTACCCCACGGCCCACGCTTGGTAATGAGAAAGTTTATTTGTTTGTTTGGCGGTCAGTGCTCAATGTATTTACCAAGACAAGAGATTTGCAGTTCGACTCTTGACTATAATAATTTTATTTCTTATTTAATTTATTAATTTTTTTTATTTTGGAGTATATTTATATTTTTTTCTAGTTTTCAAATAAACAATTAACTGATTTTATTTACATTGTGTATTTTATACTTTTTTTTTGGTTTTTCCTTATTTATGTCCCTTTTCTACATTTCTTTTTTTATTATTTTAATATTTTATTCGTATAAAACGACTAATAGGTCCCTATATTTTGAGTGTAATTATTATAAGGGCCCTATATTTTGATAAATTATTATCGGGTGACATTATCTGTGCGGTAATTATTTACTGGGGATATTCCGACCAATTTTCCGATCTAAAAATGCGTGAAACAATGATTTTTGTATTTAAAGTTGTTTTAATTGAAGTCAACTATCATTTTAAGCCTTAATATTTAAGGTTGGTCAAAGATACATAAGCCTAATCAACAATAAATAATGCAATTAATGGTTTGTTTGCCAGAAAATAGATCGAAATGTCCCCCAGAAATCATTACAACAAAGATAATGTCACCCTACAATTATTTATCAAAATATAGGGCCCTTAAAATAATTACACCAAAATATGAGGATCCTTTAATCGTTTTTTTGATTTTATTCGTCTTAATCTTTTAGTGTATGATATAATTTTAGTGTGTTTTATGGTGCAATTTACACCAACCTACACTCCTTTCACACATACCGCTGACTCCTTATGCACACTAACACATTGTCGGATATTTATGAGCATTATACTATTACACATTATTTAGTGCTATGACATGAAATCTGAGTTGGATGATGCTACTTTAGTGCGCACTCCAAGGGCTATAGATGTATCCAGTCCAGCGGAACACCTAGGAAAGCAATCCTACTGAGATGTAATGCCTTGAGTAACTAAGGAAAATCGTTCCATATTCACCATATAAGCTCGGGCGATTATATTGAGAGTATAATCATTTGATATATCAGGCATAGAGGGACTTTGTATGCCATTGGTGATGTCTTGAATGGTTTAGGGCATTGTCAGTTTCTTTGAAAGTGTTATCTTGGTCAGATGGTGATTTGATATAACACTACCTGTTACTGTTGATCGCACACCCCATTCCTCATATGAGACGAGAGAAGAACTATGAGATTAGAATTTTTCTGCTCGGTTTACGTGGCCGAGTAGGAGCTTTTGGTAAATTAACGGCCACTTAGTTAATTATTAGTTAATTAATTAAATATGCTCAATTTATCTAGAATACTGTTTCTAGATAATGAGGAATCATAAACAGATTAGGAATAAGACTTCCTATCTGATTAGGATTCCTACTAGGTGTTTGGGTATGTCTCTAAAACTAACCTATAAATATATACATATGTGGTACATAACGTGTAACAACGAATCTAATCGATTCTCTCTCGGGTAAACCACCATCGGAGGTTAGGAGTTTTGGGGTGTGAATATACTGGTGACTCCGTAATTGGTAGACACCATTCCGTAATTGGGGGGGGGGGGGCCTTCCATATGTTCCTCATCGTGGTCATGAGGGAGTCCGAATAGAATTTTGCCTGTGTGTGCAAAGTGCCTACCAGGCATAAAGCTGCTTAGCTTTCTAATGTCTCACCTCTGTGTCCACAAATTTCTTGATTTCATCCTCTTCAATTGTGAATTTCAAATTTTGGAACGCCAGCTCCATGTTTTGCCGCTCTTCAGCCATACTCATAAACTTGGCCCCTATATAAAAGGTTGCCTCAACTTCGAAACACCAACTTCACGTCTACTTGAGACGACACCACTTACCACCATCCTGCACAACGAAGGGAAAGGCTCCACATGCACACTTCCGCCGACTTTAGGGCTTCGCTATTCCTAGGGTTTCCCCGCAGCAGGGAGAAAAAATTTATCCACTTTTCTTACAACAACAATAATAATACTCCCTCCGTAACTCCGTTTCATATTAATTGTCGTCTTTGGAAATTGTGCAAACTCCAAAAATTTTGACTATAAATTTTTCAATATATACAATGAATTGCTATATAAAATTACCACGATTAGATTCGTAACGAAAAATACTATCATACAAGTATAATAACGCAATGGTTAATAACATATTATACAAGAAATTAACAATCAAAGAGTGATATTAGAGACTGTGAAAGTCAAAAGTATGACAATTAATATGGAACGGATAATAATCTACATATAACAATAATAATAATAATGGTTTTGCTAATTGTGTTCCTAGGTGCCCTGATTAAGGAAAAATATTGTCCACCTTTTTGTTTTTCGGTTTTGCTAATCGTCGCCCTGGGGGCGATGGTTGTAACAACCCGCCCCAAAATCACGATTAATTAAGTACTAATTACCGTAATTACTTAAGTTGCGTATAAATTTTTCGCGTTTACTTCTAATTATTTATTTTATCGGTGTCAAGTCTCGTGCAGGAGATGGCAAAGAATATCAAGTTACGGGTTTATAAACCTTTAAGTTACTCTATTTACTCGTTAAAGTGATTTATATCGAGTTTTACCGTTTACGTTATTTCTTTAACCGGAAAGAGTTTAATTATTTCACTTCTTAATGTTTATATTTTATTATCCAAACCTTAATTTATTTTATTGGGATTATGTTTATTTTATTGAGGTACAAGTAATATTTATGTTTCATTTACTTGGATTTTCTATGTTTAAGTCCTATTTTATTTCAATCAAATTATTACCGATTAATTTTAATTAGTACAAGCTAATTTTGTTAACCTGGTATTTTTATAATTTAGCTTACTTAATTATATTTTCAGATTTGTTAAGTTATATTAGTGTTTAATTAAGTGAAGGGAGTATATATTATGTCATTAGTGTTAAAAGGTTCATTTTATCATTCCAATTCAAACACACCCAAGCTCTTTCTCTCTCTACACTCCATCCTCCTCCCTCTCCCTCCATTCTGCCGTGGCACTCCCAGCAGCCGCCGGCCACTTTTCCGGCCATTTTCCGGCCAGCCGCCGCCAGCCACGGCCACCGTGCACCACCCCCTTCCTCTCTCTTGTGTTTTCATCCATTTTTAACCTCAAAGGTAACCTCTCAAAACCCCCAATTTCAAATTCTCTAAACCCTAATCTGAAAATCTATGTTTTATATATGTTTCTTTTATAAATTTCATCTCTTTTACTCTCTTTATTCATGAATTCAAGTATATAATTGTATTGGTTAAGTTAGGGTTAAGTTTTGAAGTACATGCATGTTGATTTCTAAGTGTTTTGTGAGGTTTAGAGTTGAATTCATGGTGGATGATGAATTAGTGTTGATGCATGTGAATTTCTTGAGAGATTCTTAGTATATAAGGGCTGAGTTTATGTTTTAAGATTATGAATTAAGTGTTGTTATGTTTAATTTGGGTGAATTAGTGAGGTTTTGATGCAAGAATTCAAGAGTATGTCTCATATGTTGAGTTTATGTTTAATCCATGGATGCATGTGGTTTTTAAGGCCTTTGATGAAGAGATTTTCATGGTTTATATTCTGGAAATATAGTGGATTAAGGTTAGATGAAGTTTGGTTATGTTTTAATATGATTAAGAGTGGAAAAATCCAATTAAAAACTGAATTATGGGTGATTAAAGTTTCTGTTTAGTTTCTGGAAATTTACAGAGGTATGAAAGTGGGATTTTTGCCCAGATTTTTACTCCATTTGATAGCTTAAGGTGTTAGCAAACCATAGGCTTTGGAATTTCTAATTTCCGACATGTATAGCCCGAGTTACGACCAAAACCGTAACCTCACGATTTTATATACGAACTCTGAGTCAGTGTTTTGAGGGCTGTTTTTCGTCCCTTTGGAGACCTCTTTGGTTTTTGTGGTAAACATGAAAGTTTTAGGCCATGTTGCAAGCTTTCCGGAAAGGTATGGTTCATAGTCATCCGATATCGGGAGCGTGAGTTACGATCCCGGGAAACCGGGCTGTCCAAAACAACATTCTGCTCAAATTAACCTTTGTGAACTAATGTCTTTTGGGCCTCAAACCAACCCAATAAGGGGTTCTAGGTATAAATGTGTCATGGTTATATATTGTAATTATAGAGTTATGTGTTTGACGCTAAGAGTACCAATTTGGAATCCTAAGTAAGTCTTGAGAATACCTTTCAAGAGCTAGTCTAATGTTCAATATCTTTACTCTAGCTAAAAGTTCCTTCTAGCTTGATAACCTCCAATGTCTAATTCAATTCATTCCTCATTTCATAATTCATTAATCCAAGCTTGCTTTTATTCACATTTGGACGTGTATATCTTGCTCCATTTCGCCATTTCACTCGATATCGTATTATCAAACCATATTTGAACTCGTTATCTCGCATCCTAGCTTCCAATTTATAATTACCCTATTCATCATCAATTCAAGCTAATTGTCCTAAGTTCAAGCCCTTTTATTTGAATCACCTTCTACGTCATATTTCTCGTAATTTTCCAACCCGAAAACTCCAAAGTTTTATGTGCACAGCTTCTGTCCGGGCCCATTTTGGGGCCCTTCCATTCATTTTTTTAGCTTACAGTTCTGTTGACAAAGTTGTAGATCATGATTTTCCCTATTCAAATGTACTCTTTTATGTCATTCCGATTTTTCTAACTCAAGTTATACTTCAAACTCTATTTTTTATATAAACTCGAAATTTTTATCCTAAAGTTATTTCATGGATATTACTAAGTTTCTAAACTTATGAATCTAATTTAGAACTGATTTGGTTCTTCATTTTTATTTATTCTTATCTTAGTTGACAAGTTTTGAAAGCCATCTCCAGCCGAAATTAGCTGTAAGGTCTTAGCGTTCCAAGGTACGCAAATTGTCCAGCTTTTACGATCTAAGTTATATTCATGATTCATTCAATTTATGACATGTCAAGTTTTATGTTTTATGATATCATTATGTTCGAAAGTGGACCCATTTTATGTATTCTATGTTTATGTTTTAGCTAGTTACGTGAAGTGCTAGCCTTTTAGATGCTCCTGATCAGAGTGTCCTAGACCTGGCCAGTGTCGACCGCGTAGCGGTCACCCAATCCAAATCTAGATCGATTTGGGCATGCGCGTGTGTGAGGTGCTTCCACCGATCATAAGGGTTCCACGTATTTTCTATATACCTCTATTTTATGTTATTCATGTTTATGTTTTATGCACATCATTGCAAGTTATCGTTTTATCCCCTTTTCCCGTTTTCAAAATGAATTTAAATGCCGGCACTAAAACCGTTTTCGAACGGTTTACGTGCTGGAGGTTTACGTGCTGAGTGTTTCCCCACTCACCCTTTTGCGATGTTTTATGGTTTTGTTTTTAGGAGGCTCAAGCTCCCAAGGCAAGGACAAGTCGGTTCCAAAGTAATTCAGGGCTGTCAAGGTAGTTCTCTAAGGAAATCACCGGTTAGCAAGGGCGAGCAGGATTTTGGAAGTCGTTTAGTTGTTAAGCTATGTTTAAGTTTATGTACGTTATCCAAGGGTTGTATAAGTTTTATATGTGAAGGTTCTTAAATTAGTAAGTTATCTTGTGGTTTTGGAGTTTCTTTGGTGTTGTTGCCTTGTCTCTTTTGGGGGACGGCGGTAATGCCTCGACCTAAGGTGTTCCGCTGCGCTAGCCACAGGTTTGGGATTCTAAGTATAGTCTTAATCTTGTGATTAAGGTTGGGGCGTTACAATGGTTAAAAGAGTTAAGAGAATCTTATCCATTTTTTTATATTTATAATCTTATATAAAATAATAAAAGATTACCTTTTCAATAAAATATCTTACATTATGTAATCAAATCTACTTAAATTCTTATTATTACCTAATTAATATTTTCTAATTACCTTTTTAAATATAAAATTTTTGGAAATAACATAAACATGGATTATATTACTAGCTCTTTTACCGTCAAATATGGACAAAACAAATGTTAGAATTCCATATAGGAAAAGATTGAATAAGGTCATGTTCTTTTATGTGGTATTTTGCGGAATGGTGTGGTGAAGAGGGGTGGAATTTTGGCGGGTATGATGGAATTGTGGTGGGTTATTGGTATGTGGGTAGGTGAGGAGAGAGGATGTAAAAAGTAGAGGAGAAAAGTGAGGAGAGAGAAAAGTGGGGAGTGAGAAAAGTAATGATTTGCGGTAAAATGTGACAGGTTGTGGCAAACTGCGGTAGATTGTGACATCGCAGTTGCCAACCGCAGAAAAGAACAGGGCCTAATTGGAGGGAGTTTTGCTGCCACATTCTATTTCTCTTTTTTTCCCTTTCTCGTTCTTGATACAAACCATATTATCCAGAACCACCATGATTATATTCTCCTTCGGCTTAAGTAATTTTGAGTATACAATCAATAAAAGAACCTTGCCAAACATTCAGCGCTGAAGAACAAGCCCAAATGTTCTACAAAAGTTATGCCCAAAAACATGAGTTTTCTATTTGCAAAGATCGATTTGAGAAAAAGGAGAACACGATAGTGAGGATTGATTTTTCTTGTTATCGAGGAAGGAAGAAACTAGTCAAAAATTAAGCAAATAATAGGACATAAACAGAAGTTAAAGAACTCACTGTCTACTACCACAAACAAATTATAAGATCTAACAATTCTGAGCAGAAATTTCTGGATAAACAACGAAATTTCCAGTAATAATTCTGAATGTATGAACGATATGTCATTTAATTAATTATAGGTAGCCAAACAAATCACAACAAAAAAATACAGAGGAAGAGAGAGGAATTTGAGCTGCTCTTAGCCTCAACAATGGCGGACTCCTTGTCATAATCTTTGACAAACACAAACCCATTGGTAATGCAAGTGTCATGGTGGAAATGGTTGAGTTTGGATTTGAAGGATTTGGAAAAGTGGGTTTTAGAAATTGAATGAATGGAGTCGCGGAGCCTGTCATGCAATTCCATATCTCTTCTAAAATTGCTTCACTTCCAGAATTTTCAATTCCCATTTCATTTTGTGGGTGAATTAAGGTTAAAAATTTAATTTTAGGAGAAACTGAAAAAAAAATGGGATAGGTGAATATGAATAGTTGAATAGGAACCTAAAATGAAGAAAATCGAAGAGCGTGAAATAGATAGGAAAAGTCAGACAAGAGTTTAGAATGAAAAACAAAATGAATAGTAGAAAAATAGTAATATACACCGTTTATCAATAGAAACCTGGTAATAAAATTGAATCATCAATCATGGAGTTAATAATTGTATTTATTTATCAGATTAATGTTTCTTTGGGTAATATAAGAACAGTAGAATTATGTAGATTTTTTTAGATGGAAATGAATGATGTAGATATGATTGGATAATATAAGATATTTTATTGATAAGGTAATCTTTTATTATTTTATATAAGATTGTAAAAATAAAAAAGTGGATAAGATTCTCTTTTAACCATCCCAGAGCGATGATTAGCAAAACCGTTTTTCGGATTATATCTCATATAATTAAAGATATATGGTGAAAGTTTACATTTTTTTATTTAATAGAATATATTAATTATCAAGTCAGATCTATTTACTTAACTAATCAACTTTTTTATTTGTTTTTTACGCAGAACTTTTAGAAAAAGGAATTAAATATACAATTATGTGAAGTGCGTCAATTTGAAATATTTAATGTATTTCTTTCTAAGAATTTATCTGGAGGTACCCAATATTTGAGGAAATTATTTTTCGGTACTCCAAGTTTTCAAAATTCATTTTGAGGTACCCTTAATTTCTGAGTTAATAATTATTTGGTGATTTTCCGACCATTAATTTTATTAATAGACCGACTTTAGTCTTCTTCTTCAAGGGTATTCTTCAGGAATGGAAGAACAAAGGTATTTCGGTCACTTAATAAAATTGATGACCGAAAAAACACCTAATAATTACTAATCATAAAATTATGGGTACCCCAAAATGAGGTTTGAAAAGTTGAGGTACCAGTAAAATATTTCTCAAAAAATTAGGGTACCTTAGAATAATTTTTTGATATCTTTCGGAGCCCAAATCTGATAGTCAATGTTTATCCCCACAACACGAATCAATTACTATCCCTCCAAACAAAAATTGAAACTGTTTATCTAAACGAAGGGTAAACCTCGATAGCTCTGTTTTTATATAAATACACTCTAATCCAATTCAAACATGAAAATGAACATTCACAGTCAAAAATCACAAAAATCTTTTGAGATATAATTCTTTTTTTTTTCAAAAGTTCTGCTTAAAAATAATTTAAAAAGATTAATTATTTGATGATCAGATTTTATAGATTTGATAAGATAATTCAAATTAAAAAGGAAATTGAAGTATGACAACAAAAGTAGATAAAATTATTTCTTAATCATCAACTTCACGGTAATGATTAGCAAAACTGTAATAATAATATGATTTTTTAGACTCATTGTTCCCTTCTATTTCTATAGAAAAATTTTATGGTATTCATGTTTTTTTCGACTATGGTAGTCGATCAATATCAACCGTTCTTTATTCAGAGTTACTCTGAACCATTGAAATACTTTTAGATAATTTTTTTCACTAAAATGTTCTTAAGATCTCTCAAATATTCTTTCCTATTTTTTTCATTAAATATATTTTCCATTAAATTATAGTTTTTTTAAGGAAATTTTCATCAATTAATCTGGATCATCATCTCGCTATTCATCGCACCATTGACGGTTTTGTATGCTTGACATAAATCCGAGGAGTTTATTAAATTTATAATTTTTTGGTTATAGATTAATTTCTTTTCGAATACTTCAAATTTATAATTTTTTGATTATAGATTAATTTCTTTTGGAATACTTTAAATTTTAATTTCTATAAGTACATAATATAGTAAATTACATTTACCCTACCTGACATTTGTGGTAATAATTTTTACATACCCGACATTTGTGAAATAATTTTCACCTTACCTGACATTAAGTGAAAGTGATTTTTAGTTGCAAAATCTGGTTACTTCTCATCAGAAATGAGAAAAATACAATAATGACCCTATATGACTATGTGAATGTACCATTTTGCCCATAATATTGAGAAGGAAATGACTTAAATGATCCTTTCATTGTTTTGTCTGGAAAAAGGTGTGTCGAAACTCCAAATAGAAAACACCAACAGTCGATTACTCTCACACTCCTCTTCTTCAACACTCCTCTGTTAATGCTATATGAATTAATATTAAGGGTAAAAATGTCAATTCATATTTAATTGAAAATCATATGAATTAATAATTTAATATCAAGAGTAAAAATGTAAATTCATATTTATCTTTTTAATGTTCGCCGGAAAATCCAACAAAAATCAATTATAAAATATTTTAGTAGGTTTAAATTTATGAACAATTAAAGTCAGGTAAGGTGAAAATTATTTCACAAATGTCGGATGTGCAAAAATTATTACTACAAATGTCAGGTAGGGTAAATGCAATTTATTCTACATAATACATATCTAGATTAGTCATTTGAAAGGCAAATTAAATAATGTAAAATGTGATTTCTTTAGACTCCTCCCTTGCATTTCTACATAATACCAAGCAATTCGGGAACAGTAAATCAACTTGGCCCTATTTTGGAGGCAATTATTTCCTCCGTGCCATATTAATTGTCATAATTTTAACTTTCACGGTCTCTAATATCACTTTTTGATTGATAATTTCTTTTATAATATGTGATTTTGCAATTATAGTATTTTTCGTTATAAATCTATGGTGGTAATTTTATATAACAACTCATTGTATATGTTGAGAAATTTATGGTCAAAATTTTTGAAGTTTGACTCCACGATTTCTAAAGATGACAATTAATATGGAACGGAGAGAGTAATATTTTTTTAATGTTAAAAAAAATAGTTAAACCTCCTACAATTAAAAAGAGAAGAGTCCAATAAATTTTGCTATTATTATAGGTATCAGATCGTATTTGTTTTGATATACAAAATAAAGAGAAAAATCTCCGAGATTTGGCTAAACAATAATTGAAATCTTTAAAAGGATTACAAGATACTCAACTATATAAGAAAGCTATTGGTCCTAATAAAAAATTACATTCACTCCATTAACAATTTTCGTTTTGGTCAAAAATCCTTTTGAATTGTATTCACAAGATGGCTTCACGATTATCATTTGCACCACTACTTCTTGTTCTTGTGATACTTCTTTCTTGCGGTAAGTCTCAAGTTGTTGATTTAGGCCTCGTTTTTTAATTTATGCAGCAGACTACGGTGTCATATCGCACTGCAAATTTTCATGTTCTACCATAACCCTCCACAATATTCTACATCTCACCACAATCTATTTTTTCTAATTTAATTCATTTTTTATTAAAAGTTAAACTTTCCACAACCCACCACAATTTACCACATTTTCTCCACACCGCACCGCAGCCAGCCGTATAAAAAAATGGAGGTGAAATATATATATATATATATATATATATATATATATAATGAAAATTACTTTCAATATAACAATAATCCCTATGTTTTTGTATTCTGTTGGTCCAAAATAAAATAAAATAAAAGTCGTATTCTAATGTTACGAAATCTACATTCATATTGTTTTTATTTTTTCATTCTTAGCCCGTATTGCTTTTATTTTTTCATTCCTACCCCTAGAAAGGTTATAAAATATAGTTACTAAAAGAATTTTTAAATTATTTTTTGAGAATCCGTGCAATTATTATGATTTTTTAAAATGAATAAAAGTGAAAAAAATTGAAAAAAAATTGAGACAAACGTTGTAAATTAATTAAAAATTGTGGGGAAGTGTTGTGCTAAGTTTTAAATCAAATGCAAATCAAAATCTATGATATTTAGGATATACACTCGGTGGTGTCCTAGGAAAATACAATTATTAATTTTTTGGACCATCAAAATCCCAAAATAAAATAGGGATTATTGACATATAAAAATTGAAATTACGCATCATTAGAATACGATTTTCATACATATATATATATATATATATATATATATATATATATATATATATATATATATATATATATATAGGGAATAGATCACATGAGCATGAAACTTTGGCGAGCATATGAGCATGGATGGACATCAAGTATTGTATTTGAGGACATCAAACATTGTTTCAATGGACATCAGGTTTGCATGAGAACATTAAGGTAACATCATTTCACCATGCAATCTTGATGTCCATTGAAACAATACCTGATGTCTACAAAAAAATTACTTGATGTCCATCCATGCTCACCAAAGTTCCATGCTCATGTGATCCATTCCCATATATATATATATATGGGAATTGGATTCTAATAATCCCTACTATCACAAATTGTATGGCGATAATCCCTACTATCATTTTGGATTCTGGTGGTCCAAAAAAAAATAATATTGTATTGTAGTGGTACCAAATCCATCACCACATTCTTTTTATTTTTTCCATGCCTACCCCATATTGTTTTTGTTTTTTTGGTTCCTACCCCTAGATAGGTAACAAAGTGTAGTTACTAAAACATTTTTTAAATTATTTTTTTGAGATTCCGAGCAATTATTATGATTTTTTAAAAGTAATAAAATTGAAAAAATCATAAAAAATTGAAAAAAAATTGAAAAAATTTGGGAGAAATGCTGTAAATTCATTAAAAATCGTGGTAAAGTGTTATACAAAGTTTTGAATCAAATGCAACACAAAATCTATGATATTTAGCGTATACACTCGATTTTGTCCCACTACAATACAATTTTTTTTTTTTTTGACCACCAGAATCCAAAATGATAGTAGGGATTATTGCCATACAATTTGTGATAGTAGGGATTATTAGAATCCAATATCCCTATATATATATATATATATATATATATATATATATATATATATATATATATATATATATTAAAAAGTATGAATGTACATTTACTATTACAATTGCATTTTGGTAATTTTGTCAAACTTTAGGGGTTATTTTTTAGGATTTTTGTTATTTTGTTTTCATTTTATTTCAATCCTTAAATAAAATCCTTAAATATTAAAAAGTATGAATGTACATTTACTATTACAATTGCATTTTGGTAATTTTGCCAAATCCTTAAATATTAAAAAGTAGGAATATACATTTACTATTACAATTGCATTTTGGTAATTCCTTAAATATTAAAAAGTAGGAATATACATTTACTATTACACACGCATTTTGGTAATTTTGTCAAACTTTAGGGGTTATTTTTTAGGATTTTTGTTATTTTGTTTTCATTTTATTTTAATCCTTATATAAAAATTTTACATATACTTTTACTATTCAAAATACAAAGAGTATTACTATTCAAACGATATTTTAGCAAATACTCCCAGGTTGAGAGTTTTTTTATGGCTTAATTATTTTATTTATTTATCCTTTAAGTGTTGTTGATGGTATTGTTCATATGACATTTAATGAGTTTACCCATTTGAACGTTTATTCTATAGTTTTATTATTTTATTTACTTTGTTGTTTGGATGTTGATTTAGGTTAGACAAGTTTTCGTAAATATTAGTTGGAAAGGTGTTGGCAGATGTAAAATTTAGAAAATTTTCCAAAACATATAATAAATACTCGTATTACACATTACCAATAGTCAATTTTTTTCAAAAATTTACACGCTTTTAAATTGAAGTTGATACAGAAATATTTTTTTTCTTTATGGCATTTTCTCTGATAATGTTCTATCTTATAATGTATTTACCGCGCGCAACGCGCGCTTTCTTCTCGACTAGTATATATATATATATATAGGGATATTGGATTCTAATAATCCCTACTATCACAAATTGTATGGCAATAATCCCTACTATTATTTTGGATTCTGGTGGTCCAAAAAAAAAATAAAATTGTATTGTAGTGGGACAAAATCGAGTGTATATGCTAAATATCATAGATTTTGTGTTGCATTTGATTCAAAACTTTGTATAACACTTTACCACGATTTTTAATGAATTTACAGCATTTCTCCCAAATTTTTTCAATTTTTTTTCAATTTTTTATGATTTTTTCAATTTTATTACTTTTAAAAAATCATAATAATTGCTCGGAATCTCAAAAAAATAATTTTAAAAATGTTTTAGTAACTACACTTCGTTACCTATCTAGGGGTAGGAACCAAAAAAACAAAAACAATATGGGGTAGGCATGGAAAAAATAAAAAGAATGTGGTGATGGATTTGCATACTCTAATACAATTTTAATTTTTTGAACCAGTAATCCAAAATGATAGTAGGGATTATCACATACTGATTTGTGATAGTAGGGATTATTAGAATCCAATATCCCTATATATATATATATATATATATATATATATATATATTATTTCAGTACTAAATTAATATTTTGTTCTCTGACTAATTACCTCTCTCTTTTAGGTTGTATCAACTCAAGAAATATTCAAACGAGTTCTGCGGCCTATCATTTGGACAAATCAGTAACCTGCTACCCTATACCACACGAATGCAATAGGGCAGGTTGTGAAGAAACTTGTGGTGTAAAAGATATCTATTGTCAACCTAACCGTTGTTGTTGTGTAAAATAAATGCTAAACTTGCCTCCTAGGGATGGAAAAAATAATGAATAATATTGCTTTTGTTCTATAAAATAATTGTCGTTATCATATACATGCAATCAAAGTACTCCCTCCATTACATAATAATTTTTATTATTTTCAATTTAGCATAACTAGGTAGTGCACATGCGAAATTAATTATATATGCAGACTACACATGAATTAAAATTTAATTTGTGGGAGATCAATACCGATTACTACAGAAGTCAACTCTAAGCATTGGCAGTCAACTTTAAGCATTATTATAGGAGAAATTAGCAGTTCACAACCATGTTCTGATATCACATGTAAGCTTTTAATAGACATATTAACTTTAAGATATTATGATCTTGAACTAAGTAATTCTCACAGTAAATTATACTTGATGGGGAATAGTGAAATTTACTACTCCCTCCGTTCCAAATTAATTGACATTTTGACTAAATTTTGATCGTTAATTATTCACAAATTATTATGATTTACAAAATGAAATTCCCTCCATTGTAATGTTTAGTAAAGTATCTTTCTAATAACGGTAATTTCATATTGTAACTCATTATAATTTGTGAGTAATTTACTATTAAAATTTTGTCAAAGTGTAAATTAATTTGGGACCGAGGGAGTAACCTTTTAGAGGTACTCCTTCACCAAAAGTGTACTCCTTGCACAAATTGGTTTCTCCAACCCCCCCCTACCCACATTAATTACAAAGATATAGATGGTTTTTCCCTATGGCTTTTACTAGTAGGGAGAGAACTAAATTATACCATTAAACATTTAATCTGGTGCATCCATCAAGCAACCAAGATGAACTGCCAATATTAATTAGCTATTAAAATTTGATTTGATTGGATAATTATAATCTCTTTGATTATTCTTGCCAAAATTGATATAGAATAAATAGGAAAATATATTTTCATATCTATTATTATCAGGCCACAATATACATTATCAAATAATATCTTACGTACACGGCTCATCAACTATAAATCCATTTAATTAGCCTTGAGAACCCTTTTACAACTCTGCTACAATCTACTCAAGTCGCCTAGTACTAGACTTGTCAATTCAGCGGACGGGTCGGGTTCGGTGCAGGTCGTTTTCAGGTTTGTTTATGTTTTAAGTTTGAAAATTCTGGGCCTAAACTTAAAACATAAAAGGGGGAAGGGAGGGTTAAAGCTTCATTGGGAGAATTAGAATATGGGAGTAAATAAATGAAATCTATATGAGTGAGTGAGATAAAAATAAATGTGTGATGTATATAAGGTCAAATAATTAAAACACTAGATAAATTTTAATTGAATTTTTACCCTTTTTGAATACAATGGAAAAGGAATTAAGTGATTAGATAAATATATTGAGGAGGATAGAGGAGATGTGATGAGATTAATTAAAAGTATTATTTGACTAATTTACCAATAACTAATTCATAATGTGAGTAAAATATTATGTTATCCAAAAAAAGGCAAAGAAAATGGATAGAAACTTATATGACAATTGATACCGTACGTCTTGGGCCTCTTGGCTTATCAGAAAGCATGGATAGATTTTATATTTTGGTCAAAATTTTGCAAGGCATATACTTACAAGTTGCAACTTATTAACTATACAAATGCTACCTTATCTATAGCCAACACAAACAATTTAGAGTGCAAGTAATAAAATTGTTATTAATACAGAAACCGGAAGACTGGAAACTCTGGATGCCGTGGCTCCGTTGATCCATCTCTGGAATGTCCGGAGCTCCGTCTTCCTTTGTTTCACTAACCAACCGGGATCATCATCTTTAACCGGATATAGGTCTTGACAGTGAGATCCTGAATAATAAATAGACAAGTTGAATTAATGAGTGAATTAGAATGAACAATAATATTAGAATTTGGATTAAAAAAAAAAAACAAACTTAGACCTCGTTTGGTCTTTACAGCAATCACGGTCTTTGAAATATCTTCCAAGACCCTATTTTCAAACAAAGATATACGTACAGTAGTTAATATATATAGGGTGATGATAAGTGTCTTGCCCCAAGACACTCCTTAAATGTCTTCTACCTCATAAAATCAATACTTATTATCGTTTTTAACCCCAATTTTTTTGACAGATACTATTAATTATCAATTATAAGAAACTTGGAAATGTGTTGGCTACGCCAACAATTAAAATTGACTCCCTAACGAATGAACCCCATCCGTTGAGCATATTTTAGACGCTTTTTTGTAAAATTTTAAAAATATAGATAAAAGTGTGATTTTATACAATTTTTATATGTTATTATAGTTATAGAAGTCAATCATATAACTTTTTTCCAATTTAATTCACAAATATATAGGTTTTCTATAATGACAAGACACAAAATATGTGTCTTGCACAAGACTTTTATCATTTCCCTTATATAACTAGTGAACAATAATTAAGAAAAGTAATTGGTTAAAGGAAATAATTACCCGAGACTGCTATATGGGTCCATGAGGCCATTTGAAAAGATAATATTGCTTCCAGTTTTTAGACTCTCCTGTAAATTCCGAAAAGAAAATGGAAAACAAAATAAATTAAATTAAGAAGTTAATTGTAAGAGGGAAAGGTGAAAAATTAGAGGATTCAACGTAGTAAAATGGGGTAAAAACACACCCGACCTCCGTAGTACATGGGAACCCAGTTGGGGTCAGGGAAGGTCAAATAATGCAGTCGACAGTCAACCATGATTTGTGTTTGATCATGGAAGAACTCCCGGGGAATCATTGAATCAGCTCCGTTACAACCTTCAACTAGAACAAGCTCGCTGCATTTCTGAAAGTTCAAATCCATTTCAAATTATTAGATTTTGTACTTAATTATGTCAATAAGTCAAAAAATTGAAGTGTACCGTGTTCAAAATACAGCAAATACAAAATTAAGCATCAAATTCAACAGTTTGAATTAGTGGCTAGGAGCGTAAAAAATATTGCTCCCAACATTACCATCTAGTTTTTAGGAATGTGGATGATTATTCGCTATGACTTAGAGGGATTGTGTTGATTTTTAAGCTAATGGGGTGTTTGGTTCTGCATAATATATAGAAAAGTTTTGATGTAGGACTCATTATTTCTCATACAACCTCGGTAAAATGTTTCCCAAGGGTGGCTAGGGAAAGTTTTTCCCGAGAAAGTTTTTATTGGGAAAGTCTTTCCCGGGAAACTACCAAACGCACCATAATAGAAAACTATCATACAAATTAATAACACATTCTGATTGAGATTTGAGTTGTTAGTTTACCTGCCACTGCCAAGCCCTCAGTGAATCTTCGTCAACCACGTCGTATGGAGCTGCCCCCCCGGTGATGCTGAGATTCATGCAATAGGGGGCCGGATTCATGCCCAAGAAACTGCGGGCCACCCCGTCAACTGCATCGGAAGCACCAACAATCGGGTCACAAACCCGATTGATCCAATAATTGTAACGCCCATTGTACTGGGCGGCAAAGGTATACATACGGGCTAACGAATATTTCAGCTCGTATGTAGACCTCAAAGGCCTGATCATAAATTGTAAAGCAAATATGCTTAGTTTGATTAATCAGATGATATAGAACTAATTACAACTAAATAAACTTTATTATTAAAAAAAGACATATTGAAAAAATATAATTCTTAAATTTTACTTACAGGCAAACATTGAAGGTCTTGGCAAGGGCAGCAAGACCACCGGGTTGTGCCGCAATCTGGTCAATCATGGACCATGATTGACTAATCATCTCTGAGCACTTCTTATTGACTTGCTGAAAAGAAATATTATTGTTTTCAACATTAGCTAACTAAAATACCAATTAACCCAAATACCAATAACATTGGTATATATATATATATATATATATATATATATATATATATATATATATATATATATATATATATATATATATATATATATATTGGTAACCCAAATACCAATAACATTGGCATATATATATATATATATATATATATATATATATATAACAATTTTCAAATTATTATATTATATAAAGCATTAGGGTTTTTTGAAAGAGATATATGAATATATATATCAAAATATGAGCTAAAAATTCCTCTAAATTACCTCGAAATCCCTGCTCACAATGGAGCAATAGTCATTTTTCCCGGCGGTCTTCTCAAAGTATAAGATCGGGGCCGACGATGCAAGGGCTCCAATGGCAATGTGACTGTACTTGAGGCGGAACCATGCCGCCAACACTGCCAAAGAAAATTATATATGTGTCAAGTATATATTATTAAGGGAATTTTTGTGTCATATCAAAAATCTAAGAAGGAATAGAAAGGAAAAATTAGCAAGTGCTAAGATAACTTACTTCCAGCATAGGAGCCTCCTATGACGATCACCGGCGAAGATGGGGTGGACAACTTAGCTTTCACGCTCAAAATGATTTGAGCAAAGTCAGCTAAGGCCTGTGCTGAAGTCAAGTAACCTCTGACTTCAGGGGCGAACAAGGCAGCCATGATCGACCCGTATGGGACCGATGTCCCATAAAATCGATGCTGTAAAATTTTAAAAAATAAGAAAAATAAAAATACATATCAAATTAATCATAATCAAAATAGTCATTTATACTAGATTAAAAATACAGATCAACTGATAATAATTAAGATAGTTATCAACTGGTTACTGGCATTGAAAAATATTGAATTGGGTGCATGCATGGATGCAGTTTGTCTTCAAAAAATCAAAATTGATGTAAAGAATTTAGATGAATGCCCCACTTTTGTGAGTGAAAGTGAATTCCTTTTTCTTCAAGTTGCTAATGTTGCTGACAAACTTCAAGAATTGGGTATAAACTTTTGCTGGGAAAATTTTAGTTTTTGTTGATCTATTTCTGTACAAACGACAAGTATATAGAATTTTATAAATCTACAATATATGGTTGCTACCTATTAAAGTAGACATAGACCCTTGCATTTGGAATCCTAAAAGCAAAAAGTGGCCAAAAATAAAGAAATTGAAATTAATGGTCACACATATTACAAATTTTCAACTCATTTGTCGAATCACTAAGCAAATAAGTTGAACTGGATGCAAGGTACTTAGGGAAGTTACACAACGTAGACAAGGAAAACTTCCAATATTAAGTGATGAAATTTCAACTAGTAAATCTACTTTTACCATTAAATTTAATTATGATAGTTAAAAAATAATATAAGCATGGTAGAATTAATGTCCCAAATATCAAGGTACTAGCTAATACATGATGAAAATTTAATCATGGTAGTTAATTAGGGTTACCTCAATATATAATACTAGGGCACCTAGCTTGGGCGCTGCTTCAGAGACTATCCCAACCTCGTCGATCATGTATTTGAAGGGGTTCTCTCCTCCAAATACAACTAGGAAGGGCCACCCGGGTCCCTTCCAGTGGGACTCATCGACCGTGTAGCGTTGTAGGAAGGTCTCACCCTCGTACATCCCACTCAACCCGAAATGGTTGAGTTGTACATCTCAGTCGAGTCTGTCAATGTGCCGCATTGGGAGATCATGATCACCACACTCACGAAAAGAAAGACGATGGAAGAAGCCATATTGTTGATGGGTTTTGGCAAATGTGTACAGCAGCAAATCTGTTCATCAAGCAAGATATATGTATTTGCCAGCATTAGTCGACCGAGAATGACTCAAAATGTCCAATGGAAATTGATGGAATAAAAAGTAGTTAAAAAAACCAAAATCAGAAGCAACAGAACTAAGAAAGGTTGTAGTTGTGATCGAACCCTAATTTGGCTTTGTTGGGGTTGGATTGGTCTTGTTGTTTAGGGTTTGTTTGTGTTGGGTGGAATTTTGGGATGTTGTTTGCTCTTGTATGTGTGTGTGCTTTGGTTCTAAACCCTAATTTGGTAGCTGTTTGATTGGGGTTTGTGAACAAGTATGAGAGGGAAAACTATGTATTCAATAATGTGGAATATGCAATGTGTACAAAGTCCCAGACAATAGATATATATACAAGCCACAAGAAGGGGTCAGACCCCTGCTGCTGAGTTGGCATAACATTTTCATGGAAATGAAAGAAAAAGGAAATAATGGTGGATTATTTGGTAGTTGTGTGATTGTGGTTAACTAACTCTGATTTATCAAGTTTATTGTGTTAGGTTGTGGGTTGAATCTAGTACTTGTGGCTTTTTAGCAATTTAGGGCATGTAGAAAATTAGTTCAGGAATCATGCATGTACTGTAAATTCATTAATTCAGTTCAGCAAATGCAGTAATTGAAATATGAATTAATTTGTTGTTCCAGTACATTAGAGGATGAGTACGTACCTTTTGATTGTTGCGTCCAAATACAACTCAATATGTGGTTGAAGTTTGAGTGACTAATTGGATGTTTGTGTTTGGATGAAAGTCAAGTACGTGGGATTGAATTCAAGTTTTTTTTTTTTTTACTTTGCTGTTGTTTTGGATCGATGAACTTTGTTTGAGTGATGTGGGTTGAAGTTTGGGATGAATGTCCCTTTATATAGGCGCTGGGAGGGTGCATATATGGGTGGGTGTCTAACACTTAAAGATTTTTGTTTTTTTAAATACTTTTGCATGCAATTAATCATGCAAGGAATCAGTAGCAAACTCGTCACTATATTTCTTTCTTTTGTATTCGAAATACTTTTGCATGCATGCCCATGTCTCCTAATTCCTAAAATATCATCTGATACTGCAAAAGCTTAAAGGGCTTACAGAAATTAAGAATAAACTAATCATAATTGGTAAAAGAGAAATATTGAACCCTTTTGAGCTCTTGTTCCCATTTCTAGATATACTTACTTTTAGTTTTGAATGAATATTATATATAATATATACAAGTGGCTAATCTTTACCATGCATTAAAAACCAAATATGCCCTCCAATGGGCAACATTCTTTCAGAAAAACAGAGAAGAGAAAAGAAAAAGAACCCTTCGAAATTAAAGTCTCTGGTTTTCTTACCTTTGGACCTGGCATTTGGCAAAAATATTTACCCTCTGAAGCATGGAGTTTCTTTTTTTCTATTTTTATTTATAATTCCTTGTAAGGTATTCAATGAACATTGTCGTATTCTTTTTTATCACAAAAATGGAACACATGTTATACCATTATTAAAATCTTCACTTTGTTCGTAAAAGAATTACCCTTGAACACATGCATGGAGACCTTTTTTTTCTTTCTTATTTTTAACTTTTTTTTTGGTTATCTTGAATATTCTCAATAATACATCAATCTACTTTTCGTTACGTCGCAAACAGGGGCGGAGCCAGAAAAAAATTATTGGAGGTGCCGGTTTATTAATATTCTTTCAAATGTTTATCATGAGTTTAATTTTCAAATTATTCATTTTCACTTGTTTATTAAACTTTTATTCAAGTTTTTTATACTTAGCAAAGATACTTATTTAACTTTTGAGCTCACAATGAAATATGCTACAACAAGTACAAGAACAATTACATATCCCATTATAGCCCAATAACGCGAGGTCTCAGCGGTCTAGCTATAGACACATTTCTTCTTATATATGAGAGTACATGAAGAGTATATGAAGAGGTTGAATCTATTAGTTAAAAAAAATATTTTGGAAAAACTCGTAATGAAATATTAAAATGAAAAATAAGGAAATATAAGTCTATGGAAAGTTTTTATTAAAATATTTAAAACTATAGTATTTAATATAGTGCAAAGTGAGAAACAAGAATGCATACATGTATAAGAGACCAGATACAAGTTGAGATCTAATATTATAATTGTTAAAATTAACTCATAATTTAGTTGAAATGACTACTCAAAAAATAAAACTAAGACAAATAAATAAATAAAATAGTTGATATAAGTAAACTACAAAATAAGCATTAAAAGAAATAAAAAATAATAAGTTAGATGAATGAATAAACAAATTGGGAAAGCTTTGAAACAAAATTGTTCCTTAAAAGATTTGATCTTGTGACTAAAGATTAAATATTCTCCAAGAACTACCATCCAACCACCAAAGTATTCTTGCTACACTTTACACATACTAATATACATAAGTTTCTTGGAGCATGGGGGTGCCATGGCCCCCACAAACCCCCCTCTAGCTCCGCCCTTGGTCGCAAAGTATTAACAATAACCTAGTTATATCAACTACACATATTTTATACGTGATTGTATATGTATGAAAAAGATATAAATCAATAATGACTTGCGTGAATGATACAACTCTTAAAACAATTAAACATATATATATATATTGTTGGGATTCACCCATGAGTAAAATTTTCCACATCGGAAAAGTAAAGAGAAAGCACATGGTATATAAGTCAAGTGGGTTACTTCTCTTAACACCAATTGGTTTTAAGATGGAACCTCACTTAACTTGTATACCATGGGCCTTGGTTGAAGTGGGCTACCCCCTTGGATTTCCCCAACATATATATATATACACTACTAAAAATATGTGTATTACCAACCACTTTTTTCCAACCAATTTAAAATGGTTGGAAAAACCAACTATTTTAGCAATCATTTGATATTCTAACTATTTTCAAAAAATTTAGTGGGAAAAATGGTTGGAAATTCCAACCAATTTTGCTAAAATTAGTTGGAAAATTTTCCTACCATCTCTTTTCCTACTATTTGAAATTGGTTGGGAAAATGGTTAGTAATCCAACTATTTTTCTAACCATCTTCAAATAGTGGGAAAAAGGGTGGTAGGAAAATTTTCCAACCATTTTAGCAAAATTGGTTGGAATTTCCAACCGTTTTTCCCAAAAATTTGTTTGGAAAATAGTTGGAATATTAAATAGTTGCTAAAATGGTTAGTTTTTCCAACCATTTTAAATTGGTTGGAAAAATTGGTTGGTAATACACATATTAGTTTTTATATAATTAACAATAGTTGTGAGTATCAAAATCATAAGTAGCTTAACCTTCTTTGGCAAAAAATATTAAATTAATAAAAAAAAAGATATGTGATAAATATCTTATACTAAGATTCATATTTTGTTAATTTCCTTGAAACTTGGAAGGGCTTAATCTATGATATATGGATATGTATTCCGGGTTTTTTTTGTATTTTGGACTCCGAAGTATAGAAGTATTTATTTTCTGGTCTCACGGTTTTCATTGTTTATTTTTTGGACCCTAAAGTTCATGGATTCAGTAAAAAGGACCTTAAATTTTGTAGGTTGAAAAAAAAGCCCGTGTCCTATTTTCCTTTTTCTTCCTATGTTCGAATTTATCTCCCGATTAGCACCAAATTTCATGACTAAGGTTAAAACTAATATTAAAGTTGTAATACACCTCTCTTATTCATGTCGGAACTACTTAGACCCTAGATATTTCAAGGTCTAATTAGTTCGACGTGAATAAAAGAGGTGTATTATAGCTTCAATATCAGTTTTGACCTTACTCCTGAAGTTTGACGCTAATCGGGAGATAAATTCAAACCTAAGAAGAAAAAGAAAAACAATACATAGACCTTTTTTTCAACCTACAAACTTTAAGGTCTTTTTTTATTCAACCCATAAACTTTAGGGTCCAAAAAGTAAACAATGAAAACCATAGGACCAGAAAATAAATAATCCTATACTTCGAGGTCCAAAATACAAAAAACTCTATGTATTCCCACCATGTGTATATCACTAATCTTGCTTTTTTCAAAAAGTAAAATTTATAATATGGTGCGCATAACTTTACAACTATTAACATGCAATAGAAAAAAAAAATGAACGAGTCATCTTCAAATGCTAATTTTGGAACTTTTCTTAGTTCAATGAAAAATTGAGGGGATCTCTAATCTTGCTTTTGTCAAAAGTTTGTAATATGGTGTGCATATCATTACAAGTATAAACATGCAAAAGAGAAAATAATGAATGTGTCATCTTCAAATGTTAATTTTGAAATTTTCTTAGTTGAAAAAAATTTAGGGGATCTCAAATCGTGCTTTTATCAAAAGCTTATTATATGGTGCGCATATCAATACAAATATAAACAACAAAAGAGAAAATAATGAACGAGTCATCTTCAAATATGTTAATTTTGTCCTTTTGATGTTTTAAAAAATCTGTCACTCATTCTTTTAATATTTAGGCCCTGTTCAGCAAAATTAGTGTTTTAGATAGCTGATAGCGGTTTATGTAGCGTATAGCGGTTTAAGCAGATAGCGTTTTAAGTAGCGGATAGCAGATGACTGTTCAAATAAGAATTGTGTTCGTTAAATTTAGCAGTTCAATTAACAGATTAATGTGAATTGACATAAAAGGGTATCAATAATTTCCAAAGATAAAATTTACAAAGGGTATTTTTTGACCAAAAAATATGAAACACTACTCCAAACGCTAAACGTTAACTTTATTAGCGTTTCACAAAACGCTCCTTAAAACGCTAAACGCTCCTCAAAACGCTAGCTTACCGAACGCTAATATTTATGCAATTAGAGTTTTGACTTGTTCAAAACGCTAAACGCTACCCCAAACGCTATTGCCGAACACAGGCTAATGTTATTTATAAAAGTTTGCCATTACTTACACATATTAAATATTTTTTACAATAAATATAATAACATTAATTATGTATTTTAAATTATTATAGATAATTAGATATTGAATAATTAACAGTTAAAACTTTATATAGATTAATTGAAGTAACTTATAACAACATATTATAATGAGTGGAGAGTGTATTATTTAATGATGATGGGTTTGACTTGACCAAGATTATTAGAAATATATAATTTCTAATATGTAACCATCATACATAAATTTGTTGTGAGATGAATTTCTAATGGAGTTACATTTTAATATTTTGACCATGCATTTTGTTTCGATAAATTGTGTCCATTAGACCAATTTATTTGACTCCTCATACATTTTTAATACGTTTACCATGCATTGAAAACAAAGATGCCCTCCAATGGGCGCAACTTTTTCCTTGGTTTTTTTATCGTCTACATTTCTCTATATCAAGTCCCATTGTCGCATGTTATATATATATATATATATATATATATATATATATATATATATATATATATATATATATAAATGCATACAATTATATTTCACTTGTCAACGACCCCACACATGGTCAAATTCTAGTTAGATAGTTAATGTTCACTTGCAAATATAATTATATATGTATAGTTTATAGGTAAAACTATAGTTATAGAATGTAATAATATCAATTTTTCAACTTATTATTTAATAATGCGGTATACATTTATATTAAAAATATTTTAAAGGTATCTTGCCTTAAAATTCATATAATTTTCATTACGAAAGTTAACGTGGGACCTTTTGGTGCTAAGTTGTATTCTTGTTTAAGCAAACCAAAATTAATGCTAAAACTTTTGAAGTGATAAAAAATGTGTCATTGACCATATATTGCTATTTTTATCATGAATTTATTTAATATTTTTAAATAGCCTTGAAATATCATTGCTTAACTATTAAGAATTGTAATTTAAAGATCAATTTAAATGCGATAAAAATTAGGAAATGGGTAAATACAATAAAAGGAAAAACTTTCAACTACTAAAACAGTGGTAACCAAATGCTCCAATGAATTCAATCTTATTGATTCAAGTTGAATCTTACTGATTCCAATTATTCATGGAAGCATGGCAAAGCATAAAGTTGAATGAATGAAGTTAGTGCCCATTAATTATTGACCAAAATAGCAAACAAAGATCAATAATTTTCTCAGTGAAGTACAATGGAATTACTTATCATTTTTAGAATTACTTAAATTTGAAGAATTATTTGAAGAAATTAGTTCAATAATTATTTTTGAGGATTCTTGTATGGTGTAATTATACAGGATTATACTTGATCTTAGCCAAAAAGTTCAATAATTCATGGCTTTAATTTGAAAGTTTATCTTAAGTAATTAAGTTGTACATAATGAGATAATAATATACAAAACCTCCAAGTAGTAAGTATTGAAAGAACCCTAGAGGGGGGGGGGTGAATAGGGTTATTGAATTTTTCTGCACAAATCACAACTTAACAAGGACGTTAGGTTCTCAGTTTAAACAAACTGAGAATTACCTTCACATAGATAGAGTTAGAGTAAATAAAGGACAAGTAATATATATAACTGAATAACCTCCTTTATTTCACTGATCAAAGAGATACCCTAAGGTGAATGACCTTAGGTATTACAACGGACCAAGCGCCTTACAGTGGACGCTTCTTATTGTCTGGAAAGGTTCTCAAAGTGAAGTGTGTTGACAGCTTGACAGTGAATGACCTTTGCAGTGATCAGCAGCTAAAGCCCCAAGGGTGAATGTCCTTAGGGATTCAGACAAACCCAGAAAAACTTAAACAGTTTCTGGGTAACTTTGCCTGATTCTCATAAATCTTCACACACAAACTCGACTTGGTGTTTACACAATCGAATCCTAAATCCGTCTAAGATTCAAACACGAAAGCCTAACAAAACTCTAAATCCGTTAAGAGTTTGCTAGCACTCTCAAAAGCACTAACAACACCTCAACTCAAGAACACACTCTTGGTTGATCTCTCGATTTCTTCCTTGGAATCGGTGCTTTTGCTTTTCTTGAATGCTTCTATTTATCTTTGCTATGTATCCGTTGGGGAAGATTCAGTTCTTTGCTCCACTTTCTCTTCATAGCACAGACGAGATCTTCTTTCCCTTTTTTGATGCAATCTTCCAGATTTCTTCCAAACTTTATCTTTCGATCTTGCCTGCACAGTAATAAGGAAGTTAGCCCGATTCACATGGTAAGTAGGGGAAGGAGAGATTCTTGCCTAATTTGGAGAACTTCCCTGAGTAAGTATCGTCTTTTGTCTTTCACTTCAAAACCCAGTCGAGCAGTGCCAATGTCCTTTACTTCTGTCGATGTGGATGTCCTTGGTGTACGTTGGGTGAATGTCCTTTGCTAACAGGGGTTCTTCAATCTCCCCCTTTTTGAGTGAAAGACAAAAACTAGGTACAAGCAGATACAAGCATAGTATGTGCAGCATATGTTCAATGCAACCAGATCATTCATACAGGGATATAGCAAAATGGCAAGAGAGAGTTTTAATGTTTACAGCCCTGTAAAGAAAAGACAGAAAAACATACTATGCTATACTACGCATAGATCATCTCCCCCTTTTTGGTTTTCACGCAAAAAGGAAACAGGAGGAATGTTTGGCAAAAGGAAAAAAATAAAAATAGAGAAGGAGGAGCACAGTTTTTAGGACTGGGGTTCTGTGGGGGTGTTTTCAGGGGCGATGGTTGGGGAGTTCGGAGTGGGGGTGCTTGGTACAGTCTGCATGCCTGCTGGAGCAACATCCTTCAGAGTGGAGATGGCAGCGACGATGTCATTGCGTGCCTCTCGAAGGGCCTTGACCTCATGTTGTAGATGGCATACCTCTTGATGAAGGACCTCTATGGCAGAGTTGATGCTGGCAAGATGATTTTGGAGGGTGTCAGAGGCATCTTTTGCTGCAGCAGCAGTGTTCGAGGCTTCTTCAGCCTTGATTTCATCCAAATGAAGCCAAAGGCCATTTGGTTGCTGTTGGTATCCAAGGGTAATGAGGAGAGAGGGGCCGATTGTGGGTAAGTTGAGGGTGGACTTGTCGTGATGTCGAGGAACATGACACTGGCGAAAGATTTTGGTGAGCAAGTTCCCATAGGGCAGGGGGCCAGAAGGAGATGCGGCTGCTTTTAGAAAATGCTGAACGACCAGTTCATCAATGTCGGGATGACGATTGTTGAGGACGTTCAGGATAAAGATGGCACAGGCTTCATTGATGGTTTCTTTATTTGTACCCCGAGGAAGGATTGTCCGAACTAGGGTGTAGTAGAGAAGCGGGCTTGGACTTTAGGCCATGTCTTGGGTGTTTTTCAGTTCAGTGGGTCGAGCAAATTGCCGTCGTAGTTCTTGTTTTGGGTCTGAGGGAGTGGGTAAAGGTGGTTTGGTTGGGCTGGGTTGGATGTGAAGCAGACGCTCAATGAGGGTTGGTGTCAGCAGAATTTCAACCCCAGAGACCAGGGATTTTACGGATAGGCGTTTAGTGTCTGGGATGAGGTTTGCAAAGAATTCCACAATGAGAGATGGATATATTACCGGTTCACAGTCGAAGAAGGCGTCGCAGCCAAGGTCTTTCAGGGTTGAGAATGAAGGAAAGATGGTGAGGAGAGAGTCGGTGTCGACATTCTCACAGCATAATATTTGTCGGTTGGTGATGGCTTGGACTCGTTGCTCGTGGGTGATGGCATTGAGAGGTTGTGGTTGTGATTGAAGGGCAAGGGCAGTGGATGATGATGAGCGAGATTGAGAGGATTCGGGAGGATTTGGGGAAGACTTGCGAGAGCGAAGTCTTTTGGCTACGCCTGTGGAGGGGGATGGGGCTGAGTTCTTGAGGGCTGGACGTTTTTTCATGGTTGAAAAGGGAGAGAGAGAATTAATGGATGGTGGGGTAGAGGACTGAAGAGATGGAGACAGGAGAGATGGGGACAGGAAGGAAGAGTAAAAAGGAGGGGTTAAATAGGAAAGAGAAGGATGGTAGGTTTGGAAGGGGGGGCAGTAAATAAGGAAGGGGATAAGGATAGAGGGTTTTACTGGGGAAGGTAAAGGTGGCGGTTGAAAAGGGAAGTTATGATGATTGGAGGTTTTTGGGAAAGTGGAAAAGGGGGGTTGATTTGATGAGATTTTGTGAAAAACCGTGGGATTTATTTTGGAAAGTGACGTGAGAAGGAGAAAAGTTTTATTTTTGAAAAAGATTTGAGTTTAGCAGGGCAGTTATTAAGGAACTGACTGCTGAACGTCATTGCCAGGTTTGATTTTTGTGATGAAGGTGAGACTCGAGGGGTCTAGTGACAAGATTGTCAAGGACCTTGATGAGTCTGCAGAGATAAGACATACCTGGGAGTGGAGGATCTTAGCTCCCCCTGAGTAGAGGAATACTAGCTCCCCCTCAACTGGTCATCAAGTTGAAGCATGCCAAGTTCCCGTCTATTGATGATGAATTGTTCAGTGGGAAGGGCCTTGGTGAAGATATCTGCGATTGTTGATGAGTGGGGCGAAGTCGGTGTGATATGGCCTTTGTCAACGTGATCTACGATAAAATGGTGTCGTACTTCAATGTGTTTGATGCAGAGTCCGAATGGATTTTTGGTAATTTGAATAGCACTCTGATTATCACACTTGATGGGGATCTTTGAGAGGGCTATCCCAAGGTCCTTTATATGCTGTTGGATCCATAGGATTTGAGCACAGCATGCCCCGGCTGCTATGTATTCTGCTTCTGCAGTTGAAAGGGCAACAGCGTTTTGTTTCTTGGACTGCCAGGAGATTAGGGAGAAGCCAAGCATTTGGCATCCTCCAGAAGTGCTCTTCCTATCAGTCCTTGAGCCAGCAAAATCAGCATCTATGTATCCGATGATATTTAGCGTGTTGTTTCTGGGATACCATAGACCAAGGTCCTTGGTGCCTGCAAGATACCTCAAGATCCTTTTGACAGCAATCAAGCGAGATTGTTTAGGAGCACTTTGAAAGCGGGCACACAGGCACACACTAAACATAATATCTGGACGACTTGCAGTTAGGTAAAGTAGAGATCCTATCATACCTCTATATTGCTTATCAGAAACGTCCTTACCTTGTAGATCCTGATCAAGTTTTAGTGTGGAGGACATTGGGGTCTTTGCGGTGTTTGGCATTTTCTAACCCATATTTCTTCAGAAGCTCCTTGACATACTTACTTTGGTTGAGAAAGATGCCGTCGTTGCTTTGTTTGATTTGCAGTCCAAGGAAGAAGCTTAGCTCTCCCACGAGACTCATTTCAAACTCTTTGCTCATTAGGTTGGAAAATTCCTTCACTAGATATACATTAGTAGCACCAAATATAATGTCATCTACATAAACTTGAATTATGGTAGAGTCCTGACCTGAGGTTTTGATGAAGAGAGTCTTGTCTATGAGACCTCTTGTGAATCCATTTCTGAGAAGAAACGAACTTAGTCTTTCATACCAAGCTCTGGGAGCTTGTTTCAAGCCATAAAGGGCCTTCTGAAGTCTGTAAACATGAGTGTCTGAATTTTGTTCAAATCCAGGAGGTTGTTCCACATAGACTTCTTCCTTTAGATAGCCATTTAGGAAGGCACTTTTGACATCCAGCTGACTTGATGAAGCATAGGCAAGTAGTATTCGAATGGCCTCAAGTCTTGCAACAGGTGCAAAGGTTTCTTCATAGTCAATGCCTTCTTCTTGGTTGTACCCTTTGGCAACTAGTCTTGCCTTGTTTCTTGTGACTGTGCCATGTTCATCTAATTTGTTGCGATAGACCCACTTTACACCAATGACTGGATGATGTGTGGGTCTCAGAACAAGTTCCCATACTTTGTTGTGCTCAAATTGATTCAATTCTTCTTGCATAGCTAGGATCCAGTTGCTATCCTTTAGAGCTTCTTCAGGTCCTTTAGGTTCAATCTGAGACACAAATGCGTGAAAGGCACAAAAGTTTCTAAGAGAGGATCGAGTTCTAATACCTGTTTCCAGACCAGAAAGGAGGTTGTCTGCTGGATGAGCAGGTTTGAATCTGAAGGTCCTTGTGGGTTCCTCAATGTTCTGTTGTGTGTTATCAATCGGTTGAGGAATCTCTGTCGATGAAGGGCCTTGTCCTTCATTTGAGGAGTGTTCTTGTTCAGTGCTTGAGAAAGGATCTTGTTCTTCCTCATGTGAAGGTCCTTGGGTCTCACTTTCCTCATCTTCTGAATCTGGTTGTTCAGTGTCATCTGGATGAGGTTCTTCATTTTGTTGGTGAGGACCTTGTTGAAGTTCACGGGGAAGGTCCTCATCATCATCATCTTGATGGATTTGGAATTTGATGGAGGTCCTTTCTGATGGAGTGGTGGAAGTTTCGTCGAAGATGACATGAATTGATTCTTCCACCTTTCTGGATGCCTTGATGTAAACTCTATAGGCTTTGCTGGTCAATGAATAACCAACTAAAACTCCTTCTTCACTTCTTGGTTCAAATTTGCTTAAGGCCTTCTTGCCGTTGTAGTGAACAAAGCATTTGCATCCAATGGCCTTGAGATGAGCCACATTTGGTGTTTTCTTTTTGAACAACTCATAGGGTGTTTTCTTCATGAAGGATCTTATGGTACATCTGTTGAGAACATAATTTGAAGCATTTGTAATTTCAGCCCAGAGAAAAAGGGGTAGATTGTTCTCACAGATGATTGTTCTGGCCATGTTTTCAAGTGTGCGGTTCTTCCTTTCAACCACACCATTCTGTTGTGGTGTCCTTGGGGCAGAGAAATTGTGAATGACCCCTTCTTGATCACAGAATTTTCCAAATTGATCTCGATTATCGAATTCTCTTCCATGATCTGTTCTTATTGACACCAGATCTAGTCCTGTAAGGACCTTGAGTTGCCTGTACAATTTCTCAAATTCTGGATAGGCTTCTGTCTTATTCTTCAAAAACAAAACCCAGGTAAATCTGGAATAATCATCAACAATAACTAGTATGTATGAACGTCCTCCTAGACTTTTGTATGGAATTGGTCCACAGAGGTCCATATGCAACAATTCTAGGCATCCAGAGGTTGTTACTTGAGAAACAGGCTTGAATGATGCTCTGGTCTGTTTACCTCTAGCGCATGCATCACATACTTTGTCACGAATGAAGTTTTGAGGTGGTAATCCTCTGACCAGTCCTAGGACTTTTAGCTTTTGAAGTGTTTTCATGTTCATATGTCCTAATCTACGATGCCACAACCAGGCTTCATCTGATGCAACTCTAAGACAGGTAAGGTCCTTGGTCATATACTTACTTAGGTCAATAACATACACATTATTCATACGATGGCCTTTAAGGACTATTTCATGAGATTCTTTTTCTACTACACATGAGTTCTTATTGAACCAAACCTTGTAACCTCTATCACAAAACTGAGAAATACTTAACAGATTGTACTCTAAACCTTCTACATAATATACATCATTTATACAGTTGGTAGAATCCTTACCGACCTTGCCGACTCCAAGGATCTTCCCTTGGCTTTTGTCTCCAAACGTTACCTTCCCACTTCTGATGTCCTTGAGGTCTCTGAATTTAGTTGGATCTCCAGTCATGTGCCTTGAGCATCCGCTGTCCAAATACCAGAGGTCGTTGTGAGCCCTGAGACATACCTGCACTGAAGGACATTATACCTTTCTTTGGACCATGAGGTTTATGAAAGGTTTCTTTGTTTGAGGGAATTGGTCTGTTTGGTTGCTTCTTTGGAACCCACTTTGCCTTGGTTTTTCGTTTTGGTATAGATGTGGGTTTATGAATAGGTAAGGTTTCTGGATCAGTTCTGGGTGAACCAGGTTTGTCTGTAGAGGTTTTCTTCTCTGGATTTATGGTCAAATGAACTTGTTCTATTTCTTGGTTCAAAATGGAGTTCAGCTGTTTTCGGTTCTGTATCATTTCATTTCTCATGCTGACATTATCAGAGGTAAGGTTTTTGATAATCTCCATTTGAGTTTCTATGGTTTTGGAGTTTGTTTCAGCGATTCTAGTGAGGTATTGTACTTTGTTAGTGAGGGTTGCAATATAATCAAGGAGATTTAGCAATCTTGGTTTCAAATTGTGTGAAGGACATTTCAGAAAGAGATCTGTAAATGTCCTTAGCCATGAGACAAAGATTTGCAATCTCCTCAGATTCACTTTCACTGCCTTCACTCTCGCTCCATGTGGCGACCATAGCTTTGCTGCCTGTCCTTTTTCTTCTGAGCTCACTTTGTTCCTTGACTTTCTTTACATAAGGACATTCTCTGACCAAGTGATCTGTTGCATCACAAGCAAAGCATTTGTATTCATTATCATCCTTGGTTAGTGTCTTACCTTTGGGTGAAGGTCGTTTGGATGATGATTCTCTTAGGTAACCACGGAATCTGGGATTTCTTCTATATAGTCGTTTGAATCCTTTGGCTAACATAGCCATGGTTTCTTCATCCTCATCCTCTGATTCTTCTTCTGGCTCCTTGGTGCTTTTAAGGGCAATGTCCTTGACCTGATTTCTTTCAGGCAGACGTATTTCATAGGCAAGGAGTTTTCCTATCAACTCTTCAAGCTTCATAGTCTCTAGATTTTGGGCTTCTTCAATGGCAGTCACCTTGGAACCCCATTTGTGCTCAGGTAAGCATTGAAGGATCTTGTTCATCAGCTCTTCATCTGTATATGTTTTCCCGAGAGATTTGAGATGGTTGATTATAGCACTGAATCTTTTAAACATAGATTCAATGGATTCATTTTCTTCCATCTTGAAGCCTTCATACTTTTGAACAAGCAAGTTGATCTTGGTCTTTTTCACTTGATTTGTCCCTTCGTAGGTGGTGACCAAGTAGTCCCATATCTGTTTAGCTGTATCAAAATTTGACACCCTTTCAAACTCGTTAGAATTAAGACTACAAATTAAAAGATAATGAGCATGAGTATTCTTTTTCGCTCGCTCTTTTTCTTCCGCCGTATACTCAGATCTCGGTTTGTCACTTTCTGTTCCATCCTCGGCAGTCTTTCGAGGTGTAGGATAATTTCCTTCCCTGACTATGTCCCAAATGTCCTCATCTTGATTTCTCAAGAAGATTTCCATTTGGCGCTTCCATACTCGATAGTTATCACCTGTCAGCAATGGTGATCTGTTCCATGATCGTCCTTGGCTTAAATCACCCATGTTGTGATCTCCCATGATCTTTGCCACAGAGCGGTTAGTCTCTGACTTTTTAGTGGACCAGGCTCTGATACCAATTGAAAGAACCCTAGAGGGGGGGTGAATAGGGTTATTGAATTTTTCTGCACAAATCACAACTTAACAAGGACGTTAGGTTCTCAGTTTAAACAAACTGAGAATTACCTTCACACAGATAGAGTTAGAGTAAATAAAGGACAAGTAATATATATAACTGAATAACCTCCTTTATTTCACTGATCAAAGAGATACCCTAAGGTGAATGACCTTAGGTATTACAACGGACCAAGCGCCTTACAGTGGACGCTTCTTATTGTCTGGAAAGGTTCTCAAAGTGAAGTGTGTTGACAGCTTGACAGTGAATGACCTTTGCAGTGATCAGCAGCTAAAGCCCCAAGGGTGAATGTCCTTAGGGATTCAGACAAACCCAGAAAAACTTAAACAGTTTCTGGGTAACTTTGCACAAGTTCTCATAAATCTTCACACACCAAACTCGACTTGGTGTTTACACAATCAGAATCCTAAATCCGTCTAAGATTCAAACACGAAAGCCTAACACAACTCTAAATCCGTTAAGAGTTTGCTAGCACTCTCAAAAGCACTCGAACACCTCACTCAACTCAAGAACACACTCTTGGTTGATCTCTCGATTTCTTCCTTGGAATCGGTGCTTTTGCTTTTCTTGAATGCTTCTATTTATGCTGCGCTATGTATCCGTTGGGGAAGATTCAGTTCTTTGCTCCACTTTCTCTTCATAGCACAGACGAGATCTTCTTTCCCTTTTTTGATGCAATCTTCCAGATTTCTTCCAAACTTTATCTTTCGATCTTGCCTGCACAGTAATAAGGAAGTTAGCCCGATTCACATGGTAAGTAGGGGAAGGAGAGATTCTTGCCTAATTTGGAGAACTTCCCTGAGTAAGTATCGTCTTTTGTCTTTCACTTCAAAACCCAGTCGAGCAGTGCCAATGTCCTTTACTTCTGTCGATGTGGATGTCCTTGGTGTACATTGGGTGAATGTCCTTTGCTAACAGGGGTTCTTCAAGTATTTTCTCTATAACATTTAAATTTTGTCCAATGCTTTCAAGTAGGCAACATATTTTCTCTAAAAACTATAGGACTATTTTCCTATGTCACATGCTTTTGTTGAACTCAAGTAGCAAGAACGAGCATGACGACTTATTAAAATTTGAGATAGAATGTTTTTCTTCCTGAGGTGGTAGTCGATCACTTGACAGTTCTTCACATCTTCAAAATTCCCCATCAAGTTTTAATTTTCGGTAAAAATGGAAAAAAAAATTTGATAGGTAGAAATTGTGGGACTTATTAATCATGCTTGTTATGTGCAGTTCGATATTTATCTTTCTTCTCCGCACTGTAAAATTTACTGTTTATCCCTAAAATAAAAGTCCATTCGATAGGCACTGTACTAGCTTGTTTGTTTTCAGATAGGTTTGGCTCCATGCTCATTTTTCGAATGTAATGCAATATACTCCTTTGTTTTCCTAAAGGACTCTTTTTGTCCTTGAAGTAAATAATATTAATGATCAAGAATATATATTTGTGTGTGAGAGAGATATATATGTGTGTATTATATCGATACATTGTACTAGCTTGTATACAAATCTAAAAGAAAAATAAAAACTAGCTTGATTAGGCCATATGCATCCATCTGTCTAATGTTGCTTTCGTTAAAAGTTTATAGTATCTCTTAAGTTATTCCTATTTAAACTATAAACATTATTCTTATCGTCAAAAGATATGTTACTGTAATTAAAATCTTCATTTTATTTGTAAAAGGGTAAAAGCATAAGCATTACCCTGTGAGGCATATAAATCTTCTTTTTTTTGCTATTTTCTGTTTATAATTCCTGGTAAAGTATTCACAATAAACATTATCTCTATTTTTTTTTACCAAAAAAGAAAGGCGTGTTATTAAGATCTTTACTTTGTTGGTAAACGATTTAGCCTTGTATGCTTGGAGTCCTTTTTTTCTATAATTTAATGACTTTATGTGTATCTGTGCGTAATAATCTACCCTTTCTTATTTTAAATTACTTAATATTCTATTATTTAATGACTTCATGTGTACTTTTTACTAAAAAATATATTATCTTTACATTATCATCATATTCTTTTTCTTTTAGTGAATATATTATAATTTTCTAAATAAAGAATAAAAAATTTAAAATAAAGCATTTTAATAATGTATAGATGACATTCTAAATAAAGAATTATAAAATTGAAAGTAATTAATTATGAAGATAAATTCACAGAGGAGCTCAATATTGTTTATGAAGGATAAGTAAGCTTATTTACAACCATGTCCTATTCCAGGTATAACTATTTTTTAATTTCAAAGGTTATGGTAAAAGTTAAGTACCTACATGATTGCTTGTGACAAATATTATCTATTAGTCTCACAATTTTTATATATGACTTTTTTTCCCACCAAAATTTAATCATTGTTGAAAAATTTGAAAGACGGAAATTGTATTTTGTTTGATATATATTTGGACATTTTTTACTTCAAGAGCAAGTCTAATGGGCACCTAAGACCTAACTGGAATCATTCAAATGGGTTCGAAAACATATCCTAATGAGTAAGTGTAAGGTTTATAAATTACTATGTTTCCTAGATTCGAAACTTAAAATATATCGAATAGATTAAGTTTAATGTATCTAAAACTTAAAATCTTACTTTAACATTAAAATTATTAAAAATTATTAAAATTCACACATTTGCAAAGGTCAACCGAAATTTAGTCTTTTAAGAGTTGTGAGAAGTATATATTTTTGTGAGCAACAATAGTTAGCAAATTCAAATTCATGCATGGTAAATAGATTTCCTAATATTGGATATTTAATAGTTAGCAAGTTAGTGTCCATTAACAATAATAATTTTTCTAAAGTTCACAAGAAATAATAGATATTTAATTAAACAATGTTGAAGACAGGGTCAAGGTCCTTCACCGCGTATCCGCGAAGGACCTTCGGTTTTGATGAAAGCAAAAATCCGAAAAAGGGAAGTTGCCTTATATTATATAATCTGATTATATATTCTGAGTATAATATATATTCTGATTATATACTCAGATTATGTGTATATAATATATATATTTTGATTATATATTATATATTCTTATTATAGGTATGATTCTTGTAGATATAAAAAGGAAACAAAAGGAAACAAATCAAGGGAAATCAATCATGATTAGTGTAGCAGCAAAAGGGAAGAAATCAACACATAAGGCAAGTTACCGTTGGAAGGACTCAAGTACAAGCATCCAAAGGCATCTATAAAAAGGACGATAGAAGAATTGAGAAGATAGGCAATTCCACGGAAGTAATCGCGGAGTAAGAAATCCGGTGGGATTTCTCCGAGTGTGTAACCAATGGTTCGGTGGTGAAGGTAGCCAGTAAAGGACCTCTGGTGAAGGTATAGCCAAGGACCTTGGTGAACATTCGTTGTGTCCACATGTGGTGGAGAGATGGTGTGTAGCAGAGCCTTGACGGACTAAGGCTGTGTGTGTTTGTGTTTGAATGTAATCCATCATGTTCCAAATCGCCGCTAGGGTTTTTCCTACGACGATCCTTATCTGTAGCTGACTCAAGGACATTCAGTCTTGATCAGTGATCCTATCAATAACTGCCTTCGGGCTGTTACTTCTTGTTTTATTTTGTAAATGTAACTTGTTTTTTTATTGTTATAAATCTAATGAGGTATTTCAGTTACACTGTGTTTTGATCCTTGGTTTCAAACCAAGGAAGTTTGCTCTAACGTCCTTACCTAATGTGTAGATCTTAATTGTGAACTTCACCCCCCTCTTGGGCTCCAACAAACAAGTTTCCTAAATTTTGAATATAAGAAAAAGTAATAGTAAAATTTCTAAAATTTAAAAACATGACTAATTCATAAGAAGACAAATAGATTTCCTAATATTTAAGAACTTATATCCTAAAGTAAGGATAAAGTTTGTATCATGTTCCAATCCATGACCCTTACTTTGGACTGGCATCCCTTGATTTTTTTTTTATTATTTTTTATTTTTTGAAGTAGTCATCCCTTGAATTAAAAGAGCTTAATATGCATGAGACTGAGTCATAAATTCATGCATGGCTACAACCTACAGCATCTTTATGAAGGATTTTTTTTTTTTTTTTGGATAGAACCTTTAGGAAGGAATTTGTTAATTTGAAACCTAAAAAACCAAAAAAGACATGCTTTTGCAAATAAATATTTTCTTAAAACGAAAAATGGGGGTAAAGAAAAGAAAGGGAAAGAAGATTCATTATAGATGAAAAAGAAGATTATATGGCTTGAAGTTTGAACTTTCTACATGGCCATTAATTACTTGCTATTCAAATATTCTACTTGCTAATTGCTTCTCATAATTATATATTTTATTTTATTTAACAGTTTTAGTGTCGTAAAATAAAAATATTAATTAACTCTTATTATTACAAGAATTAGTGTTAATCTGTTTTTGCTATCAATATAAGTGGAAGAAATTCTTGTGTTATGATCTTCTAAAATTGAGTTTACACTTTACATCCCAATTTTCCTTTTTATTTTCTTACTTAACACGGATAGTGAAATTTTAATTATTTCATGTTTGACACTACTGTATAGGGATGACAACAAGTCGGAGGCGGACCGGAGGTACCCACCTCGACTTCGCTCCAATTAATAATCAGAGGTGGATGCCACCTCCAAATCCAATAATCGGAGGTGAGTGGGCCTCCAAATCCAAACTTAATCGGAGGTACGTACTCCAACTCCAACCTGATTACCTCTGATTGCCTCCGACTTCGATTAGCTTTTATATGTTTTCGTAAAATGATTTCCTCCGATTCCGATTAATTCTATCTCTGGTTACCTTCGATTAATATACCATACTCGTTAAAATAAAACTTTGATTTCTAATTTTTTTATTTTTAAAAAAAAAAAATTTATATTAATTAGTATAATCGGATTTAATCGAACTGGAGGTGGTCACCTCCATACCTGCCCCAATTATAATCGAAGTCGAACTTTTTTTAATCGGATTGGAGTCTTGATTTTTTTAGTCAAATATTTGGATTTAGAGTACTTTTTATTATGAAGTAAATCGAATTCGCTTCGAATTTGAACATAACTCGCGTTACTACTCCTGTACTGTTTATTTAAGTGTGAAGTTATCAATCTTTTGTGGATGCATTGGTCAGGTGGAAAAACATGATGATATATGCATGTCCACGTTGCATGTTAAAATTAATGGGGAATGGACATACACAAGTACTACTACACTTAAAATTGGAAGCACTTTTCCATGCACCTCACCAATTCATTTGCTTTCAAAAATAGGGTTTTGCCAGTACAACATTTAATAAAATTCGTCCAAACAAATTTAGAGGCCCACAATATTACGTCCCCAAATATCCTTTTATGTTTGTGGAGAAACTTAAATTAATTATTTGATATGACCCATAACTTTGTGCTTTTAGAACACCTTTACAGTGGAAAATCCTTCCCTGTTTGTGAAAAACTTATTTCATATGGTCCACAACTTCATGTTTTGTAGAAAACCTTTAAATCAATTGAATAAATAAGAACAACGACTACAAAGTATATAATATTTTATTAAACAAAAATATTATCTTTAGATTCATAACAAAAAAATAATATCATAAAAATGTAATGTTATAATATTTTGATAAAATATATTATAAGAAATTGTGTGTCAAAAGACATTAGATACCATATAACATTTATTAAGTAATAATTAATTTGGAATGAAACGAGTGGAACTGAAACTCACATTTATACGAGTACTAATTTTTTTGCTTGTGCGTTGTGCAGCCAATATTATTCTTTATCCGCCAACTTTGATATTCATTTATAAATTTTTCATCTTTGTGTTAAAATATTTTTACGAGACCACATTCCCGCACCTTGCGCCCAATAGAATGAATCATCGACTCTAATACTACTTGTTGGGAAGATCCAAAGCGGGAGCCTATTTCAATGATAACAAGTTAAGAGATTCCATCTTAAAATTAATCTGTGTTAAGAAGAGTAACCCACTTGACTTATATATCATGCTCTTTCACTATATTTTTCCAATATGAAACTTCTAACTCATGAATGAATTCCAACATAAAAGTTCAATATTTATATGGTTATCCCAATTAGACGAGGGTAAAAATTGAAGTTGACAAAATGAAAAGTACCAAACTCTATCAAATCTTATGTGAATAATTAATTCTTTTTGAGATCAATCTTCTCTGAACAATTGAGATGATGCTAAATATATAATTATTAAAACTAAACCTCAATCATTATATGGCTTCCTTAAATACTAGTACAAATTAATATTATTATTAAGTTAGTGATATATACTAGAATACATAGTTACATACATATGGTTGTTACATATTTTACGAAACCCCAACCTGTTCACATATTTTATTTTTTAATTTTACTTTTTTACCGTGTTTGATAGATGTTTTGATTTATTACTTTCAATAATCAATATCCATAAAAGTAAGAATTGCTATGGTGACTCTATTATTTGGCGGGTTTTTTGCATTTTGGACCCTGAATTTTAGGAGTATTTATATTCCGAACCCTTGGTTTTCAACTTTAACTTTTTGGACTTTAAAGTTTGTAGGCTGAAAAAGAAGGACCCTAAAGTTTGTGAGATGAAAAAAGTTTGTTTCCCGTTTTTCTTTTTCTTTCTATATTTCAATTTCTCTTCTGATTTGCATCAAACTTCGGGTTTTTTGCTTTTTGGACCCTGTATTTTGGGGTTATTTACAATCTGGACCCCTATGTTTCAAAGTTTACAATTTGGACCCTATACAATATGGACCCAAAAAATTTAGCCCAAAGTTAAGTTTGACTCCGGTGAAAACCAAAATCTTACATAAACTGACCGATTTACCCTTATTTCATTTATTCATTTATTTTGAATTTCCTTTTCAAATTGACTAGCCTGAAGACTTCAATTTCACAGTCCACACGCATATCTCACCCTTAGTGACTATTCAACTCCAAACTCCCAGAAAACCGAATAAATGAAGGGTAAATTTGGAAGTTCAGAAATAATTAAGGGGCAACTTTGGAAGGAAAAATTAGTCAAACTACAATAAGGGCCTCTTTTGGCCGGACCCCTCTAATTATGTCCAAATTGTTGTCGAAAACAAAGTATAGGGTCCAAATTGTAAACTTTGAAACATGGGGGTCCAGATTGTAAATACCCCAAAATACAGGGTCCAAAAAGCAAAAAACCCTCAAACTTCAAGACTAAGGTTAAAACCGATATTAAAGTTATAATAAACCTCTTTTATTCATGTTGGAATTACTTAAAACCATGCACTCAGGGGTCTAAGTAGCCCCGACATGAATAAGAGAGGTATATTATAGCTTCAATATTAGCTTTAACCATAGTCCTAAAGTTTGACGTCAATCGGAAGATAAATTCAAACATGGGAGGAAAATAAAGAATGAGACAGGGGCCTTTTTCTTCAACCCACAAACTTTAAGTTCCTTTTTTGTTCAGCCTACAAACTTTAGGGTCTAAAAAATTAATGTTGAAAATCAAAGGTTCAGAATATAAATACCCCTAAAAGTTTGGGGTCCAAAATGCAAAAAATTATTTATCAAATTGTTTATATTAATTGTTTATATTAATTGATGTTTGCAAATCCACGTGTTTTAGCTAAGTTAGATTCGACCTTTGATGCAATGTGGTACTTGATGTTTGGTATTTTGGGGTAATCCAGGTTTAAAGTTTTAATGAGCTTTAATTTAATTATGTGCTCATTATTGATTCTAGATGCTCAATTATTATCATATATGGTTACAAACATAATTCAATTTCAACTTTTTGAACTAATTAATTCCCCTTAATGTGTTTTGCCTACAATACATTTTTGCGTGCTTTTAATGACAAGCATATTGCACAAATTGACGGTAAAAAAATGATCTAAGCCTCAATTATTGTTATCCCACATGAAAAAATTGTTTGAGCGTACAGCTGAACCCTAATGTACGGTTTAACCTTCATGTACCAGAGGTTTAGGAAGCCGTAAATGAACTTTATAGTAAATATTGATGATTGTTTTTAAAAAAAGTTAATATTTTTGTGAAGTTAGATGAGTACTTCTAGATGTACTGTATATATAATTATTGACGAAATCACCGCAATATCAAGCAAACTCCACATCAAATCTTAAATAATAATACCAACATAATCAGCATATATAGGCTAAACATGAGCAACTTTTAATGACCGGGAAAACTTTTAATCAGCATATATAGGCTAAACTCGAGCCCCTAATTTTCAGAAGCAACTACTAGTAAATTTAATATGTCGGAATCAAATTATCCATATATACAAGCATAGCCTCCGCTCTCACAAATTTTACAAAGAAAAATATTTTGTTTCCAAACAATCCACATAACATTACATGTCACATGCACTCGGTTTTTGGAGCCTTGGATGTAATTCTCTATTTTTTGTTACCATAATCCCACAAAATTTTTGAAAATAGTAATAGGGGTACGTAGAAGAAGAAGTGAATGTAGGAGCTTAAATATGCATGTAATCATGCATGCATGAGATGAGATTTAAGACAAAAAGCAGCAACCACTCACTACTTTTTCCAAATACTTTTGCCCACTTCTTCTTTGCAAAGTACTATCGTATCTAATAGTGTTAAAGGCTAAAGGTTAAAGGTATACTTAAAACTGAATAAAAACAAATTCTTATTTGGTAAAAGAGAGGGAAGGAAACCTTTTGACCTCTAGTTTCCATTTTGGTTCTAAATACATCTACTTCAATTATTTCAAGTATATACATAGGCTAAAGGTTAGAGGTATACTTAAAACAAAATAAGAACTAATTCTTATTTGGTTAAAGGTTATATATATATATATATATATATATATATATATATATATATATATATATATATATATATATCTATATAGGGAAATTGGATGGCAATAATCCCTACTTTAAATTTGTATTCTGGTGGTCAAAAAATAAAATAAAATTGTATTGTAGTGATACCAAATTCATCACCACATTCTTTTTATTTTTTTCATACCTACCCTATATTGTTTTTGTTTTTTTCGTTCCTGCCCCAGATAGGTAATAAGTGCAGTTACTAAAACATTTTTCAAATTAATTTTTTGAGATTCCGAGCAATCATTATGATTTTTTAAAAGGAATAAAATTGAAAAAATCATTAAAAAAATAGAAACCAAATTGAAATTTTTTTGGAGAAATGCTGTAAATTCATTAAAAATCATGGTAAAGTGTTATACAAAGTTTTACTATCTTAGTGGCTTGGTGGATCTAAGTGGGTACTCTAAGGGTCCGTTTGGACCTTGGAAAACAGTATGGAAAAAAAATTATTTAGGAAAATGAAAATTTTTTCTTTGTTTGGATTGAAGAAAAAGGAATGGAAAAAAATAGTTGGAAAATTGCATGGAAAATTTGGAATAACAATGAATAAAAAATTTTCCCTTCAAAAATGAAAGGAAAGTTGGAGAAAAAGTTTGGTCTCTCTCTCTCTCTCTCTCTCTCTCTCTAACTTTCTTCTCTCTCTCTAACTCTCTCTCTCTCTATCGCTCTCTCTCTCTAACTCTTTTTTCTCTCTCTCTCTGTCACTCTCTCTATCTCTCTAATTCTCTTTTCTCTCTCTATCTCTCTAATTCTCTTCTTTCTCTCTCTCTCTCTCTCTCTCTCTCTCTCTCTAACTCTCTCTTCTCTCTCACTCTCTCTCTCTCTAACTCTCTTTTCTCTCTCTTTGTCACTCTCTCTATCTCTCTAATTCTCTTTTCTCTCTCTATCTCTCTAATTCTCTTCTCTCTCTCTCTCTCTCTCTCTCTCTCCCCCAAATCACATCATATGATCTAAAAAAATGAAACTTGATATTTACAAGTGTTCTAGCAAATTTTATTTTTCCATGTATTTTTCCTCAAACCAAACAAGGAAAAGAAAATTGAATAGAAAATCAATTTTTTTCCTTCAAAATTTACTTAAACCAAACAAGAGAAAGAAATTTACTTTACCCCTAATTTTTTTTCCTCCTAATTTTTTTTCCATGAGATTTTTTTTTTCCATCCTGTTTTCCTAGGTCCAAACGGACCCTAAGATTTACCATATAACAATTAAAAATCAAAGAATCTAATAATCTCCCCAAGTTGTCGTATTTTTCTCTTCACTTAGCTAGGTTATGTATTGATATATTGGTCCCAGGTTATCGGTTTTTTGATAAATCTTACTTTTAGAGTTTCTTTCATTTTTTTTCTCCATTCAGGCTTCCAATTCCGCATTTCATAGTTTATTTTGTGGGTGATTGCTTGCAATTTTTCAAAATTTATTTTTAGTATTATTTTTTATGTTTTAAGTCTAGAGATTACTGGATTAGAGAACATCAATCTCTTGATTGCAATTTTTATTGAATAAAGACACTATGCAAACAAAGATTCTTGAGAAATTTTGGATTTATGATATCTTTATTGTTTTAGGGTTTAGGGAACTATGGATTTAATTGAACATGCCCCTAATTGAATATTCTCTTAAAAACACTACAAATGTGGACCAGGCCCATTTGACTGATCTGAACTTTGATGGGCCATTTAAATTAACAGCCCAACTGAACAAGGATGAAGTAAGATATGGTTGTGTTCGGCGGTGGCGTTTGAAGTAGCGTTTAGCGTTTTGACCAAGTCAAAACTCTAATTGTATAAATATTAGCGTTCGGTAAGCTAGCGTTTTGAGGAGCGTTTAGCGTTTTAAGGAGCGTTTTGTGAAACGCTAATAAAGTTAACGTTTAGTGTGTAGAGTAGCGTTTCATATTTTTCGGTCAAAAAATACCCTTTGTAAATTTTATCTTTGGAAATTATTGATACTCTTTTATTTCAATTCACATTAATTTGTTAATTCAACCGCTAAATTTACCGAACACAATTATTATTTGAACAGTCATCCACTATCCGCTACTTAAACCGCTATCCGCTGTTTAAACCGCTATCCGTTACATAAACCGCTATACGCTATCTAAAACACTATTTTTGCCGAACAGGGTCATAGTCATCCTTTTGGGGATGCATGAGGTTGCGATCACATTTGGTAGATACATTAAAATTAGGGGAAATTGAAATTGGATTTTAATCATCCCTACTTTCGTCTTTTATATGCCAATAATCTCTACTTTGTTTTTGTATCTTGATAGTAAAAAAAAAACAATATTATATACTTTTAGGCCACCGGCTGTATACACTAAATATCATAATTTTTTATTTGCATTTGATTCAAAATTAGCACAACAATTTCTCATGATTTTTAATGAATTTACAATGTTTGCCCCAATTTTTTCCGATCTTTTACTTTTCTTTCACTTTTATTCTTTAAAAAAAATTGTAATGATTGCTCGGATTCTCCTAAAAATAAATTAAAAATTCTTTTAGTAACTATACTTCATAACCTTTCTGGGGGCCAAGAATGCAAAAAAAAAAAAACAATATGAGACAGAAATGAAAAACATAAAAATAATGTGGAGATAGATTTGGTACCACTAGAAACAATTTTTTTTTTTTAACCACCAGAATACAAAACCAAAGTATGGATTATTGGCACACAAACTATTTGGCAACCAGCTGGTAGCTGGTAGCTGATAGCTTTTTGGATTAGCTGTTGGGTTAGCTGATTGTAGGAAAAGTGTTTGGTAAAGTAACTTTTTGTGAAAAGCTACCTCAAAAAGCTTCATCAAGTAGCTTTTTGAAAACTAGTTTTTTGGGTCCAAAAAGCTAATATAAAAAACTACTTACCAAACAATTCAAGTAACTTTTTAACCTTGATCAAAAAGCTAAAAGCTACCCAAAAAGTTGGGTTGCCAAACACCCCTAAAAGCTAAAAAGTAAGGATTATTAAAATCTAATTTTCCTAAAGCCAGTTAGATGTATAGGTCATAGATATTAGTATTTAATAGTAAAGGTAAGTATTATGATCCAATACTCCAAGAGGTAAAGTAAGTATATTACGATCCACAAGGATAACCTCAACATCCTCGAAAACAGTCAACTAATTTTAACTTGGCGGTGGTATAACTTTTCAATAGGAATTACTTGTGTCTAATATCTGTAAACATGGCGTTATTGTTGTTAAATAACCCTTGAAATTATAGCCAATGGACACAATACTCATTGAGTAGAAGTGGTGTGACCAAAAAAATAAGGAAAAGTAGAAGAGGTGTTCCAACAGTAGACTTCAATACCTATCAATAACCAACTAATCTTACTCTATTCCACAAAATAGTTTAGGCAAGCATTTTGTTTGATACATTAAAATTTCTTCCCGTCTCCTACTAAACCCAAAAGAACACAGATTTCTGTAAACAAATAAAGATTTCTAAGGTCACAAATACAGCATTAGCAGAGCTCAGCCAATGAGATTAATCAGCATGGAGTAAATATTACCAAAGCAACAAATAATTTCATTTTGAATACATCAATGCTACCAAAACCTCACAGGCAGAAGAAATGTACATTGTCAAACTCTGCGAAGGGTAATATCTGTGGCTGATCATGTTGTGATCTCTTTCCAAGCACAATTCTCAGTTAATTTGGCTGCACATCTTGGTCTTGGGGCAACAGTTGCCCCAACTGCCTCGAAGACGGTGCTGAAAAGTGGAACGTTCTTCTGTTTCCCTGAAAATTTTGAAGGTATCATACAAATGTTTGAATAGCGATGAACATCTCTGAAACTTTTATAGGAATTCTTCATGTTTAGGATTAGTGGACTCATCTCTACGAGGGCACCCCGAATCAAAGCCATAGGTGAAAGGTGAGATGAAAGGAGACAATTTAAGGTTTACAAAAATACCGTGGTTGCCCATTTGGCAACGAGGTTTATTAGTGGAAGCAAACATATTAACCTTGAGCGGAAATTACAGGGTTGATGGGTCATGTTTGTCATGGGCAGTTTGATATTCATTATCCCAGGCTATGAAGTTTACTAGTGTTTACTGTTGAGATAGTGTCCAATGGACGGGCCTACTTACCCTTCTTAAAGAAAAAGTTAAGGTTAACTGAAATTTGTGTCAATTACTACACAGTTTGCACTGCTAGGGGCTAATGAAAACAAGGGTGAGCAGAGGATTAAAAGATCTGGAGCCAAAGTGTCTAACCTTCAATGCGAAAGCCAGGTGGCAACTGCTACTAAAGGCAACATGATCAACAACCCACGATTCACAAAAGTTTCAACGTCGCCAATACTATCGAGCTTGCCTTGCAGACCACTGCAATTAGACTCCTGCCAGAAAAAAATTGATACTTCGAAAACGCATTCTTTGGCCCAAATCTTAGGTGACTTACCATTGTATCTGAGACACTATCTAAACCAATATCGCTTAGCTCCCTTTGTTTTTCCAAGGCATCTGACTGTTGTTCCTATGGTATCCTGATGTTATCCCTGCTAACACCCTTGCTTGCGAAAGCTGTATAAGCTGATTCAGTGTGGATAGTCTCCATGACTGAGCCTAAAAAGTTTGTTACAGGGACCTAAACCAAAGCACAAGGCAGAGTCGGTCATGAATAAAGAAATGATAGGGATGAAAACATCACTAATGACCCACAATTTGCACCATAATCAACTAGAAATAGAAAAGACCATCTGCATTTTATGTGCACATGCCACATTTTCATGTACAAGGGAGGAAATGAACTAATCTACCACGGATTGAAGTAAAAGTGATTTCAATGCCCCAGCCTTTCATACGAATCCACCTATCACAGTGAAGAATGTATCAAAATAGGCATAGAGGCACTGGGTAAGGATTGAAGTAAAAGTGATACATTCTGCACTTTTGTTTGCAGCAGAAAATGCAAACATCAACCACTGAGAAAACTTGCAAAGCAATTGTGCCACAGCCACATAAAACAGACCACTTCCGACAGTCACCGGATGACTGGATCCCCTAGTTCGAAATTCAATGTGCAGTTCATCTCATTACTGGAACTTCAGACAGTCACCAGAATACAGGAAGGTAAAAACGGTCTGCCCTTGACGTGCTCCCCAAAAAAAAAAAAAAACAACAAAAAACCTTCTTCAACCAGGAGCAGTTTGAGTTCATGCTATTTGTCAGCATAAACATATGGTTGAAACGCAAGCATTCTACAGAGGAACCATACAAGTCTAAACGGATAATCAGTGAACCTTACAAAAGTCACATTAAAAATAAAGAAATAAATAATCTAGCCCCAGAAAATGCAGTTGACAAACTAGAAGCAGGGCACTTGACATCATTTTGATATTAACAGAATAATAAAGCTCTTTCTGCTGGGTGAACATTGATACAAGGTATAATTAACACCTCAAATTCAAAATCCTTTAAACTCAATAGGGAGTCAGAAATAGTCTTGACACGAAACTGAGTGTAAGAAACCAAGCTGAAACCAACTCAAATAACTCCACTGAAGATTATTGATTCACATACCTGCTTACGGAAGCATTGTCATACATATTTAACCTCTCAAAGAAAGCTAGAGTGTAATAAGTAAATCTGTCCACAACAGAAACACCTACCTGCAGACTGCAGACTGCAGTGCAAGAAGGTACAATGTAAGAAATCACCTTTGCAGTTTCCACATTCCTTAGTACTACCTGCTGAACATAGGCTACTTGGCAGAAGACCATGTAATAAAATATTTATCGATATAAAACTATATATAGTTTTGTATTTTCAAATATACAGCTAAATACTTTCATGAATACCAGAAAACACGGCATATCTCCAAAGACTGCGCTTACATCAGAATCCAAGTGGTGTGAATAAGAATTTTCTCCTTTCATACTGCTCCCGATCGATAGCCAAAACTCCAGGCGACTGGAGCTGCATAGTGAAGAATGTTGAGATGTCAGACTGTTTGCATGGACTCACCGTCATTTTAGAAAATTAAAGTACCAGCACTTCCACATTCATATCAAAACAAAGAAAGAGCATTCGGATTCATCATTTCTAGAACAAACCGCTCAATCAGTGTCATTAATCCATGAAATAAAAGACAGTCCAGATACAGCAAAGGCACTAGTAGCCATTATGATAAGAAAAATTCCAAGAAACCAAAAACACTTTGCTGCAAATTTAGATTTTAGAAACAACTCATATGTTGATGTCAGCATAACTCCTTAATAAAAGAAATGATAATGCACTACTCATTGCACTCTTCTGCAAATTTATTAATACAACCACTCCATCACGCAAGTCCCAGCACATCCAATCAGGGAAATTTTAAATTGACTTTAATAGGGTTAGATCAAAACCAAATTACTTAACCCATCTTGAATCCTCTTACTACTATTGTTTACCTCTTTTTCATGTTACATCAAATTTACATCCCTCTGTATGTCTAAGGAGCTAACAGAGCAGGTTTCTTCATACCTTTTTTTCCAGTTACTTTTCAGTCTCAAATATAACTCATTCATAACCTCTTTGTTTCTTTGCAGGTCTCTTTGCAGCAACTTTCTGCTTATGGAGTCTAATATATTTAGGTTAGCCTTGATATTCTAACTTAACAACATCCATTTATCCACGTGTGGTTGTAGATCTTGTGGTCAGAGTTGAACACTAAATACATCAATGACAACTAGTGGTATATCTGTGGTTACTGTTAAGCAACAATCAAACAGACAAAGGGCATGGGCTTTTTTCCCTCAAGCTTTAATGCATAACTCTAATTACAATTTTTTTTAAAAAAGGCAAAACTATTTCCCAGTATGAAAAACTTAGAGCATATGCTACCTGCGCTTCTCCTTCATCTGTTTCACAGCATCAGCTAAATCATGGCTCTGAAGTTCCTCAGAGTCTTGAAACTTCAAAAACTCATCTCCCCCATGACCAGTCATATACAAAAGTATGTGGCTTCCTTCATCACTCAGCAGCCGTTTGGACCTTGGAACAGCATTTTCATGACGTCCTGTCAAGACCCTCAAGAAGTTTTCAACAGTCACCTCATAACCTCTGTAATCTACCTGCATAAATAAAAGGGTGATTATATCTTACTGCATCCTAGAACGACTAAGCATCCACAGCTGACACACAATCAATGCTCTAAAGTAGCAGAAATTTTCCCAACAGAGAGCGTCTTCCAATAAGTACAAAACATAGCTGCCTGAAAATCCATTGTAGTGTTACATGAAAAAGCAACATGTTGAAATGCATATGGATATCACCGTCAAGAAAAATATTGCAATATAGCCAAGTCAAAGGACTGACCGTCTGAACCCCACTCAAGTCTCAACCAACCAAACCATTACATGCTCTAGTGAGGGACAAAATTTAAATCCTATCAACAGCCCAGGAGATACTGTAACCTCAACAATCACCACTTTGTTAGCTTCCACCAAACCAGGGTGAAAGGGGTTAAATAACCCCACTTCCTACTACCCATTCCATGCCTCAATCTGGGTTCCAACAGAAGCTGACTTTACAAGCAGCAGCAGCTCTTAAGGCTTTCCATTCTACAAAAATTGGGGAGACAGATTTTTTTTTTAATTTTTAAAATTACTTTTAGTTTCCATATCATTCAGCCTAGTACGCATGTATAAGAATTAAGAAATTATCATTTATTTCATTGTCGAAGAAACTTCCTAAAGTCAGAAGATAAAAGTTCAAAATAACACAAGACTCCCAATTTTGATGGATAACAGGAAGTCTTGTTCTTCCTCTTTTGATGTCACCTACTAAGGGGATAGTTTGTAGTTTGGGTATATATAAGTCTTTTGCAGGATAATAGCTGTTCAGCCAATCATTAGATCACTACAACGAAATATTTCCATCTTTCTCATCCAAATACAATACAGGAAACAGTAATCAGCAAATAGCATATGTAAACTGAAATAGTCGACTTGCTGGGAAGAGTAGGCAAATAAATATTCTGCTAGGACAAACAGAGAATAAAGGGAGAAACACATCTGTTAAGCACTGTCAAAGCGTGCAACGCTGATAGAAAAGTATTGATCTTCATCAAAGACAAACATAAACCATGCTAATAAAGATATAGACTATCCTTAAAGATGAAGGAAGAAAGCAAGAAACACACAGTTTCTACCTTCTCAAGAAAGATGTTGACTTTCCCTAGCAAAAGTAAAAGAACATTTATACTTGTTGGAAAGGTTGCATCTGCTTTCGAGGAGAGGCACTGGAAATGCAATGAGCATTCCCAGGGCACCATAGAATTTGAATGCATAAAGTAGCAACTGTATTAGTATAATCCTCTGAAGATGAAGGAGATTCAAGGAAAAGAGTATAAAACTAAGAATTTTTGTTTATTAGACTTAGGATTAGGATTAGAACTAGGTTTTTATTTATTTCCAAATTTTATAATTTTTGTTTCATTTTCACTAACAATAAAAACTAATAATAAAAAGACATAAAAACTAATAAATAAGTAAAATGATAAAAACATCAGGGCGTTAATACTTTAGTTAACGTTAGTCTATTGGATACCCACATTATTGTTATTGTTGAAATATATGGTTTTATTATACTTATTGTATAGTCTATTGGATACCCACAATATTGGAATAGTTAGACTAGCCCTTGACCCTCGAGAGAGGGCTTTGGTGAGCTTTAATGGTGCAACCGATCACTCTTAATTGCTTGTTTAGAATTGATAGATTAGGTCGTTTAATTGATTAGTTGTTAAATACAGATTTTGTTGCCTGGACATCTTTTTATTGCTTCTGTAGTTTGTAGTTATCATCACCATCACTTCCCTGGTTAATATACCTAACTTGAAACACTTGAGTCTGCTCTGAGTGCTTGGAACACAACTCTCTGAGATCGACAACCGTACTCCCAAAAGTACGACAACAGCCAACACCTGAAGCATCACATTCCACTTCAAAAACTTTGCTGAAGCTGGGCAGTGCTACAACTGGTGTTGAAGTAAGCCTTTCTTTGACTTCTTCAAAGGCTCTCTGGGTTGCTGCTGTCCAAATAAAGGACTTTCCCTTCACCACTTCAGTTATTGGTGCCAAAATGGTGCTGAAATTCTTAACAAATCTTCTGTAAAATGAAGCCAGGCCTTGGAAGCTCCTGACTTGCTGAATAGAAGTGGGCACAGGCCACTCCCTAATGGCTTTGATTTTCTCCTCATCAACCTGGATACCTGATGCTGTGACAATGTACCCCAAGAAGTTCACTTGTGAAGTGAAGAAGTGACACTTTTTGAGATTGCCAAATAGCTGCTCTCTACTCAGAATATCTAAGACCTCCTGCAAATGCTTGGCATGCTCTTGCTCAGACCTGCTATAGACAAGAATATCATCAAAGTACACCACAACACTGTTGCCTATGAGTGGCTTTAAGACCTGGTTCATGAGCCTCATGAATGTGGATGAGGAATTAGTCAAGCCAAAAGGCATAACCAACTATTCAAACAATCCTCCCTTAGTCTTGAATGTTGTTTTCCACCCATCTCCCTCATTTACCCTAATCTAGTAATATCCACTTCTCAAATCAATCTTAGAAAAGACTACTGACCCATGTAACTCATCCAACATGTCTTCAAGTCTAGGTATAGGGTACCTATACTTAATTGTGATCTTGTTAATGGCCCTACAATCAATGCACATTCTCTGACTCCCATCTTTCTTAGGCACTAACAAGGCTGGAACTGCACATGGACTTAAACTCTCCCTAATCATTCCCTTTTCCAACAACTCATCCACCTGCCTCTGTATGTCATTAGTATCTACTGGTGTCATCCTATAAGCTGGCTTATTAGGCAACAGTGATCCAGGCACTAAGTCAATTTTGTGTTGGATATCCCTTTTAGGTGGTAAACCAGGTGGCATTTCTTTAGGAAATACATGCTGATACTGCTGGAGTAAATGTAAGAATAAAGGGTGGTCATTTTGTGGGGCTGAGGGTTCTTCAAGGTCTAATAGGATCAAGTCTCTTTGTGTGCTAAATTCATGTTGGTCAGATAAAAGCAACACATCAAAACTAGGTTCAAGACATAGGTTCTTAGATTTCTTGGCTAACTGTGAGGGTTTCATGGGGGTAAGAATGATCTTTCTGTGATTTAGGGTAAGGGTATAGGTATTAGCTCTACCACAATGGCTCACTGATCTATCATATAACCAAGAGTCAATTACATTTACCCTACCTGAGATTTGCTAAAATAATTTTCACACCCCACATTTGTGAAATAAATTTTACCTTACCTCACATAAGCTCGGAGTGTTTTTTCTCCTACTCGAGGTTTGTCGTAATAATTATTATACAAGCCACCTTTGTGGAATAATTTTTACCCTACCTCACAATAATTGTAAGTGATTTTTACTTAACTTGTTATGGCAGTAAGTGTTACTGAAAACCTAGATCTTCGATATCCACCTTTACTACTGAAGATCTAGATTCCAAAACAACATTTGAATGTCATGAAATGTAGTCCTAGGAACCAAACAGGAAGTAATCTACAATGAAATCTCAGTCCCCATCATCTATGCTCCATGAAACTTTCCCTAACCTCTCATTCCTCCCTTACTACCCTCTGCACTGTCGATCATGTAGATCATCCTAAACCCTTTCGGAGTTGTCGATTTCCACAAAAATGTGAATCTACCCATACATAGCTAATTATTGATTCATAAATCATTATTTAAGTTATTCACATTAAAAATAAAATAAAAAGTGATAAATAAAGAATATCCCTACTCCTAGCTAAAGGCTTCATTATATAAGTTATCGCGCGAAAAAAATATGCGTCCAATACGATATAGATCGCTATGTTAAGTCGTGATATCCTTGTTATGTTGTAGTGTTTCAATAACATTTACAACAAACCTCAAGTACGGTAAAAATCACTTACAATTTATGTGAGGTAAGGTAAAAATTATTTAACAAAAGTGGGGTGTGTAATAATTATTACGTCAAACTTCAGGTAGGATATAAAACACTTAGAGCTATTGTGAGGTAAGGTAAAAATTATTTCACAAATGTGGGGTGTGAAAATTATTACTGCAAATCTCAGGTAGGGTAAATGTGCCCCAACCTTGACACCTGAAACACCTTCTTTCATTGAAAGCTCTTCCTGCTGGTGCTAGGGGTCTTTGGGGATAGTTTTGGGGTTGTGTTTGTGGGGGTTTTGAGGGTAGGAATCTGTTTTGTGGTGCCTGGGCAGGCTGGGGTCTAGGAGATGGGTTATATGCTGGCTTTTGGTAGGCATAAGGTTGTTTTTGTGGGTAGGCTTTGGATTGGGGCTTTGCTTGATACTCCCTAGACCTGTTCTTCCTTTGTTGCTCTACCTTGTGACCCTTAGAGCTCAATTCTTCCAAGCTAGAGTAGGATTGAAGCTCCACTACATTCCTGATACTGTCATTCAGCCCTGACAAGTACCTCACCAAAGTCTGCACATCATTCTCTTTCAAATCACACCTCCACAACAAGTGCTTGAACTCCTTAGTGTAATCCTCCACATATCTTCCTCCCTGAACCAACTGCTGCAACTTAGAATAATTAAACTGCAAGTAATTCTCAGGTAAAAATTTCTCTTTCAACTTCTTTTTCATTTTCTCCCATGTGCTGATCTTATCTTTCCCAGGCTTCTCTACTCTTCTCTTGTGTAGATTACTCCACCAAGTTGAAGCATGTCCTCTCAGTTTGAGAGCAACAAGCTTTACTCTCATCAGAAATCTCCTTAAGATCAAACACCCTCTCTATGGTTTGTAACCAGTCTAAGAAAACTTCTGCATCTTAGTCTCCCTTAAACTCATGTATCTCCACTTTGAAATCTAATTTTTCTATCCTCCTTTCTTCCCTATCTTCTCTCTCATCCCTATCTCCTCTCCTCCTGAGATGCTAATTTCCTCGTCCACCTCTCATCCCATAACTCCTCCTAATAAACCTTCTATTTGCTGGAACTCCTCTACCAACTTCTCCTATGAAACCAGAGTCTCCAAATAGATTCTCCTCCTCCTCTTCCTCAAAGATATCCTGCTCTTTTACTTCCTCCTCTTCATATCTTTGTTCTTTCGCAAATTCATCTTCCTGAATCTGTTTCTGTTTCAAATAAACATAATGCTTCAATTGATCCTTCAAATACTTCACTTGCCTCTCCATTTTATACTTTTCTCTTAGAGCCTGTTCTGCAATCTCCTGTGGTGTCTTACTGCTGCTATACATCCTGAAAATCACAAATAAACTTCCTCCAAGACAGAACACTTAGCTCTGATACCAAGATGATGTATGCTAGCTCACAAAGATCAGAGTACTGAACTATAATGCATCATACAGTCATACACACACCAGAATACTTGTAATAACAATAGCTAATTGGAAGCAATTAGCTGGAATAGAAGACAACCCAACGAGGAAAATAAAAGATAGACTTGCTTACAGTTGATACAAACACACCACAACTGCAATCAAGGGCAAATGAGTCTCACATTCACACTCCTACAGACACTTAATTATTAATTATTGCCAATTGTCACCGTCTTTTTTCGTTTTTGTCTTCTTTACTAATTATTTTATTGAAAAATATGGTGAGGTTCCACATCCAGATAATTAATTGGTAATTGTTTTAACTATTCTCCTCTCCCTCATTTCAAAATGAATTTATACTGGGCCCTAATAAAAGTATTTGTTTTTAAATGTTTTTACATTACAGTGTCGAATATATTGAGCTCCGCCTCATTTTTCTCCATGTTTTCAAATGTTTTATTTTTAGGCATCAGTGGAACATTTTGGGCAGATTCGTGGCAAGGATAACTCAAATAGCATATCAGGCCGCCACCCAGATATTTAGATTTAAATTTCAATATTAGTAGTTGGCTCACCTAGATAGTTAAACCACAAATTTTACCACTTTCATTGTAGTTAAATTGTTTGTACATTTCCTTTAATTTTCTATATGAAGTATATTTTATTCAAGTCACTTACCTAGCGGAAGCCTTGCTTTTCCTCTCTTGGGAAAGCGGCGTAACGCTCTCGACTTTTATACGTTTCCGCTAAATCAAGATTAATTGGGTTAAAGTATTGCTAAGTAATACCCCAAAAGCCAGGGCTGTTACATGCACCACCAACTTTATTATCACTTAAGATTATTATTACTATTCTTTGGTTAGCATGATAATTATATATGTTTTGTTCAATCGAGTTTAAATAAAATTGGTCATAAAACAGGATGAGTTCAAAAGAAACATGTACAATTGAGTTCAGCTAATCGAGTTTGTCCATATATTTACTAATCCAATCTAAGTCCAAATTCTGTAAAAATGGCTAATGGTGATGGATTATAATCATAATTCAACGTACGTACCTCAATGTAGGCTACTAAGGCTCCAAAGCGTGGTGTCACTTCAGATATAATCGAAATTTGTTTGACCGACTCAAGGATGGATGACTCTCCTTCAAAGTAGACTAGGAGAGGCGCCTTGGGTGATGCATTCCAGTAGGAATCATCTACTATGTACCATTGCTGGAATGTAACATTCCCTAATATTACATCACTCCCGAAATGATTTAACGGTTGTAGGTGGTAGAGTGTTTTCGTAGTGGCAACCAAAATCCTCGATGCGATTATACTATCTACATTGCGATCCACCATCCTACGCAGGTTAATTCCGATCCTAACTACTCCACGAATCTGAGTTAGGATCCCGATTTTAACAACCTTGACAACCAGTGCGGTAATCAGGAGAAATGGTTACAAAATAGTTGAGTTTATGAGCTCCACAATTAGCTTAGAGTATGTTTTGAGGAATTGTGAGTTTGGAGAGAAGGGGAAAAAGGTTAGAGAGAAAGTGCTTTGGAAAGTGTATATCATATATATATATATATATATATATATATATATATATATATTTGGGTAATATTTCAACAATATGTATGGTTTATTTGCGTCTCGTGCAACGCATGTGCAACGCACGTGTCTAAGTACTAGTTTGAGAAGTTCACAAATGTTGTGTGTTTGTCGAATTGTTGTGAGTTTGTAGCCGTATATATTATATTGTTGCCCAACTCTTTTAGTCTATTGAAAAAGAATATAAACAAGTTACTGCAAAAGATATTTATCTTTTTTCCTGAAAAAGAAATTTGTTTTGATATACAGGGTAGAGCTCTCAAAAAAATGTCTGACCAGAAAACTTGGTTCAATCCGACCCGGAAAAAAGCGGGTATGATCATAGAATTTCCGTTCGAATTTTTACATTGACTGATTTGACCGAAAATTCAAACACAATATTTTTTCAATTTTCTATTGTCCGAACCCAGTTTAGACCCGAATTCATGTTTGTCCGATTTGTGCGACCCGGAAAATATTCCAAAAACTGGGTATCGGACATCAAGTTTTTGTCCGATGTCTGATTCGTCTGAACTCGAATTGACCAGAACCCAAATTTTTGACAGCCTTAACACATAGGGGAAAATTGAATAGCCAACGCCTTCCTTTTTTGGGGTATGAAATTTATGAGCTTTCAAATGCATATCTACTACTATTCCATATTTTGCTAATTTATAAAATTTATAATACTAATTCAATTAAGTGATATATGTGCTTTCAAATGCAACTATGGATGGACCATATGCATATCTACCACTATTCCATATTTGGGAAGGTTGGGGCATGATACAGCTAAACATTTTTATTATTTAACTCAATTTGTAATACTAATCCAATTAAGTGATATATGTGCTTTTACATACAATTATGGAGGGACCATATGCATTTCTACTATTATTCCATATTTCGGAAGGTTGGGATATGATACAACTACATATTTTTATTATTTAAATGTTATTTTACTTGTTCCAAAATATTTATCTTTATGGGTATGGTCATATCAAATTCTAAATTTTTTTTTTATTTTTAAATTTAATATTTATAATGATCTATTATATAAGAATATCATCCAAGAGTTCATAGGTCAAGCAATATGATAATAGAAGATTTATTATCAAATATTTTATAATCGAAAACTATGTGTACATCTTGCATGAGCCGAGCTGTCCATTTATCATTTTTTCAAGTAGGGGAAAAACTATTTTTAGTGGTTATATATTAGAGTTTGAGTATTGGTGGTCAAATTTTTTACACTGTTGATTCGATATTCTTTATGGGAAATGTCGTCACAGAGATATATGAGAATTGAATCCCATCTAAAATTATTTTCATATAAGACTAAGACAGGCTGTAAAAACTGAAAAGGCAACAGTTATTATAATCCCATCTAAACTTTGTGCACATCCTCTTCTAGTTCTCCATTTAAGAATGTTGTCTTGACATCCAATTGATGGATTACTAGTTTATGGATAGTGCTAAAGCAAACAATACATGTATTGAAGCTATCTTAGCTACCGGTACATTTGTATCAAAGTAGTCAATGCCGTACTTTTGAGTAAAACCCTTTACAACCAACCGGGCTTTATATCTCTCAACGGTACCACTTGCTCTTCTTTTCCTTTAAAGATCCCTTTAGAGGTAACTGGTTTACTACCTGGTGGAAGATCAACTAATATCCAAACATTGTTTTCCCTTATAGAATCGATCTTATCTTGTACCGCTTTTTTCCACAAAGAAGCATAATGAGATTGCATAGCTTCTTTAAAAGTCTTTGGATCTTTATCTATGTTGTACATACATGGGATCTCACTTTTAACAGAGTTCCTTGAACCTTCAACTAAATATATATAGAAGTTTGAACCAAAATCCTTTGGTTTCCTTGCTCTTTTACTCCTTAACTTAATACTTTCATCTTCTTCATCATGAGTAACATCATGATTCAAAATATCATCTTGTATGGATGTACCCTCATGATTTTAATCACAAGGCTCAATATGAGGAACAACATCTTGAATTATATCTTTAGTTATAGGAATTGAAAAGAACCTAGTATCATCAAAAATTGCAGCTAATGATTCCATAATGGTATTTACCGATACGTACTCATTTGGTTCAACTACCAAGAACTTATAGGCTTTTCTATCTTGAGCATAGCCTATAAAGATGCATTCAATTCCTCTTTCACCTAATTTCTTTTTCTTAGGTTCCGGAACCCTTACAATGGCCCTGCAACTCCAAATCTTAAAATACTTTAGATTTAGTTTCCTTTTGTTTCATAACCCATATGGGGTACTAGACTTCCCTTTAATGAGAACTCTATTTAAAACATAACAAGTCGTTAACATGACTTCACCCCAAAATCCAATACTTAAGCTAGAGTTAGACAACATAGAGTTCACCATTTCTTTTAAAGTTCTATTTTTCCTTTCCACAACCTCATTTTGTTGTGGTGTATACGAGGCGGTTCTCTTATGTACAATCCTCATTTCTCGGAAAAATTTTGGATAAAATTCGCCTCCTCTATCATATCTTAAAACTTTAATCAAAGTCTCACATTGTAATTCACTTCTAGTTTTATAAACTTTAAACTTTTCAAGTGTTTAATCTTTAGAATTTCAAAATATAAACTTGACAAAATCTAGAATAATCATCAATGAAAGTCACATAATACTTCTTACCACCTATAGAAGGTGTACTATGAAAATCATCTAAATCACTATGAATTAAATTAAGCAATTTAGAAGTTCTTTTTACTCTTGAGAATGAACTTTTAGTGATCTTGTTAAGCATGCATGGTTTACACTTTTCTATTTCATCATTCAATTTAGGAGTTAAATCAAGATTGGACATTTCTTTCAACTTCTTAAAGTTCACATGTCCTAATCTAGCATGCCATAGAAAAGAATTATTCAAACTAGACACGCGCATATAAGCAGAAATCATGCCATCTTTATTACTTTTAGCATTCAACTTAAACATTTGACCATAAGCATATCCATTTCCCATAAAGGCCCCTCCCTTAGAAAGTACATAGTTATCCCCATCATAAACTTGCATATGACCAAACTTGCTAAGGAGATAACCAGATACAAGATTCTTACAAACTTCTGGAGCTAAATACACATCATTCAAAAGCAAAGATTTCTCGGAAGTGAAAGTGAGTTCCACTTGCCCAATTCCTTCAACTTTAACTGGATGGTTGTTGCCCATACAGAGTTTCACACCATCATCTGCTGGTTTGAGAGTCTTGAATAAACTCTTGTTAATGCAAACATGCCTTGACGCTCCCAAGTCTATGTACCACTCGTTACTATACAATGAAGACCATATTGATTTGATCCTTAATCATAGTCACGAAGGAATTGGGTTCCTTCTCCTTGCTCTTGCCTTTAGATGTATCTTTGTTCAAAAGACCATGCTTCTTTTTCCATCGGTAACACTCTCTCTTTGTGTGCCTCGGTTTGCCACGTTTCCAACAAACTTGCTTGAGCTTTTGAATTCCTTTGCTAGTTTTGTTGTGGCTCTTATTCTTATTCTTGTTTCCCTTATTCTCTTCCACCATATAGACCTTATATTGCTCTTTGGTACTATCTTGTAGGCGTAACTCTTCTTCAATCCAAAGAAGGTTAGTCAATCCCTCAAAAGACATAACCTCTTTCTGGTGCATAAGTGTCCTTTTAGTCTCATTCCAACAAGAAGGTAGTTTGTCAATGATAGAAGATAAGATTATAGATTCATCCATGTTTAAGTTGTGTTGCTTGAAATTACTCAAAATATGTTGAATCTTATGAAATTGATCTAGAATTTTCCTATTATCATCCATCTTAAGCTTCATGAATTTGCTAACAAGAAAATTCTTACTTGATGCATCTTCCGACATGTACTTAGCCTCGAACATCTCCCAAAGCTTCTTGGTTGTCTCCACATGTTGATAGACATCGAAGAAAGTATCACTCATCCCATTGAGAATGCATCCTCTATATATGTAGTCGTCATTCTTCATCTTTAGCCTTTGCCGAGTAGCCTCCACATCTTCCATAGGCGTCTTGTCTTCACATTGTCTCTTGCTCTTATCACCATCCTTGGATGTCTTGTCGATTGATTCTGTGGGAGGCTTCTCAGTTGAAGATATTTGTGCCTTCTCGGTCGAAGGGGCTTGATTCACCTTGAGAGAAATCTCAATGTTAAACACATAAGCCACCTTGAGAGTAGTAAGTAAGAAATTCATCTTGCTTTGTCAATGCTGAAAGTCCACTACTTCAAATCGTTCTAGCTTTTAGAAATTGCTAGACATATCATGAAGCCAGGCCATACTAAATAGTTTTTAAAATTGTTGAAGGGATGGGAGTAATGGTATAGAAAACAATGGTAAACGCGCTTTAGGATATAGCTAAGAGTCGTGGACAAACTCATTTTCATAAGAACTATTTACTATACCGTAAATGTTCAAAGGAATAACACTTAATACACTCAAGAATATGGTTTCTCCCTTGATTCACACAAGTATAGCTGCAATCTAGATAAGAATGAGAAAATGTATTATAGGATGATATATTCAAATGGCTAGAGAATGTCTCCTATTTATAGGAGACTTCTCCCCCTCTTCATACCCTTGGTCAAAGGACTTAATTAAGGTCCTTAATGAGTATCTTGACCTTGACTAAGTCTATTGACCATGTGGTATAATGAGGATATAGTTGTTAAATACTTAAATCTGATATAGAATCAAGATTGCACCTTAATGGAGAAGATTATATAACCCGTTGGAGCATTAAACAGTTCCTGGGCCTCAACATGGCCTGTGTTGCACCAACATGGTCCGTGTTGAGCCCATAAAGCTTATATTAGCTTTTTGGTGACCAGCTCGACCCGTGCTGGTCTTGTAATCACTTGTGTTGGTCATATTACTCACGTTTATCTTATATAAGACTCTTATACTTGTTCTACATTACTTCTTATATTGTATAATTTTCTTATACTCTTAAAATAATCCCAATAAAAACTAGTTGATTTCGAATTCACAGTGATTTTGGATTGATACAATTGTTAAGTTGATTACAATAACTAGGACATGGATACAGTAGGATTTGTTTGGAATTGGGCTAACTCTGTTTGGTCATTACGAGGAAAGAAGGAAAAAAAAAGTGAAGAATGGAAATCTTGTGAAATATAATGCTAAGCATTTTTCATCTCATCTTGACGATGGTCAAGGACATATTACGTGAGCGATAGCATTTAGTCTGGTATAATAAATTATTATGTTTACCAAGTCGAACATTTTAACAACGAATCAACTACCATTAGTAATACTTGATTTCGCTCAAAAAAAAAAATTCTTGATTAAAATTTGTTAAAAAAATATTGTCTCATTAGTAGGGGTGGAAGAAAAATCCGGAACTGGCACACCGAACCGGAAACCGGATAAAAAAACGGGAACGGGCAACACCGGACCGGTTTAAAAATCTGGTGCACCGCATCGAAAAAACCGGATACTAAACGGGGCGGTTCCGGTTTGGGATATTCACACCGACGGGAAACCGACACCGCACCGTTAATATAATTAAATACATGTATATATAAATTTTGGTTTAAAAAAAATTCTACCAAAAAATTAATACAAAAATAATATAAATTAACTAATTAAAAAAAAGAACATTAAGTGTTAGTGTGTTATTGGGTTGGGCTTATGGGCTACAGGGCTAGTAAATTTGGTTCTCACTTTTTTTTTTATTAAATAAAGAATTTTTTTTTATTAAATTGAGATTTTTTTATGTTTGATAAAAATTTATGCGGTTTGATTTCATCGAAACCGCATGTAGTTCGCATCTTGCGGTTTTAAAACCGGATGATTCGGTTCTAGTTTGGTTTATGGTTTTTGTGCGTCGTTTCATCCGACACCTTCTACAGAGAAAAACCAGACCACGACACCGCACCAAGATCGTTTCCCTACTACTCATTAGTAGGGTTTTATTTCTAAGAAAATTTTAGGTTGTAGGGTCTTAACCAAAGTCAAGCGGAATGAGTCGGATCGGGTTTGTATTACGTGGGTCGTGGGCTTTCGGCCCAATTGTCCCGATCAATGACCAGACATATGAACATATATTTTTTTTTTTTGATAAATATGAACAGATCTAGTTACCTTTAATTTTCGCATTCGAGTCATTTCTCTTACAAGTTTGTCCCTCGGACCAATTTTCCAAGAAAAAAATTAGACAAGGAAATTTGGAAAATACTCCGTAGTAGAGTAGGACCAGAAACCAAACACTTTTCAAGTTGGTGCGACAAAAACGTGCGAACTAGGGTTCTTGAACACCCTGTGAATTCATGATTTCGGACTGCAAAATTTGGGATTAAACTGTAATTGAAGAAATTCAACCTCTAATTAGACCTTGCTATTCCACCAGATAATCTCCCACGGTGACAATGGCGTCAATCGCCAACGATCCCGAACCTGGTAGTACCTGCAAAGAGGAGACAAAAACTGGTGAAATTGACAACAACAACATCATCAGCGACAACAACGACAATAATACGATGATGAGCAGGAAGGAGAAGAGGAAGATGTTGAAGAAGATGAAGAGGAAGCAGCGGAGGATAGAACAAGCTATGAAATTACGAGAAGAGGAGGAGGCTCGATTGAACGATCCTGAGGAGCAGATGAAGCTGCTAAGACTAGAGCAAGAGGAGGCCCAGAGAATGGAGAATGATCGGAGGGAGTTCGAGGAGAGAGAGAGGCGGTTTCTTGAGGAGTTGGAGTTGAAGAAGAAGAGAGAGGAGGAGGAAGAGGAACGTCTGCGAAAGCTTCGTGAAGAATCTGCGAAATCGGTTCGTATTTGTGAAGTTGAATTATCATGTCTTTTTGAGTTTCGATTGTTGTGATTTTGTTCTATATCTTATGTGTTGTGGATGGTGTTGAACTGTTGAGGTTTGTATTCTGGTTAGTTGCATTTCTCTGTCTTTCGAGCTCCGCGATTGAATTCAGTCTTTCTGTGCTACTTGAGCTTTGGATGAGGTTGTCTGTGGCTTCTATGGATAATTCTGGGGCATTTCATGCACTGAGAATGTGATGTGACCGAGAATCTGTGTAGCATTCCGCTTTTGATTGTGGGTTGGAGTTGGATTGTTGCTATTAATTACATTAGTTTTGTGTAATTTTGTCTAGTGTTTGCTTCAAGGGTTTACACCAGGAATATGAATTGGTTGTATTTTGCATGACCTTCTAATTCCCTTAGGAGTGATTTGGAAATTGGAATGTTCTTACTTTATTTAGTTCTAATTTGTTCAATAGAGAACTGTGGTTTGCATTAAAAAATTCTCCTTGTTGTGAAGATTTGAGGCTGACTGTGGACATCAATAATAATTTGCTAATACTTCTATACCGTTTTTGTTTTCTCCTTGGTTTCTATTTTCATTCCAGACAATTGGTTTTTTAAAATAATTTTTTAGTCAAAATTATGTTCTTTTGCTTACTACATTGCTTTATGAATTGGTGCCTGACTGTAGGGTAGCAGTGAGAATCCAAATGAAGATGATGATTGGGAGTACATAGAAGAAGGTCCTGCGGAGATCATATGGAAAGGAAACGAGATAATTGTTAAGAAGAAACAAGTAAAAGTGCGTAAGAAGAGTAGCGACCCACAAATCATGACACAGGTGATTATTCTGAGCTTTTGTCTCTTAGTTTTAGCAAATATACCAGTCTATTCTAAAATGTGATGTGCTTTCCAGGAGAGTGATAGACCAACATCAAACCCTTTGGCTCCACAGTCTGAAGCCTTTGAAGATTATAAGAGTGCGCAGGATGTTCTGGATAGTGTCAAACATGAAGTCCCTAACTTTGGAACTGAGCAGGTTCGCTGTTTAACGCGTGGTCTTCATTTCTTGGTTGTATTTTGATGTTTCGCGTTCCAGCGTTTTCTCATGTTGATGAATATGAAGCTCATACTTTGCGCTTTGATTCTAATTGCATATTTCCGCTTCTTGTTGTTTGTGATGCCAGGATAAAGCACATTGTCCTTTTCACCTTAAAACTGGCGTCTGTCGGTTTGGTGCACGTTGTAGCAGAGTTCATTTCTATCCAGATAAATCGTATACTTTACTTATGAAGAATATGTACAACGGGCCTGGTCTAGCCTGTGAGCAGGATGAGGGGCTTGAGGTCTGTTTTTGAAGCCCTTGGCAGTTCTTGTATCCTAATGCCAGCTTGATTATCTACTAATACCTTAACCACTTTTTTGTGCTATTTTCTGTTTTGGGTGTCAATTACTTGGACATTCGCTTAATTGGTGCATTGTATGACGTTCATAAGCTTGTAGAGATATTAATCTAACTTTCTATGTTAATTTGATGCAACAATATTAAGAGAAAAATTTGTCTGAGCATGATCTCAGATTCACGATACAAGATATTTTTATCTTTAATGCTCTTCATGTTTTATACTAACATATCTGTTAGTTATGTTTAATTTTTAATCCCTCTTCATTGGCAAATAATTTGCAGATTATGTTGTCTTGGTTGTCCTCTTGACCTATATGATCATGTCTGTGTTCATCAGGTCCACTTATCTAGATGCAGTCGTAGGCTTCATTTCTATTAAGTACATAGTTTGATTTTGTCGGTCCGAGTTTGCAGGCAGCATATATTTATTTTTCATGCTCTCTTCTGCAACACTAATATTACTGAACAGTATTTGGAACTTATTAACTGTGTTTTTGCTCCTGTTCAAATTCAACTATGAAAAGCACATCTAGGTTGTATCTTTTGACTTGCCTTCATGTGTGAGGTATCACCTGATACCTACTGGAGAAATGGCCTTTTCCTTAACAGACATTAGTTTGACGGGAAAATATCTTGGTAGTTGGTACATGCACAGCTGAAGCTTCACAACTGATGGGTTTCCCTTGCCTGTACTCAGTCACATGCTGATCATTTCTAGTCAATGCTGCTTTTCTGCGAGTGGGTGGAAATTGTACTCGGTCACATATTTGACAGGGAAATGCCAAAACATACTGCTATAGTGAAATGCGACGTTTTTTCGATAATGAAAGAAATATGAGCCCTATACTGTGTTGACGTATTTTGGCAGGTTGTTGGTTTTGTTTCCCTTTTTGGACAGTTCTTTATTCACTCTGTTCTTTTTTTTTTTCCTTTTCGTTTACTTTTTTTGGTTCGGGTATAGGAAGAAGAGAGGGGGGGGGGGGATTCTTGACAAACTAGGTAACAAAAAATTGCTGAATATGTGGTTCCTGGAATATTCACGACATTTAACTATACGTTTCCTTACAGCTTAGCTTAGGATGTGGAGTAAATTTTTAAGTGGAAGATTGACATGATTCTAGAATTTGGACACGTAGGGCAGGAGCTAGTAGCTGTTTGTATGGGTATGAAAGTGTTCTGTATAGTTTTGAGTCCTGTCACTTAGATGACTGGAAAGGTCAGAGAGAGGGCACAACATGGTTGCATATCTACCCAAACTCCAGGGAAGCCAGAGGAAAACTCTATTCATAATGCAGATTTAGATTTGCAGCTTCGTGTCAGAAAAAAGTTGATTAGCTGAGGTCACATATCAACTCTGCTAAACTTATGATCTAACGGGACAAGTAATAGGAAAATATTGTATATCCTCGGTTGTTTTTCCTCACACAGTTTCTTCTCGTTACTTTGTCCAGGTTGTGGATGATAATGGTCTGTTTTATTTTTGATCTTATCTTTGATTCCTGGGAGTGTCGGTATAATTTGTCCATGTTGTCACTCTGGCATTTTAACTGATCAAGTGTATTTTGGGATAACTTTTCTATGTTTACTTTCATTTTGTCAGTATACGGACGAGGAGGTTCAGCATTCTTTCGAAGACTTCTATGAGGATGTGCATACTGAATTCTTGAAGTTTGGAGAAATCATCAACTTTAAGGTGCTTATAGTGCCTGTAGAACTGTTTCTTTATTAAACTTATTGAATATTTACTAAGGGCTTAAGCAGCACGAAGTTACTCTGTTTCAGTTGGGAGGGACCTTAGACTTTGGTTAGATTACGTGTTCTCTGTTTGGGGGCTTTTAATTTCCCCCCCTTTTCTGTTTTTTTTTTTTTTGGAAGGAAAGGGAGGGTGGGGGGGTTTCTTAGATTGGTTGAGATTCTTTGAATGTGGTTCACATTTGCTCGGTGTATATGGTATCATGAGTTCTGTTTATCGAACTTGATTACGTTTAATTCCGTAATGTTTACAGGTGTGCAAAAACACTTCCTCCCATTTGCGAGGTAATGTTTATGTCCATTACAAGTCATTGGAGTCGGCTGTGCTTGCGTACCAATCAATCAATGGTCGGTATTTCGCTGGGAAACAGGTACATTCTTTTGATGCTAATGGCGGAGACATATTTTGTTAATTTACTTAGGAACATAAGTGTGTTATTCTGTGCCTATGATAAGTAACTTGATATAATTTACTTGATGTATCATGTATGTGATATGATTCATAACCTATGTCAGTTCTGAATATCTTGTCTTCCTCACAGTACACCTCAGATACTTAATGCCTGGACAAAAATTGTGACTGTTGATTTACTTATTTTACGTTAAAGATCCTTGACTTCACTATCGGAGTCCAACTGTCCACGTGGCAGCGATGATGACTAAACTGTTAGTACTTTTAGCGCTTGTATTGGTTTCTAATACAATTCAACTTCAGCCTGAATAAACTGATTTCCATTAGTAAACCCACATAAAGAGCCATGTAACATACTTTGTTCGTCTGAATAATTTTATGTGAGTTCTATGGGTTTTCTTTGACTACAATTCTTGCTTTGGGTTATGTATATTTGTAAAAACTATATTAAATGTGCTGGTTCTTTGTTGCAAGGTTAATTATGATTGTAGAAAGCGTATGATTGATGCTAGTTTGTAAAGATTAGAATATTTCAGGCAAGAACTCAATGTCTAGGTGGACATTCAGAAATCAATATTTTACATGTGGAGAACTTTATGTTAAGCCAATCGCTAAAATGTTATATAACCTGGTCTATTGGACACACCAAATCATCAAAGTGAGTTTATCGAGTGGCAAGCTGAGCAGAGAAATAGCAAAAACATTTCTTATATCTATGTCCATGTTGTTTGAGGAACATTGATGAGTGAAATGATGTGAATAGATTATGGACAACAGTGAAATTAACATGGACTTAGTGACTTACCCATGCATTAGCTGTGCTAACGAATTACGGTTCTGGGCAGATAAGCTGTGAGTTTGTAAATGTGACAAGGTGGAAGGTTGCTATTTGTGGTGAGTATATGAGGTCAAGGCTCAAGGTAAGTCCCCAAATTTGTCATTGTATGTCGCATTAGTCCCAGTTTAAGCAAGATGATTGTAGTTTATCTTATAGATTATCTTGAGATGTAATATATATTTCTTTTGGAACTATTCGGGCTAGTTTGCTTATACATTTGAACTTTTACTTGGACAGACATGTTCTCGTGGTACAGCTTGCAATTTTATTCATTGTTTTCGAAATCCTGGTGGCGACTATGAGTGGGCAGACTGGGATAAACCAGCTCCGAGATACTGGCTTAAGAAGATGGCTGCATTATTTGGATACTCTGCTGACAGAGTTGCTGAAGAAGTTAGCCCCAGGTATGTAGGAAACTCCTTGAGAATACTACTTGCTGAATTAAAGATGGTCAAATATATGTCATTACATGTTAGGTTACTCATCTGAAGGACATCCTTGTACTTGTTGAGTTCTAGCTGAGTTACACCCTTTGAGATTATAGAGGATTTTTCTATCGTGTTTGGATGTCAACAAGAGGTGACGTGCAACTGATGCTTTAGAAATAAGAGGCTTTTCATATCTCCCACTGTTCTCTCCCTTTTGCCTCTTAATAGTATTCTGTCATTCTTCAAACATTAGAGCCTACATGTATTTTCTTGTTTTGTATGTTTGTGCATTTTTATGTCTTCATCTTTATGTATATCCGTGTGATTCACACAGCTACTTCTTTAACATCTACGGTCCTAGGAAATCAAGGTCGAGGGGGCTGGACAGTGGCCATGGTAAAAGCTATTCTGATGAAGATGATTGTTGGAAAGGAGAGCATTACAGGAGGCATAAAGTTGATAGCAGGGACAGAATTGCAAGTTTTGAGGAGGAATTGCATGAGCGAGAAATGAATTCACAGCGTCATCGCAGTAAGCACAGGACAAGTGACACTGTTGATATGTCCGATGGTAGTAGTGATGAGCAAAAATCCTATGCTCACGGAAATAGGTCAAGAAAGAGGGAGATGGATTCAGAGTTGATAAGACAAAGCAAGATTAGAAAGTATGAAACTAAGTTTGACGAAGCTGAGTCTGTTAAAAACCGAGAGCATGACAGATCCCTTGAACACGGTAGTAGAAGCTCAAGGAAGCGGGCAAGACTGGGGGAGCTTGATCGCCACATGAAAGACAAAATTGACACATTTGACCAGCGAGAGCATTCTCATGCTGACAGACGCCATGACAAACATCATAAACATAAAAGTAAACATTCGGTGCATAGAAATGAAGAAGCAGATTCATCAGATGTTGATCATCATGAGGACAGACATGAACGTGACAGAGTGAGACATAGGCACCATAGTCGCAGCAAGAGAAGATCTAGACATATGAAGTATGAGGAGGCAAACTCTTCGAACAGTGCTTCAGATAGCAATATCGACAGAGATGGGTCAAGATGTCGAAAGAATGGAAGAAGAAATGCCAGGTCAAAGAATGAATCAGATGATGATGATGTTGGAATCAGTAGGGGAGGGCATGAGAGGGATGATAGATATCAGAGACATAGAAGGAGAAGCTCCAGACCCCATAATGAGGACTCTGGATTGTCAAATGTTAATTCTGATGGAGAATCAAAGTCTGACCTTGAACAGTCACTCCGTGAGGCAGCACTGAAAAGGTTGGAGGATATGAAAAAATCCAAGGATGGTCAACCTTTGCATAACAGCAGATATGTTGAGAGTGAAAGAAGTAGCCACGATAGTCACAGTGTAGTAGTTCAGGAGCAAGAGGTCAGCAAGGATTTAAAAGAACCTTCAGATTCAAGGAAAACAGAAACAACGGTGAGGAGAAGGATCTAATCACCGTGAAGAAATGAGGTAAGTCATTTCTTATGGTGGCTTTATTTTTTGGTTTTATAAGTAATTTTATATGGTTGCTTTATCTGGTATGTCTATTTTCTAGGGCATCGTTTTGTTCTGCATGCCTGCATCCATTATTCAATTTGTGCAACTAGAATAGTTTCCGTTAAGATAAGTCAAATAATTGTGGTGATCCTCAGTTATTGTACTTTGTGGCAATGATACATCAATCATTTTTGGTTTTTGGATGTATCATTTGATGTACGGTTGGCTTGTCATAATGCTAGTTCCAATATGGGTTGAGTTGCAGCGAGGTTGCTTCATACTGTGGATATAGATTCTGATATTCACTTTGGCTTTGGTTTTTGAAATGACATTTACCGGGCTCCTTAGGTCCTATCACTTGAATGTGCCTTGGGTAACCATTATACTGTTGAATACCTGAACACCCCCCCCCCCTCAAACACCCCCACCCCCACCCCCAAAACCAAAAAAGAATAAAGAAGAATGGAGAAAGATGAACAGATAACTAGCTTATTCATTAGTTAAGTTGCTTGTCAGAAGGCTCAGAAGACCAATTCTATATTTGCTTTAGATAATAGGCGAGTGATATGTTCAGCTTTGAATAAAAGTATTCTTTTGCATGGTTCTGCTAATTTACCTGGTAAACCTGCCTTGTTTGGTCTTGAGAGTGCTCATGGTGGCAAGTACGGTTTTAACATGTCCCGGTTTCTAGGAGGGAATGGAAATCAATTGTTGAGATGGCACTGAGTGATTCCTCAAATTTTCTAGTCTTGTAGCATAATTCTATTGATATGGTGTTATTTGTCCTGCTGACTTGTTTAAACTTGCCTACACTCACCTGATTTTTCTTGAATGTAAGGTGCGCAAACTGCAAAGCTTAATGCAACACAATTATAGCTGGGCATTGGACAGGGAGCCCAATGGGCCTTTGCAGTCAGGCTTGAGAAGACAGGGCTTAGCCTGTTTTAATCGTGAACGGGCCTGCCCATTCACAAGTTTTCGTTGGTCCCCGCTGGTGAGTAAAAGGCCTGAGGAAAAATTTGCAGTGTTCGAATACCTTGAACCTGGGCAATCAAATCCCATGTTCCATCTCCCTTGTTCAAGATCCTCAAGAACACCCCCTCTTTGCAATCTTCCAACCTCTTCAAATCACTCAGCTGTTCCTCTTTACTCGGTTAGTCTCTGTCTTTCTCCCTCCTTTGTCTTCTAAAGGTACTGTTGCAACATGAATCACTGAAAGATCCCTTTATTCTCGAATTTCTATTTTTCCTGATAGGTAACATTATTCGGTGTATTTCACCAATTGTGAACAAATGGGGTGCGTGTCATTTTCCTTCGAAGTCTTCCAGCTGGATTTTCGGGTTCGAATTCAGGGTCTTTTGTCGGGCAAGGCAGTTTGGGCTCTTCGTTGTGCTCATAAACCCCAATGTCATGAACAAAGTCACGATTTGAACGTGATTAAAGGGCGTAACGTAATGTTGAATGAGCATTACATTCTATGCGACTTATTTTGACTGCTGAGGAAGACTGAAGTAGTACACACAAGGTCTTTGTTATTGTGTCTCAATGAATTTTGTTTGTTATTTGTGCAATGGACTGGTTAGTGCATAAATGGACGGGTTTTGTGCTTTTATCAAGATTTATGGGAATGTAAGGTGTAGATGTGTTTGGTACCGGTTTATTTTTCCGGTGTGATTTTTATTTATTCCCTTTCTGTAGTGATGTATTGAGATGCAACGCAAATTGTATTTGCTCTAATTGTAAGATGGCGAATGATTATGCTATGAGGAGTGCAGAGTTTTGAAGCTTGACCAATTATCAAGGAGGTGACCGAGGAAAATGATACTTCACACAAGTTGTTAATTGCATTCAATGACAACCAAACAAGTTTCTACTGAGTACTGAGATGCAAAATTTCTGGGTTTTCTGGATAATTTTGAATTTTTGCAGTGCCTTGGTGGACCTTTTAGTTTACAAGTGGATATTTTAGCATAAATAAAAGAGTTTTTGATCCCAAGGGATGACCCAAGCAAGATTGAGGATTGAGGTTTCAATATGTGAGGATTATCAATTCTATTATTTTTTTCCTTACGTTATGTTGGAATAATTAAGTTTTTGTTGGTAGAATTCTAAAAAATCGAAAAAAATCGAACAAATTTGGGACAAATGTTGTAAATTCATTAAAAATTGTGAGGAAATATTGTGCTAAGTTTTGAATTAAATAGGAGTCAAATTCTATAATATTTAGTACATACACTTGGTGTTGTCCCATCAAAATATAATAATTATTAGTCCCATCAAAATATAATAATTATTAGTTTTTTGGACTACTGGCTCTGTCAAATTCATGGGAAAATCCAACTTACTCAAATTTACCAGTTTTTACTTAAATTTTACTAAAAGTTATCAAAATTTACCAAAAATCATCAAATTTTAAAAAATAAAAAAAATTAATTTTGATATATTGATATCAATTTGCCAAAAGTTGCCAAAAGTTACCAAAAGTTACTAAAAATTACCGAAAATTACTAAAATTTAATTTTTACCAAACTGTTTTTTACCTATGAATTTGACCGACAATATAAAAACAAAGTAGGAATTATTGAAATACAAGAAGTGAAAGTAGAGATTATTAGAATCCAATTTTTCATTTTTATATTTCAAAAAGACATTTAAAATATGCCTAGCAATTAACAAATAAATAGAAGGTTGATTCATGCTAGCGCTGATATAAGTTGGGACACATATCTTTCACCCAATACATTTATAGATATTATAGGAAGACAAATGACCGCGGCAACTATAAAATATTCAACTGTTTTTTTGGATAATTGAGTAACAATTTGAACTCAACACTCATTCAGCTTATCAACGTGTTAAAATAGTTGATGGACAATTTGATCCCAGTAAAATTCATACGTAAGCAGCAAAATTGGTGGGTAGACGATGCTTCCCTCCCCTTTCTGATAAAAGTCATTTTTGAAGGACGGACGACGTTTCCTCAGCAAAAGTGGACTTTGACTCCTTTTGTATGCAGAACAGCACCCTCAATTCCATTCTTTCTCCTTCTCGTCCTTCAATTTCAAATATTAGATCGGTAATTCAGTGTTCATCTCATCTGCTTCGTCATCCCAAACCTAAGGTATGAGCCTTTATTTCTCTACCAATCTTTGCTGCTTTCTTTAATTTCTTCAACTCAATTATTATTTGCTACTTTAGGTTACTCCTATAATTCCATACAACTGAGCTCATCATGTAATCTTGTGTTTGGATTGACGACACAAATCCGGCGTCAGAGAATCAAGCTTAGTTAACTGTTCTTTTCTGCCGTGGGTAAAGTGTGCTAGTGGTATGAACGTATGGTATGGTAAAAATGTGGATAGTGTGATATGCTTTGGTAAATTATGATAACCTGATTGGTGTGGTAGATGATGAAAGTAAAAGTGAAAAGTAGCGAGAAAAGTGAGGAGACCGAAAATTATGGATATTGTGTTACAGTGTGGTAGTGGTACAATAATATGTGATGGTTTGTAGTTAATGTGATAATATGTGATGGTTTGTGGTTTATGTGTTAAATTGTGGTAGGTGCGGTATGGTACCACAAAAGAACATAGCCGGTCCAACATGAATAAGAAATTGAGAATGCAACTGTCTTATTTTCAAAAGTATTTGCATTGCACTGTAAAATGATTCTTGCAACTTTCCAGGGTAGCTTACCAATTGTGTGAATTGCAGCAGTATCTCCGTTTTTATGTTTTCGTATTTCTTTCTCATTTGTTTGGTCCCAGGCAGTTACAATACAACACTGCACCAGGGTCCTCGAGCCGGAATTTTACTTCAACTTTCTTAGCAATGGAGAATCACTGTGATATACGGTGAACGAGGTTGCACATACCTAGTAATAATGGCAGGAGATGTGGCGTCAGCCGTTCAATGGATCAGTTCATTGCTGGTCCAAGAGACGATTGCATTAGTCCAAGTGGCGGATCAGGTAGAAAGCCTCAAAGAAGAGTTAGAGGTCATGCAGGGTTATCTTAGAGATGCTGATGCAATGCAACAAAAGGCAGAAGTTCGCACTTTAACGGACCAGATAAGAAAGCTTGCCTATGATATGGAGGATGTTATTGACAAATACATTATTAAGGTTGAATCAGGGAATAAGAAGCAAGGTAACAGGAAATGGTTCGTGAAGTTAGCATGCTTCCTACGCAATACACCCGAGATTTACCTAGTGAGACAGGATATAGAGAGCATCCGAAGTAGAATGAAGGATAAAAGAGAACAATTAAATAGTTGCGGTATAAGAGGAGTTACTGAACCACGGGCCGGTTTCAGATCTTTAAGCTACAATCGAAGGCACTCGAGGAAAAAGCCACAAAGCTACCCGCTTGAAAATTCTCATGAATACATTGTGGGCTTGGAGAAAGATGTGTTGGGACTGGTGAAAATATTGAAAGGTGAAGGAAATCACCGGACGAATATTCTTGCCATTGTAGGGATGGGTGGATCTGGAAAAACAACCCTTGCTAAGAAGCTTTACAATCATCCATACCATCTGTGCTTTGATTTTGTTGCTTGGGTTGTCATCTCCCAGAAATGGGGTACCGAGAAAATTTTATCTGAAATCTTGAGAAAGTCCGGCGCAACTGTTGATTTGCATGCTAGCAAGGAACAACTGGTGGATCAACTAGGACTTGTCCTTAAAAGCAAGTCTTATTTGGTTGTTTTTGATGATGTATGGCATAAACAAGATCTTGAAGAGATATTTCCTATTCTCTTACAATCAAATAGTAAGGAAGGAAGCAAAATCATCATCACTACTCGTAAACGAGAAGTCATTGACTTCAAACACCTACAAAAGCTCTTGTATGTTTATGAGGCTAAGCCCTTAAACGATGATCATGCGTGGGAATTGTTCAGCAGCATTTCTTTCAATCAAGTCAGTAATTGTGGCATTGAAAGTTTCGAGAATCTTGGAAAGAAAATGCTGAAGAAATGCGGTGGCCTACCGTTGGCTATAATAGCATTAGCTGGAATTTTGAGCTCCAAAGGAAGCATTACGGAATGGCAAAATGTGAGCAAAGCTGTACACACAAAAGTTATGCAAAGTAGAGGCTTAACCACGAATGACACAGTGGAGGATATACTAGCTTTGAGTTATGAAGATTTGCCTTATGATCTCAAACCTTGCTTCCTTTACTTGGGGGTATTCCCAGAAGATTGCCAAATTGCAACAGGTATGTTGATTCGTATGTGGATAGCTGAAGGGCTTGTTACTACCCATGATGATGATATGTCTCTAGAAGATATTGCTATGGAATATTTGGTGGAATTGGGCCAGCGATTCCTGATTCAGATAGCAAGGAAAAATTTTATGGAGGAGATTAAGGCTATTCGCATGCATGATATGTTGCGTGACCTCTGTTTGAAGAAAGCAAAACAACACGGTTTTCTCAAAACTTATACATATGATCACGACCAGGTCATGAATTATGCCTCTACCTCTGCAATCCAATCCCGCCGTGTCGCTCTTCATTCCTGGTAAAAGGTTTATTTGGCTAGATGTATGGTATTTGCATTTATTCCTCACACTTGAAGATATAGTTACTAGTGCTACTATATTTCTCGCATATATGGAAGGAAAAATACACTCTGTTTCCATTTTGTTTGATATACACAAAAGATAAAACTGTTGCTTTCTCGTGCCATTCTCTAAATGCATTTTGATAATGGCTTCACACTTAAGTTAGATAGCAATCATGAGCAATCCACGTATCAATGTTGAGGTTTATACTTTTGTGGTCAGATCAATGTCTTATGTGTCCCTTTTGGTGACCTTTTTAGTATGTTGTATACTTGTATTCATGGTTTATCTTGCTACTGAAAATGTCCATCAACTCTTTGAGATGGTTTGAAAGTAGAGTGTTCATATTTGGCTGATGTTTGCATAGTGCAATGATGTAATGTGTATAATGATGTTGGATTCTAAATCTTAATTGATTGTTCTGTTTGCAACCTCTTGCTTGATGTTGCTTGATATTTGTATTATATGGTAAGTAACCAAAGATCGTATGATTAACAAATAAGTTACAAACATTTACCTTATCGTATTTTGCTTGATGTTGATTGATATCTGTATTATATGGTAAACCCATTCTTTTTTCCCACCAACCCCCCTCTTTACACTCCCCTTCTCCCTTCCAATTGACCTTATCATATTTTGCTTTTACTTTTCTCTCAACTCCTAATTTTACATTTTTTTCCTTCCTATCTCATTTCTCAATAATCAAATGGAGCCTTAGGCATATGTGTAATGAATTACTTAATGACTATCTTATCTCTTTACTTATTAAAAAAAAATTAATTATCTTATCTCTCTACTTTTCAGCATCTCTTTGCCCATATGTGTAATGAATTACTTAACGACTATCTTATCTTTTTACTTATTAAAAAAAATTAATTATCTTATCTCTCTACTTTTCAGCATCTCTTTGCCTACACATGTTTCATCCACAAGGTCCCTTGTATGGCTTGCGAGGTCTAGCAATTTGCTCTCTGAATCAGTTTCCCAGGATATGCCTGTGGTGGACCTTCAAGTTGTGCCTCAAAACTTTGAGTTGCTTAGGTTATTAAATATTTGGGGAGTTAAGACCCGCACTGGCACCCTACCTACTGAAATTGGGAGCTTAATTCATTTGAGGTACCTTGGCATATGCGCCACAAACGTCACAAAGCTCCCTCAATCTGTTGGGAATCTTAGGAACCTACTGACCCTGGACTATAGGTATGTCAAGTCAGACATGGATGCACCAATTGAAATCCCTAATGTCTTGTGGCAGCTTAAAGAACTTAGACATCTCTTTTTGCCGATTGAATGCGATTGGAATGTGGGAAAACTGAAGCTTAGTACTCTGAAGAAATTGCAGACCTTGTGGGGTGTGAAGGAGGATGGAGGGGGGCGTTGGTTATCAAAAGAGCTTGTAGAACTAAGCGTGACCCTAAAGAAGCTAATGATTGTGGTGTCAAGTCAAAGGGAGTTGTCGGACACGTTTTGTTGCCCAAGCATAATTTCGAACAATCTTGACACATTTCACTGTGAATTCAGAAATAATTTGGTCCTGAAAGACGTTGAGCCTCTCTCTAGGTACGAACGGCCGCATAAACTGAGATTGATCGGGAGGCTCCAGATGAAACTCTCCTTTTTATTGCCAACCAACATTATTGTCTTAGACTTGGAGGATAGTGAATTAATGGAAGAGGACCCCATGGTAACTCTAGGGGAATTGGCTCATTTGAAATTCCTCAGACTTTCAAACTCTTACCTAGGGACTACATGTACTTGCAAGGCAGGTTGCTTTCCACAGCTTGTGGAACTCTTCTTGCATAATCTTCAGAACTTGGACCATTGGATAATAGAGAAGGGCGTGTTGGTACATCTTAACACACTAGAGATTTCAAGGTGTATGAAGCTGAAAAACTTTCCTTTAGGCTCAGCATTCTTGACAAACTTGGAGCAATTACTGTTTTTCGGAATGCCCACAGCATTTGGCGAGGCGGCAAGAGCGAATGGTTGGTCAAGTAAAAAGCTTAGGTTGCCTCACAAGTATGACGTCATTATTGAAAGATCGGACTCTCCTTTAGATATATCGTCTGTTCAAAAGATCTACGAGCAATTAACTGCTGGGATTTACCTGAATAACAAGCAGCAGGCATGTTCATTTTCTCACCTTGAAACAAGCTGTGATATCTTTGATTTTCTTATTTTTATTTTCTTTTTAATTCATGTAGTTTTTGACTCAGTTCCTTTTTGTGAAATTTACCAAAAGCAGAAATTTTGGGTTACGAAGCAAGATGAAATATACTATAATTGCTTCAAGCTGTATGCATCAGATCTGTCTCTAGCAACACAAGTTGATGTGGATGGCCTACCTCTGTGGAATGCTCAGGTGGATGATTGGAAATTTGTTGAACTAGCTGAAAGGTATGTAGTTAGGGTGAGAAGATCAACTTGATGTTCCTATCTCAGCTTAATCGTGAACTTATTCATCGCGGAATACTCCAAATGGAATTGTTTGTTCTTCTAATTCATTACTATCACATCCTATTTTGGTTCTTTTTAAGAGCTTCTTTCTTCCTTTATTAGCTTATTCAAGTTAAATTTTCAATAAGCATTAATCATTTACTAGTTGGAAAATCATTTTTACTAGGCCATATTTTTCATCATCTACTTCATCGAAATGTCTCAGCGCCAGAACTTTATGGATCTTTTTTGCACTCATGTTGGCAAGACTACGCAAATCATGTAATTGTCAATTGACATAATTCCTCTTCCTTTTGTGGCAGTGATGGTGTTTTGATCAAAGCAGCAAAACTAAGACTACCTGTAATTCATGTGCTTGCCATGAGTGGAAGACTCAACATCGATTATCTCTCACCGAATGTCACATATACAATCACCTTTGTCATTAGGTCTGATTACAGTCAGAGTCAAGTATCTGTCCAATCTATGCTTATGGTTCCGGGTTGCAGAACTGAAACACATAAAATAAATTTGGTTGAGAGGTCAAGGAGCGAATGGGTACAAGTGTCAGTTGGTGAATTCAAGGCACGCCCTAATTTTGAAGGAGTGGCACAATTTTACCTGCATTTTCAATGGGCGCGCCCGTCTAAGGTTGAGTTTGAAGTCAAGGGTGTCATTGTTCAGCCAAGTCATTAGCTGCTGATGTTTGATGCGCTTCGTTTTCAAGTTATCTTTATGCACTGGGCAATATGCATGAGAGGCTATTGTGAAGCAGAGCATCTGCTGTTTGACCTAGAAGAGTCCTCTTTCTACTTGAATTGCATATTAGTATTTCTGTGAGCCTGTAGAGAATTGTTGCTGCTGCTGCTGTTGTCTCTAGATAATTAATCAGAATTGTCGTCAGAGATTGAAAAAAGGTAATGTCAATGTATACTACGAATTTAGAGTGTGTCTCGTTGCCTGGACTAAGTTTATCTTTCTCCCTTGAAGTAACATTCTTGGGCACATACCCTCTTACCAGATTTGATCTCTGATTGCTCATATAAGGAAAGTTGTATCACCATCTTATCGGCCCGTGTGTGTTTATTGTTCAGATTTCTCGTTCTTGCTGTTCATTTTTCTGGAATATCTGCTGGACTCTTTGGCTGTTCTTTACTAGAATGGTTTTTTGTTAGACCTGAGAAGGTTTTATATTGCTCCTTATATGATGAAGTGGTCTGTTTATACGGTCTTTGGTTTAACTTAATGAAAGAAACCATGGACCAATTGTAGCGTTTTTATCTTCTTCCCTTCAATGATGCATTGGACTCTCTTTAACTGTTGGTTGTATCTTTTGTGGTGTGCTGTTGCTTTGACCTCAATGTCTTTGTTACCAGAAGGTCCAGAACAGATGTTTCTTGGCACCCAAACATTGACTTCAGGTTGGTTTCTGTCTCCTGTCCTTGGTCTACGATGAGCCGCTTTCATGCTGGCATTTAAAAACAAAAAATACTGCCCGTAATGCTGGTAATAATCCGGGTTCGGACAAAAACCCTTGACCCGAACCCTGTCCGAGTTTTACATTCGGACAAAACTTTCATGACCAGACCCGAACTTGAATGTCTGAATGTATGTCCAAATGTCTGAATCTCAATTTAGAAATCCAGAGAATCGAGCCTTCATTAAAAAACCTTACCACCTGTTTCATTTGGTCTATGTCACCTCGTTTCCAGCATGGTTATTGTTCCCCTCCCTCGAAGAACTTAGGCTTTATGGTATGCCTAATCTAAAAGGATGGTGGAGGGAAATGGAAGCAGCAGTGAACAAGTCATTTCTGAATCTACTTAAGCCGAATACACACAGGTGCCCTCATCTGAAGTCCGTGCCACGTTGCCCTAAAGTTGCTGATATGACATTGTTGTATGTCAACGACACCCTCTCGATGTTGAAGATGGCAACAAACTCTGACACGAGTGTTGCTTGTAGCAGCACGTCATCTGGTTTCTCTTCAGAGTTGAAAACTCTACATATTGGAGATGTAGAAGCCTTGGTTTCCCTCCTGAGGGGGTGCCTATCTCAGTTCACCACTTTAAAAGTGCAGGACACGATGCTGCTTTGTGTCCAGACTTGGGCAACTCTTTCAAAAGTCTGAATTCTCGGTCTTGTTTGGAATTCAGTCAGTGCAGTAACTTGAGGTCTGTTTGTGGAATTTGGAAAGATGCCAAAGTCCAAATGGCGAGGATTGGCCCCAAGATCGAGCACATTCGGTCTGTTATAGTTGAAGATCGTGATCTGTGTTCGACGATGTACCAGAAGTCTGAGAATGATAACTGCAATCCTTCCCTAGTTCAAATTTTTAGTTCGAGTTTGATGACAGAGGATCTTGTCAAACACCGGAATATGGTGTATTTATATGATTTGTGGAAAATGAAAATTTCCTTCTATGTGTCTATCACTATGCGGTCACTGTCAGTCGGCTGATCCAATGTAGGCTTTTCCTGTTCTCTGCCTGTCTAAAGATTTGCACATAATTGTCATTTGGACAGCACAGCTGAAAGTTTTCCATCTCTAACCCATTGCACAAAATTGTCAGAAATAGAAAAGGCAAGTGCATTTGTAGCTCAGATGTGAACCCTGTACTTGGCTTCTCTACTGTGACAATCACTGTGCTTGGCTTTTGTATAAGGGGAAAAGACCCCAACAATATAATCAATATATGTAAGCCCATAAAATATATGTCTTGTTCGTAAAATTATAATATTATATACACTAGGAGTCTAGGAGCATAGGGTATGGTACTTTCATGAGTATAATCCTAGTTCTTGGTGATGATATGTATCTTATCTCAAGACATATTTTAAGTGTCTTGCTCTTCATCAAATTGACATTTATTATGATTTTTGACACTAGTTTTTTTTTTAATAGTTAGTATTAATCATCAATTATAATAACCTTATTTGCCAACTGAAGCCAAAGTTCTAATGGGAATTCTGCAACTTGTGATTTTCGTTTGATTTAATAAAATGTTTGCAAGTTCATTTATTTGCCATTAATATTGTTTTTCTTTGGGTATTCTAATACTGTATTTGGATCTGCCCAACTCAAGTCCTAAATGTATATATTTACAAATGTTGTATTTGGGAGCTCTTAAGACTCCTGTGAAGTCTTGCATTCACAATTGGTAGTTTGTTTGGTGCCATAGGTACCATGGCAATGTCTAACTAGAAACACAATTTGCTATCCGAAGACTTGATATTCTTAGGATGTTCTTGAATGGAGAATGACTGAAGAATCAGTAATAGAATTAAGAAGTTATAGATGCTAATTTTCTCTGCAGGGATACGATACTTTTGAATCAAAGAATCTGAATATGGACAAAACAATGGAATGAAGAGATGGTATACTCGGCAAAAAACCTCCATTCCAATACTCTGTAGAACAAGCAATAATTGATTAAAGAAAAAATCGATTTAAAATAACAGTAAACGACTTGCGCTCATTAAATAATAACAAAAAAATCGATCTAAAAAAATAATATACAAAAAGCTTAATCAAATTAGAAGTATACCTTGGGGGCGTTTGGTGCTCATTTGTTGGTGGTACATTTTTAATTGTTGGTCGCTTTGTTTGTTTGTTTGATTTTTATCGCTTTGTTAATCGCTTTTTATCACCGTTGTTTGTTGTATTAGCTGTTTGTATAAAAAAGTGTTTGGTAGGGTTAGATGTTTGTAGGATAGCTTTTTCTCATTATTTCCAATTGTACCCTTGGCTTTATTTTTAGTGTTTTTTTAACATTATGATTTTTAAATTCATTTTTAGGTTTTTGTCCATATTGTAATTCATTTTTAGGTATAACCTTATGATTTATATTCATTTTTAGTTTTTCTTATCCATAAGTATTTTTACAATTTAATGTAGAATTTTTTTTTACAATTTAATGTAGATATTTTTACAATTTAATGTATTTTAGGCATAACCTTATTATTTATATTCATTCTTAGGTACAATTTAATGTAGATATTTTACAATTTAATGTATTTTTTTATCCCGATGTATTTATACAATTTAAATTCATTTAACTCTTATGCAAATTAAAAAGGAAAAGCAAATAAACTAGGAAATTGTGAACGCAAGTATTACTATACATAAATCCCATTGTCCAAAAGATAAGAAACGCAAATAAAGTGAGAGATAAGAGAACAATTAAAAGAACTAAATCTAAATTATTTTGATGACAATTTTTGTAATTTTTGTGAATTAGTTGGTCAATATGGTAATTTAAAACATAAAAATCCAACAGCTATTTACAAAAAGCTACTCATAGTAGCTTTTTACAAATTGGCTTTTGGGGGCAAAAAGCCAATTGAATCCGCCAACCTACCAAACACCCCAAATTGGCATATTGACTAGTCAAACAGTCAAAAACCCTCCAAGAAGCCATTTTCTCCAAAAAGCCATTCAAAAAGCCGGGCACCAAACGCCCCCCTTATCTAATTAGAAATCTACCTCTCAACCCAATTATGAGTCTAACTCCCACCCAAATCTAATTAGGAATCTACCTCCCACCCAAATCTAATTAGGAATCTACCATATCGTACCTTTCACCAAATTGGTATTTCTTATAATTTTTTACACTATTTTTTTAATAGCAAATATTAATTTTCGATTATAAGAAACTTAGGATACATAGGTTGTGTTAATGAGCACTAATGATACTCTAATCGAATCAACTCCTTCCATTAAGCTTATTTTAAACGTTTTTTGAAATATAAAAAATAATATATAAAAGTATAACTTTGTTCAATTTATATGTAATAGTATAGTTATAGAATTTAATCATATTATTAAATTTCATCTTAATATATATAATATAGGTTTAATGACAGGTCAAACACTTTACCAAGACTCATACAATTCAAAGTGACTTCTTTTTTACTTGAATTGAGGCAGATATATTAACAAAGCCTCTATCAATCTATAGCTAAGTTCGAACATTGTTTGAACAACTTAGTCGGTGTTTTGAGCATGTGAGAGCCTAGAGTTGGCAAAAAATTTTCCGACCAGGATTACCCGAATTGTTCGGCCCGAAAAAACCGGGTTTGGATATAGATTTTTCGTCCAAAATTTGATATTGACCGAATTGTTCGAATAATCGGACATAAAATCTTTCTTTTTTCTATTGTCCGAACCCGATTTTAGCTTTGTCCGAATTGTCCGACCTGGTCTGACCCGAAATAAAACCGGGTTCGGACATAGATTTTTCGTCCAAGTTTTGATATTGACCGAATTGACCGAATATTCGGACATAAAATCTCTTTTTTTTTCTATTGTCTGAACCCGATTTTAGCTTTGTCCGAATTGTCTGACCCGGTATGACCCGAAATAGAACCGGGTTCGGACATGAATTTCTCGTCCGAATTTCGACATTGTCCGAATTTGTCCGACCCGAATTTACCTGGACCCGAATTTTTGCCAGCGCTATGAGAGCCTTTCGGGGCAATGGCCTGCGGAGGGGCGTGTTGATGGCGACAATCGAGGTGACTATTTGAACCAATGAGTCGGATCATGGTCCAAGGTGGAGATTGTTGGGTTTTTTAGTGGCCAACTGGCCATTGGATTCGCTGAGGTCCAAAATGTCGGAGGATACAGTTTTAATCTAATTCTAATTCTAATTCAAGTCAGATAATACTTGTTATTTGAGTTTTAATCTGACTGTAATTCTCCTAATCGTTCTATAAATAGGATACAATTTACTCCACTTTTATTCATCGATTAGATTAGAGAAAAAATATTGAGAGAGATAGGGTTTTACCAATATTTTCCCATTGTTATCCCGACAGAGATTGTGAGTTGAGAGCATGAGAGATTATATTGTAATCTCCTTTATTGGTCATATCAAAACCAGTGATAGTTATCGAGTTGTATCCTTCCCTTTTCTCATAGTGGATTATTTTCTGATTGTCGCTGTCCATGAGTTTTTCGGTTTTCCACGTATATTTGGTGTTCATTTTATCGCTTAATTTCATTCCTTAATTTTATTATAATTTCCGTCATCTCGTTTGCTTCCGCTGTAAGCCTGTAACTGCAACCTGCAGTTGTTATCTATGAAATCCCTCACATATTTTCTTTTAAAATTATTTTTAATAATGTTTGTACAAATTTGACATTAGTTTTTCTAGTAGTAAGTATTAGTTATCAATTATAAGAAACTTTGAATGTATCGGCTATATCAATGAGCACAAATGAGACCCTAATCAACTCAATCGTATCCATTAGACATATTTTAGACATTTTTATGAAATATAAAAATAATAAATTAAAATATACGGGAATGATAAAAGTCTTGTGCAAGACACATATTTTGTGTCTTGTCATTATAGAAAACCTATATATTTGTGAATTAAATTGGAAAAAAGTTACATGATTGACTTCTATAACTATAATAATATATATAAATTGTATAAAATCACACTTTTATCTATATTTTTAAAAATTTACAAAAAAGCGTCTAAAATATGCCCAACGGATGGGGTTCATTCGTTAGGGTGTCAATTTTAATTGTTGGCGTAGCCAACACATTCCAAGCTTCTTATAATTGATAATTAATAGTATCTGTCAAAAAAATTGGGGTTAAAAACGATAATAAATATTGATTTTATAAGGGAAAAGACATTTAAGAAGTGTCTTGGGGCAAGACACTTATCATCACCCATATACCTTTACACAATTTAAATAAGAACCTATAGTTATAGAATTCAATCACATCATTTTATTTCAATTTAATAAATAATAATAAATTTTAATTATAATAAAACATAATTGAAAAGTGTCTGATCAACACTGGATTCATGTGATTTTCATACAAATTAAAGTTACTCGCACAATATTCGGATTCATAAAGAAAAGATTAGTTTTCTTGAGGACCATCGATGATGATACAACACATGTATCTCTCTCTATCTTCCTATCCTAATCCCATCCATGGGATAATATATTAATCCCCGCTTGCTTTTCGTCGCCCCCCTTTTTACTATTGTCGCCCACCTTTCGCATAATATTTCCAACCCACGCCCTTGAACCTCATAACTTCACTCTCCACTATCTCTCTAGTTTATCTCTCTAAAAAACGCTCTCAACCATCAACCACCACAAACCACCCTCATACCGGGATTTAATCGACGAATTTGAGGTATGTTTCGAATTTGTAATTTGAATTTATGGTTTTATATTTTGAAAATTTAAATTGGACGATTTAAAGCGAAAAAATAAAAAGCATCAGGAATGTGCGTTGAGCATACGGCAAGCCCCCGCCGGTGCGGCGCCTATATCCCGGCACGGCCGCGGCCTTGCCGGGATCTGCCGATGCGCGGCTTGCCGTATGCGTCTTATGTAGCCATCGCATTTGTTTTTTTATTTTCTTTTTCGTTTTTTTGTTTTAATATTAATAAAATTAATATTAATTATTATTATTGTTATATTTATTAATATTGTTATTGTTATGTTTATTAATATTGTTATTGTTATTTTTATTAATATTATTATTGATAATAATTGTTATTAATATTTTTATTGTTAATAATTGTTATTAGATTCTTGTTAAATAATAAATAAAAATTAAATATTATATTTATTAAAGTTAATATTGTTATTATTAAATATGATAATTATTAATATTGTTATTATGAATATTATAGTTAATTATGTGTTAATTTGATAATTATTAGTGATTAATTGTATTATTTTTATTAATATTGTGTTATGAAAATTAATATTGTTAATATTAATATTAATGTTAAGCATGTGTTAATATGACAATTAGTAGTGATTAATATCAGTGATATTGATTCGTTGTTAATATTTGATGCGTTAATATTATTTAGTGATTAAGCATGTGTTAATGTTAGTGATTAATTGTCTTAGAAAAAAATCGTAATTGTGATGTAGGGCTAAGTTTACGGGTTAGTGTATATTCCGAATAGTTTATATGTAGTTGTGTTAGAAGGATGTTGAGTTTGGATGATTTTGGTTGTTATTTGTAAGTAAGTTGGCGTATATAGTTGGTATGGGTAATTTATTCATAATCCAACTTAATTGTCAATTTATGTACTCATAACTCCAAATGATGACATAATAGTTATGTCACATCCATTTAATAACTTAGGTACTCAACAACCAGTTGATACGTAAGTGGATAGGTTATTTTGTGATGGTAGGTTAGGATAATAATTATGTTAATGTATAGTTATTGTATGTTAGTTGTATACGTCAAAGAAAGAGGTTGAGTTTTGGGTCATATTAGTGTCCAAGGAGAGTGTGTGTTGTAACCTGATAATGTATGGTTGAGAAGGTTAATCAATGCCCCGCATCAACTCTTGTTTATCTGTTTGGTTCCCAAAAAGTAGACCAGCGTGATGAAATTGAAAGTGCGGTCTGGGAGTTAGAAGCGTATCAGATTCGGTACAATGCAATGTTTCTATTGTGCAGCCTGGTGGGACAACAAGATAAGGCGGATCTGAAAGAGAAGCTAGTAGTGAAGGGTCTGGTACAAATCGTGTTGGACTTTCTTGCATGTAAGATTCATAGGTTCATCAAAGCATTGAACGATGATGCAAATTCACTGCATAGATGGACCTGTGAATCTTACATGCAAGAAAGCCCAACACGATTTGTATTAGACCCTTCACTACTAGATTCTTTTCAGATCCGCCTTATCTTGTTGCCCACCAGGCTACACAATAGAAACATTACATTGTATCGAATCTGATATGCTTCTAACTCCCAGAGCACTGTAGACCTTGCGCAATTTCACTGCTGACAGTGCGTTATTTTTTGGGAACCAAACAATTAAACGAGAAGTCGGTACGGCTGACGAAAGTCTTTTTCAACCATATATTAACAGTTAAACAACACACTCTCCTTGGACAATAACATGATCCTCTTGCCTCGTGACACGACTTAGGTAACCAACACACGCTAACCCATTTGCGCATATTCTTGCGACTTAAATGATTAGGATGTTATGTATGTCTTCATTTTGCAGGTGATCTAAAATGGTAGGGAAGGGCAAGGGCCGCGGGTTTCGACCGCGAATCGACTTGTTAGTGGTTGGAGGGGGTGAGTCTGGACCCCACAGACGCAATGCGATCGCCAACTCGCCGTGCTGGTCGTGGTACAGATGCAGGTGATGCAGCGGGGGGCCAGCCCGAGGACACGGGTAGTCAGGCAACGCGAGATTTCGTTGACCATCTCAACCAGGCCATGGATGAGTCTAGCGACTCTACAACATCGGAGTCGGGGGACGATGAGACAGGGGAGCCCCAGATGCAGATGATCCTGACCTCCATCGCCAATTTTACGACTACTGGGCCAGGTTACAGGCCATCAGGTTTCATGCCGATGAGGGATTCAGCCGGGAAGTTTGCCCCGACAGTGGTGGGGTGGCGAAGCGATTACGCTCGCGGTGACGCCGGTCCAGATGCGAATATCGAAGAGGAAGCGAAGCGGCGACAATTCCTGGAAGATTGGTGGTAACGTTCCCGGGGGACCTGCAATTCCCTCATTAATACCGAGCTTTGGAGGTCACATTGCTCGGGTAATATGGGAGGGTTGCGAGCGTTCGCCTCGTGTTGTCCTTGATTGCTTGACGAAGAAGAATGCGTTGAGGGAGTTGTGGTCAGTACACGACAAGTTGGAACCTGAATGCCAGGCTGCACTGGGAAGAATCCAAATAACCAATTTGACGGAGTTGATGTACGACCACATCGACTCGACGTTGATCTCGGCGTTCGTTGAGAGGTGGCAACCCGACACAAACACATTTCACCTTCCCTTTGGTGAAATGACGATCATGTTGCATGATGTGCAACATATATTGGGTCTTGCAGTTGATGGCTTGATGCTCAAGGACTTCCTCGGAAGTCGTTAACCAAGACGCGTCGTGATTTTTGAAAAAGGAATGGCGGAGCTGAAGGCTGATAGCATTTATGATAAGGGTGGCATAGCTGACTCCCATTTGAGGTCGATCAGTTTATCGACCAGTTTTCCCATTCCCCATAGGATACGGGCGTGGTTGTTGAGCATGCTCGGAAACACTATCCTCGTGGACAAATCGAGGGATAGAATTAGGCCGCATCCGTGGCCTAGCACTGATGTTATCGTTGATCGCATTGCTTGGGGGACGGTGACCTTGGCGTTCCTTTACCGCCAGTTAGGGATGGCGAGCAGGGCCGGGACAGCCAAGATGGCCGGGTGTTTGACCCTGCTGCAGGCCTGGATCTACGAGTACTTTCCTGATTTTAGGCCACACGCGGAGCAGCCAGTTAATGGGCCTCGGGCGAGCAGGTGGTCCCCCATCCGACAGCCAAGTTCGGGACAGCGCCTACGACAGTTGAGGGCCTCCTTGGATGCGTTGACGCCGGATCGTGTGAGTTGGGCCCCGTACGGTCCTGCCCCGTACAAGTCATGTAGCAGGACGTTGTACAATGGAGGCATTCGTGCATACGACATCACTGAGCTGTACATGCCCGATCGCGTCGTTCGGCAGTTAGGGCACCTACAACATATCCCACGGCGATTATCAGTCCCAAAGAGCGCTGACCGACCGGCGAAGGGCCCCTACAAATTGGAATTCGTGGATGCTAACGCGTGGCCACGATCGGGGTTTCATATACAACAAAATGTCGTGCGTGATGTGCCCCGCGAAACAAGTGCGTGGGAATCGGATGTCGCCATAATGACCGTATGCGGCACATTCACACAAATTTTTGAATAACAATGCCTCCGCAAGCCAATCGACAGTGGAGGACCTTCCGACACACAAACAGGTACACTTAAACCCTCATCATAATTAAATATTTTGTGTTTTATTTTTTGTTTTATTTTTTATTGGTCTGACCGCATTTTTTTGTATTTTTTTTTTATAAAAGTGGGCCTATACATGGGCATCATTAGTTCAACGAGGAGGCATCGCCCAAGCGGACGATGAGACAGCGACAATTAATCGTGCTTGGTACGATGAGATGGTCGATTTGCACGGGCGTTGGTGCCATCAGATGCATATTGAAGTCCCCCAGGCGGAAGACGATGATGAGGAGGAGTAGATTGTGTTGTTTAATTTCATTGTTTTTATTGTACCCTAAACTAAGTGTTACTTTGTGTTGAACTATTTAACTGATTATGCGTTTAGTTTTTTAATTTGTGTTTTTATTGTTTTTTTATTGGACCCTAAACTAAGTGACAATTTATGTTATGTTTGCCGATAACGTTTCAATTAAATGCATCATTTTCAATATAAATATAATTAGCAATTCATATATATACAACGGTACAACTACAACAATCATTGGCGTTGAGCGGCCCTAATAGCCTGCCATCTATCAATACGAGCCTGGAAAGGCTCATCCCAACCTTGAACAGTTATGTCTCTAGCTGCTCGCCATCCAATATGAATCGGCGGTAGAGGGCAGTCATCCCGTAAATGGATAAGCATGAAGTGGTTATTGTATCGCACAATTCCCTGAACTTTCGCAGGTGCCGTAAGTCTAGGCCCTCCTCTTATGGGTAATATTGATATGCATAGTTCAGCTGTCTGCGATCGTGGACCAGGAGGTGTTGACAAGAAGATCCACATCATATTCATCGCTGTCGCAGCTGGAAATAAGTCATTTGGAGCCGACATCCAATGTTCGTACGGGGCTGGCCCAGCCAAGTGGCCGTGAATCCTTGCGTGTGTCTCAAGGAACATCTCCTTGCTGTTAGAAAACGCAGTAACATATGCATTTTCACTCGCCCGCAACTCAGTGCTCATTGAGAACCTAGCGATTGACCACTTTTCCTGATCCCCGTAACCTGCCTCGGCCACGCATCTGAACCCACAGTTGCCATCAGCTTCCACATCCGTCCATCCAACGACGTATGGCAGAATGAAATGTGGCAAAGCGTCCTCGAACGGGAACGGATCTTGACGCATCCGGTTGATACCTGCGAATCATATTAACTTAAGTTATAAACAACAATATATAGTCATTATTAAAACCAAACAAGTGCTATAAATATACGCAAACCTGTGACCCCATCCCAACTGATGAAGAACTGGTTCCCTTTTTCCTCGATTTAATTGCCGTTGTCTTGCTACCCCGTCCCGATGATCGTCCGTACTCAAACGCACTGAGATTGCGTCGCGTTGATTTTGAAGTCTTCGGTCTGCCGGGCCGTGGGGGGCTTGTCTGCGGATCAGGAATATACTCACTGTCGGGATTCAACTTTCCATTGAGGACACTGTTTACGTGTCGTACAACTGCTGGGTCACTCTCCCGAACCTGGTTAGCCAGTTCCTCAAATTGTTCTAAGTCTGTACCTGGTGGAACATCATTTGAGCATGCAGTTTCACCATCGCCAATCACTGTCAGTTGTCTCCAAAACATATTTATCCGTGTCGGAATTGGCTCTCGGATCGTAAACTTCCATCATAGAACACGCGACGGAGGAGGTGGGTTCGACACCAGGTGATCGCATAAGTAACATTCTCCTTCATACCTCATCGCCAGCATCTTATTGAGCTCATACGACATAAGGTCCAATGCGTGATGAGATACTCTTCCGAGCAAATTCTTAAAGAAATGAGATCGACCTAATTGCCTGTGCGTGCTCCTTGATAGTTCAAGCTCCCTCTTAATCTCCGTATGTTGATTCTCCAAGTGAAAGTGAATCTTCGCAAACACACGATCGAAGGTGCCTCTGGAACTGCCGATATAATACTTTAGTGATGAATGCTGTCTCTCAACTCTTGAAGTGGCTGTGTTCTATATGAGGTACATTATCGGTCCAAGCACAAACAAATTTTTCTTTATGACTCAGCCACGTCCCCGTAAGATAATCAACTATCGGTTTGTTTTGCCCGATCCACGCGTTAACAACCTCTTTCCACTTGACCTTGAAATCTCCAACAGTCTTCGCATGTACAATGCCGTTCCAGAAATGATGTCTGAAATGAAGCCCGAGTCCGAGCTTCTTGCCCCCAGTAAGGACGTTCACTTTGTTCTCCACATCATTCGCAATATGCCACACGCACAAAAGTTGATGCACATTTGGGTAAACCCTGGCAACAGCCCTCAACAAAGCATCCTGCTTGTCCGTCACAAACACAGATGGAATTACATCGGTACCCAACAATTCATACACTCTCCACAATAGCCACTCATAAGATTCCATCTTCTCGTCCCGCATGAACGAGTAAGCAATCTGGAAGTTGCGGTTTGTCGGTGTCATGCCTACGAGCTCACATAAAGGCCACTTTGCCTTGTTTGTCTTGTACGTTGTGTCAATGAGAATGACATTTGGAGTGCGTCGTAGCAACTTCAACGAGTAAGGATGGCATAAAAAAACCTGACGAAGCTCGCCATCGTCATCATAATCGACAAAAGAGACGTACCCGCCGAGTTTCGCCATGCGCAAGCATTGTCCCGCAACCGTCCTACCATCCAATTCCTCAGTGCGCATCTTTGCCCGCTCGGTGTATACTTGCTTTACATTTATCGTAGAGGCGGGGAACCTAATCTTCAACGACGTTTGTATCGTCGCCGGTGTGCACCCCGTGTTGGTCATATCCCGGACATGTTCTTTCATTTCAGAGGTTAATGGATGTCCGTGACGATGCCCTTCCTCGTACACGATGAAGGCATGAGTGTGCTTCCCCCGGTCACCGTCGCACACTCTAACTCGCCATTCCGTTTCGTTGCGAGTCCACGCAACAATGGCGAATTTACATTGACACGCCTTCGTTGACGTACTCCGACGAGCCGCATCATCTAGATCGTTCAATTTGCCACGATACTTTCCGTACCTCCAACACTTCAAATAACACCTTAACGGACTATCGGCATCTTTTCTCTTGTACGAAGCCCGTACAAACCTAAAACCGATTGGCCCATTCTTGCAATGGTTCAATACTCTCGAACACATTTTGCGTTACAAAATGTGAGGAGTAATCAACGCCGTCCCCGCCAAAGTCCTCCAAAAAAACCTTCAAACAATAAAAACAATTATTATTAATATACTAATAATAACTGAGATACTAATTCGTAATAATAATGTTAGTAGCTTCAACATTAATAAATAACATACAATTCTAATATTAATTATCATAATAATAATATTATAAAAAAATAAAAAATTGTAACATAATTAACATAATAATAACAATTAACAACATTATTTACCATAATGATATTATTTTAAATAAATAAATAATACTTTTAACAACATTTACTAATATTGTTAATAATATCAACAACACTTATAAACAACTTGTATTAATAATATTAATTAACATAATTTAAACATAATTAACATAATAATTATAATTAATAACATTAATTATATTAATAAAAATTTTATTTAAATAACAATATTAACAATAAAAATTAGCATAATATAATAATAATAACAATATTTCTAAACAACTTATTTATAATAATATGTTTTAACAAAATTTACATAACAATTATAATTAACGACATTTATTACCTTAATAATATTAACATAAATAAATAAATAATATTTTTTACATAAACAATAATATTAACATTTTATAAAAATTTTTAAAAAAAATTAAGACGAAAATTTTTTCCGGAAAATTGCGGGTGTCGCGCTTCAGATCCCGCCGAAAGCCGCATGCTCTCAGGATAGCAACCGTAATTTTCCGGAAAATTTTTTTTGTCTTAACTTTTTTTTAAAATTAAAATTTACAAACTAACCTCTTGTTCTTCACTTGAATTACCACCTTCTATTGACATTTTAGGTTAAATTTCAAAAACAAATCAAAATTTTAGAGAGAGAATTTGAGAGGAGAGTGAGAGGATGTGAGTTAGAGAGAAGGTGCTTGAAATATATTAAGGATAAAAATGTCTTTTGGGGGGGCGACATTAGTAAAAAGGGGGCGGCGTAAAGCAATACCCTATTAATCTGTCGTTGCCATGCTTGAGTAGGAAGCGAACGGCACGTGTAGGAGCCTCGTACGAACTGTACAGACAGTCCCTCGTGGCAGTTGACTCCCTAAAAAAACACTCTGTTAACTCTTCCTCAACATGACACGTACCACCATTGTACCCTCCTTAGTCACCACCTCAGTCTTCCCCTCTTTCTCCACATGTCACCTTCTCTCTCTCTTCTTCATCTTTTCTCACCGCCCAATCACCCCTTAAATCCACTCTCTCCCCCTCATTCTCTCTCTCCCAATCAAACACAATCACCAAAATCAATCAATCAGAATCAGCAATGGCTTCGCAGCAGCAGCAAAGGAGAGAGAACAAGACGCATGAGAGAGAGGTGCATGTAGAGAAGGACAAGGTGACCAAAATGACGAGTAAGTTTGAGGAGCTCGCCTACCACGCCGCCGCAGACGCCGCCGCGGTGGCAGCTGATGCCGGACATGAGAAGGGGAGTACGGTGGTGCTTGTGGGGACCACTGTCGGTGGTGGGAAGGAGGAGAGAGGGGGCGCGCAGTTTGAGTCTATTTCGGATAAGGTGGGTGGTCTAGAGTTCGGAGGTGGGCCTGAGCGCACTGGATTATCGGATCAGAAAAGGAGGGATCAGCAGGAGAGGGAAAGGGTAAGACATGTTGAGCAGGAGAGAGCTAGGTCTATGGAGGAGAGACACAGGCAACAACAACAACATCAGCAACATCTTCAACAACAACAACAACAACAACAACATCAGCAACATCGTCAGCAACAACAGCAACAGTCGGGAGCTGTCGGGAAGTTTGAGATGAGTGGTCGTCATGAAGAAGAAGGCAATAAGTTTGGATCGCAAGGGAAAGGCGGCGGAGAGAGACAGCGAGGTCAGCAGCAAACGACGCCGTCTTTGGAGGAGATTTCGGGATACAGACAGACCGCACAGCAGAACTCCATTGAGGCTATTCAAGCTGCTCAGGAAAGGTACATTAATTAACTTTAATTATATTGTTTAAATTTGTACATTTCATTATATTTAGGATAAATTTAATAAATTTATAACAAATATTGAGACTATCACTTTTAAAAGTTTAAATTCATTGAAGATCTTTCAATATGTACAATAATTTGTGTTGCACTATTTTGGGGCTTTATCAATGTCTTTGGTTTTATTTTTTTCTTTTTTTGAATTGTATGTTAACGCAAGTGTCAGTTTAATTTTTCTTCCAAAATATATGGCTTGGAATGAAATAGTGGACTAATGTGACTATGGAAGAGTGACATGAAGAAAAGAATGTTTAGATGCTTTTGTTCTAGGACTATTATTCTGGTTGGCCCGGTTGGACTCCATTTGGACCAACAAGGCTTGGAGTTGGATCCGATCATTTTAGGAATGGTTGATATTTCCATACAAACGACACAAGATAAATTCGATAGGGGTTGGGTTGGGTCGTATTTGAGTTCGGGTTAATTTCGGGTGAATAGGACCAGTTTTATATTGAGTTTCAAGCCGAGCACTCCTCTCAATTTCGTTCTGTGATGACATATATAGTTTGACTTGTTATACAAACAGGTATGGCAAAGCAAAGGAACAGATAGGCTCGGGCATGCAAGGAGTCACCCAAACCGCAAAGCAATCAAAGGAACAGACGGGCTCGGGCACCCAAGGAGCCACCCAAACCGCAAAACAAGCCAAGGAACACACAGGTTCAGCGATGCAAGGAGCCGCCCAAACCGCAAAGGAAAAAACAGGTTCGGCTATGCATGGAGCCACCCAAACCGCGAAGCATGCAAAGGAACAGACAGGTTCGGCCATGCAAGGAGCCGCACAAACCGCAAAGGAACAAACAGGTTCGGTCATGCAAGGAGCCACCCAAACCGCTAAGCAGGCCGCGGCCAAGGCCTCCGAGCTAGGCTCCCGTGCCACAGAGAAATCCCGACAAGGCCTCTCCGCGACAACCCAGTTTGTCTCCGAAAAGACAGCCCCCCTGAAGGAGACAGCCTCCGAGAAAGCCCAACAAGCGAAGGAGACAGCCGCCGAAAAGGCCCAGCAAGCAAAGGAGACAGCCGCCGAAAAAGCCCAGCAGGCGAAGGAGTACACCAAGCAGACAGCCGCCCAGGCCAAGGACTACGCCGGCGAAAAGGCGGCCCAGGCTAAGGACACCACCGTGGGGGCCACCAGGAGCGTGGCCGGTTATGTCGGGGAGAAGGCGGTGGCTGCCAAGGACGTGGCGGTGGGGACTGGGAAGACGGCGGCGGAGTATGCTGGGAAGGTGGCGGAGGACGTGAAGGACCAGGCCGTGGTGGCCGGGTGGGCGGCGGCGCACGTGACGGCGGAGGTCGCTGTGGGGGCCACCAGGATGGCTGGCGGGGTCGTCGGGAAGGCGAAGGATGTGGTGACGAGCGCGGCGCACAAGGCGGCGGAGCTGGCGGAGAAGCCGGTGGTCATGGCGAAGGAGACCGCGGTGGACACCGGAGAGAAGCTGGCGGATTATACGGCGAGGAAGAAGACGGAGGCTGAGAGGTATAGAGAAGAGAAACAGTCGCATTATTATGCTGAGGTACGAAAAAATCAATCTTAGCTTGTTTCATTTCGGCCGACAAGATGCATCTAGTGAAATGAAAAATGGAAATGACTAGTCTAGTCTTTGAATAAGTAAATATTGTCCATGAGTGTCAAAGTTTTTATGGTTTTTTTATGTTCTTTGGTTAGTTGTTTGGTTAGGGTGATATAATTCTCTTAATTTATTCAAACTTATATAAACATAATACAATTTCCTAAAAAAGTATCCACTTTAAAATTACAATTCTTTATTCAAACTTATATAAACATAATACAATTCCCTAAAAAAGTATCCATTTTAAAATTATAATTCTCCAAAAAAATATCATAAATTATTTCAATTTATCATAACTTATCTTTCAAAATCTAAAAATAACTTAATCAAAGAATTGGGCCGTATTAATGTTAGATGTCTTATTTTATTTTTTAATGAAAATATTTTTATAGATTATAGACAATTCAAAATCCACTACTAAGAAGTTCAAAAGAAACATCTGAATGGATCTGGAAAGCTTTACATGGTATTTAATTACATACAATGTGGATCCTCATGTCAAGCATGCAACAGGGAGAGACCCAGCCAAGAAGTGGTGAAGGATTTACAGAGAAGTTCCAGAAAGGAACAGCAGCAATGAGAGACACAGCAAAGGAAGCCATGCAAAAACCGGGCTCGACAACCATGGAGGAGGAAGAAGGCGGTGAGGAAACCGAAAAGATGGTGCAAGACAAGGCAGGAGGCATGCTGGGTGCCATTGGCGAGACGATAGTCGAGATCGCCCAGCACACTACCAACCTTGTGGCTGGGCCTGGGCCTCAGGTTGAAGTCAGGGAAAGGGAGAGTGTAAAGGAAGAGCATCACAAGAGCCAGTAGCAGTGTTAATTTTTCATGTGGTTTCTAGTTGTGTTAATATGCCTCAAAAAGAAAAAGAAAAGAAAAGACTTGTTAATAAGTTTTGATCTTGGTTGGTTTGTTGGTATGGGGGAAAGTCTAGTAGGTTGTGTTATGTTGATGTTTGTGTACTAGGGACATGAATAATGTGGTATAATATGTGCACGTCATCTCTTCTTGATGGAATCATATTTTCTACTCCCTCTACCAAATTATGTCACATTTAGCCTCTGTTTTTTTTATGCGGTATTTTATAGAATATTGTGATGGAATTGTGGTGGGTTATTGGTATGTGGGGTAGGTGGGGAGAGAGGATGTAAAAAGTAGAGGAGAAAAGTGAGAAGAGAAAAAGTAATGATTTGCCGTAAAATCAGAAAATCGTCGGCTTGCACTATTTTGCTCCTGTAAAAATGTGAAAACAATTGAATAAAAAAGAAAATTGAACGAAATGAGGTTAATTCAATAAATGAGCAATTAATATGTTTCTGAAATTGATATGGGAAAAAGAAAGCAGTTAAAATTACAAATAAAATGAACAGAAGGGGAATTGATTGATAGATATGATTATCATATTTTAATGGAGGTTGTGAGATTTAATTGGAGCCACTGCCCACTGAGGCGTGTAATGGGTCGCTAGATTGACATGATTTTGTTTGAGGAAAATTAAGATTTTTATCCATCGACTAAATTTTAACTGTTAATTACTCACAAATTATAATGAATTAAAATAGGAAATCACTATTATTGGAAAGATAATTTGCTAAATAATACAATGACAGTAATTTTATATTGTAACTCATCATAATTTATGAGTAATTAACGGTCAAAATTTAGTCAACGAACAAACATTTGGGGACGGAGGTAATAATTTCTTTTAGACTAAGTAAAGAAATATAATTAGAGCACTCGCAATGGTGAGGGTGAGTTTTGCTCACCGGATGATGTGGAAGTAGTGGGGCCCACTAAGAGAGTTAGAGTTTGTATTTTTGCTTTCCAATGGTGAGGTGAGTTTGGTTTAAATAAATAAAAAAATGTAGGACCCACATTTAATAATTAAAATTTTTTATGTGTAATAATACAAATAATTTGATTGTTTTGATTTATTCTATTTAATTATTTTTACAGAATCAATATTAATAAAAACAAATGACTCTAAATAGTCAATAAATTAATATAAAATTATTTTTAAAATGTGGAAAATTAAATCTGAAAAATTGGCATGACATTTAAAAATAACTATAAAAGCATAAAAAATAAAGATTGCAAATTAATGAATCAAATTTTTGATTACAATTCTAAAAATAAAGATTGCAATCTTTCAATTACAAAAACTTACATAACTTTCATTAAAAAGAAAAAAATTACCTAACTACAATACTAGGCGTCGCAAATCAGAGTTGGAAACTTAGAATTGTATTCCTAAACCCAGTTAACCCAAGCCCACAACGTGTGCCACAAGCAGCCAAATTTTCGGCCCACGCCCCCAAAACGACGCCGTTTAATTTACTGAAAACGAAATAAAAAAAAAGAAAAGGTGCCGAGGACTCGTCTTCAATCTCAGAACGCGAGGGTGAATTCGAGGGTTTTAGGTCCGCCATTTTTGCTCCTGCTGCTGCGGTGCCATTCTCAACCTCGCCGACACCAGGTGTCAGCCTTATCAGCCAAAACCTCGCTGCTGCGGACACTCTTAAAGACCTAGAATTTAGAAGTTAGTAGCATTCGTGATTTGTCATAGAAAATGCAGAAAAAATAAAAAATTAAAGGTCATTCTTTAAAACTTTTGAATAAATTTTGATGACCGCATTTAATTGAAAAAATTTTGATGACGATGGTGCAAGTTCTACAATTGCGAATTGTGGAATGTGCGTTAATCTTGTGAAACTTTTTCTTGTTGGAGATTTTGTTATTTGATTAGTGGTCATCCATGAGTCTACAATGTTAGAACCCCTTAACGACTTCAAAAAATCCAGGCTCAAGGATCTTGGCGACTAGAACGGTTTTGAATGAAAGTCAAAATTTGAATATTATTGGCATATAATATGAATATCTTAGAATGATACTTTCCTGATTATATTGACAGATTTGTTACCTCCTTCCATGATATCAAAATCAATATCTAAATCCAATAATATGTTTACTAATTATTGACATATCTCTCTTGGAAGGTATCAAACCATTTAAGGAATGATTGATTGTTGTAATTCCATCAAGTATCACGTGGCTCCTTTCTCTTCCAGCAAGAAATCAATGAAAACTGATTTTGTGAAGATGTCCAAGGATATCTTGCCAATTGAAGACTCCTTTCAAAGCCAATACAAGTTCAACATTCACCTCACCCTTTGGGTATAAAAAGAGGACGCGGATAGAGAAGAAAAGCGAGGGAAACACTCCACTCCACAAGAGAGACGCATCGTAATTTCACATCTTTAAATCTCTTGTATCATAAGGTCCTTGGTCTGAACTTATAAATCTTGTAATGGGACGTGTAATTAAGTGAGTTGGAAACTCACTTGGATAGCTAAGTATTGTTAATGCTTAGTGAGTTGTAGATCATGGGTGTTGCCTTGATTGAGTTGTAGATAAAGGACGTGCCTTTTTTATTGAGTTCTTTGTAAGCTTGCCTTGGAAGTACTCAAGGGAGCCGAGATTGAGGACCTAGTTGTACTTCTTAAGTGAACAAGAAGTGAAGTGGTTTGAAATCCTTAGTGAAGAGAAGCTTAGGTCCGGTGACGCAACCCTATTTGGAAGGGTGAACTTTGGCTAAATTCTCGTGTATTATCTTCTTTTTATTTTTGTCATTTACATTTTGGTTTCATACCTTATCCTTGGCTATACCAAGGACCTTGACTGACTTGTGTGTTAAGTTTTGTAGCCTTAACTTAATTTTAGCCAACCACCTCAATCAATCCTTCCAATGGTTCTTTCGTACAATTTCCATGTGATCTCTTCAGTTGCATCTTATTTTCATCCCAATTTGGGTTTCTCCCTTTTGGGCGTTAAATTCTTTTAATTTCTCATCTTCTCTTCTCAAAATTGTTATTGGGTCTGCTTATCTTATTCTTAGCCATACTCAACCTTGTCATTGAAGGTTATCAAAGGCCAACCATTGATTATTATTATTATTATTAATTATTATTATTATTGTTATTATTATGACGAACAACAACAAAGGCCCTGTTCACAAAATGAATTTGGGACTTTGGGGCCACATCATTTTTTACAACGCTCATGTGTGCAAAAATTCATAGGAAGGCATCCTGCATCGTTTATTACTTGATCAAAATTTGTTGTCAAATCCATTGAATTAGTTATTAGATCCCTTGAATTGATACAATCTGAAAGGGAAAAATACACATAAACAATGGTAAAATATGAGTTGTATGAATAGTTTTTACTAAAATGAATAAATTTATAACAATTTGATGTGTACTTACTACAAAAAAGTAGGATCATAAGAACAGGAAGTGCAGGCATGTATGATCCTTTTGCAGCCATGTTGTAGATGATGATATAAATGGATTAGTAATCTAATGAGTCCACAAAAGAAAAAGTGTTGAGCATATAATATCATAAACCTCATGAATTGGTCTTTATATAGTTAAGTGGTTAATTAGCTTCTTGTTTTACTTGCAAAAATCTTCGATACGATTAGCTTACCAAATTTTGACGATTCTTTCCCCTTTTGTTGGTTTTGTGTATTAGAATAATGTTGAATATTATGAAACTAATTATCAATTTTAGAAGGGTCGGCGATTTCCATTTATACATATAGCATTGGGGATTGGATTTGGATACGATTGCAATGTAGTTTTTTTTTTCTTTTCTTTTGAATGAAGATTGCAACATTTTTGGCTAAGTTATGTACACTGCTTCAAAAGAAAATGATACGGGTTTTAGGTTGTTTAATATAAAAAGTTTATTTTTAAATGGTGATGATGTGGAACCAGCTCAATCAAAAGCTTAAGTTGATGGTTGTTGTCAATGATGATTTTATACTGTAACACGCCCCCCTTACGCGAATGCCCTTTGAGCTTGAAGTGTGGCCCCCCTTCACCTTGCATAAATGAATATGAGGGTGCTGAGATTCGAACCTAAGACTTCTTGCTCAGGTTTGACTTTGATACCATGTGGAACCAACTCAATCAAAATTTTAAGTTGATGGTTGTTGCCAATCATGATTTTATACTCTAACATTAAGGGCATTCGCGTGAGGGGGCGTGTTAGAGTATGAAACCAATTTCGGGGCTTCAACCACCAGCTTAAGCTTTTGGTTGAAGCCCCAAGATTCGTTTTATACTCTAACACATTATATATGTCTTACTTTGATACATTAGACTATATTCTTTTGCAAGGTAAATAAAATTTTAGTTTACTTTAATGCCTTACCTTACCTTACCACCTTACCATCCAAAAAACATGGATATACTTTTAGATAATTTATATTACATACATCTACTACTTTACTTACTTTTTCTTATCTAACCTTACGTTACCTTGCCTTATGTTATTTTATTTACACATTCCCTACACTAAAAAAGAACAAATATCTAATTATCCATTTGGTGTAGAATAATATGATACTAATTATCAATTTGTACAGAATAATATGAAACTAATTATCAGTTTTAGAAGGATTGGTAATGAAAATATCAAATTATCCTTCCGTCTATACATATGTAATGGTACTAATTTTTAATACATCTATACATATGAATAAGGGTAATGGTATTGATTTTGAAAATGAGCACAAGTAATAGTAGGACTCTACCCGTTATGAATCCGACCCATGACCGTCCCTATGCGGAGCCCAACACCTGGTTTCCGGGCTGCCGAAACATTCCAGCCCACGTCGAATACGACGTCGACTTGATACGCTGAAACAATTTTTTTTTTTTTTTTTAGAAAAAAGGGACGAGTTTCTCGTCTTCCTCCTCGCGACGCCCGCCATTGATGCTCGGCACCTCACCTCAAGTTCTGCCATAAGCAGATTAGTTTAGTTCGTTGATAAATTTTTGTTAATGGAGAATGTCCGATTTTCCTTCTCTCAATTAATCGATTCCTCTCTATTTCCCTAACAAAACTCTCCACCGCCACCGCCAGACCATCGCATCTCCGCCGGATTCCGCCATTCTCTCTCACATTGAATCTTCGATTGGTGACGGTGAGTCCGAATCTTTCTCTCTCGCATCAAATTTGAATAATTCCTAAATTCGATTTAAATTCGATTTAGGTTTACGTTACTGCTACTTTCTGGATTGGATTTGATGAGTATGTTGTCGATAATTCAAAGATGAAGTTGTTAAGCTTGTTCTTCCCCATTTCTCTGTTTGGAATGCACTAGTGCCTTCTACCTAGTTGTAAAAATGTCCTTGTACTATCAGGATGCACAAATCTGCTCATGTATCACCAATTTTTCTGAGCTGCTTTTGCTGTAACCTCTGTATTCAACGCCTGCTTAATCAGAATGTTAAATCGGAATCCTGTGTTTTTTGCTGACTAAAGAGGAAAAAAATTAGATGGTAAAATGGGAGACGAACTTTGATTTGCTAGGATTTTAGTCACTGGTTGATAGTGTGGTCTTTAACTGTGTTGAATCATTAGTTATTTGGAAGTGCTATATCAAGTTTCAATTATCTGATTGCTGCACCATTATCTTCTATAATTCTTGGTTAGGTATGTTGAATTGTACTCCCAGTTCTCATTCCTATAATTTCATCATTATGTGTTGATTATTGAGGTCTTGCATTTTCTTTCAAACATTGTTTCCTTATTACCTTACCTTTCGACTTTAAACAGACTGTCTTTTCGAGAATTGCAAGCCTTGTTAGCTAACAGACAAGGTATAGGTCTGTATTTAAGGATTGGAACCAAGAATTGCACATCAGCTTGTCAAGTTTTGCTCTGATCTGAATCTTTTCGTTATTGTATTCCCTTCGGATTAGACAAAAATTGCCTGCTTTGAATTGCAACAGAGAATATGACAGACAATTGACAAACATTGAAAGCTGGGAAGTGCTTCTACTCTTTGCTAGATTTTTGAATTTCAGAAATGGATGAGATCAGTTCTACGCCTCCTCGTAAATGGCGGAAAGTAGCCTATGGAGGTATGCAACCCGGGTTTGATGACAATCACACTGATGAATCCTTCCTTGAAGATATGGTCACGAATGCCAACGTTGTTAAGAGAGACTTGTTTAAGGTGATGTTGGACTCGGTCTCCATATGTCAGTATCTCTGTATCGTTTCCCTCGTGGCCTTAGTTTGGACGTACACGTTGGCCTCGACGATTAGCTACAACTCCCTCTTGCTTCTCAATGTAATCCTTCTCGGTTCAGGCTTCCTAGTAATCCTCCTAACTCCTGAGATGATCTCATTCAAACTGTTGTTCCTATACACCTTAAACATCTCCTACTTCATAATCGGCTTGTATGCCCTGTCTCCAATCTATCACACTTTGACGAGGTCCATCAGCTCGGATTCCATCTGGGCTCTTACGGCTCTGCTTATCGTCCTCCACCTCTTTTTGCATGACTACACGGGTTGCACAATGAAAGCACCCGGGTCTCCCAAAAACCCTACTTTGAGCAGCAATATCTCTTTGAACATCTCCATTATTGCATCGGTATTGATCGCTTCCCGCCTCCCCTCAAGAGAGTATGTCTTCGCCATCATGCTGTTTTCGCTGCAAGTTTTCCTCTTTGCGCCGTTTGTCATGTATTGTATTAAGAGGTACTCGTTCTGGCTCCATCTTTGGTGCTCGCTTGGATTGGTGGGTCTAACATTGGCGCTGGTTTACAAACTTCAAGGATTCCTGTTCGGGGTGCTGCTGGGTTTGCTCGTTTTCATCACGTTCATATGCCCGTATTGGCTCATCAAGATTCAAAAGTACAAGTTTGAAATAAACGGTCCGTGGGATGAGGCAAAGTTGTGTTTCAACATCACCGAGTGAAACCAAGGGCTAACTTGTCAGTTTTCTTTGACATGGCAAGCAATGCTGCAAGATTTTCCTCCAGCGCAGAACATTTATGTGTATCAGATGTTCAGATGTATGCATATTTGTGAAAAGAGTGATATTTGTGACTGTGTATCAGGTTATGCTTGTTTTGTAGGTATTTAGATGTAATTATTGCTGATAATATATATATGTTGGTTCAGAGGTAAATTCAAGTTATGTGAAAAGTTGAATGGGTATGTAATGGAATTTGGCAGGTTTCCAGTACAAGCTTTGCTAGATCTTCTAACTACAGCAAGTAGTTCAAGTGTTCTATGCTTGAAAAATACTTGTTTGAGAGCATTAAGATTCAAAATTGCTGTACCTTTTTTCTTTTTTGTAAATTGTTGGAAATAGTGTACTTTCTCATACATATTGGGGTTGAATAGTTTTCTCTATTTTCTAACCAGATGAATCCTTTTGCCAAATAAAACATGCATAGCACAGTTAATATATTGCTGATATCTGGGATTAATGCAGATTGAACTTGATGGTGGGAAGAAACTGTTCTGCATACATTATGTGTTGATTATTGAAGGACATTATTGAAATGAAATAGCTCACACGATGCAAACAGAATGCAAATACTTGAGAAATAAAAATGATACATATTATATCTACAAAAGGATTTTACATTATGTCTATATTAACAAGAGGGAAATTAATTTTATAAATTGGATGGATTTGTAATTTATTAAAAATATTACTCCCCCAACAAAAATTAAAGTAATAGTATCTTCAAGTTAAATGCATTCGACCTGAAGGTTGAAGGTGTTGGAGAAGAGTGAGAGAATGAGAGAAAGTGAGGAGGGAGGACAGGGGAGCGCGGAAGGCGAAAGTGAGGAGGGAGGACCGGGAAGTAGAAAGTTCAAGTCAAATTTCTCAACCATTTTTGTCGGCAATCTACCAAGAGGCCTTGATCAATATGGCCTTCGAGGGATTTTCAAGAGATGGGCGAAGATAAAGTCTGTGGCCGTAATTCATAGAAGACATTCCGAGGGAAACTTTGGATTTATTCAAGTCTGGAGGCGCAATGAGGCGGAACTTTGTATTCAGAAATTGAAAGGCAAGTCTGTCAGAGGTCATCGAATAATTGTGGATTGGGCTAAAGGAGCAGCCAAGAGGGCGAAGAACAAGCTTGTCTGGGTTCAGAAACATCCTGAACAGGAGAACTCTGTTGAAACAGAAACAGAGCACGTGAAGTTTCGTACAAAAGGGAATGTGAATGAAGAATTTGAGGAATGGTTGCAAAGGAGTATCATATGCACGACTAGCAGCCCTAGAGACCTTGATTCTCTAGCCTCTTTGGTCAAGGATAATTTTGGCCCAGTATCTAAGATCACCGCTCTTAGTGGAGTAAAGTTCATACTCACATTCCCTTCTGTTCAGGATATAAATGAAGTTTTGTCAAATCCTTTGGAATTGAATGATTGGTTTGTTGAAATCAAGCCATGGTCAAGATATGATACCACTGAGTCTAGAAGAGTATGGGTTGAAATCATTGGCGTCCCTCCTCAAGGATGGACATGGGAGAATTTCCAGAGATGTGCACAGCCATGGGGGAGTTTGCTATCTCTTGCTAGATGTATTTCCTCGACGAATCAATTTGAGATTATGAGGGGGCTTATTCAAACTGATGTTTTCCGTTTGATTAATGGTGAAATACTTTTGGACATACAGAATTGCTCTTTTAAAGTCTTTGTTAGAGAGATGAGCTCGCTTCTTATCCCACCATCCGTAGATCATGACGTAGGGAATGATAAGAGTTCTACTTCGGAATCCTCCAGTGATGATGACCCAGAAGATAAGGATGCTGAAAATGTTCAAGTTGCATCAAATGATAATCAAAAGTCTCCTCAATTGAATGTTGGGCAGTCTAAGGATTGGCTTAACAATAAAGCCAGTCAGCCATGCAATAGAGTTGGCATTGCAAGAGGCGCATCCCTAGAGGTCTCTGCATGTAATGAAGGTGTTGATTCACATAATGAGAGATTGAATAGTCCCCATTTGGAAGGGAGATCAGTCTCAATTAATGAAGCTGCTCTTTCCTTGAAATTGTGCCTGTGGCATATGACCAGCCTCTCATTAATGCCGCAGCTGCATTGGGAGATGGAGGTGTCTTAGGGCTTGAGAAATCAGTTGAGGCAGTAATTAATCCTCTAATTCTTGAAAATGAGAGAATGGAGGATGTGAATATGATTGGCCATGAGGTTGATGGGCCTGATAATGATGGTAGCATTAATGATATTCAATCTTTGTCATCTGGAGATGAGTCGATTTTGAAGGCTAGATAATACATTGCTCAAAAAGTAATCTCTTTTGGAGAATACTCTGGTTTTATGAGACCAAAACGAACTGTCAAGTTCAAAAAGCAAAGTGGAGGAAAAGTTGCAACACAGAGGAAAAAGAAGAAGGTCCAAGAGAGTTTTCGACGGAGGAAATTCATTAGGAAATCATTATCTTCTTCTACTGAAGGCAGTATAACTTTCTGACGAGGCTCGGAGTTTGGAATGTGAGGGGCATTGGGTGCAAGTACAAAAGAGATACATCAAATCCCCCATTAAACAGATAAGTATTGAGATCATGGGCTTAGTTGAACCTAAGCATCATTCCCTCTATTCCTTCTAAAAGTGAGGCTCCTCTTTGATAAGAAGTGGTTTGTCGCATGAATGGGGCTGTGGTGTTAAAAAATACATCAAATAGGTTGTTTGCTATGCTTTGATCTGGGGGTACAGTGTTCTCGTGTCTGTTTGTTAAACCCCTGTGGTTGTTGCCTGTATGTTGCTTCCTTTTCTCTTTAGGGAGCTTCTAATCTTTCGTATTTCGTCTCCTAATTCTGAAAGTTGTGTGGGTGGTGGTGGTTGGTTGGTAGGTGCTTTAAGGTTTATAAGCTTGAGTGGTTCAGGTTCTTCGGTATTCTTCTCTTTGCTTCGCATTATAAGTAGTGAAAGCTAGAATTTTGTGAAGCTCTTGATGCATTGGAAGGAGTGCTCTACTGTGCATCCTGAGTATGTAGACATGCTCAGTTAGTCAGTTGTTCACTTCTGTGCAGCCCAATGCTACTGTTTTTAACTGATAGTGGGGGCCGTGAAATTGGACTGATAGTCTCAGTGATGTTTCAACAAGCATTCTCAGGTGGCAGATTTTATTGGCTGTTCGTGGCGCTGTAGCAGATGCGTTCTCAGGGTCTGTTTCAAAGATGTTGGCAGTTGTTTTGATCTAAAACCAGGCTAAGGAAGGTCACTATGGTACAGCTGCAGTTGGTTTGTGAAGAGCATTGCAATCTGTTTTGGTTGATTTTCAGAAGGAAACAAAATTATGGTGCTGCAAATGGTCTTTGGCTTGGGTTTTTTTGAGGTCTTTGGATTACAGTATCTTGATCATGCTGCTATTCAAATTATAATTCATAAGTTGAATGTACCAATCATGGGTGCAAGTGCATCAGCATGTGTCTTCACAGGAGTGGTATTTATACTTGGCCCCAACTTCAGCTTCAGTACTTTGGTTTTGTTTGTGCGTGGGTTGTTGACTTCACCATGAGTTTTTCAGCTAGTTGGCATTCATTCAAAACTCTGAGTTCTGTCCTATAGGCTATAATGGTTCATTTTATTCTTCTGGGGTTTGGCTATGTCTGTAAAGGATTTTCAGGTTGATTGTGGTGTATCTTCATGTTCTTCTGTATGCCTAATTTATTGGTTCAACTTGCTATTTATAAAAGGCTCTATTGACCGCTAATTACCAAAAAAAAAAAATGCATTCGACCCATATGTAGCTCCTAAAACGTTAGCAAAATTAGGTTTCAAGAAACAAACAAATAATTGTAAAAAATATAAATTTAAATAAGTTGGTTGCCCAATTTTTCCAAAAAGGGTAAATGAGGTTATTTAATATTTCTCCTCTCCCTTCGCCTCCTATAACCTCAATCCAAACATATAGTGTTACTATTTATTTGAACATAAGTATATTGAACCAATGAACCCTAAAGTACTTTGTTTATTTCAAGGGAAAGGTTATTAGTTTTATTTGTTTATTTCAAGGGAAAGGTTATTTGAACATAAGTATCTTGTTACTTTTTTTATTTGTTTAAAATTTGGGACCATGATACACATCTTACCTCAAGATGGTATGGTTAATAACCATCTTTAATTATAATGATTTAAATATATTTACATTTAACTTTATGAGTGATTTAGGTGAGATGCAAATGGTTAAGAAACATCTTGTAGTAAGATGTTTATCATTTTGCTAAAAGTTGTCAAACACAATTAATTCGTTGCTAAATCTCTTAAATTGATTGTACCTGAAAGGAAAAAAAAAATACATAACAAACAAACCAATGTAAACAACGGTAAATTTTAGTTATATGAATAATTATATTGAAAAGGATAGAACCTTTAACACTAGTACTAATATCAAAAAATTACTCAGAGGTACCACAATATTTGGAGAAACTATTTTTCGGTACCCCAACTTTTTAAAACTCATTTTGAGGTACCCTTACTTTTTGGGTTAGTAATTATTTGGTACTTTTTCGGCCATCAATTTTATTAAGTGACCGAAATACTCTTATTCTTCTTCTTTAAAGGTATTTCTTAAAAGAGTTTTTGGCTCAAAATAATTCGAAGACGGAGGTCATTGGCTGAAAATAATCCAAACTCACTTTTTGGCTGAAAATAATCCAAACTTGTAACCTATTTACTCAGACTAAACCGAAATCGATTTCCGATGTCAGAATGTTGACCGGTCAGCTTATGTAGACCCCAGTCAGCATAAATTCAAAACCAAAATCAATTAAAGAAACACGTCCTCTGGCTACCATTCAAAATTCTAACGTTGGAAATCGATTCTGGTTTAGTCCGAGTAAATAGGTTACAAGTTTGGATTATTTTCAGTCAAAAAGTGAGTTTGGATTATTTTCAGCCAATGACCTCCGACTTCGGATTATTTTGAGCCAAAAACCCTTCTTAAAAGTTGGAAGAACAAGGATATTTCGGTCACTTAATCAAATTGATGACCGAAAAAGCACCTAATAATTTTAACTCAAAAAGTAAGGGTACCCCAAAATGAGTTTTGAAAAGTCGGGATACCTGAAAAACATTTCACCAAAAGTTAGAGTATCTCCGAGTAATTTTTTGTACTAATATGGACCTTTGACTTTTTCCCCTATTCTTTGACCTACCAGTCTTGCGTCTAATTTGGTCTTTCACCTACCTTTCTCACTAATTTTCTCTATAAGTATGTCACATTTCCTTCTTCCCTTCTCAACATTTTACTTTGCCTCTTAAATTTCTATTGTTTTTTCCTCCAATCAAAGAACAAAATGGGGATGGGAAGAGTTATAGGGATTTTTGGGATACTGGCATTTTTATGGGTATCATCCGTGTGTGCGAGGACTCCTTGCGAAACTATTCACGCTACCATGGGTATTGTGAGAACCCCTCAAGGACATTGCCCTGACATTGCCCTGGCAATCGGATCTGTTTTGAATAAAAGTCAAAATTTATTTATCCAGAAAGCTGAAAGAGGTTGAAGGACATTTACGTCAAGGCGCCAATGGATAAGGACATTCACGCAGAAACAGCGACAATGGATAAGGACGTTCACGGAGAAACAACGCCAATGGATAAGGACGTTCACGCAGAAACAGGGAAGTTTTCTGGAAAACTTATATCCACTGTTTCGACAGTTTCAATATCCAACTTCTGAAAATCTCAAATCTACTTTCCATCTTATTTCTATCCAAACTAATTGATTGCAATTACTTGACTTGTAGGAACAATCAATCAAAGATTTAGGAAGAAGATTTGATCGCGAAATCCGGAAGACTCAAAGGAAAACAAATCGGAGCAAAAATGGAAGGAAGAACAAAGCACGAAGAAAGAAAGTATCAAGGGATCTCCAACGACTCTATGCTGCGACTATAAGAAGATAACTGTTAATTGAAGAAGGTAACGATTCCACGGAAGAAATCGGGTGATACAAATCAGAAGAGAGCTTCTGTTTTGAAATCCTTCTTTGTGAGGAAGGTCGAATTCTGTGAGAGAATTCGTTCGAGTGAAATCAAATTCCTTAACGGATTTAGGAATTGGTTTGTGTTGTTACAATCGACTCCTAGACGGACTTAGGATCGATTTGAGTTTGCACCAATCTGTGGTGTGTGAATTTACCGAAACTTTGTTCGATTTTGGTTCGATCAAACCCTAAGGACATTGACCTTGGGCATTTCAGTCTCAGTTCGCTATTCACCGCAAAGGCCATTCATTGTACCGGTGAAGCTTCATTGCAAGGCCCTTTCAGTAGACAATAAGCGTCCATTGTAAGGCGCTTGGTTCTTTGTAATACCTAAGGTCCTTTACCTTAGGTTATCTTTCGATCGGCAATAAAGGAGGTTATTCAGTTTATATATTTTGCCCTTTATTCATTCTATCTCTATTCTGTGTGAAGGAAGTTCTCAGTCTGTTTAGACCGAGAACCTAACGTCCTTGTCAAGTTGTGATTTGTGTAGAAAAGTTCAGTAACCCTATTCACCCCCCCTCTAGGGTTCTTTCAGGTATGCATATACCTTTGAAATTTTAATTTTTATTTAGCTTAATTCTAGCATGCATTATTGACAATGAAAGTAACATCGTGTGTGCATGTTTCACAGTCCCTTTTTTTTTCCGATAATTACGGTCGTTAGACCATTTTATTCAACTTAAAACGATTAATGCCTTATGCACCCGTACAAGATATAACCTAAAATGAGAGCCAAAGGCTCAAAAAGGCCTAGGCTTAGCATAATACAAAATTGTTGCACCCCAAAACTACCGTGTATTGTAGTTGTATGTTTCACACTCCCTACGCTAACTGACTTAACAACATCACAAAGTAAGCACGCTAGACCGAAAGTATGTACCTAGCAATGTGATTTTATGTACTCTTTTACTTAGGCGTCAACATATTCACGAGTTGATCGCATTAAATTGTTTACATATTAAGAGTAAATAGGACCGTTAAACAACTGAAAATTTCTATTTATTCATCGAGTTACATAATGAAATAAGTTTTAAATCTTTCGTACATTCTAATTTTCTACATTCATGAAATTAGGAAATAAAAATATCTTTTTTTGTCTAGAAAAGTAATATATAAGTTGAATCCTATTCTTAGAGTAGAAATGATAGAGCCAGGCAAATTAACTATTTTATTTATCAAAAATATTATTTTATTTTTATCTTTTAGGTATATTATAAATGTTGTATACTATTTTATGTAAATTTTAGGAGTTTATTAAACTTATATAATTGCTTTTTGTTATGAGTTAAATCTTTAGGGAAAATATAAAAAATTAATCAATAACAACCACGTATTTATTATTGTTATATTAAACTTAAAGTTGGAAAACTAAAGAGACAAAAAAAAAAATGATGAACTGAGCAAAACTTACTTTTAAGGATCGGTAAATTCTTATGTGTTTAATGTTTTAGATATAAGTTTGTGCCTTGTCTCCAATATTTATATACCACAATCTCCTTCCCCTCAAAAAAAAAAAGTTTTTTGGAAGAAGCAAAGTAAATGCTATATATCTATAACAGATTAATAAAAAAAACGTACATTTTTTTTGAAAAGATTATTGGGTTTTTGAAATTTTTATGAAGAAGCTACCTAAAATGCATTGCAGAGCAGCGAGCCATAAGGACATCCACGTATCTTTTATTAAAGTAGAACCCAAACTTACAACCTGAAGTTAAACTAAACAAAGGGTTAAGCAACCGGATAAAAGTTAAAGTTTGGTAATTTTTGATAAATTTACGTTAATGTATTAAAATGAAATTTTTGTTGTTTTTTAACTTTGATAATTTTTGGTAAATTTAATTAAAAGTTGTAAGTTCGGGTCATCCAAATTGGGCTTCTATCTCAGATATATACTAATTGGAGTTAATGACCTACGGGGGAGGGGGAAACCTAAACCTAAGCCCGAAAACTTGGTTCATGACTCTGTTCATTTCCACATAAAGAGACTTGCAAGCCATGGGAATCGATCTCATGACCTCCATGATGGAAGGTTACATTCATGTCAAATGAGCTACTAGTTTATTCGCATTAACATATGAATATGTGAATGAGCTATATAATTATTTATTTTTTTACGTAATAGGAAATGTTACATATGAAAAAATATATTCAAATCTTGAAGATCGAATGTGGAGATTTGTGAGGCAACCAAACATGCATATTTGATTGATTCATCAATTACGAAAATATTTTAAGATAGAGATAACATCATATTATTCCACATCAAAAAAGGGGTCATATTATTCTGATACACAAAACAAACAAAAGGAGAAAGAATCGTCAAAATTTGATCAGTTAATAATATTAAAGATTTTTGCAATTAAAGCAAGAAGCTAGCCACTCAACTATATAAGAGCACTTCATGAGTTTTAGGACTATTTATATGCTATTCAACTCTTTTTCTTTTGTCTACAAAATAGACTATGTCTGTAAAATTTATGGGTAAAAAGTAGTTGAATAAAAGGTAATTTTTAGTAATTTTTGATAAATTTACGTTAATATATCAAAATTAAAATTAATATTGCAAAAGTCTCATACATGCCCACACTTTTTGTTCTTATAGTCCTACTTTATTTTGCAGTAAGAACCATCAAATTGTTATAGGTTCTATTCTTTTACATAAATTTATTCAGATTACTCATATTTTATCATTGTTTACGTGTATTTCCTCTTTCAGGTTGTATCAATTCAAGGGGTCTAACAACTAACTCATTGGATTCGGCAAAAAAATTTGATCAGGTAATAAAAGCGACAACCTGTACTCCTGTAGATTTCTGCACTCCTGCAGGTTGTAAAGAAAACTGTGGCCCCCATTTCAAAACTTCATATTGTCGACCTAACCTTTGTTGTTGTTCGACAAAATAAATTTCCCTTTAATAATAATATTATTATTATTATTATTATTATTATTATTATTATTATTATTATTATTATTATTATGACAATGTCAATGTCAAAATCAGTAGCTTACTTGCGATAACCTTCTCTTGCATACAATGTTGCCATGATAGTTCCATCATCGCCTAGCAAAATGTTATTGTTAATGGAGCCCAAGTTTGATAATTGTCCTATTCTTATATTAATCAGTCCCTTTTCGATTATTTGATACTGAGTTTGGCTTCTATCAAAACAGTTTTTTTTTTTAATTTTTTATTGAGTTGTTGAAAATATTAATCTAGAAAAATCATGAAAAGAATTACCAGAAAGATTAACAAGAAATCTAGATATTATGTGAAAAAATATCATAGAATGTTCTAGATATTATGAAACAAAGAGAGAAAAATAAATGGAAGCTGATTATTCAGAAAATATATTGAATTGATTGAACAACCAAGATATAGCAAGGCTCTATTTATAGTAAATAGTAATAGAGCCCTAACAGAATCTTGAAAAGCTTAACAACCTACTCTAACTAACAAATAAACTCCTTCTAGATGATAGTCTTCATAGCCCCCCTTCAAGGTGGACTGGGATGAGCTTCGAGCATGCCCAACCTTGAAGATAAGAGATTATGCTAAAATTTCTCGAGAGATTTAGTCATAATGTCTGCCAAATGATCTGAACTAGATGCATGAGCTGTCTTGATGAAACCTTCTTGAATCTTGTCTCTTATATAATGACAATCAATACGGACATGCTTGGTACGTTCATGGAACACAGGATCAACTACTATATGTTGGGCAACTTTGTTGTATCAATACATGACAATAGGAACTGTCAAAGGAATGTGCGAATCAACCAATATCTGAGCCACCCATTCTAACTCAGAGGCAGTAGCAGACATTGCTCTATACTCTGCCTCAACTGTTGATTTTGAAACAGTTTTCTATTTCTTGGTCTTCCATGAAACCAAAGAAGATCCGAAAAAGACACAATAATCAGTTAAAGATCGAGCAGAAAACTTACAACTTCCCCAATCAGCATCTGTATAAGCACACACTTGAAGAGAACTTTCTGATGAATAGAATAACCCTTTATTAATGTTGCCTTTGAGATACCTCATAATATGTAAAATAGCTTCTAAATGTTAATTGGTAAGTTTATGAAGAAATTGAGATAAATGTTGCACATCATAATTGATATCTGGCCTTGTGAGAGTTAAATATAGAAGCCTTCGTATAATCCTTCTATATGTAGATGCATCTGTCAAAGGAGTTCTTGAATCAATGGATAATTTGAGACCTATTGGTAGAGGATACTTAGCTGGCTTGCATCCTGTTAATCCTGCATCAGAAAGAATGCCAGAAATGAATTTTCTTTAATTAAAAAAAGTACCTTCTTAGATCTTGCTATTTTATTGCCAAGAAAGTATCTAACAAATCCAAGATCCTTATTCCTTACTAGTGAAGGTTGTATGAAGAGATTCTTTGAGATTTTTGATCCCTTCATCGTCATCTTCTATGATAAGCAAGTCACCCATGTAAACTAATACATAAATGCAACCAAGATTAGTAACTTTAGTAAAAAGAGAATAGTCACTCTTTGATTGAATAAAACCTTGTTTAGATAGAAACTTGGTTAGTTCCAAATTCCATTGTCTTGAGGCTTTGTTTCAAACCATAGAGAGATTGAACCAATTTATAAACTTGTCCTGGAGCTGCTTTGGAATATCCTTGAGGAGACAATATATAAACTTCTTTATCAATAAATCCATGTAAAAAGGCATTATTGATGTCTAATTGATGAAGATACCATCTTTTCATGGTAGCCAAACCAATAAGAATTCTAACTGTTCCAAGGTTGGCAACCGAAGAACGTATGCTTATAATCGTTGTCTTTGACTTGAAGAAAACCTCTAATAACTAAACGTGGTTTGTATCTTTCAACATTGCCATCAGGTTTAAACTTGACCTTATACACCCACTTTGATGTGAGAGCCTTCTTGTCTGATAGGAGAGTAGTCAATGTCCGAGTTCCATTAGTTTCTAAGGCATATAACTCTTTATCCATAGCTGTAACCCATTTTGGATGTTTGACAGCCTGTGCATAAGAACTTGGTTCCAATGTATACATAACCATGACTAAAGAAGTAACATAGTTATTTGACAAATGAGCAAGATCAATTTTGAAAAGAATGGACCAGTATACCAATCAGGATATATTGTTCTTGGCTAAAAAGGTTGTTGGAACATTGTCAATATCCAACAAGATGAAAACATTGATCTTCAGTATGACCTGTCCCTTTGCAATGATTACAGAATCTCTTACCCTTATTGTTCTTGGTTTCTTTATTGTATCTATTGTTCTTGGCTAAAAAGGTTGCTGGAACATTGTCATTATCTTGATTTTTCTTCACAGAGGCTGCAAATTCATTCGAATGCCCAACACCTGTTGTAACCTGTTTCTGTCTTTCAATTCTCTAAATAAGACTATAGGCTTTGTTGACACTAGGCAGAGGATCTAACATTAGAATTTAACCCCTCATATTATCATATCGATCATTCAGAGTTAACAAAAATTGCATCAATTTCTTCCTTTGATCAATATCATAAGAATGATTGATAGATGGACAAGCTTTATCATAAGTACACACAGGAACTTCAGAAATGTCAGCTAATTCATCCCGTAAGTTCTTTAACTTTGTGAAATATACAACCATAGAATCATCATTTTGATAGAGATCATTAATTTCTTTTTCAAGATGAAATATCAAAAGACCATTAGATTGTCCAAAACGCTCAGTTAAATCTTCCAAAAGATTCTGAGCAGAATCAACATATATGAAAACATGAGACAAATCAGATGTCATAGAATTCAGTAACCAACTTACTACCGTTGAATCACATTTGATCCATCGTTGATATGTTAGCGAATTCTCTATAGGTTTAACACATTTGCCATCAATGAACTTAGTCTTGACTTTGATCTTGAGAGCAATTTTAACAGCTTTGCTCCACTTTTGAAAGTCTGAGCCATTGAACTTCAAGCTAGTTAAGGGAATTCCAGGATGATCTGATGGATGCAAAAAGCAGAGGATCATTATTGTATTCTTCATGAACTTGAGTTGCTGCTTCTCTAGTTCCCGATGAAGACGCCATGAAAACTCAAGAACCAATCCCAAATTATCAAGGGACTGAAACAACCTTGATCAATGATCAAAGATAGATAAAAAAAGCCTATGTGTATTAAGAGATAATGTGTATTAAGATTACTTAAGGGACTAAAACAACCTACTCTAACTAACAAATAAACTCCTCCTAGATGATAATCTTCACAGATATATTAAGAGATAACGTAAGAAAAATCTAGAATAAGGAAAATGACAAATTAGAAAGGACGTTAAGAATTTCATTACCTCCGTACAACAACTATAAATAAACATTAGATGTATGCTCTTGAGTGTGGAATTAATAAGCTCCCATAAGGAGCTCCTCCCACCATCATGTATCCAATTTCCCGTTGTAACATTCTCCACCTCTAATTAAATCCAAATGCCAAGTTTTTATTTCCAAATTTTAGCCTGCTACACTTCTGCTTCACATCTCTCAAAAATTTCAACAAGTTAAACCAATTAAACTAAAAGAAGAATGTAATAAATAACTATCGATTTTTTTTATAAAAAAAAACCTCAAAAAAGAATATAAACAAAATAAGGTTCCCACTTAGAACATGCCTAAAATAAGGTTCCATGCTTAGGAGAATAGTATGTGAATTAAGACTCTTCGTTTAATTATGAGTATTTTGTATGTTATGAGGTTTATGAGTGCAATTTTATTAACATTTTGTCTAATATAATTTTTCTTTATAATTAACGGTCAAAAGACCCTTTAAAAAGCAACGTCAGACTGAACCAATGGAAACAGGAAGGCAGCAACAACCATTAACAACCTACATGATGAGAAGCAAAGTCCTAATAAACTGAGACAAATACAAAAGCAAAGACAAATTCATTCGGCCCACCTACAATTAATTGGAAGGGAAATAAACCTAGCCTAGCAGACGAACCTAAAATTGAAAACTGGACAAGGCTACCCAAATATGATTATCCAATTCTCAAAACACAAACCGTAATTGAAGGCAAGTAATATCACAGTGACATGCAATCAAATACCCATGATTAGACCAGTCAATTTGGACGTATGAGTTAAATACGTATGGATCCTAGCCTCCTAGGTATTTCCATTTCGAGTAAATACATATTTTGGGAAAATGTGGGTGGGGCGTATTTTAATTTCGGGCGGTTTAGACTGTTTTTTTTTGGGCTATTCTTTGGGGAGCCTAGAAATACAACAAGCCATGATGTTTTTTAAAGGAATTTTGGACATTAATATACTGAACTTTTACTGTTCAATACCCCCAAAGTTCAGTATATTATTGTCCAAGCTCAAAGTTCAGTGCATTATTGTCCAATACCCCAAAAGTTCAGTATATTAGCATCCAAAAACCCTTTTTTAAATACTGAGGCTGGGTCGGGTAGACACTGTATTCGTCTTTGTACCAGGACCAGTTTTGGTAGCACCTGACCCGAGCCCGTTTTGTACAAATTTTCATCACCCAAACCTACTTGTCCGGGATGAGTTTAAGTGGGTTCGTGCGAGTTCAGGTTTTGCCACACCTAATCCAGACTACTAACTTTCCTCTTACGGGTTGCTTAACTATTTCTTTTTTCTTTTCCCTTCTCTGGTGATTTGATTAACCAGTTAACCCTTTCTTTAGTTTAACTTCAGGTTGTAAGTTTGGGATCTACTTCTATAATGGTGCGTTTGGTTGTTTCCCGGGAAAGACTTTCTCAGGAAAAACTTTCCCGGGAAAGACTTTCCCTAGCCCCCCTTTGGAAAACTTTTTCATGGGTTTGTGAGGGAAATTGTGGTCCCACATCAAAACTTTCCCGGAAAAGTTTTTCAACCAAACATGGGTAAGTTTTTCAACTTGGAAAAGTTGAACCAAACGCCCCCTAAGAAATACGTGCATGCCCTTTTGGCTCGTAGCTTTGCAATACATTTTGCGTCGATTCATCAAAAAATATTTTTTAAAAAAATAATTTTTTTTTCAAAAAATGTACATTTTTTAATTAATTTGTTATGTATATATAGCATTTATATGGCTTCTTCCAAAAAATAAAAATTTTAAAAGGGTTTTTGGACACTAATATACTGAACTTTTGGGGTATTGGACAATAATACACTGAACTTTCACCTTGGACGATAATACACTGTACTTTGGGGGATGTTGGACAATAATGCACCTGGAACAATTTCGACGGTGGTTGACTCGGTGGCGATCCTACGTTGCAGGCCTGCCACATAGGATCGCCACCGAGTCAGTCACCGTCAAAACCTTTCCATTGTCTACCATGAAGAGAGGTACTTAAGAAATGAACATTGCCTTTTGGTTTTTGTTATGACCATGAAGACATTCATGCTTTTCTTTTTTTTGTGACTTGTGAATTAAGGTCCCGTTATTTTGTGCGTTGTGTTTGCATTGCGTTGCGTTTGCGTTTGGATAAGTTGCGTTTGGGTTGTGTTGGGTTGCAGTAGGAATTAATAAAAAGGTGAGTAGAGATGAATAGTAGATTGTGATAAGTTGCGTTCTCTTGCGTTTGCCATTCGTTAGGTTTTATTGATTTTGCGTTACGTTTGGGTGCGTTAATCCACAAAAGAACGGGGCCTAATTATGTTTCATATAGGCGAAAAAGATGGAAGTTGGTCTAGGTAAAAAGCAGGGCCTACTGTTGAGCATAAAATCTATTAATACTTTAAATGACGGATTGCTGATATGCCACATTGCGATTCGTTCTCAATAGCCATGAGATGATCATCTTAGGGTGATCCTTTTGTCGACGGATGTTTCTATTACACTCGTAGTCTCTGAAGGATGAGAACCCACTATGTAGCATCTACATCGAGAATTCAAGTCTACGTCATTAGTCTGATCCATTGTAGGAACTACCCGTAATAACTAACTTGCACATTGCATGAGGATGCAGACCAAAGTGGTTGAGGTATTTAAGTTGAACTGAGTTTGGTTTAGCTAGGCTCTATAGATTAATTGTCTGATCGTTAAAGTTCAGGTCCAATTTTTTCAAAATTTACTATTGCCTTAATAGAGCTTGTTACCTATCAGTAACTACATACATCAATCTCAAGTACGACTTTATTGAAAAATTGTCTGTACAAGAAATGTTTTAATTTGTGGCTTAGTATGTTTTATCTATTTAGTTTTGCTCTCTCATCCCATGTTTTTGGCCTTTAACTGGTTGCTTCAGTAATTATTATCAGGGAACGATATGGAATCTTGAGGGGGCATATGTTATTGTTTGCATTCTCCGAATCTTCCATATTGGGATACATTCATTTTGCATCAAGCCTAGGCTAGCAGAATCCATTGGATTACCTGAGCTTTTTGGATGGCCATGATTGCTATATGGAAAAAAGTCACAAAAAAATTATGTAATTATGTTTTGCACTATAATTACATGAGATAATTAACCGAGCACGTGCTGGTCAGACTAATCATTTACTAATGTCTATATGTATATACAAAGTGCACTAGTTTACATAATATATCCTAAAGATATCAATAACATAAAGGGTTTTTGGATGCTAATATACTGAACTTTTGGGGTATTGAATAATAATGCACTGAACTTTGACCTTGGACAATAATACACTGTACTTTGGGGGGTGTTGAATAATAATGCATTCAATATGATTTTGGCAATGACTAACTTGGTGGGAATCCTATGTGGCGGGTGGATGAGATGAATTGGTCCACAAATATTTGTCTTCTCGGCCTGTCACGTAAGATTGTCACCGAGTTCGTCAACGTCGAAATTGTCTTGAGTGCATTATTGTCCAATACCCCAAAAATTTAGTATATTAGCGTCCAAAATTCCTAACATAAATACATACATAATTAGGGTAATTACAGTATGAGATAACTTTCTGCATGAACAATTATTTATCCATCCCTCCAATATTTTTATTTCTTTGTCGCGTTGCTTTACTAACCATTTAGGATCATCATCCTTCGTAGGAAACATATCTAAGCAATGAGATCCTGAAACAAAGTGGAATAAACAATTAATTAATCAATTTCAATTAGGAAATAAAATTCGTATTCATTTTGTTTTTTTTGGCAGAAAATAAACAATTATTACCTTCTTTTGCTTTTATTGCCACAATTGTATCAGATAAATCTTCCAATACCCTGTATTTTATCTAAATCAATTAAATGGATATAGAATGTTTAAGTAAAGATTTTAGAGACTCAATTTGTAATTACCCTGCACTGCTAAGTGGATCCATTAAGCCATTGGAAAATATGATATTACTTCCAGATCTGATCATATTCTGTAGTAGTCAAAACAAAATAAAATTTAAATAAGGATTGTATCTATTAAGATTGTAAAAATAATTAAAATGAGTTAAAAATTTAATTATACCCGACCGCCGTAATAAGTCTTAACCCAATTAGAATTAGGCAGACTATAATATGCATCCAAGCATTCTTCCGTATCTCGGGATTTATTTGCAAAAACTTCCCGTGGCAACATGGGGTTGTATCCATTACAACCCATTATATAATTTATCTCACTACATTGCTGCATGCATGTTCAAATTTGTTCAATTCAGTCAAATAAATATTTAAAAGACATTACTCATGCAAAAGATAATTGCTTAAACAATTTCAAGCAAGTGTGTGGAATATTAACAACAATAAAATTTGGGATTACCTGCCAATGCCATGCCTTCCAGGAATTATCGTCGAGAACATAATATGGAGATGTTGCTTTATTACCAAACGATGTACTGATGCAATTATTATTCGTGTCCAAAGAAAATAACGCATTAATAACCCCTTCTAAAATACTTGATACTTCCATAATGGGGTTACATATATCATTAATCCGTCCGTTGAATCGCCCATTATATTGTGCTGCAAATGTATATATACGAGCTAAAGCTAGTTTTAGCTCGTACGTAGAGAGTAAAGGACTGCCAAATAAAATTTAGGTTAAATCACAAATTATTATCAAAATGCACATAAAAAAAAATGAAGAGAGGAAATGTTATCATTAATTTGAACCATGTTGACAACAAATAAAACATTAAATAGAAAAAAAATATTAATTAGCGAATTATCATTATATAAGACTTTTTTTTTTATTTTCATTAATCAAAGGCACAAAGTTTAAAATAATAAAGATAATACTCAATAATTCATGAACTCATACTTGCAAAGGTTGAATTTTGTTGTCAGGATACCAAGTCCATTAGATTTTGCGGCTATTTCCTCAATTATTGTCCATGATTGACGAATTCGATCCGCACATTCTCTATTTACATGCTGAAAAAAAGAAGGCAAAGAAGGCAAAAAACAATTGAATTGAGTAATTAATTATAACTAACTAATGACACCATCATATACATAATTAATCAATTGTGATGTGCTTCATTTTCTTCTAACTTGGTATAAAAGACTTTAAATACTCATTTCAAACTATCCATTTATATTAAGTTATGGATGAATCTAACCTCAAAGTTTCGGGTTACTATAGAACAAAAATCATTATCCGGGGCTATATACTCAAAGAATAGCACCGGTGCTGATGAGGCTAGTGCTCCTATAGCAATATGCGGGTACTTTAGGCGGAACCATGCTGCTAACACTTAAGACCGACAAAAAAATATGTATATCAATTAAGTAATATTGATTAGATAATTCAAAAAAAAAAGGAACGCAAAAGCAAACAATGAAAACTTGAGAATTAAGCTACTTACTCCCGCTATAAGAAGATCCCATCACAATCACGGGATAGTGCACAATTGACATATTTCGCTTTATACTGACAATTATTTTGGCAAAATCTGCCAATGCTTGAGTTGTGTTTAAATAGCTTCTAATTATTGGGGAGGAAATCGCCGTGTCAATCGAACCATATGGAATGGACGCCCCATAGAATCGATGCTTACATATAAAATAAATTTAAAATGAAATACATGTTAGAATGATTCCTTAGGTGGGGATGTCACATAAACAACAAGATAAGTGTATAAGTAAACGAATGATATACATTGTAAATAGAAAATGACCAAGTACTAATAAATCAGAGCACACCATAAAAGCAAGGCTGTTTTGTTGATAAATAATCCAAGCTTACTAATTACTATTCATGTTAAGTCCAAAATTGTTTCTGAAAATTTCTTTAAAATGGCCAAGTCGAAAATTGTTGATCAAAGTTGAGCCAAAATTCAATATTTAATGAGATTGGTTCTACATTGGAATAGGATCATAGGAATGAAACTTGATTAAACACATTAATTAAGTAAATATATATACTAATTAGTATTCAAATTAGAACACTTCACAATCATATTAATTATAGTAATTATATGAGCTCAAGTGCTCAACTAAGCTGAAATCAATATGGCAGTTAACTGAGCTGGCAAGATAGTCCAAACTTCAAATCAAAATCGGGCCAAACTATTTCTCTTTTCAGGCACAATATGAAATTCAAGTGGGTTTAACTTCAAATTGGGATCAACCCTCTTTTTCATAATATATGGGTTTAATCAAAAGAAATGAAAACTAGACTAAATCTAACGACAAGCAATCAATAATTTTTCGTATAAAAAAATGTGGAAATTGTGATTCAAAATCTATACCTCAATGTACGCTACCAAGGCTCCAAAGTGCGGTGCAACTTCAGATATAATTGAAATTGCTTGGACCGATTCAACTATGGATGACTCTCCCCCAAAATAGACTAGAAAAGGAGCATTGGGCGATTTCTTCCAGTAGGTATTATCTATAACATACCGTTGTTGGAAGGTCACATCTCCTAATATTGAATCAACTCCAAAATGGTTTAGTTGTTGTAGATAATAGAGTGTTTTTGGAGTCGCGATTACTAAATTGGTTATGAAAAATGGTAGCATGATCAAGTTTAAGTGCCTCATAATCATTTGTGTGTTTGAGGAGTTGTAGTGAAATTTGAGAGAAAATGGAGTAAGGTTGGAGAGTGTTTTGCCATCGCTTTGCCATTGTTTGGCCATTTATATAGTAGTTTATTGTTTCTTTAAATTAATTTTCAGATTTCTTTTTCTAAGTAGTTTGTGTATATGCCTCTTTTGCATTGTACAAATTATAAGGAAAAAAAAGAGTGATCCATGACTTCGTAGTAGTGAAAATATGGTTGGTTTGGGTGATTCCCTCGCTACAATATTGGTCACTTGAAATGCATAAGCAATTTGGAAATTATTGTGTGACTAAATATTACTTTAGGGAATAAGGATGCAACAATTTTTAGTTGGTAGACGAGAGGAAGTGGTAGCTAGGAGCATGAATGGTAGCTAGACCTTGAGTTGAAGAGTGTTGAAAGAAGGGAAGGTGTAAATTATCACTACAACTTTAATACCATATGAGTTATATCAAATTTAAATATTTCAATCTTTGGAGGTATCTTACTAACAATAAATAAATCGTTTTTCATAGTTTTCATAAGTTTAACTCACTAAAGAAAAATTACTATGAATTAAGAGTGGTTTTAAATACAATTGTAAATTAATAATCATAATAATATGATGATTTAATTCTTATATTGATAAATTAAATTTTCTTTATAACTAAATTAAATTAAATTAAATTAAATTATGGCTAATAGTTTAAGGAAACGATCCACTTTTAAGTTTTAGCTATGCCAAACTTCTTTCTCCACTATAAAATAAAATGAAATACTTCTTGTAGAAGTGGGACGTTGTGTCAATGTTCATGTACTAAAAAAAAGTCCCCTATTATTTGAGGCTTTTTTTTTTTTATAGGAAAAGGAGAGATTATATAACTTATAACTTAAAGTTCATAGTAAAACTATCAAGAGGCTGCAAAAACTGATACCCCTTGGCAAAACCAGAACCGATCCAACTTAACCACTTACAACCCAAAATATACATCCTATTTGAGGCTGTTGAATACTTGAGTTTGATACTATTTTTATTTCATATTACTCGTCTATTTAATAAAAAAAAAAACTTGGCTTAAACTGTTTTAAGTTTAAATACAACCCTAAATATTTTCTAGAATCTGACATTAACCCAATATGTATTTGGTCGAGACCAGAATATATTGGAAGCATATAAATTTAGCCCATACATCTGAATTGACAAGTCTAATCGTGGGTATTTGATTGCATGCAAGTGTGATATTGTTCAGTTTTTAATTTTGTTAGGCCTTCTGTTAGGCTTGCTTTATTTTCCCTTCCAACTACAAATTGTAGATGGCCCAAAGGAATTTGTCTTTACTTTTGTACGTACTTGTCTCAGCCAATTGGGACTTTGACTAAAAAAAAAGTTATAACAATGCTCAAAAAATTCTAATATATAATTAAAAACACATTAATAAAATTTTATATTAGACAATGCTGATAAATGATCTGAGGATCACACTAATATTGGACATTTTTCTACTATGGACCAACTTGGAATTTCCAAGGGCCTTGAGTTTTGTACGTTGGTCCGCAAAGTTAAAGAAGAAAAGTGTTGGATCCGGCTAATTTTCAATCTCACAAGGTCGGAAATTTTCCACATGGAGAAAAGGAAGGAGTCAAGAGGGTCGAGTTCAAGTCAAGGGGCATTTTGGTAATTTTACAAGGGTCGAACTCGGGCCTATGAAACATCTAGGAGGAGCATGGGAGAAGCCTTTGAAGACTAAATACTTATGTTTATGAATTATTGAGAAGGTATATGGAACTTGATCTAACTTCTTTGTAATTAAACTTGATCCTTTGTGGGAGTGCTTAATCAATTTCCTTTTCATTTGTGAGTTTGATGCACGTGCATCTTTCAACCTCTCTTTGATGGAATTACATGGAAGAACAAGTGTAGATATGTTTGTGTAGGATTTCTTTGTAATCTCTTGTGATTCTTAGGCTATTGGGTGAGTTAATTACTCTTGATATTAGTCATATCCTTCTTTTAATTATTCTTGTTATCTCTATCTCAAAAACCCAGAAAATTAGTGATAGTTTTATGAGTTCTAATTTGTTCTCAAACCCTAAGTAATTGTAATCTTTGGGTGTTTAATCTAGCTAGCCTAGTCAATTCCGGATCAATAAACTACACTGTAAACCTCATATCAGAAAAAATGCTCATAATTAAAGGAAGATCCTTAATTCACATCTCCTAAGCATGAAGCCTTATTTAGGCATGTTCTAAGCATGAACCTTATTTTGTTTTGGTTCTTTTTTTGAGGTTTTCTTTTTTTTTTGGATTATTGGATAACAATAATACCAACTTTGAGGGTATTGGCCGATAATAATACCAACAATTTTGTTGGACACTAATAGTACTAACTATAGACCTATTTTCCGCTAATAGTATACGCCACCGAGTTGGTAAGTGTTTGACTCGATGAAAAGATGAAATGTCGCTTAATTGTCTGAGCTGGAGGCTGGAACAAGTTGAAAAAATGTTGATTGTCACTCGTTTTTGTCAATTAAAGCAGCATTGACCAATTTAGCTAAAAACAATTAAAATTTTATTTTTACATTATTGTTTTGCTAAGTTGAATAATGTTGCTTACTGGCATAAAAATATGGTAGTTAACGTTTTTCAACTTGCCGGAGCCTTTGGCTCAGAGAATTAGGTGACATATTATATTTCTCCTAAGTAAAAAACCTACTAATTCAGTGTTGTATTATTACTGGAAAATAGGTCAATAGTTGGTACTACTAGTGTCCAACAAAATTGTTTTTATTATTATCGATCAATACCCCCAAAGTTTATATTATTGTTATCCAATAACCCTTTTTTTTTAATTGTTGTGGTTGTTATTAAATTTCTCTTTTAGTTTAATTTTTTTTTGAACCAGCTCTTTTAGTTTAATTGGTTTAACTCAATCAATTTCATTTTTTTTTTATAGAAATCAAACACAGTATTGAATAATCAAAATAAAAGGGACTGAATAATATAAAAATTGGACACTTATCAAACTTGGGTTCCATTCACAATGACATTTTGCTAGTCGATGATCGAAGTATCATAGTAACATTGTGGACAAGAGAAGGTTACTGCAAGCAAGCTACTGATTTTGACATTATCATATTATTATTATTATTATTATTATTATTATTATTATTATGAAAGAGAAGTTTATTATATCAAACAACAACAAAGGTTAGGTTTACAAAATTATTTGAGATTGCGGCCACAATCTTCTTTACAACCTGCACGCGAGCAGAAATCTACAGGATGACAGCTTGTTGCTTTTATTACTTGATCAACATTTGTTGCCAAATCCAATGAATTAGTTATTAGATCCCTTGAATTGATACAATCTACAAGAGGAAAATACACATAAACAATGATATATAAAATATGAGTTACATAAGTAATTTTACTGAAATGAATAGAACATAGAACAATTTGACGTGTACTTACTGCAAAAAAGTAGGATTATAAGAACAAAAAGTGCAGGCATGTATGATACTTTTGTAGCCATATTGTAGATGATATATAAATAGATTAATAGTATATTTTGTATACAAAATAAAAAGAGTTGAGGAGCATATGATAGTCATAAAACTCATGAAGTGCTCTTTATACAGTGAAGTGGCTAGCTTCTTGCTTTAAATGCAAGAATGTTCAATTCTATTAACGGACCAAATTTTGACGATTCCTTCCCCCTTTTGGGAATTATAATGGGAATGAAAATTTAAATGTCTTTATGAATTACCAACTTTTATTATTTGTTATGTGGTAATTTAAATTGGGAATAAGTGGTATTATGATTGAGAATAAATACACATTTACTAAAATACATTTTTAATTAATTTATGAATGTTTTAATAAATTGAAATGGGCGGGAGTTCAAAATTAACAAATATTTACATCTAGAAAATCAATTACCATATAAAAAATAAAAAATCAACGTTCATAAAAGAATCTTAATAAAATTAATTAAGCAACAAATAGGAATTAAAATTAAAAACAAGTATATAAAAACTCAAAATACCAAGAACTTAATAAATCAACATTCTAATAAATAAGTAATAGACAACCAAATACGATGGGGCTGTATATATACACACGAGGGTTTAATAATATGTGATAATTTTTAAATAGATGTAGATGGTATTCTTAATAATAATTAAGTAGAAGGGCAATATCGATATTTGATAACAACTAATGAATTTCTAGTGTCAATTATCACTACCCCTTGGTAATAGATTGGTGAGAGTTGGGACCTTCTATTCCGAATCTCATTCCTCCCATTTTTTTAATTACCATAAAACAAATATGGGAATTGCATTATACTCCTGGTCCTTCTATTCCTGTTCACACCCTCCTATCCCGTCGTATCAAACGACCCATTTAGGTTTTTTAGTGAGTAAATTTCTATTTGTTTTTCATGCAAAATATGGAAAATGAATCTAGCATGCATGACAAAGAGATGATATGTGATGTTTGCTGGGTCATTCACTCATTTGAGTTTCGCAAATTCTAGTATAAGATTGTCTCATTTAAACTTATCGTGAGACGGACAACTCACAGGATGACCTTTCAAATATGTTACTATGATTAATAAGTGGTATTAGGATGACTTTTTAATATGAATGTGACTAATAATTTATCAAGGGATAACTTTTATTTGAGTCAGTCCACATATATGTATTCATAAATAGTCATCAAAATGTTATATGTCTTACAATAAATGTATGGTGAGACAGTGTCTTACATAAGAATTTTAAAGACAGAGCCAGGTAGTTGGAATGAGGCCCTAAATAGTTATTGTTCTTCATTTTAAAGAGAGAAATTGGGATGAGTTAGCGAGAACACGACACTATAACATGACAGAGTTCACATGTGAAGTTGATATTGATTTATCATCATTTGGATTTGAACTTTGGAACCCTACAATGCCGATATTAGACAAAGTACAAAACTCACAGACGCTAAACTGAATTGTATTTAGATAAAATTCAGCTTAACATCTCATAATTGTTGAAGGTTACATATTTTTGGTTACATCCAACTCACTCTGCTATGAATGCATCATGAATTCGGAATCGCAGCATGAACACGCAGCTGCTACTGAATTGAGTTAGAAACTTGGCTCAATCAACACCTGTGTGTTCTACATTGAATGTATTTATTTCCCATTAGATATAATTCAGCTTAACATTTAGGGCTGTCAAAAAACAGTCCGACCCAAAAGCCCGGTTCAGTCATGTCAGCACCCAAATCGCCCGTAATAGTCATAGGCTCTTACTACAGTGGTGGTAAGTACTCATCATACTCCTGAATAATTTTACTTATTAACGAGTACTTAACTAAGTTTGCTTTCTTTTTCATGTAGTGCTCGCTGCTTGGTTTAGACTTCGATATCCACAACTAGCAATCGGAGCAGTTGCTTCGTCTGCTCGGGTCTTGTTTGGTGGACATCATCTTGACCAGACCGACTTCTGCTCCATTGTGAGCCATGATTTCGAGGCGAGATACCAATTTGTTCTTACACTTTGCTAATATTTGCTAATGTTCTTTATTTGCAACCATATACTGATCTTATAGTACTTTTATTTTTTCCCCAGGACGTAAGTAAGATGTGTGCAACTATTTATAAGACATGGTTCATTAGGGGCAATTAGTGTTTAAAATTTAAGGCTTAAGCATTCCTCTTAACCAAAACATTTCTAAACAACAATCTAAAGAATATGTACAAGAAGACCTGACCGTTCTTTTTTTAGGGAAAACATGGAACACTTATAATGATAACTTATTCATCAGGATATAAGGGGCCACCTGGCTTGGACACATCCTTAGCCAGACCAGTTCTTCTTCGACAAGAATCACCTTTGCCATATTATGGGGAACAAGGTTTCCTCCCACTTAATGTGCTCCCCACTACAACTAACAAAATCATTACTGTGACGCCCCGGAAATTCGATTATGAAAACGTCACAGTCAAACTAACGTTGACAGAAATTCAGCGGAAGACTTAACTTTTATTGGGCGTCACTGCCGTATCCCCGAAGGAATACACGGCGAGAAGAAAAACTACAACTATTTAACAACGGAAATATCAATTAAACAACCTAAGAGTTTGGAATAACATCCGAAACGTCAAGACTATCAAACTTTTAATACAATTCCAAAACTAAAACTCTAAACGTCCTCACTACTAGTTCCCGTCCCCATCACATAACTGATCTTCACCTGAAAACAAAACATTTAAAAAAAATGAGAGGAAATCTCAATAATGTCTACCCCTAACTGTCAAAACATTTTTAAGTTCATTTCAATTCATTTGAGAGTCAAACCTTTTCGCAACTCATTTAAATCCCAACCCAGAAATAAATAGAGTTCAGAAATAACAGAACTTTAAAACCAACAGTGCAAACCTTCAACTCAGAAAACACATTCCAGAAATCTCCATTGACATTTTAACAATTCAGAAACAGACATCAGAATCAGAAACAGAGTAATCATTTCCTCAGAAAATAATCAAAATTTTATTATGCGGGCGGGATTTGCCTATCCCCAGAATATCAGAACTCAGAAACAGAACGTGGATGGCCAGTCCAGAACCAGAATAAATTTCAGAAACATATCGGGACATCCCCGATCTCTTGATAACTCCCCTGCACGAACAGATCATGGTCTTTGGGTTGTTACCCGCAGTTATATCAGGGCATCCCCTAATCTCTTGATAACTCCCCTGCACGAACAGATCATGGTCTTTGGGTCATTACCCGCAACCCGCTTATGGTTTCACTTGGATTATTAGTGTCTTATGAAGTTTAGACGTCAGACTCTTCAACAAAACCCAACCCAATTTCTCAAAACTTGCAGGATAAAATTCAGAGTTAAAAGACTATCATGTTTTACTCAACTCATAAAAGAATTCTCAGACATCCAAATCAGACAGTCTAATTTTACAGAAAATCCCCTGTGGGATGCATGCTTCATAAAACATATTAAAATCACAAAACAGATAAAAGAGCATCCCAATGGGGATTAGGACATAAACATTACCTGAACAGCTTCTCTTTACTGCAACACATACACATGGGAGCTAACTATTGCGTCGTCTCGCTCGAACCTAGAATTCGAATATAAACTTCTAAAATTAATACTCGATCTCTACGAAAGTTAGTTACGCACGAATGCTACCATACCCCAACCTTAGCCTTTAGTTAGCCTTGTAACAAGCATAACTATCACAACACACATTTTCTAAAGATAATATAATAAAATCGAAACGACACATCTAAAACCATGACTCGGTACTAATACTTTAATAATAATATTACGTAGGGTTTTTGAACATAATAATAATGACACGAAACTTTATAATAATAATAATAATATGAAGCTTTATAAATGATAACATGGACATTATAATAACAGAAACTGTATAATAAAATCATGAAACTAAGAATAATATTACGAAACTTAATATTAATAATACAATCTTACGAAATTTAATAATAACAGTAAAACGAACCTCAATCATTTATGAAAGCTAAATAATAACTTAATAATAACAAAACGAACTTAATAATAACTTATAAACTTCAATAATAATACGAATTTAATAATAATAATATGGAAATTAAATAATAAACTTATGGAACTTAATAATAAGATTATGAAATTAGATAATAAAATTACGAAATTAAATAATAAAATTACGAACTTAATAATAAAATTATGAACTTAATAATAATTTAAAAATAATGTGAATCTTTAGTAATAGCTTAGAACGATAATTTAAAATTTAAGAATAACTTACGAAAACTTCATAACAACAACACGAAACTTTAATAATAATAATAACACGAAACTTTAATTATAATCATACGAAGACTTAATAAAAATTTACGAAATTAAATAATAAAATTTCGACTTAATAATAAAATTACGAAACATAATATTTACTTATAACATAAATTTGTGAGTATTAATAACATAAAATATCATAATATTAAGCATATTAGACCTCATTTACACATAATAAACTCAAATAATATCCCACCATTTTACCATGCTTATACTACTTCACACACACACACACCATAACTCACGCACACCCCAACCCTCGAACCCCTGACCCAAACCCACACCTATGCACATAGTACACCAAGTAACATACCCGTGCATACACAACCATGTTTAATACCCATAACACTAACTCACACACCCACACTGTCAGACACACTCACACACAATCACACGAACTCTAACCCAACCAAAACCCACGCCATGCATACGTACACAGTAGCATGCATGCAACCCTTAATAGTTAACAACAAACAATAAGGAGAGAGGGAGAGAGTTAGGGTTTGCACTAAACAAGGAGGAGGGCCAGGCGTGGGGTGGAACTAGTGGTGTTGGGTGGTGCTAGGCGTCGACGGTGGCAGCAACAGCAGCTTCGGGGAGGTCCGGTCGTCGGCGGCGGCAACTCTCGTCGGCAGCTCGGTCAGCAAGCCTTGGTGTTCTGGGACTCTCCGGGCTGCGGTGGTCGGGAACCGTCGGTGGTGGAGGAGGGAGGAGGAGGTGGTGGTTGCCACGGTGTGCTAGGCGTGGCTAAGTTGGGTTGGAAAAAGAAGGACAAAAGGGAGGTCGGGGTGGTGGCGGTGCGGTGGTGCTGCGGTGGTCGTGCAGTTGGTGGTGAGGTGGCAGCAGGTGGTCAAGTGTGGTGGTTGTGGGTGGTGCGTTGGGGTTTTAATAGGAGAAGAAGGGATGGAGGGTTTGCAGGGGGGGGGGGGGGGGGGGGGTCGGCGTACGGGGGAAACCATGGGGAAAGGGGGGCGTGCCTTGCGTGGGTTGGAAAAGAAAGGCAGAGGGAGTATTATATGTAGATGGGTGTGGGGGGTTTTTGCATGCTAGTATGGGGTCATTGACCCATACAACAATCTTGGGGAAAGGAGTGAGTGGCGGAAACCGGATGAGATCTTTGGGGAAAAACCTAGTCTGATTTGACTAGTTAAAAAGGGGAGAACTTATAAACTGATTCTAATAAAATTTATCCGATAACTGAAAATTTTCTAACTGATATTATTCAGCTACTAAAAATTCTCAACACCTCTCATACAAATTTTCTCCTGAAAACAACAATTTTTCTTCTAAAACGGATCCTACAACTGATCCCAATAAAATCAGTTGATAGTCGAAACTTTCTTAACTGATAATTTTCAGACTCTAAAAATTTCAACGAACTTATCCGCGGTCCTAAAAGCTCCACGTGTTAATATTATATAATTAAACAGAAAAAATAACACATGTCAGGAATTTAATGGTAGACTTTAATAGAAATTTGCGGGGTTTTACATCATTGCCCCTCTTAAAAGAAGTTTCGTTCTCGAAATTTAAACTCAGGCCTAACCAATCGGGTAACTAACTGACGAGATAGCTAACCGAAAAACTTGAGGTTTTACATCACAGTCAGTTAACCGCAAAACAAGACTACGAATACGCTGAATAAGAGCTAAACAATACAACGCAAACAAAACTGACGAAAAAGTTAAAGAAAATCTTCTAGCTAACTAAACAACAATCAAAGCCGCCTTTGCCTCGGCTATCATCGGGCTCCAATAGGCTGTGACTACTCTTGTAGTTGCCATAATTAATCACCTCCCCTCTCAAGTCTCTACGCACAACTCCCATGTCGATCTTGCCATCCACTGAGTGAGGTGTAAAAAGTGATCTTCAAACAAGTGTCTGTCGGTGGGCTCCAACTCACTTGGCTCTACACTTACACATGATGTGCTATACTTACTTTCCTTCATGAAATTTGTCCTTTTACATGGCTAGACTAAGTAGCTAAGCTTCCTTAGCAATTTGAAACTTTTCTCGATAAATAGGAAGGCTAAAACATACTTAGGCATCGTTCTTTTATGCGTTAACGCACCCAAACGCAACGCAACTCTACCGCAACATAACGCAAATTACCATTACTTTTTAACTATTTTCAACGCAACGCAACGCACAAAAGAATGATGCCTTAATGTTAATGTGTAAGGTGATCCAATTTAAGCTTGCAAAAGTTGGTTCCTTATTTAATCTCATACAAGCTTATAAAAATATATAAAGTTTTCGGAGGATATATTACGTAATGTGATTGGCAAAATTGCGCTTGAAATAATTCTACCTTGGTAGTTGTTTCGTGAGAAAAGACAAGAGCAGTTCTTGAAGATTTGTTTTGCATGCGGAGGTGTTCACTTTGAAGGCTCCCAGGCTCGCTTGTTTAAGGAATTCGACAACTTCCTTGATCCTCAAATTTTCCCCCTTGGGATTGACATCCATCAGTAATGGTGTCCATGAAAAACCAAACTGTAAATTTGAAAAAGCCGAATCAGTAAAACTAGTTAACCATTTTCTTTTGAAATTTAGGGTTTCGATTAACTAAACTTGTACGTTCAACTGGTTACGGTTTGGATTTCGCATTTTTGGGGTTAATCGGTTTTGAGTAACCGCACAAAAAACTCTAAGATATTAGACGGCACCAGATTGTTTAATTTATATAATTAGTATTGCAATGCCATAATTTTTACTTTAAGTTTCCAGGATCGATAGCAGGGGCGAATACACAGTTAATGTGGGGGTATCCATGGACACCCCCAGCCGGAAATTTTTTTGTGATTCTCTAATATTATTCGGAAAATTTTTTTACTTGGAGCAAGTGGACGCCGTAAAAAAAGTCCCAAAAAATATAATAGGGGTGTCCAATTTAGTAGCAACCCAAAAACCCTAAAATAGTACTCCCTCCGTCCCAAATAAATCGTCTAAGTTTGATTAGTTAGGTCAAAATTTAAAATTTTGACCTTACTTTATCAAATTGTATGTTGAGTTATTATAAAAGACTACCACAGTACCACTATTAGATTTGTGATGAAAAATATTTTTATATTTGAATACAATATTATTAGTCTTGCTAAGATAAAATGTGAAAGTTTAACGGTCAAAATATTGCATCGGAGACCATTAGTAAGCTGAACAAATTAATTAGGACGGAGGGGTACCAATTTTTTTTAAATAAACAAAAAGTGTAAGTCAATGAATTGGGTAATTGGGTATCAATATAAGTTTAAGATATAAATATCTAGCTAATGTGAAATTTTAATTTATTTGGTGTACATATTTATACGATGATATGAAAGTTTGTTAAGTTTGTGAATATGTCATTTAATATTTACTTTTATTTTTATAATTTTTATTTAAATTTTATTATTTTCTTTTGAGGGATCAGTAAATTAATGAATTGGGTAATCGGGTATCAGTAAGTCAATGAATTGGGTAATTGAGTATTAGTAATGACAAATATATTGGACACCCCTAAATTTAGTGCCGAGATCCGCCGCTGATCGATAGTTAACCGTAAACTGAACCCAAGAAGCAGTAACTCCACCAAAACACATCGGTAAACACAGAGAGCTAGAGAGAGAGAAAATATTGAGAGAGAAAGGGTCTCACCAATATTTTCACCAGTGTATCCTGAGAGATTGTGAGTTGAGTGTTGAGAGATTGTTATTGTAATCTCCTTTGTGGATCGTATCACACCCTGTGATAGTTATCAGGTTGTACTCCTCTTTTCTCATAGTGGATTATTTTCTGGCTGTCGCCGTCCGTGGGTTTTTCTCCGAGTTCTTCGGTTTCCCACGTAATTCTGGTGTTTGATTTTATCGCTTATTTTTCGTTCCTAAATTTTGTCGTAATATCCGTCATCTCGTTTTCGATTCTATTATTCGCTCACGTTACCTTGCTACTCACTTTTCTCTAACAAGTGGTATCGAGCAAGGTGGAGATGGCTTCAATCATGAAGTGCGATATTCCAAAATTTGATGGAACGAGGAGTTTTACTATGTGGAGCGCAGAAGGCGGTCCCGATCCAAAGACGGGTTATGGGATGTGATTGAGTATCCCGACACGAAGACTGATGCGACAATGAGCGATGATGAATTCAAACAACTCTAGAAGGATATCAAGGGGAATCTGACTCCAAGGGAGTGGAAGAAGCTTGAAGATAAGACTCTGGCAGGGATTCAGCTGTGCTTGGCGGAGCACATTCAAAGAGAGGTGATGCATATCGAGAAACCTTGGGAGCTCTAGACCAAACTGAAAGAGTTGTACATGTCGAAGAGTCGTGCAAACAAGTACCGAATGAAGGAGAAATTTTATAGGCTGAAGATGTCCCAAGGTACTTCTTTTCAGGCACACCTTAGTGAATTTGATTCTATTATTACTGAATTGGAATCAATGGATATAAAACACACTGATGAGGATAAGGCTTTTCATTTAATTATGTCCCTACCTGCATCACATAAACAATTTAAGGAAATCATGTTGTATGGGAATCGTGGTGACCTTAACCTTAGTGAAGTAAAGGCTAGTTTACTGTATAAGGAGAAACTTGATACCGATGGTGATGACCAGGGTGGTGATGCTATGGTTGTAAGGGGTAGAAATACTGAACGTAAGGGAAACGAGTCTAGAGGGAGGTCTAAACACCGTTCAAAGTCTAGGAATCCTCACAAGAATAAGAAGTGTAACTACTGTAGTAAGATGGAGCATATAGAGAGAGACTGTTGGGCAAAACAGAGAGATCAGAAGCAGGAGAGTAAGGATAATCACACCAAACCTGGTACCTCAAACTGTGTAGAGTCCGAGTCAGATGGTGATGGGTTTGTAGTTACGGATGATGCCTTGGCTACCACATCGAGTAGGATAGCTAGAGATGAGTGGGTTCTTGACACGGGGTGCACCTATCATATATGTCCTCATAAGGACTGGTTCGAGTCTTATGAGACTGTTGACACCGGGGTCGTAGTCATGGGTAACGACACAGCCTGCAAGGTTGCAGGAATCGGCAACATCGAAATCAAGACTCATGATGGCATCGTTAGAACTCTCAAGGAGGTTCGTCATATCCCTAACATGACTCGAAATTTAATTTATTTGGGTACTCTTGAAGCTAACGGCTGCAGGTACAAAGGAGAAGATGGTGTTTTGAAAGTGTGCAGGGGTTCCATGGTTCTTATGAAGGGAATCAGGAAATGCAGTCTATACATCCTGCAGGGGTCTACAGTGACAGGATCTGCAGCGGCAGTCCTAAATCTTGATGAGTCCGACAGCACAAAACTATGGTACATGAGACTAGGCCACATGGGCGAGAAGAGAATGTCAATGTTGAGCAAGAAGAGATATCTTGAAGGCACAAAGATCGGCAAGTTGGAGTTTTGCGATCACTGTGTCTACGGGAAACAGAAGAGGGTTAGCTTTTCAAGGGCTAAACATACAACAGCAGGGATCCTTGATTATATTCATTCAGATCTTTGGGGTCCTGCTAGAGTGCCATCACTGGGTGGCAAGCGCTACATGTTGACATTCGTGGATGACTTCTCGAGGAAGACTTGGGTTTATTTCCTGCGGCACAAGAATGAGACATTCTCATATTTCAAGAAGTTCAAAGCTTTGGTGGAGAATCAGACAGGCAGGAAAATCAAGAAACTCAGGACTGACAATGGGTTGGAGTTTGTTGATTTTGAATTTACTGAATTCTGCGAAGAACATGGGATTGCAAGGCATCGAACCTTGTTAGGTAAGCCTCAGCAAAACAGGGTAGCCGAGAGAATCAACAGGACACTCATGGAGAAAGCACGCTGCATGCTCTCGAATGCAGGGCTTTGGAAAAACAAATCATTCTGGGCAGATGTGATATCTACTGCCTGCTACCTACTGAACAGATCACCTCATGCCTCTATCGAATACCAGATTCCAGAGGAAGTATGGACAGGTAATCCAGTTAATTATTCTAATTTAAGAATTTTTGGATGTCCTGTATATGTCCATGTGAATGATGGGAAGCTGTCTCCTGTGGTCATTAAATGCATGTTTCAAGGTTACGTCCGAGTCTAAGGGATATAGAATGTGAGTCCTGATTTGAAGAAAGTTATTCAGAGATGTAACCTTTAATGAAACCGCTATGTAACTGGAATGGAATCTACCGTATTTGATGATGCAGAAATCGTGAGAAGGATGCAGAAGAATGGTGTTCGAGGTGAAGCAGCTCGGGATGGAGTCGCTGAACTCGCAATCGAGAGCAACCATCGATGATGCTCCTGAACCAACTCAGGTTGATGAGCCTGAGATTGAGACGAATGTTCCTCAGGTGGAGGAACAACCATGCATTGCTAGAGATCGTCTCAGGAGGGAGATCAGGAGACCAATGCGATATAATGAAGAAGATGATGCTATGATTTCTTATGCACTGAGTGTTGCAGAGGAGACTCCTGAAGGTGCTGAACCTTCTACCTATCAGGAGGCCATCTCTTGTCCGAATGCCTCAAACTGGATAGGAGCTATGCAAGAGGAGATGGAGAGTCTGCAGAAAAATCATACATGGGAGTTATGTGAGTTGCCTAAAGGGCGACGAACACTTACTACGAAGTGGGTGTACAAGAGAAAGGAAGGCATCCCTGGTGTAGAAAGTGCAAGGTGGAAGGCCAGATTAGTGGTAAGGGGTTGCAACCAGAAAGAAGGAATCGACTAAAACGAAGTATTCTCGCCAGTCGTGAGGCATACGTCGATCTGCACCTTGCTTGCCTTTGTTGCTCTATTTGATTTGGAGTTGGAGCAACTTGATGTCAAGACAGCTTTCCTCCATGGCGAGTTGGAGGAGGAAATATATATGAGGAAGCCAGAGGGTTTCATCGTTCCTGGTAAGCAGGAACGGGTATGCAGATTGAGAAAGTCCTTGTATGGACTTAAACAGGTACCCAGGCAGTGTTATAAAAGGTTTGATACCTTTATGGTAGGGCAAGGGTACACAAGAAGTCACTATCATAATTGTGTGTACTACAGGCAATTTGAAGAAATGTCTTTCATGTATTTATTATTGTATGTGGATGACATGTTGTTTGCCTCCAGGGACATGTCACTAATAAAGAAGCTGAAATCTCAACTCAACCAGGAGTTTGAGATGAAAGACCTCGGAGTAGCGAAGAAGATTTTAGGTATGGAGATCCAAAGGGATAGAAAGGCAGGGAAGTTGTTCCTGTCTCAGAAGAAATATCTGGAGAAGGTGTTAGACAGATTCAACATGAGAAATCAGAAGCGCTTTCAACTCTAGTCATGCACACTTCAAGTTATCTGGTGAGAACTGTCCTAAATCTGATTTGGAGGTAAGGAGGATGTATAATATTCCCTATGCTAGTGCAATTGGTAGTTTGATGTATGCTATGGTGTACACTAGACCTGACCTTTCCCATGCAGTTAGTGTGGTGAGTAGATATATGCAGAATCTAGGGAAGGAGCATTGGGAAGGGGTAAAGTGGATCCTTCGCTATGTGAAAGGTACTTTAGAGAAAGACATCATGTATGATAGAGGTAGTGTTGCAACGTCTGATGTTGCAGGTTATGTTAATGCTGATTATGGTGGAGATTTGGATAGGAGACGCTCAATTTCAGGGTATTGTTCATCATGTGTGGAGGAGCAATATCTTGGAAAGCTTCACTTCAATCTATAGCAGTCCTGTCTACTACAGAGGCTGAATATATTGCTGCAACGGAAGGAGTGAAGGAGGCCATCTGGTTGAGGGGATTGGTCATGGAGCTTGGAGTACCACAAGGCGAGACCGTGGTTTATTCAGACAGTCAGAGTGCTATACATCTGACAAAGAATGACACTTATCATTCGAAGACCAAGCATATAAGCGTCAGGTATCACTTCATCAGAGATACAGTTGTTGCAGGAGAGATCGTGGTGAAGAAGGTGCATACTGAGAATCCGCACATATGTCAAGCCTCTATCTATAGCTAAGTTCGAACATTGTTTGGACTTAGTTGGTGTTCTAAGCATGTGAGAGCCCTGCGGGGCTACGCCCTGCGGAGGGGCGTGTTGATGGCGACAGTCAAGATGTTTATATGGACCGATGATTCGTTGATTTTAGTCCAAGGTGGAGTTTGTTAGGAAAGTGTCCTAAAATCACCAAATCTCTTGATCTCACAATTATTTGTTTCCTAATTGTATTAGGATATTATTTAGATTTCCTTATTATGTTAGGTTTCCTAATTGTATTAGATTTTAAATCTAATTGGAGTGGGAGTCAAGTTAGGTTATAGGGAGTTTTCCCTATAAATAGGGTACATGTTTCTCCACCAAAACACAACGGTAAACATAGAGAGCTAGAGAGAGAGAAAATATTGAGAGAGAAAGGGGTCTCACCAATATTTTCCCAGTGTATCCCGAGAGATTGTGAGTTGAGTGTTGAGAGATTGTTATTGTAATCTCCTTTGTGGATCGTATCACACCCTGTGATAGTGATCAGGTTGTACTACTCTTTTCTCATAGTGAATTATTTTCTGGCTGTCGCCGTCCGTGGGTTTTTCTCCGAGCTCTTCGGTTTCTCACGTAATTCTGGTGTTTGATTTTATCGCTTATTTTTCGTTTCTAAATTTTGTCGTAATATCCGTCATCTCGTTTTCGATTCTATTATTCGCTTCCGCTGTTACCTTGCTACTCACTTTTCTCTAACATTGTTGTAAATGTTTCAACTTAACTTAAAGAAATAACATATGAATGAGTTGTGGTTGTAGTTTAATAGTCATAATTCAAACGAAAAATCACAAATTTTAAGAGATTTGAAGTAAGAAATAAAGTTTTCGAGTCAAACGGGCGGGTCGGGTTTGGCCCACTTATTTGCGAGTTTTTTTGGTTCGGTATATTTCGAGTTCGGGTCGAAAAAATCATGTTCAAACCCATAATTTCCGGGCGGGTTCGGGTTAGGTCGAATATTGACAGGTCTAGTGGTGGGTGGACGAAATTAACTCAAACATACCATATTTGTGTTATCTAGCTAGCATGCATAACGCCACATTAGACTCTTTACTAAAATGGCATATTGTATACATGTCGTTTAAAAATAATGGTTGAAATGGCAGGAATAATGATGGATGCATCTATTCTTTGCACATTGTATGTAGCTTGCAAATTGAATAGTGTGATTAGGCTCTTAGGCCCTGTTATTTGGATTTAATAAAATGAGGTTTGGATGAATTGAATTGGATTGGACAAGTTATGATGTTTTTTTTTTTTGAAATTGTGTTTTTATAGAATATTTTTTTTGGGGAATTGTGTAAGGTTTGGATTGGATTAGAAAGAGTTATCAATCTAAAGAACATGGTCATAGTCATTACTCAAATAGCAGAAGCTAAGTAATTGCAGGAGCATAACATTGTCAATGAAGCTTTATATAATTACATCTGTTCACCATCCTTTAATTTATCTATATGGCAATTTTAATGGATTAAAATTCTTGTATTTTTGGACTTGCTAGTTGAATATTGTTGTTGTTATTTTCTTTTGGGAAATGATAAAAGTCTTGTGCAAGACACATATTTTGTGTCTTGTCATTATAGAAAACCTATATATTTGTGAATTAAATTGGAAAAAAGTTATATGATTGACTTCTATAACTATAATAACATATAAAAATTGTATAAAATCACACTTTTATCTATATTTTTAAAATTTTACAAAAAAGCGTCTAAAATATGCTCAACGGATGGGGTTCATTCGTTAGGGAGTCAATTTTAATTGTTGGCGTAGCCAACACATTCCAAGCTTCTTATAATTGATAATTAATAGTATCTGTCAAAAAAATTGGGGTTAAAAACGATAATAAGTATTGATTTTATGAGGTAGAAGACATTTAAGGAGTGTCTTGGGGCAAGACACTTATCATCACCCTTTTCTTTTTATCAAGCTGGATATTAATACCCGTTTGTTAGGTTTATTTTAGGCGGTTTTTGAAAATATAAAAAATAATTACGTAATTTAATTTATATCTAATAATTATATTATAGTTATAAAAATCAATCATATCATTTTATCTAAACTTAATATATGATAATATATAGTTCTAATGATAAGTGCCCCAAGACTCATATCAAAATCCACTGTTTTTTTTTTTTGGATTTGTTATGATCAGCAATGAGTTTCTCTTTGATTTATTATTTTGTTGTAACTTGTAAGACAATTTAGGTGGAAGAAATCGGTATGGGAATGAGAATGGCATTAAATTTTCATTGATTGTTCATTTGAGGTATGGGCGGAAGGAATTAATTCAAATATACCATATTTGTATTATCCTAGTATAACGTGTTGAGATTAGACTCTTTACTCGGATGGCAACGTACTGCATGTATGTCCTTAGCCTAAAAATAGTGGCTGAAATGAGAGGAATAATCTCGGGAATGATTTATTGTTTGAAAATATATAATGGTAGTTTTGGACAAGACACTACTTTTCTTTTATTTTTTCTTTGGTTGAAGTGTAGGTAAAGCGTTCCTTTAAATCAAATTGAAATTTTGTAAACCCTGAACTGTTTCCAAGATTAAACAGTTGGTTTTAAGATCCGGTCATTGATATTGAACCTTTTAGCTCAAACAAATCGAAATCAGACCGAATCATGAGCATCTTTGGAAAATTTATCCAAATTACAAATGCTCTAAATTGTTGCAATATGATAGAAAATTGTTACATTAACTCCTTGAAATATTAATGCTATTTATTTTACGAACATAGTGTGTTACCTTTTATAACATTTTTGTCACTTAATTAATAAAAACTGTTTAATTAATATGGCAACACAACACCTGCTAGAAATAATGTATAAAAAGTGATACAAGAACTGTTGCAACGTTTCTTTCACTTTATATAACTTGTTTTGTAAGTTACTCAATATCAATTTTGTATATACACATATATATATATATATGTTTAAGTATTTATCAAAATTGGTATACAAATAAATTTTAGAACGGGAAAATCCTTTATATTGACTATATTTTATTTTCATAATTAGTTTGACCGTTAGTCTATTATATATAAGGTTGGAAAGTATCATAAGAATCTCATTCACACCCCAAAGCAAAATACAACATTAACCATTCAACCTTCTTTTCCTTTTTCTTTTTCTTTTTTTATAACCACGAGATGGGAAGAAAAGCAACATTTTATGTAGTTTTGGTGATCTTTATCTCTTCATGTATGTACTAGTTACTATAAATAAATTTATTCACACACTTGATTTATCGATACATTTATCTAAAAGAATTTTGTTAATAATTTATTTATTCAGGTATTATCGATGCAAGAAGCCCTAACAAAAACATCGATCGTTACAAATCCTCTGTAACATGTTATGCTCTAGTGTCTGAATGCAATGAAGTTGGTTGTCATGAATATTGCCACAGCCCTTACGCTAGGGATTACACATCCTTTTGTCATCCTGAATACGAGCATATGTGTTGTTGCAAATATCCATTACATGGATAGTTGTATTAGTTGTAAAGAAGAAATTAAAGGGGTTTTTTTTTTCTTTTTGCATTTTGCATTTTGGACCTTGGAAGATAAGGACATTTATTTTTTAGATCTTTGATTTTCAATGTTTATCCTTCAAATTTGAAGGTTTGTGGTATGAATATAAGAAATCCCTGTCTTGTTTTTCTTTTTCTTCCCATATTTAAATCTCATTTGATTGCCGTCGAATTTCGAAACTAAACTTAAAAACGATATTGAAGTTATAATGCACATCTCTTGTTCATGCTAGAGCTACTTAGACCTCTAAGTACATACCTTATATGGTTCGAATGGAATTGAATACGGATCAATTACAAAGAGAATCATAGGTAAGATGGTCATTACAATGACCATTACAAAGTCTATGTCATAACCATAATCATTGCATAAGTAAGATGCCTCGTAAATAGGAAATAATAGACAAAAGCAACCGAAATTGCAAATGAATTAAGAGAGTTCGATCCTTTTTATTCAACCCACGAACCTTCAAATCCAAAAAAAAAAACAACCTAAAAAATAAATACTCTTCCAATGTCCAAAATGCAAAAAATCCAAGAAATCAATATACATGAAATATTTTTTTTGTTGATGACTCACTATGATATTTTATGATATTTTGATAAAAAAATAAAAAGGGATTAAATTAGTTAAAATATAATATTAATTATGTTGACATGATTATCCCACGTAGAAAATAATAATACATTAAAGGGGATGACATAACAATATATGTCATTATATTTTGATCATACCTAATGTTGGCTTTATGACACATGTAATTATTTTGATGATAACAAACTATAAAATAAGTTTTATATATGAGGTTAGAATTGAATTGATTTGACTATTATGTTACTCATATATGATACTTATGTTGGTCCAATATATTAATTTGAGAATATTTGTTTGGACCTTGTTATATAAATCATATCACACTACAATCTCTAAGAGAGTAACTTTATGTGATATCATATTTGATTGGACAAATTTATGATATGATAATTAATCTTGATTAATATTGAAACTAATAATAAGTGTGGATATTGATCATTTGATTGATTTAATTGATCATGATTATATCATATCATTCAAGTATTTTTTAAATGATGGTTAAGATCAATAATAATACACATGTGTAGTAAATGGTCATTGCCTTGATTCTCTACATGCTAAGATATATGCATCTATATATACATATTGTAGTATCTTGGCTTATTTGGTGAGGTATATACAAGGCAACCAAGAGATCATGCATGCCAAGACTCAAGAAGATTATATGTCCATCCTTATGAGGATTATGTTGTGATTGATCAAGATTTGTCCAAGTTTGGTCATTCGGCTCTTGCACTATAAATACAAGGAGATTAACCATTGAAGAGAACAAGAGAAGAGACAAGAAGAAAACAAAAGCGAACATCTCACTTGAGCGTAATTCTCTTTTACTATTGTTGATTGTGAGATCAAAGAAAATTGTATTGACTAGAGTGATTGAGATAATTATTGTTAGGGAGAGGATTTAAGAGTTGAGATCGAGGTCGACTCCACCACACTTGATTGAAAGGCGATATCAAGTGGTGAGATCTTGAGAGTAGAGAAGGCTCTAAGATCGGTTGTAGAAATCCATCCTAATAATAATTCGAGGTTAAAATCCTAGAGTTGGAGAACTCTAGGCGGTGACGTACTCCGAAATTGAGTTCGGAGGAACATCGTAAACAACTACCGAGTTTTGTCTATCTTTTATTTCCGCTATTTATTTTCCACATTTTATTTAACTAGCCTAATTAATCTTTCACCTAAGATATCAAGCATAGTATGAAGTTGCTATTACAGACATAATCTTATATGATACAAAAGGCCTCAATATAAATAGGGCATGTGCATGTTGTGGAAAAGAAAAATTCTCATTTGGAATGATAATTAATTAGATATAGGTTAGTGTAGCCAAACCATCTGCCACTAAGGCACCTCTTGTGAGATATCCTCTTCTATTCCACTATTTTAGTTTAGGTCGAGAGCTTTTATTATGAGATTATAATAATCCTTGTATTTTTTTTTTACTCCCGATAAATTGGCTTGCTCACTATGCCCTTATCTTAGGGATAACCATTAGTAAGCTTTACAAGAGGGATGGGAGATATCAAACTGTCCATGACAAGTTAGCACCAGGCAACTATTACCAATATACCACAAGCATAACTACTGCCCAGAGTGTTAGACAAAGACTAGTTTCCAGCAACCTAAAACATTACAATTGCTCAACACTATCAGACACAGTCTACTGTCAGAAACCTTTAGCTAAAACAATCCCAATACAAAGACACACCATGTTTGAAACCATGTTCATTACTTACTGCCCAGAAGTAGCAGCATTGGGTCCTATGATTTTGCAGCACAGCCTCAGCACACCATTTTTAAATTCTTTGGTCAGTTGATCAAACTTGCAGCAGGAGCATTTCAGCTTCACAAAGAAGAGGTAGTTTCTTTCATCAATTTGGGGCTCACTCCTTTGTAGCTTTCTTCCATAAAACAGAAGACAACATTCGCGAGCCTGAGTCACAAACAAATCCGGTGCAAGCCCTGGGAGGTCGATCCTCACATACACCCAATGCTGACCGCCTTTGTCCACCACCACTCGCTTCTCGCACACGCCTTCTGCTCCCCTTGCCCACATTCTGTTGATCCTTCCAATCACGTTGTCACTTGTGGACCCTGTATACGGCGTACAAATGACATCACTATTTTACTGTCTAGAAACGAGAGCAGGAAGTAAATTGAGGTATCGATTTGTTAGAAATGGAAGAAGTTGTATGTATATATATACTGACATGTTTTCATGCATGCGGAGGTGAAATCACATCGTTTGCACTTGCAGTCAGGAGTGTGAATGCTGCATTCTTTCACTGAGCCTTGAATTACGAGCAAAGCGAGAAATTAATTAAACCTCAGTCAATATTGTTTGCATCAAGACCAGGAGGAAACCGAAATACCTATCAGTACTTCAGGAACTTCATGACATGTTTGTGCAGCAGGTGAAGCTCCAACAGGGGGATACCCATCTGAAATAGATGTTAAAACATAAGAAGGCGTGACAAAACAGAAGAAAATGAAGCACATTCAGTTGAAATTGAAGAATTGAGAGACACCTGGTACATCAGGGTGATACATATTGAGAATGTCGGTTTTTATACAAGCAATCATCCAAGCTGTATAATGCAGAACTAAACAATGTAAGACTCCAACCTAAAGCAATCCGAATAAGAACAGACTTGGGAGGTTTTGGAAACAAAAAACCTTCATCGTTCAAATGTGGAAACCTTGTGCTCAACACATGCGTTTCAGAACCTTCAAATTACATCAGAAATTAGACATCCAATTGCTAATTTCACTTCTGTATACCTTCAGCTTAGATTAATAAATGTGTACCTTCAGCTTCATGTTCATGTTGCGTAGATTCCGATGCAGCTTCATGTTCATTATCCCCTTCATAATCAGGACTCTCATCATCTGTTTCTTCATCTTCATTGACTGATACTGGTGACCTTTCAACATTCAGACTGGAAGTATCGCTTTTTGGGGATTCATTCAGTTTCATGGCCGACATTTCACGAAGTATATCTTCAAGTGTCATTTCATCTTCACTTGGCCATTCAGAGGAACCATGGAAATAAAGAATTTAATAAGACCAGACAATATTCATAGATCAGCAAATGGTATTTTGTCAATCTCCACAACGAGAACAGTAGAATACCTTCATCTTCAACGGACAGAATCATGTCCGGGATTTCACCTGGCCCAGATTTCTTAGATTTCTTAGATGTGTTGGAGTCTTTAGGAAGAGAAGAACGGGTACGCTTCTTATAGGGGTTTGCTTTTACACCCAAAAAAGTAACACAACATCAATAATCTTTCAATGAATTCATAACAAGGGGATTGAAAAAAAAAGCTTCCCCAGATTAAGATTTTGGGACAAACCCTCTCCAGATGAAGTTCCAGCGACAACCATGATGTATTCTTCGCTGTCCTGATCTAGCTTCAACTCTTTGATAATCACAGCCCAAGAAATACAACATCAACAACAACATCAAACACTTAAAACAACCAGCCCTAAACCCTAAACCCTAAACCCTAAACCAAGAAAATGGGACTGACCATCGGAAAGAAAGTGGAGAGTAGCATCCCGATTAGGGCATATTACGAGGAAGCTGCCATGTTTGGGTACGAACTTGAGGTGCATGTTGGTTGGATCTTTGGTGACTCGCAGAAATCCAGCGTATTTTCTCTCGGAATTATCGAAGGGGAAGCTGGGGATCTTCGGAGCTTCGGCATCGAATCTGATCATCATCTTGTCAGGTACGTTGGTGATCTCGATGTCCTCGTTTCGGACCCCTGGCATGTCCACTCGAAACGCCGATAACATGCGGCAAGTTAGGATTTGTTCGTAGGGTCCTTGACTACCCTCGATCTGGAAAGGGTGCCTCTCTGATTCGAATCGAAGAGGAAAAACAGAGGAAATCGTCAGAAAATGAGAGAGAGAGAGAGAGAGAGAGAGAGAGAGAGAGAGAGAGAGAGAGAGAGAGTTGGGAGAGCCAGAGTGAGGTCTGCAGTTACTGGGTCCGCCATTGTTGAACTGTTGAAGGTTCTTGATGGGGAGAAAATGCAAGAACTGAAGATGCGAGTGATTGAATATGACGATAACAGAGTGCTCTGTTTTGAAATAGAGAGGCTTGAAATTTGGCGGGTAAATATCATGTATGTGGCATGTTAATTACTCCCTCCGTTCCATATTAATTGACACTTAAACTAACTTTTTTTGTTCCAAAATAATTGTTACTTTCCATTTCCGGATACCTAATTTAATTATTTAACTTTAATAATTATGTTAACTTTTTACTTTTTCAAACAATAATAACTACTCCTACTCACATTCTCTCACTACCTACACCTTGATATCCGAAAAACAACTTGGAAAATAGTATCATTTAATTATAAAGGTAGTTTTTTAGTTAAACCTTGGTATGTGAAATTTTTTTAAATGTGTCAATTAATATGAAACGGAGGGAGTACATTACATGCTGGCATTTTGAAAACTACCTCGTTTCTGTAAAGAAAAATAAAATAAAATAAAAAACTATCCTAAATAATAAGAAGCGGGTAGTTCTTTTGACTTTTCTAGAGAGGGAGAGAGAAAGCAAGGGGTGTATTTCACTGCGATTTCTACGTTATCATCGCATTGAATGTGCATTTGATCTGCTGAATCTCAAGATGAATATGCTGGAAGGCATCGACAATTTCGAATTTCTCTGTAATTGGTGAAAATTCGAGTGTATTTCGTTCCTTTGAAGCAGAATTTGGAGCTTATGCTTGATGATCGCTTAATCTCAACAAGAAGGATGCAAATGAGAGGTTTGAACTAGTAATTATGGGGATTACTTTCTTCACTGCTATCAATGGAGAATCATCGAGCTTATTGTATGGATATGGATGTCCACGTTGTAACCATTTTCGTCGAGATATGGATGGTTTGGATTCAGTTCAGGTGAAATTGGTATCCGGCGATCAAATATGCAGTGATAATTGGCCTGTGTTGCTGGAGTAGAATCAAGGCAAAGCTAAGAAGAGGAGGCTGTGCGTGATGTGGGCGATTCTTAACGTAAATTCGAACCCTAGTTATTCCTATTTGAATTTGTTTGTGTAAAGTTACAATTTAGTGTTTGTTGAAAATTTGAAAGACGTGAATATGGGCAAGCATCTGCAGCATCAGTAAACTTTGCTTGATTGAAGGACAGTTCTCTTCGTTCCTATAGTTTAAAAATTAAATGTATTTGAGATGTAACTGTTGAAGCTCAGTAAGATAAACTCTAGAATTTGAGTCTGTGACAAATATGAAGTAGTGCTCAATCTTGATTTGCGACAATTGTATTCAAGGTTTAGGTATGAAATTTTGGAAGGCCAACTTGAATTGAGGAAACACTATAATCTTAGGGGTTGAGAATTTGGGATTGATTTGAGGTTCTGGTAGATGAGATTGATCATCATACAACTTACAGAGGGTGAAAAGGTGTGATTTGGAATATTCTTCATGAACTTGTACCGGTGTGAGTTCTGGAGGGATCCAAATGTAAGCAGACTTCCTCCATGCTTTAGAGTGCATGGTAGTGGCATGAAAAAGGATAACTCAAATTAATCATGAAGCTCTGGGTTATCACCAATGGACTTGTACCGAAAACTCAGGATTAAATTATAGGACTATCTAGTATTGTATACATGTTCTTGGTGTACGAAATGCATATATCTGAAAAGACAGCTGAGAGAGAAAGAAGTAGATAGTGTTTATGGTTTTCATTGTCTCTCATTTTTTGTGTAAATCATAATTCAAGTTGTATTTCTTTTTATTGTATATCTTGATATCTTGATTGTGAATATGAGTTAATGCTTCTATTATGTTGCTTGCACAAAACACTAAAAGTTTAGTTTGAAGATGCCCTTGCAATCAGAAAGCAGCCTGGCTTTCATTTACTTTGCTGGTTTAATCTTCAGTGCTGAGTGCCTGCATATTGAGATTGTACTCAAATACTTAAATGCTTAATCGCCTAAACCATCTTGGGTGGCCTGATGTCTGATCATACTTGGTCTTGACTTTCTGAAGAAAGATCTGTTTTTTGGTGGATAATAATCAAATGTTTAATTATTTTGGGTATTGTTGGAAAGTTTCTGAAGCTCGGAGCATTTCTACACTGAGCTCCCTTGAAGTATAACAGCTATTACTGTAGCAGAGTTGATACTTACTCTTTAGCTCGGAGCAGATATGATGTGGTAGTTTGATTTATCCCCCTCTTTTGCTACATGGTATCAATTTCTACATTCAATCTTAGATTTGTTGTACATAGTTGTGGTTGAATTGAAGAAAGACTGAAGTTCAGGTTTTGAATGGATGTTAACTCTTTGATGGATCTCATTCCCAGATGTTTGATCAGGAGCAGTGAGTAACAGGAAGACGGCAACATGTTTATTATCAATTAGCTTTCTTGAGCTAGATATTTCTTTTTTTTTGTTTTAAAACTATATTTGTTTGAATTCAATCTCGATTGTAAGTAATCGTATGCCCTTATGTCGATGACTGAGTACATCCTTTATTTTTGTAAGAATGTATTATATATTTATCATTTACGAGAAAAGTGAATAAAGTCCATAGTTGAAAATGGAAGACATGTGATTTGCTGTTAAACTATCAGCGATTGGCAGTGTTTTTATTTCCAGAATGATATACAATGATCACAGAACCCAGCTGGTTTTGCCATTCAAGTGTACTAAGAGTAAGACATGCAACGAGCCTAAATCTCAGAAAAAATAACGAATCAGATTTAACAGCCTTCGGTAGCAAGATACCATGAATGATATGAAACAAGATACACAATTACAAGTGCTCAACAATATACACACAGGCTACTGTCAGACAATGTCGAGATGTATAATTTCATTTGTACATTCACAGGTTGAGGCTTAAGATGAATGCAACGGAGCTCATATAGACTATATAGTATGCTCGAATTTCTCTCGTTTTGTACTAAAATGCACTCACGAGATCAATCGGATACAAGCAAGAAACCCATGAACCATTTGTGATTGCCCAGAATGTTCGACAAAAACTACTTTCAGCAATCTAAAATATTACAAGTGCTCAACAGTACTAGATACATGCTTACTGTCAGAAGCCTAAAAACAATCCCAATACAACAATATACACCATCTCTGTAACCTGGTGGTCAGCTCTATATACTTCTAAAGTCCCTAGATTCCCAAAAATCATACCCATTAATGCCCGGAATTAAGGAGCAGCACCGGATCCTACGATTTTGCAGCACATCCCGAACACCCCGTCATCTCCAAATTCTTTGGTCAGTTGATCAAACTTGCAGCAGGAGCATTTGAGCTTCACAAAGAAAAGGTAGTTCCTTTGCCCCAGCACCATATCCTCCTGTGGCACAGGCTTTCCATAAAACAGAAGACATCGGTCCCGAGTTTGAGTCACAAACAAATCAGGTCGAAGCCCTGGGAGTTCGACCCTCACATACAGCCACTGCTGACCACGTTTGTCCACCTTCACTCGCTTTTCGCACACTCCTACTCCATGTACAGACAATCTGTTGATCTTTCCGATCACGTCTTCATCCGTGGACCCTACATACCACAAATGACATCACAGATTAGCTATCTAGAAACAAGGCCAGGTATATATTGAGGTATCAATTCATTTAGAAATGGAAGTTATATATACTGACATATTTTCACGCATGCATCATCAGAATCGCATTGCTGACACTCGCACCCAGGAGGGTGAATGCTGCATTCTTCGACTGAGCCTTAAGTTACGAGCAACGGAAAGTTAAACCTCACTCGATCTTATTTGCTTCCAGACTGGGAGAAAAATATTCGTACCTATTAGTATTTCAGGAACCTCATGATTGGGTTGTTCAGCAGGTGAAGCTTCAGCATGGGCTGATTTCTCTGGAATAGATGTTAAAACATAAGAAAGCCTGACAAATCAGAACAAAATGAAGCAGACTCAATTGAAATGAGAATTAACACACCTTTTGCATCAGGGAGCTTGATTTTGAGAACGTCTCTTGCTATGCAAGCAATCATAGTAGCTGTATAATGCAGAACTAAACCATGTAAGACTCTAACTTAAAGCAACCCGAATAAGAACTGACTTGCGAGGTTTTCAGGGGGAAAAACACCCTTCATCAAGACTGGGTGAAAATATTAGCACCTATTTGTATTGCAGGAAGTGTATGATTGGTTTGCTCAGCTGGTGAAGCTTCAACAGGGGGAGACTCCTCTGACATAGATGTTAAAACATAAGAAAGCCTGACAAAACGGAACAAAATGAAGCAGATTCAATTGAATTGAGAATTGACACCTTTTGTATCAGGGACATTAATCTTGAGAATGTCTCTTTTTATGCAAGCAATCATCCAAGCTGTATAATGCAGAACCAAACCATGTAAGACTCCAACATAAAGCACCCGAATAAGAACAGACTTGGGAGGTTTTGGGAAAAACCTTCATCATCCAAATCGGGAAAATTTGCCGTGGACGACGTTGCCTTTTCGGAACCTTCTTCAGATTACAAGAGAGAATGAATTCAGACATCAAAGCACCCGGTAATGATTAAAGCATTAATAACTAAACCGAGAAAAGCGTACAAACCTTTTGCCTTACTGACTGATTTCTGTGAAGGACCCTCTTCACATTCGGTCGACCCTTCACAATTACAGCCCAAGAGCACAACATTAAACATCTGAGTTAGAGCTCTTGGCACGTAAATACCAGAGACTAAACAAAACTTGCGCATCACGCATTTGATCAGGACAGAATTTCTAAGTAAATGAGTTTAAGTTTGCAGTCCTCACCTTCAGACTTCTTGATGGTTTTACCAGGAGAACCCTCAACTTGCTCAGTTTTATCAGAACCTTCAATTTTAACAGCATCCACATTGCTTTCTTCAACTGTACCTTCAATGTCACAAACCAGATTTTAGATTGATAAATATATACCTTCAAAAATCAGCTGGGAGTGTTCTTAGATTGATAAATATATACCTTCAGCTTCATGTTTGGGTTCCTCAGAAGAAACATCCTCCTGCTCAGATTCCGGTATATCTTCAAAAAAGCCACACGAGAAGCATATTCTTCGACTCCCAATCGCAGCAGCGCCCAAATGATCACAGTGGAAATCCCCATCTAAAGACTCAAGTAAAACAACATAGCATCAAAAATGGCAATTCCAAATCCCCAACTAAACAAACACCAGAAAACAAATAAAGAAACACAACATGACATTCACCATAAAGATTGTAAGGAAGGATAGACGGATATTCGTGGTATCGCTGTAGCACAGGTTTTAAGCAGAGAAAAGCTTTAGGATCAGGGCAGACAATTAAGAAGCAGCCATATTTAATAGGCACCAACTGGATGCCCATAGGAGCAGGCTCTTTTGTTAGTTGCACAACTCCAGAATGTTCTCTCACAGCATCGTCAAATGGAAATGTCTCGATTTTCGGAGCTTTCCCAGTGAATGCCATCTTCCAGTGTTTAGGTACCCTGAACAGCTGCGAGATTTCATCTGGAACCCCTGGCATGTCCACTCGAAACACGCTTCCTACCTTCTCGATTTTGATGTGTTCGTACGATCCATGGAGACCCCGGTAGCCATTGATCTGGAATGGGTGCTTCTCTGGTTAGGGTTTGGAAATGGAGGAAATGGTCAGAAAAAAAGAAATGGTGGAAAACAGAGTAACTAAGAGAGAGAGAGAGAGAGAGAAACCTGGTTCGATGTAATAGATGTCGGGAAGTCTTTTGGGAAGTTTTCTGTCCACCATTGATGAGGGTTTCTTGATTGGGAGAAGATGCAACAATTGAATTTGACGACTGGAGTTGACACGGGGCTTCACGCTACCTTTGTGTTTATAGAGAGAGAGAGAGAGAGAGAGAGAGAGAGAGAGAGAGAGAGAGAGAGAGAGAGAGAGAAAACAGATTTGAAATTTGGCGGGCAAATATTGTTGAGGTTGTTGTGGTTTTAACAGCCTTAACGAACCACTGCTTTTCAGTTTTATTTACTCATTTTACCCCGCTGTCGAACAAATATGGAAATGATTTATGGTGGGCAAGACAACTTTTAAATATTTTGTTGTTATAAAACTTGTATATTCCCTCCGTCTCAAATTAATTGACATTTTGATCAAATTTTGACCGTCATTTATTCATAAATTACCATGGGTTATAATGTGAAATTACCGTCATTGGAAAGATACGTAACTAAAAATTACAATGGAGGTAATTTCATATTGTTACTCGTTGTAATTTGTGAATAATTAATTGTCAAAATTTGGTCAATGTGTAAATTAATTTGGGATGAAGGGAGTATTTAGATATTAAATTGAAAATAAAAATAAGATTGGCTGCTATAACTATAATGCTATATATAAATTGTGTAAAATTAATTTTTATCTATAATTTTTATAATTTATAAAAAAAGTAACTAGTATATACATGACGGACAAGGTTCATTCAATTTATGGTATCATTCCGAGAAGAGTTGAAGGTTAGTGAATATCTGGGAAGACCGGTGGATACCGAGACCCACATCCTTCTGTCCAGTGACACCCCCCAAACAGGAAGCCCGACTGCTGAAGGTTAGTGACTTGATTGACTATGCTCAAAATGGAGAGTTGACTATCAGGTCAGCATATGCATTCCTGACGGAGGAAGCAAATAGGAATCAACCACAATGCAATAGTAAAGTAGATCTTTCGATGTGGCATCGATTATGGAGTCTAAATCTACCCCCTAGAATCAAAATAGAGATTCATGCTTTGATAGAATGTGCAGGAGCCAAAGCGGTATGAACAAATCTTAACTGGGAGGGACATCGAGCAATTATCGACATCCTGGAGGAAGTCAGGAGGAAGGAGGAGGACAGGATGGAAGATATGATAGCCACACTCTGGGTATGCTGGAATATCCGCAACAGGTGGGTGCACAAGGGAGTTTGAAACCGAATTCAGACAAGTCAAGGAGAGTTTGAAACCGGAACAACTGGTTCTAGCTCACCGCTGGAATGCACCACCACCAAATCTTGTGAAAATAAACTTTGATGGAGGAAGGATGAATGACACTGGATATGGCTAGGGGATGGTGATTAGAGACCCCAATGGGGTGTGCCTGTTCTCGGCGGTGAAACAAGGCATGGGTAGCAGCACTCCTGAAGTGGAGGAAGCTCGAGCCGCATTCTTTGCACTATCTCTCACAGCACCGTTGGGATACCGGGATGTCATTCTTGAAGGAGATTCCCTATCTCTGATATCCAAGCTACAGAAGCGATATGCCCCCATGTCTGAAATTGGATCATTTATTTCAAGTTTGCTTAGTTTGGCTAGTAGTTTTAATTCATGTTTATTTTCGCATGTGAACAATCCCGAAATTGTGTTGCCCACGAATTAGCTCACTTATTACCATGTGACTTTTCTGTTAGATCATGGACCGGGGGGGTGGACTCCCAGCCATTCTCGGCCTGATTGTTGAGGATGCTTGTCCTCGCAAATATTGTTAAGGTAGTCGAAAGTAAGACACAAATCGTGTCTTCCTCAAGACTCGCATCATTGTCCTCGCAAATATTGTTAAGGTAGTCGTGGTTTGTGTGTCACAGTAGAAATTTTTTTTGAAGTGATGGAGTTGGAAGCAAATTTGTGAGAATTATCCCAAGGGATGATGGGTTTCCATGTGTGTTACTCAGCAGTCAGCACAATACTATTTTAGTATCTAGGAACATTTGGCTAGTAAAATTTTGGATAAGAATCGTCCACTTTCACAAATTGGTCAAACTTACTTGTATTTAGCTGTGTTAATTGGATGAGAAATTTTTTTGTGTAGGATTCATTATTTCGTACTTAGAAAAACTTTTTAGGTTAATTGGAAGGAAAAGACAATTGTTTGCTTAAATTCTACCTAATACTCCATACAATTAAATGGTAAATCAAGCAAAGTTACATACACAAGAAATAGAAAAAAAAAATTATAAAAAGAGAGATAACGTCAACGTATCCAACATATATATCATGCTCCTATGAGATTTTGCTTTCACAATCTATACCGAGAAATTTTACATATAAAAAATTAATATAAAATAAATAAATACTTGAAAGATGTATATACACATGAAATTTTAAAAGTTATGTTAATAAACTTTATGCATAAAAAATGAATATAAAATAAATAAATGGTTGAAAAATGAAATGTGTATAAATATAGAATTTAAAAGTTAAAAATGAATATAAATAAATAAATTCTTAGAAAACATATTGAGTCTATGTAGGAATACATCAATGTACCTGGCTTGTAGAACACCAACTCCAACAAGGTTTATATGGCCTTTTGAAACAGGTATTAACTCTTTCATGAATCTCATTAATTCCCAGATGTTGGATCAGGAACAGTGAGTCAGATTACTGTATATAACAGGCAAGATACCATCAAGGCATGAATGATATGAAACAAGATACACAATTACAAGTATCATTCACAGATTGAGGCTTAACATGAATGCAACGAAGCTCATTTATACTATGCTCGAATTTCCTCCCATTTTGTATTAAAATGCACTCATGAACCATTTGCATAAGTGCCCAGATCGAGTGTTAGACAAAGACTACTGTTTTCAGCAACCTAAAACATTACAAGTGCTCAACAGTAGTATTAGACACCATGCTTACTGTCAGAAGCCTAAAAACAATCCCAAATACAACAATATACACCATCTTTGTAACCTCGTGATCAGCTCTATCTATACATTTCTAAAGTCCGTAAATTCCCAAAAATCATACCCATTAATTCCCAGAATTAAGGAGCAGCACCGGGTATGATTTTGCAGCACATCCCGAACACCCCGTCATCTCCAAATTCTATTTTCAGTTGATCAAACTTGCAGCAGGAGCATTTGAGCTTCACAAAGAAGAGGTAGTTCCTTTGACCCAGTAACATAAGCTCCTGTAGCACATGCTTTCCATAAAACAGAAGACATCGGTCCCGAGTTTGAGAGACAAACAAATCAGGTGCAAGCCCTGGGAGTTCGACCCTCACATACAGCCACTGCTGACCGCCTTCGTCCACCTTCACTTGCTTTTCGCACACTCCTGCTCTACTTACAGACAATCTGTTGATCTTTCCTATCACGTCGTCATCTGTGGACCCTACATACCACAAATGACATCGCTGTTTTACTATCTAGAAACAAGGACAGGTATATATTGAGGTATAATTCGGCTAGAAATGGAAGTTATATATATACTGACATAATTTTATGCATGCGCCATCGGAATCGCATTGCTTGCAATTGCACAAAAGACGGTGAATGCTGCATTCTTCGACTGAGCCTTAAATTACGAGCAACAGAAAGTTAAACCTCACTCAATCTTATTCCCGTCTAGGCTGGGAGAAAAATATTAGTACCTATTATTATTTCAGGAACATCATGACTGGTTAGTTCAGCAGTTGAAGCTTCAGAAGTGGTGAACTCGTCTGGAATAGATGTGAAAACATAAGAAAGCCTGACAAATCACAACAAGGGAGAATGAAATCAGACATCAAACGATCCGGTAATGATTAAAGCATTAGTAAGTAAACCGAGAAAGGCTTTACGAATGGACAAACCTTCAGCGTTACTGACTGTTTTCTGTGAAGGACCCTCTTCACATTCTGTTGAGCCTTCACAATTACAACCCAGGAGTGCAACATGAAACATCTGAATTAGAGCCCATAGCACGTACGTACAGGAGACTGAACAAACCTTGCGCATCACCTTCAGACTTGTTGCTGGTTTCACCTGGAGAACCTTCAACTTGCTCGGTTTTCTCAGAACCTTCAATGTTGACAGCATCCACATTGCTTTGTTCAACTGTATCTTCAATGTCACAAACCAGCCACAATTATATTGGATTGTGCCATCAAATTTCAAAGTAAAGCAATGCATGCTTGCAATTCTCACCTTCTCCCATGTTGACGGATTTTCCAGAAGAACCCTCGACTTGTTCAGATTTCAAAGAACCTATCAAGTTATTAGCAGAAAAAGTAACAGATACATATATATATATATATAAAGCAGCTGGAAGGGTCTTTAGATTGCTAAATATATACCTTCAGCTTCATGTTTGGGTTCCTCAGAAGAAATATTGACCTGCTCAGATGTCGGTATATCTTCGAAAAAGCCACACAAGAGGCATATTCTTCGACTCCCAACCGTAGCAAACCCCAAATGATCACAGTGGAAATTCCTATCTAAAAGACACAAAAAAAAAAAAAGAACAACATAGCATCAAACATGGTAATTCCAAATCCCCAACAAAACAAACACCAGAATATAAATCAAGAAACACAACATCACATTCACCATAAAGATTGTAAGGATGGAGAACCGGATATTCGTCGACTTGTTCGCGTTGCACAGGTCTGAAGCAGAGTAAAGCATTAGGATCAGGGCAGACAAGTAAGAAGCAGCCACATCCAATAGGCACCATCCGGATGCCCATAGGAATAGGGTCATTGGTGAGTTGCACCAATCCAGAATATCTTCTCTCGACATTGTCAAAGGGGAAGGTGTCGATTTTTGAAGCTAGCCCGGTGAATCCCACCTTCCAGTTGTGTTTGTGTAACTTAAAAAGCTGCAAGACTTTATATGGAACCCCGGGCATGTCCAATCGAAACACGCATCCTTTCTTCTCGATTTTGATGTGTTCGTACGATCCACGGAGACCCCGGTAGCCACTGATCTGGAATGGGTGCTTCTCTGGTTAGGGTTTGAAAATGGAGGAAATCGTCAGAAAAAATGGTGGAAAACAGAGTAACTAATACAGAGAGAGAGAGAGAGAGAGAGAGAGAGAGAGAGACCTCGAACGATGTAATAGATATGGGGAAGTTGTTTTTTGTCCGCCATTGATGAAGGGTTTGTTGATTGGGAGAAGATGCAACAATTGAATTTGAAGATTGGAGTTGACACGGGGCTCCAACCTACCTGTGTGTTTAGAGAGAGAGAGAGAGAGAGAGAGAGAGAGAGAGAGAGAGAGAGAGAAGAGATTTGAAATTTGGCGGGCAAATATTGTTGAGGTTGTTGCGGTTTTAACAGCCATAACGAACCGCTTTTCAGTTTTATTCACTTATAATTTCCCCCAGCTTACGGACAAATATGAAGAGGGAGGAAAATATTCATCAAGTTTTTAGAGATTGGACCATGATAACCATCTTGATTCAAGATGGTTCTTAACCATTTTGAATTGGTCATATTTCACATTTTTGTAACTTTTATTAATAGTTTCTTTAATAATTATATATATTTATCAATTATAATAATATAATACTTATTACTTAAGTTAAAAAAATATAATAATAGCCTAATTTTGTCAAGTAGACGATACATATTTTATACATAATTTTATATTTATGAAATAAATATAAACTAATAATTATTTTTAAATAAATTATAAGTTGTAGTAACTCTGAAAATAATAAAGCATACATTTAAAATAATTTAAATACACTTATATTTAACTTTATTAGTGATTTAGAAAAAATGCAAGATGGTTAAGAACCATCTTGCGTCAAGATGTTTATCATTTTCGTTTACAGATACAGGTTGCAGGGGTGGAAAATTCGGGTTCGGTCAATTTGGGTATTTGGTCAAAAATCTCAAACTCGGATCTTGATTGAATTTAATTCGGACATAAAACCAGACCTGAACCCGAACCTGAATGATCAAATTTGACCGAATGATTGAATCTAATTTTTTGTCAAAACTAAAAATTAACTTAATACAAAATTTTTTGACCTAATATGACCATTTGACTGAATGACCGAACTTGACCAAATACGAAATTTGAACCTCTTTACGTGAGTTATTAACATTATCTTCATATTCGGATAAGGTAAATCCAAACCCGAATTGACCGATAATTCTAAATTTTAACCAAAATTCAGTCAACCTAAATTTGAGTACCAAACCTGAAGCTCACCCGAATTTTAATTCGGTCATAACTGAATTTTAAATTCGGTTCATTGATGACTATTGAGAATTATCCCGAGGGATGCAGCTTTTACAAATATTGTTGAGGTAGTCACGGTTTATGGGTTTTCATGTGTGTTTGAAGCTAATCTGTGAGAATTATCCCAAGGGTGATGGGGTTTTCATGTGTGTTACTTACTCAGTACAATATTACTTTAGTATCTAGAAACATTTGGCTAGTAAAATTTTCGATAAGAATTTGTCAACTTTCACAAATTGGTCAAACTTACCTGTATTAATTAGTTGATAAGAATTTAGTTACAAAAACCTGGAGATCAAAGCTGATTGCTTGCCCCTCATTCTCCGACTGCAAGCACGCGCTGTCCAGTAAATGATCTTTCGTGAGGAGAGACGGGAATAGTGCGGTCCACCAAGGGCCCAATTTAGTCGGATAGAAAAAATTCCCACTTGCTTTTCGTCGCCCACCTTTTTACTATTGTCGCTCACCTTTCGCATAATATTTTCAACCCACGCCCTTGAACCTCATAACTTCACTCTCCACTATCTCTCTAGTTTATCTCTCTAAAAAACGCTCTCAACCATCAACCACCACAAACCACCCTCATACCGGGATTCAATCGACAAATTTGAGGTATGTTTCGAATTTGTAATTTGAATTTATGGTTTTATGTTTTGTAAATATTAATTTCGAACGAAAAAGCAAAAAAAAAAATAAAAAAACGGTGCCGACGGGGCCAGACGCACGCAAGATCGGCGGCTTGCCATGCGTCTGCAAATTGGCCCAGTTTAAATTTTTTTTTGGTTTTTTTGTTTTATTTATTAATATTAATTGTTATTATTGTTATATTTATTAATATTGTTATTGTTATGTTTATTAATATTGTTATTGTTATTTTTATTAATAGTGTTATTGATAATAATTGCTATTAATATTATTATTGTTAATAATTGTTATTAGATTATTGTTAAATAATAAATAAAAATTAAATATTATATTTATTATTAAAGTTAATATTGTTATTATTAAATATGAAAATTATTAATATTGTTATTATGAATATTATAGTTAATTATGTGTTAATTTGATAATTATTAGTGATTAATGGTGTTATTTTTATTAATATTGTGTTATGAAAATTAATATTGTTAATATCAATATTAATGTTATGCATGTGTTAATATGACAATTAGTAGTGATTAATATCAGTGATATTGATTCGTTGTTAATATTTGATGCGTTAATATTATTTAGTGATTAAGCATGTGTTAATGTTAGTGATTAATTAGTTTAGAAAAAAATGGTAATTGTGATGTAGGGCTAAGTTTACGGATTAGTGTATATTCCGAATAGTTTATATGTAGTTGTGTTAGAAGGATGTTGAGTTTGGATGATTTTGGTTGTTGTTTGTAAGTAAGTTGGCGTATGTAGTTGGTATGGGTAATTTATTCATAATCCAACTTAATTGTCAATTTATGTACTAATAACTCCAAATGATGACATAATAGTTATGTCACATCCATTTAATAACTTAGGTACTCAACAACCAGTTGATACGTAGGTGGATATATAGGTTATTTTGTGATGGTACGTTAGGATAATAATTATGTTAATGTATAGTTATTGTATGTTAGTTGTATACGTGAAAGAAAGAGGTTGAGTTTTGGGTCATATTAGTGTCCAAGGAGAGTGTGTGTTGTAACCTGATAATGTATGGTTGAGAAGGTTAATCAATGCCCCGCATCAACTCTTGTTTATCTGTTTGGTCCCCAAAAAGTAGCCCACTGTCAGCAGTGAAATTGAGCGAGGTCTGCAGTGCTCTGGGAGTTAGAAGCGTATCAGATTCGGTACAATGCAATGTTTCTATTGTGCAGCCTGGTGGGACAACAAGATAAGGCGGATCTGAAAGAGAAGCTAGTAGTGAAAGTGCAGTACAAATCGTGTTGGACTTTCTTGCATGTAAGATTCATAGGTTCATCAAAGCATAGATGGACCTGTGAATCTTACATGCAAGAAAGCCCAACACGATTTGTATTAGACCCTTCACTACTAGATTCTTTTCAGATCCGCCTTATCTTGTTGCCCACCAGGCTACACAATAGAAACATTACATTGTATCGAATCTGATATGCTTCTAACTCGAGCAATCAGACCTTGCGCATTTCATCACGGCGTTATTTTTTGGGAACCAAACAATTAAACGAGAAGTCGGTACGGCTGACGAAAGTCTTTTTCAACCATATATTAACAGTTAAACAACACACTCTCCTTGGACAATAACATGATCCTCTTGCCTCGTGACATGACTTAGGTAACCAACACACGCTAACCCATTTGCGCATATTCTTGCGACTTAAATGATTAGGATGTTATGTATGTCTTCATTTTGCAGGTGATCTAAAATGGTAGGGAAGGGCAAGGGCCGCGGGTTTCTGGACCGGGCGAATCGACTTGTGAGTGGTTGGAGGGGGGGTGAGTCTGGGGACCCCCACAGACGCAATGTGACTGCGTCAACTCGCCGTGCTGGTCGTGGTACGGATGCAGGTGATGCAGCGGGGGGCCAGCCCGAGGACACGGGTAGTCAGGCCATGGATTTCGTTGACCATCTCAACCAGGCCATGGATGAGTCTAGCGGCTCTACAACATCGGAGTCGGGGGACGATGAGACAGGGGAGCCCGAGATGCAGATGATCCCGACCTCCATCGCCAATTTTTCGACTACTGGGCCAGGTTACAGGCCATCAGGTTTCATGCCGATGAGGGATGCATCAGGGAAGTTTGCCCCAATTCGAAAGGGTGGGCAGGGAAGCGATTACGCTCGTGACGCTGGTTCAAGTAGCGTATATCGAAGAGGAAGCGTGGCGGCAAACAATTCCTGGAAGATTGGTGGTAACGTTCCCGGGGGACCTGCAATTCCCTCATTGATACCGAGCTTTGGAGGTCACATTGCTCGGGTAATATGGGAGGGTCGCGAGCGTTCGCCTCGTGTTGTCCTTGATTGCCTGACGAAGAAGAATGCGTTGAGGGAGTTGTGGTCAGTACACGCACAGTTGGAACCTGAATGCCAGGCTGCACTGGGAAGAATCCAAATAACCAACTTGCCGGAGCTGATGTACGATCACATCGACTCGACGTTGATCTTGGCGTTCGTTGAGAGGTGGCAACCCGACACAAACACATTTCACCTTCCCTTTGGTGAAATGACGATCATGTTACATGATGTGCAACATATATTGGGTCTTGCAGTTGATGGCTTGATGCCTGAAGGGCTTCCTCGGGAAGTCGTTAACCAGTACGTGCCCGTGATTTTTGAAAAAACAATGGCGGAGCTGAAGGCTGATAGCATTTATGATAAGGGTGGCATAGCTGACTCCCATTTGAGGACGATCAGTTTAACGACCAGTTTTCCCATTCCCCATAGGATACAGGCGTGGTTGTTGAGCATGCTCGGTAACACTATCCTTGTGGACAAATCGAGGGATAGAATTAGGCCGCATCCGTGGCCTAGCACTGATGTTATCGTTGATCGCATTGCTTGGGGGATGGTGACCTTGGCGTTCCTTTACCGCCAGTTAGGGATGGGGAGCAGGGCCGGGACAGCCAAGATGGCCGGGTGTTTGACCCTGCTGCAGGCCTGGATCTACGAGTACTTTCCTGATTTTAGGCCACACGCGGAGCAACCAGTTAATGGGCCTCGGGCGAGCAGGTGGTCCCCCATCCGCCACCCAAGTTCGGGACAGCGCCTACGACTGTTGAGGGCCTCGTTGGATGCGTTGACGCCGGATCATGTGAGTTGGGCCCCGTACGGTCCTGCCCCGTACAAGTCATGTACCAGGACGTTGTACAATGGAGGCATTCGTGCATACGACATCATCGAGCATGCATGCCCGATCGTGTCGTTCGGCAGTTAGGGCACCTACAACATATCCCACGGCGATTATCAGTCCCCAAGAGCGCTGAACGACCGGCGAAGGGCCCCTACAAACTGGAATTCGTGGAGGCTAACGTCAGCGCTGACTGGGCGGGGTTTCCAATTTACAACAAAATGTCAGTGCGTGATGTTCCCCGCACGAAACAAGTGTCGTGGGAATCGGATGTCGCCATAACGATCGTATGCACATTCACATAAATTTTTGAACAACAATGCCTCCGCAAGCCAATCGACAGTGGAGGACCTTCCGACACACGAACAGGTACACTTAAACCCTCATCATAATTAATTATTTTTTGTTTTATTTTTAGTTGTATTTTTGATTGGTCTGACCACTTTTTTTTGTATTTTTTTTTTTGTATAAAAGTGGGCCTATACATGGGCATCATTAGTTCAACGGGGGAGGCACCAGTTCCAAGCGGACGATGAGACAGCGACAATTAATCGTGCTTGGTACGATGAGATGGTCGATTTGCACGGGCGTTGGTGCCATCAGATGCACATTGAAGTCCCCCAGGAGGAAGATGATGATGAGGAGGAGTAGATGGTGTTGTTTAATTTCATTGTTTTTATTGTACCCTAAACTAAGTGTGGCTTTGTGTTGAACTAATTACCTGATTATGCGGTCAGTTTTCAAATTTGTGTTTTTATTGTTTTTTTAATGGGTGTATGTATACAACGTTACAACTACAACAATCATTGGCGTTGAGCGGCCCTAATAGCCTGCCATCTATCAATACGAGCCTGGAAAGGCTCATCCCAACCCTCAACAGTTATGTCTCTAGCTGCTCGCCATCCAATATGAATCGGCGGTAGAGGGCAGTCATCCCGTAAATGTATAAGCATGAAGTGGTTATTGTATCGCACAATTCCCTGAACTTTCGCAGGTCCCGTAAGTCTAGGCCCTCCTCTTATGGGTAATATTGATATGCATAGTTCAGCTGTCTGCGATCGTGGACCAGGAGGTGTTGACAAGAAGACCCACATCATATTCATCGTTGTCGCAGCTGGAAATAAGTCATTTGGAGCCGACATCCAATGTTCGAACGGGGCTGGCCCAGCCAAGTGGCCGTAAATCCGTGCGTGTGTCTCAAGGAAAATCTCCTTGCTGTTAGAAAACGCAGAAACATATGCATTTTCACTCGCCCGCAACTCAGTGCTCATTGAGACCCTAGCGATTGACCACTTTTCCTGATCCCCGTAACCTGCCTCGCCACGCATCCAACCCACGCTGCCATCAGCTTCCACATCCGTCCATCCAACGACGTATGGCAGAATGAAATGTGGCAAAGCGTCCTCGAACGGGAACGGTTCTTGACGCATCCGGTTGATACCTGCGAATCATATTAACTTAAGTTATAAACAACAATATATGGTCACTATTGAAACCAAACAAGTACTATAAATATATGCAAACCTGTTGACCCCATCCCAACTGATGAAGAATCGTTCCCTTTTTCCTCGATTTAAATTGCCGTTGTCTTGCTACCCCGTCCCGATGATCGTCCGTACTCAAACGCACTGGGATTGCGTCGCGTTGATTTTGATGTCTTCGGTCTGCCGCCGGGGGCTTGTCATGGATCAGAATATACTCACCGCCGGATTCAACTTTCCATTGAGGACACCGCTTACGTGTCGCATAACCGCTGGTCACTCTCCAACTCGTTAGCCAGTTCCTCAAAATGTTCTAAGTCTGTACCTGTTGGAATATCATTTGAGCATGCAGCTTCACCATCGCCAATCACTGACAGTTGTCTCCAAAACACATTTATCCGTGTCAGCGGAATTGGCTCTCAAAATGCGTAAACTTCCATCATAGAACACGCAAGACGGAGAAGGTGGGTCCTCGACACTGTGTGATCGCATAAGTAGCATTCATTTTCATACCTCATCGCCAGCATCTTATTGAGCTCATACGACATAAGGTCCAACGCATGATGAGATACTCTTCCGTGCAAATTCTTAAAGAAATGAGATCGACCTAATTCCCTGTGCGTGCTCCTTGACTGTTCAAGCTCCCTCTTAATCTCCGTATGTTGATTCTCCAAGTGAAAGTGAATCTTCGCAAACACACGATCGAAGGTGCCTCTGGAACTGCCGATATAATACTTTAGTGATGAATGCTGGCTCTCAACTCTTGAAGTGGCTGTGTTCCCCATATGAGGTACGTTGTCGGTCCAAGCACAAACAAATTTTTCCTTATGACTCAGCCACGTTCCCGTAAGATAATCAATTATCGGTTTGTTTTGCCCGATCCACGCGTTAACAACCTCTTTCCACTTGACATTGAAATCTCCAACAGTCTTCGCATGTACAAGGCCGTTCCAGAAATGATGTCTGAAATGAAGCCCGAGTCCGAGCTTCTTGCCCCCAGTAAGGACATTCACTTTGTTCTCCACATCATTCGCAATATGCCACACGCACAAAAGATGATGCACATTTGGGTAAACCCTGGCGACAGCCCCCAACAAAGCATCCTGCTTGTCCGTCACAAACACGGATGGAATTACATCGGTACCCAACAATTCATACACTCTCCACAATAGCCACTCATAAGATTCCATCTTCTCGTCCCGCATGAACGAGTAAGCTATCCGGAAGTTGCGGTTCGTCGGTGTCATGCCTACGAGCTCACATAAAGGCCACTTTGCCTTGTTTGTCTTGTACGTTGTGTCAATGAGAATGACATTTGGGTACGTACGTAGCAACTTCAACGAGTAAGGATGGCATAAAAACACCTGACGGCTCGCCGCCATCATAATCGACAAAAGAGACGCACCGCCGAGTTTCGCCATGCGCGCAAGCATTGTCCCGCACCGCCCTACCATCCAATTCCTCGCGCATCTTTGCCCGCTCGTTGTAAACTTGCTTCACGCTTATCGCAGATGCGGGAACCTAATCTTCAACGACGCTTGTATCGCCGCCGGTGCACCCCGTGTTGGTCATATCCGGACATGTTCTTTCATTTCAGAGGTTAATGGATGTCCGCGATGCCCTTCCTCGCATTACACGATGAAGGCATGATTGTGCTTCCCGGTCACCGTCGCACACTCTAACTCGCCATTCCTTTCATTGCGAGTCCACGCAACAATGGCGAATTTACATTGGCACGCCTTCGCTGACGCCTCCGACGAGCCGCATCATCTAGATCGCTCAATTTGCCACGATACTTTCCGCATCTCCAAAGACTTCAAATAACACCTTAACGGACTATCGGCATCTTTTCTCTTGTCTGGCCCGCATAAAACCTAAAACCGATTGTCGCAGCTACTCCATTGGCCCAACCTTGCAACGCTTCAATATTCTCGAACACATTTTGCGTTACAAAATGTGAGGAGTAATCAACGCCGTCCCCGCCAAAGTCCTCCAAAACAACCTACAAACAATAAAAACAATTATTATTAATATACTAATAATAACTGGTATACTAATTCGTAATAATAATGTTAGTAGCTTCAACATTAATAAATAACAAACAATTCTAATATTAATTATCATAATAATAATATTATTAAAAAAAACATTGTAACATAATTAACATAATAATAACAATTAACAACATTATTTACCATAATGATATTATTTTAAATAAATAAATAATACTTTTAACAACATTTACTAATATTGTTAATAATATCAACAACACTTATAAACAACTTGTTTTAATAATATTAATTAACATAATTTAAACATAATAATTATAATTAATAACATTAAATATTAATAAAAATTTTATTTAAATAACAATATTAACAATAAAAATTAGCATAATTAACATAATATAATAATAATAACAACACTTCTAAACATCTTATTTATGATAATATGTTTTAACAAAATTTACATAACAATTATAATTAACGACATTTATTACCTTAATAATATTAACATAAATAAATAAATAATATTTTTTACATAAACAATAATATAAAAATTTTATAAAAACTAAAAAAAAAATAAAACGAAAATTTTTCCCGGAAAATCACGGCTGCCGCGCCCAGATCCAGCAAGGCCGTACGCTGCAGTGCATCATGGCGGCATACCATGCTGTTGTCAAGACGATCCGCGGCCACGCCGCGCCCGTGGATTCCGCGGCAACCGTGCATTTCCGGAAAAAATTTTCGTTTTATTTTTTTTTTAGAATTTAAATTTTACAAACTAACCCCTTGTTCTTCACTTGAATTACCACCTTCTATTGACATTTTAGGTTGAATTTCTAAAATAAATCAAAATTTTAGAGAGAGAAAGAGAGGAGAGAGAGAGAGAGAGTTTTAGAGAGAAGGTGAATTGAATTATATAAAGGGCAAAAACGTCTTTTGGAGGGGCGACATTAGTAAAAAGGGGGGCGGCAAATAGCATTACCCAAAAAATTTGGGTTGGGGCATGTCCCAACGAAATAAAGATGTATATAGTAAAAAAAAGAGTGATAATGTCAACGTATCCAACATCTATATCATATGCTTCCAGCTTCTATGAGTTTTTGCTTTCACAAGCTATATTGAGAAATTTTACATATAAAAAATTAATATAAAATAAATAAATACTTGAAAGATGTATATAGACATGAAATTTTAAAAGTTGTGTTAATAAACTTTATGCATAAAAAAAATGAATATAAAATAAATAAATGGTTGAAAAATTAAAAGTTAAAAAATGTAAATAAATAAAATCTTAGAAAATGTATCAATATAAAATATAGAAGTTATGTGAATAAAAGTATTAATTCCCCAATATATATGTCATAGGCCGATAAATGTAATCCAATCATAATTTTTTAACTGTTAACCTCTGACTAAAATGAAAACAGACGAAATTTGATTGTTAGTTGTAGGCTGTGAAGTGTACAATCTGGGAACTGGAAAGGGTACAACAGTCTTGGAGATGGTGACAGCATTTTTAGAATGCTGGTGCACAAATGACAATTTATGTTGTTTCTATGGGTTAAAGTTTTCAACTTGTCTAGAATTTGAATGTACAAATATTTTTCCTTGACAAGAATGTGGATATGTATCTCCTTGCTGATTGGCACTAGTTCTTGTCATGGCTGAGCGGCGATGTCCTGGTGATTTGGAGGTTGTATATGCCTCAACAGAGATTTTCTTCCTAAAGCTGATCTTTTATACCTAAACACTTCTATGAGTATCTCGTCCTGGAACAACCATCTTTTTGAATGAATCCGGTTTTTCATCTTATTCGTTTCCTTTCTTTTTGGGTACGATTGGGATGAATGTTGCTGAAATAAGGTTCGAACAGATCGAGATGAATAGAGACTGTTTTTATGAGACCCGGCAAGCATTCTTTTTGGGCAGATTCAGATATAGGCAAAACTTACTCCTACAAGCACAATGGCCCATTGTTTGCAGTGGACTCTTTTTCTTTATTCTTGTGATTTTTGCTTCACTAGCCATTTGTGGCTCAAGTATATTGGTACATGCTGCTGCTACATTCTGCTACACTACAAAACCTTTATTTTTTGTAAGAATGCATTGCTGTATATATCATCATTTATGAGAAAAGTGAATAAAATCTTTTGTTCAAAAATTAGCATTACTGGTAACCTGTATGGTTACTATTTGTATCTTTTGCAGAATGGAATGTAGATGAGTGTTTATTTCCAGAATGATAAACATTGATCACAGAACCCAGCTGGTTTTGCCATCCAAGTGAACTAAGAGTAAGACATGCAACGAGCCCAAAACTCAGACAAATAACAAATCAAATTCTACAGCCTTCATTTGCAGCAGCAAGTGCTCAACAATATACAAACAGGTTGCTGTCAGAGAACTAAAACAACAATTGCAAATGCAATACACACCAATCTCTGTAACCCGGTAAGTTCGGTCTATGTGTTTCCATTAATTCTCAGAAGGAGCAGCATTCGGTCCTATGATTTGGCAGCACCACCTAAGCACCCCATCATCTTCAAATTCTACCATCAGCTTATGGAACTTGCAGCAGGAGCATTTGAGCTTCACAAAGAAAAGGTAGTTCCTTTGACCTAGTACCATATCCTTTTTTGGCTGAGGCAACCCATAAAACAGCAGACATCGGTCCCGAGCCTGAGTCACACACACTTCAGGTGCAAGCCCTGGGAGGTCAACCCTCACATACACCCACTGATTGTCTGTGTGCACCAACACTCTCTTTTCACACACTCCCTGTGCTCCAGTCATCCACAATTTGTTGATCTTTCCTATCACATTGTCACTTGTAGACCCTACATGCCACAAATGACATCGCTATTTTACTCTCTAGAAACAATGATGGGTATATACTGAGGTATCAATCGGTTAGAAACAGTGATGGGTATATATACTGACATAATTTTATGCATGCGCCATCGGCATCGCATTCCTTGCAATGGCACAAAAGAGGGTGAATGCTGCATTCTTTGACCGAGCCTTAAATTACAAGCAACGGAAAGTTAAACCTCACTCAATCTTATTTGCATCAAGACTGGGAGAAAAGTAATGATACCTATTAGTATCTCAGCAGGAGAAAAGTTATGACTGGTTTGCTCAGCAGGTGAAGCTTCAACAGGGGGAGACTCCTCTGAAATAGATGGTAAAACATAAGAAAGCCTGACAAGACAGAACAAAATGAAGCAGATTCAACTGAATCGAGAGTTGATACCTTCTGTATCAAGGACATCGATCTTGAGAATGTCTCTTTTTATGCAAGCAATTATCCAAGCTGTAATGCGGAACCAAACCATGTAAGACTCCAACATAAAGCAACCCGAATAAGAACAGACTTGGGAGGTTTTGGGAAAAACCTTCATCATCCACCAAATTGGGAAAACTTTCGGTGTACAGCGTTGGTGGCTTTACAGAACCTTCTTCATATTACAAGAGAGAATGAAATCAGACCATCAAAGCATCCGGTAATAGTTAAAGCATTAACAATTAAACACAGAAAATCTTCACAAACCTTTGGTGTTATTGCCTGACTTCGGAGTTACATCCCAAAAAACTTTACGCTTTCCAGATGCTGTTGACCCTTCACAATAACATCCCAAGAATACAACATTAAACATCTTAGTATGGTAACCGGTAGCACGTACAGAAGAGTATCAACAAACCTTCAGTCTTCTCAGAACCTTCAAAACACCCCGAATAAGAATTAGTTGAATTAGAAGGGTCCAAGAGATAATGGTACTAGACATCAAAGCATCAGGTAATTACAATTAAGCATTAATCCAGAAACAATCGAGTTAACAAACCTTGAGTTTTATCCACAGCTTTCTCTGATGACCCTTCAGCATTATCGGCTGATTTCTCAGATGAACCTTGACCCGCTTTAGTTAACAAACCTTGAGTTTTATCCACAGGTTTCTCTGATGACCCTTCAGCATTATCGGCTAATTTCTCAGATGAACCTTGACCCGCTTTAGTTAACAAACCTTGAGTTTTATCCACAGGTTTCTCTGATGACCCTTCAGCATTATCAGCTGATTTCTGAGAAGAACCTTGACCCGCTTCACATTCTGTTGACCCTTTACAATTACAGCCCAAGAATGTAACATTAACATATGACGATATTTTTTACGAGTAATTTTGATTACATTGCTCAAAACGCAACCAAACATGTAATGCAAATAAAGATGTTATTACGGTTACATTACATGTTTGATTACATCCAACCAAACAAGCGGTAAACATCTGAACATGGTAACCAGTAGCACATACAGGAGACTATGAACAAACCTTGCACATCCTGATTGGAACTTGTGCCTGATTTCCGAGATTTCCTGGATCTCTTCTTCTTCTTCTTTTTCTTCTTGGAAGAAGAGTTTTCTCCCTCACCTTCAACTGTGTTGGTGGTTTTACTAGGAGAATCCTCAACTTGCTCAGTTTTCTCAGAACCTTCAATATCGATAGCATCCACATTGCTTTGTTCAACTGTATCTATAACATCATCGATCTTGTCAGATATTTCTCCCCCATCCATCACAAACCAACAATATTTGTAATGGATAGTGCTATCAAATTTCTAAGTAAATGAGATATGTTTGCAGTCCTCACCTTCAGCTGTGTTGGTGGTATTATGAGGAGAATCTTCAACTCTATCAGCTTTCTCAGAACCTTCCATGTTAACAGCATCCATTTTGCTTTGTTCAACTATACCTTCAATATCACAAACCAGTGATAATCACATTATATAATGGATAGTGCAATCAAGTAAGGCTTGCAATTCTCACCTTCTGCTACATCAATGGATTTTCCAGAAGAGCCCTCAACTTGTTCAGATTTCAACGAACCCTCAACTTGTTCAGCATCCTCACCTACAATGTCAACATCCTCGCCTTCAATATCAACATCCTCACCTTCAGCTGTGTTGATGGTTTTAACAGGATAATCCTCAACTTGTTCAGCTTTCTCAGAACCTTCAATATCAACAGCATCCGCATTGCTTTGTTCAACTATACATTCAATGTCCAAACAAGCCATGTTGATGCATTTTACAAGAAAAAGTAACAGATATAATATAAAGCAGCTGGGAGTGTTTTTAGATTGATAAATATTTACCTTCAGCTTCATGTTTGGGTTTCTCAGAAGAAACTTCGGCCTGCTTAGATTTCGGTATATCTTCAAAGAAACCACACAAGAAGCACATTCTCAGACCCCGAATCGCAACAGCACCCAAATGGTCACATTGGAAATCTTTATCTTTGTTGACAGACTTCTCACCAACAACACCTTCACCTTCATTGACAGCCTCCTTAGCAAGCATACCTTCACCTTCATCGACAGGCTTCTCGTCGAGAATGCCTTCACCTTCATTGACAGCCTCCTTAACAAGCATACCTTCACATTCATCGACAGGCTTCTCGTCGAGAATGCCTTCACCTTCATTGACAGCCTCCTTAGCAAGCATATCTTCACATTCATCGGCCCATGATGTCCACTTTTTAACAGCCTGACTGCAACTTTTGGTTTGCGTTGATTCTTCGACATTCAAGGCTTCCACCTTGCTTCCATCAAGAATACCTTCACCTTCATCGGCAGGCTTCTCCTCAAGAATATCTTCACATTCATCGGCCCATGATTTCGACTTTTCAACAGCCTGACTGCAACTTTTGCTTTGGGTTGATTCTTCGACATTCAAGGCTTCCACCTTGCTTCCATCAAGTATACCTTCATCTGGCGCAGATTCAGAGCAGCCTTCAAAAAAAAAAAAAAGATATTACTAAAAACCAAGACCAGAAAATATTGATAATATTCGACCCATATAGTGGAATTAATACCTTCATGTTCATCCACCAATTTCTCAACAGCTTGACTGGAGCTTTTACTTGGCTCAGATTTCTCGGACATTTTTGAAGGACTCTTACTTGCAGCATGAGCAATTTCTGAACTACTTTTGCTTTGTGTTGATTCCTCCAGGTTCATGGCCGACATTTCTTCAGTCAATTCATCATGTATATCTTCACTTGACTCTGACTTAGAGGAGCCTTGGAAAAAGAAAAATCAATAAAATCAGACAATATTGATTGAGCAACTGGTACTCATCTCCAGATCAAGGACAGTAAGTAAAATACCATCTTCTTCTTCCTCTTCTTCTTGAGGTTGATCCACTGATTTCTGAGCAGCCGGACCGGAGGTTTTAGGTGGCCGAGATTTCTTAGACTTCTTCTTAGATTTCTTAGACTTTTTAGAAGAGCCCCTGCGCTGCTTATAAGGTTTTGCTTTTGCTATTACACCCAAGAAAACAACAGTGTCAAACCATGGCAGACTCAAATTCTGAAGAAATTCCAAGACTTTTTTTTATGGCAAACCTTTTCCAGAAGAAGGACTTCCAATAGCAGTGCCTTCGAGGTAGCTTAGTTGAATTTCACGTTCATCAAGGACGCGTTTCTCAGAAGAATTTTCATCTTCATCTTCATCTTCATCTTCATCTTCATCTTCATCTTCTTCGCTGTCCTCACTTTCCTCGCCTGGTCTCTTCAACGCTTTGATTGTTACAGTCCAAGAAACACAGCACCATCAAACATTTGATCACCAACCCATTAAAAAACACAACACCAAAATGTAAATCCGAGTTTGGACTGACCATCACGGTCGGAAGGAGTGAGAGCCAGATATTGTTCCCCTTCTTGATTAATAAACCGGAGAATAGTGTCGCGATCAGGGCAGATTAAAAAGAAGCATCCGTACTTATTTTTGAACTCGAGTGGCATAGGATCTGGGTCTTTGCGTACTTGCAGAAATCCGGCGTATCTTCTCTCAGAATTATCAAAGGGGAAGCAAGCGATTCTGGGGGCTTTACCAGTGAATGCGATCTTCCTCTGTTCAGGTATCTTGATGATCTTGGCCCCGGAACCTGGGACCCCTGGCATGTCCACATGAATGACGGCTCCTATCTCCTCCAATTGGATTAGTTGGTATGATCCTGCACGACCCCGGTAACCATCGATCTGGAATGGATGCTTCTCTGATTCAAGTTTGAAGATGGTGAAAAATAGAGTAAGTGAAAGAGAGAGATTGAGAGAGAGAGAGAGAGAGACCTGGGACGATGTAATTGAGTCCGGGAAGTTGTCTGCCCGCCATTGATGAAGGTTCTTGATTGGGAGACCATGCAAGAAGCTGCCCTGATTGAATTTGACGATCAGAGTTGAAATGGGGCTTCAGACTCTGTTTATGTAGAGGGCTTATTAAAGAGAGGACAGATTTGAAGTTTGGCGGGCAGATATTGTTGAGGTAGTTGTGGTTTTTAACGGCCTCAACTATCACAGTTATTTTCCCCCGCTCTCAAACAAATATGAAAGGGGAGGAAAAAAAATCATCAAGTTTTCAAATGAACCCTCCAGGGAAAAGCCAAAATAGAAAAGGTATTATGATTCACGGGAATGGACGCAAATTTTTGGATTCAAATATCAACAGTAATTTGACACGAGAGTGTAACCAAATAACGTTGAGTATGGGGAATAAAATTTGGCGTAATATTTATTGTTTTCATCCGGTCAAATTTTTAATTGGATAAATATCATTTTATGTTTGGACCGTTTGGTATTAGTCATGGCTTAAAATTTTTATTTTTTTATTTACACAGCACATTACTAAGAATGAAGTAAAAACTAAATACAAGATCATATTTCCATAGTAATTCGAATGAACTTGTCCTTTTTTCTCAACAGTTCATGTAAACAGGCGATATCATTATCCACATTCATTTATATTCATTATGTGGTCAGAGATACAGAGGAAACAACCTATAAGAATGCTTTAGTTGGTAAAGAACAAGGAAAATGTTTTAGATGTTTTGTTACATAAGTTTTGTCAAATTCTATAGTTGATGGCTATGACAAAATTAGCATGGGTATGTATATGTTTTACCTTGTAATAATATTAATAAATTTATGATAAATTATAATAAATAGTGATAGATTTAATTTAAATACAAAGTTTGGTGAAATAATTTTAGATGACACTTCCCTCTTTGACAACAGGTTGACTGTTGTAGAATATTCTAATCGCCGCTAACCCACGCCATTGACGTGTGGAGTTGCTCCCTTCTTTAGGAAGGATTTTCTTCACTTTCTTTGGGAGATATATCTTTGAAATTTAAGCATAACAATGGAGCATAAGAATTAGATATGAAAAAACTAGCGAGAAAAACAAAGAGCAAATGTTCTATTAGGATTAGTTAATCTTTGACAGCCAATTGTTGTATGATATACCTTGGATTATAATTGAAGTTTTGAGAAGGTGCGTGGTAGAAATGTATGTAGTGGACCGATATTTGGAAATAAAACACGGAATGTGAATTTGGAAGTGGAGAATGTTATAAAGGGGAGATTAGATACATGATGGTGGAGGGAGGAGCTCCTTGCAGAAGCTTATCAATTCCATACTTTAAGAATATCCCTCTAATACCTATGTATAGGTGTAGTAATTAAGGAGATGATGGAAGAAATTATCTTTCCTTAATCTTTTTTCTATTTTGCCATTTTCTATGTATTCTAGATTTTTCATACATTGCCTCTTGATATATCTAGAATATTCCATGATATTGTTTTGGATTTTTGGATGATAATATACCGGCCTCTAGGGGTGTTGGATTGTAATATACCAACATTTATTATTGGACAGTAATATCCCTGACCTTTATACCTAGGTGACATTATAATAACAACAATAAATAAGGGGTTGGTGACCCGGTCTACATGGTGATGTGGCCAGAGGAGGGAAAAAAATGATCCCAAGCCAGTAACCTCGTTAGCCCCTCCGTTTTTCTCTCTAACCCACATTACAAAACATTGGTTGGTTGTGTGTCACGTCAGTACGAAAACCGGTTCACCACCCCCTTAGTCAATGTGCTAGGGCTGATTTTTTTAAAAGTGGGTTAGTGAGAAAAACGGAGGAGTTAATAGTGTTACTGAGCAAGGGGCAGTTATTTTCCATCTGCCTGTCACATTAGAATAGAGACCAGTTAACCAGTCACCAGCCCCTTAGTATCTTAGATAAGTATAAAGGTCAGAGATATTGTTATCCAATAGCAAAGGTCGGAATGTTACGATCCAATACCCCCAAAGGTCGGTATATTGTAATCCAATATCCATATTTTATTTTACATAATATCTTAGATTTTTTGGTAGATCTTTTTAGTCATTTTTTCACGATTTTTCTAAATTAATATTTTCATCACTCCCCCTTAAGCTAGAAAAATCTTATTTATATCTTATCTAAAATATGACATCCATTCCCCTAATTGATATCCTTGATCTCTTGATAGTGATGTCTGCACCATTGTGCTACTTGAATTTTTCCTCGGAACTACACTTCTGTTTCTTGGTTGTATGTGCTTTAAATTTTGGCGATTGTATCTCAACATTGTATGTCTTGAGCATATTGCATTAAGCTTCTTGTAATGATGTTGTTGCAGGTTGCCTCATTGCTTGAAATTTCTTCTACATGCTTCTCCTCCATTGCTTCTTATTTCTAACATCTCGCCTTGAATTCTCCATTTATTGGATTTGTTTACTCTTTCCAAATACTTGACTGTATGCTTGTTGATTTTGTTGTGATTGGGATACTTTGTCCCAATTCGGGGAACATGACCATATATTGGCGTCCTCCCCATCTCATGAATTGGGTCGACTTATTAGTTGCCCAACCATGAACTATTGACTAGGTTAGACTTTTAGCTAACCTTGTTTGGTTAAAAGATGTTCATGCTTTTCAGCAATGAACAATTTTTTTTTTCTTTTGGTTGGCATTTTAGCAATGCGCGGTAGAATGTACGGGAAGAATAGTTGATCAATATACTTAGCTTTGAATGTGGGGGAAGATGTTAAATAATCAAAAATGATTTTGGGAAGCACAGAAAAAAATTTCTTACCATAGTATGAGTAGAGAAAGAGGACAAAGGATCAAACTAGGCTCTGATACCATTTTGAAATTTTGAGAAGGTGCATGGTAGAAGCGTAGTGGGCCAATGTTTGAAAATAAAACTCGGAATTTGGATTTGGAAGTGGAGACTGTTACAAAGGGAAGATTAGATACATGATGGTGGTGGGTGGTGCTTCTTATAAGAGCTTATTAATTTCACACTTTAAAAACATCCCCTTAATGCCTATTTATAGGTGCAGTAAGGAGGTGATAGAAGAAATTCTCTTCCTTAACATCATTTCTATTTTATCATTTTCTATATTCTAAATTTTGTTAGATATTCTGGGATTAACAATGGCTTTGAGGTGTGATTGAGATCACTTTTTTGAGACAAGACTCACCCTCATGCAAATCGTGTCTCCATGATACAACGAAACTTCTTGGATTGATTCATTTATAATCAATCCCCGTGTTCATCTTCTGACTGGATAAAGATGATAACAACCATATAGTTGGATAGAATTGATAGTTGTAAACAGTTAATTCTATCCAACTATATCAACTTTCATCTGTTCAAAAAGAGAAATAATAAATAAATGTTATTGTGTTGCCTGCTCCTTATAGGCTCTGAGCTCACGCGCTAAGTGCCAAGTGCACCTAATAAGCGCCTGCTGCGTCTCTAGCGCCCTACAACCCACACCGCGCATGCGTGTGTGGTTCAATGCGAAACATTAAACCTTAATCCAAGCACCAAGTTAGACATACAAGTCCATAGTTTATTTATTTATAAACTCATATAATTCTTTGATTTATAAAGAGCTACAAGTTACCTTATTTCTTCCATGCGCGACATTGATTAAGGAAATCTATTTATATTCTTTAGGAGCTGGAGACAATACTATTCTATCCATGTGAGACATTTGATAGAACCAATTCATATATTTCCGCATTAACTTTTACTAGCTATTCAACAGATTTTTCATATATTGCCTCTTGATAGATATTCCATGTTATTTTTTTACATAATATCCTATATTTTCTTGTAGATTTTTCGAGTCATTCTTTTGATGATTTTTCTATATTAATATTTCCAACATACCTAGGTCCTTCAAGGTGTTAAACCTGTTGGAGCCCAAGAGGGGGGTGAAGTTCACAATTAAGATCTACACACTAGGTAAGGACGTTAGAGCAAACTTCCTTGGTTTGAAACCAAGGATCAAAACACAGTGTAACTGAAATACCTCATTAGATTTATAACAATCAAAGAACAAGTTACACTTACAAAACAAAACAAGAAGTAACAGCCCGAAGGCAGTTACTGATAGGATCACTGACCAAGACTGAATATCCTTGAGTCAGCTACAGATAAGGATCGTCGTAGGAAAAACCCTAGCGGCGATTTGGAACATGATGGATTACATTGACACACAAACACACACAGCCTTAGTCCGTCAATGCTCTGCTACACACCATCTCTCCACCACATGTGGACACAACGAATGTTCACCAAGGTCCTTGGCTATACCTTCACCAGAGGTCCTTTACTGGCTACCTTCACCACCGAACCATTGGTTACACACTCGGAGAGATCCCACCGGATTTCTTACTCCGCGATTACTTCCGTGGAATCGCCTATCTTCTCAATTCTTCTATAGTTTTGTTGCTACAATAATCATGATTGATTTCCCTTGATTTGTTTCCTTTTTATATCTACAAGAATCATGCCCATAATAAAAATATATAATATATAATCAAAATATATATATTATATACACATAATCTGAGTATATAATCAGAATATATATTATACTCAAAATATCTAATCAGATTATATAATATAAGGCAACTTCCCTTTTCCGGATTTTCGCTTTCATCAAAACCGAAGGTCCTTCGCGAATGCGCGGTGAAGGACCTTGACCCTGTCTTCAACAAAACCTTTAAAAAAGTAATCAATATTGATTATAAAATCCATCATAAGTTTATGAATATTATTACAAACTTTATCAATATTTAAAAAAAATTCAACTTTTACACAAATTTCATCTCATAAAAAAATTGGTCTAACTTAATAAATGTGGTGAGCCCAAGTAATTCACCATGGCATGGCGTATGATTTAGTTTGTAGTAGCCATGTCTTCATACTTGACATTAGCCATAGTGGATGTCAAGTATATCTTACAATGTACAACATCTCATTCAAAATTTACAAGCCACAAAGGTGCATCATTATCAAGTTGCACTCTATTTTTTGAGATATCTGAAAGGTAAATATTAATTGAGGGTTATTTTATCCAGCCATTCAGACTTAATGTCACAGCTTATTGAGATGCAGATTGGGGAAGTAGCCTAATGGCTCCAAGGTCTTTGATCAGGTGTGGGGATTATGTGCTCTTGTAGTCTCAGTTTCAAGAAAGACAAAGAAGCAAAATAGTGTAGAAAAATTATCTATAAAAGTGGAACACTGTGCTATGTCTGTCAAAATATCGAAGATGGTGTAGATTGCAAATCTGATAAAAGATCCTAAATTGCCATTGCGGCTTCCAGTCACTTTACAGTTTACATACACTGTGACAATGAAGTGACTATGCATATAGATAGAAAAAAAATCTTATTTTTAATGACGGGATTTGTTAGGCTGTAGCGCAGCCGGGTCGGGGTCAAGATCGTTTTCCACAGAGAGCAAGGGACCTTTTAGGTCAAATCTTTCACTACGAGGTCTAATTTAAGGTGAAAAGAGACGAATTAGGGATATAATAACTCGGAAAGAAACTAATCAAAATAAGCAATTAATACGGATTAAAACAAGAACTTAATCAACGGGGAAAGAGGCTCGGGGGTCGGTTCTTCACCACCTAATAGTCACTCTAACACGAGGTAGTCTCGGTAAGGACACTAGGCCTATGTAGAGGTTGGGTTATTACATAAATTAAACCACTCCAGAGCCTCTCCGGAGGTTATCCCAAATTGACCTTCAAGGCTTGTCCATTAAGGGAATGAGGACTCACCTCAAGGGTTCAAATTGCAAATTACCCTACTCGATCTCATCCCCTAAATGAATGAGGAATTGTTCAAGTATTCCATTTAAATACCCTATTGACCATGTTTAAGTGAGTTTAGCGGACTCTCACCTCTAACTAAACCTCATAGTCTAGAGGAGCTTTAAATGAGAAACCTCATAAAACAAGGAGTAATGCCCTAATTAAGCCAAACCTTAGGAAAGAGATCCCATTAGGGGCTAAAAATTCCTCCAAACCACAAGGAAATTAGCCATTACTCATTCTAACATTTACTAAAACTATCAAATATGACATATGAACCCTAGGCATGATACTAGAAAGGAAAAAGGGATGATGAGGAACAGAGATAAAAAGAACAAGATCAAGCATTTAGGCAAGCATTAACTAACAATAACTAAGGCAAGAGGACACAAGCAACAATAATAAATAAGACAGCAAAGAGAGAGAAAATTACCCAAATGAAGCAACACCAAGTGTTAGCAACAAAAATGAGATCAAGGAAGGACTTCAAGACTCGATAAAGGAAATAAACTTGAATTAACCAGTAATGAGAGTGTGCAATAATGCGTTTTTAGAAAGAATAAATGCTCCTAAACCCTAGGAAAAAGTGCTAACTAAGACAGTCCATGATACCCCTTTGATTTTACAAGACAAGGTATTTAATTATACAAGTGGGAAAAGATAGTCCTGGGATTTCTTGGGTAGAGCTTTAAGTCACGGCCGTGACCTAAGGAGGTCACAACCGTGACTGAACGACAGCGAGGGCCCCTTTCCTGGGTCATGGGCATGACCTCTGTATATTTGAGGGCCCTTGTGTGTGTGTGGGGGGGGGGGGAGGGGGGGAGGTCACGCTCGTGACTAGCTTTGATCAAGCCTTCCTCCAAAACATAAGTAGCTTAAATCTAGCTCCGTTCTTCCATTCTTCTCTTGGCTTCTTCCTTGTTCTAGTGATGGCCTTGAAGCTTAACAAGAGTTGCCCCGAGAACTTCATCATTCTTGCATCATTTCCACAACTTTTAACCACTTGCAAAAGTCGGGATCGGAGGGTCCCCCCCCCCCACACACACACACATAGTCCTTTGCTCGTCCCAAGCAAAACAAAACAAAATAAGCTGCCTAAAAACTACTCCGCTGTCGTGGGAGACAATGAGTACATTTAGCGTATGTACCAAGCTCGTTGAACCCCCTGGCAACTCGGGTGGACAAGGTGGGTCTCGTGAGGGTTTATAGGGACTATACCCACAAAAGCTATAAAAAGAAGGGGAAAAAATGCTTATGTACATAATCAAGTATTTAACTACTCAAATGAAGACGTCAACTAACCAAAAGAAGCAAATATGTGCACATTAAGGGCACCTAAGCCAAAATACTATCAATCTTTAAGGTTTTCAACCCCCAACACCTCATGCTAAACAAAGAACCTTGTGCACAAGTGCATGTGTACCCTATTCGATCACAATCATTTCCTAGAAAAAACCTACACTCGAACTCGTTTTAAAAGCAGAAAACCACCAATGTGTTGCTCTCCCCTTTTGTGTCGCCCTTGGCTTGGTGAGGGCCGCAAGTTACATAAGGGAAGGCTCCACAAAATTATTCACAACTTTTGAACTTTTCGTTTCTTTCCTTTCTCTCTCTTTTTTTTTTAATTGGCATGATTCGAGATCGTATTGTAGCCCGTGAGGGTCTACTCTCCCAACGTGACTTTGCTCCATTTATACAATTGTACTTGAGGGGAAGGGCCGCTACAACCCATGCCAAACCACATTGGTAAACAAACTTTTTCACCTTTTTCGATTTTTAATGGTTGTATGTTGGTTTTTATCGGGAATTATAACGGCCTTCCGAAGAGGGGTTACCCTCCCAACTCGGGTCGTTCCATGCGTATACAAAGTACTTAAGGGGTGTGAGTGCCGCTCACTCACACCAACCCTTGTTGGTTTCACCGACTTTTATTAATTACTTTTATTATTTCACTTTTTACACGAGCACGAGCATAAACAACTAAGGCCTTCGTTTTTGCAATTAGTGAAGGGAGTCTAAAAGAGGTAAGCCATGATAACGTTCTTGATTAAGGCCTACTATGTTCATATCGATTGTTTTTAATTAATCAACTAAGCCATGAAGCAATTAACTACAAGATTATAAATATGAGCAAATTCTAAAAACGAAAAAAAACTCTTTTTGGGATTTTTCACAACTTTTTCCCATTTTCTCTTTCATTTTCACCACATTTTTTTATATTTTTTCACATTTTTATCATTATTTTCACTTTATTTTCAAAATTTTCTAAGAATATCTATTCTAACGTGACAATATACCAATCTTTGGGGGTATTGGATGTAACATTCCGACCTTTGCTATTGGATAACAATATCTCTGACCATTTATACTTATGAGAGATTATTATACCAACAGTGACTAAGGGCATAGTTATTAAAATCCCGATCCTGATTTACGATCCTACGATTTTATGGTCCAAAATCGTCGAAACGATTCTACTATTTACACACGATCCTCGATCCTACATTGGTTAAAATCCGATCCTAGCTTCCCCGTAGTTTCGAGTTAGGATCACGATTTTAACAACCTTGCTAAGGGGGTGGTGACTGGTTAATTGGTCTTTATTCTAACGTGACAGGCGGATGGAAAATAATTGCTCCTTCCCAGCAACCCTATTAACTCCTCCGTTTTTCTCACTAACCTACGTTAAAAAAAAAAATCAGCCCTGACACAGTGACTAAAGGGGTGGTGAACTAGTCTTCGTACTGACGTGGCTCACAACCAACCGATGTTTAGTAATGTGGGTTAGTGAGAAAAACAGAGGGGCTAACGAGGTTACTGGCTTGGGATGGTTTTTTTCCTTCCTCTGGCCACATCACCATGTAGACCGGGTCACCAACCCCTTATTTATTGTTGGTATTATAATGTCACCTAGGTATAAAGGTTAGAGATAATACTGTCCAATAATAAAGGTTAGCATATTACAATCCAACACCATTAGAGGTCGGTATATTATCATCCAAAAATCCAAAAAAATATCATGGAATATTCTAGATATATCAAGAGGCAATGTATGAAAAATCTAGAATATATAGAAAATGACAAAATAGAAAGAAGGTTACGGAAGACAATTTCTTCCATCATTTCCTTAATTACTACACCTTTACATAGGTGTTAGAGGGATGTTCTTAAAGTATGGAATTGATAAGCTCCTAGAAGAAGCTCCTCCCCCCACCATCATGTATCTAATCTCCCCTTTGTAACAGTATCCACTTCCAAATTCAAATTCTGTGTTTTATTTCCAAATATCGGTCCACTACGTACACTTCTACAATGCACCTTCTCAAAACTTCAATTGTAATCCAAGGTATATCATGCAACAATTGGCTGTCAAAGATTAACAGGCATAATTTGGAAATTCTATCAATGAGGATACATTAATTGTTGCGGTGGAAACCAATATCCAACCTCCAAGAAATGCTTCAGTAGCAATGGAAGAGGAAGATGAATCAGCCCCAGAAGTTAAAGTACCGATGCAAGTAGTGATTGCAAATGATCATACAATTAATGGTGCAGTGCAACCCTTCGGAACTAGTCTGCGAATTCTCTGCCAATATCAACAGTTAACAATAAATGATGAAGTGGCTGGTGATGAATCCTTTCTTTATCGTCCAGTGATGAATCGATTGTCAGTGCATAAAATTTTGTTGCTTTGAAGGCAATAAATTTTTGCAATAACAATAGTTTTATGAAACCAAAGAAAAACACCATTTCAAGGAAACTGTTGGGTGCCAAACCTGCTGCTAGAAGAAGGAAGAAAATCAAGGAAAGTGATCGTAGAAAGCAACTCTCCAATATTTCATCTTCTCCCTCGAGTGTAGGAGGAGATTTCTGAAATGAGAATTAGAGCGTGGAATGTTAGAGGGATTGGGGCTAAGGAGAAAAAACGTTACACAAAATCCCTCATCAGGCAAGAAAGGATTGACATCATGGGATTAGTTGAAACTAAACATCTTTTCTTCAATGAATGGGGAGTCAGACAAGTGCGGGGATTACAAGATGTGCAATTTTCTAACATCCCAACAAATGGCAGATCGGGGTGCATCATTATACTATGGCTTAGCGAAGATTTCAGAGTTTCCAAAATTGAAAAAGGAGATGGTTGGATCTGTTTAGTTGGGTGCTGTGTGGAGTGCAATCTAGATTGTGCAGTGGGAGTCATATATGGTGCACAGGAGCCGAATGGAAGAAAACATCGGTGGAACCAACTATTACTTCTAAAGAATGCGATCACATGCTCTCTGTTATTAATGGGCGACTTCAATGAAATCCTCTCACCTGACGAACGTAGAGGCCGCTGTCAAGTAACAAGCTCCATCTTGGATTTCGTTGACTTTTATTCAAGCTATGCAACTCCCGGACATTCCTCCAAATCAACAGTTCACTTACATCAGATCAAATACAACCAGTAAGCTTGATAGAATCTTGGTTGACTTCAATTTACTAACCTTGTTTGCTAATATTGAGGTATATTGCAAGCTAAGAAGAGTTTCATATCACTTTTCGATATTGTTGAAGACATCTGAGCTGCAGTGGGGACCTGGTTCATTTAGAACACTTGATGTATGGTTGGACGACCCATTATTCAGGAAAATGTTTGATGAAGAATGGAACAAACTAGGTCCTCAGCCTGTGTTTGAAAAATTCAAGGCGATCAAGGTTCCCCTCAAAGAATGGAATGAGAAAGTGTTTTGCAATTTAGACGGCAAAATCAAAAAGTTCAAAACTGAGCTTGACAAGCTTGATCTTAAAGCATTGCAAGGGGACCTTAATGATTGTGACACCTGTAGAAGGGGAGTGATTCTCTCCTTGTTACACTCTTTAGCAATAAGAAAGGAGAGAATATGGCTTCAGAATTCACGATGCAAATTGCTAAAGTTTGGTGATAAGAACACCAAATTTTTTCATACTTTAGCAACGATCCGTAGAAGACAGAACATGATTCAAAAAATGGATTGATGGAGTCTTTCTTGAAGAAGCCAATATGATCAAACGACCAATTAGAGACGCCCTCAAAAAGCAATACTCTTAAAGAAATAGAGGTTTTGACTTTGATCTCAATCTTCTTCAATTGAAGAAACTATCAATAAAGGACTCCATTTGGCTGGAAAGTTCGGTAACCAAGGATGAAATCCTAAAGGCAGTTAACAGTTGCAGCCCCCTCAAGTGCACCATCTATGATGGCTTCAACTTCAGATGTATTAAATCAGTCTGGTCAGTTATAGAGGAGGATTTCACCAAGTGCATCGCACACTTTTTTGAAGAAGGAATTGTAACACCCCGGATATGTGGTCAAAGTGCGGCTTAAAGGGTTTGAAATGACTACTCATATCACCAAGGTGCACCTTCTTTTATGGTAGCTCATCCGTTGGAAACTCCTCAGTTAAGCGTGCTTGGCTGAGAGTAGTCATAGGATGGGTGACCTCCTGGGAAGTTTTCCCAGGCAGCGTGTGAGCGAGGACGAAGCATGCTGGAAAGACTCATGGTGATTTGTGGGGCCAGTCAGCAATCCTTGAAGTGGTTATCAGTAATGCCTGCAGCCCGGGAAGGGGTCGGGGCATTACAGATGGTATCAGAGCCGATCCGCGACCGTGAGCTGCGCCAATGGACGGGAGATCCATGGGCAGTCACCTAGCGGGGCAAAGATTCTGGAGTGGATTCTGGCACAACGAGGACGTTGTGTGCTTAAGTAGGGGTGATTGTAACACCCCGGATATGTGGTCAAAGTGTGGCTTAAAGGGTTTGAAATGACTACTCATATCACCAAGGTGCACCTTCTTTTATGGTAGCTCATCCGTTGGAAACTCCTCAGTTAAGCGTGCTTGGCTGAGAGTAGTCATAGGATGGGTGACCTCCTGGGAAGTTTTCCCAACGATGAGCGTATGGCGACGGCGAAGCATCGGAAAGACTCGTGGTGATTTGTGGGGCCAGTCAGCGATCCTTGAAGTGGTTATCAGTAATGCCTGCAGCCCGGGAGGGGGTCGGGGCGTTACAGGAATCCTACCAGTTGTGATAAACACTACTTAGGTGACCTTGATCCCCAAAAAACAGGGTGCTGATGATATCAAGGATTACAGATCGATCAGCATGTTTGGTTGTGTTTATAAGGTGGCTGCCAAGATCCTCAGTGTTAGGCTGAAAAGTATCATTCGTACTCTAGTCGGGGTATATTCCTGGGAGACAAATTATCAACAGAGTCTTGGTCGCAGCTGAAGTTGTAAGTTGGTTGAAAAGAAAGAAGAAAGAAGATGCCATGTTGAAGCTTGATTTACAGAAAGCGTACGACTCTATGGACTGGGATGCGCTTGAAGAAATATTGACACATATGGGTTTTGGCCAAAAGTGGATTTCATGGATCATGAAATGCGTCACTTCCCAAAAAATTACTTGGAGGTACCCGATATTTGGGGAAACTATTTTTCGGTACCTCAACTTTTCAAAACTAATTTTGAGGTACCCTTACTTTTCGGGTTAGTGATTATTTGGTGCTTTTCTGGCCATCAATTTTATTAAGTGACCGAAATACCCTTATTCTTTTTCTTTAAGGGTATTTTTCAAAAAATGGAAGAACAAGGGTATTTCGGTCACTTAACCAAATTGATGACCGAAAAAACACCTAATAATTTCTAACCCAAAAAGTAAGGGTACCCCAAAATAAATTTTGAAAAGTTGGGGTAACTAAAAAACATTTCACCAAAAGTTAGGGTACCTCCGAGTAATTTTTTGCATCACTTCCACAAGAGTATCAATCATAATCAACGGAGCTCCAACAAAGCCTTTTTAAATTGGGCGTGATCTGAGGCAAAGTGATCATTTATCTCCCTTGTTGTTTGCGTTAATTGCAGAGGCTCTTAATTGTCTGATTATTATGGGTGTAAGTCGAGGTGAATTCAGTGGACTTACAGTGGGCTCGAGAAAGGAGATGATCACACATCTCCAATTTGCTGATGAGACCATAATATTCTCGAAGGCAAGTGATATTGAATTGCTAAATCTGAAAGCAATTCTTAGAGCATTTGAGGAATTTGTTGGGCTTGCAATAAACTACTCAAAATCCTCATTAATAGTGTTGGGCAAGGATGTGCAATGGGGGGAAATGGCAAAAAAGTTGGGTTGTTTACTGTCAGCTCTTCCAATCTCATATCTTGGGATTCCTCTTGGTGCGAATATGAAGAAGAAAAGCTCTTGGACCCCAATTCTTAACATAATTCAATCCAAGTTATCTTCCTGGAAAGCATGTTGCTTATCAAAAGCTGGAAGACTTATAATTATCAAATCTGTTCTCAACAGTCTTCCTCTTTATTACTTGTCTCTATTCAAATTTCTCAAATCAGTAGCGATGGCGATTAATAGCATCTAAGCACGATTCTTCTGGTCTAATGGAGTAGAAAACAGTAAAGGTGGCAGTGCATTGGTGAGATGGGAGATAATACAATGCCCAAGGATAGGGGTGGGCTAGGTGTGAGCGATTTACACCCAAAAAATTTGGCTTCGCTTTTCAAATGGTGTTTTTCACCAAATTAGAAATTATTATGATTATTTACATTAGTTTTTTTTTTTAAATAGTAAGTATTAATTATCAATTTTCATCTTGGTGGCAGAAGCAAAGACCGCTCCGTGATGGTCTTATGGAAGCAGGAAAATTAGGCTATAGACACATCTACATAGAAGGTGACAATCTTGCTGTAACTCAAACAATTCGTAGTTGTTTTGCGATTCCCTGGCAGATACAATAACTGGTAGGCGTTATTCGAAATCTTCTTTCAAAATTTACATGGAGTACAATCTCACACATCCTCCGAGAACCAAATGGTGCAGTGGAATGGATTTCCAATAAAAGGGCATCAAGTGTCAGGAGCTAAAATATGGAGCCAAATAGACAATAGAGATTTTAAATAAATTTTGTATGTAGATAGGATGGGAAGATTTTTTGTGAGAAGAAATCTTTAACCATCCGTTTAATCACAAACCTTGTTAAAAAATATTGTAAGAAATTTAGATGCGAGCACAAATGACACTCTAATCGAATCAACCTCGTCCATTAGACATATTTTAGGCGTTTTTTTTTTTTGTAAATATAACAAATATTGAATAAAAATATAATTTAATGCAATTTACATTTGGTATTATAGTTATAGAACCTAATCTAATTATTTTTTTCAATTTAATATTTAATAATAATGAGATTTATACTTAAGCAAGACTCTCTAAAGTTGTCTTACCCGGGACTCATATATATATATCACTCTTTTTGTAATATTATTTTACAATGTGAATAATATATTATTATATGGAATTATATATATATGGGTTTTACTAACAGCTCCGAGAGCGATGGCTGATAATGAGCCGTATTCTTTTTTTTTTTAATGATACCTTATACAATTGAAGATATACGATAAAACTTTATTTTGTTAATCTATATGTCACATAATGCAATTGATAAATAAACATAATTATTTAAAAAAAGGAAATAATCATTCATATTCCCATTCCCTAGATTTCCTCCTAATTTCAGGCTCATCCATTTCAAATTCTCCATGGCATCTCATATTTTCAGCCAACTCTTTTTTCTTTTTCTTTCGCTCCATCTAAATATTTTGCTAGCTGCTTTCAACTCTTCTCCTTTCCTTTCTGTGCAGTGGACTGCTTTTATCTCAAATTCTCCATGGCATCTCATATTTTCAGTCATCTTTGCTTTAATGGAGGTGAAATCCGTAGTCTTCATGGGGCAGTTAAGTTTATGGACTAGCTGGAGAAGCTTTAATGGAGGTGAAATAGGTTTCTTTTGTATGGAAACATTCCTGTTGAAGATATATAAAGAGCAATAGAGAGAGCACCAGGCAATTACTAGCATTCTAGACAACGACTACTTTCAGCTACCTAACACACTACAATGCTCAATAGTATTAAACATAGGCTACAATCAGAAACCTAAACCTAGCTAAGGCAATCCCAATACAAATATACACCATGTTTGAAACCATGTTCATTAATTACTGCCCAGAAGGAGCAGCATTGGATCCTATGATTTTGCAGCACAGCCTGAGCACACCATCATTTTTAAATTCGACCATCAGTTGATCAAACTTGCAGCAGGAGCATTTCAGCTTCACAAAGAAGAGGTAGTTCCTTAGACCCATTATCTCAGCCTTTTGTGGCTTTCCATAAAACACAAGACAACGGTCCCGAGCCATCTTCAACAAATTTGGTTCAAGCCCTGGTAGGTCAGCCCGAACATACACCCAATGCTCGCCATCTTCGTCCACCACCACCAGCTTTTCACATACTCCTTCTGCTCCCCTTATCCACAATCTGTTTATCCTTCTGATCACTTCATCACTTGTGGACCCTGTATACCGCAAATGGCATCACTATTTTACCATCTAAAAACAACTATATTGAGTATTGATTGGTTAGAATTCAGAAACGAAAGGAGTACTGACATATTTTCAGGAAGGCGCCATCGGAATCACATTTCTGGCATTCGCACTCAGGAGGGTGAACACTGCATCTTTTGACTGACCCTTAAATTACAACCAAAGGAAAAGCTAAGTTAATCAAGACTGGGAGAAAGGTAATACAATCATCATACCTATTAGTATTTGGGGAGCTTCATGACTGGTTTGTTCAGCAGGTGAAGCTTCAACAGGAGCTGACTCCTCTGAAATACATGCAGAAACATAAGAAAGCCTGTTAAAAACACAACAGAATGAAGCACCTAGATAGTTAGCTGACTTCAGTTGAATTGAGAATTAACACCTTGTTGCACAGGGACATCAATATTGAGAATGTTTCCTTTTATGCAAGCAATCGCCCAAGCTGTGCATAAAGCAGAAGCAAAACCATGTAAGACTCGAATCTAATGCATCCTGAATTAATAAGAAATTAAGAACAGACTCGCAAGTTTTGGAAAAACCTTCATCATCCAAAGGGGGAGGGCTTGGGGTCGGCTTTTCAGAGCCTTCAGTTTTCTCAGAACCTTCAAAACACCCCCAATAAGAAGACTCGAATTAGAAGGGTCAAAGAGATAATGAAAGTAGACACTAAAGCCTCAGGTGATAATTAAGCATTAATCCAGAAACACATCTAGTTAACAAACCTTGAGTTTCATCCACAGGTTTCTCAATAGGACTCTCAGCCTGCTCTGGTTTCACTGATGAGTGTGATGACCCTTCAGCATTATCGGATGATTTCTGAGAAGAACCTTGACCCTCTTCACATTCTGTTGACCCTTCACAAATTACAGCCCAAGAGTATCACATTAACATATTAAGATTTTGTTTACAATGCTCAAAATGCAACCAAACAAGCGGTAAACATCTGAATATAAACAAACCTTGCACATCCTGATTGAAACTTGTGCCTGATTTCCTAGATTTCCTGGATCTCTTCTTCTTCTTCTTTTTCTTCTTGGAAGAAGAGTTTTCTCCCTCAGTTTCAGCTGTGTTGGAGGTTGTACGAGGAGAATCCTCAACTTTCTCAGTTTTCTCAGAACCTTCAATATCGACAGCATCCATATTGCTTTGTTCAACTGTATCTATAACATCATCGATCTTGTCAGATATTTCTCCCCCATCCATCACAAACCAACAATATTTGTAATGGATAGTGCTATGAAATTTCTAAGTAAATTTTCCAGAAGAGCCTTCAACTTGTTCAGATTTCAGAGAACCCTCAACTTGTTCAGCATCCTCACCTTCAATATCAACATCCTCGCCTTCAGCTGTGTTGATGGTTTTACGAGGAGAATCCTCAACTTGTTCAGCTTTCTCAGAACCTTCAATATCAACAGCATCCACATTGCTTTGTTCAACTATACCTTCAATGTCACAAACCAGCCATGTTGATGCATTTTACAACAAAAAGTAACAGATATATATATATAAAGCAGCTGGGAGTGTTTTTAGATTGATAAATATATACCTTCAGCTTCATGTTTGGGTTTCTCAGAAGAAACTTCGGCCTGCTTAGATTTGGGCATATCATCAAAAAGACCACACAAGAAGCACATTCTTCGACCCCCAATGGCAACAGCACCCAAATGGTCACACTGGAAATCTTTATCTTTGTTGACAGACTTCTCACCAAGAACACCTTCACCTTCATTGACAGCCTCCTCAGCAAGCATACCTTCACCTTCATCGACAGGCTTCTCGTTGAGAATGCCTTCACCTTCACTGACAGGCTTATCGTCAAGAATAGCTTCACCTTCATGGACTGATATTGTCGACCCTTCAACAGCCTGACTGCAACTTTTCCTTTGTGTTGATTCTTCGACATTCATGGCTTCCACCTGGCTCCCGTCAAGTATACCTTCATCTGGCTCAGGTTCAGAGCAACCTTCAAAAAAAAAAAAATCATATTGATAGCAGTAAGACCAGACAATATTGATAATATTTGACCCATATAGTGGAATTAATACCTGCATGTTCATCCACCAATTTCTCAACAGCTTGACTAGAGCTTTTACTTGGCTCAGATTTGTTAGATTTCTTGGACATTTTTGAAGGACTCTTACTTGCAGCATGAGCAATTTCTGAACTACTTTTGCTTTGTGTTGATTCCTCCAGGTTCATAGCCGACATTTCTTCAGTCAACTCTTCATGTATATCTTCACTTGAAACAAGAAAAATTAATCAGACCAGATAATATTGATTGAGCAACTGATACTCGATCTCCAGATCAAGGACGGTAAGTAAAATACCATCTTCTTCTTCTTCATGTTGATCCACTGATTTCTGAGCAGCCGGAATGGACGTTTTAGGTGGCCGAGATTTCTTAGACTTCTTCTTAGATTTCTTAGACTTTTTAGAAGAACCCCTGCGCTGCTTATAAGGTTTTGCTTTTACACCCAAGAAAGCAACAGTGTCAAACCATGGCAGACTCAAATTCTGAAGAAATGCCAAGACTTTTTTTTTATCACAAACCTTTTCCAGAAGGGCTTCCAATAGCAGTGCCTTCGAGGTAGCTTAGTTGAATTTCACGTTTGGACTGACCATCACTGTTGGAAGGAGTGAGAGCCAGATATTGGGGTTGCCCTTCTTGATTAATAAACCGGAGAATAGCGTCGCGATCCGGGCAGACTAAAACGAAGCACCCATACTTATTTACGAACTCGAGCCGCATTGGAGTTGGGTCTTTGCGTAGTTGCAGAAATCCGGCGTATCTTCTCTCAGAATTATCAAAGGGGAAGCAAGCGTTTCTGGGAGCTTTACCAGTGAATGCGACCCTCCTCTGTTCAGGTATCTTGATGATCTTGGCGCCGCAACGTGGGACCCCTGGCATGTCCACATGAATGACGGCTCCCATCTCGCCCATTTGGATTAGTTGGTACGATCCTTCATGACCCTGGTAACCATCGATCTGGAATGGATGCCTCTCTGATTCAAGTTTTTGAAGATGGTGAAAATCAGAGAGAGAGAGAGAGAGAGAGAGGCCTGGGACGATGTAATTGATTCTGGGATGTTTTCTGCCCGCCATTGATGAAGGTTTCTGGAATGGGAGAACATGCAAGAAGTTGCCCTGATTGGGCTCTGATTTTCTAGAGAGCTAAAGAGAAGACAGACTTGAAATTTGGCGGGCAAATATTGTTGAGGTGGTTGTGGTTTTTAACGGCCTCAACCATCAAAGTTATTTTCCCCCGCTCGCAAACAAATATGAAAGGGGAGGAAAATATTCATGTTATTTTCATATGAACCATCCAGGAAAGAAAAATGGAAAAGCTATTATGATTCACGGGAATGGACGCAAATTTTTGAATTAAAATATCAATAATAATTTAACATATAGTGCAAGTTGTGTAACCAAATAAGGTTGAGTTTGGGGAATGACATTTGGTGTAATATTTAGTGTTTTAATCAAGTTAAAATTTTAATTGGATATGTATTTATCTGTAAGGGTTGAGAGTATATGCAATTCAGAACTTAACCAATGGAACTTTTATCTTCTTCCTCTCAGTTGGTACCCTTTCTCTCCTATTTTTTTTTCATATGCTCTGAAAACACTTGAATAGTATGTAGTTTGCCTACAAATTATGTTTCTATGGTTGTAATTCGTAAATAACATTTTCTTTCTGAAACTTACATATATTTATTAAGCATAAGAGCATAGCTTTTATCAGTTATATGTCAATAAATTACTAAAAGGTACCCTATGTTTTGCGGTATCTATTTTTAGGGGACCATATTATTGAAAATAATTATTAGCTGCTGTGTCAGAAGACCTATTTTTTGGTGACAAATTATCTTTTAGATTTATTATAAGATCCCCAAGACTATGTAAAATTGCAAAAATATCCCTACCTTCATAAAAACTTGTCAATTTATATTTCCACTTGCATTACTATTTGTTTTAAAGAATTAACCTCTCCATATTTTTCATTTGGTAGAGAGCAAATAGTAATGCAGAACATATAGTAATTCTTTAAAACAAATTATCAGATTTTGTCAATGAAAAATATGGAGATGTTAATTCTTCAAAACAAATAGTAATGCAGGTGAAAATATAAATTAACAAGCTTTTATCAAAGTAGGGATATTTTTACAATTATAAATAGTCTTGGGGATCTTGTAATAAAACTAAAAAATAATTTGTCACCAGAAAATAGGTACTACAAAACACAGTGTACCTATAAATTATTTTCAATAATGTGGTCCCCTAAAAATAGATATTGCAAAACATATGGTACCTTTTAATAATTTATTGGTTATATGTCTATAAATATTATTGATAACTTAATTATGGCTCATGGACAATGCACATTTTATTTGTAATTCTATGCTTACTGAAAAAATAGATTGTGTAGAATCCATGAGTGATAACAACTCTCAAAGTAAGGAAACTTATGTACATTTGTGACAATCTAAATATAGATACTAAGATGATAAGCATCTTCAATTTTGATGGTTATTAACATTTTAAATTTTACTTACATCATTCACTACTAGAAATTATACAATTTAGTGAGTGTATAATGACGTGAGTTTAAAATTTCACTGCAATATATCGTTTAGGGTATGTATAATGGCGTGAGTTTAACATCTCACGTCAATATATATGTAAATCAGCTCAACCCAGGAAAATGAAATTTGAAAATGATCAAAAGTGGCGTAAGTTAACCTTAACTCATGCCAACTAGAATAAAAACACTTTTTTTAAAATTTTGACTGGAAATTGGTAAGTTAATGGTAAACTCATGCCTCTTGGGAAAGTGGCCTAAGTATACATTTAACTCACGCCAATTTTCAGTCCTCCATATGCGCTGCATTGGGATGCGGAGTAAAACATATTGGCGTTAGTTTTGAAGCGTGAGCCAAGGGTAACTCACACCAACCTTTGCCACATTCCAAAAAAAAAACTCGATTACTGAAGCATCTTCCCCATCTCACTCACACACAACACACTCTCATCGCCATTGTTGACGAAGGCGTTGCACGTCTCCATCACCAAACCAACAGGTAAGTTTTTTAGTTTTTTAGATATGTTATATTTTGATTAATATTATGCAATAACGAGTTATGGACATTTTGATTAATATTATGAAATAACAGTGCAATTTTTTTGTTTCAAATCTATTATATTTTGATTAATAGACTCAATGATTCCATTGTTGTTCATGTAGTTTATAATGGATCTTCCACTAAATAAAGAAAATGAAAAATTAAAAAATTGGGAGACACCTAATTACTGTTGGGTTGATTATATACATGTGGGCATTTGTTTTCCTAGAGGGGTTAATTAAGCAAGTTGAATCATAACTAATTTTTAATTTTATAAATGGATCAATTAAACAAAAGAGTTTCGGTTGTTTGATCCTTAAAACATAAGATGAAAATTTAAAAAATGTACTACTAAATGACCTTTTTTTGAGAGGAAGCGAGAGGAATATTTAAGCTTTGTTCTTTTATGCGGCTGGCTGTTTGCTTGTAAGATAATAATGATAATAATAATAATAATAATAATAATAATAATGTTTTGAATAATATTTTAGAGAGTATTTGAACCGTTGTCGGGAAGGATTTTGAACTCATGAACAATTTTTATACTAGTATTAATTGGACCAATTTTGTGTTGGATGTAGAAATTTGTACGATGGTTTGGATGTATAATTGCTTATTTAAAGTCCATAGATTAAACCTCTTTATAAATTTTATCATTTTGGTTTTATGAAGAAATATTCTAAAACTTATTTATTCTTTTCAGGTGGAGAATGATATAACTTTTGGTTTTGTAAAGTAATACTCTAAAATTTATTTATTCTTAAATTATTATCATTTTGGTTTTTGGAAGTAGGTTATACTCAAGGAATATTGATAATTGTTGGTTTTCTTTAGTTTTGTTGTTAAGCTCCATAAAACTAAAACATAAATGTTTAAATTTTTTTTTATTATACCCTTATTGTTAAAAAAAATCACTATTTTTTATTCCCCCATTTCATATTAATTGTCCAAATTAAATGTGCTATTTGATTAAAAATTTCTGATAGTGTACTTATCAAAAAAATTATAACATTATATTCTTATAATAGTATTTTTCAATATAAATCTAACGATAATACTTTTGTATATTGGAACATTCTATAAGTTGAGAACTTAATGACAACAAATGACAATAAATATGGAGCGAAGGGAGTAGTTAAGTTTAATAAATGCCTAGAAATTTATTTGATTTTTTATTTCAATTTGGAGATTTTTTATTTTTAAAAAAATAAAAAAATCGAGCCGAGCACAAGCCCAATATATATGAACCTAGACGAGCCCGATCCTTGACCTCAAAACCTCACCAAGCTTCAAGCCAAACTTTTCCTAATTGAGTCGAGCCTGAGAAGCACATGTTTACACCCCTAGACATAATGAGAAGCACATGTTTCAACTCCATTAATCACCCAAACTACATAACCAATGTGATAAATAAAAGAAAAAAAAAAGAGAGATTTGAGAGTTAAACTCAAACAAAAAAGAATTTTAAACTCACGTGAGATATGAATATGAGATTCAATAAAACCGTTATATAGGAATCAATTGGCAGTATCAAGGAATTAATCTTCCGTAATCAAAACCTACCTAAAATTTCATAATCACAACTATGACCGTATTACAGATTTTTCAATTTGGGGATATAGTATGAAGGAAATAATATTAATTTTTAGTGAAGGAAAGTATCATATGTATGTACGTATTATATTTGTATTACAAATTTATTAATTAAGTTGCTTATTTTAATTAGGCCATGTTCTTTTATACAATTGGCTGCGATATAGCGCGGTGCGGTGTGGTGGAATTGTGGTGGGTGTGGTGAAATTGTGATGGATTGTGATGGATTGTAGTCGGTTTGTGGTGGGTTTTGATTTTAATATTTGTAAATTGTGTTGGTAAATGTGAAAAAATAATTGGAAAAAGTGAGATTTTAACTTTTTAATAAAGAAATAAATAAATTTGAAAAAGTTGATGGGTTGTGGTAAATTTTGGTGAATTGGTATGCTGTGGTGGGTTGTGCCAAAGTGCGGTGTGTTGTTACACCTCAACCAGTCAGCCGCATAAAGGAACAGAGTCTTATTAAGCAAGGAAAGAATCATATATCATATATATATCATATCATATATCATATATCATATATTATACAAATATATTTATATATATATGAAAATTGGATTCTAATAATCTCTACTTTCAATTTGTATTCGAGTGGTCCAAAAAAAATTGTATTGTAGTGGTACCAAATCCATCATCACATTCTTTTTATTTTTTTCATGTCTACCCCATGTTGTTTTTGTTTTTTCATTCCTGCCCCTAGATATAGGTAATGAAGTGTAGTTTCTAAAACATTTTTTAAATTATTTTTTTGAGATTCCGGGCAACTATTATGATTTTTTAAAAAGAATAAAATTGAAAAAATCATAAAAAATTGAAAAAAATTTGAAAATTTTTTGGGAGAAATGCTGTAAATTCATTAAAAATCGTGGTAAAATGTTATACAAAGTATGCTTATTATTATAACTAGCGCTATATAACCCGTGCAATGCACGGGAAAATTGTCAATTATTAAACTATTCAAACTTATGTGTTAAACTTCTTTTTGATAAGAATATGTGTTTTAAGCTAATAAAAATTGAAATATTTATTTTTCACATATATAGATAATATATTAGAAAATATTTATCAAATAATTTATTTTTCAATTTAGTGAATTAACTGTTATTATTATCAATATGATAAAAAGATAACGAAATATGTGGTATAATTTTTTTCTTAAACACATATAATAATGAATAATAGTAATTTTTATTTTATTTAATTTAAATAAAGATAATTCGTTTTGATACCACAAATCAATAAAATATAGTAGGTTATACGTTACTATTAAAGAAAAATAAGAAGAGTAAAGTGTGAAGGTGTAAATGAGAATATCTCTTCATTTTCCCATGAAGATACATTTGTGTACTTATTGGTTGATAGCTATTATTAGAAGTAACTTATTTTATTAATTAACAACTATCAATATTTAACACCTCTAATGAATAAATTAAATGAATGAGCCAATAAAAATTTTCCAACTCAACAAAATGAGCTTTTTTATATGCATGACACATGGCAATATCTCATTCAATTTGTTTTGTTTTAATATACTTAATAGATGAGACGGAGGTATAAGATGCATACAATTTTTTATGCGACTCACCATTTAAAAAGCCCGGCAAATTAAGGGCTACCTTGGCTAAAAATTTGGGTCAGTTAAATATGGATGAAAAATTTATGTTCAAACCCGATTTTTATGGGTCGAATTGAGTCAAATAATTCAGATGAAGTTAAATTCGGTTCAAAATTGGATTGAATAATAAGAAAAAAAAGAAATATTTTATTCGAATATTCATTCAATTTGATTAATGTCAAAATTGAATTTTGACCAAACTTGACTTTTTTCACTTCATACATTCGGGTTGGAAAAAACTTTGCCCGCGCTAATAAGGCTATTGTAGAGGTAGTTGATGGCTGTTATAACAGCCCTAAGTTGTTGAGTTTGTTATTATGTAGTTTGGGGTTGTTAGTGAGTTTGTTATCTCATTTAGGTGCTTGCTCCTCTATATATATACTGCTGTATCAAGGTGTTGTTTCTTAGATGAACTGCAATAATATCAAACACAGTTCTTTTCCTCAAATTCTCGTTTACATGGTATCAGAGCTGCAGGACATTTCCTGGAGCTGTTTTTTTCTTTCTGATCTGTTTGATCAGTTTCTGCACTTGTGTTGTTTTTCTCGTTTGTCACAATGTCAGCTGAGAACTACGTACAACACAGATCCTCTCTTCTTGCAACCTTCAGATCATCCCGGAATGAGTCTGACCAACATCAAGATGGATGGGACTAACTTCCATCAATGGAGTAGAGTAGCACAGATATCCCTACGCACTAAGAGCAAGCTTGGCTTCATAGATGGTAAATGTCCTAAACCAGATCCTACTCACTCTACTTATGAACAATGGATGAGATGTGATAGTATGGTAGTGAGTTGGATGTTGAATTCAATTGATCCAAAATTGTCTGGAGCTTTTTTGTATGTCAGTTCTGCCCAAGATTTTTGGAGTCAATTGATTGAGAGATTTGGTCAGAGTATGTAACGCCCCAAAACCTTAATCACACAATTACCCAGACATTACGGTAATCACATGATTAGCGCAGCGGATAACGGCCTGAGGCGTTACCGTCGTCCCACTAGGGACAAGGCAAAACCAACCAATCAACCAAGCACAACAACCATGGCAACCCAATATCAACAACAGAGCCACAAACATCAATACATCCTCAAACATAAGGTGGTTTACAATTAGCCACAATTGCTTAACTTGAAAGTATATATTTATACATAGACCCATATGCTTATGATTCCTTATAAATCTCCAAACACTACTATCACTGGCGTTATAATTAACCCTGTACAACGCAAGAGTCTACCTTTCACTTTAGGGAGTAAACTACTTCTGTACGTCCTTTCCCTTTTCTGTGGAGCTCGGACCACCTAAAACAAAACAGTAAAACATCGCAAAAGTGAGTGGGGGAAACACTCAGTACACAAACCTCCAACATGTAAAACCGTTTCGAAAACGGTTTTTCATGCCGGCCTTTAAAACATTTCGAAAACGGGGAAGGGGCAAAAAGAATCACGCTAAACCAATGAAGTCTTTAAACTTTAAGAATTCTATGCATATGCTGTGCTTTACTTTGAAAATATAACATATGATAAGACGTGGTATCCCTTACGATCGATGCCGAAGCACCTCACACACGCGCATGCCCAAACCGACCGGGAGTTTGGATTGGGTGACTGCTAGGCAGTCGACACTGGCCAGGTCAAGCTTACTCCAATAGGAGCCTGTAAAATAATGCTAGGATTCACTCTAGCTACCGTAGAACTATGTGTCGGGACCACTTATAAAACAATAAAATCATTAGAATGTATCTATGCAATAAAACTGTACTTGACTGTGAATAAATATAAGAGTTGGACAATTTGCGTACCTTTAAAATACTGTGAACTTGGTGACGATCTGGCTCGGGGAATGGCGCGGGGCGGTGTGAAACTTTGAGCTAAGACGATAAAGGTTACAAATTAGTGCAAAGGCTATGAACAAAAAGGGCCGTAACGTCCCATAGAAAGGATTTGAAATGCACATGTAAAAGAAATTTCAGGTTTTTGAGGTGAGAGTATTTTGGCTATAACCGGGGCTAGGAAACTCGGAATTCAATGAACGAGCACTTTTCGGAAAGGGAAAAATAAAATCTATAAGTTTGTCAACTGGGTCAGATGCTAAAAAAAATGATGGGAAAAGCTTAGAAAAGGCTCTGGGCAGAAACAGCGAAGACCGAAATATTTTCTTTGTGCGGTTTTGGCATTTAAACGGAATCGATAAAATTTATGCACTTGCTCTAAACTCATAGGAGCTTTATGGGCAGAAAAATACTTGTAAAAATATGTACTCTTATTCTATCACGAGGCCTTTAAAATTGAGAGCGATACGAAATTTATTTCCTTTAGAAACGCGAGATTTCGGTAATAAAATACGATAAAATCAAATAACGTAAAAGATCTCGGGGTCTCTCCAAGCCAAGTCCTATGGTCCTCAATCGTAGACCCCATCTTAATAACCATAACGTTACATTTAGACACTCCAAAAACAACTCACAAGATCACTATAATACTTTTGGTTCAAACTTAAAACAATACTTTATACCCCCGAATTTCCAGATTCGCAGCCCTTCTTCCGGGCTCTATAACTCACACTCCCGACATCGGGTTGACGCATACCATACCATTTCGGAAAGCTTGCAAGGTCTCCTAAAACTCTTATGTTGAACACTTTTTCAAATTCAAACTCCACACAGACGAAAAATGTGCAACAAGTCACTGCCTCCAAAATCGTATATAATTGCATGCCTTTACGATTTTGGCTCTAACTTGAGCTATACAAGTCGGAATCCCGAAATTCAAAAGCCCGGTGTTAGCTAACACCTTAGGCTACCTTTTTACACAATAATCTGGGCTAAAAACTAATTTTACCATCTCCTATAAAAAGTGAATTTTGGGCAGAATGCACTGGGGTGTTTGAGCTCACATGCATGCTCCATTTTCATTCAAGTTTTGTACTAATTCTTTACCCAAATGAAGTCTACTAATAACACTACCATTTTCCAGAATTCCAACCTCAAAAATTATCATCCAAGCTTGCATAATACACATGCACAATCATCAAGTTACATGCACTTACATTCCATCACAATTTCCATGACTTTCTTCACCATTTTCATATAAAACACCCAATCAAAGTATTATTAACTTAATTACTCTTCCAAAACAGAAATTAAACTCTAAAAACTTCATCAAACACTTCATGCAAATCAATAATACACCATTTCTCTCATCAACATACACATCTACACCATTAGCATGAATACTCCATCAAGAAAACACTTGCATTAACCATAAAACTTAACCATTCAAAACTATACTCTAAAATTCATGTAAATGGAGAATAAAAGAGATGAAAACAACCATTTAACACTTGAAAAACATTAAAACTCAGATTATATAAAAATGGAGATAGGGTGTGAGATGAATACCACTTGAAAGAGGAGATAAAAATGAACAAGGAAGTGTGGAAATGGAAGAGGAGCAAGCGGCCGCCGGAATTCTGGCCGGAAAAGTCGCCGGCGACCGGCGAGAAGCAAAGGGGAGGGGGGGCTGGTGCTCGGCGAACAGGAGGGAGAGGGGAGAGCTGAGTGTTGAGTTTGATTTGAACCAAAATAAATGACCCTTGGCCTCCCTCACACCCCTTTTATAATACTCCCTCCCTTACTAAAAAAAATACTAATAATAATAACAATAATAATACTAATACCCTTAATAAGAGTGTAAAAAAGTTCTCTTAAATAAAATGGTAGTAAAAATACAACTTGTAAAGTGAATTTAATTGTTACGGTAAAATCGGTAACGACCGGTATTTTTATTAAAATTCATCTTGCCGTAAAAATCGAAACGGTAATCAAACCGATTTTAAAAAAAACATTAGAACCTAAAATAATAATAATATGAGGTCCAAAATGATACTCTTTAAAAGCACTAGAAAATAGTTCGATCGGTAAAATTACCCGCTTAGCCATTTCCTCCGAGACCTGTCACCGTTAGTTAACTGTAAAAAAATTAAAAGAATTTAATAATCACATTTTAGCTAATTAAACAAATTTAATTACCCTAATTTCTGTGATTTAGGGTGGGTTGTTACATCCTCCCCCCCTTAAAAGGAGTTTCGTCCTCGAAACTCGCTGTTTATTAAAATTGCTGTGGAAAATACCTTAAAAGAGGTGGGGGTAGTTTTTCATCATATCCTCTTCAGTCTCCCAGGTGGCTTCCAAGGTTTCTTGGTTTGCCCAAAGGACCTTGACCAGTGGGACTTCTTTGGTACGCAGCTGTTTGACCCTACGATCCAAAATTTGAATCGGCTGTTGTTCAAAGGTAAGGTTTTCCGCTAGAAGAGGACGTTCTTCCTTTAAGATATGTGTTGGATCCGGTACATACTTTCAGAGCTGGGAGATATGAAAGACGTCATGGATATGTCCCAGGTTGGAAGGTAACTCTAGACGATAAGCCGATGGATTAACTTTCCCCACAATAGAATAAGGTCCGATGTATCGAGGGCTTAGTTTACCCTTAACATTAAATCTCCTAATTCCCTTTGTAGGGGAAACCTTGAGAAATACTCTATCTCCTATCTGGAATTCGAGTGGTTTCCGCCTTTTGTCGGCATAGCTTTTCTGTCTACTCTGAGCAGCCCGAATATGCTGCTGAATCACTTTGACCTTTTCAGCTGTCTCTTGAATCAACTCTGGGCAGTGGCGAATCCAGGAATGAAATCAAGCGGGTTCAAAGTCAAATATAAAAATTTAAAACAACAAATAAAAAAACTTACAATATTATTATCTTTCGGGTAGTTGTCCATGACAAGGCGCCATAACTTGAAAGTATTCCAATATGATGTATCATTTGGTACTTTTTTGAAAATTTCATCCTCAAAATAACTAATAACAGTGTTTTTTCAAAAACTCGTCTGAGACTGTTAAAAACAACGCTAGGCTTGAACTGTAATTGTTGCCACTAGGACGCTAGGTTGAGTTTAAAAAAAAGAAAAATTATAAACATCTTAACGCAAGATGGTTAATAAATGATAATCATCTTGCATTTCACTTAAATTACTAATAAAGTTAAATGTAATTATATTTAAATGATTATAAAGATATGTTTCATTACTTTAAGGATAATTATAATTTATAAACAATTTAAAAATAATTATTTATTTATATTTTTTTAAAATATAAAATTATGCATAGAATGTGTCTTTTCAACTATGATTAATAAAATTAGGTTGTTATTATATCTTTTGACCTAACTAATAAATATTATAGTCTTATAGTTGATATATATATATATATATAATTATTAAAGAAAATATTATTAAAAGTTACAAAAATGTGAAATATGGGAAATTGAGGCCTGTTGGTCTCGAACACGGAACCTCAAGCTTCCTTTCATTGTATCATGGTTCAACAAAAAAAGCTACATTTGCGGCCTGTAGGTCTCGACCACAAGACCTCTGACTCGCTTCAATGATTCATTGTGCACACGTGCCACTGAGCTAAGGCAGAAGATATGATTCTTAGCTGTTTCATGTTGTATATGTATATTTATCATACGGTTGAATTTTACAAACAATTTTTTTTTTTTTAAAGCGGGGTCACGTGACCCCACGTGAACCCATGTTGGATCCGCCCCTGACTCTGGGCCTATGACTAGTGCTTCATCTAGCTCATTCCAACATAAACGTGTTCTACATTTCCTGCCATATAAAGCCTCAAAAGTCGCCATCTGAATAGTGGCTTGATAACTATTATTGTAAGCGAATTCCACGAGTGGAATATACTGATCCCAAATCCCTTGAAAATCCAGTACACATGTGCGAAGCATGTCTTCCACAATCTGGTTTACCCTTTCTGTTTGACCATCGCTCTCTGGATGGTAAGAACTACTGAAGCTAAGCTTAGATCCCAGAGCCCTTTGTATAGCACTCCAGAACCTCGATTGAAACCTTGTATCCCTATCCGATACAATGTCCTTTGGAATCCCATGTAACCGTACTATCTCGCGGATGTAGATATCCGCCAACTTATCTACTTTCCAGCTCTCATGAATAGGTATGAAATGCACTGATTTAGTAAGACGGTCGACAATTACCCAAATGGCATTCTGTTTAGAAGCTGTGAGGGGTAGTTCCATAATGAAGTCCATTGAGATTGACTCCCATTTCCATGAGGGAATATCTAAGGGTCGGAGTTCGCTCGAAGGTCGCTGATGCTTAGCTTTCACCCTTTGGCAGGTCAAACATTTATCCACGAAGTTAGCTATGTCCCTTTTCATGTTAGGCCACCAGAATCGCTCTCTCAAATCCTCAGACATCTTCGCACTCCGGGATGCACGGAGTATATTGACTTGTGGCCTTCTTCCATAACTCTTAATCTTAAGTCCTCTCATTGGGTACACAGAGTCGATTCTGAAACCTTAAAATCCCATCATCGTGGATCAGAAAGCCAGGCATTGCCTTGGTGGTCAGACTATCTACAATTCTCCTAAAATCCGGATCATTCATTTGCTCTGTCTTGATTTCATCAATAATAGACGGCTGTAAAGAGATAGCAGCCAGTCTCTTGTCAGTATCTCCTCTACTCACCAAGTCGATGTTCTCCTTACTCAACTCTTGCCAAATTCTAGGATGAATCGTTAGACTCGATATAGACCCGTGCTGGGTCTTCCTACTCAAAGCTACTGATAATGAATTTGCCTTCCCGGGGTGATACTGGATATCCAGATCGTAATCTTTAATAAGCTCTAACCACCTTCGTTGTCTCAGATTTAACTCCCTCTGAGTAAAAATATACTTGAGGCTCTTGTGGTTGGTGAAAATAGTAGTGGAGACTCCATATAAATAGTGTCTCCAAATCTTGAGAGCAAAGACCACTGCTGCCAGCTCCAAATCATGTGTCGGATAATTCTTTTCATAAGGCTTTAACTGTCTGGAGGCATAAGCTATTACCTTGTCTCCTTGCATCAACACACAACCTAGCCCCTGATGCGACGCATCACTATACACAATATATTCCTTCCCTTCCTCGGGTAAGGATAAAATTGGGGCCGTCGTGAGTTTTTCCTTTAGAGTCTGAAACGCTTCTTCACATTTATCAGTCCATTTAAACCGGGTGATCTTCTTAAGGAGGTTTGTCAAGGGTAATGCTATCTTAGAAAAGTTTGGCACGAACCTTCTATAATATCCAACCATACCTAAGAAACTTCTGACTTCCGTAACCGTAGTGGGTCTCACCCAATTTTTAACAGCCGATACTTTGTGAGGATCCACTCGGATGCCTTCGCTGGTTACAATATGTCCCAAAAATCTTACTTCCTTGAGCCAGAAATCACACTTTGAAAATTTGGCATACAACTGTTTTTCTCTTAAAAGCTGAAGTACTTGCCTCAAATGACTTTCATGCTCCTCATAACTCTTTGAGTATACCAAAATATCATCAATAAAAACTACCACAAACTTATCCAAAAAGGGTTTGAACACACGGTTCATCAAATCCATGAACACTGCTGGGGCATTAGTAAGCCCAAAAGGCATCACGGTAAATTCATAGTGCCCATACCTTGTCCTAAAGGTAGTCTTAGGGATGTCCTCTGCTCTTACTCTAAGCTGATGGTATCCTGATCTTAAGTCAATTTTGGAAAATACTCCTGCTCCTTGGAGTTGGTCAAACAAGTCATCAATTCTGGGTAGGGGATATTTGTTCTTGATCGTCACCTTGTTCAATTCCTGATAATCAATGCATAACCTTAAACTTCCATCATTCTTCCTCACAAATAACACTGGGGCTCCCCATGGTGACGAACTGGGTCTGATAAACCCTTTGCTCAAAAGGTCTTCCAACTGTATCTTCAATTCCTTTAACTCTGCTGGTGCCATCCTATACGGTGCTTTAGATATCGGCCTAGTTCCAGGAACTAGCTCAATTTCAAAGTCAATCTCCCTCCTCGGGGGTAGCTCCGTAACTTCTTCCGGAAAGACGTCCATAAACTCTCGCACAACCGAGATTTCCTCTATCTTAGGCGGACTCTGAGACTCCTCCTTTAAAGAACATAAATAACATGTGCATCCATGATTTTTGCTCTATTATTAGTAGAGCTTTCGAGGTAAAAGGTTTAGATAAATTTCTTTTCAATTATCTTTGTTCTTATATATAATACCTAATTTCAATTCTTTTCAATTCTTATATGGAGGATTGGTAGGTGATTTTTAATTGATCAACATCATAAATTTTCTTTTTTTTTTTTGTTGAATATTTTATGATTGGGTTAATTTCTTTAATTGAACTGCAGGAGGCAATTAGGACCAGCAGTAATATTATTTTCTCCAATGGGCTGCTAGACCCTTACAGCGGATTAGGGTATGTAATTCCCTTTTTCATTAATTCAGTTAATAATACATAAATATTTTTGTTGGATTTGATTGACTATTAACATAATCAATTTGATTTTATTAGGATACTAAATGATATATCCGACACAATCCGAGCTGTGGTAACCAAAGAAGGTATTTAATTTGTGTTTTAACTACTTAATGTATAGCTTTAGTTTATTTATAATATTCTTCACTTACGTACCTATTCTCTGTTTTTTCCTTGTTATTTTGTGCAGGATCACATGGCCTGGACATGAGCATGCAGTATCAGTTCAGGCCTGACTGGATACTTGAGCAGAGGAGAGTGGAGGTAGAAATCATGGAGAGTTGGCTCCACCTGAGTGGATCAAAGAAGATGACCAATCTCCCATGCTTATCCCTCATTTATTTTTGTTTGGGTTTAGTCTATTTTATATTAGTTTAATTTGTAGAGTCTAGACAGTTTAATTACTTTGCTTAGCCTACTCTATATAGTTTAATTAGTAGACAGATCGACTTGTTGAACGGGAAATTTTACATATTTAAATGTGTTAAGAGTTTACTCTATAGTCAAGTACAACTACAAGCACATTGTAGAAAACAATGAGTATGACTATTGACTAAACAATATGATCAGTATGACTACTGACTAAACAATATGCCAAGGATGTGGCCTTACGTAACTTACGTTCCTATTTCATGTACCCTATATCCAAATTTACAACATACTTTTTACTCATCCTCCTAGCTCTAATTCTTGTCTTTTTTTTATTAGTGACAAATGAGTTGGGTACATGCCAATTGGGGGTAACATATAGGCTCAGGGGCGGATCCAACATGGGTTCACGTGGGGTCACGTGACCCCGCTTTAAAAAAAAAAAAATTGTTTGTAAAATTCAACCGTATGATAAATATACATATACAACATGAAACAGCTAAGAATCATATCTTCTGCCTTAGCTCAGTGGCACGTGTGCACAATGAATCATTGAAGCGAGTCAGAGGTCTTGTGGTCGAGACCTACAGGCCGCAAATGTAGCTTTTTTTGTTGAACCATGATACAATGAAAGGAAGCTTGAGGTTCCGTGTTCGAGACCAACAGGCCTCAATTTCCCATATTTCACATTTTTGTAACTTTTAATAATATTTTCTTTAATAATTATATATATATATATATATCAACTATAAGACTATAATATTTATTAGTTAGGTCAAAAGATATAATAACAACCTAATTTTATTAATCATAGTTGAAAAGACACATTCTATGCATAATTTTATATTTTAAAAAAATATAAATAAATAATTATTTTTAAATTGTTTATAAATTATAATTATCCTTAAAGTAATGAAACATATCTTTATAATCATTTAAATATAATTACATTTAACTTTATTAGTAATTTAAGTGAAATGCAAGATGATTATCATTTATTAACCATCTTGCGTTAAGATGTTTATAATTTTTCTTTTTTTTAAACTCAACCTAGCGTCCTAGTGGCAACAATTGATTTCAAGCCTAGCGTTGTTTTTAATGATCTCGCGAGTTTTGAAAAACATATTATTAGTTATTTTGAGGATGAAATTTTCAAAAAAGTACCAAATGATACATCATATTGGAATACTTTCAAGTTATGGCGCCTTGTCATGGACAACTACCCGAAAGATAATAATATTGTAAGTTTTTTTATTTGTTGTTTTAAATTTTTATATTTGACTTTGAACCCGCTTGATTTCATTCCTGGATTCGCCACTGTATAGGCTCAAAATGATGTCCGATATTAATTGGTGACCATCAGCAATTGGACCCGTAATATTTGATATCGATCGGATCAGTAGTTGGATGCCTCTAATATCCCCGCGAGTTTGCAAGAATTCATAAATTTTGGATCCTTTCAAATCCCAAGTCCGTAAGAACTCGTAACTTTGGGCTTGGAATTGAAGTGTATGAATTCGTTAATAAAAAGTTAATTTTTCGGGTCAAACGGGCGGGTCGGGTTTGACCCACTATTTTCAGGTTTGGTGTATTTCAGGTTTAGTTGAAAAAATCGTGTTCAAAACCCATAGATTTCGTGCGGGTTCAGGTCGGGTCAGAAACTGTCAGGTCTAACTGTCATCTTTCGACTCCCAAGGAGACTGCATTTTACCTTTCATTTTTTGGCCCAACTGAATGTCGATTCATGCCGAATTTCGAGTCCATAAGAATTCGGTGCATTCGGGCTTTTAAGGATCCTTGGTAATATTACTTGATGGGTGAAAGCAAACCAGAAAAGAAAAGGTGTGAGCATATACAATGACATTCCATAATTTTGGATTGTTGGTAGGGGTCCATCTTGCCACATCATCTTATGTAGTTATGTTTGAAATTTTTGGAACTCAATTCTTCCTTCTCCACAATGAAAGGAATTCCAAATTAGAACTTTGAATAAAAGTTTTGTCATTATCTTAATTTACTACACACAACATCTATTTTTAAAGTAAAATAAAAATAAAAAATAAAAAATAATTTATGCACCAATAACAAATAAGAAAAGATGTAAAATGTGGATTTCATTCTAACATGATTTTGAAAGCCAACATGAGTTCTAAAATTGTGGAAATTGTAAAAAATATCATTGTCAAAATGGAATGATAATGGATTGATTGGAATGAGTTCCAACCGAAAAACAAACAGAGGCTCATGAAAGAAGACACTCTCTTTGTTTATATTCTCACTCAGTTTCAAGTTTACAAAAAAATTTGGCGAAAGTGGTTGAAATTTCTAACCATTTTTTACAACTGAAATTAGGGCTATCAAAAATTTGGGTCCGGGTCAATCCAGGTTCGGACGAATCGGACAACGGACGAAAACTTGATGTTACCCAGTTTTTTGGAACATTTTCTGGGTCAGACTCGAGTAGGACAAATCAAATAAGCATAAATTCGAGTCTTGATCGGGTTCGGACAATAGAAAATTGAAAAATATTTTGTTCAATTTTCTGTCAAAGTAAAAATTCGGACAAAAATTTAATGATCATACCCATTTTTTCAGGGTCGGACTAAACCGGGTTTTCGGGTCGGACATTTTTTGACAGCCATACCTAAAATTAGAAAAATATAAAAATATGAATGATTACTAAAATGGTTGATTTTTCAAACCGCTTTAAATTAATTAGAAAAAAATGGTCAATAACATATACATTTTGATAGTGAGTTGTAGCCATGGGTACGCACCAAACCTTGTTGAAAGTTTTTTTTTTTTGAAAGTTACATACTCGAAAAAAAAATGCAGAAATTAAGTGCCTACTTCGTTTTGTTTGCCATAATTAACTGCCAATTAATTCCTATATAAACGCCTTATTGTTATTGTGTCTCATATTGATATTTGCCTATTAATTCATATATATATTTTCAGTTATTAGCAAATATTCAGTTATCAGCAAATATATATATATTTGCCTATTAATTCATATATAACAGAAAAATTAGGTTTCCATCAGTGGCTATACGCTGGCTGAACCTGAACACAACATAACATTTATCCTACTGAAATTTTAACTTGGCTAAAACAGTAAATATTACACAAAATACCATTCTACAAACATAACCTTATTTGTACTCGGTGTTCTCTATTTTGGAGAGCACCATGCATTGTGGATAGCCTTATTAGCGCGGGCAAAGTTTTTTCCAACCCGAATATATGAAGTTTTTGGATCTAGAAAAAAGTTAAAGTTTGATCAGAATTCGATTTTGACATTAATCCAATTGAACAAATATTCAAATAAAATATTTCTTTTTTTTTCTTCTTATTATTCAAATCAAATTTTAAACCGAATTTAGCTTCGTGTAAATTATTTGACTCGATTCGACCCATAAAAATCGGATTTGAACATAAATTTTTCATCCAAATTTTAACATTGACAAAATTTAACTGACCTAAATTTTTAGCCACGCTAGCCCTTAATAAGCATAGGTAGGTTTTCCATTTGTGTCCGAGCATTAATGTGGCGCATGGAATGTCATTTATACATGCCATATTGCCATCCACCAAGTTTCCCTAAATAGCAATGGAAATTTATTGATCCTTCAATATGCCTTTGCAATTCGGCTGAGCCCTTTTTTTGTCACACTAGTAAGAAGGCCCGTTCAATTGGGGGGGGGGGGGGCTATCGTTGATATTCATTCCGTTGCAAATAATTTGGTCAAATTTTTTATATTTTGATCATTAATTTCTCAATTGTATATTGAGTTATTATACATGATTATTATTATCATATTTGTAATGAAAAATATTTTTACTTAAATATAATATTACAAGTTTTGTTAAGATAAAACGTAAAAAAATTAATAGTTAAAGTCTTGCCTCGAAGACCATAAAAAAATAAAAGAGAAATTATTTAGGTCGAAGGAAGTACTTTGTAATTTTGTGGCTCTTGGTTCACTAAGAAAAAAATATATTCACAAATATATCTCGAAGTTTATTTATGTTGGTCATTAGTAAAAATAAACATAATATAAATTTATAATAACTTGAAACAATAGTACATCTATTCTACAGTTGTCAAACGTCTGTTAATTGAAAGATAAGTTATTCTTTTGCAAGTGATAATGAATTACTTATCTCATACTTAAATTCGAAATACACCCGATCATATTTTTATAATAGAATTCATCTGAAACCAAAATACACCTGACCCGTATTTACCATAAAATAAATTTTACTATCAAAGTACATCTGACCCGTATTTACTTAAATTTGAAATACACTCGGGTCATGTTTTTGGAGTGAAATTTACCCGAAATCAAAATATACATGACCCACATTTACCCTAACCAGATATATAGTCAACCTATATTACCTAGTTATTGTACTTGAGGGCAAAAAAGTCAATTCGTGTGTGAACACAAGCTAAAGATAAATTGCTAATTAATTATTATATCCAAGGATAAAATAGTAAATTCGTATGTGAACACAGGCAGGCAGAGCAACAAAACAAAAAAAAAAGCAACTGACGCTTTTACTATAGAGTAAAGGAAAAAGACCCGGCCTGACCTGGTCTTATTTCATTAACACTCATATTAGCCAACTGGCTCTGACTTGGTTTGATACTTCTTTTGGTTTATGTTTTTCAATCGGATGCTTTTTGGGATAATGACAGCTGTCACAACCTAAAGAAGACATACAGATACATAGGTTGTCTTATTTATTAATTGACAGTTGTCTATTTTCTTTCTATTATACAACTGAATATTTGCTTCTGTTTATTATTACTTTTTCTTATCTACCTCCCACCTCTTTTATCTGGGTAGCTCCTTTCAGTTGTATAGTTTCTCAGTACTTTTCTTGCTCCGAATCTGTTGTCTCTGTTCAAGGTTAGCATTTACTTGTAAGTATTGATTGTTGGGCTCTATTAGAAAGGTCGAGCTATTTATTAGCGTCTTAATTCATCAACCTGAAATGTGACAAGGCTTCTTCGGAGTTCTTTCGGTCATCTTTTAACCGTCACCTAATATCTGTTGTCTTTGTTCAAGGTTAGCATTTCAATCGTCAATCAGTAAGTGAAATAACCCTAGAGGGGGTGAATAGTTTTATTACAAACACAAGGACGTTAATAACACTTGATTAACTGAATAATACTTCTTTATTAGATAAACGTTGAGGTACAATAGAAATAGAAGAGGTTAGGGAACTTAGCAGAATCAGGACAATGAGGTCTTTGATGACTGCTTACATGGACAGAAACTGAGGTTCAGTTTATGTTGAGGGGTCTCAAAGACAAGACTTGTGATGAGGGGCCTCACAGATGAGGCAGAGAGAAGGGACCTCACAGACGAGGTTTCACAGATGAGGCAGAGAGGAGGGATAAATATCACTTTAGAAAGCATTTACTCCCTCCGTTTCATATTAATTGTCATAATTTTAATTTCACAGTCTCCAATGATACTATTTAATTGATAATTTCTTATATAATATGTTATTGACAATAGCAATATTATATTTTTATGATAATATTTTTTGTTACAAATATAATGAAGATAATTATATATAGCAACTCATTGTATATATTCATGAATAATTTTTATTATTAAATAATTTTTATGCCCGTTCATTCGAACGGGTTTCTCATTTAGATTAGTGAATAAATGAAGATATAAATGCAAAAATATCAAAGAATTTAACTTAACAATATAATATATTTTCAACACTGCATTAACAATATGCAGAAGAAAAGAGGAAAACATGAAGTAGAAAGACATTTGGATCAAAAGCATAAACATCAACAACAATAAGGCCCGTTTTTTATGCGGCTGGTTGATTGCGGTTTCACATCACATCATAACTTTCCAAATTCCACCACAACCCACCACAATCTACCATTTCAATTTTAATTAATCTTTTTATACTTTTTAATATAAAATACTCAAAATTTCATCCCTCCCTTTTTTCAATTAAAAATTTCATCTCTCTTTTTCCAATTACAATTTTAAATATAAATCCGCTTACAATTATTTACACCACAACATTTCACAATCCACCACAACCTTTCACAATTCATATTCCACCTCAACTTTTTCCAACCCACTATAATTTTCAAATTTTCATCACACCGCAACAAATCGCAACAAACTGTATAAATGAATGGAGCCTAAAAGCATAACAATTAAAAAAATTAAGACTTTCCCAAAAAAAAAGGAAACTAAGACCAATCAACATAAAATGAACAATATCAGAAAATGAGTGAAGATCCTATGGTTGATCTGTGGGTCGCCGATGGTCGCCGTGTTGATGGTCATGGATCTGTGATGGTCGCCGATGGTTGCGGTGCAACTGTATTTTGAGAGTGCTGTGTACGCATACACAAAAGGGATGGGGGCAGTTACTGTGGGTAAAACAAATATAAACCCCCTCTTTCTCTCTGGCTTGAAATCATTTTACGCGGACAATTAATTGGTGTGTGCAATGAATAACAATTAACCATTTGTTTTGAGAGTGCATTGTACGCATACACAAAAGGGATGGTGGCAGTTACTGTGGATATTTTGGGAGAGTGGTTTAAGGGGAGGCAGTTATGAGTTTTATTATTATTATTTTTTTATCACAAATTCACAATGAATAACTGTTTTTGAATCAAAGGGTGCGATGAAATCTTGCTATTAATCAACGGTTGTAGTTTTGCAATTAATTAGATTGTAGGATTGGGGGAGGGAATATACATGGAGAACTCATTCTAAAATTTAATATATAGATTAACTGCCAATTAATTCCTATATAAACGCCTTATTGTGTCTCATATTGATACTTGCTTATTAATTCATACATATTTTCAGTTAGTAGCAAATATAACAGATACGAATTGACTAATTGAGCATAAATTATTATATGGGATTTAATTTACGGTGGTAAATGTAGCAAATCACAAGGTTATATAAGATGGATTAAACCCATGAAAATGTCATTCGTCTCTTGTTTTAGTTGCGCACTTCTTGAGAGCTAAATACATTATTCATAAAAATGTCCCCCAAAGCCTCGTTTATACCTCTATATTGCTAGCGGTCGTGGTTCTTCTCTCTTCCAGTAAGTATTGAACTAGTATTTGTGCACCTGTGACATATGCATTATTTTGTCTAATTTAATTTATTTATTGGTTTTTAAATCTTTTTTAATCATGTTTAGGAATTGATCTTAATTAGTTATAAAATAGTACCCCTCTCTCTCTATTTATTTATCTATTTAACTCTTCTTTTTAGGCTTAATTATTTGTCATTTTATGTTTTGAGATTAATTTTTACCAATTTTACATCAATTTTCTTCATCATTCATAATTAAGTTTTATCAATTTTAATAATTTTATAATTTTCCGTCTAATTTTATTGGTTATCTTAGTTTGTCCCTACTTTACGGAAGTCCAAATAAATAGCGGTGGATGGAGTGTTGAATAGGGTGTTAATATTAATTTAACTTAATCAAATGGTTAAGGCTTAGTGTATTATTAGACTTTGTTAAATATTAGTATTAGTAGATTTCAAAAAAAAAATATTAGTATTAGTAGCTATAAATATCCGGACAATGTATTATTTTGTGAGATATTTTTATGGATAATTTGCTGAAACCCTCCTTGAGATTTGGAGAATTAATTTTTTTACCCTTATTGTTTGAGAGTTGAATTTAACCATCCCTCACCTTTATTAAACAACTTAGTTAAAGTCCAAGTCGAATAAAATATTTTATTTTTGTAAACACTCTAATTTCACCATCAAAACATCATAAAAATAAAATCTTTAACACTTGATTTTCACTACTGCTAATACGGTGATTATCAACAAAATATCACAAATTTTCAAAGACAAATTTAAAACCATAAAAATTTACTAACGTTTTCCGTCAAGATTTTCAAAGGGGAGCCTTGGCCCAACAATTGAGTTGTTGCCTTGTGATCGTGAGGTCACGGTTTCAATTTCTGGAAACAGCCTCTGGCAAAAACACTAGGTAAAATAAGGTCTGCGTACATTACATTTCTACGGTGGGACCCTTTAATTTTCCGTCATTTTCCGTCAAGATTTCAGCAAAAAAAAGTCTTACTTCGCGTTGCTGATACGTCTACATAGACGGATACCCATACCCGAAAAATTTTGATAAAAATTTTGTTTGGAAGTTTCACAAATTTTATTTTATTTTTTCAAAATCCCCTTCTTTTTGTTACTGGGTTCCCAAATATAATTCAAGAATAAATAGAGAGAAAAATAATTGAAGAATAGAGAAGAGATACAAAATGAAGTATGTGTATGGAATAAGGAAATTGAATAGTAGCCAGATTGTATAGAAGATGTTGAACAATGCTTTTCATTTTCATGTCATACATTTCATTTTGGTTGCGGGGTGATAATGATGTGGTGCGGTGAAATTCAAAAAAGTGTGGTGAATTGTGATGAGAGTTGTGGTAGATGGGGTAGGTTAAGAGAGAGTGTGAAAAATAGAGGAGAAAATTGAGGGGAGAGAAAAATTAAAAGATATATTGGTAATGATTTGTGGTGTGATGTGATGGAAAATTAAAGAGCGCAATGTGGTGTGGTACCGCACCGTAACCTACCGCATAAAAGAATGATGGCTAATGCAAGGGTAAAAGAGTCTCTTTATCTATTTTTATGAAAATCTTGCCATAGCATTTTACCAATAATATGGTCTTCAAATTTTAGGGGAGGTTAAATAAAACTCTCAAATAGTGAGGTTAAAAAAATTAACTCCCCAAACTTGAGGGGGGTTTTAGCAAATTTTCCATATTTTTGTGTATAAATATGTTGATTTATTTGATTAATAAAATAAAGTAAATTTGATTAATAACTAGAGGGAGTGTCTGTAACTATCAGATGTATAATATTGATCAATAATGAATGGAATTTATAATAAAATATGGGTTTTCTATATAGAAGAGGTGTGTCAATTGGCTAAGTGTAGTTGTTTTATTTTAATATAATTTATAGGTTAACATTTTTTTTGGTTGCTATATTAATAAGACTTTTATTTTATTTATACAAATATTAAAGAAATCATAGAACAATAATATAAATTTCTTTTATGGGAGCTTTGTAGATTAATAATATCTCTTAAATTATACTTTAATATATTTTTTTATGCTAACTATAATAGTAAATTTGGTAGAAGAAAAATTAATTAATGAATTTTTTTATATATGTATAAAGCTAATGAATATTATTTTTGTTGTGAATTAATATATGTAACCTACATGTATGATATTGTTCTCTTAGTTGGTTGATGTTTTAGTTGATGTTTATAATACCAAAGTGGTAGTAACCAAATGACAATCATTTGTAATTTTCATATTCCCCACCAAGATTTAAATGTTGGTGAAACCAAAATATTTTCTATTTTGGTTAAAAAAATTCTTTATAAGTTTGGAGTTTGATTTGGAAAAACCAAATCCCTCTTTTTTTTTTTGGGAAGGGAAATCCCATAAATTTTTTCTTTCATGCTTGAGTTTTCAATTACTTTGGAGATTTTATTTTAACATATTTATAGAATGTTTAATTTTTTATAATAATTTTCTATTTATAATAATTTTCTGAATATTTTGAATAGTTTATTCATAATTGTTTTTGACTTCCATCCGGTATATATGATGCAAGAGATATTAGAATAAATGCTGAACCAAAAATAAATGCTGAACCATGTGGACGTTGTTACACCGTGGTAATGGGATGCGTCGAGGAGGGTTGCATAGGGTTTTTTGGTTTTTGGACCTTCAACTTTGAGGGTATTTATTATTTGGTACCACACTTTTCAAAGTTTATTTTTTGGACCCTGTACTTTCTGTACCCAAAAAATCTAGCCCAATCTTAAGTTTTACTCCGGCAAAGGGCCAAAATGCACATAAAATTCCCGATTTGCCCTTATCAATTTTTAAAGGTTTTTGACTTTTGTTAATTTTTAATTTTTAATTTTTAATTTTTAATTTTTAAAATTTTTAATTTTTAATTTTTAATTTTTAATTTTTTAATTATCATTATCATTTTTATTTTTATTTTTAATTTTTAATTTCTAAATTATTAATTTTAATAAATTTTTTTAATCTTTTAATTTTAATTTTTAAATTTTTTGATTTTTGATTTTTGATTTTTTTATTTGAAGTTTTGAAAAATTTCAATTTTTAGTTTTTAAATTTTAGTTGCTAATTTTTTATAATTTCACATTTTTTAATTTATAGTTTCACATTTTTTAATTTTTCAAAATTTTTTGAAAATCTTAAAATTTTAAAATTTTAAATTTTAAGTTTATATTTAATTTTTTTTATATTTTTAAACTTTTTAAACTATTTAGATGTTTATTTTAATTTTTAATTTTTAATTTGTAATTTTTAAAATTTTGAAGTTCTTAATAATTTTTAAATTAAAAAATTTAAAATGTGAGAATTTTGGTAGTAATAAATAAGTGAAGGGAAAATATAGAATTAATAAATCAAGGACAAACTTGTGTAGGACCCGGGAAAATTCCAACCGTGCCCTACGCGATGTTAGGCGAGTCGAAAGAGGTGTCTAGTCTTTAAGGGATTTAATTGAATTTTTACACATTAAAAATGTTCACATGAAATGTTTAAATTTTATTATGAACATTAAAATTTACAATCTGCCTGAAATAAATAATGAAACCAGAAAAATCAGAAATAATTAGCACGGAAACCGAGGCAGTCTGAGAATTACCCGGGTCACTGATCCAGGCGCCATCTCGGTGCGCTTGCATACGGATCGTGACTGGGCCTTTCCTGCACGCTGGTGGTGGCAGTGGACTCGGGCCAACAATGCGTGACCGCACATGTGGTGCCGGATGTTGGACCGAGGTCACCAATTTTCGATTTTCGGTATTCAAATAATTTCAGGAAATAAATAAATTTTAAAATTCGAATAAAATTAACATTTAGCGAATCAAATTTAATTAAAGTCATTTTTAGGAGCCGCCAATCAATTTTTAAGAGAATTGATAAACTCGAATTTTCTTGACTCCGCGTAACCGCGAACCATGAGATTCGGATCCGGGGGTAAGGTTACGAATTCGAAAGTAAAAACCTTCGAATTCGCCCGTTTAATGAACGGACTCTACTAGATCAGTTTATTAAAGAAAATAGTAGAAGAGGAGAATTAATTAGATTAATTGATGTTATTTAAATGCATGCGGAAATTAAATAAGATAATAAAAAGAATGCGATAAATAAACAAAAAAAACGATAAATAAAAATGCATATGAACAAAGAAGGAAATAAAGTTATTCTTTCAAGTAATCAGATTTAGATTAATCATAACCAACATTAATGTTAGCATTACGATATTATGGGTGATTACAAGAAAATAATAACGAAAATGAAAATGCGAAAACAAAATGCCAGAATGCATGTATGCAAATGAGAGAGGGAAAGAAGAAGAGAAATCCACCTAGTGTCAATACTCCCAGGTGGTTTCGGTGTGAGAAATGAAGTGTGAGGTGAGGGTATTTATAGGGTAGGGGAGTGAGGGAATTAAGTTTAGGAATGTGCTAAAAATAGCAGGTGCGCTAAAAATAGCCAATTTGCTAAAATTAGTCGATTTGCTAAAGTTAGTCAATTTGCTCAAATTAGTCAACAGGCGGGTCTGGCTGGCGTGAAAATCGAGGTTGGCTTGCGCAGCACGCGACCCGAGGACAAGGATCCGGGTAAATGGGCGGCGGGCGGACCCGCACAGCGCCCCGGAACTAGGTAATGGGCCGCATGCAGACCCGCCTGGCGCCCCGACTTTGCTCGGGTTGTGGGCAGCGCCTCGGGCTGTGTGCTAGGGCTTATTTTGGGTCTGTTTTGTGAGCTATTTTGTGGACTGTTTTATGGTGTTTTTATCTCATTTTTGTATTTCAAGCATATTTTGGCATTTTATCTAAATTAAAAATAAAATAAAAAGAAATATTAGAAATAAAATTTTACAAAATTGCAATGACACTTTTTGGGTGTCTACAGTTAGCCCCACTTTGATCGAGTCTGGTAAGACGAAGATCAAAGTATTCAAAGACACCAAAGAGGGTGAGATGCTGCAGTAGTGATGTCTTGAGGCTAGGTGACACTTGGAAGCGGAAGTCCTGTGCCGGATGTATGACTTGTAACTGATTGACATTCGAAAACGATATCCTATGTCATTGTTGATTGTCGACGCTTGGAAGCAACTGTCCGGCGCCTAACTGTACTTTCAAACTTCTGTCATCGTATTATAAACGCTCGATGACCGGCTGAATTAACATCATACTACATCAATGTTGATTTCATAGTCTTTCTCAGTGTCGATGATGATTTTCCGGTCTTTCCTGGTGTTGATGATGATTTTACGTTCTTTCCTGGTGTCAAGATGATTTTCCGGTCTTTCCTGGTGTTGATGATGATTTTCCAGTCTTTCCCGATGTCAAGATAATTTTCCAGTCTTTCCCGGTGTCGATGATGATTTTCCAGTCTTTCCCGGTGTCGATGATGATTTTCCGGTCTTTCCCGGTGTCGATGATGATTTTCCAGTCTTTCCTGGTGTCGATGATGATTTTCCAGTCTTTCCCGGTGTCGATGATGGTTTTCCAGTCTTTCCCGGTGTCGATGATGATTTTCCTGTCTTTCCCGATGTCGATGATGATTTTCCCGTCTTTCCCGGTGTTTATGATGATTTTCCCGTCTTTCCCGGTGTCGATGATGATTTTCCCGTCTTTCCCGGTGTCGATGATGATTTTCCAGTCTTTCCCGGTGTCGATGATGATTTTCCAGTCTTTCCCGGTGTCAATGATGATTTTCCTGTCTTTCCCGGTGTCGTTGATGATTTTCCAGTCTTTCCCGGTGTCGATGATGATTTTCCACGCTTGGAATCAATTGTTATGCAACTAACTGTATTTCAAACTCCTATCATCGTATTGTACACTCCGGACGATCGGCTGAGATAACATCGTTAGTCTCCAGTATGCAAGCTAGGGGCGGCAATCGAAGTAAGTTTCCATTTTCATATTATTTTCTGAGTATATGTATATTCATAATTCTCTTGAAAATTAAATATGTCATAAATTTGTCGCTTCCTCTCCTTCCTCTTTGAAAATTAATAAATTTTCTAAGTATATGGGTATTTAATCTCCATATTTCTTTTGAAAATTCTTAATTTTGTAACGCATCATTCCGCACTTCTCTTTATTTAATTTATTTATTTTCTGAGTATACAAAATTATTTTGTACTTCTCTTGAAAATATAAATAAGAAACCTGGGTGTGCAACATTAATTCCTGGTTGAAAATATTGGTCAACTGATTGATTAATCAGTTAAATTGGTAGTCAACCTTGTTAAGTGTGCAGACCAACACCTGTCCTTTCCTCTTCACAAAGCTCCTTCATCTCAAACTTCAAATCTCCATCGTATGCGCATCAAAGACAAACACTCGAGATCAACTTGCGATCTACTATCAGGCGGACCAACATCGCGCAGACATACGGTGCTCAAAGGTTTCTTGGGTTCGGGTTTCGTGTTTTCAGCTCCAGGCAGATCTGCATAGGAGCGCTCGAAGGTGAGTTCGGGTTTCCGAGGCTGTGCAGACCCGCCTAACTATGGTCCGAGTTTTAATTCAGACTAGTGCGCCTTTCCCAGATATGTGCACGAGTTCTTTGAACTGTCATTCAGCGAACCGGCCGAGGCGATTTGGTCGGGTTTCAATTTTTCTACTCTAGGCAGACCTGCATATGTGAGTTCTGATCTCGGTTTTTTTTTTCCGGTTTCTCGAACTGTGCGGACCCGCCTGATGATGTTCAGGTCTCGGGTTTTTCCGCCATGCAAACCCGCCTGACCGAGTTCGGGTCTCGGGTTTTTGATTTCTTGTATCGTGCAGACTCGCCGGACTGAGTTCGGGTCTCAGGTTTTTTATTTCTTGCACTGTGCAGACCAGCCTAACCGAGTTCGGGTCTCGGGATTTTTTTTTTCGCTTTGCGCAGACCCGCCGGACCGGGTTAGGGACTCGGGATTTTGGTCTTCTTGCGCTATGCAGACCCGCTTGACTGAGTTAGGGTCCGGGGTTTTTTGATTTTTTGCTCTGTGCAGACCCGCCGGACCGGCTTAGGGTCGCGGGATTTTGGTCTTCTTGCGCTATGTAGACCCGCCTGACTGAGTCAGGGTTCGGGGTTTTTTGATTTCTTGCTCTGTGCAGACCCGCGTGACCTTGCTTAATCTACACCCGCCTGACCGAGTTCGGGTCTCGGGTCTGTTTCCGGGTCAATGCGCGGACCCGCCTTGCTGCTCCTGAGTCTTGGGTCGGGATAGTGTTCATATGTTCCAATCTGTGCAGACCCGCCCAGTGCTAGCTCGGGTTTCCTTGTGTCTGATTTTTGTCAGGCAGACCTGCCCGACAATGAGTTCGGGTCCCAGGTTTTTCTTCCGTGCAAACCTGCCTGACCTTGAGTTTGAGTCTTGGGTCGTGTTTCGTTCGGACTCAGTGAAATGTGCAGGCCCGCCTGACTGTGTTGATTCACTGGTTCGGACTTGCCATTTGTCATTCCCAGGACTTAGTTCAGCTTCTAGTCGTGCAGACCCGCCTGCTTCCCGGGTCACCGTTCAAACCCGTCCAATGGGTTCTCGGGTTCAATTTTGAGTCCAATATCTGTCTTCATTTTCTTTGTCTCGTATGCATATAGTGTGGATGAATTAAAATTTTAGAGTTTAATCCGAATAATGTAAATTATTCACGGATTTTTCTCATGAAATTTAATTGATTCTAACTGGGACTCTTGGAGTAAAATTCGAGTCCTGAACGATTTCTCGAATTGATTCTCGTAAAGTCTTTGTGAATTAAATTTTAGAGTTTTAATTCGAATAATGTATTATTCTCCGAATTAGTTCTCGTAAAATTTAACGACTCCGATGTTAGAGTATGATTCAGACAATGAATTATTCTTCCGAATTAATTCTCGTAAAACTTCAACTCCTTGGATCGGAAATCCTTCTGTTGAAAATAAATTTGGATCTTTTGGCGATCTTGGCGGATATCTGTCCAGAGGTGATCAAGATCCTTGGTGAGCGAACTTGAGTCACAATTCTCAAGACTCCTCTCATTTCTTTTGAGACTTAGACGAGGGACAAAGGAATGCAAATGAGGTCTTATGCATGATATGCTAGATGAATTACATTACAATACAAGACTCTATTATGCATGTTTAGATGCAACCTAATTCTAATGCATGATGTGACTCTTTTTTATTTTTGCGATGCATGTGACGCTTTTTTGTTACTCAAGAAGAAAAGAAAAAAAATGAATACGACCCATAAAATTTTAAAAAAAGTGACTCGAAATGCAAACTAATATGAAAAAATGTAGAAGCTCACATGACCTTTAAAAAAAATGCACATGACCTATAAAAATGGACCTTGATTTGATGCATGCATGCAATATGAAACCCCCCACTTTCCCGACAGAGGGAAAAAAAGGAATAAGGAAAAGTAAGTAAAGACTATGAATGTCAAGGGTAATTTTGAAGTGGGTTTCAGGACAAGGCAAAAATAGTCAAAATGATGAGTTCTCTTGTCGAACTGCCTCGTAACTTCGTAAGTTGCCATGATGCAGACATTGAGTGATGAATGAGCCCCCAGTTGGAATGCTGCAAAAGATGATATCAAGGAAAAGCTTGACCCGCTTAAGCTCCCATAATGCGGATATTGAGCGATGAGCGAGCCCCCAGTTGGAATGACGCCGAAGATGATATTAAGGGGAGGATTGACCCGCTTTCGCTGCCATAATGCGAATATTGAGTGACGAACGAGCCCCCAGTTGGAATGACGCCGAAAACGATATCAATGGAAGACTCAACCTGCTTAAATTGCATGGTGGGATAGTTAGGATGCTCGACTTTGATGTCATGGTTGGGGACCCCAAGCATTAAGAAGGATCAAGCGGCAAGCTGTCTTGATTTCCCTTGCCTTTACCCTATCTTTCTTGGTTCTTTTATTTGGGTAGGAACATGTAAGCACACCAAGCCCCCAATACTAGTGAACAAATGGCTTCAGATGAGTCATCATGATGGACCTAGGTGGGTGTTGTCTTCAAGTAACCCTTATTTTGATGCAACTGGCTTCTTGTTCTACTAAAGGAGTTATCCTTCACTCAGGTGTTCTGAAAGCGAGGATTAACTGATGAATCTCATGCATACACTAATGACCAAATTAGAAGAGCTCACAGGGTGAGGAGTAATGGAGGATGGATTATGGGAAAGGTAGGAATGGTGGTATAGAGAATATGTTTGTGAGTAGTTAGGCCCCAATAGTGAGCAAGACGGGGCTATGGATGGCTAGGCGAGAGTAGTGATCAGATGAATGGATGGGTAGTTCGATGGACAGAGGTTCGAACTGATGGAGGTGGACGAGATGGTCTATGGATGAAGGACCATGTTTTGTGGGTTTATCTCATAAGGGAAGAGATGGTCATATGGCTATGGTTAGATGGAAGGGTGATCCAAGTCTGATGGAAAAGTGGGTGTGCATGATGAAAGGACATTTAAGAGTTTTTCATTGTCCTTAGAGACCAAGGTTCCTTCTCCTTTTTCCTAGCCCGCCTGGTGAGGTTTTCGGGCTAGCCGCTCTTTATTCTCTCTCTTGAAGACCAAATGATTTAATGACAAATTTACTCCAAAGTGAATTGCAGCGGCCGGGCCTCAAAGAGGTTCTCCTACGTATCCAGTGTGGAATCAGGCCAGTCGTAGTTCAACAGGTGCAGCTTTCAACGATTGATGCCTCAAGAAGGACTTTGAGATAAGTCGAAAGTTTAATGGGAAGGTAGGTGTGAAGGTTTGAGGGGAAGGTTTTGGGATTTCGCGGGTGACTTACAACTGCCTCTTATTCGCTTCTTTCTTCTTGTTTCTTTTTTTTTATTTTTCTCTTTGAATTTTTTTTCTTCTTCTTTTTTCCTCTTTTTTTTGAACTACGGACCTTCAACTTATACTTCTCCTATCAATGAACATTGCCCCCAACACATTATTTGGCTTAGATGGGTTTAGGGATGAGATGGTCATAAAAATGAATGACCGGGTTCGTGGTGGTGGTTAAAAAGATGGTATGAGAAAGTAATAATGTGGGTAAAACAGCTAGGTGAAAATGAAGGTGGTGATGATGTCGGTGGTAAGGGGTGGAAGCCTTCTATCATAGGCATGTCTTTTTAAGCTGCGTGATTTAAGTGACAATTGATGGGGCTGTTCAACCTCTAAAGAGTCATTACGGTCCACACGGTTGAATTTTGTCTCTATCATAGAGAGATACCTAGAGCAAAAGGTTAGGCACTCAACAATGATATAACTTTCAGCAATAGAAGCTTCCGGACAAGCTTTGTTGCGCACCGTATCTTTATAATCACGCCAAATCCTGTACAACATTAAATATAACTTTCATAATATAATTGTTGCGTACACCAAAAAAATAAAAAAATTTCAAGTTGAGTATATTTATTACCTTTCATGTAAATACATCCAACGAAAAGGCACAGGGCCAGCTAATTTAGCTTCGGTTGCCAAATGTATAACAAGGTGAACCATCACATCAAAAAGGGCAGGTACAAATATTCGCTCCAACTTGCAAAGAGTGACTGCAATATCTTTCTCCATTTTCTCTAATATATCTACATCTAATGTCCTAGAACACAACTGCTTGAAATAATTGCTAAGCTCCGCAAGAGGTTCAAGGACTTTGTCATCTAGGATACCACGAAATGCTGGCAAAAGCAAGTCTTGCATCAAAACGTGGTAGTCATGACTCTTCATTCCTGATATCCTTCCATCTTCTACTGTCACACATCGTGAAATGTTAGAAGAATACCCATCTGGGACGCATAAGTTCGATAGCAAGGTAGCCACTCGTCTTCGTTCGGCCAATGTCAAATTGAAAGGTGCTTTTGGAACCAGATACTTGTCTCCAACTAACGTTGCTTTTAATTTGTCATGCATATTCATCTTGACAAGATCCAATCTTGCATTAAGTGAATCTTTGGCTTTACCGGGTATATCAAGCAACGTCCCCGCTATGCTTTCAGAGACATTCTTCTCTATATGCATTACATCTAAGTTATGCGGGACTAGAAGATCTCTCCAATAAGGAAGTTCAAGAAAGATGCTCTTCTTCTTCCATTGGTGAATTAAGTACCTTTCACCCCTCTTTCGTTTTCCCTTCAAATCTTTCCCGAAATCATTCTCACAATCTTTGAGTTGTTCCCAAACTTCATGTCCACTTAGGGCAACAGGAGGAGGCCTTCTTTCAGGCTTTTTATTGAAAGATGTTCTACCCAACCTCCACTTATGGTCTGGTTCTAGAAATCTACGATGACCCATGTAACACCACTTCTTTCCATGTTGCAACCTTTCAGAACATGTATCTTTATGACAATTAGGACAAGCAAGAAATCCTTTTGTGCTCCACCCGGACACATTAGCATAACCAGGGTAGTCTTGAATTGTCCATAGTAACATTGCACACATGTCAAAGAACTCCCTATTATAGGCATCATATGTTCTCACTCCATCCCATAAAACTTTTAATTCATCTATCAATGGTTGCAAAAAAAACATCTATGTCATTTCCAGGAGATTTTGGTCCTGGAATCAACAAAGACAACATGACATTTGTACTACTCATGCACATCCAAGGAGGCAAATTATATGGAACCACCACTACAGGCCATATGCTGTAAGAACTACTCATTTGTGCACTTGGATTGAACCCATCCGTAGCCAACCCCAATCTAACATTTCTAGGGTCCGAGGCAAAGTTTGGATAGATTTCATCCATATGCTTCCAAGCCTTAGCGTCTGCCGGATGTCTCAATTTACCATCATTGACGCGTTTTTCCTTATGCCATCTCATATGTTCAGCTAGCTTCGAAGACATGAACATCCTTTGAAGTCTAGGAATTAATGGGAAATGGCGAAGGACTAACTGCGGTATTTTTGAAACTCTTGTATTCTCTTCACTATCTGTATCCATCCTATCATCACCTTGCATATTCCTTCTCTCTTTCCACCTAGGAGCATGACATTTAGGACATTCATCCAAGTCCTTATTTTCTTTCCAATACAAAATGCAATGGTTGACACATGCATCAATTTTGACATAGTCTAACCCCAAAGCTTTTGAATATTTTTTGGCCTCATAAGAGTTTTTAGGAAAACTTTCATCATTATTGAATGCTCTTTTAAGTGCCTTGAGCAACATTGAAAATGATTTGTCACTCCATTTGCCACTCACTTTTATATGTAGCAATGTCACGATAAACTCTAGTCTTGTAAATGTCTTACACCCAGGATACAACTCAGCTTCAGCATCTTCCATTAACTTATAAAATTCCACGGGCACCTCATTTTCACCTTCATTGTCTCCATTACCTGCAACATACTCTGGAACTCCCAAAGTGGAAGTTACTACATTTGTTGCATCACAAATTAAAGGCCCCATATCATCATGAACCAAAACATTGTTTCCCTCTAATGATTCTTCTTGAATGTCACCTCCACTCCCATCACTTTGATCATCACATTCTCCATGATGTATCCATGGATTATAGTTCCTTAGTATACCACGAACTATTAAATGATTTTGAATTGTACTCCTATTATGAAACAAGGCTAAATTACAATTCACACATGGACACCTCATGTAACAACCCGCCCCAAAATCACGATTAATTAAGTACTAATTATCGTAATTACTTAAATTGCGTATAAATTTTTCGCGTTTACTTCTAATTATTTATTTTATCGGTGTCAAGTCTCGTGTAGGAGATGGAAAAGAATATCAAGTTACGGGTTTATAAACCTTTAAGTTACTCTATTTACTCATTAAAGTGATTTATATCGAGTTTTACCGTTTACGTTATTTCTTTAACCGGAAAGAGTTTAATTATTTCACTTCTTAATGTTTATATTTTATTATCCAAACTTTAATTTATTTTATTTGGATTATGTTTATTTTATTTTAGTACAAGTAATATTTATATTCCATTCATTTAATTTTATTAGTTCAAGTCCTATTTTATTTTAACCCAATTGCTACCGATTAATTTTATTCCGCACAACTAATTATTATTTGAACCTAGCACTTCTCTAATTATGTTGCTAAAGTAAAGTTTCAGATTTCATTGAGTTTAATTAGTGGTTAATTTAAGGGGAGGGAGTATATATTATGTTATATGGGTATTAGTGAACCCATTTTTATCAATTCAAATCAAACCCACACCCAAGCTCTTTCTCTCTCTACACTCCATCCCCCTCTCTGCTTCTGCCGTGGCACTCCCAGCAGCCGCCGGCCACTTTTCCGGCCATTTTCCGGCCAGCCGCCGCCAGCCACGGCCACCGTGCACCACCCCCTTCCTCTCTCTTATGTTTTCATCCATTTTTAACCTTAAAGGTAATCTCTCAAACCCCAATTTCAAATCTTTTATGCCCTAATCTGAAAATTCATGTTATATATATGTTTCTTTTATAAATTCCATCTCTTTTACTCTCTTTATTCATGAATTCAAGTATATAATTGTATTGGTTAAGTTAGGGTTAAGTTTTGAAGTACATGCATGTTGATTTCTAAGTGTTTTGTGAGGTTTAGAGTTGAATTCATGGTGGATGATGAATTAGTGTTGATGCATGTGAATTTCTTGAGAGATTCTTAGTATATAAGGGCTGAGTTTATGTTTTAAGATTATGAATTAAGTGTTATTATGTTTAATTTGGGTGAATTAGTGAGGTTTTGATGCAAGAATTCAAGAGTATGTCTCATATGTTGAGTTTATGTTTAATCCATGGATGCATGTGGTTTTTAAGGCCTTTGATGAGTTTATTTTTCAAGGTTTATATTCTGGAAATATAGTGGATTAAAGTTTAAGTGAGATTTGGTTATGTTTGGTATAATTAAGGGAGAAAAATCCAATTAAAAACTGAATTATGGGTGATTAAAGTTTCTGTTTAGTTTTTGGAAATTTACAGAGGTATGAAAGTGGGATTTTTGCCCAGATTTTTACTCCATTTGATAGCTTAAGGTGTTAGCAAACCATAGGCTTTGGAATTTCTAATTTCCGACATGTATAGCCCGAGTTACGACCAAAACCGTAACCTCACGATTTTATATACGAACTCCGAGTCAGTGTTTTGAGGGATGTTTTTCGTCCCTTTGGAGACCTCTTTGGTTTTTATGGTAAACATGAAAGTTTTAGGCCTCATTGCAAGCTTTTCGGAAAGGTATGGTTCATCGTCATACGATATCGGGAGTGTGAGTTACGATCCCGAGAAACTGGGCTGTCCAGAACAACATTCTGCTCAAGTTAACCTTTGTGAACTAATGTCTTTTGGGCCTCAAACCAACCCAATAAGGGGTTCTAGGTATAAATGTGTCATGGTTATATATTGTAATTATAGAGTTATGTGTTTAAGGCTAAGAGTACCATTTTTGGAGTCCTAAGTAAGTCTTAAGAATACCTTTCAAGAGCTAGTATGTTTAAGTAATGTATCGTGACTCTCATATTTCTTTAAGTATCATGTTCAATATCTTTGCTCTAGCTAAAAGTTCCTTCTAGCTTGATAACCTCCAATGTCTAATTCAATTCATTCCTCATTCCATAATTCATTAATCCAAGCTTGCTTTTATTCACATTTGGACGTGTATATCTTGCTCCATTTCGCCATTTCATTCGATATCGTATTATCAAACCATATTTAAACTCGTTATCTCGCATCCTAGCTTCCAATTTATAATTACCCTATTCATCATCAATTCAAGCTAATTGTCCTAAGTTCAAGCCCTTTTATTTGAATCACCTTCTACGTCATATTTCTCGTAATTTTCCAACCCGAAAACTCCAAAGTTTTATGTGCACAGCTTATGTCCGGGCCCATTTTGGGGCCCTTCCATTCATTTTAAGCTTCTGGTTCTGTTGACAAAGTTGTAGATCATGATTTTCCCTATTCCGAAATGTACTCTTTTATGTCATTCCGATTTTTCTAACTCAAGTTATACTTCAAACTCTATTTTTTTTTATATAAACCTGAAATTTTTATCCCTAAAGTTATTTCATGGATATTACTAAGTTTCTAAACTTATGAATCTAATTTAGAACCTGATTCGGTTCTTCATTTTTATTTATTCTTATCTTAGTTGACAAGTTTTGAAAGCCATCTCCAAGCCGAGTTGCGCCGCCAAGGTCTTGTAGACACCGGATTTTGTACCGGTATTAGTTTTAGTTGTTTGTAAAAATAAGCTAGCCGAATAGTTTGGTAGCATGCAAACCCATTTCTTTTCTAGCCCGAAAGTAAGCAAAGTAGCCCAGCAGTTACGGTCCAACCCGGCGGAGTTCGCTGGGCCAAAGCCTGGCTCATTTCTGGCAGAACCCGTCTGGTTCCTCAATGAGTTCACGAGGCGGCCATGATGCTAACCCTAAACGCTTTTTTCCCCCCCATTCCACTATAAATTAAACCCTTTTTTCCCTTCCATAGACACACCAAGGTATGCTAGAGTATTGACACTAGCATATTCTCTCTACCTCTTCTCTCCCCTTTTGCATGCTGCTTCACTAAAGGTTAGCATAATTGTAGTTGACGTAATCCATATAGCATAATTTATGGAACTCATTCTTTTTTATTTTCTTCGTTTTGCATGATTTTAATGATAAATTTGTGAAATTCATACCTAATTCCTCCCTCTTAACTTTTGTTTTGCTTTAATTTAATTCTAGTAGAGTCTATTCGTTGAATAGGCGGATTTGATGATTTTTATTGCCAAATTCGTAACCTTACCCCCGAATCCATCTCTGGATTCGCAGGCTGGAGTCTATATCTAATGGTTTGTTGTTTTTCTCCTAAAATTCAACTGGCGACTCTATTTTCGTACTTTGGTTTTCTTTTCCTTTTTATGGTTTTTATGACCTATTTTACGTTTAGCGCGAAGGGATAATCCGTCTTGATTCTTTAAGAACCCAGACAGGTTCTTCACTTTTTTTTTTCTTCGCTTCTCTTTTCTTTGTTTTCCGCTTCGTGGGGTTTCATAGCCAAGAACCCGTCTTGGTTCCGCAGAACTCAGACGGGTTCGCCTGCGTTTTTTCCCTTCCCTTTCTTTCGTCTCTTTCTTTCTTTTTTTGTAAAGGTGAATCTCGGGCGTAAATCTTTTTTTTTTAAATCTGTTAACGAAAACATTCTTAAAAGTTCAACCTTATTTATGGTTAAGCAATCCTAGTCGGCTCCCAATCACTTTTAAGTAGCGCCGCGAAAAAAGGTCATCGATCAATTTTTTCGGGGTCTACAGATTGGCGACTCCACTGGGGACTTAAACTTAAAAAGAGGGTAAAACTTGAAAGAATTAAATTTTAGTGTTTTTTTGTAACAAAAAAGGAGGAATTAATTTATTTCACATTTTTATCATTTTTTTAGGCATATTGCATACCAGGCTACTCTTGGGCCTTTATGGCTGGGGAGCACAAAAGCGTTGGTTTAGGTTTTAAAACTAAGAATCAATCCCGAGAGCGGGAGGTCACTACTTGTGGGATGAACTTACATCGCCAAGCATTTGTTCTCTCCTCTCCCCCTGTTACACTCTAAAGGTTTCCTTGAAACCCAAAGAGCAACACCCCACACATTCTTCCTTGAATTCCATATAAGGAAAATGCACCGGGGCGAGAACATGTGGTACCCTATTCATCTCCCTAAACCTAGAAAAACCCTGAATCTAAAGCCATGGTTAGGCTCATCCCGCATCTGTATGTTACGTGGTTTAATCCTGTAAAAGTTGAGTCCAAGCGTCTAGCCCAAACATGAGTAGGACATCATTCTAGCTCGCGTAGGATCAAAAGAGAGATGGACTGGCCCAAACCCAGACGGGTTTTATAAACCCAAACGGGTTTGATGTGCCTGGCCTAGTTGGACTCACTGTGGAAGCCTGTCTGTGCCCATTTGAAAGGGAGGAATTGATCCAACCTGCACGGGTTACGGGCCTGTTTTTTCTTCTCCTTCCACTTCGGGCCAAACCGTTCGATACTGCAGTCAGCCCAATCCACTTACTATTGATCCTATTCGGCCCTTTATGACGCCCCTTGAGTCAGTGTTAGTCCGGTCAGTCATCATGCTAGGTCCATATAGAGTTAGGACATGCACTCCCATAAAAGTGGGTGAGTCACCCTTGGTCGAAAGATATAGGCGTCGTGTCCATGTCCTAGGTTCATATAGGTCCACTAAGTCATGCATGCATCGGGCGCGTGGCGTAAAAGTTCTTTCGAGCACTAATCAGTTTCCATGCAGGCAAGATAACAGACCATCTCCGAGCCCGCATCCGTGACCCACAAACCGGCAGACTTATTCGCAATCCCATTTACAGATCGTCGGCTCAGTCCAGTGAATCTAGTCAATCCAGTGAATCCATCATGTCAGGATCCCTCGCCAACAACCTTTTTGGGGAGAGTTCTGGTGACAAGCAACTTGATGGGCTGTACGAGCGGGTACAGGAAGCAATTACCATCTGCATGGCAGACCAGGAGGACAGAACCAATGAGAAGCTAGAAAAGAAGTTCAGTGAAAATCAACAAACCATGAATGGCGTTCTGGAAGCCATTAAGCAGATCAACAAAAAGCTGGGCATCGAACTTGAGGAAGAGGAAAACTATTATGGTTCCGAGTCTGAGGCCGAGGCTGATGATGGGGTTGGAGAGGGTCACCCCAAATCCAAAAATGGAGGCCCAAAACCTAAGTCATTTGGTGAAGTCAAGTCCAAACTTGTACTGAATAACTCTAAGACTTCGGAGGACCCCTATGTCAAAAAACTTGAAGAAAAGGTCAATATGCTCACCAGAAGGATGATGAAGGCTGATCCGACCTTCACCGACGCCTGCATGGATTTCGCCATCCCCAAACATTATGTATCAAGGATAAGGGACAAGGTTGAGGTGCCAAACATGAAATTTAGACCCTCTGAAAATCCATCGCATCACTTGGAGGAATTCTTGAGGCTGGCTCCCCTCCATAAGGTAGATGAAGGTCTCTATACCACAGTCTTCCCTTCTACTCTAGAAGGTAAGGCCAAGGTATGGTACCAAAATCTACCCCAGCAAGTTAAGACCAACGCAGATGAGTTATTCAAAGCCTTCATAAGCCATTTCAGTCGCCTGCAGCAAAAGGAGGTCACTGTGGATGACCTAACTTCCATGAAACAAAGGGAGGACGAGTCATTCCTCTCTTATTACGAGCGATGGCACTCCATGTTATCTGAAATCGACGAGTCTGTCCCCTTTAGGATGCAACTAAGCACTTTCAGGCAAGGTATTCATCCCCGCATCACACGGCATTTTGGCTTCCAATCCATCAAAGACTTTGAGACCTTAAAGGACCTGTGCGTTCAAATTGAAGCCGCTAATAATGAGAAAAGCACACAACATTCTGGTTGGAAAGGATCTAGCTCCAACAGGAGGGCCACTAGCGCGCCTAGCCCCCTCAGAAAACTGTTGAGACTAATTCCATCCAACGAAGGCCATTCACTCCGAGGTACGACTCTTACCACCCGCTGGATATGTCTTATGCCAGGGCGTTGGAAAGGCTGGTGAAAAAGGGTATCATCCAATTGCCCCTGCCGACCCCTGAACCTGATATTAAGCCTCCGAGGTGGGATGGGAACAACATCGCAATTTCCATCGCAGTCGAGGTCACGACACCGAAGCATGTTGGTCTTTGAAAAATAAGATCGAAGGGCTAATCCGAGACGGTGTTATTCCTCCACCAAACCCGTCTCGAAAACCCAACAACAAGGAGAACCCGTTGCCCAATCACACCAACGCCGTCTTTTTGGAGGAGAACAATTCTGATCCGTCCACTCTCATCACCGAAATGGGTCAATTTGTCCCAGTTATTCTCCCGCTTACGGAGGAACTCATCATCAACGGTATTTGGGACAGTGAAAGTGAAGAAGAGGGCAAAGAGTCCACTGACCATAAAGCCAATAGGCATCCATTGTACGACTCTTCTGACGAAGAAGGAGATGTGGAAGAAGTAACAATTCCCCAGGCTGCAGCCCTTACTCGGTCCGGCCGCTACTATAACAAGAATGCTACCTTGTCAGCAGCGACCCCTAATTCCGAAACGACGGAAACCCCTACACCTCCGCCAGAAGATCCTTTCCTCACGCAGCTGAAGAAAACCAAGGCCGAAGTCACGATTTGGCAACTTTTGTGTGCTTCGCAAGACCATAGGCAAATACTGCTGGATGCCTTCAATAAGCTCATGGTCCCTACCTCAGCATCACCAGAGGATATCATCTCTCACATTACCTCCGGGAAGCCTACCATCACCTTCGGGGATGAAGACTTACCCGAGGAGGGAGGTTCTCACAACAAAGCTCTTTACCTCACCGCCATGTGCTCTACTCAAACCATACCACTTGTTCTCGTGGATAATGGTTCACCAGCCAATGTCATCCATGGAGAACCGCACAAAAGTTGGGAGTTCAAAACAAGATTTGACACAAAATATCGCTCACCGCGCATACGATAACTCCCCTCGCAAGTCGCTGGGATCGATTGTGCTTCCCATCACCATGGACTACATAAGCAAGAACGTTGAATTCGTCGTTCTAGACATCCCGGCTTCTTTCAATATGCTGTTGGGAAGGCCTTGGTTACATGAGTGCAATGCTGTCGCTTCTACCTTACACCAGAAGGTGAAATTAATCATTCAAGGCCAAGTAGTCACGATCTCAAGCAAACCCCTCAGCGCTGTTTTTGACCCTAAGAAACCCACACTCGAGATTGAACATAGTTCGGCTGACGAGGAGCTGCACAACTTTGAGATGATAGCGGCTTTGAGCCAGGATCAAGCTCACTTTGACTTCGATCCCTACTCGAACCCTAATATCCATGCTATATTGAGGAAGCAAGGTCATTTTCCGGGGATGCCACTTGGCCGAAATCCTAAGAACAAGTTGGCGCCAAATTTCAAGGTGTTCAAGAACAAAGGGAAGTTCGGGCTAGGCTACAAACCAACTAAGGAGGAAGTGAGACTGACGAAGCTAGCCATGGCTAAACAGAAAAGATTGGACAACCCTCCAACCCTATACCAAGTCAAGCCGTATCCGCGCACTCTTAATGGACAGTTCTTGAGAGAGGGTGATGACTTCCCTTATTACGGCTTCCCAGAACCACATTACCTAAAATCTCAGGGTATCCAAGTGGCGGGGTTAGAAATTTTCAATGACTGTGCTGTCACCACGACCGCCGCATTCGTCCCGCCTAGGAGAAGTCGTCCACCTTTGGAATGGACCCACCTCGCCGGAGGCGGCATTTTTGGAATGCTCTTCGGGAAAGAAGCGCGCAAGGAAGAAGTCGTCGATCCGGTCATCGCTGCACTTTCCAACCCAAGCTTTGATCCAAGTCTGCTGATCGGAGAAGACGGCGGCCATCGCGAGATCACCTGGATCGATGATGAAGAGAACAAATTTACGCTTTCTGTAGGAGAGTCTCAGAGGAGAGTCATTCCAAAGGTCATAGAGTCGTTCTAGTAGTCCTAAGTTGGTGGGGTTAACCTGAGTTTGTTGATGTACCCATTTCGCATTTAATAAGATGAACATTTCGCTTACTCGAATCTGCAGCAACACCGATAATAAATATCTTTGAACCTTTAAAAGACCAAAATGAATTAACAGAGGCCATGGATACATTTGAGGAAAAATAGCGGTCATCGAAGATACCATAAGCATAAATGTAGGACGGAGGATAACCCCGGAGCTCAAACTGGTAAGTCCTCATGCATAAGGAGCAACAGATTTCACAACACTTCTTAAGGAGTTTAAAGATGTGTTCGCGTGGTCGATGAGGACATGCGGTATCGGCAGGATATCGTGAACATACCCTTCCATTATATCCCGACGCTAAGCCAAGCGGCAAAAGGCTCGTAGAATTAAGCCGATTGGTCAAAGAAGATCAAGATGAGGTGATGGAACAGTTAAAAGCCAAGTTTATACGGGCAGTACACTACCCCGAATGGGTAGCAAACATTGTTCCCGTTCCAAAGAAAGATGGGCGAGTAAGGGTATGTGTTGACTTTCGAGATTTGAACAAGGCCAGTCCAAAAGACAGCTTCCCTCTGCCTCATATCGACGTCTTAGTGGACAATACTTGTGGCCACGAGCTGTTGTCCTTCATGGACGGCTACGCAGGGTATAACCAAATCAAAATGGCAGAAGAGGACATGGAAAAAACATCCTTCACCACTCCATGGGTACGATCGCTACTGTAATGCCTTTCGGCCTAAAGAACGCAGGGGCCACATATCAGCGCACCGCAAATACCCTTCTCCACGACATGATGCACAAGGAAGTAGAAGTATATGTGGATGATATGATTGTCAAGTCCAAAACCAGGGAAGAGCACCTCCCCAACCTTCGCAAGTTCTTCCTTCGATTAAGGAAATACAACATGAGGCTCAATCCTCGAAAATGCGCATTTGGGGTTACATCGGGCAAGCTGCTAGGTTTCGTGGTCAGCCAGCGCGGGATCGAGGTGGACCCATAAAAAATCAAGGCAATTCAAGAGATGAAACCGCCTAAGACAGAGAAGGAAATTCGAGGTTTCCTTGGTCGTGTACAGTACATCAGCCGATTCATTTCCAAACTCACTATGACTTGCGAACCACTATTTAAGAAACTCAAGAAATGAGAAAAAGTGGAATGGGATGATCAGTGTCAAGCAGCCTTTGACAAAATCAAAGAGTACTTGACCCATTCCCCTGTACTAAAGCCGCCAGTACCAGATGAGCCTCTGCTCCTTTACCTCACAATAACCAGCTCTGCGATGGGGGCTATGTTGGCTCAACAGGTAAAGGGAAAGGAGAGCGCCATCTATTACCTCAGCAAGAAATTCAGTGACTGTGAGAGTCGATACACCAACATTGAAAAAATGACTCTTGCATTGATTTGGGCAACGAAGAAGCTTCGACATTATATGTTGTCACACACAGTACATGTGATCGCTGAGTGCAACCCAATCAAGTTCATCATGGAACAGCCCACAATTAATAATCGCATAGCTCGATGGGTAGTTATGTTATCAGAGTTCAGGCTAAAGTTTGTGCCTCAAAAGTCTATCAAAGGAAGGGCCATCTCGGACTTCTCGCAGATTTCTTCTCGTGAACCTCCAAGCACTAACTTGGAGTTCCCAGACGAAGAAGTCTTTTATACGGACGAGATCACGTGGGAAATGTATTTTGATGGTGCTTCTAACCAAATGGGATGTGGCGCAGGGGTACTCTTAATATCACCTGAAGGGGAGCATCATCCCGTTTCTGTTAAACTTGAATTCGACGCGACCAACAATGCAGCCGAATATGAAGCCTGCATCATCGGATTACAAGTGGCGTTAATTATAGGAGTAAAGCACATCAGAGTATTTGGTGACTCTAGTCTTATCATCAACCAAGCCAAGAACACCTGGAAGGTCAGAAATGAATCTTTGATGGCTTATCAACGACGGTTGTTGGACTTTGCGACGCAATTTGAGCACATTGAATTCAAGTACCTACCCAGAGACAATAATGAGTCGCGCGCCTTAGCTAAACTCTCCTCCATGATTGCTATGCCAATAGGAATTTACGAATTCCCTATAACAATAGAGCGACGCGACCAGCCCGCTTATGTGTACTCCGTAGAAGAGCCCGTTGTAGACTCGAACGCATGGTTCTTCGATATTTATACGTACTTGACAAAAGGAGATTATCCCGCTGAGGCTGATTCTAAAGGACAAAGAGCGATCAGAATGATGGCAGCACAATACTGCATCATTCACGATCGACTTTACAAGAAGACTGCTACGGGCATTAACCTACTTTGCGTTGATACCAAGTCAGCGGAAGAATTAATGACCTCCATACATGGAGGAGAGTGCGGACCGCACATGAATGGCAGAATGTTAGCAAAAAAGATTCAAAGGGCAGGCTATTTCTGGTCCACCATGGAGGCCGACTGTCTCAACTTTGTTAGGAAATGCGCCAAGTGTCAGGAATACGCCAATCTACAACATCAACCATCTTCCTATCTCACTACATTGACATCCCCTTGGCCATTCTCAGTCTGGGGAATAGACATAATCGGGAAGATATATCCAACGGGCACTGGAGGACATGAATATGTATTGGTAGCCGTTGATTACTTTACCAAGTGGGTAGAGGCTGCCTCCTATGCAAAACTCACCTCGAAGCATGTAGCTAAGTTCATCCTGAACAATATCATTTGTAGATACGGGGTGCCACACGAGATCATCAGTGATAACGGGAGTCATTTCAGAAAGGAGGTTGAAGTATTGTTGGCTAAGTATAAGATCAAGCATCATAAGTCCTCGCCCTACAGGCCCCAAACTAATGGAGCGGTAGAGGCGACCAACAAAACTCTCGCGGGGATCATTAAGAAAATGGCAGTAACATACAAGGATTGGCCTGATAAGCTTCCTTTCGCCTTATGGGGATATAGAACTTCCATTCGAACAGGAACGGGAGCAAGCCCTTTTGCCTTGGTTTTCGGAATGGAAGCAGTGCTTCCAGTTGAGCTCGCCATACCATCACTCCGCATACTTGCTGAAAGTCAACTACCAGAAGCTGAATGGGCTAGGGCCAGATATGAAGAGCTGACGCTTATTGACGAGAGAAGGCTCAGGGCCTTACACAACGTGCACTTATATCAGGCTCGTATAGCTAGGGCTTTTAACAGGAAGGTTAAGGACCGGGTTCTTCAAGAAGGAGATTTAGTGCTTAAGGAGATGAGGGCACCCATTCAAGATCCAAGGGGTAAATTTGCACCAAATTGGAAAGGGCCTTATGTCATTAAACAAATACTGTCGGGGGGAGCAGCCCGTTTAGTCACTACAGAAGGAGAAGAATTAATACAGCCCACCAACTTGGACCAATTAAAGAAGTTTTACGCATAACGAGGTCGACCGAATCGGCCAAGCAACTAGAAGGGGAATTTCTAGACACTTGGCCGTACTTAGGCAGGTTCGGGCTTCACGATGGGCCACAGGAACCCAGACGGGTTTTGGGCCTCAGATGGGAGAAAATTGTGCCTCAAATGGGCTCAAGTCGCGTACTGGGTTTCAATTTTATAAACATTGCAAAGGGAAGACTTCGTTCTATTAATGACTGTTATTATTATTTATAAAGGGGAAATTCATTACAATACTTGGTCTTTTGAATAATGTTGCTAATAAAGGTTCAGCTAAAATATTGTTAAAACAAAAAAAAAAGAAAAAAAAAGAAAAAAAAAGAGAAAACAAAAAAAAAAGAAAAAAATAATATAAAAATATAAATTGGCACACAGTTTCAGGCCTGCTTCATCTTCTTCTTGTCAGCAGACTTTGGTCCAACCCCAGTCTCTTTGGTGTCGCTAGTCCCTCCCTCAGTGTCCTTAGGACGGTACCTCTTCTTCCCATTCTCCTGAGAGGCTTTTCCTTCTTCAGTGCCTTTCGGTAACGGGCCAAGCCTGTCCTTCACGTCGGTTTTAGGGCCCAATCGATCTTTCACAGTGATCCTGGGACCCAAGCGCTGCAATACATCAGCCTTAGGGCCCAGCCCACTTTGTTGCAAAGCCTTTCGATTCTGCTTGGTTTCCTCCGCCTCCTTGTTACCACCACGGCCACAACCAATCTTGATAGCCGGAGCTCATTTCGCACACATGCGCTTTCGAGGAGCACGAGCGGCCGCTTCTCCCAATATTTCACCAAGATTCTACAACACTCTTCGAGATGGAGTAACTTCGGGCATCATGAGTTTTGTCGAATACGTTGCCTCAACCCCATTTGTCTCATGCCCGCTCGGGAAGTAGAATGTCAAGTGTCAAGCTTGCAATGCATACGTAGGGGTTTCTTTGATCACAAGTGATGTACTCTGGAATGTGCCAGTTTTCAATCCACCATCAGATCGTGATCTCTTCGTTTCTTTAGCGCTTGACCCACTTGCCATCGATCGACGCCCGGGATACTTTCTCTTGCGCTGACAGAAATTCGCCAATGCTGTTGCAGATTCCGCCTTTTCGACCAAGCTAAGGTGCTCCATTAACCAAACATGTGCCGCAAAATAAGGTAATAGGTTAGTCAACCCAGACGGGTTTATGTCGTGCAACAAAAAAAAAAGCAAAAAAAAGGGCAAAAAAAAAAGCAAAAAAAAAGACAAAGACAAACGCACGGTTTACTCGCAGACCGTGGCTACCGGAAATCATGCTCCGGTCGAGTCATCAAGACACATCGCTTTCTCCTAATCACTGCATGATTGTAACCACGAGCCATATCCTCTACCATGTAGATCAAATTCGCGGGACCCGTCCTTCTACCGCCATGATAGAAACAAAATTCTCCCAGCAGGCATAGTACCAGGGCCCTCACCCGTACCATGGGCCCGTACTCTAAGGTTTCAGGGGCTTGGAAGTATTCCACTATGGTTTGAAAGTGCACCTTATCCCCTATTATCGCACTACCAATTACCCTAGAGGGGAGGCATAACAACTCTTTATAGTCTTTCCTTGCGTCAGTAGTCAGTGGAGGAACTACTGATGGAGCATAATGGTTCGTCCCAAGGATAGAAGACCATTCTTCAGGCAAAGGAACCAATTCCCGCATGTTGAATCTAAACACATGGAATTCCTTATCCCAGAAGGTTTCAGCAGCACGCAGGAAATCCCAATCTATCTTCACCTGCCTCAAGCTAAGCAGAGATGTCAGCTTATACCTCCCCAATTCTCTCTTTTCTTCTTTGGACAAGGTACTCATCCAAGTGGCTAACTTCTTTTCGAATGCCATCGAAAGGACGGTTTTGGCGAAGTTTGTGATGCAGGGACAAGGCAGGGAAATTTCGACGAGCTCGAGTTTGTGGTGGCAGCGAACCCAGACGGGTTTCCGGTGAAAAAAAAACTTAGACGAGTTTGAACTTGGCAGCGAACCCAGACGGGTCTTTGGTGAAAAGCTTAGACGAGTTTTGAGTTTGTGATGGCAGCAATCCGAGACGGGTTTCTGGTGATAATAGGTTTCTGGTAGAAGCTCAAGAGGTTGGCGTTGGTATGTGTTGAAGGCGTTGGAAGCATGTATTTATAGTAGGAAACCCAGACGGGTTTTGCTTGTCCAAGCCCAAGTAGGAAATAAAACGTCGGTTGTCCGAGCCCAGGTAGGAAACAAAATGTCGGTTGCCCAAGCCCAAGCAGCAAGAAACCCAGACGGGTTTCTGGGCCTCCATTGCCCCGTTTCTCGACCCAGTCTTCGTGAGTGGGATTCCAATTGGGCCTAAACTCACACGGGTTTCTAGGCCTCCATTGCCCCGTTTCTCGACCCAGTCTTTGTGGGTGGAATTCCAATTGGGCTCAACGCCGACGGTTTGGCTAGTTTTTGGATTCGATCAAGAAGCCTCTTCAGCTCTATTTTGGGTCATAATGCGGGTCCACAAGATGATTATATGTCTTCGCCGGTCCCGACACTGTAGTTCGAACTTACTTGTAGCGTTTAATTCTCGTTGTTTTTATTTTTTTTATCTTTTTTCGTTTGGGGAAGTGGGAGTAATCCCACCATGTAGATTGCATATCACATTGCATTATTGTGCATAAGGATACATGAAAATAAAAGAAGTGCATTACATAGCATCGTTACTGCATAAGTGTTACATCAGTAGTTCGCACTAGTAAAATAAAAAGATCATTGCATTGCATCATCCTAAGTAAAAAGTCATACATAGCATTACATAAATTCATGGCATAAGAGACCCTGCATGTGCATCTTTTTCAATCCTCATCAGGCCAGACCTCCGTGTCGCCGCCGCCGCTAGCGCTATCAGCCCCATGGGTTCCGCTTCCACCAGCTCCGAAGTAAGTGTCCCATTGATAGTAGGAGGAGTCTACCACCTCTATATCGCCACCTGAGCCAGATAGGTGCAACACTTCGGTACTGCCCGCATTAAGCCAAGAGTGTTCTGGAACCTGCCACTCTTGATTACCTCCAGGCCACCCCTGTGGAGCAGGCCAAGAAGTTCTTACTACGGGCTCTGGGACAGGCCATCCCGACCATTCCTGAGTCTGTGTTCCCCATCCGGACGTCCGAGGCTGCTCCAAACCCCCTTGCGAAGGAGTAACGGGTACAACGGGTTGAGACGGAAGCACTGATGAGGCGTCATCTGCGAGGGCACGGTTATACCCCACAGATGCACCCGAATCACTGCGAAGCACCACAGTAGGATCGACCGCCGCAAAGGAAGTGCCATAACCTAAATCCACGGTCGGTGCAGGAGACGCAGGAACATACCCAGGCATTCCATAAGGGTACTGGGGCGAAGGATGAGAGGGCTGACGCCTAGACCCCGAATGATGAGATTCTGAAGGAGTACCTAAATGCAGTGAAATGCCTTCTAGCTCACCGCACACAGCTCCACCAACAGCGCTAGACTCGGAGCATGTCTCCACCACGAAGCTGGGGGTGCCACGCCGAGAGCCACGGCTCCGGCGAGAATTCCCATGATCATGAGACCTCACCTGATGCTCGCGCTCACCTAAAGATATGGAGGATATGCTGTTCTCCACAGAACGCTGATAGTCGTGACCGAAACCCGTGTCTCCATAGTGGGAACTGGTTGAATGGCTATCTTCAAGTAAGATACCTTTCCCACGGTCATCGTGAGCCGGCATGCCCGTGCTCCGCCTACTCCTCTCCCCGTGCCTTCGGAGAGCAGCGTCACCCCCATAAGACCGCCTCGCGTCGGCCATAAAGGAAGAATGTCGAGGAGGGTCAATCCGCTCCGACCGGCCACGAGGCACGTGCACATCTGAATGGCGAGGAGGATCCACAGGACGAGACTGTGCATCATCATCCACGTTTGCGTCCCCAACTACAGAACCTGCAAGATCTTTCTCGCGAGCCCATTTAAGCGTGAAGTAATTTTTGAGAAAGCCTTTTGCTCGTTTCCATCGCCACTACACAGAATGAGAATAATTGGTCAAAGTTCGGGCAAGTTACAACTAAGCAAGGAAAAAAGGGGGAATCACCTACCGGTTTTCCCAGGATCTTCTCTAATTTCGGCTTAATGTCTTCACTAGTCGCCCTCGGGTAGCCGCAAATTGTGTCCCTAGAACTGCTCTGACTCTTCTCGTCATCCTTGCAATAGGGGCCCAACTGCAAACAAGCAAAGAATTGGTCCTATTAGGCGGTAATAGAAGGGACATAAAAGAGTAAATGGAGGTCTTCACCACCTTTCTGAAGGCTAGGCGGTCCCGATATTGTTCCCATTCCTCCCAGAATTGGTCAGGGGATGCCATCGATGCATGGTTAGTATACCAAGAACCCCTCTTAGCCTCTACAAATGCCTCGGCATGCAAGGCTCGCGGATCGTTCATGGTCTCAGGGGGGTCTGATGGTATTATCCACCTTTCATGACCCAGGGTCTGCCTCGTAAGCCTCTCACCAAGACTCCAGACCCAACCGGACGGGCTCTCCATCACCAAGCGCAGGGTACTATCCCTATGCGCCGCATTTCGTGAGGGGACCAAATCTTGCGGAATATTGAAGCCAACCCAGGCATTCCAATTGACGTCATCCTGCACAAGTAAAGGAAACATGAGCACTAAAGAAATTCAAGAGAAATTACATGAAAGATGTACCTCTTCAAGGTGATCCAAGATGCGGCGCAGCTCGTCTAAGCTCCCGAATGGCTTCTTCTTTTGCTCGAGGTAGTTTTTGTGCCACCGTTCTGCTGCTGGCACTGTCTGGACATGTCGGGTAGGGATAGTGAATCCCTTAATATACTCGTACCCCCATACCTGCAAGTACGTCAATACCAAGGCTCACGATCTAAAAAAAGGGGAAAATGCATGTAAAAGAGAAGCGTCTCGAAGATTACCTCGAGCACCTTCCACATGCTCGGACCGCTCATCTCCCGCGGACTCTCCGGTGCAAAGAATGGGTCCACATCAGTACCAGGCCGAACACCAATGCGAAGCCAGCGAATGAAGTTAGCATAAGCGGCCTTTGCCCAGTTCCGATGAATGACCTGCTCTAGATCAAGGAGGTTTTTCATCCAGGTCAAGTAAACATCGTCTCCTCGGTTGGCAAACATCGTGGCAGAGATGAAGTATGCCAGGAAAATGAAGCGACGCTGAAACTCATCCATATGAGTGAAGTCAGCGGAAGTGATGACATCCTCAAAGGAGCCATAAGAAAGTTTCATCTTTCGACCAAATCGGCGCCGTTCGAACACAGGCTCTAACAATTCCATTACCTGGTCCGACACAACAGGGTCGAATTCGACATCTTGACCACCCCAGTGTAGCCCGGTAATCATCACAAAGTCGACAGGGGTTATGGACATTTCTCCCACAAGGAGGTGGAAGGTGTTAGTGGAATCCCAGAATCTCTCCGCGAGCGCACGCCACATTACCCGTGGTGTACAAGGTTCCCAGGCCTTGACACATTTCCAGAAGAGGTCGAATCCTGACTCTTCTAAAAGTGTAAGCGCCCAATTATCTTCTGCAAAATGCTCCACCACCTTGATCGGTTTTCGTATATTGCCACCAGTTCTAAGGGAGTCCTCCTGAAGATCCACCATAAAAATTCAAAAAAAGAGACAAGTCCCTACGACAACCTATCAGGTAATCCCTAGTTTAGCAAAAGCTAAATTGAGCTTCCACTAAATTAGGGGGCTAAAGAAAAAATCATTCGGCCCACCCATTTAAAACACAGAGGGGTTCCTGCGCTGAACTTTGGGCCGCATCAGCCCAACTCAAAAAAAAAAGAAGGGTGGGCTGGGCCGTGTACAAGATCCCAGACGGGTTCTTGCGCCGAAACCTTGGGCCGCATCAGCCCAAGCAAACGACTCAGACGAGTTTCAAAAAAGCTGGGCCTCGCTTTTGGCCCACCCAAGGAACGCAGACGGGTTACCCTACAAGGGGGCTGGGCCTTGTTTTCTTTCGGCCCACCCAAGAAAAGTGGTTTGGGCCTCGCTATTTTCGGCCCAACCAAAGGTAAACGCAGGCGAGTTCTCCTACAAGGGGGCTGGGCCTTGTTTTCTTTCGGCCCACCCAAGAAAAATGGGTTGGGCCTCGCTGTTTTCGGCCCAACCAAGGATAGACACAGACGGGTTCTCCTACAAAGTGGGTTGGGCCTCGCTGTTTTCGGCCCACCCGAAACGCAGACGGGTTCTTCAAGATTGGGCCTCGCTTTTCGGCCCACCCAAGAAAAGAGGGTTGGGCCTCGTTTTTTCGGCCCACCCAAAAACGCAGACGGGTTCCAAAAGGGTTGGGCCTCGCTTTTGGCCCACCCATAAAAAAAAAACGCAGACGGGTTCCAAAAGGGTTGGGCTGAGCCGTAGATTGGGCCGCATCAGCCCAACTCAAAAAAAAAAAGAAAATAGGCTGGAACGCAAACGGTTTCTCGCATAGAAACCTTGGGCCGCATCAGCCCAACTCAAAAAAACAGGTGGGCTGGGCCGTATGCTGGATCCCAGACGGGTTCTACCAAAGGGGATTGGGCCGCTCACTTTCAGTTACCCAGACGGGTTCCATCACCGAAAATTTGGGCCGATTAAGGAATGGATTTAGGCCTATCATCCTCGGTTCTCTAAAGCTCGCTTTGGACAATACGGGTAATTAACATAAATTACTTCATTATTTGTAGCTAAATCAACAAGCTAGAATTAAAACATTTCTACTTGCAAATTTATGCTATAATTAAAGAGCAGAGTCAGGAAAAAGACATTACCCGGACATGTGAATGCTTGTGTCATACGTGATTCCACGGTTCAGGCACCAATATCGACGGTTCCCAACCCGGCCTGGGAGTCCATGCTCGCCGGGAGGACATTTCATGTGCCCAGTTTGTTGCATGGGGTTGAACGGGCGGATCCCTAACTTTCCAAACCATTGCTTCCTAATTAGTGAATGAAGGATTTCTTTGAGTAAGAAGTGGAAGTGAAGAGTGAGATATATGATTGAGGGTGCGAAGAGGCCCCTTTTTATGAGGGAATTGGATGCATACACACCACACAAATGGCTAACCAGCGGGTCCCAGCAGCAAGATCATGGAGGGCATGCATTGGCCGAGAATCTATCCTAAAATCTATCCATGCATTGGCCGAAAAAAAAAAGAGAAAAGAGAAAGAGCAAGGCCAGACGGGTTCTTGCGCAATATACCGGCCCAAGAAGCGGGCCTCGCATTTGCAAGCCCAGCGCAGGAAGAGGAGACCTCAGACGGGTTCTTGCGCAAAACTACCGGCCCAAGAAGCGGGCCTCGCATTTGCAGGCCCAATGCAAAACGAAGGTACCTCAGACGGGTTCCCTGCGCAAAGGTACCGGCCCAAAAAAAATGGGCCTTGCATTTGGACTTCAGACGAAGAACCTCAGACGGGTTCCCTGCGCAAAAGTGCCGACCCAAGAAGTGGGCCTTGCATTTGGACTTCAGCCGGTTTCGTTGCACAAAAAAAAAACAAAAAAAACAGAAAAAAAGGAAAAAATGTCGGCCCAAGTTCATTACGGCCAAAGTGGGCTTTGCAACTGCAAGCCCAATTCGAGAACTCAGACGAGTATACAGAGCCATAACGAGCCCAAATGCAAGCCCAAAGCAGTGGCAAACTTAAACCCATTTCTGAGAACTAAAGCACAACTGACAGGTAAATTCTCTGACTCGTTCTGATTTTCATATAAACTGATGCCCTCCTCCTCTGTCTTGCAGGACAATGCACGAGATACGTCGGTCGTCAGGCGGTTACAAAAAGACGAACTCATCTTCAGCGGCCGTCATGGGGCCCTCACAATGCGATGACACCCTTTTCAGCACAAAGACACAGGTCTTGCACTCCACGGCGAAATGAAGTGCACGACCTTGGTCTACCTCACGGCGAAATGAGGCAGATCAACTCGGTCAGCTTTACGGAAGAAACTAAGCAGGCCAACCAACATCGGCGCAGGACCAAGCTTCCAAGCATCACCTTGGTCCGCCTCACGGCGAAATGAAGCGGATCAACCCCGACCGGCTTTACGGAAGAAACTAAGCAGGTCAACCCATTCAGACACAGGTCTTGCACTCCACGGCGAAATGAAGTGCACGACCTTGGTCTACCTCACGGCGAAATGAGGCAGATCAATTCGGTCAGCTTTACGGAAGAAACTAAGCAGGCCAACCAACATCGACGCAGGACCAAGCTTCCAAGCGTCACCTCGGTCCGCCTCACGGCGAAATGAAGCAGATCAACCCTGACCGGCTTTACGGAAGAAACTAAGCAGGTCAACCCATCTTCAGTGGCCGTCATCGGGCCCTCACAATGCGATGACACCCTTTTCAGCATCCAGACACAGGTCTTGCACTCCACGGCGAAATGAAGTGCACGACCTTGATCTACCTCACGGCGAAATGAGGCGGATCAATTCGATCAGCTTTACGGAAGAAACTAAGCAGGCCAACCAACATCGGCGCAGGACCAAGCTTCCAAGCGTCATCCCAGATCCGCCTCACGGCGAAATGAAGCGGATCGACCCCGACCGGCTTTACGGAAGAAACTAAGCAGGTCAACCTTTCGCATACGTGTCTTGCACTCCACGGCGAAATGAAGTGCACGACCTTGATCCACCTCACGGCGAAATGAGGCAGATCAATTCGGTCAGCTTTACGGAAGAAACTAAGCTGGCCAACCAACATCGGCGGAGGACCAAGCTTCCAAGCGTCACCGTCCGCTTCGCGGCGAAATGAAGCGGATCGACCCGACCGCTTTACTAAGAAACTAAGCGGTCAACCCTTTCAGACGTGTCTTGCACTCCACGGCGAAATGAAGTGCACGACCTTGATCTACCTCACGGCAAAGTGAGGCGGATCAATTCGGTCAGCTTTACGGAAGAAACTAAGCAGGCCAACCAACATCGGCGCAGGACCAAGCTTCCAAGCGTCGGCCACTTGAAGCGTGCTTGATTCATATCCAAGATCATCAAGACTACTTTGATCATCGTTTTACTCAAACTCGATCAAAGTGGGGGCTATCTGTAGACACCGGATTTTGTACCGGTATTAGTTTTAGTTGTTTGTAAAAATAAGCTAGCCGAATAGTTTGGTAGCATGCAAACCCATTTCTTTTCTAGCCCGAAAGTAAGCAAAGTAGCCCAGCAGTTACGGTCCAACCCGGCGGAGTTCGCTGGGCCAAAGCTCGCTCATTTCGGCAGAACCGTCTGGGTTCTTTGGGCCAAAGCCTGCTCACTTCGGCAGAACCCGTCTCGGGTTCTCAATGAGTTCGCCAGGCGGCCATGATGCTAACCCTAAACGCTTTTTTCCCCCCCATTCCACTATAAATTAAACCCTTTCTTCCCTTCCGTAGACACACCAAGGTATGCTAGAGTATTGACACTAGCATATTCTCTCTACCTCTTCTCTCCCCTTTTGCATGCTGCTTCACTAAAGGTTAGCATAATTGTAGTTGATGTAATCCATATAGCATAATTTATGGAACTCATTCTTTTTTATTTTCTTCGTTTTGCATGATTTTAATGATAAATTTGTGAAATTCATACCTAATTCCTCCCTCTTAACTTTTGTTTTGCTTTAATTTAATTCTAGTAGAGTCTATTCGTTGAATAGGCGGATTTGATGATTTTTATTGCCAAATTCGTAACCTTACCCCCGAATCCATCTCTGGATTCGCAGGCTGGAGTCTGTATCTAATGGTTTGTTGTTTTTCTCCTAAAATTCAACTGGCGACTCTATTTTCGTACTTTGGTTTTCTTTTCCTTTTTATGGTTTTTATGACCTATTTTACGTTTAGCGCAAAAGGGGTAATCCGTCTTGATTCTTTAAGAACCCAGACGGGTTCTTCACTTTTTTTTCCTTCGCCTCTCTTGTCTTTGTTTTCCGCTTTGTGGGGTTTCATAGCCAAGAACCCGTCTTGGTTCCGCAGAACTCAGACGGGTTCGTCTGCGTTTTTTCCCTTCCCTTTCTTTCGTCTCTTTCTTTCCTTTTCTTTTGTAAAGGTGAATCTCGAGCGTAAATTGTTTTTTTTTTTTAAATCTGTTAACAAAAACATTCTTGAAAGCTCAACCTTATTTAAGGTTAAGCAATCCTAGTCGGCTCCCAATCACTTTTAAGTAGCACCGCGAAAAAAGGTCATCGATCAATTTTTTCGGGGTCTACAGGTCTTAGCGTTCCAAGGTACGCAAATTGTCCAGCTTTTACGATCTAAGTTATATTCATGATTCATTCAATTTATGCCATGTCAAGTTTTATGTTTTATGATATCATTATGTTCAAAAGTGGACCCATTTTATGTATTCTATGTTTATGTTTTAGCTAGTTACGTGAAGTGCTAGCCTTTTAGATGCTCCTGATCAGAGTGTCCTAGACCTGGCCAGTGTCGACCGCGTAGCGGTCACCCAATCCAAATCTAGATCGATTTGGGCATGAGCGTGTGTGAGGTGCTTCCACCGATCATAAGGGTTCCACGTATTTTCTATATACCTCTATTCTATGTTATTCATGTTTATGTTTTATGCACACCTTTGCAAGTTATCGTTTTATCCCCTTTTCCCGTTTTCAAAATGAATTTAAATGCCGGCACTAAAACCGTTTTCGAACGGTTTACGTGCTGGAGGTTTACGTGCTGAGTGTTTCCCCACTCACTTTTGCGATGTTTTATGGTTTTGTTTTTAGGAGGTTCGAGCTCCCAGGGCAAGGACAAGTCGGTTCCAAAGTAATTCAAGGCTCTCGAGGTAGTTCTCTAAGGAAATCATCGGTTAGCAAGGGCGAGCAGGATTTTGGAAGTTGTTTTAATATTTAAGCTATATTTAAGTTTATGTAGTTTATCCAAAGGTTGTATAAGTTTTATATATGAAGGTTTTTAAGCTAGTAAGTTATCTTGTGGTTTTGGAAGTTTCTTTAGTGTTGTTGCCTTGTCTCTTTTGGGAGACGGCGGTAATGCCTCGACCTAAGGTGTTCCGCTGCGCTAATCACAGGTTTGGGATTCTAAGTATAGTCTTAATCTTGTGATTAAGGTTGGGGCGTTACACCTAATTTCTACTCCTTCCTCCTTACCATGAAAAGCAAACTCCAAAAATTCTTTAACTCCACCTATGTACTCAGGTTTTCTCCTATCACATATTCCCCTATGGTTCATCCAAGTTCGGTCTTTATCCATAGTTCACTGTATATGCACATTATAAAGAAGCATTGTGTCAGAGCTATAATATGCCATTGTAAATAAATTTATTTAACAATTTCAACATCAAATTAGTTAATGTATATTAGTGCACTGATTGTACTATCTACTATTATTTAGTATGATTTTACTCTATCAAACTCCCTAGCTAGCCTAACTTTAAATTAAACCAAGGAAAAATGCAAAATTAAGAACTTCAAATTCACACATAAATAGTCACCTACAACATACATCGATATGCTTTAACAATGAACAAGTAAGGTCAATAAGGTTTATGAGAAAGATCATTAAGCTCCACAAGTAAGCTCCATAAAAGCCAATTACCAACACTTAATTACAATATTACGCAATTACACATATGGTCATATATCACATACAACTTAAACTAAATCAACAACTTGCGGAAACATAAGAGCATTAAATTTCAAACGAGTACCTTTCGATTGCTCCACAACTAACAGTACGCTTGCGAGGCCAACAACATGGAACCCGGAACAACAAAACTAACTTTTGGCAAGAAAGGAATCCTGAAAAAGAAGTAGCACTAGCTAAAATAAGATTCAACTTTTAAAGAAGATCTCAAAATTGAGCATTTGTGACAAGAACCCTAACAAACTAAGCAACGTAGCGAATTAGCTATGTAGTCTTACCCCATAGGCCCTATAATCTTATAAACTTCACCTTATAATAGAGAACAAAACAGCAACCAACCCAAAACTTAGAACAAAACAATATAAGCTAAATAAGAACAAAACATAACAATAAACCAAGGACAAAACATTGCATAAAAAGAATAAGAATCATTAATAGTTGGATATCCTTATCTTCTCTTCTAGAAAATGCAAATAGAAAACTATATTTATCATTCCAATTTATAGCAGCATATTGAGGCTAGTGTGATATATAGAATTACATATGCCTAAAGGGGATCTATAGATCAGAGAGATGACAAAAAAAAAAAATGAATAAAAAACAAATGTAACAAATAAAATAAATCGGGAAAAAAAAATTGGGGTATAGAAAATTGGGGCAAGACACTTCATGGCAGTATAGTGCAGCAGTAGGTACATGGCATCTAGTAGTAGTGAAGGGCAAATACTGGCACCAAGGAGGATGAACATTCGTCAAACACTGAAATGCTTACAGAAGAACCCCTCTTAGCTGATCAGAGAGATGACTATGATTCATGATTACAGAATTTATAAGCCACAGGATTTCTAATGAGACAGGATTATAGGAAGGGTAGGAGAAATGCTTACAGAAGAACCCCTCTTAGCTGACCAGATTCAACTCCCAGGACCAAAAAGATTTCAAATTTAAATGAGGTTCTCCAATGAAACAGAAAAAAATACTGAATGACCAAACTGGTAGCATTATTATTTTTTTAATATGAAAGATAGATCATCTAAGAATCACATATAAAGCCTCCACGTGGATGCTCTCAGAATGTCAAACTATCTATCATGATTCTTCAAATAATATTGGCTCCAGGCACAGTAGAGATAAACTTAAGCACATAACAACAAATAATGTGAGAGTACACACTCAGAACAAGTTAATATTATTACTTACCTACTTTTGCAACCACTGAAGCAGTCAATCAGGAGTGAGTGTGATGGCAAACTGGTTTATGATTGTGTAGTCAATCAGGAGCAAGATTATGGAAGTAACCACTGCAAAAACTAAAGATAATGTTAGCCATAGCGAATAGTGCACAAAGAAATGCAGGTCTAAATGATGATAGTGGTTTATGATTTTGCAGTTGAAAGATATAGTGCTAAGCTACATAATTACTCATATTCCGTCTAATCTTGTTAGATTTTATTGCTGAAAATAATGTTGCCCTGGAGAGGATGGGTTCTAGCCTTCTAGGACTCGGTGTGTGTGTGTTCAGATTGTTTCTACTTTGATAGCCAGTACGTATATTGAGACAACAATAAACTGAAATTTTTACAATTAACAGGAAAAATGACATACACAAAGAGATGGAATTAAGGAAGTTGAAAACAAGTAGATAAGGTTGCAGTTTATTTGATTAAGTTCATATAGACATATTAACAAATAGCTAACAGGCATTATCAATGAAGTTAAACCTAGTACACAAAAGCATTGAATTTTCAGATGAGTTGAGGCCCAAATTGAACCAAGCTAAAAACTAAAAAGATGAGTTGAGAAAATCACTAATCTGAAACATTTTTATCACAAAGTTGAACAAGGCACATTAGTACATCACACACAACAAAGGAAAACAGCAACTCTACATCCATTAATCTGTAAAAAATGTCTGATAATACAACACAGATCAACCATGAACCACCGAACCAAGGGTTGGTTCAATCTCTGCCCTCTGGAGCTGGAATTTCAGAGAAAGAGAAAAAAAAACATAACAAAATTTGCTCAACTCAACAGCAGCTAAAGGAAGATTATAATCAAAATTGCAAAAGACCAACCCCTAATAAATCAACAGTGGAAGAAAAATCTTGTGACAAATACTTATCAGAACAATTCCAAAATAAACCTCAAACGGCTAAGTAAAAGTTCAATGTAAGTAAATTTTGTTCTGGGAAGCAGATTGCAAAAGAGTTCACCCCCTGGTTCTTTTTATCATTAACATGAGATGTATAGATCGAAAACTTTTGAGTTATTATACAGAAAGCTGGACACAAATAGACAGACATAGTGCAAGAAACAATGCTTCAAGATTTATTAAAAAAAAACATAGAATGACACTGGAGTGAGGAAATGCTTCAAATTATGTAACTCAAGTCAAGAATGAATCTTAATCACTCTTTTTCGAATTGCACTTTATTGCCTCTTAAGTTTCTTGCAAAGTGACAGATAAAGCCCCAAAAAAACCTTGTTGTACTTCTGCTACAACCAGACAGAACCCCCCCCCCCCCCCCCACACAACTTAGAGGTCACAAATCAGAAGCCTTTTCCCAAGCTTACATTTTTAAGGAAAAAACTCATGAAAAGATATTTCTTTTTCAGCGAGGTATTTACACAACCACTTGGTATGCATAAAAGGTTAGGAACTACAAATACCCCATCTTTAGGTTTCATTTACGATATTTGTTCAAGACATAACAGGGAAGGTGAATAAGAGCCAAGAAATCACCTGATTCAGCAATGACAGATCCAAAGGAGCGAAACAAGAAAGTTGGGAAAGGTAACGTTCTGAGGCTACAAAATAGGGCAATATCAGAGACATTTTGGAGGTTGAAATGGGGCAGGGTTTCAAGTTTCTAACAAGCAATCCAAAAACGAAAATAAATCGACGAATACCAACCTGTTTCATCAAAAAATCAACAACAACTGCAAGTCCCAGTTCACAAATGAGTACCTGCAAGGAGCTTTACATGTGACAATATTGAACTGATGCCAAAATTAGATACAAATCGAAACATAGAAATGAAAAATGCAAAATCTTTTCTCAATTTGTTGAAATCTCAAATATGGAGGAGATGAAACAAAATTTCTCCAAGCCCCTTTTCGATTCCCAGTAGCAGAAACAATGAAGGAGCACAAAAAAAGGATTGGAGACTTCACCTTCACATAAGAAACTCAGGAAACTCGGGAGCAGACAAAACCTTTGAAGGCATCGTTGCCAATGGAGATGAGAGAGCAGCACAGAGAGAAAGTGGGTGGCGTAGAGTTGAGAAGAGGTAAATTAGGGTTAGTAAAAATGTTGACTACGGGTATTTCATGGAAAATTTTTAATGAGCCCGCTGCCAACTTTTCCAGCCCATTTGAAATTTGGTGAAATATTAGGGCGGTAATGCGAAAATGAGAGGCGCCAACTGCAAAAATGGGAGGCGCCAGCTGCAAAAATTTGGGCGGTCTATTAAAACATGGGGAGTTAATTTACATCCTGGCCCAAACTCAAAAAGTGACGTCCCTATCATTAAATAGGACGACGAAAACTGAAATGCGGCCCAATCTATGTTATAAGGCGTCAACCGCTAATTTGTCGTCCTATTCTTGTAATATGACCTCAGAAATTTATTCGACGCCCTTTACACATAATTTCGACGCCCAATCTCTATTTTCTTGTAGTGTTCACTTTTAGATATGGTTGGTCTTATTCATTTGAACTCTCTCCTTTTTCCTAACCTGTTGGGTGAGTGTTCAGGTTAGCTTCTCTCCTCTTGATTTTTACTCATTTACCTCTCCTTTTACCCAACATTTTGGTGTTCATGTCGGCCTCGTATTTTGTTTTTTTAATGAAATTTGTCTCTCCTTTTGCCTAATATCGCTTTGGCGGTGAAGTTAGCCTCTCTTCTCTCCATTAACCTTGGACTCGGAGTAGGACACAAAAGAAAAAAAAAACATAGAGTGAAGGTGTGATCGAGATGTGAGATGAAATGAAAGATGTGAACAGATGGATGCGTCAGACTTGGATGGTCATATGGGTGAGTGAGCTCTTCAATTCAAATCAGGAATGAAGGGTCGGGGAAGACAAGAGTCATAATAAAAATGAGTTCGTCTTATTGAATACAAGAAACATGAATACATTGAAAAAATCTACTTGGGATACATCCCAACTGACTCTTAAAAGGAAGATGATTGCCATAAAAAGAAAAGATGCAACATAAGGGGATCTCTCAATTGATCCTTGCAACTTAGGGTTTTGGAAATACCCCGTTTGACTGTGTAGTAGGCCATGTTCTAATAGGATTTCTACGCTGCGATTGGCAGTAACAGCTTCCCAGATTTGAGCATTTCTTCTATCTTGTCCTTGAGAATGTTGCACTTCTCGGTGTCATGACCTCACATTCTATGATATTTACAGAACTTGCTAGCATCCCAAGTTCTGCTTTTGACTTCAGGTTCAGCCCGAATAGGGGGTAACTCAATCTTCCCTTTCTTAAATAATCGGTCCAAAGCTTCAGTATGAGTAGTGTCGATGGGAGTATAGATGGTGCACTGTTGTGGTTTAACACTTGCGAGAAAAGTTTTAGGAGGTCGAGTGTGTACTCCTACGGATGAAGAGCTTCATCTCCTATCTTCTCTGACATGATGTTCGACATTAACCACCCTTCTATCGTTTTGCAGAATCCAAAGGATCATATCCATTTTTAGATCCAGACTTTCTTGCGTGATTGCATTTGATTTATTGTGGTAAAGAGTTGGTTTATAAAAGAACTTTCTCCTTCACCATATCTTCTTTCTTGATCCATTCTTGTGGCTAAGGGCGGGATTTGATCTTCCTTCTCAATTGAAGGAGATCTGGAAATACTTGGAGCAGTTCTGAACTTCTTCCTTGGTAAGTTGAACTGACGTGATTGTTCGACTCTATGAACAGAAGGGAGTCCCAAGCCCATATAGTGATTTGCAGACATAGGGATCTCTCTTTCTGTTTCATGCATACTTGCTATTTCACTATGATGATTGTTGTTTTCATCTTCATCATGAAGGTTCAACTCATCATTGATCCTTGCCAATGTGTGGATGATTTCATCTATCTTCCTATCATTTTCAGTAGTTATGCCTTGCATTTGCTGTGAAATTTCAGCTAAATGTTGGGTAATGAAGGGAATGAGCTCGTCGTTGCTAGGTATCCCGTTGAAGGCCATTAGAGACAGTGATGTAAAGAGAGCAATTTCAAGACTTGTTTACTCCAAAAGATCGGTCGACGAATCCTTATTCTGCCTGTATGGAAACCATAAACCTCAAAATTAACCCTAACATTGACCTACCCAAAGACCTAGCGACTTATATGGGATGACCTAACGCAAACAATGCCTACATGATGAATGATTTTTTTTTTTTTTGGACTCGCCCACTATTAGGCTTGCATGAGAACTCTTAACCTAGGATGATGTTATGTACATAAATAAGGGAGGTATCCATCAAGTCATCATAAAATCGAATCAACATTAAAATTTTAATGGACTCAGATTTAGTTAATGACTGGATAGATGCCTTAGGGGTCAAAGATTACTTAGGGTTGAGTAAAGTCAAACTTGAATCTCAGACCTAGTCAAACCTCTTTGACTTGGGCCTAAGAGAGACCTTTTGGGCCTACTTTAATCTTGTTTGAATATTACTCAAACTAAAGTAATATTTGAGGGAGATGCAAATATGGACCGACTCATTCTATGATGAAATGCACAATTAGCACATAATTGGCACGTTATTTTTTTTTGAAAAAAGAAAAGAAGAAAGGAAATGCACATAGCATACAAATGAGGAATACGCTTGAGCCATGGTTCTACATTCAATGGTTTAAGGTTAGGTTTGTAAAGGACAAGCATACTCATGTCTCTCACGTGCCACAAATTCTATGGAGTTCATAGTAATGTGACCCGTGTGTTTCTCGCAAAATTAAAGGGAAATGTAAATTCATATTCCCAAAAATTTCTGAGTGCTTCATGAGTGGGAAAGAAACTTGCGATCTTCTTGAAATGTGGAGTTTATTTCTTTATAAAGTCGGAAGTAAACTTTTCCCGAAAAGGGGAAATTGGGTCGATCCTAAACGATGCCTTTGAGTTCATCGCGATTTATCAAAGAAATCGTGATGTATGCCCGTATGCTTTATGCCTAATTAAATAACAAAAATTAAAAGAATTAATTTCTCCCTTCTACTCAAATATTTAAGAAACCGATTTTTCAAGTTTTACCCTCTTAAAGTAAGTCCCCAGTGGAGTCGCCATTTGTAGGACCCGGGAAAATTCCAACCGTGCCCTACGCGATGTTAGACGAGTCAAAAGAGGTGTCTAGTCTTTAAGGGATTTAATTGAATTTTTACACATTAAAAATGTTCACATGAAATGTTTAAATTTTATTATGAACATTAAAATTTACAATCTGCCTGAAATAAATAATGAAACCAGAAAAATCAGAAATAATTAGCACGGAAACCGAGGCGATCGAGAATTACGGTCATCGATCCAGCGCCATGTCGGTCCGCTTGCATACTGGATCGTGACTGGCCTTTCCCAGACGCCTGGGTGGTGGCAGTGGACTCGGGCCAACAGCCGTGCAGACCCGCACAGGGTGCCGGATGTTGGACCGAGGTCACCAATTTTCGATTTTCGGTATTCAAATAATTTCAGGAAATAAATAAATTTTAAAATTCGAATAAAATTAACATTTAGCGAATCAAATTTAATTAAAGTCATTTTTAGGAGCCGCCAATCAATTTTTAAGAGAATTGATAAACTCGAATTTTCTTGACTCCGCGTAACTGCGAACCATGAGATTCGGATCCGGGGGTAAGGTTACGAATTCGAAAGTAAAAACCTTCGAATTCGCCCGTTTAATGAACGGACTCTACTAGATCAGTTTATTAAAGAAAATAGTAGAAGAGGAGAATTAATTAGATTAATTGATGTTATTTAAATGCATGCGGAAATTAAATAAGATAATAAAAAGAATGCGATAAATAAACAAAAAAAACGATAAATAAAAATGCATATGAACAAAGAAGGAAATAAAGTTATTCTTTCAAGTAATCAGATTTAGATTAATCATAACCAACATTAATGTCAACATTACGATATTATGGGTGATTACAAGAAAATAATAACGAAAATGAAAATGTGAAAACAAAATGCCAGAATGCATGTATGCAAATGAGAGAGGGAGAGAAGAAGAGAAATCCACCTAGTGTCAATACTCCCAGGTGGTTTCAGTGTGAGAAATGAAGTGTGAGGTGAGGGTATTTATAGGGTAGGGGAGTGAGGGAATTAAGTTTAGGAATGTGCTAAAAATAGCGGGTGCGCTAAAAATAGCCAATTTGCTAAAATTAGTCGATTTGCTAAAGTTAGTCAATTTGCTCAAATTAGTCAACAGGCGGGTCTGGCTTGCGTGAAAATCGAGGTTTGCTTGCGCAGCACGCGACCCGAGGACAAGGATCCGGGTAAATGGGCGGCAGGCGAACCCGCATAGCGCCGAATCGGTAATGGGCGCATGCGCACTACCGCGCCCGACTTTGCTCGGGTTGTGGGCAGTGCCTCGGGCTGCGTGCCAGGGCTTATTTTGGGTCTGTTTTGTGAGCTATTTTGTGGACTGTTTTATGGTGTTTTTCTCTCATTTTTGCATTTCAAGCATATTTTGGCATTTTATCTAAATTAAAAATAAAATAAAAATAAATAGTAGAAATAAAAATTTACAAAATTGCAATGACACTTTTTGGGTGTCTACACACACACACACACACACACACACACACATATATATATATATATATATATATATATATATATATATATATAATTTGACGAGTCTATGAATAGGGTCAAAAACTGGTGAAAATTCGTTCAGTGCTGATTTTACAATTTTGGGAAAAGAAGACCGGTGAAGATGTCAAAAACTGGGTGATTGAAAATTTAGTGTAGGTTCAGAATGATTGTTCTCTGATAGTTTGGTTGGTGTTTCAATTTTGTTAGTTTTTCTAAAAGGTGTTTGGTTGCATTGTTCGCCAAGTGCGAAATGGCAATAAAAAAGCTTAGCTTTTTCTTGCAAAAAACAATATATATATAATTTGACGAGTCCATGGGTAGGGTCCATGGGTCTGTGCTTAGACCCGGACCCCACCAAAATTTTAATGGACCCAGACCCGACTTGGACCCGATGGGACCAAAATTTTTGGACCCAAACTCGTCTAAATGGGCGGGTTCGAGCGGGTGTGGGGCAGGTCCAGAAGCCATTGCCATCCCTAGTTCTCAGCCAAGGATAAGTTGCCTTTAGCATAAGATCTACTCTTCTCAAAGGGTTTGACCACACTCTTCTTCTTCTTTCCTCTCTCCTCAATGAGGATAGCAAGTATGTAGAGATCGTCGATGGAGGCATACTCATAGAGCTTCACCTTTGATGTGATTTTGTAATCGAGGTCGTTGAGAAACCTCGCCATCATTTGCTCTGGTGTTTCATTCACATCACAACGCATCATAACTAACTCAAATTCCCAGATATACTCTCCGACACTCTTGGAGCCTTGTTTGAGGGAGAACAACTTATTGTATAGATCTTGCTTGTAGTTGGTGGATACAAACCTCTTAATCAAGTACTTATTGAGTTTTGGCCAAGTTTGGATTTTCGATTTTGCTCCTTCGCCCTTTGTTTCTTTAAGTTGCCTAGCCAAAGAGAGGCATACTTAGTAAGTTGAAGCCTAGCCACCTTGTATTGCTTCCTATCATTGTACTCCTTAAATTCAAATATTTTCTCCATAGCATGCACCCAATCAAGGAAGTCATCGGGGTCGGAACTACCATCAAAGGTACAAGGATCTACCCAAAGGTCGCCCAAATCATCTCGGGGCCTACGAATAAGGGGACTCTCATGATAGAAAGCATCATCCGATTCCTCACTTAACTCTGCCTATTCATGTTCATGACGACTGCGGGCTTGAATCGGAGGAGGAGGACCAGTGACTTGGGGGGGGGGGGGTCGTTGTTGAAGAGCCCTTGGGGAAGGAACACCGCCATCCCTATGAGGATCCATGTTGACTTCTTGATGTAGGGGCGAGAGATCCACTTCCAACATAAGGGGCCGTTGACGAGCCCTTTCATCCTCCCTATAAGTTGGATGTTGAAGGTTGCCAAGAGTTTCTTCCAAACTTTGCAATTGACGTTGGATCGCCCCTTGACTATTTACCATCAATTTTTGGGTACAATCAAACCGGTTTTGCATATCAAGAACTTGTTGCATGGGTTGAGTCATTGTAGGCTCGGGTGGAGGAGTAGGATCAGAATGGAGAAAGTGGAGTCTGTCTCTTCGACTAGATGGCTCGACCAATTTGTGGAGCTAAAGGGTGATAATTGGCTTAGGGAGGGATGAACGGATGAGGTTTCGGGTTTTTTGTAGCTATGTATTTTTGTAGGGTTTAGAGAGACTAATTTTGTTTGAGGGAGTGGGGGGGGGGGGGAGGGGAGGGGAGTGGAGTGGGGTGTTACCGGCAAACGGGAATGCACAAACTAACAACCAATCAAGGCATAAATAATAACAACACTTCCACAAGCTTCACCACACATAATCAAGCATTAAAACTCAACAAATCAACCTTTAAAGAAAGCTTCCATGGCTGCCCAAAAAATTTAGCAAAAACCCCAATTCTCAATGACTAATCTCACCCAAATGATTCTCAATCATAACCAAACTTCAAACACAACAAGATGTGACTATAATAGACCAACTTCAACTCAAAAACACCAAACTTGAACACTAAAGCACACCCAACTTAATATCAACACAAATGGGTATGAAGGGGGTTCCCAAACCAAACACAAGTTTTACACCTTGCTCTAATACCACATGATTCATGAGTGATTGGGAACACAAATATTGCAAGAAAAATCAACCCAAGACACTCAAAGCACCAACGCCAACCATGGCCACAAGTAGAACTCACACCACAACCCAAACCCTAACAATGGAGTAAATCTAAATCTCAAACACACCAAATCAACAAAAATTAGTAAGATATGGACAATCTATAAAGAATACTCACCAATATTAAACTTAGAGTTCAAGAGATGCATAAAGGCTAGGCCACCAACACCCATTGAGACTACATTGCAACCTTCACCAATCTTAAATAAGGTAACTGTTCGGTCTCATTTCGAGCCGGATTTATATCATTTTATAAGGTCTTTTGCTTATTTTAGCCCCTTAATTATATATTAGTTATTATGATTTTGTGTTTTTGTAGGAAATCAATAGTTAGAAGGAAAACCGAGCCAAAAGAGGCAAAAACAGCCCAAATCCAAACATTCACACCCGCTACAAGAATGTCACGCCCGCCAAAGCCGAAGCACCGGTCAGACGGGCGTTGCACCCGCAACACTATGGGTCGCACTCGTGACCGTTTTCTATGGTGAAATTATAGCAACCAAGGCAAGAAGTCCAGAACAACGTCGCACCCGAGTCACACTCTGTCACACCCGTGAAGACGGTGTGCCGAGCAGCGAAGACTCTCCGAGAATCTGTCGCACCCGCGACAGATTTGTGGCATCCGTGACGGTCTGGCTGAAGGGGGTCGCACCCGCGACAAAATGCGTCGCACCCGCGACAGACGAAAGCGAGGAGTGACGGACGAACCGGGCAGAGAGTGGTCGCGCCCACGACCGTCTCGGTCGCACCTGCGACCCCAGTTCCAGAAATAAATTTGCGGCGGCTATGCTAGGGTATGGGGAAGTTTTTATTATTTTCCTTTGCCTTCTTTTCTTTATAAAAAGACTTTTATACAAGATTGGATAATTAGTTTTTCATCTTAGTTTTTAATTAGCTTTAATTTAGATACTTAGTTTACTTAGGTTTTAGAATGAATCTCCTTAGTTTTATTTAGCCTTCGATTGTAATTCAACTTTTCTAGATTAATGCAAGTTATTAATTCTTCAAGTTCTTGTTCTCTTTCGCTTTCTTGTATTTTCAATTTCATTAGTATTAGTTCCACAAAAATTCCACTTTTTAGTGAAGCGGAGGGTTAAGGTTCCTCGAATTCTCCTTTCAGGTGAGGATTTGAGCAGTCTTAGCAATCCAAATCACGCCTTTTTCTTGTTTGTTCGGGAGAAGATTCGTGATTCAAGATTCAAAGTTCAAGATTCAAGATTGAAGATTGGTACAATGCATTCTAGGTATAAGTTCTTTTCTTTAAATTCAATTTTTACATTCGTAGTTATTCATTAACTTTCTTTCTTGATTGTGTGTTCGTTTTCTTGTTTAGGTTATTGTTCTTCTTCTTTTAGGTTAAGTTTTGTTTCCCAATTCATGTTTTCCTTAGTTTGAATTCATAATTAGTTTAGTTTAATTAGTTTAAATTATTTAATGCTTCATGCAAATTTGAAACCCTACCAAACCAATTCCCTAAAAACCTGACACACCATCCCTGTGGATACGACAACCCTTACTCTTAGAAAAACCCCAATATACGCAATCGAACAGTAATCCACACTACAAGCTCTAAAGGGGCACTCCAACCCACCACCAAGAACATTGAAGGATAAAGAGAGAGATTTGAGGGGAAAAAGTTTGCAAATACTAAAGGGTTTTCACTCAAAATGTCTAAGTTGTCTTCCAAAGAAAGCCAATACAAATATGAAGGGGTGGGGGAGAGCAAATTGTCCGAAAAGCCGAAAAAAGGCCAACAGTCTTATGTGCAGCCAGCGCCTAAGATAGAAATGATGGAGCCTTGGCAACATGGGAGGCGCAGTCTGCGCCCATGGGACGCGGCCAACGCCTTCTCCAACTTATACTCTCCTTTCAATTTTTTTCCTAGTCTTCGTCCAAACCTAATACCCGAGCACTTTAGCTGAAAATGGACCCAAGGTCGAGCTAGGGATTATTTGTGCCAACGTCGACCCGACCTGAGGTCATCAAGTGGGCTCGAGGATGACCCGAGACACCACGGAGGCCTGAGAAGGATCCTCATTAAATGCACGAAAGAACTTGAAGATGATGTGGAGGTCGAACCGTCCATGATTTCACCCAATGCTCTTCCAATAGTACCCGAAAACTCACATCGAGGTTGAGGAGGGGACAAAATCACTTGCCATCATATGAGAGCATTATTTTGATGCCCCTTTTCTGCAACCAATATTTTTAAGGTTGATGCATTATTTTGCTTTTTTTTTTTACTGGAACACCTTGACAGTACAGTGCTAAACAATTACGTATGTGTTGCATTAATTGTATTTTGCACATGGCACTTTTAGCATACTACAAGCCATGCAATTTAAGAATCTTTACTTATTTTTTTGCCTTTATTATTATTTGTTTGCTAGCAGCGCCTTGAGAATCCTAACAATTGGTTAAGAGCTTTGGTTTATGCGTTGTTGATCTGCAAACTGAGAAGCCATGACACTGGCAATTAGAAAAATTGTTAGTTCTGTAACATCTTTGATTAAGAATTATGAGAAACTGAAGTTAAAGAAATTAGAGACATTGTTCTAAATGAAAGCATCCATAAGAAAGATTATGATATGTCTGAGTCTTCGGGGAATGCTTTGGCTGTCCAGGGTAGAAGAAACATTGGGAGCTTTGGTCGGGGTCGATCTAAATCTAGAGGTCGCAACATGGAGCACGTGTTGTGTTGGAATTGTGACGATAGAGGTCATTTTCGTAGGGATTGTCCTATACCAGGAAGGAAAATTATAATGACCATGACTCAATAAATTCTGGTGAGGATTTGAATGATACCCTAACTATTATTATTGACAAGTTAGAAAAGGGTTGGGTTGTAGATTCGTGTTGTCGTACTTTAGGAAGTATAGTTGTTGTATCTACAAGGAGTTGTGTTCCAGGCAGACAAACATAACTCAAGTTTTTCAAGCTAGGCAAATAAACCAGGTGATAATGGTGACAGTGAAAACTAATGAACTACAAAAGTAATAAAAGATGCTTAGGCTACGAAAATCAACATTCAACAAACCAACTAATCTGAACGACCTAGCCTACCAATCCTATACAAGCAATTACGAGGGGTCGATTGCACCATTAAATTACGTTAAGGCCCTTTCTTGAGGGTCAATGATTCACCAAAGCCCTCTCTCAAGAGTTAGAGACTCACCCAAGCCCTCTTTCGAGGGTCAGGGATTAGTTTAACTATTCTAACTATTTATTCTCATAGAGTTAATATAATTAAACTATAGGAATGACAACTCTAAACCTAGTCAAAATTCAACATTCTTATGTCAAAACTCTAATCATTTTCTCTGTTCACTCTAGCAAAATGACTTTACCTCTCAAAATAAATCAATTGCCTAAAAAAACAAATAAAAACTCTTTACCACATCATACCGCAGTTTGCCACAACTCACCACACTTTACCACAAATCATTTCTTTTCTCTCTCCTCACTTTTCTCCCCTACTTTTTACATTCTCTCTCCTCACCTACCTCACATACCAATAACCTACCACAATTCCACCACACCCACCACAATTCCACCACACCTCACCACACCATATCGCAAAATACCGCAGAAAAGAACAAGGCCTTAATGATGCTACTTTTATACACTAACACCCTATTCTTTTGCATGGTAAGTTAAATTTTAGTTTGACTTAACTTACCTTATTTTACCATTGAAAAGAACAAGTTATACTTTTAAATAATCTATATTTAAAATTCTTAGTTCAACTCATAAATTTTATTTACAAAAAGTAATATACAGCCTCCGTCCCAATTAATTTGTCCACTTTTGACCTTTTAGGTCAAAATTTTTTAATTTTGACCTTTAATTTATCAAATTATATGTTGAATTATTATATAAGACTAACACTATTAGATTTGTGATGAAAAATAATTTTACTTAAACACAATATTATTAATTTTGCTTAAATAAAATGTGAAAAATTAATGGTCAAAGTGTTGCATCAAAGACCGTAAAAAAGTAAAGTGAACAAATTAGGACGGAGGGAGTACCATTTATATACTTCTATTACTTTACTTACATTTTTTTTATTCAATTTTAATTTACTTTACTTTACCTACTCCTAAATAGAACATTACCTAAGTCATTACATTATTTAATCAATTAACTATCAAAACTCATAAAGTTTAACCCAGTTAGTTAAACATGGACTAATTTTTTTTTTTTTTTTTTTTTGGGAAAGAGGGAGTAGTACCTTTTCGTTTATTTTTTCCTTGGAGGGTTCGTAGCAAAACTCCATGAATGTTGTCCTCCCCCTTTTCATATTTGTTTGAGCGCAGGGTGAAAATAACTGAAGTATTGGACCGTTGAGACCGTTATAAACCGCAACTACCGTCAACAATATTGCCCGCCAAAAACTCCCTTTGGCTCTCTATAAAAGCAGAGCTAGCGTGAAGCCTCAATCAAGAACCCTCAACAATGGCGGAGTCAGAAAGTCTGGGCGTCACTCACACCACCGCAGGTCTCTCTCTCTCTCTCACACTCACTTGCTCTGTTTTCAAGTCTTTTCTGACGATTTCCTCTGTTTTCCCAACCAAGAACCTTCATCAATGGCGGACCCAAAAACTCCCGCCGTCACTCTCATCGTCCCAGGTCTTTCTCCCTCTCTCTCTCTCTCTTTCTCTTGCTCTAGTTTTCCCCCTCCATTTTCCGACCATTTCCTCTGTTTTCACCTCGAATCAGAGAAGCATCCTTTCCAGATCGAAAGTTACCGTGATCGTCAAGGAGCGTACGACCTATACGAAATGGAGGGCTTGGGAACGGCCCTTCGAGCGGACATGCCAGGGGTCCCGAAAGACAATGTCAAGATCATCAAGATCCCTCACCAAAGAAAGATCGCATTCACTGCCAAAGCTCCCGGAATGGAAACTTTCCCCTTTGACGATTCCGAGAGAAAATACGCCGCCTATCTGCAAGTCAGCGACGACCCAACTCACATGCTGGTCGAGTTCGCACCTAAACATGGCTGCTTCTTTTTAGTCTGCACTGATCGTGACGTTACTCTCCACTTTATGCCTCAACCTGGGGAGAATGAAGGGGAGCGTGTATATCCGGCTCTCGCTACTACTCGTCGTGATGGTCAGTCCGATTTCAGTTAATTTCATGGTTTGTTGATTGGTTAGTGATCTAAGGTTTGATAGTGTTGTGTTTCTTGGATTGTAATTATGAAAGTGTTGAAGTTCATGGAGCAACCGGAGGACAGTGAAGAAGAAGAAGAAGATGAAGATGAAGAAGAAGAAGAAGATGATGATGATGGAGATTATTACGAGAAGCCCGCCGTGCTTGACGAACGTGCAATTCAACAGAGCTACCTCGAAGGCACTGTCATTGGAAGTTCTCGCCGAGAAGGTTTGCCGGAAATTTGGAGCTGCCATTTTTCGAGTTTTGGATGACTATTTTCCCTTCTATTGTAAGATATATGTTTGATGCTATGTTACTTTTTGGATGTAAAAGCAAAACCTAAGCAGCGTAAGAGTTCTTCAAAAAAGTCCAAGAAATCTAAGAGGAAGTCTAAGAAATCTGGGCCAAGTAAAAGCTCCAGTCACACTGTTGAGAAATTGGTGGATGAACATGAATGTATCAATTCTACCTACTACATATTCTTCATCTGATGGTCAAATACTGATTACTCTATGAACATTGTCTGGTCTTACTCTCATCAATATTATTGTATTTTTGAAGGTGCCTCTGAATCTGAGCCAGATGAAGGTATACTTGACGGAAGCAAGCTGGAAGCCATGAATCTTGAGGATTCAACACAAAGCAAAAGTTGCAGTCGCGCTGTTGAAGGGTCGACAATGTCAGTCGATGAAGGTGAAGATGTACCTGATCAGGAGCTTGCCAGTGAAGCCCAAGGTATTCACTTTCAAGCTTTTGACTGTTTTTTTCCCCTTTTCTGACTCTGAGATGTTTGATGCTTAGTTACTTTTTGGCTCTTCTAAAAAGTCCAAGAAGTCTAAGAAATCTGGGCCTAGTAAAAGCTCCAGTCTTGCTGTCAATGAAGGTGAAGGTGCTCTTGGTGAGAAGGCTGTCAATAAAGCTGAAGATTTCCACTGTGACCATTTGGGTGCTGTTGAAATTGAGGGTCATACAATTTGCTTCTTGTGCGGCCTTTTCGAAGTTATATCTGAATATAAGCTAGGCGAAAGTTGTTCTGAGAAACCCAAACATGAAGCTGAAGGTTCATCTGATTATAACTTGATAGGTTCATCTAGAAAATCCATCAACGTAGCGGAAGTTGAGAATTGCAAGCATGCATTGCTTTACTTTGAAATTTGATAGCACTATCGATAATAATTATTGCCGGTTTGTGACGTTGAAGGTACAGTTGAAGAAAGCAATGTGGATGCTGTTAACATTGAAGGTTCTGAGAAAACTGAACAAGTTGACGATTCTCCTGGTAAAACCATCGACACAGCTGAAGGCAAGGACTTCAAACATAAACTCATTTAGTTCATGATGCATGCTTGTTACATGGCTGTAATTGTTAAGATCCAGCAGAAACCAAGGGGGAAAACTCTTCTTCTTCGTCTAAGAAGAAGAAAAAGAAGAAGAAGAAGAAGAAGTCCAGGAAATCTCAGAAATCAGGCACAAGTTCCAATCAGGATGATGAAGGTTTCTTCCAAAACCTCTCAAGTCTGTTCTTATTTGGGCTGCTTTAATTATGCTGGAGTCTTACATGGGTAGGTTCTGCATTATACAGCTTGGATGACTGCTTGCATAAAAAGAGCCATTCTCAGAGTATATGTCCCTGTACCACAAGGTCTCAATTCTGTATTCAATTGAATGTGTTCCATTGTCTTCTGTTTTGTCAAGCTTTCTTATGTTTTGACATATATTTCAGACAAGTCTGCTCCTGTTTCTGCTGAACAAACCAGTCATGAAGTTCCTGAAATACTAATAGGTAATATTCATTCTTTTTTTTTCTTCTTCTCCCAGTCTTGATCCAAATAAGGTTCATCCAAGTTTAATTTTGTCATTTTCGCTTTGCTTGCAACTTAAGGCTCAGTCAAAGAATGCGACATTCACCCTCCTATGTGCCAGTGCCAAGAATGCGATTCCAATGGGACATGCGTGAAATTTTGTCAGTATATACAACTTCCATTTCTAACCAATTGATACCTCAACATATCCCTGCCCTTGTTTCTAGATAGTAAAATAGTGATCATGTCATTTGTGATATCCAGGGTCCACAAGTGACGACGTGATCGGAAAGATCAACAGATTGTGTGTAAATGGAGCAGGAGTTTGCGAAAAGCGAGTGGTTATGGACGAAGGCGGTCAGCATTGGGTGTATGTGAGAGTTGACCTCCCAGGGCTTGGACCTGATTTGTTAGTGACTCAAATTCGGGCTCAATGTCTTCTGTTTTATGGGATGCCTCAGCCAGAAGAGGATATGGTCCTGGGTCAAAGGAACTACCTTTTCTTTGTGAAGCTCAAATGCTCGTGCTGCAAGTTCGATAAGCTGATCAAAGACTTTGGAGATGATGGTGTGTTCAGGATGTGCTGCAAAATCGTAGGACACGACGCTGCTCCTTAATTCTGGGGATTTATGGATATGATTTTTGGGAATGTAGCGCTTTAGAAATATGTTAGAACTGACCAGGTTATTACAAAGTTGGTGTATATTGTATTGGGAAATGTTATTTAGGTTTCTGACAGTAAGCCTGCCTGTGTCTAACAATACTATTGAGCACTTGTAATGTTTTAGGTTGCTGAAAGTAGTCATTGTCTAACACTGATCTGGGCACTTGTGCAAATGGCCCCTGTGTTTCTTGCTTCAATCCGGCCCATTGATGTCAAATGTTATATTTTGATACAAGCAAGGAGAAGTTCGAGCATATTCCCTCCGTTCCATATTAACTGTCGTCTTTGAAAATTGTGCAGTCAAATTTCAAAACTTTTGACCATAAATTTCTAAATATATATAATGAGTTGTTATATTAAATTACCATCATTAGATTCGTAATGAAAAATAGTATCATAAAAGTATAATATTACAATTGTTAATAGCATATTAAATAAGAAATTATCAATCAAAAAGTGACATTAGAGATCGTGAAAGTCAAAATTATGACAATTAATATGGAACGGAGTGAGTAATATATATGTGCTTCCTTACGTTCTTCTTAAGCCTCAACATGTGATACAAATTTTCATTTTAGTACGAAGTTAACAGCTGAAAAATGATGATTGGATTGTATTTATCGGCCTATGATGTAACTTTTTTTAGATAAGTCCGGGGTTTTAGCCTTTTTATACAAATTTTATTTTTCAACCATTTATTTATTTTATATTGATTTTTTATGCGCAAAGTCTATTGACATAACTTCTAAAATTTCATGTCTATATACATCTTCCAAGGATTTATTTATTTATATTAATTTTTAAAATGTTAAATTTCTTAATATAGCTTGTGATAGCAAATACTCACAGAAGCATGATATATGTAGATGTTGGATATATTGACATTAATTATCACTCCTTTTTTTAAAAAAAAGTTTTGTGTTTTTTTTTTTAATTTTATGTATGTAACATTGTGTGATTTACCATTCAATTATATAGAGTATTAGACTATTAGGTAGAATTTCAGGAATGTTTGGCCTAGTTTTTGAGAGTGTTTTAGGGGTTAAAATGCACAAATTATGCCAAACAATGTTTTTTTAGAAGCTAATAATTGTTTTCCAAAAACAGTTTTAGCTAAAAATAGCTCCAAAAGCAGAAGCAGTAAATTGTTGTTTTTACTTCCTACAAACTGATCATGGCTCAATCTATTTCCATAATTTTAAATAAATATTCTTATTCTTATAAAGATAACATTTAAATATTTAAATATTATGTTAGAATCTTTAATATTATGTTGGACATTTTTATTATCTAATTTCTTTATAAATATGGTATTTAGTAAATTTTTTATATAAAAATATTTAATTTAAAGAATTGCATTGTTAAGTAAGACCATATATAGTTATAATAATTATTATTATAACTATAAATATAACTATATGATTATAATCATTGTTAAAATTAAAATCTAATAATATGTTTAAATATTAAAAAAAGGGGAAAATATAAATAATCACATGATAATTTATTATTAGAGCATAAATTTGTTGACTTTCTTTAGTTTTGTTGTTATGCTCCATAAAGCTGAAACAATAATGTCTAAATTTTTTTATTGTAACCTTATTGTAAAAAAATAACTATTTTTCTATTCCCTCCCTTTTCATATAAATTGTCCAAAATGTTCTATTTGATTTAAAATTTCTTAAACCTATTTATCAAAAAAATTTAACATTATATTCATATGATAGTATTTTCTATTATGAATCTAATGATAATAGATCTGCATACTTGAACATGATATAAATTGAGAAATTAATTGCGTCAAAGGGTAATTATCTTTTAATAAGGGGCGAAGGGAGTATTTAAGTTTAATAAATATCTAGAAATTTATTTGATTTTTCATTTGAATTTGAAGATTTTTAAATTTAAAAAATAAAAAATTGAGTTGGCTTGAACCCAATGTATATGAACTTAGATGAACTGAAAACTCAACAGGCTTCAAGCTAAACTTTCCCTAAACAAGCCGAGCCGAGCCAAGCCAAGCTTGCCATGGAGGCTCACCTTGTACTCGACTTGTTTACACCCCTAGACATAATGGGAAGCAGCTACGATTCCACTCTATTAATTGTCGAAACCACATACATACATACATACATACATACATATATATATATATATATTTATGAGAAAAAAAGGAGATTTGAGTTGTAATCCAACATGATAAATAAAAGAAATAAAAAATTTAATATATCATTATTGAGATTGTAAAATAATATTAAATAAGAAATTTTATTTAAATAAAAACTCAAAGAAAAACAAAAACAGATGAATCGAGTATTTCAGTCATCCGTTTAACCATCAACACAACAACAAAGATTGGGAAGACAGTATGTCTTGGTTGCTTGCGGTCCACAAAATGCTTTGCAACCCACCTCAATGCATCCGAGTCTCATGACGTAACAATGTCCAATTGGTTGAGCATTTGTGTTAATATCTCTTGCATCATTCATACCTGACCAAAGTCCAAAACTTACGAATAAAGTATTCAACAAATTAATTATTTATGAAACTAAACAATTTGACACTTACTCGAAGAGAGAAGGACCACCACCGCTAGAAATAGAGGTATAAATGAGGCTTTTGCGGACATTTTATAAAAATTACAATCAAGGAATTGATTGGTAATCTATTTAGTTTTGAAGAAGTACGCAACTAAAACAAGAGACCAGTGATATTTTCATGGGTCTGACACCATCTTATATAGCTTTGAGATTTGCTACATTTACCTTCTTAAATTAAATTCTATGTTAATTTTTGAGAGTGTTTTTGGAGTTAGAAAATAGTGTTTCTTTATAAGCTAATATCTGTTTTCCAAAAACTGTTTTGGTCAAAAACAACTCCAAAAGCAGAAACGATAAATTGTTGTTTCTGTTTCTTACAAACTAATCACTACTCAATCTACATGATTCTCTAATGATTAGTTTCCATAATTTCAAATAAATATTCCGATTCTTATTATATATTTTAATATTATGTTAGAATATTTAATATTATGTTGGACGTTTTTATTATCTAATTTCTTTACAAATATGGTGTTAGTAAATTTTTGATATATAAATATTTAATTTTAAGAATTGTATAGTTAAGTTAGACCATATATAATTATAATAATAACAATCATAATTATAATTATAACTATACGATTACAATTATTGTAAAATTAAAATATGATAATCTGTTTAAAAGTTAAGAAAAAGAGAAAAATGTAAATAATCATATGATAATTTTTAAAAGTTAGGCTAAACAATATTAAATTTAATAAAAACACTATTTTATAAGTTAGGCCAAACACTTTAATTTAGTAAAATCACTTATGTCATAAGCTAGGTCAAACACTTCAAAATCTCTCATAAAATAGCTTTTATAAAAATTATTTATAAGAAATAAAAATATTTTTTTAGAAATTAGGCCAAACAGGCACCAAACATTACTGTCCTATCCTCCAACCTAATTTTTTTTTATGATTTGAAGTACGAAATAACTAGCCATACCAAAATTCTGTCATCCAATAAATAAAGACAACTAAATAAAAAAAAAACAAAAAAATTTCCAATTTATTAAAGTTGAGAAATTCGTACAGAAAAATTTACTAGCCAAATGTTCCCGGATAGTAAAATGGTACTCTCTCCATTTTTATTTAAGTGTCGCCTAGGTATTTGTGTCAAAAAATTTGACCGTTAATATCTTAATTTGTATAATGATTCATTAAATAAAATTGATGTCATTAGATTCGTAATAAAAGCTGCTATTGAAAGAGTATAATATCACTTTCTTTTTTTTTACAAAAGCATTATGTGAGAAATTGTTAATTAACAATGGACCTCACAAAACGTGAATTACAGTTAATAAAAGGGACTAAGGGAGTATTGTGTTGAGTAACTGAACCGTGTGGGATCAGTACACTTTTGGTTCGTCTATGGTCACCGGCTCGCTTCAAGCCGCACTCTCCTCTCCTCAAATCAAACCCAGTTTCAATATCCATTTCATGATGAATACGGGTCCTTAGAGAGTCGTTATGGCCATCAAGGGGAGCGATGTTCCTTTCTTCGAAGACCCCGGACCGTGGGATGACATCTTGGGTCTTTATCAGACCATTCCCGAGCCTTCTAAGGTGCACCGGGACCACCGACATGAATAAAGAAGCAACGACGCACTTGACTCTCATTTTGGCGTCAAATGGAGGTAGAAACAACCCAAGGGTTTGTTTGTATCCTAACCTTCAATGAAGATCAACCTCGGGATGTTTGTGATCCTTTTGACATCCAAAGGTATTTTGGTCATTTCGCCTCTCTTAGCGCTGGCAAAAAATTCGGGTTCGGGTAAATTGGGGTCGGACAAATTCGGACAATGTCAAAATTAGGATAAGAATTTCATGTCCGGACCCAATTTTATTTTGGGTCGAACCGGGACAGACAATTCGGACGAAGCAAAAATCGGGTTGCGACAATAGAAAAAAGATAAATTTTATGTCCGAATATTCGGTCAATTCGGTCCATATCAAAATTCGGACGAAAAATCTATGTCCAAACCCGTTTTTTCCGGATCGGACAATTCGGGTAATTCGGGTCGGACGGAATTTTGCCAGCGCTAGCCTCTCTCAAAGGTCAGGATGGAAGATCGTGTGAAGGAGAAGAAACGGAAAGACAAGCCAGATTAATGGCAGCAGCAGGAGGCGCTGGTCGCGCTTCTCACTTTCTCCTTGTTGTCATTTTTCAGCAAGAGGCGTTGGTCGTGCCTACACAGGCGCTAGTCATTCCTCTCATTCTCTCTCTGTTGGCATCTCACTGAAAGAGGCGCTAGCTGCGCCAACATAGGCGCTGGCCGCGCCTCTCTAAGTGACACAGCCTGCGCTTGGGAGGCACAGCCCGTGCCTCTTCATTTTTCGCCAGGCACACCCGTTTCTTCTTTCTTTTCTCCGTATTTAGAACCAAATCTAAATTAACTCGGTGGCGTGCTACTAAAGTCCAAGGGGGTCAAAGTTCAGATTACTTAGAACCAAATCTAAAGTTCAGATTATTTAGTCTACTATGACCCGAAGTCCAGATTATTTAAATCAAATTTCCCTTCTTTAAAACAAATAGTAATGCATGTGGAAATATAAATTGACAAGTTTTTATCAAGGTATGGATATTTTTGCAATTTTACATAGTCTTGGGGATCTTGTAATAAAACTAAAAGATATTTTGTCACCAGAAAATAGATACTACAAAACACAAGGTACCTAGAAATTATTTTCAATATTAGCTAGAAATAGATACCGCAAAATATATGGTACCTTTTAGTAATTTATTGTAATTTGTATAATGAATCATCATACAAAATTAATATCATTAGATTGGTAACAAAAAATACTATCAAAAAAGCCTAATATCGTATCTTTTGTAAAAATAGTATGTGATAAATTATCGTTCAAAAATAAATCTCAAAAAACGTGAATGACAGATAAAAAAACGGAGGGATAATAGTCTAAATTTATTTTAAATAAATTAATGATTTATATTGATTAACTTGTTAGGTTTTAGGTTATATATTTCCTAAACAGATACAGATTAATTGGCGGAATATTATAACAGTTATAAACAATTAATCAACACAATTGCAGAGGCTTTAGTAATTATACCTGATCGCTAATTCCTGCTGAAGAAGAGGTTGACCTTCCAGATTCCAACGCTGAAACCTCAGATCGAAAAGTCCACGCAGCACTCCGGGAACCCGATTGCTAGATCGACCCGATCGAGACGAATCTCAATCTAAGATGTATGTGAGATTGTTTCGGGAAACAGAGAATGTTTCCTGAAACTAGAACTGCAAATTAAAAGAGAGAGGAACTCAGGAAATCACCCTGGTATCTCTCTAAGAATCTTAGGCAGTTGGTGTGGAATAATCTCTCCAAGAGACCCCTTTATATAGTGTTTAGAAAACCTAGGGAAAGGATTCAAAAATCCTAAAGGGCCGAATTAAAACAACGACGCCTTTCTGGGCCCAACACGGTCCATGTTGAAACAACACGGTCCGTGTTGGACTCCAGAAGGTCTAAATAATCGGCCCATGAAGACCACGGACCGTGGTATCTCAACACGGACCGTGTTGGGTCAACACGACCCGTGTTGGACCCAATTCGGTCCGTGTTGAGCTGATTTCTCACAGAAATCAATTTCCAACTTTTCTAAACGTGATACAATATCACTTAGGTTACATACATTGTTCCAGGGCACTGACTTGTGTGACCCAGTAGAACCAAATAATATAGTTGTAATTAAACATATTTAATTACTAATTATAGAGGTCTCTAGCAAGACAAATAATTACTATATTACTTTGGTTTAATCTCCGTGTATATCGAACATTGTCGGGACATTCCCAACAATCTCCCACTTGTCCCACAAGTGTTCGGTTCCTTGAATTCCCTTGTCACTTACTGTCTCATGTTCGGATAAGGTAAGCTGATGTCATCCTTATGTAAGGTCTGAAACGTTCCTCGATCTCCGAGTTTAGACTTTGAAAAACAGATGATCAACTGTTGATTCTGATAAGTTTTAGGTTATCTATTTCCTAAACAGATACAGATTAATTGGCGGAATATTATAACAGTTATAAACAATTAATCAACACAATTGCAGAGGCTTTAGTAATTATACCTGATCGCTAATTCCTGCTGAAGAAGAGGTTGACCTTCCTGATTCCAATGCTGAAACCCTCTTCCAAATTCCAATGCTGAAACCCTCTACAGAAAAGTCCACGCAGCGCTCCGGGAACCCGATTGCTAGATTGACCCGATCAAGACGAATCTTAATCTAAGATGTATGTGAGATCGTTTCAGGAAACTGATAGTGTTTCCTGAAACTAGAACTGCATACTAAAAGAGAGAGGAACTCAGGAAATCACCCTGGTATCTCTCTAAGAGTCGAAGGCAGTTGGTGTGAAATAATCTCTTCCAGAGACCCCTTTATATAGTGTTTAGAAAACCTAGGGAAAGTGTTCAAAACCCTAAAGGGCCGAAAAAGGATAACGACGCGATTTCTGGGCTCAACACGGTCCATGTTGGACTCCAGAAAGTCCAAATATTCGGCCCACGGACACCACGGATCGTGGTGTCTCAACACGGACCGTGTTGGGTCAACACGGTCCGTGTTGGGCTGATTTCTCACAGAAATCAGTTTCCAACTTTTCTAAACTTGATACAATATCATTTAGGTTACATACATTGTTCCAGGGCACTGACTTGTGTGACCCAGTAGGACCAAATAATATAGTTGTAATTAAACATATTTAATTATCAATTATAGAGGTCTCTAGCAAGACATATAATTACTATATTACTTTGGTTTAATCTCCGTGTGTATCGAACATTGTCGGGACATTCCCAACAGATTCAACTGAGCTCGGCCAAGCATTTTCAGTCCAATCTCGCCGAGTGCCCAAAAGACAACTGTCCCTGATAGGGAGGACAATGCCATCTTGTTCAGACACACATTCTCACATGATCTAACTTTAACCCAGACACCGCCTTTATAGCCTATGCATTACGAAGGCGTTGACGCGCTTCCAAAGTCACAGCAGATCATGCGATGCGTATCAACTCGGATTCGTGAATTTTGAGTGGTGAGAGCTCCTATGACAATTCCCAACTTAAAGAGCTCCCACTGGGGGTCAGTTCGGTAGTTGTTCTTCAACAATACCCATGTGATTGATTTATGACGTCAATACGTCAATATGATCATGAAACTCGATCATCACTTCAATCCTACATGCTAATTATGTTAATATCATCACTGTCCCTACGTGATAATACAATCAGGAAACAGGTCGACGATCGGCCAAGATTAGCGTCACCAAGTTCACTAATGGGGTTTCAGAAATCAGACCTCATCCAATTTCCCATTTTGAATTCGCTGACCTTTTTGGACATTTACATGATTCTAAACCACGATTGATGTAAATTTTGGAATCTTTTATTCTTAATGATGAATCAACAAGGTCATAATTCATGAACAATTCATGTAAATTTGACTTGTTAATATTCCGGAATGTGTTTAATACCTATTGCCCATGCATGACTATCATACTATAACTACAACAAGGGTTTAGTACATAATACTTGCAATGAACCTCGTACATATACCATCTCACCAATGACATTTCATACAGGAAGATATTTCTGGAACACATGTTTGGATTCATAGTGAGCTTCAGTTCCTTTGCTTGAGTGATGGCTCAAACAAGGATCCATTTCTCTCTCAAGGCTAGAAACTTCACCTAGTTCTAAAAACGAACTTCGCAATCCTAACAGTTTTTGCCACAACTTCTAAAGCCGTGCCATACTTGTCTTATTTGTAGAATTAACCGCATGTCATGTTAGGAACTTCTTCCAGTTCACCTTAATACCACTCAAAACAGATCATATAATTTTATCTGACCTTTCAGATAATCATATTTCTCTGCATGAGTGTAGCATCAATGCAACTCTTCACACTTAGCTTTTATCAACCACTTTAGACTTAGGACACATCCTTAGTTTTGCTTATACATATACAATGTATATGTTATGTTGGACTTTGAACATCTCATGGCATACATTAATCTCATGCCTGAAGCATGAGTTATATGTCTCATTCTTCTTAGAACTTCTGATTGTTTTGAGACAATCAAATTCCGTAACGATATGCCATGATTTTGGAAATTAATCTATTCTCGAAGTGAGTTGAACTATTCAACATCTAGTTAACTTTGATTCAAACAATTAAAATCTTTAATCTATCATTACAGATCTTGTTTCCAATAAAATTCTTAGCCCCACCAATCCTTCACTTTGAAAATTATTTCCAAGTCAACCTCAATAGAAGCAACATTGAAATATTCTTCTCAGTAGGCAGTATGTCAATCACATACAATATCAGAAAACGCTTTGCTCCCACTGAACTTCTTGTAAACACAATATTATCATTGTCACTTCCCAGTATGTCAAACCTTTTTGATATCCTGGTCAAGAAGGTCAATGATTCCAACTCCTAGAAGATTCCTTAAGACCACAGATGGTCTCTTGAAGTTTACAAGTATTCCAACAAAAGACCACTCAGTTGTGTCAAGTACACACCTTTCTTCAAAATCTAATTTTGATGTCAGTCTTGATGTTTATCTTAGTGAACCCATGTTTTGCCTTAAAACCCTCATATGCCTGATGGCTCACACCTTTAGACAAATCAACCAAGTTCTAAACTTGGTTGAATACATGGAATCCATTTTAGACTTGGTTGCATGGAATCTTGATTTACTTAAAGCTTCTTTGATGTAGGTAGAGTCATTACTTTCTAAAAGTAACATCTCACGTTCATCCATAGAAGATCGATATCTTTGTGGCTGACGGAGTTGTTTACCTGACCTTGCTTGGAGTAATGTGCATGACACCCTCTCCTCAACGTTTTGAGAAACTTCAACTGCCTCAACCTTGTTCTTAATTTTCCGATAAATAGGAAAATTTTGAACTAGGATCAAGTAGCGGAGTTTCATGTGATGATTATAGTGTTTTGTGTCTCTCGAACTTCGGTAAGTTCAAAATCTCTCCCACTCTTTCTTTTAGAGAATAACATATTCTCTAAGAAGAAAGTATTTTGAGACACAAACACTTTCCTCTACAACAGTTTGTAGAAGTGATACTCCTTTCTTTCAGAAGACAGTTCAAGAACCTCTCTTCTCCATATCATATATGGTGTCTTCTCTAATGCTTCAGATAATCTTTATTCAGTAATTAGAGCTATGGTTAATTGCGTGTATCCCCAAAAGGTAATCGGCAATGTTGACTCAACCATCATTGATCACACCATATCTAATAAGGTGTGATTCCTACTCTTAGATACGTCATTGAGATGTCGTATTCTTAGAGGAGAGAGTCATGAAACAATTCCATATTCTCTGGAATGGTCAATGAAATCTTTGGTTCAAATACTCACCTCCTCAACCTAATTGAAGGGTTTTGATTTTCTTGCCAAGTTGGTTTTGTACTTCACTTTGAAACTCTTTGAACATTTTCAAAGGATTTGGACTTGTGGCGTATTAAGTAGATATACCCATATCTACTAAAAAGCGTCACTGAAAGTGATGAAAAAAGTACAACAAACCTTCTTCTAGCACTAGTGCTCATAGGCCCACATACATCAATATGCTTGCATCCTAATAAGTCATTAACTTGTTCACCAATTCCAATAAGAGGTGATTTTAGTCATCTTACCCATCAGGCATGCTTTACAAACATTGAACTTTTCAAAGTTTAGGTTTTCCAAAATCCTGCACTATGCAGTTTCTGAATACATTTCTGATTGATATGACTTAAGCTTATAGTGCCAAAATTATGTTTCATTTGAGTCATTTGTTCAAACTCTTGGCTCAACCATTAGCATCCTTTCGATCTTATCTAGGTGCTCTTCATTGTTTCGCCAAGACTACTTCATTTTGGAAATCTTTAAACTATTTTAACATTCTAGCTTCAGATGAATCTCACAGACATGAATCACCATGTGTTATTTTATTCATCTTTGAAGATTTGAAGTAATCCATCTCTTGTACTTGTGCTCAATTGGACTACATACATCCATATGCATGAGTGTTTGTTGGCACGTTCACCCTTTCTTGTAAAAGATACAGTCATGCTTTGCAAACATCACATGTTTCAAAGTCTTATCATTCAAAAGTCTATCACTGTGACGCTTCTAAATGCGCTCTCATTTGCATGACTTAATAGATAGTTACAGGTTTTATGTTTGAACATGAGTTATTCCTTTTTAAACCTTTTGGTTTCGATGTATTGGGTGTGTTTATCCGAGATCCTCTCTCTCTCTCTCATTGAGAGCAAGAAATCAAATTTCTACTTATAATGAGAACATAGTATCACCTATAAATTTCTCTTATAAGTCTTGAGGGAATGGATAAACAACCAACTCTTCATAAGGAACTACAACTAATTGCATGTTCCTATTTGTAGGTTGACTCTCATCCTTCAAAGCACATCTACTTTGTTGTAGATACTGCACATTTGCATAAATGCGAGTTTCACAGCCGGTATCTTATACTCAAAGTGGGTTTAATAAGGGTAGTGTGTATCATATACGCATTTGCCTAGAATTGAAATCATATCTCAAGTCTTTCTTATAGTTATTCACGCTCCCAATGTCATATATACATGATCTGGTTGTTAATCGGTTGCTGTCATTGGTTGGGTATGTACAACTGTTTGTCCTTACCTTTCCATTGACTTCTTGTCTTTGATAGATTTCTTAAATCTTATTTTTCCCTTTCACTAAAAGACTATCTTTGGTCGCCAATCTTTTGGCTAAAGACGATCCGAGGTTTCTCATGTTTTAAAATAGTCAAATTATTTCAGAACATGAGCGCCATCAATTGACTCTTATCTAGCTCAACCGAGACTATATGGTTATTGGTTTCATATTTGTCAACTCTAACTAGTTCGATGAACTTGGTCTTGAGTTGGTAATATTGAAATCCTTCCTCTAATCTTCAAACATTTTGAAGTTAAAATTGTATGAATATTATGACATTACATGTATTCATTTGGCTTGATTGACATCTCTATATTGATGTCTAGCTCAATGTTATATCAAAGACATATTTCTTTTAATCGCCTTCAAGACAATCTTGCGATGGCAATGCCAATTAAGGAATTGGTGTTAATTGTTTTTCTCTTTCTCAAGGAGAAAACAATATTTTATTAGTGGTGGATGTTTGAGTGAAAAGACATAAATAATTTTACGAGACAAGTTGGTTCATTTTAGTTATTATTCATCAAAAGAAATTAAACTAATTTAATTTCAAATCAAAACACTTTATCAACTCTCATTTAGTGTTTTAATTTACCAAGACCCACAAGACTCATGGGCTCAAGTGGACTTTGGCCCAACAAAACTCGATCCCATGTTATCTTTGGTGGATCATTTTATGATCGATCATTCAAAATGACTCTTGGCAAGAAATTTGTATCGAATACAATATTTCTCTTCCTCTGCTTTTGGCCCAAAACTATTTTGATAGCCAATTTGAATTGACCTAGCTCCCACCCTACTTATTATTGATGGACAAATAATTCGCTTTGAATTTTTTTATTTATCCATCTAAGTGGTGTTTCGATAGGTTGAACAAGAATTCATTTTGAGAGTAGGTTTTATTATCCTAAGCATGCAATTCTAGGTGAATTCTTTCGAAAAGTATAAAAGGAATAATAAAACATGCAATAACGAATTTAAAGCATAAATAAAACCCCTAGTATGGCCACCTAGACTTAATCAAACTAATTTAACTAAGCCTTGATAGTCTTCAAGAAAATCTTCTTGGGTCTTTCAACTTCCTTGGATGGGCTCCCACTCGAATCGACACCTTCATTGCTGTTGGTCTCCCTCTCAACTTGTTGTCTCCAATTTCAACAAATTTACAAAGTGTACCTCACAATTGAGGTCTTACATGAATTAAAAAATAAACTTAACTGAAATTTAAATTTAAAATTTAATTCAAAGACGGTACGCAGACCGTATTTCACCCAACTTGGTACGCAGACCGGTAAAACTGACTATCTAAGGCCATACTAGAAGCACATGCAAACATGTAATATTGCAATAATTATATCAAATATAACACATGCTTAAACAACAAATTATAAAGGCATATATATAATTGCAATATAACACATAAGGAAATAAATACTAAATAAAATTTTCTAAAGGTTTGCATGATTAATATAATAAACAAAATCCAAATTTTATCTTAGTTACCTTAACAGATTTAGGATTTTATACATATACATACAAAATACTTGACTTTACTAAAATCAAGGAGTCTAAAAGATACTATATCTTTCAAAGATATTGTAAGTTTCCTAAACTTTACAAAATAATAGATTTTTATGCCCATTATCTGATTTAGTAGTAATAGAATTTAATAATTAATTTCTAAAATTAATTACAAACCCTAAAATATACGATTTCACAAAAACTGTTGGCAACACGGTCCGCGTTGTATCAACATGGTCCATGTTGCTTCCCAGTTTCGGTTAATTTCGTAAATGAAAAAAAAAACTTAAATAAAATATCATAACTTATCGAATTAAAAGATTTCATATCATAGTGTTATCTAATAACCCAAATATGAATATTTTCCAGAATTTTAACAATTTGTAAAAGATTGTTAAAATTTAGGGAATTAAACCTTTTAATTCTCCGTTTAAGAGGAAAATAAATAATAATAGTCCGATAAGTTTGAAAATCAAATTTTATAATTTTCCCATACAGTAGGTTCATCCAATATGCTACTGTAAAAATTTCAGATTTTTATCAAATTTCAAAAATTAGAATAAAATTCAGAAAAGTAAACAATTATACTTTTCTGTTAATCTGAAAATTAAAGGAAAATTAGTAAACGATTTCAAAAATTCACGAAAATTTTATTCATAACAGAATGGTTACCAGTAACCCACTGTAAAATTTTCAGAAAAGTTGCAAATTTCTATAAATATACAAAATTTAGAGAAGCAACAAATTTATTTCTCTGAGATCTGAAAATCTAAATAAAAAATTATATAATTTGACCGGATAAATTAACGGAAAACTTTTTTCCTAAAAGTATGGTTACCCAGTAACCTACTGTAAAAATTTCAGAAGTTTTACAAATTTCTACAAATTTATAAAATTCAGAGAATTAAACGAATTTTAATTCACTTCAGATCTGAAAACTCAAATAAAAATCCATTTTAATTGGGAAAAATCTACAAAAAATATGGAAAGTCCAGAACACATCCAGACACCTCCAGTAAAATTTCAGAAATTTTCGAGTTCGTTTGATATTTTATTTCGATTTTTCATATTTACCGTAAATAAACTAAATCAGAAAACTAATTCTACAAAATCCTATTTTGCGAATTTAGACCTATTTCATGTATTGCCTACTGTTTAACAATATTAAACATGATTGTTTCTAAAACATTCAAAATTAAATCGAGTTCATGTTATATTTAACAATTAAACAAACATAAAATCGATTAATTAAAGGCAATAAGAAACAAATAATAACAAAGCATGAAATTTTACAATAAAATTCCATATTTACTATCATGAGCATTAAAGATTAAAACTTTCATAAAGATTCAAAATTTTAGGCATAAATCTACTCTAGCATATTCATAACATAATTCAACTATTGACAAAATTAATTATGAATACAAGTACAATACATTAGCATGCAATTGGTGGCTCTGATACCATTGTTAGGTTTTAGGTTATCTATTTCCTAAACAGATACAGATTAATTGGCGGAATATTATAACATTTATAAACAATTAATCAACACAATTGCAGAGGCTTTAGTAATTATACCTGATCGCTAATTCCTGCTGAAAAAGAGGTTGACCTTCCAGATTCCAATAAACCTCATCGAAAAGTCCACGCAAAGACTCAGAACCCGATTGCTAGATCGACCCGATCGAGACGAATCTCAATCTAAGATGTATGTGAGATTGTTTCGGGAAACAGAGAATGTTTCCTGAAACTAGAACTGCAAATTAAAAGAGAGAGGAACTCAAGAAATCACCCTGGTATTTCTCTAAGAGTCTTAGACAGTTGGTGTGGAATAATCTCTCCAAGAGACCCCTTTATATAGTGTTTAGAAGACCTAGGGAAAGGGTTCAAAAACCCTAAAGGGCCGAATTAAAACAACGACGCCTTTCTGGGCCCAACTCGGTCCGTGTTGAAACAACACGGTCCGTGTTGGACTCCAGAAGGTCCAAATAATCGGCCCATGGACACCACGGACCGTGGTGTCTCAACACGGACCGTGTTGGGCTGATCTCTCACAAAAATCAATTTCCAACTTTTCTAAACGTGATACAATATCACTTAGGTTACATACATTGTTCCGCGACATGTGTGACTAAAGAGACCAAATAATATAGTTGTAATTAAACATATCTAATTACTTAATTATAGAGGTCTCTAGCAAGACATATAATTACTATATTACTTTGGTTTAATCTCCGTGTATATCGAACATTGTCGGGACATTCCCATCATAACTATCATAATTGTTCAATGATTTTTCTAAATCAACTATTAATCAAATTCTTCCCCAATATAAACATTCAAATCAGCTAATTATTTCATTTGATTTATTCCTCAAATTGAACAATCACTCAGTATATAATAAGATGATATAGGCCAATGAAAAATCGTTAATGTTTTCTTCTAACTGCATATTCTTTAGCGAAATTAGAATATCGACCTATTTTATCTTCTTATCCACACAATGTCCACAAGAATTTCGTTTGTATCTTTATTACTGGTTGTGATGGTGCTTCTTTCTTCTGGTAAATAATAATTTTTTAAGTTTCAATGTATTAGATATTTTAAACAATTTTTTAATAATTATTTTGATCTACTTCCATCAGGTCTTAATGATGCAGGAGATATTAAAATAAATGTCAATCATCATATTGATGAAGAACCAGCTCAGTGTGCCTACTAGCGCTGGCAAAAATCCGGGTCCGGGTAAATCCAGGTCGGACAAATTCGGACAATGTCAAAATTCGGATGAGAAATTCATGTCTGGACCCGGTTTTGTTTCAAGTCAAATCGGGTCGGACAATTCGGACGAAGCTAAAATCGGGTTCGGGCAATAGAAAAAAGAGAAATTTTATGTCCGAATATTCGGTCAATATAAAAATTCGGACGAAAAATCTATGTCCAGACCCGGTTTTTTCCGGGTCGGACAATTCGGATAATCCGAGTCGGACAAAATTTTGCTAGTTCTAATGCCTACGTACCTGCGGGTTGTATCGAAGGTGGTTGTGGTAGATTTTGCGGCCCGAAATTTAAGAAATCTGTTTGTGTACGTCGGATTATTTGTTGCCAATTATCATAATGAATCTTTGCTTTTCCCCCTCCACATATGGATGAAAGTTTTATTTGAGCAGTTCGGCTGTTTGTGTTGCTTATAGTTTGTGTTTACATATCGAGTTATGATTTTATCTTCCAATAGTATGAAATAATAAACAATTTATATGTCTGTCTACCTTGTAGCTTGTGTTCACAAGCGAATTTATCATTTTGTCATCTAATTAATACAATATATTATAATAAATGACTTGTTTTCTAACTTATATTCATTCCTGAAGTTATTGTTTTACTCGAATACAATAACTAAGGATTCTGACATCATTTGAAAATTATTGTTATTATACCTATCAACTCGGACGTATGGACATGTTAAATAAAGACTACGTGTATATCTAGTTAGGGCCAATATAGTTCATGATATGTATTTTGAATTTAGGCAATTTCTACAATAAAAATACGAGTCAGACGTATCTAGATTCAAATAAATATTTATAAGTTTAATAGTTTGAAAACTTGGGTCCTATTCTTTTAGAGTATACGATATTCTAGGGTGAGAAAGGTAAAATAGAGTGGGTGAATATGATAATGATTGAGAATCTAAGCCACATAAGTCATATTATTTAAGTATATGAATTTTTAAATATAGAGAAATTTCAAATGGTAGGCACCAAGTGTTGGGTATTCCAAGTGGTAGACACCTTTTTTACCTATTCCAAATGGTAGGCTTAATAACAAAAAAAAATAAAAAAATTCATCCTGTAGGCAGGGACGAAGCCAGAGGAAAACGTTGAGGGTGGGCGATTATTACAATACTTCTATTATATTTCAAAAAGTACTCCTCCGTTCCATATTAATTGTCGTTTTTGGAAATCGTGTAGTCAAATTTCAAAATTTTTTACCATAAAATTCTCAATATATACAATTAGTTGCTATATAAAATTACCACCATTAGATTCGTACCGAAAAATACTATCATATAAGTATAATATTGTAATTGTTAATAATATATTATGTAAAAAATTATCAATTAAAGAGTGACATTGAAGACCGTGTGAAAGTTCGTTGCTACTAAAGCCCTCCGCCACTTACACTACAAACAAGATGTGTAAATATTTTGTATACCCACTATTGAAATTAGACAATCCAGGGGGGCAATTGCCCCTCCATGCCCTAACGTTGCTCCGTCTCTGCTTGTAGGCCTTCTCCCTAACTGTTGTTAAGTAGAAAAAAAAAGTTAGAAGTTTTGAGATCATTCAGCAGCGAACGATTCTTCTCCTCCATTCTCTGCCTGCTCCAACCCCAACTGCTTATGTTGAAAAAATTGTGGTGGATTATTCAAATTAATTGCAACCATGGTTTGCGATTGAGTAAACCATGGATTAGTAAAGTTGTAATCGTGGTTTAATTTACACTAGTGCACCCATTAATTATTCAAGCAGACACAATTTCAACAATTGTGGTGCTCCCCTCCATACCGTGCTTGAATAGTTAATGGGTGCACTCAGTCTTCGTGCGGCCGTGTTGGTGTGCCGTGTTGGGGGAACGCATGCATGCCACTGTTGCTACCAAATCTGATGCATGAAGTTACTGTCTTGGCCCTTGTCGTTTGGACGTGTACTAGCTGTTGTAAATTGCTACTTGTGAAGTTGCTACTGAGATGGGCCGAGACATTGCAATTGGGCCAGCCTTGGCTTCTTCCAATTCTTCTTTTATTTCTATTTCTTCTTCAGTTTTTCTAATTCTCAATCTCCTCCTTAATTTCTTCTCAATTTGTTTACTTTTTGGGGGAATTTCACTAAAATCTACAAAATAAACCAATTCTCGACCAAGTGAAGAATATTATAGAATTTAATATAAAAAGATTTGATTATATTGGAAAATCGACTAAAATATACAAATTAATTACCTAAAAAAAATACTAAAAATATCTATATAAAATTCAGTTATCAGCCTACAACTGTATTTCTCCTATTCTAGCTTAGAGATCTAAATAATGTGAACTAAAACTATAATAACAAAAATGAAGGAGACCAATGAGAGGTTGATCTTGTTTGACCCTGAGATGTTGATCTTGTTTGACCCACTGGGCTTAACCTTCTTTGTGCCACTAACCAATCAGGGTAGTCATAGTCCGGCAGCTCAAGCTTCATATCAAGGCCGTGTGAACCTGTGAGAGAAGGAAAAAAAAAAAAGAAAAGAAAACAAAGAACACGTAGTTAAATCAGTTTTTCAAATCATGGCAAGTAATACCATAAATATAATATAAATAAACAGACGTTGTATTAAAAACAAAAATACCTTCAACAGTGGTTACAGCTCGGATTGTATCGGATAGGTCATTAAGTATCCTGACAAAAAGAAATCAGTTAAGTTAAGATAGTCAATTGAATTCAGTGAAAATAAAATTATACTACCTAGCTCCTTCCCATATTATTTGTTACATTAGACAAAATATCAAAAACCAAAATATCAATTGAATTTAGCTCATTGGAAATATAAAAATGTTGAATAAAAAAGGAAGAAGGTGAATAAAAAAGAAAAATTGAAGAAAAAGAAGGTTAATTTGTTAAATTTATAATTAATATGTTAATTATAAAGTGACAAATATTAATGGAAAAAATAAAGTTAGTTAAAGTGACAGATAATATGGGAAAGAGGTAGTACTGTGATTAACTAATTAATGACATAGTTTATGCAATTACCCTAATCTGCTGTAAGGGTCTAACTGGCCATTGGAGAAAATTATGTTACTACTGGCCTTGATAGCCGCCTGCACTTGGAAAACAGAAGACTAAATTACTTAAAATTACCATAAGCATGAATATTTCTCAGTGATATATATGTGAAAATGATACGTACCAATCCCCTATAGTGAGAGGCATCCCAATCTTGCCGAGGTGAAACATTAAACTTTTGTTGACACTCGTCAATGACCTCAGCTTCATTTTGGAAAGCTTCTATTGGAAGGACCAGCATATTATTGTTTTGTGCACAAAAAGATCAGCTGCTATGTCCTTTAATTCTCTACCTTCATCGGCAATGGAGTTGCAAATGGAGTGGATCCAATCGTGTGACCCGTCTGCCACTTCATTGTATTGGGCCACCCATGCGTAGGCCCGAGATAAGTATGCTCTTTGTTCAAGGGAAGACTTCAGAGGCCTGATTAATAATATTATTATTAATATTAATAATATCAAACCCTAGCTAGGATAATTAATTAGTCTATTAGGGTTTTTTGCATTTTGGACCCCGAATTTTAGGGGTATTTACATTCTGAACTCTTGGTTTTCAACTTTAACTTTTTGGACTCTAAAGTTTGTAGGCTGAAAAAAAAGGACCCTACAGTTTGTGAGGTGAAAAAAAAGTATGTTTCCCGTTTTTCTTTTTCTTTCCATATTTGAATTTCTCCCTCGATTGGTATCAAACTTCAAGACTAAGGTTAAGACCGATATTGTTCAAACTATTGTTAGCCATGCACGATGATCGATACCCCAACTTCAGCGGTACTGTTCATAGGATCACATGACAGAATTTGATCTGCATTTATTACCACTGAACGTAAAAGAAGATACACAAAGAAATGAAGGTATAGTTCATGACAGTGATGCCATGAACAACCATAGAGAATAAAAAGAAAATAGGATAATAGAAGAGTAACTTAGGCATGGTTGTGGGCAATATATTTGGGATTCTACCTCTCCCCTCTTGAAAATCTATGGTCTACACTATGAATTGCATGCCAGGAACGTAGAAAACACATATATATTGTAATACCCCGGATATGTGGTTAAAGTGTGGCTTAAAAGAATTAAAATGACTACTTATATCACCAAGGCGCACCTTCTTTTATGGTAGCTCATCCGTTGGGAACTCCTCAGTTAAGCGTGCTTGGCTGGAAGTAGTCAAAGGATGGGTGTGTTGATGTAAAATCGGTGTAGGATGGGAATTTACTCGGGTATTCAAGTGAGTCGAAGGCATGCCTTCTCTCCTTCGACTTATATAACTGTCGTATATAGTCTGCAGGATAAAACACTCGCCTTGTAGGAACTTAGACTCAAACTCTCATGTCAACCTTAGAGATTGTGGCCACCAAAAACCAAGGAGATGAGATTCTCGTTGGAATGAATATAATGGGTCCTATGTCAACAACTTGCAAATGGTATTCTTAGACTTGGTACCATTTTACATCATCTTGAAATGACATCATATCCACCCTATTTATAAGCCATGAAGAGGCACTTGGATAGGGTGGATATGGATAAGATTCAACCACCTTTTCAAGTGGATAGAATTTCTTGTCATCATTGGATAATGCAGATAATAACATAATTAAATTACTATTATCCACTCATAACATGTATGAACGCATGCTTAAATAATCCATGCATAAAACCAACTAAATATTATCAAAGTTACCTCCTTACTTGGTAACACATACCCATGTTACCCTTAATAGGGCCAATTAGGTCCCGAAAAGTCTACCCGACTTTTCCTTATACCCAATAGCCCATCTTATGAGTTAACTTAGATAAAATCGAGCCACTAAACTTATCATACACTTGAAATTATCCAACAGGGTGACCTCCTGGGAAGTTTTCCCAGGCAGCGTGTGAGCGAGGACGAAGCATGCTGGAAAGACTTGTGGTGATTTGTGGGGCCAGTCAGCGATCCTTGAAGCGATTACTGGTAATGTCCACGGCCCGGGAGGGGCCGGGGCGTTACATATATAGTTGAGGAAATGGGATGAATGAATTGAATGATTTCGGACCAGGCTTCATCCCCCTCAACATCCATCTACAACCACCATTTTCAGCCTCATCAAAGCTTCATCTCCAAGGCAAGAATAAATACATACGGTTGAGTCTTCTCTGTTTAGTAACTAGCTTTAATTTGTTATCACTTATTATCACCTCTCCTGATTGTGCTTCTTATTACTGGGTCTTGCATTTTGCTCGTGTCCACATTACCTTAGCTACGACATTAGGTACGTTTGAGTATTAGAAAAGTATAAATGGGTAACAAGCAAGGTTGTTCAAATCGAGATTCTGACTCGAATCTATGAGGTAGTTAGGATCGTAATTAACCCATATAGGGTCGTGGATCGTGTGTAAATAGTAAAATCGTATCGATAATTTTAGATCATAAAATCGTAAGATCGTAGATCAGGATCGAGATATTAATAACTATGGTAACACCGTAACAAGACGTTAGATTACATCATTTTTTCGACTCTATCTTGACTTCCTTTTGGAGACTTTGAGTATTAGTATGCTATTTAAGCAAACTAACATTCATGCTGGCTCTAGCTCATAAATTACTGCAATGAGTTGAAGGCAGCTACTGTGGCTTTCAAAGATGGTCGATAAATAAGTTGTAAAACCCTCACAGAAACCCAGGACAAATAAGTTGTTGCCCTTGATAATTTTTTCGTGGACTAGTTTTTTGAGTTAGATAGTATTGGTCCCTGATGGCATATTGCATTTTATAGGATCTTGGATCGTGTGTAAATAGTAGAATCGTATCGAGGATTTTGGAGGAGTATTGGTCCTGTTATTTGTGTATATACCTTTGGATAGATATATTTGGTTCCATTTGGACCATTTCCACGATATAGATAATTATTTTTCCACATCTACATCAAATTTAAGATTATGTCCCTGATGGCATATTGCATTTTATAGGATGCGATAAATGAGAAATTAAGTGAGCTTCCGAACAGTACAGAAATAACTAATGGAAGTGTTGCTTGGGAAGGTGATATTTATTCTCAAGTTATGAAAAAAAGTAGTTGGGCCGGAAAGAAGGGGTCGAGTTCGTGGTCTAGGGATGGGTCCTAAATCTTTGGCTTCCGTTTCATCCTCATCGTCTCAATGTTGAGAATACAAAGATGATGATCATGATCAATGTGCCCAAAGAATGGAATTTTTAGAAGTTGAGAATGAAAGATTGAGAGATGAAATGACTGATCTTCGACGGGGGCAAACTCGAATTCTAACGATGCTAGCAAGTCGTTTTGATGAAGGTAGCATGAATGATACATTACCATCTCCTTCAACAAGGACAAGAAATGAACGGGTAGTTTTTATAATTTTAAAGTTTCTTATACTTGAAACCATAAAGTGTGATTATAACTCTTAAAAGTATTCTTAATTTTACTTTTTCTTTCCTTATATAGGTTACTCGAAATTTATATATATAGTTCATGAATGTTGAATGTGTGCCCTTATTTTGCAGCCGATAATGTTAAGGTATGGAGCCTCTCAATTCTATTTCAATTCTCTTGTTTTTTTTATATATATAATCACAATATTATAATACTGTAATAGTTTTTGTCTAAGTGTATGTAGTAATAGTAGTTTTTTTATTTTTTTTATGATGAGTTATTATATATATTTAAGGAACAATAGCCAAAAGTTTTGGTCACAAAATTTTAGACAACAGGGACAACAAAAAATTTCAAAAATCTCTATTTTTTCATCATCTTGAAAATCTTGTTAGTAAACTTGTGACTTGTGATTGTACTGTCTACAATACTAGTCTAACAGTATACTTGATGTGTACATTTGCATAATATGTTTTTTTTTTTTATACTTGGTGTGGTAAAATTGATCTTGACGTAAGTTTTGTTGTTAACTTGTGCAGGTGATGACAAAGAGAAGCTTTTTGTTGAATAAAATTGTTTCAATGAGATTCGATTGACTATTTCTCAATTTGTATAGACTAGAGGATGTCAAACTAGTGAATACAAAATTTTTGTTTATTTTGTAGGCTAAACTTGAAACCTCCAAGTGGTCTTTTATATCTAGTTAGTTGAATTGTATGTGATACATTACAATTCATGACTAATACTATTCAATGTGAAATCAAGTTTCATTTTGGAAAAATTGTGCTTTGAATATATTGTTTTATCAATTATTAAGCAGGTTCATATAATTGGTCAGATTCAATACAAAAGTACTACATTGGAGATTAAGGCCAATGTGGAAAATCTAGATCATTATATCTTTTTATAACATATGCCCTAGAGCGGCATTTACAATAAATGCCACACAAACTTATGGTGACATCGCTTCTAGCGTCATTTGTGTAAATGTCGCTATAGGCTGTAGCGGAATTTATAAATGCCGCTATAGGGCAAAATAAATTCCGCTGTAGCCCGTTTGTGTTGTAGTGTTGACTGAGTATAGGAATCTGCTTCCAAAGGTTTTTCCAGTAAACTACCAATCTTGTCGAGCCCTTCCATACTCATGTAATGCAAATCACCCTAATGAGAATAGAGGCAAATTTATCACATTTAGTAGGATTACCCAGCGCCCAAGACTTCAAAACAAGAGGCTTCTTATCAAAATAGAAGATATGCTTATCCAACACCTTCTAACATTCAGCAATCGAATGAAATATGAAAATGAAAACTCCATCTAGTTGCCAATAAACCTTATCCAAACCACTCCACATTTGGGAAGCAAATCTCTCCATAACAACACCCAAAGATGGATTTGCTTCCAGGACAAAGCCAATTAATGAGGATTCACAATACGCAATTTCAGACACCACACCATCCCGATCTATTTTCCGGGTCATAACTCCATTAACCTCAATAGGTTTTGCAAAATGCAACTTCATATCTGATACTAAAGAAGACTCACTATCCACTGTCGATTGAGAACTCACTGGAGATTTCAATCCAGTCAAAGACTCAAAATCGCTTCTCGACACAGCTTTTTCAACATCCCCAATTCCACTTCATCCATCACACCGTTAGCAAGTAAAAGTGGAGGATAACCCATAAAAGTAACATCAACAAAGGCACCATCAACCCACGAACATTCAGTGGCCAAAATGGACGCCGAGAGACGGTGTGTATATATATATATATATATATATATATATATATATATATATATATATATATATATATATATATATATATATATACTCTCCGTTTCGAATTAATTGACATTTTAACTAACTTATTTTGTTTCAAAATAATTGTCACTTTCCTATTTCCCATACCTAATTCAATTATTTTACATTAATTATTAGAAATAGAAAAGGCAAATGCAATTGAGGTTTGATAGTTATTATAGTTATATATTGCTTGTGTGAAAATTCTAATTCCGTCAATTATTTTAAAACAGAGGGAGTATATATATATATATATATATATATATATATATATATATATATATTGATATAATGAGAAGAAGGATTTTGTGAGAAGAAAAGCATAGCAAATCATAACCATTGGTTCTAAGATCAAGGGTAGATATTAATCTTGTTTTTTTTTTTTCTTCTTTTTTTGTTGGGAAAATGTGAATAATAAATGCTGCAATCTTTCTTTTTTTTGTTGGCTGGGAAAAAAAGAGCAATTAATACCGTATGATTTCCAATGACATGCTACTTAATTCGCAGCTCTAGAGAACTCATGCATAATGAACATCAACTATACCCATAATGAACATTAACTATATCATAAACGAATGTCAACTATACCATAAATGAACACCACATATACCCAGAATGAACATCAACTATACCATAAATGAACGTCAACTATACCATAAATGAACACCACCTATACCTAGAATGAACATCAACTATACCCTAAACGAACATCAATTATACCCTAAATGAACATTAACATGCCATGATATGAACAATAATTGTGTGTTTGTCCTCACCTTTTATCAAACTCATTCATGGTATAGTTGATGTTTATTCTGAGTATATGTAGTGTTCATTTATTGTATAGTTGACGTTCGCTTATGGTATAATTGATGTTCATTCTGGGTATAGTTGATGTTCATTCTGTGTATAGGTGGTGTTCATTTATGGTATAGTCTCAGGGACGGAGGGTGGGCAAGGCAAGGAGAGGTCATTGCCCCCCCCCCCCGGAACTTTTTAAAATTAAGACTATGAAGTCAAGTTCTCACTCAAGTTTTTTTATTGGCTAAATTGGTAAAGCCTTATTTGGTTGTTATTGAGGTCTTGGGTTCTACGCTTGCTTGGATTGTATTTTTGTATTTCTCCCCTTTGCTTCCATAATTTGTTGTTTGATATTGTCATTATTATTTCTCTCTTAAAGACTTTTTCAACCATTTTTCTGTAGGTAAAGACTTGCATCATATTATACAAAATTCAATATTATTTTTGTTATGTTATTAATATTTGTCTCATTTACAATCCCAACAACTATAATTCCTTTTTTACCCCTAATTAATAGATTCATTTATCACTTTTTACAATTCCAACAACTATTATGTTTAATTAATGTAGGGGTAATTTGGGTAAATTACAAACTTTTTACCTCAATTCCCGATACACATTGGTTTTCTTGAGTTAGGTAGATGGACAAATAAAATGGGACAGAGGTAGCAGCATTTAATGACGGGATAGTATTTTTCAAAATAATTTCCTCCTGGGATATATAGAACTTTTTTCAAATTATTAAAATTTATAGTAAAACGGTTTTGCTAAATGTCGCCCTGAAGGCGATGGATAAGGAGTATTTGAATTTGTTTTATATCTTATTTTTGGTGTGAATCTAAATTGATTTTATATCATAATATCTATTATATACTACTTTCCTATTAGAAAAGTAAAATTAAGATATTAGAGAATTAAAGTTTCCATGAGGGGATCAAATCTTTTGAAAAATAAAATATTGTCCCTATCAAATTTAAGTAATAACAAGAAGTATAATTAAAAATAATTAATTAGACATGATTTTATTTTTATAATAGGAAAGTATTTTATAATAGATATTATGATATAAAATCAATTTAGATTCACACCAAAAATAAGATATAAAACAAATTTAAATATTTTTTATCCATCGCCCCTAGGCGACATTTAGCAAAACCGATAATAAAATAGGTTTTAGTCACTCATACTATTTGTCACCTTAACTAGTTTTTTTAGTTTCATAATATTTTTCATTTTGCAATTACAATTACATATTAATTACTAGTTTACCAATTTTAACACTTGTTATTTATTTTTTGTCCCTCTCTCACCATTAATATTATGTATGTTCATTAATTATTAGGCAACTTATATATATATATATATTTTTGTGCAACGTTGATACTCTTCCTAAAATTCAAAAGCGATAAAAAATATAAAACTGATGGAGTAATATTTTTGCCCCCCTTGATATCATATGCTGGCTTCGTCCCTGGGTATAGTTGATGTTCATTCTGGGTATATATGGTGTTCATTTATAGTATAATTGAAGTTCGTTTATGGTATAGTTGATGTTCATTATCGGTATAGTTGATGTTTATTCTAGATTCTTTATAGTTGCGAATTAATTAGCATGTCATTGGAAATCATACTGTATTAATTGCTCTCTCTTTCTCAGCCAACAAAAAAAAAAGGTTGCATAATTTATTATTCACATTTTCTCAACCAAAAAAATAGAAAAAAGCAAGATTAATACCCATCCATGATCTTGGAACCAATGGTTACGATTTGCTATGTTTTTCTTCTCACAAAATCCTTCTTCTTATTATATCAATCCCTTATATATATATATATATATATATATATATATATATATATATATATATATATATATATATATATATATATAAGAAAAACGTTTGTGTACGTAGGGTTACGTTCTTTGTTGTTTTTAAAGTAATGAATTTTTATTAATATACTCATAAGTGATATTAATAAATAAGAATAATTTTCATATTTTGTGTCTTTTTCATTTGTGTTACATGTTCCTTTGTCTATGTTTATTTTCTTTCTTTTTTTGCTTTCTTATGATGCTTCATTTTATATGTCTAATCAATCTTAATTTAATAATAAAGGAAAACTAAAATTAAAATAAAGATTAACACAAAGGATTAACGTGGAATTAATTCAAATCGAAGAAAAAATAACGAATGATGCACTTTGTTAAATGATTACAACCATGTTTATCAAAGATTTCCATATAAATCACAATCTTTGTCCAATCACGAATGATGCACTTTGTCAAATGATTGGTACGCGTCACACAACTCCATCAAAGACACAAAAATTACATATCAATCTCATGTGGTACATAAAAATCAAACACCCAATTGCTTGTAATATAAAATAAGCCTAACATTAGGTCCAGCTTATAGCCAAGGCAACCCAATAATTTATGGGGTTAATAAGAGTTTCTTGGCGATCAAACACATCCAATTGTTTGTAATAAAAAAGCTAAGTGGATGGAAAATTAAGTGTTTCTTCTCAGAAGATAACGCCCAGCCAAGTTATCTCTCAAAATTTTACGAAAGTATGTAGCCTCTTGTAGAAACCAACACACCAAACACATCAATTAAACAACAACAATATCCTGCATCGTATCAGATGAGGAAAAAAAAATCAAAATGGGACAAGGAAATCACAAAAACCGCTTCCACATCACTTGAAATGACCTCGGTCACCAACAACATGATCGGTGTCATGCCAAAGACTCTTTGACATGCCACATGACCCTTGTCAGCTCTGATTCTGTCTTGTGTCGTCCTTATCATGCTACGATCAGACTTTTTCAAATTTATTATTTTAGCTCCACACAATAACCCAACATAAAGATATTCTAAATACGATTTAAACATGTTCAAATATAACTTTTAAAATGATTTAAGTAAAATTCAAAAAATGAATCAAGATAATTCCTTATCATTTTTATGTATAACATATCAAATTAATGAATAGGTTAAAGAGAAGACAAAGGATGACAAAAACTCCATTTCCGGGGGGAAAAAATCCATTCGTCTAATCTCAGCTTAATTTGGGGAGGCTTGTTCCATTCAAAAACTGCAGACACAGAAGCTAGCATGCATCCCCCCGCCCTTCTCTTCTCAAAGCTTAATCGACCGATGCAATTCAACCACGCATGCAATGATGTGATGATGAATACAAATCAATGAACACGAAAATAAATTAATAATAGCGCAATTCAAGTGAATTAAGCTAAGTATACCCAGGAAGAATCCATATATATTCTCCCTAAAGATCTATGAGTGCCAAGGCAGCAGTAACCCCAGCAATTAGGGCCAAAACCACAGCAGAGTTTGCAACATTGGATGAGGAGGAAACATTTTTGTCACTGGTAGAGTCTAAAGCTACAGGGGTGGGACCCTCCTCATCCTCATCCTCAGCCGTGGGTGGTGCCAACTCATCTTGATCATCTCCTGACGTCGGCGGTGTTGGAAACTCGTCTACCTGTGGCGGCGGAAAGTAGTCGTCAACTATTTCGTCACCATCCGGCGCTGGTGATGCGGGCGACGGCGGCTCCACCTCTGACGATGTTGGCGGCATTATTGTCCGTTCTGGATCAGTCTACGGTGGACTATGAGAAGCGGTCTCGGACCTCGCGGGGTCAGGTGGTGGGGTGACTGTCGCTTCTGCTTGTGGCGGCTGTCGAGGAACAAACTCAGCTGTCTGTGGGATGAACTGCTCCGGCGGCTCGATTTCAGGTGAGGGGGACATCTGAAAGGGCCTCGTGAACATGTCCATGAAACTCATCGGGGGCCGACTCCGTGGGCCCAGTGTTGGTGTTGGTGTTGGTGCTGGTGCTGGTGCAGGCCCGGGTCCTGGTGCCGGTGCAGGTGCGGGCCCACGTAACTGTGCATCCGCAAAGCAGGCAATAACTGCCAGTATTGATGATGTCACCATGAGCCAGTTCGTCATATTTCCCCTTGTAACCTTCATTTTCAACATCTTTTGTACGTTAATTTGAGAGATGGTATTGTTGGATTTATTGCAGCTTCAGCACGTACGTAATACTGTTATATAGAATCAATGCCCTGCCAACTTGTGTATACTAAAAGAATAAAAACACAGAATCTCAACCAGGATTCGTACATTGCATAAAACCACGAATGTACTTGCATGATCGATCAGTTCTGGTTCTCCACTACGGACATACCTGTTCTGTTCTATCGACAAATTACAGCGGCTTATTCCGTACACTACCATATAGTACTACAAGTATACGGAGATAATTAGTCCGTACTGGTTCTCCACTATGAAGAAACGGGTAAATAAATCATATATGCTCTGTCATGAACTGTGATTGCGCGTTGTTAATTTTATTTCTTTGCTAACTTGGACGAGTAAATGGCTTTTTTAAACGTAAGAATTAGTAGTAGTACCTAAATTATGGTCCTATGGATCAAGTTGCGTGATTACTTGATGACCTCACCAGATAATTTATAAATTAAATTCTAAAACCTGTGTAAATTAAGATTTGCCTGCTCGAATAGTATGAAGGATCACATTTGGCCTCAATTGGACGAGGAGAGCATATTATAATATTAATTTCAGCTCAGAAGACAGACCCTGATGAATAAAAGGTCAATTTTTGCAGATAGTTGCAGTATGAAGGATCAAAGGACATACTGATCTTACAACTACATGGACGTAATAATCTTACCAACCCCCCCCCCCCCCAAAAAAAAAAAAGACGTAGGAACATAGGGTCACATCCTTTGTCTATGATCGAGATGGACAATCTAAACTGTTTTAGTTGGTCTGTTTATCAATTTGATGCCAGTTTGTCGATCACCTTCTAGGTTAGTCTGTTTATTAGTTTGATGTCAAATCAACCTTATGAACAAAGAATTGGACGAAGAAGTGTAGGTTGCTTAGCCTAAAGGGTTCAAAATTGAAGGGGAAGAAGGTAAGGTTTAGAGACTCAAAAAGGTTTTATATGACCTCAAGCAGGCTCCACGAGCATGGTACAATGAATCAATTCTTATTTCATGAGCATGGATTTGAAAATATTCAAAATGACTATACTCGATCTTTAAAAAGGCAAGGTACTTCTGATTTTCTCATTATATGTCTATATATTGATTATATGATTTATATGTGGTCTTGTGAGTATATTCTGGTAGAATTAGTCCTATATGTATATGGAGGAAAAAAAAAGTTGAAATTTCAAACTTGGGTTTGTTGCATAATTGTTTTGGGCTTTAGGTTAGTAAGATGGAAGATGAGATATTTATTCATTCGCAAAAGAAGTATATTGTTGTTTTGTTGAGAAAATTCAACATGTTGAATTGTAAGTCTATGACTACACCCATGAATATGAATGACAAGCTTACAATTAATGATAGCACAAGCATGAATGGTAATGCAAAGCAGTTTAGGAGCATTGTTGGTGGTTTGAATTATTTATGTCATGCCAGGCCATTACATTTTCTGTAAGTGTGGTGTCAAGATTCATGCACAACCCATCAATAAATCATTTGGGAGCAGCCAACGGATTCTTCGCTATGTTGTTGCTGGAACACTTGATTTTGGAGTTTGGTACTCGAGGGTATCAAAATTCAGACTGTTTGGAGGGTCGAAGGGGTACTTCTGAGTGCCTAACCTCTTCCCACTCATGTCTAATCGTTATTTCATGGCCTTCAAAGAAACAATACATACTAGCTTTGTCTTCTTCAGAAGCAGATCATAATGCAGTTACAAGTGCTGCCTGTCAGGTTGTTTGGTTGCGAAGGATGTTGGTCGACTTCCTTCATACTCAAGAAGGTGCCACAAAGATGTTTTGTGACAACAAATCTATAATTGTCAAGACTAAGAATCCAACTTTTCATAGTTGTACAAAACACATTGACATCCGATGCTTTTTTATTCAGAAGTTGGTTGCATATGGAGATGTAAATCTGACTTATTGTAACACAAACAAGCAAGTTGTTCATATTCTCACAAAAATCGCTTCAGTGAACCAATCATGAATTCTTCAGATTCAAGATGGGTGTCACAAGTTTAGAAGCAGAAGAGAGTGTTGATTATTTGCTTCAAAAAATCAGTTTGCTTAACTTTAGGAACTTGTTACTAGCAAGTATGCTTTCTGTTTTTTTTTTTTTTAGTTTAGAAAAATCTAGGTTGTTGTCACTGTCTTATCATTAGTTTCTGATTTTTAGAAGTTTTACATTCAGTCGTGTTAGGAAAGTGTCCTAAAATCATGAAATCTCTTGATCTCACAATTATTTGTTTCCTAATTGTATTAGGATATTATTTAAGTTTCCTTATTGTGTTGGGTTTCCTAATTGTATTAGATTCTAAATCTATTTGGAGTGGGAGTCAAGTTAGGTTATAAGGAGTTCTCTCTATAAATAGGGTGCATGTTTCTCCACCAAAAACACATCGGTAAACACAGAGAGCTAGAGAGAGAGAAAATATTGAGAGAGAAAGGGGTCTCACCAATATTTTCCCCAGTGTATCCTGAGAGATTGTGAGTTGAGTGTTAAGAGATTATTATTGTAATCTCCTTTGTGGATCGCATCACACCCTGTGATAGTGATCAGGTTGTACTCCTCCTTTCCCATAGTGGATTATTTTAATTTGTCGTCGTCAGTAGGTTTTTCTCCGAGTTCTTGGTTTCCTACGTAATCGGTGTTTGATTTTATCGCTTATTTTTCGTTCCTAAATTTTGTCGTAATATCCGTCATCTCGTTTTCGATTCTATTATTCGCTTCCGCTGTTACCTTGCTACTCACTTTTTCTCTAACAAGTGGTATCAGAGCAAGGTGGAGATGGCTTCAATCATGAAGTGTGATATTCCAAAATTTGATGGAACGAGGAGTTTTACTATGTGGAGACTGCCGATGAAGGCGGTCTGATTCAAGACGGGTTATGGGATGTGATTGAGTATCGGACCACGGTGATCGACAATGGCGATGATGATGAATTCCAAAACTCTGAAGGATATCAAGGGAATCGACTCCAAGTGGAAGAAGCTTGAAGATAAGACTCTGCGAGGATTCAATTTGTGCTTGGCGAGCACATTCGAGAGAGGTGATGCATATCGAGAAACCTCGAGTGCTCTGGACCAAACTGGAAGAGCTCTACATGTCGAAGAGTCGTGCAAACAAGTACCGAATGAAGGAGAAATTCTACAGGTTGAAGATGCCCCAAGGTACTTCTATTCAGGCACATCTTAGTGAATTTGATTCTATTATTCTTGAATTGGAACCAATGGATATAAAACACTCGATGAGGATAAGGCTTTTCATTTAATTACTGTCCCTACCTGCTTCACATAAACAATTTAAGGAAATCATGTTGTATGGGAATCGTGGTGACCTTAACCTTAGTGAAGTAAAGGCTAGTTTACTGTCTAAGGAGAAACTTGATACCGATGGTGATGACCAGGGTGGTGATGCTATGGTTGTAAGGGGTAGAAATCGAACGTAAGGAAGCGGGTCTAGAGGAGGTCTAAACACCGTTCAAAGTCTAGGAATCCTCACAAGAATAAGAAGTGTAACTCTTGAGTAAGATGGGGCATATAGAGAGAGCATTTGGGCAAAGCAGAGAGACCGAGCGGGAGGGTAAGGATAATCACACCAAACACTGTACCTCAATGCGTAGAGTCCGAGTCGGATGGTGATGGGTTTGTAGTTCTGGATGATGCCTTGGCTACCACATCAAGTAGGATAGCTAGAGATGAGTGGGTTCTTGACACGGTGCACCTATCATATGTGTCCTCATAAGGGGTTCGAGTCTTATGAGAGTGTTGACAGGGTCGTAGTCATGGGTAACGACACGACTGCAAGTTGCGAGGAATCGGTAGCATCAAAATCAAGACTCATGATGGCATCATTAGAACTCTCAATGAGGTTCATCATATCCCTAACATGACTCGAAATTTAATTTCTTTGGGTACTCTTGAAGCTAACGGCTGCAGGTACAAAGGAGAAGATGGTGTTTTGAAAGTGTGCAGGGGTTCCATGGTTCTTATGAAGGAAATCAGGAAGAGGCGTCTATACATCTGCGAGGGTCTCTGATGTGAGGATCTGCGGCGCGATCCTAAATCTTGATGAGTCCGACAAAGACAAAACTAGGCACATGAGACTAGGCCAGGCGAGAAGAGAATTTCAATGTTGAGCGAAGGGATACCTTGAAGCGCAGATCGGCAAGTTGGAGTTTTGCGATCACGTGTCTCTGAGGAAAGCAGAAGAGGTTAGCTTTTCAAGGGCTAAACATACAACAACGAGGATCCTTGATTATATTCATTGATTTGTGGGGTCTGCTAGAGTGCCATCACCGGGTGGCGCTACATGTTGACATTCGTGGATGACTTCTCGAGGAAGACTTGGGTTTTTTTCCTGCGGCACAAGAATGAGGCATTCTCATATTTCAAGAAGTTCAAAGCTTTGGTGGAACCAGACAGGCAGGAAAATCAAGAAACTCGGGGTACAATGGGTTGGAGTTTGTTGATTCGAATTCTTGGTCTGCGAGGAGCATGGGATTGCGAGGCATCGAACCTTGGTGGGTAAGCCTCGGCCAAAGCGGGGTAGCCGAGAGAATCAACAGGACACTCTTGGAGAAAGCCCGCAGCATGCTCTCGAATGCAGGGCTTTAGAAGAACAAATCGTTCTGCGCAGAGGTGATATCTACTGCCTGCTACCTGCTGAACAGATCACCTCATGCCTCTATCGAATACGATTCGGAGGAAGTATGGACAGGTAATCGATTAATTATTCTAATTTGAGAATTTTTGGATGTCTGTATATGTCCATGTGAATGATGGGAAGCTATCTCCAGGTACATTAAATGCATGTTTCTAGGTTGCAGGTCCGAGTCTAAGGGATATAGAATGTGGTGTCTGATTTGATGAAAGTTATTCAGTCTAGAGATGTAACCTTTAATGAAACGCTATGTTATCCGGAATGGAATCTACGGTACTTCGATGATGCAGAAATCGGGAGAAGGATGCAGAAGAATGGTGTTCGAGTGGAGCAGCTCAAGAGTGGAGGCTGGAACTGCAATCAGGAGCAACCATCGATGCTCCTGAACCAACTCAGGTTGATGAGCCTGAGATTGAGACGAATGTTCCTCAGGTGGAGGAACAACCATGCATTGCTAGAGATCGTCCCAGGAGGGAGATCAGGAGACCAGCGCGATATAATGAAGAAGATGATGCTATGATTGCTTATGCGCTGAGTGTTGCAGAGGAGACTCCTGAAGGTGCTGAACCTTCTACCTCTCAGGAGGCCATCTCTTGTCCGAATGCCTCAAATTGGATAGGAGCTATGCAAGAGGAGATGGAGTCTGCAGAAAAAATCATACATGGGAGCTATGTGAGTTGCCTAAAGGGCGACGAGCTCTTACTGCGAAGTGGGTGTACAAGAGAAAGGAAGGTATCCCTGGTGTAGAAAGTGCAAGGTGGAAGGCCAGATTAGTGGTAAGGGGTTGCAACCAGAAAGAAGGAATCGACTACAACGAAGTATTCTCGCCAACCGTGAGGCATACGTCGATCCGCACCTTGCTTGCCTTTGTTGCCCTATTTGATTTGGAGTTGGAGCAACTTGATGTCAAGACAGCTTTCCTCCATGGCGAGTTGGAGGAGGAAATATATATGAGGCAGCCAGAGGGTTTCATCGTTCCTGGTAAGCAGGAACAGGTATGCAGTTTGAGAAAGTCCTTGTATGGACTTAAACAGGCACCCAGGAAGTGGTATAAAAGGTTTGATACTTTATGGTAGGGCAAGGGTACACAAGAAGTCACTATGATAATTGTGTGTACTACAGGCAATTTGAAGAAAGGTCTTTCATTTATTTATTATTGTATGTGGATGACATGTTGATTGCCTCCAAGGACATGTCACTAATAAAGAAGCTGAAATCTCAACTCAATCAGGAGTTTGAGATGAAAGACCTCGGAGCGGCGAAGAAGATTTTGGGTATGGAGATCCAAAGGGATAGAAAGGCAGGGAAGTTGTTCCTGTCTCAGAAGAAATATATGGAGAAGGTGTTGATGATTCAACATGAGAAATTGTAAAGCGCTTTCAACTCCTTTAGCCGCACACTTCAAGTTATGCGTGAGAACCGGCCCTAAATCTGATTTGGAGGTAAGGAGGATGTCTAATATTCCCTATGCTAGTGCAGTTGGTAGTTTGATGTATGCTATGGTGTGTACTAGACCTGACCTGTCCCACGCAGTTAGTGTGGTGAGTAGATATATGCAGAATCCAGGGAAGGAGCATTGGGAATGAGTGAAGTGGATCCTTCGCTTTGTGAAGGGTACTTTGGAGAAGGGCATCCTGTATGATAGAGGTAGTGCTGCAGCGTCTGATGTTGCAGGTTATGTTGATGCTGATTATAGTGGAGATCTGAATAGCAGACGCTCAATTTCTGGGTATGTGTTCGTCATGTGTGGAGGAGCAATATCTTGGAAAGCTTCACTTCAATATATAGCAACACTGTCTACTACAGAGGCTGAATATATTGCTGCAACGGAAGGAGTGAAGGAGGCCATCTGGTTGAGGGGATTGGTCATGGAGCTTGGAGTACCACAGGGCGAGACTGTGGTTTATTCAGACAGTCAGAGTGCTATACATCTGACAAAGAATGACACTTATCATTCGAAGACCAAGCATATAAGCGTCAGGTATCACTTCATCAGAGATACAGTTGCTGCAGGAGAGATCGTGGTGAAGAAGGTTCATACTTCTGATAATCCTGCAGACATGTTAACCAAGCCTCTATCTATAGCTAAGTTCGAACATTGTTTGGACTTAGTTGGTGTTCTAAGTATGTGAGAGCCCTGCGGGGCCACGCCCTGCGGAGGGGCGTGTTGATGGCGAAAGTCAAGATGTTTGTCTGGATCGATGATTCGTTGATTTTAGTCCAAGGTGGAGTTTGTTAGGAAAGTGTCCTAAAATCATCAAATCTCTTGATCTCACAATTATTTGTTTCCTAATTGTATTAGGATATTATTTAGGTTTCCTTATTGTGTTGGGTTTCCTAATTGTATTAGATTCTAAATCTATTTGGAGTGGGAGTTAAGTTAGGTTATAAGGAGTTCTCCCTATAAATAGGGTGTATGTTTCTCCACCAAAAACACATCGGTAAACACAGAGAGCTAGAGAGAGAGAAAATATTGAGAGAGAAAGGGGTCTCACCAATATTTTCCCCAGTGTATCCTGAGAGATTGTGAGTTGAGTGTTGAGAGATTGTTATTGTAATCTCCTTTGTGGATCGCATCACACCCTGTGATAGTGATCAGGTTGTACTCCTCCTTTCTCATAGTGGATTATTTTCTGGTTGTCGCCGTCCGTGGGGTTTTCTCCGAGTTCTTCGGTTTCCCACGTAATTCTGGTGTTTGATTTTATCGCTTATTTTTCGTTCCTAAATTTTGTCGTAATATCCGTCATCTCGTTTTCGATTCTATTATTCGCTTCCGCTGTTACCTTGCTACTCACTTTTTCTCTAACAAGTGGTATCAGAGCAAGGTGGAGATGGCTTCAATCATGAAGTGTGATATTCCAAAATTTGATGGAACGAGGAGTTTTACTATGTGGAGACTGCAGATGAAGGCGGTCCTGACTCAGCACGGGTTATGGGATGTGATTGAATATCCCGACACGAAGACTGATGCGACAATGAGCGATGATGAATTCCAAAACTCGGAAGGATATCAAGGGAATCGACTCGAGGAGTGGAAGAAGCTTGAAGATAAGACTCGCAGGATTCGGTGTGCTTGGCAGAGTACATTCAGAGAGAGGTGATGCATATCGAGAAACCTCGGTGCTGGACCAATGGAAGAGTCATACATGTCGAAGAGTCGTGCAAACAAGTACCGAATGAAGGAGAAATTCTACAGTTGAAGATGCCCCAAGGTACTTCTATTCAGCACATCTTAGTGAATTTGATTCTATTATTCTGAATTGGAATCAATGGATATAAAACACAATCGATGAGGATAAGGCTTTTCATTTAATTACGTCCTACCGCTTCACATAAACAATTTAAGGAAATCATGTTGTATGGGAATCGTGGTGACCTTAACCTTAGTGAAGTAAAGGCTAGTTTCTTGTCTAAGGAGAAACTTGATACCGATGGTGATGACCGGTGGTGATGCTATGGTTGTAAGGGTAGAAATCGAACGTAAGGGAAACGGGTCTAGAGGAGGTCTAAACACCGCTCAAAGTCTAGGAATCCTCACAAGAATAAGAAGTGTAACTCTGTAGTAAGATGGGGCATATAGAGAGACTGTTGGGCAAAGCAGAGAGACCGTACGGGAGGGTAAGGATAATCACACCAAACCTGGTACCTCAAACTGCGTAGAGTCCGAGTCAGATGGTGATGGGTTTGTAGTTACGGATGATGCCTTGGCTACCACATCAAGTAGGATAGCTAGAGATGAGTGGGTTCTTGACACAGGGTGCACCTATCATATGTGTCCTCATAAGGACTGGTTCGAGTCTTATGAGAGTTGACACCGGGTCGTAGTCATGGGTAACGACACACCGCAAGGTTGCAGGAATCGGTAGCATCAAAATCAAGACTCATGATGGCATCATTAGAACTCAAGGAGGTTCGCCATATCCCTAACATGACTCGAAATTTAATTTCTTTGGGTACTCTTGAAGCTAACGACTGCAGGTACAAAGGAGAAGATGGTGTTTTGAAAGTGTGCAGGGGTTCCATGGTTCTTATGAAGGGAATCGAATCGGAAGGCGGTCTATACATCCTGCAGGGTCTGATGGCAGGATCTGCAGCGGCAATCCTAAATCTTGATGAGTCCGACAAAGACAAAAGCGTGGCACATGAGACTAGGCCATGGGCGAGAAGAGAATTTCAATGTTGAGCAAGAAGGATACCTCAAGGCGCAAAGATCGGCAAGTTGGAGTTTTGCGATCACCGTGTCTACGGAAATGTAAGAGGTTAGCTTTTCAAGGGCTAAACATACAACAACAGGATCCTTGATTATATTCATTCAGATTTGTGGGGTCTGCTAGAGTGCCATCACCGGGTGCAAGCGCTACATGTTGACATTCGTGGATGACTTCTCGAGGAAGACTTGGGTTTTTTCTGCGCACAAGAATGAGGCATTCTCATATTTCAAGAAGTTCAAAGCTTTGGTGGAACCAGACAGGCGGAAAATCAAGAAACTCGTGACCGATAATGGGTTGGAGTTTGTTGATTCGAATTTATCAATTCGCGAGCATGGGATTGCGAGGCATCGAACCTTGGTGGGTAAGCCTCAAAGCAGGGTAGAGAGAATCAATAGGACACTCTTGGAGAAAGCCCGCGGCATGCTCTCGAATGCAGGCTTTGGAAGAACAAATCGCTCGGCGAGGTGATATCTTGCTCGCTACACTGAAACAGATCACCTCATGCCTATCGAATACCGATTCCAGAGGAAGTATGGACAGTAATCGATTAATTATTCTAATTTGAGAATTTTGGATGTCTGTATATGTCCATGTGAATGATGGGAAGCTATCTCCTGTACATCGTTAAATGCATGTTTCTAGGTTACGGGTCTGAGTCTAAGGGATATAGAATGTGGTGTCCTGATTTGATGAAAGTTATTCAGTCTAGAGATGTAACCTTTAATGAAACTGCTATGTTATCTGGAATGGAATCTACCGGTACTTCTGATGATGCAGGAAATCAGGAGAAGGATGCAGGAAGAATGGTGTTCGAGGTGGAGCAGGCTCAAGGTGGAGCTGCTGGAACCTGCAATCAGGAGCAAACTACTGATGCTCCTTAACCAACTCAGGTTGATGAGCCTGAGATTGAGACGAAACTAGGGATAAAGTAATGACTTGCTAACACCACCATTAACAAATGGATAAAGTAAAAACAAGATTTTTTAGAGAGAAACTAGGGGAAAACCCTAACAATTGCATTAGCAAATCATTCAATAACATAAGCTGCCTTGGGAAATGGGAAAACAAGTTATTTATACTAAACAGAAAAATTAGGTTAAAACTAAGCAAAATAAACGAAACAACACGCGTGTCGCAGGGGGAGTCACGGGCACGACGAGCTGCTGTTGGCCACAATCTGTCGATGGCCGACTTGGGTCGCGGGCGCGACCAGGACTGTCGTGGGCTCGACGTCCATCTGCCACGGGCGTGAAAGGCCTTGTCCCGAGCGTGACCTTGATCTGCTCTACTCCTTGACTGGCCCAATCGAAACGTCGCGGGTAGCAGGCACGACGCCCAGACTAGCATGTCCTCGCGGGTGTGACAGCTCCAACTCGGGCACGACGGGCACCTGTTTGCTGGCGTGGCTCCTGCCTTGTGTTTATCGCACCGGGGTACTTCCAAGCCTTGACACTCCTCATTCCTGGGACGACCCAGCCCAGCCTCGAGGCCTCTAAGGTTGTTGATAAGTCCCGAGCCTCTCCTTACTCCAACAAGGATGGCTCGCAGAGGCCACGATAATGTGATGCTCACCACCCCGCCTTTTGTGAAGGTGTAATGATTCTTGAAAACGAGTGAGTGAGCGGTTTTAGTCCGGTGATGACGGGTTGGGATTTCATCCACCTCGTCTTTAACCGCAATCCCGGATATGAAAGCTTGGCACCGAACCCGATATGGTTCATACTCCCCCTCTTGAAGATGAGTTGCCCTCAACTCTTGGGGGTTAAAACCGGGACACTCCCCTTCAATTGACTCCGGTAAACTTCGATCATCCCAAATACCACGAGCAATCATGCTAGACATCCAACAAGCTTCAAATCCCACAATGTGCCATCGTCCAAATGCAAGAAAGTGGAAGGAGGCTTGTTTTGTGAAGGTGAGGGGTTAAGGGGCGGAAGAGGACATTTATGTGGTCCTTGGGAACTCTCAATCTCACTCGGCTCGCTACAAGGCAAAGACGAAGCAAGAGGTAGCTCGTCCTCACCAAGAGCACGCTCATCTCATGTTTCGCTCATCATGAGAAGGTTCCTCAACTCACTACCCATCCCGGTTTTTGAAGTTTCGGTTTCTCAGGGAGAAATGGGAAGTAGTTTGATCTTCTTGCCTTTATGGGTGAATGTATAAGTGTTGTCTAGCCCATTGTGCACCGTTTGCTTGTCGTATTGCCATGGTCGACCCAATAAAATGTGACAAGCGCTCATAGAGACAACATCACAAACAAGGGAATCATCGTAGTTAGATCCAAAAGAAAAATTCACTAAGACTTGCTTAGTTACCTTGACGCCATTGTGATCGTTGAGCCAATGGAGTGAATAAGGTCGAGGGTGCGGTAATAGAGGCAAGCCAAACTTCTCGACCATAGTGGTTGACGCGACGTTCGTGCAACTCCTTCCATCAATGACAAGAGTACACACTTTTCCACCCACGAAGCACCGCGTTTGGAACAACATTTCCCGTTGGGCCTTGTCGAGGGAAGTCTCATGGGTATGTAAAGCTCTCCTCAAAACAAATGCGCCTCTACATACGGGGGGTACGGGGGCGGCATCCTCCTCTTCACTAGTAACCGCATCTTCAACCACCACTTCGGAATCGTCTTGAGCCTTTTGAAGCTCTTCGTCGATCTCTTGTACTTCTTGAAGGGTCAAAGTACGCCGATTTGGACAATCGGCTTGAAAATGGCCATAATCATGACACTTAAAACACTTTCGGCCTTCCATCCGTCGAGGAGGTTCCGTTGGAGTCATCGTAGCAAGTCCCTTTCCTTTGTCAAGTCTTGGTACCGGTGTGGACTTGGGTATCTCGCTAGACTTTGGAGTGTTTGAATCCGGAGGGGGTCGACTAGATGGTGAGTAAACGGGTCTAGACAAGGGTTTGGTGTCGGACCTTTCCATTCTTCTTCGCTCAACTCGGAGAGCCAAACTGCACAATTAGTCCATCGAATAGTAAGGTTGAACCTCAACCTTCTTGGCAACAGCAGGATCTAACCCATTCAAGAGTCACATCATTGTTTGCTCTTGAAGGTCACTTTTAATGAGAAGTTGCTCGAACTCCGAGATGTAATCACTAACGGATCGCTTGCCCTGCGTGAGAGCGTCTAGTTTCCTCAAGATGTCTTGCTTGTAGGTGCTGGGCAAGAAATGGCGATTCATCACTTGTTTGAGTCGTGTCCAAGTAGAAATCCTTGCCTTTCCTTCACGAACCGGTTGTGCCTTCATATTCTCAAACCAAAGCAAAGCGGCTTTGGTGAGTTTCAAGCTCGCAACCTTATATGCCTTCTCATCTTCATATTCCTTGGTCTTAAAGATCCTATCCATCAATTGAACCCAATCGAGGTAGTCGTCCGGATCATTGGAACCATTGAACTCGGGGATGTTGATCTTAACATCTTGGAAATCGTCACGAGGGGGCCTATCATGCACTTCTCGACGTGGACAGCGTCGAGGGGAGCCTCTAGCATCGTCACTCGACTCAAAGTTGGGAGGAGGACGGATAGGTCCCGGTGCGCGCCTCGGTCGTTCAACTCGGGGTGGAGCTTGACGCTCTAGGGCAAGCGAGGTTGTCAAACCACGCGATAAGTGATTCCTTGTTGCGCTCGAGGGTGGAGAATCGATTGTTGAAGGCGGTGGTGATTTGGTTCTCGAGAGCCCGAATGTGAGGGCTACTCCGGGGGCTTGATTCCTCTCGTTCGGAATTAACTTCTCCGTCCATAACGAGGGAAAAGGTGAAGGACGGTATGTGTTTGGGAATATTTTGTGGAGTTTGGGGGTTTTTTGTAGTTGGCTTGTGTTTGGCTAAGGGTTCTTTGTGTGTTTCTCACTTAGACATTTCATCGAACACCTTGCAGGCACTAATTTCCAACTTCACCTCAAAAGCTCCAATATGCATCAAAATCAACAAACACAATAGCAATAACAACTTCTCCAACACACTTGGAGGCACAAGGGATGGGGAACACAAACATTTCAATCAAATCCAATAAAAGACAACAGTAGAGAATAACACTATCAAGAACAATGAACAAACTCAAGCTAAATGAAAAACCAAAGCTCTGATACCAAATGGAGCGTTACCGTATGCGTGGATGGGTGAAGATTAGCTTGAGTGTGTGAATGGGAGCGATGATCAACACGAACAAGGGCTTAAACACCCAAAGGAAGGATATGACCTTGAGCAAGGAGAGTTCACAACTGTAGGCCTTACACCCCACCATGATTATCATAGGTAATGCACTTAATAATCACTAAAGGAATGACTTGCTAACACCACCATTAACAAATGGATAAAGTATGAAAAAGATTTTTGAGAGAGAAATTAGGGGAAAACTCTAACAATTGCATTAGAAAATCATTTAATAACATAAGTTGCCTTGGGAAATGAGAAAACAAGCTATTTATACTATACAAAAAAGTTAGGTTAAAACTAAGCAAAATAAACTAAACAACACGCGCGACGCAGACTGTCGCGGGCGCGACGAGCTGTTGTCCGCCACAATCTGTCGCCGGCCAACTTGGGTCTCGGACGCGACCAGGACTGTCGTTGGCGCGACGTCCATCTGTCACGGGCGTGAAAGGTCTTGTCCTGAGTGCGACCTTGATCTTCTCTACTCTCCGGCTGGCCCAATCGAAACGTCGCAGGCGCGACGCCCAGACCAGCATGTCTTCGCGGGTGTGACAGCTTTGACTCGGGCGCGACTGGCGCCTGTTTGCTGGCGTGGCTCCTGCCTTGAGTTTATTGCACCGGGGTACTTCCAAGCCTCGACACTCCTCATTCCCGGGACGACCCAGCCCGGTTCCAAGGCCTCCGAGGTCGTTGACAAGTCCCGAGTCTCTCCTTACTCCAACAAGGATGGCTCGCCGAGGCCACGATAGTGTGATACTCACCACCCCGCCTTTTGAGAAGGTGTAACGATTCTTGAAAACGAGTGGGTGAGCAGTTTAGTCCGGTGATGACAGGTCGGGATTTCATCCACCTCGTCTTTAACCACAATCCCGGCTATGAAAGCTTGGCACCGAACCCGATACGGTTCATAATGCATAGTTGGAATATATAGATGATAAAACTCCAACCAGATCTCAAATCAAAATTTTAAAAAAAGGCGTCAAAGAAAACAAAATATGGCAACAAATAATACTATTATAACATAAAGGGAATACGAATACCCTTGTGCAATTGCATGCAAGAGCCCTAAATGAAACTAAGAAGAAATTCACATATTACTTAGATTCACATTAATAACACCAAATTGACACCAATAAAAGTTTAATATCTAAAAACCCTAATTTCATTTTCAATACAATCGAAATGTTCTTACCTCTTAAACTGATCTTGAATTTGATGAACAATCTGACTAAGATGCAATATAAAACCCAAATGAAACTTTCAACAAATTCAATTATTTGTATTCTCATATACGAACTCAAATCTCAAAATACTGACCTTTTAATTCTATGAAAACTTGATAAAAAAATGGCGGATCGCTTGCAAGTGCACCTTCGCGTTATATTAGCATATGATAGAACTAGTGGTTAGCGTTGGCCTGAGTACTTCAGACTTTCAATGACAAACACGAAGAATGGAGATGAGACAGAGAGAAAGAGATTGAGAACAGAGAGCGTTAGAGAGACGAAGCGAAGAGAGATTGTGAAGGTGAGACACTGATGAGACAGAAAGGGAGAACGCTAATGATAATGACATAAATAGAAATGAGTATTTCAAGGCAATGACATAAATGGGAACTAACATTTGTGACATAGTTCTTTCTTAGCTTCTTTTAATAAAATTATAGATATCACTTCTTTGCCAACATCATTTAGCTGCCAACAAAGTTTAATAATTCAGTACTTGTCACAAGGAAAAAGACAAACCGAATCAAACCATTGACTCTTAGGTTAAAAGTGTCATATACTTTATTTTATGCCATTTTTCACCAAAATTCTTCTGTTATATAATCTTAGTATTTTTCTTGCTTTATTCCATCTCGTAGCCTATATTACCTAGATTTGGGATACAAGTGTCCAATACGGACATGGATTTGGTCCAACATGACATCTCTAAAAATTATGAATACGAGGACACAATATTCAAGGGTCCGACACGGAAGGCGAAACGCGACCCGTAAATTGCATAATATGTTTAATTATATTAGAAGTGAATATTGTTACTTTTTTAAAGGAATCCTCACAAATTGTAGATCCAGAGATACTTTAGTTTAAATTGATTTAATCGATATATAAAATGTATTCAGCCCAACTTTTAAAAAGCCCAAACAAATTGCTTTCACCCCCGCGGCCGTTTCTGAAGTTTTAAATCAACAAAATCCTTCTAAACACACGCCACTTTTGCCCCCTCTCTCCCATCTTTAACCAGCATTGGAAGTTCGTCCCTGCAACAAAGGTTCGCCAAAAAGTCTTCTCTGGCACCATTGCCATGGCTGCCACCCTAATTGTTGGAGTTGTTCACCACTTTCATGACGAGTTTCTCAGTCTCTATCATTCTCCACTAGCAGCCAACTTTCTACCCCCTTGTTCGGCCATCCATAACGTGTCAGACCCGTGTCTCATGTCAAGATCCATTTCGGGTCGTGCCGATAGGTATGGCAGCTCTAATAGGCGAGACTAGATATCATAGCTAATAAGTCAAAACCTGGCAAGTGGTGGAAAGATAGGGCAAAAATGGTGAAAATGGCAAAGCAAAATCTAAGCTTTTTAAGTGAAAAAGCATGGTTTCATTTCAGTTAAGTGTTAAATAGTTAGTAAAAGTTTAAGGATCCTAACTTGTCCCACGCGTGGTCAGAGGCGCCAGAGGCGCTTTTAGGCGCTTATTAGGCACTTGGCATACGCGTGAGGAGCGTAGAGATAATATAATTATCTATTGCTATTTTCCTTTTATTTTTATCCTCTGGTGGTTGAGGACAATTGAGATCAGGGGATAAGATTCAACTGTCTAACAATTTGAATCTATCCAGAACCCTATCCATTCTAGTCAGAAGCACAGGGGATTGATTTGCTATATAAGAATCGATCCAGGAAGCTTTCTTGTATCCTGGAGACACGATATTGGATTAGGAGCAAAATCTTGTCTTAAAGATAGTGATTCTATTCATGCCTCAAAGCTCTTCTGAATCCCACATTTCTAACAATTTTAAGACAAGATTTTGATGGCAGATTCGGAGATGTTCATAGTGATGAATCAAGATCTCGTAAGGTTGGACAAGTTTGATGGCGCGAATTTCATGCGATGGAAGGACAAGATCATGTTCATGTTGACAACATTAAGGATTGCATATGTTCTAGATCCAAATTTAGAGGATTTGCCGAATCCAACTGTAGACGCTGAATTTTGTATCAGTATTTTAGTACTAGTTTTAAAAAATAAGCTAGCCGAATAGTTTAGTAGCATGCAAACCCATTTCTTTTCTAGCCCGAAAGCAAACAAAATAGCCCAGTTCCAACGTCTCGAGTTCGAAGGCCAAAAGCACGCTTGAGCCGGGCAGAACCCGTCGGTTCCTTGGGCCAAAGCTCGACTTTCAGCAGAACCCTGCAGGTTCTGGCCGAGTAACGCGGCGACTAAGCCTAAAACCCTAAAACGCACCCCCTTGCCTCCCTCATTCCACTATAAATTAAACCCTTTTCTCCCTTCCATAGACACACCAGAATATACTAGGAGTATTGACACTAATATATTCTCTCTCTTCTCTCCCCTTTGCATGATACTTCACTAAAGGTTAGCGTAATTCTTGTATTAATGTATATAATGTAATTTTATTTTCTTTTTCTTTCGTTTCTTTGCATGACATTAATGATAAACTCGTGAAATTTATTCAGTTCCTCCCTCTTTTTCAATCTTTCGCTTTAATTTAATTCTAGTAGAGTCTATTCGTTTGAATAGGCGGGTTTGACGATTTTGATTGTCAAATTCGTAACCTTACCCCCGAATCCATCCTTGGGTTCGTAGGCCGGAGTCTATTTCTTTAACGGTTTGTTGTTTTTCTCCTAAAATTCAACTGGCGACTCTCTTCTGCACCTTGTTTTCTTCCTTTTCTTTTTTAGGGTTTCTATGACTTTTCTTTACGTTTATTCGAGAACCCAGACGGGTTCCTCACCTTTCTCTTTTCTTTTTTTTTCCTTTTGTTTTCCTTTTCGTGGGGTTTAATAGTCAAGAACCCGTCTTGGTTCTGCCACGAACCCAGACGGGTTCCTGGTTGTTTTTCCCTCCTTTTTGTTTCTTTTTTTCTTCTTTCCCTAAAGATAAACCTCGAGTACTAAATCGTTTTTTAATCTATTAACTCAAATTTATTCTTAAAAGTTCAACCTTATTTAAGGTTAAGCAATCCTAGTCGGCTCCCAATCATACTTTTAAGTAGCGCCGCGAAAAAGGTCATCGGCCGAATTTTTCGGGGTCTACAGATTGGCGACTCCACTAGGGACTTAAACTTAAAAAGAGGGTAAAACTTGAAAGAATTGAATTTTAGTGTTTTTGTAAAAAAGGAGGAATTCATTTATTTCACATTTTTATCATTTTAGGCATATTGCATACCAGGCTACTCTTGGGCCTTTATGGCTGGGGAGCACAAAAGCGTTGGTTTAGGTTTTAAAACTAGGAATTAACCCCGAGAGCGGGAGGTCACTACTTGTGGGATGCACTTACATCGCCAAGCATTTGATCTCTCCTCTCCCCGTGTTACACTCTAAAGGTTTCCTTGAAACCCAAAGAGCAACACCCCACACATTCTTCCTTGAATTCCATACAAGGAAAATGCACCGGGGCGAGAACATGTGGTACCCTATTCATCTCCCTAAACCTAGAAAAACCCTGAATCTAAAGCCATGGTTAGGCTCATCCCGCATCTGTATGTCATGTGATTTAATCCTGTAAAAGTTGAGTCCAAGTGTCTAGCCCATTCATGAGTCGGGAGTCGTTCTAGTCCGCGTAGGAACATGCGAGGTGCATTTTGGCTTATCGAAACCAGACGGGTTTACGGCTGTCGAGCCGACCCATTCGTGTCAATTGTCCGTCAGTGTGGGTCCAGCGCGTCATAAACCCAGACGGGTTCTTGGCCATCGTGGATCGCCCATCTGGCCGATAATTGACCAACGGCCCGATTAGAGGAAGAGGAACCTGCACGGGTTTCCTAACCCGACCGCCTTCTCTTCTCTTCGGGCCTGACCGCTTCACCCCACGGACAGCCCAATGCCTTGCTGATGATCCTATTCGGCCCTTTATGATATTCCCTGAGTCTAATCCCCATTGCGTCCGTTACTTGAATCTGAGCCCGAAACCGAAAGCGATCGTGACTCGATCCAAGTAAGGACCCAATAGACGATTAATGTTGTCAGTCCGCATGCTAGGTCGATATAGAGTTAGGACATGCACTCCCATAAAAGTGGGTGAGTCATCCTTGTGTCAGCATATAGGCGTCATGTCCATGTCCTAGGTTCATATAGGTCCACTAAGTCATGCATGCATCGGGTGGGTGGCGTGAAAGTTCTTTCGAGCACTAATCAGTTTCCATGCAGGCAAGATAACAGACCATCTCCGAGCCCGCATCCGTGACCCATGAACCGGCAGGCTCATTCGCAGTACCAATTACAGATCGCCTGCCCGATCCATTGAATCCAGTGAATCCACCATGACCGCTAGCGTGCCTAGCCCCCCTCAGAAAACTGTTGAGACTAATTCCATCCAACGGAGGCCGTAAACCTTTCTTACTTTCTGTTTAACTTGCTTCGCTTAGAAAAATCTGGACGAGATCTCAAAAGTTTTTAAAACCTTTTCCTTCAAACCTTCTGATTTTGAGACAAGTTATGAAAGTTGCATCTGACTGCTTTGACTATCTTAGAAAGTATAAATGTGCGTGCCGCAAATCTTTGGGCTAAGTTTAGTTGATTGAGCCCCATCCCGTGAGTCCACATTGCCTAAATTTTGAATTGATCATTTTCATCAATTCCATGATCCCCTGAGCGACTCACCCATTAGTTGCATCTCTAGAACTTGTTTTGCATATTGCTTGAGACTACATGTTTGCATAGCACGCTGTGACAAAGTGATTAAGGCATTCAATTTTCTTAAGCTACATAGCCAAATAGCCTTCCCTGCATTGTATTTACCGTTCTTTTTGCCCCGCCTAGCCTTTGTTCACCCTTTTTTTCATGATTGAACCCTGACAATACAAGCCTTAGCCTATGATATCCAGTACCCCTTGAGCCTTGCTTGGTTGGAAGAAAGTCTGTTACTTTTGGAAGGAACAATTGGTTTGGTGTGAGCAAAATATGAAGTCTGGGAGAATCTGAAAGTCCCATATCTTGAGCGAATTTGGTTATGCTGTTCAAAGTCGAGGTTGTAATAGAAATTTCTTCTCCCCGATCACCCAAAAAAAAAAATCAAAAATCAAAAAAAAAAATCAAAATAAAAAAAGGGAGTTTCAAAAATAAAAGGGCGATTGGGGAGACGCAACTTAAAGTCCAGAAAACTTTGACTCGGTTGTATTCGGTTGAGATGTTTTAGGATGGAAGGTGAAACGCTTTGCATACATTAAGTGAGAAGGAGAGTTTAGAGGATTTCATTGAAAATCAATCCAAGCATGGCTTTTAACTCCTCATTCCCAAATTTTACCGCTCCTTACCCTAGCCTAAGCCCCATTACAACCCGAAAAGTCCTTTTGATTGTCACTTGTGCATTGCATACCAGTAGTGGAGAGCGAGGTTCTTACCAAGCTTATGGTAGTTTGCTTCTATTGGTTTGAGCATGAGAGAAACTCACACACATATTCAAAATTGAGTGTTTGAGTGTTCATTCCTTCCTGTGTGAGGTTCGCTCTTTCTGGCTAGCTTACGTCCATAACCAACCGCGCATATTTGCATTGTTCTTCGAACTGTTGGTGGACTTATGCGTCTGAGTTACTTGTTCTCTCCCTTAAGATTCGAAAACTTCTTCCTATCTCTTTCGAACTGAGTTTTGATCTTGTCCAGATTAATCTTTGTGCTTGCTTGTTAGTTCGACTTTGTGTTGATCGAAAATCCTTTATCCCGAATTGTTTTCAGCAGTATATAGAAAGTCATAACTGCATTGCATAACACCATCATTACATGAGCATTGCATCGACAGTCTGCATTAGTACATAAATATAGAAAAATGCATTTAGTACATCATTGCATAGCATTGTCATAAGTACATAGCAAAGAGTTGTGCATAAAAGGCCCTGCATCCTCATCATGCCTGACCTCCGCCACCACCGCTGGCGCTATCAGCCCCATGGGCTCCGCTTCCTCTAGCTCCAAAGTAAGTGTCCCATTGGTAATAGGAGGAATCTACCACCTCTGTATCGCCGCCTGAGCCGGACAGGTGCAACACTTCGGTATCGCCTGCGTTAAGCCAAGAATGTTCTGGAACTTGCCACTCTTGATTACCTCCAGGCCACCCCTGTGGAGCAGGCCAAGAAGTTCTTATCACAGGCTCTGGGACAGGCCACCCCGACCATTCCTGGGTTTGCGTTCCCCATCCAGACAATCGAGGCTGCTCCAAACCCCCTTGCGAAGGAGTAACGGGAACAACTGGTTGAGACGGAAGCACTGATGAGGCGTCATCTGCGAGGGTACGGTTATACCCCATAGATGCACCCGAATCACTGCGAAGCACCACGGTAGGATCGACCGCCCCAAAGGAAGTGCCAAAACCCAAATCCACAGTCGGTGCAGGAGCGTACTCGGGCATTCCATAGGGGTACTGAGGCGAAGGATGAGAAGGTTGGCGCCCCGAACGATGAGATTTTGGAGGAGTATCCAAATACAGTGAAATGCCTTCCTGCTCGCCACCCGCAGCTCCACCAACGGCGCTAGACTCGGAGCACGTCTCCACCATAAAGCTGGGAGTACCACGCCGAGAGCCGCGGCTCCGGCGAGAATTCCCATGATCATGAGACCCCGCCTGATGCCCGCGCCCACCTAAAGACATGGATGATATGCTGTTCTCCACAGACCGCTGAAAGTCGTGGCCAAAATCCGTGTCTCCATAGTGAGAACTAGTTGAATGACTATCTTCAAGCAAGATACCTTTCCCACGATCATCGTGCGCCGGCATGCCCGTGCTCCGCCTACTCCTTTCCCCGTGCCTTCGGAGAGCACCATCACCCCCATAAGACCGCCTCGCGTCGGCCATGAAGGAAGAATGTCGAGGAGGGTCAATCCGCTCCGACCGACCACGAGGCACCTGCGCATCCGAACGGCGAGGAGGATCCACAGGGCGAGACTGTGCATCGTCATCCACGTCCGCGTCCCCGACCACAGAACCTGCAAGGTCTTTCTCGCGAGCCCATTTAAGCGTGAAGTAATTCTTGAGAAAGCCCTTCGCTTGTTTCCATCGCCACTGCACAGAATGAGGAAAATCGGTCAAAGTTTGAGCAAATTGCAACTAAGCAAGGAAAAGATGGGAATCACCTACCGGCTTTCCCATGATCTTCTCTAATTCTGGTTTGATGTCCTCGCTTGTCGCCCTCGGGTAGCCACAAACTGTGTCCCTAGAGCTACTTTGGCTCTTCTCGTCATCCTTGCAATAGGGCCCCAACTGCTACAAACGCCTCGGCATGCAAGGCTCGCGGATCGTTCATGGTCTCAGGAGGGTCTGATGGTATTATCCACCTTTCATGACCCAGGGTTTGCCTCGTAAACCTCTCACCAAGGCTCCAGACCCAACCGGACGGGCTCTCCACCACCAAGCGCAGGGTACTATCCCTATGCGTCGCATTTCGTGAGGGGATAAAATCTTGTGGAATTGCAAAGCCAACCCAGGCGTTCCAATTAACATCATCCTGCACGAATAGAAGAAACATAAGCATCAAAGAAATACAAGAGAGATTACATGAAAAATGTACCTCTTCGAGGTGATCCAGGATGCGGCGCAGCTCATCCAAACTCCCAAATGGCTTCTTCTTTTGCTCAAGGAAGTTTTTATGCCACCGTTCTCTTTCATGCGAGCATGTCGGGTAGGGATGGCGAATCCTTTAATATACTCGTACCCCCATACCTACAAACATATCAATACCGAGACTCACGATATAGGAAAAGAGAGAAAAGCATGTAAAAGAGAAGCGTCTCGAAGATTACCTCGAGCACCTTCCACATGCTCGGGCCGCTCATCTCCTGCGGACTCTCTGGCGCGAAGAATGGGTCCACATCAGTACCAGGCCGTACACCAACGCGAAGCCAGCGAATAAAGTTGGCATAAGCAGCTTTGGCCCAGTTCCGGTGAATGACTTGCTCTAGGTCGAGGAGATTCTTCATCCAGGTCAAATAAACATCATCACCTCGATTGGCAAACATTGTGGCAGAGATGAAGTATGCCAGGAAAATAAGCGTACTGAAACTCATCCATATGAGTGAAGTCAGCGGAAGTGATGACAGCCTCGAAAGAACCATAGGAGAGTTTCATCTTTTGACCAAATCGGCGCCGTTCGAGCACCGGCTCTAAAAGTTCCATCACTTGGTCTGGCACAACCGGGTCGAATTCGACGTCTTGACCACCCCAGCGTAGCCCGGTAATCATCACGAAATCGACAGGAGTTATGGTCATTTCTCCTACCGGGAGGTGGAAGGTGTTTGTAGAATCCCAGAATCTCTCCGCAAGCGCACGCCCCATTACCCGTGGTGTGCAAGGTTCCCAGGCCTTAACACATTTCCAGAAGAGGTCGAATCCTGACTCTTCCAAAAGTGTAAGCGCCCAGTTGTCTTCTGCAAAATGCTCCACCACCTTTATTGGCTTCCGCATATTGCCGCCAATCCTAAGGGAGTCCTCCTGAGGATCCACCACAAAATTCAAAAAAAGAGACAAATCCCTACGGCAGCCTATCAAGTGATCCCTAGTTTAGCAAAAGCTAAGTTAAAATTCCACTAAACTAGGGGGCTAAAAAAATCATCCTTCGGCCCACCCATTTAGATCCAAGACGGGTTCTTGCGCCGAACTTTGGGCCGCATCAGCCCAACTCGAAAGGCGGGCTGGGCCGTTCAAAAGAACCCAGGCGGGTTCAGCGCCGCGACCATGGGCCGCATCAGCCGAGTAAAAAAAACTGGGCCTTGTTGCTTTTGGGCCCACACCTAAAAACCAAGACGGGTTTTTTGGAAGTCAGGCCTCATCTTTCGGCCTACCTAAGACAATTGGGCCTGGCAGTTTTCCGCACATCAGAACTCAGACGAGTTCCTTGCAAAGGGGGCTGGGCCTTATTTTCTTCCGGCCCACTCAAGACAATTGGGCCTCACTGTTTTCGGCCCAACTAAGAGAAACCAAGACGGGTTCGCCTAAAGGAAGATGGGCCCCTCTTTTCGGCCCAAAAGAAAATGGGCCGCTCACAAACAGCAACCCAGACTTCTAAAAACACAGACGGGTTTTCGGCCCACTGTTTCCGACTCAACCGAAAAAAGAACTGAGACGGGTTCTAGGCCTAAAAAAAAAACGATCCAATGCATCACAGCCAAAAACGGGCCTTGTCTTCGCCAGCACAAATGAGAAACGCAGCCGGGTCCACTACAAGGGGGCTGGGTTTGGGCCTCGCTGTTTTCAGGCCCAATTAAAGCTGGGCCTCGTCTTCTTCGGAAAAAACGCAGCCGGGTTCTTATGCACAAAAGGGGGCTGGGTTGGGCAAAACGCAGCCGGGTTCCTGTAGGGCTGGCCCATTTTTCTTTCAGCCCAACTCAGACAAAAAAAAAAAAAAAAAGAGAGAAAAAGTGGGAACTGGGACGGGTTCCTGTAGGCCTGGCCGCAGGCTGGACAGCATCAACCCAGCTCACACAAGTTCTACAAAAATTCCGGGCCTCGTTGTTTCTGGCCCAACATAAACGCAGACGGGTTTCTCGGGTTTTCTCACATGGGCTCGTTTTTTCGGGGCTAACTTAAGATAGGATCGGCTTATCATTTACGGTGCTCTAAAGATCGATTTGAACAATACGGGTAATTGACATAAATTACTTCAACAATATTAGCTAAATCAACAAGCTAGAATTTAAACATTTCTACTTGCAAATTTATGCTACAATTAAAGAGCAAAGTCAAGAAGAAGACATTACCCGGACATGTGAATGCTTATGCCATACGTGGTTCCATGGTTCGGGCACCAATTCCGACGGTTCCCAACCGGGCCGGGGAGTCCATGCTCGCCGGGAAGACATCTCATGTGCCCGATTCGCCACGCATGGGTTGAGCAGGCGGATCCCTTACTTTCCTAACCATTGCTTCCTAACTAATGAATGAAGGATGAGAGGTGTAGTTGAGTAAGAAGTAGAAGTGAAGGGTGAGGTGTGAGATTAAAAGCATGAAGAGGCACCCCTTTTATAGGGAAATTGAATGCATACCCACCACACAAGTGGCCAAGCGGCGGGCCCCAGCAGCAAGATAATGGAGAGCATGCATTGGCCGGAAATCTATCCTAAAATCTATCCATGCATTGGCCAAAAGAAAAAAAGAAAAAAAAAAAAAAGAAGAGATAGCTGGCCCAAGAAACGAACCCAGACGGGTTCTGTGCAAAGTGCTGGCCCAGTTGAATTCGCAAACGGAAATGGGACATCTCAGACGGGCTCGTTCTCTTGTGAAGAGTCCAAATCGCCGGCCCAACGCAAAAACGCAGACGGGTTCTGTTGCCCAGCAAACCGGCCCAGTTCCGGAAAGAATGCAGACAGAACCAGCCCAACCCGTCTGCATTTTGAGCCCAATTTTGAGCCCTGCATACCGGCCCAATTTTGAGCCCAACTTACCTTGGCAGCTCATTTGAACTGGGACGGGTTCCTAGCGCACTCACCAGCCCAAGATAGGTCGCGAAATTGGGCCTTGCATTTGCAGTCCACTCGAACTTGGACGGGTTCTTGCAGCAGCCCAAGCTTGTAATCGAAAGCCAAAACGAGCCCAAGTTCGTGCTCTAGTTCAAGCCCAAAGCAATGGCAAATTTCAGCCCACTTCCGAGAGCTAAAGCACAATTGACGGGTAAATTCTCTAACTCGTTCTGATTTTCATATAAACTAATGCCCTCCTCCTCTGTTTTGCAGGACAATACACGAGATACGTCGATCGTCAGGCGGTTACAAAAGACGAACACACTTTTCAGCGGCCGTCATCGGGCCCTAACAATACATGACATCACCGCCGCCGCTAATACGCGACACTTCATCAACGGCCGGCCATCGCCCTAACAATACATGACATCAGCCGCCGCTAATACGCGACACTTCATCAACACGGCCGTCATCGCCCTAACAATACATGACATCAGCCGCCGCTAATACGCGACACTTCATCAAATGGCCGTCCATCGCCCTAACAATACATGACATCACCGTCCGGCTAATACGCGACACTTCATCAACGGCCGTCGCCATCGGGCCCTAACAATACATGACATCTGCCGTCGCCGTGCTATTACGCGACACTTCATCAACAGCGGCCGTCATCGGGCCCTAACAATACATGACATCAGCCGTCGCCGGGCTAGTACGCGACACTCCATCAACAACGGCCATCATCGGGCCTTCACAATGCGATGGCGGCCATCGTCGGGCCTTCACAATGCGACGAGGGCCAGCATCGGGCCTTCACAATGCGATAGCGGCCATCATCTGGCCGTCACACGCGCGATGGCGGCCATCATCGGCCTTCACAATGCGATGGCGCCATCGTCGGGCCTTTACACGCGGCGAGGCCATTGTCCGCCTTCACAATGCGACAAGGGCCATCATCGGGCCTTCACAATGCGATGAACATCGTATCGACATCGACGCAGGACCCAGCTTCCAAGCGTCAACCAGCTTCAGAACAGGCTTCTGATTCATATCCAAGATCATCAAGACTACTTTGATCATCGTTTTACTCAAACTCGATCAAAGTGGGGGCTATCTGTAGACGCTGAATTTTGTATCAGTATTTTAGTACTAGTTTTAAAAAATAAGCTAGCCGAATAGTTTAGTAGCATGCAAACCCATTTCTTTTCTAGCCCGAAAGCAAACAAAATAGCCCAGCAAATTACGGTCCAAACCGTCTGAGTTCTGGAAGGCCAAAAGCCTGCTTGAGCTGGGCAGGAACCCGTCTGGGTTCCTTGGGCCAAAGCCTGACTCAGCTCAGCAGGAACCCGTCTGGGTTCCTGGGCTGAGAGTAACGCGGCGACTAAGCCTAAAACCCTAAAACGCACCCCCTTGCCTCCCTCATTCCACTATAAATTAAACCCTTTTCTCCCTTCCATAAACACACCAGAATATACTAGGAGTATTGACACTAGTATATTCTCTCTCTTCTCTCCCCTTTGCATGCTACTTCACTAAAGGTTAGCGTAATTCTTGTATTAATGTATATAATGTAATTTTATTTTCTTTTTCTTTCGTTTCTTTGCATGACATTAATGATAAACTCGTGAAATTTATTCAGTTCCTCCCTCTTTTTCAATCTTTCGCTTTAATTTAATTCTAGTAGAGTCTATTCGTTTGAATAGGCGGGTTTGACGATTTTGATTGTCAAATTCGTAACCTTACCCCCGAATCCATCCTTGGGTTCGTAGGCCGGAGTCTATTTCTTTAACGGTTTGTTGTTTTTCTCCTAAAATTCAACTGGCGACTCTCTTCTGCACCTTGTTTTCTTCCTTTTCTTTTTTAGGGTTTCTATGACTTTTCTTTACGTTTATTCGAGAACCCAGACGGGTTCCTCACCTTTCTCTTTTCTTTTTTTTTCCTTTTGTTTTCCTTTTCGTGGGGTTTAACAGTCAAGAACCCGTCTTGGTTCCGCCACGAACCCAGACGGGTTCCTGGTTGTTTTTCCCTCCTTTTTGTTTCTTTTTTTCTTCTTTCCCTAAAGGTAAACCTCGAGTACTAAATCGTTTTTTAATCTGTTAACTCAAATTTATTCTTAAAAGTTCAACCTTATTTAAGGTTAAGCAATCCTAGTCGGCTCCCAATCATACTTTTAAGTAGCGCCGCGAAAAAGGTCATCGGCCGAATTTTTCGGGGTCTACACCAACAAAAGAGCAATGGACGAAAACGGATCCTCTGGAGGCAGAAACACTGAAGGCGGTAAAGAAAAAACACGGGAACGAATTGTTGTGCAGAGGACACATCCTACAAACCCTCTCTAACCGTCTGTACGAGTTGTATGTATCTGTCAAGTCACCAAGGCAGATCTGGAAAGCCCTTGAAGAGAAATACAACACAGAAAGAGAAGGTACTGACAAATTTATTATGATGAAGTACTTTGACTTTAAGATGTTAGATGATGTTCCCATTTTGGACCAAGTGCATGTTGCAGGTCCTTGTCAATAGACTTCATGATCTTCAAGTCACAATTTCAGAGTCACTTCAAGTAGGTGCCGATTATTGCAAAATTTCCAACCGCTTGGAATGACTACGGGAAGAAACTTCTGCATATGACAGAAGAATTCACTGTTGAGAAAAAACTCAAGCATCTCAGGATTGAGGAGGAAAATCGTGAAAGAGATGTCGTGTATTTAACGAACAGTTCAAAGGTGAATGTCGTGATAGAAGAAAAGTCTAACAAGAACAAGTCGCTCAAGGCAAAGAAGGACAAGTCCAATTTCAAAGGAAAGGGCACTAAGGGATCAAAGAAACATAATAGTCATTGTTACTATTGTAAGGGCAAGGGTCATTACATCAAGGATTGCAAGAAGATGAAGGTTGATCTTGCAGCAAAGAATGGAGATTCTTCCAAGGCTAACATGGTAGAGGAAAATATGAAGGACTTGATTGCCATGGTATCAAACCTTAATCTAAATATGATTACTGAGGTAAATATGGCTAACATAGGCAAGCCTTCTGGTTGGTGGTATGACACAGGTGCCTCTATTCATGTTTGTTATGGCAGGTCACAATTTAAAACTTATGAAGTTGTGGCAGATCGTGAGGTCCTCATGGGGAACAACACTCCGACCAAAGTCCTTGGATTAGGAACGGTAGAGTTGAACTTCACATCAGGGAGGAAACTCGCGTTGGTGAATGTCTTTCATGTTCCATATATGAGGAAGAATCTTGTTTCAGGAAATATTCTGAATAAGAAGGGATTTGTAGTTGTAGTAGGTTCAAATCAGATTGTTATTACTAAGAACATTGTGTTTGTTTGAAAAGGTTATGATTGTGAGGGCATGTTTAGACTAAGTCTGAATGAAATAAATGAAGTACCTAGTTCTGCTTATCTTGTTGATTCTTATTCAGTTTGGCATGCAAGGCTAGGTGTAAACACAATAAAAGTCAGTTCAATTCAGAACAATTTTCAGTGGTCTTGAGAAAGCTCCTCGCGGATCTGACAGTCCAGTGCAACTGAAAACCTCGCGGATTTGTCAGTTTAGTCCAACTTAAAATCTTGCGGATCTGTCAGTCCAGTCCAGCTTAAGATTTGGCGGATCTGTCAGTTCAGTCCAGCTGAAAATCTCGCGGATCTGCCAGATCAAGCCCAGTAGAAGTCCGCGGATCTGTCAGTCTAGCCCAAGCAGAATCTCACGGATTACCTTCTTTTTTTAATTGTCGCGGTTATTATTTCTGGTCATGTAACAACCCGGGAACAATCTCTTCTTAATACTTGTTAATTAGCGTGTTTAACCAAGATTAAAAATTAATTCACAGAATACTTAAGCGCGTGCTCTTTTATTTTATTAACCAGTGTACGTTTTTGCAGGACTTGAACAGCGCAACGATCGGCTTAAACCCTGCCCGGTTCAACTTCTTAGAATTTTTCTTCTCGACAATTTGCAAGATATTCTAGGTTGTTCAAATTCTTTTACCGGAACCTGTATTTATTTTTTTGGGTTCTCCTTCCTTTATCGATTTGGGGAATAAGTATGAGAAATTAGGAGATGGTATTTATCGTACGGTTTTAAAAATTTTTAGTAACTTGAGGAATTGTAAGTTGGGTGTACAAAGAAGGGAATTAAATCATAAAAAGGAAAATTGGGGTCTATTGTTGGGCCATTTGGCGGATTGAAAGGAGGAAAGGCGGGGAGGTTGGGTTTTTTTTATTTATTTATTCAGGATGTATGTAATAGTTAGGGAGGGAGGGTATTAGTTTCATTCAAAAACAACCTCAGCTCTCAAACACTTTGTGTCCCTTCCTCTCCCCTCACCTCACGCCCCCTCCCCCCTGTTTGCTCAGCACCCTTCCCTACGTTCCCCCGTGGAGTAGATTCCGGGAGAGGTATCATTCTTTTATCTATTATTAGTGACCTGGGGGTGTTAAAGGTCAGCTGGTAGTTTCCCTGGTCAAATGAACTGCCACTTCTAACACTCTCCACTAAGACCAGTTCCTCGTGGATTTGCTGAGATGAGGGGGGATGTGATGCCAGGGATAGCTACTGAAACTTTATATTATAAATAGGGAATCCTCGCGGATTTTGCAGGGTGAGAAAATTGGGGTGTAGGTGCACTTTTAGAAATTATCAACACAAAAAGTGAAACAACATTCACACACTTTTTTTTTACATAGAATCCTCGCGGATTTTGGAAGAACATCGTTGCCCATATTTGCGTGATACAAACTGGAGTCTGATCAAAGAAATCCTTGCGGATCCGCCAGGGTTTGGTAAATTTTCATTTCAGTGGGGGGTTTTTTTTTCTGATTTCTAATCATGTAGTTCTAACGCCTCGCCCACTGTAACTTTTTTTTCCTCTTTCATTTTATACATATCCATAGAACCAGGATGAGCACAAGGCCATAATAGTGCTATAATAATAAGGCTTCTTCCAATTAGGTATGGTACTGTATGAAGTGTCTCCGGTACAAACATTAAAAGATTTGGTTTAAGCTATCTGGCCACCAAATACTTTGTTATGACTTTGAAACACTCTCAATGCCTGAATTACTTATTGAACAGGTTCCCGGTATAGAATTTTGATTGATTTGACCAGACTCGAATTTTCGCCCACCCTGATTTTCAAGTTTTGCAATGATGATTTTTTTTAAAAAAAATTTTTGGAGCCCGAGGTTTATGCGCTTTAGATTTGGAGCTAATTGCGTGCATACTCTAATGTGATCGTTGAACATGATGTGTTCTTATCTAAATCTTATTTGCATGTATTTTGGTTAGGAATGACAATGAGTCAGGTTTGGATCAAGTCCACCCAGACTCAGATCCGCTTAAATTTTTTTGAATTCGGACCCAACCAAGATGCATTGAGTTCAAAACTTTTAAACCCAGACCCGTCTTAATAGGTCATGTCCGACCCATGCAGTATGAGTCGGGGCCAAGACCCACTGTCATCCATAATCTTGGCAAAGCTTTCGTAAATTTGGTGGCGTTGTTCAATCTTTTTTTTTTTTGTTTTTTGAGAGAAGAAGTTGTTCAATCTTATTTTTCTTCTTAGTTCGATATGTAGTAAAGTCCTTCCTTCATGGTCAATGAGTTGTTCAATCTTATTTGTCTTCATAGCTCGATATGTAGTGAAGTCCTTCCTTCATGTTCAATGAGTTCCACAACACATTCTCCTCCAAAAAAGTGGGATGGGTTGATACCAATCATTCATGAGAGTTAGGCAACCACTTGTCCCCCCATGCCTTCACACTTCTTCCATCATCAATACTCCACACATCGAATCCTTCCGAAGGAATTCCCTAACACGTAAAATGCTATGCATCATAAATGTTAAGGTCGACTCTATTAGAAAGATCTGACAATCGACTCTATTGGTAAGTTGACCTACGTATCCACTGGGACCCTTATCTCCGGGAGAGTCCAATGGGTCTATCAGCTCATAGAAAATGGGGGAAACTAAGCATGTAGATACCAACTGAGTTTATTAAGAGCTCATTAGTGATAATATCCTTCTTTTACAATCACCAATTAGTGAAAAAAACTTTGAAATAAATTCATGTTTTATAGATAAAGAGTCAAGTTCAAGACTATATTTTCTAAACTAATAATTTTTTACATTTATTAAATTCGTATAAAATAAATTAGTTACGTAATAATTCTATGTGTGGAAAATTGTTGAGAAAAAGTAAGAGAAAAATAATTAATTTTTGTTTATCATCGTCCTTATCATTTACTTTTTAAATCTATTTAATTATTTGTTCATGTTTATATTAGTTCATAGCTAATAATAACCCAATGATATTGTGATTTTGATACATATCTTGGTGAAAAAAGTACCTGAACAATTACTTGGGTAATGTGATGATGAAGGTTTTAAACTTCGCTGTACAAGTTTATGTAAATCAGTATAAAAAGTAGAAGATCGATATTGTTTGTTTGGGTAAGAAGGGGGAAGAATGCACATATATTATTGTCTATAAAGCTTTAGAACCTGGATAGAAACAATAGAAGGATCCCACAAAACCCAAATTCTGCTTCTTAATCTCACAGTAGCATTGTGAGCCAGTTCCCACCCTAGCCTAATTTTTTGTTTAACAACATCACAGTTCTCCAATGTCACTTTAGTCTCCAATAATCCCACTAAAAGACATTTATAAAAATCCAAGAAGATGAGCACACCCTCTTGTTTATTTGGGTCATTCAGACCCTTAACATTCTAAGATAAGAAACTATCCATGATCAACAAGAATCTGAGATCCCCCATCTAACATATTGTGGACAAAGTCCCCAAACTATCCATGATCAACAAGAAGGACCAGGTGTTTGTATTGGAGTATCAGGCCTATCAAGTTTGTTTACTGCAATTCGATAGATCCTTCCTAGAAGTTGCTCACGATACCCACTACATATTCTTCTACTTCTCTTGTTCCTTGCGGCAATCATCCATTTTGTGACCATACATTCCACACTTCTTACAAAAAATTGGTTTAGGACACACCCAAAGGTGGATTCGCTCCAAGGACACACCCAATTAATGAGGATCCAATCCCAATACGCAATTTCAGACACTACAATGCTACATGCATAGTCCCAATCTATTTTCTGGGTCATAACTCCATTAACCTCAATAGGTTATACAAAATGCAACTTCATACATGATCCCGAATAAGACTCACAATCCACTGTCGATTGAGAACTCATTGGAGATTTCAATCCAGTAAGAGACCCAGAATTGCTTCTCGGCACAGCTTCTTCAGCATCCCCAATTTCTATTTCATCCATCACACCATAAGTAAGTAAAAGTGGAGGAGAACTCATCAAATTAACTTCAACAATGGCACCATCAACCCGCGAATCTTCAGTAACCAAAATTGGCGCCAGAATTTGCTCATCGGAGACGGCCATATATATATATGGAATGTTAAGTTTTAACATATTAATATGACTAATGGTTAGAGAAATAAATGACAAAATATTGTAAGGAGTCATATATAACTACTATAGAATTAACATTTTCATCTTTCTAAATGTGTCGTCAGATTGCGGTCAAAATAGTTGGATTGTCACTAGGGGCGGATCCATGTGGGCAAGTGTGGTATCAATTGACACCACTAATTTTTTTTATAAAAAAAATCATTCAGGACAAAAAGGAATATATTATGGTTGAATATCAATTGACACATACACAACCACAAACATTTGCATAGCCTGCTGGTGTCCTTCCTTTGTGTGTATGAGGAATTGATGCAGATGCAAGGTTGTGGGTTCAATTCTTATTGGTAGTGTTTTCTACATGTTTTGTTCCTTTACTTATATAGGCGGAAGTTATATGCAGACAATTTTAAATTAACACAGGTTTAGGTTTTCTTGTTTGTTTCCGCCTAGCGCCCAAATGACAGGCGCAATAGAATGTCAGACGAGTTTTTAAATAATGTTGTTATTACTTATTTTGAGGACGATGTGTTTGGAAAAGTATTCAATGAGGTTATTATAGATCGTTTTCAAAAGATGCATGCTCGTCGATCGTTTTCAAAAGAATATCATTTTCAGCGGTTACTTTGATGTTTATGTATTAGCCTATCATGAATAGTTTATATTTTGACTTTTATTTTAGCGTTTATTTGTGATGTTCAATTTTTTTGAAGAAGAGTATTCTGACATCACTTACTCTAAATCCTAGATCTCCCACTGATTGTCATCCTACGACCAATTTTCAAAAGATTAAGCGGACCGCGAGTGAATTAAAAAAGCAGGGACCCTCCAGATAGCTTTCAAAAATGTGTGCCACCTCTCATCAATTTTTTGGTGACAATTAAGTGCGAATTGTAGAGACAAGGGCCATATGTGATATGTGACATCATGATTGTGAGATAATTGGATTATTAGTTTGGCCGACTCTAATACGATGTGGTATTACATCGACTAAAATCTTTTTGTTGGGATTATTCAACGTAATATAAGGGCAAAACTAATCCAATTATCTCACATGGAGACTAAGCAAGACTTATCAGGTTGAATCCCTTAATGGTGGGTAATTGACCAAGAAGGATGACCCAAAAATTCATTTGATAATTAAGGATGTGAAGCACTAAGAGAGCCTAATTTGTAATAAAAAATAGAAGATGTTTTTTTTTTTTTGTTTTAATTGCACCCCACCACCACCGAACGTCTGCCTACCACCCGGCGTCGAAAACCAACTCCGATCACTCCGAACACTGACAATCGACGCCCAGACCATCCCTATCCCTCTTGTCAAGCCCCCTAAACCCTCTAAAACTTCGGTGCGTCTTTCTGTCTTTCTTGGATGTCTGCAAGGGAAACCGTGGTTCCTCTTTGTAGATGTCCATGGATATCAACAAAGGCGAACTATGGTTTCCTTTTGTAGACATCCGGGAAAAATGCATCGGAGTGATTTTGAGGGACTCATGGGTAAGTGACCGAGGTGGTGGTTGCTGAGAGAAAACAAACACAAAGTCATCACTGGGCTCTAGCAATAGGAAGGAGTACATGAACAAGCCAAATCAGTTACCTTCAAACACAATCAGTCTAAATTAAAACTCTAGGACAGTACAATAAGAAGAATATCGACACAAAGATTTCCAATCGTGGCAATATCAGCATCCTTGACATTCACCCTCGAACTTACAAACGAGCCATTATTCCTAAAATTGGAGTAGTTGTTCAACACATAGATCTCGATTCCTCTACAATTGACCACCCTATTTTTCTTAGTTTGAATGAGTATGACATGTAGGGATGGCAATGGGGCGGGGAATCCCCGAACCCGTCGGGGCCCCGCCCCGCTCTAGGGAAAAATCCCCGTCCCCATTGGGGATGGGGACGGGGACGAGGACGATTTTCCAAAATCTGCTCGGGGACGGGGCGGGGATGGGGACAAAATTTTCCCCATCCCCGTCCCCATTTTCCCCACCGGGGTGAATTCCCCGTCCCCGTCCCCGTCCCCATCCCCGAATCCCCATCCCCGAAAATGTTAAAATTACCAAATAACTTTTATTCAAATTTAATATATATATTAATGGGAAGGACAAAGTAGTAATTTTTCAATTTATTCTCACTTGTTGATGTATTATTGTTTGATTTTGATGTATTATTACTTGAGCAAGTTAAATACGTTATATTTTGAACATGTTAAAAACCGGGTTCGATTAAAAACCGGATCCGATTAAAATTTAGTTAAATTTAGGATAGTTTTAAAAAATCCCCGTTGGGGATGGGGATGGGGCAAGAATCATTCCCCGAAGCGGGGATGAGGATGAGTTTTGGGAGCGGGGATGGGGACGGGGTTATACTCCCCTATCCCCGATCCGCCCCGTTGCCATCCCTAATGACAGGAAAGTGGTGGAAAGACCGCTAGGGTTTATGGGGAACAGAGAAAGCGAGGAAACAATTAGAAGGTACTAAGTATTTGGGAGATAGCAACTAAGTATGCATTCAGAAATTGAAATAGGGATAGGTAGAAGAAATAGAATTGATTAGCGAGAGATAATAAGGTAAAGTGTCTCATCAGTCTCCCCTAAGTCCCTCAAAATCACTTCGGCAATCATTTCTTGGACGTTTACAAAGGGAAACCATGATCCGTCTTTGTTATCCACGGATATCAAGAAAGGAAAACTATGGTTTCCCTTGCAAACATCCAGGAAAGACGGAAAGGCACACCGAAGTTTGAGAGGGTTTGGGGGGCTCGAAAAGAAGGATAGGGTGGTATGGGCATCGGTCTCCGGTGTTGCGAGTGGCTGGAGGTGGTTTCACAGCGCCGGGTGGTGGGCAGATGTTTGATAATGTGTGCTGGGGAAATTGAAAACCGGTTGTAGTGGGGTGGTGGTGTCGGGCAATTGAAATAAAAAAAAAGTTAATCTTCAATTTTTTTTATTACAAATTAGGCCCTCTTGGTTTTTCATATTCTTAATTGTCACATGTATCTTTGGGTCATAATTCTTGATCAATTACCAACCAATTAAACCAGCATTTCATTCATCAGTTCTATCACTTTATCCCAAGTGTTTTCTCTTAATTACACCACTTATCAATTTCTCTTATATTTCTCTGTGGAGGAGCACTACCATATTAATTAATTGTACACCCAAATGAATACTGAATTTATTTTCAAGGTTCACAAAAAAAAAAAAAGAACAATTTAAGTAGAATTCATATCTTTGGAATCTTATAATGATTCTCATGTGAATGGAGCACAAACCCTGGAGTTGAACACTTGCACAGTTTTTTGTGTGGTTGGTAAGGTGTGGACAAGATGCAGTCTGATGAAATTGTGAAAGTGCGTTAAAAAGTGCGGTAAAGTGTGGAATCATATGGTGGAATTTGTGGAAAGTGTGATTGATGTCGTAGGTGAGGAGAGGGTGTGAAAAATAGAGGAGAAAAGTGAGGAAATATATTGTTAATGATTGTGGTAAAGTGTGATATGATACGGTGAACTGTGGAAGAATATTGAATGGTATCGTGGGTTGTGGCACTGTACCGCACAAAAGAACAGGGCCTTATTTTAGACACGTTTGCATCAAGTACATACTACTCTAGTTCTTCCCCAATCCCCATCTAATAACTAGGCAAATATGATTAAATGTTGGTATGATTAATTATTCTTGTTGTCAGTAGTGCAGGAAGGGAAAAAAATAAAGGCTCGGTTTGAGTAGCTAATAACTTTTTAGGTAGCAGATAGTTGTTGGACTAGCGTATAGCTGATCTGTATTATTAGGTAGTTGATAGCGATTAAATCGTTATTTATAAATAATGTGTTCGGTACAATCATATGTTTGAGCATCTTATCAATGTCAAATGATCAAAAATGACACGACTGTTTATTGAAGGATAACTTGTAACGTCATGGCCTCTCTCGGGTCGCAAATACTAGCAATAACTGATTCAAGGATGTTACACTCTTTAACCAGACTTCAAGGATAATTGCTTCAAACATATTACCTAAAAATCATTTCAATCTTTTCAAACCATACTTTTACTATATCAAGGGTGTTACACAACCATTATTAGTATTATTATTTTACTTACCTTTCTTTTTCTTTCATTACCAACCTTACATTATCTTATTTAATCATATCACTCTATAGACTAGGGTCATAATAAACTTTCTAGTTTCATAAACAATTTATTGAATATTTTAAATATTTTACTAACAAATATTTTGATTTACCTCCGTCAGTTTAATTAGTGGCGGATCCAGGATTCATAGTCAGTGGAGTCAAAAATTAATTGGCTAAAAGAATACATTTAGCGGCACTGAAAAACTTTAATTTTCAGATCACTTTCTCATAAAATCTTTTTGTTTAAGTTTGGATGACAAAGAAAACGGTGAATGGATGAGTGTATTTGTGTATCTTGTTTTACTTAAAATTTTAGTTTTTTTTCAATGTTTTGGTCTTCGGAGCAAATGAGAATGGTGTTGATGACGATAAGGTTTTTTTTATATCCAAAGCAACGGTGCATATTCTAGGAACCGAAATTGTAATGATAGTTCAATAATTAAGTCAAACTTTGCAAAACAAAATCGAATAAAAAGAAAACAACTCCCTTATTTGCATCCATAAAGATTTGAACTCACAGCTTGTTGATAACATCCATACAAACAAACAACTAGACTAATTTCTTATGACATGTATGTTTTGGTTAACTTATATATAATATAAGCATTTTTCTTTTAGAATGGATTTTTTATGACAAAAATATAACATATTGGGTCGTGCAAACCCAGACCGTTGGAACAAGTATGTATATTGTTGTTTATCAATGCAGTTAACAAGTATATATATTAAATACAAATATTTTTTTTTCTAAAACAGAATTTTTTCTCGAAAATTTCAGTGAAGTCGCTTGACTCCACTGAATATATACTAAATCCGCCCTTGAGTTTAATGATATTAGAGATATTAAAATAGGTGATTGATCAGCATATTGATGATGAACCAGCTGAATGTGTCGCCCTACCCGCCTATTGTGTTGATAGTGGTTGTGGTTCCTTTTACGACACGAAATGTATATATAAGAAAAACGTTTGTGTACGTAGGGCTACGTTCTGTTGTTTTTTAAAGTGATGAATTTTTGTTTTTATGTAGCAAAACCAATAATAAGTATTAATATATCATAAGTGATATTAATAAATAAGTATAATTTTCATATTTAGTGTCTTTTTCATTCGTGTTACATGTTCCTTTGTCTATATTTATTTTTTTGTTTTGCTTTCTTATGATGTTTCGTTTAATATGTCCGATATATCTTAATTTAATAATAAAGGAAAACCTGAAATTAAAATAAAGATTAACGTAAAGGATTAATGAGGAATTAATTCAAATCGAAGAAAAAATCATCAATGATGCACTTTGTCAAATGATTACAACAATGTTTATCAAAGATTTCCATATAAGTCACAATATCTCCCAATTTCCCTAAAGTTACAACTTGATGACTCAATATTTACAAATGATACGCCTCACACAACTCCCTCAACGACACAAAAATTACATATCAATCTCATGTACGTGGTACCTAAAAATGAAACACTCAATTGCTTGAAATATAACATAAGCCTAACATTAGGTCCTGCTTATAGCCAAGGCAACACAATAATATCTAAGGTTAATAAGAGTTTCTTGGCGACCAAACACATTCGCTTTTTTTTTAAAAAAAAAGTTTGTGGATGGAAAAGTTAGGTTTTTCGTCTCATAAGATAACCCCTAACCGAATCATCTCTCAAAATGTTACAAAACTCTGTAGCATCTTGCAGAAACCAACACACCAAACACATCAAATTAAACACCAAGAATATCCTGCATCGTATCAGATGAGAAAAAAAATTAAAATGGGACAAGGAAATCTTGAAAATCGCTTCAGCATCACTTGACATGACCTGGGTCGCCAACGACATGATCTGTGTCATGGCAAAGACTCGTTTTCCCGCTCTTTGACATTGCTACACGACCCTAGTCAGCTCTGATTTCGTCCGTGTCGCCCTAATTGTGGTGCGATTAGATTTTTCCAAATTTATAATTTCAGCTCCACACATCAACCCAATAGAAAGATATACTAAATCCAATTTAAATGTGTTCAAATATGATTTTTAAAGTGATTTAAGTAAAATTCAAAATTAAAGAGAAGAAAAAGGATGACAAATCCATTTCCAGGAAAAGAAATCCATTCATTTACCTTTAATCTCAGCTTAATTTAGGGAGGCTAGTTCCATTCCAAAACTGCAGACAGAGAAGCTAGCATGCATCCCCCTGGCCCTTCTCCTTTCAAAGCTTAATCGACTCATGATGCAATTCAACCACGCATGCAATGATGTGATGATGAATACAAATTAATGAACCACGAAAACAAATTGAATATATTAATAATAGCACAATTCAAGTGAATTAAGCTAAGTATACCCAGGAAAAATCCATATATATTCTCCCTACAGATCTATGAGTGCCAAGGTAGCAATAACTCCAGCAATTAGGGCTAAAACCAGAGCAGAGTTTGTAGAGACAACATGGGGTGACGAGGAAGCATTTTTGTCACTGGTAGAGTCTAAAGCAACAGGGGTGGGACCCTCCTCATCCTCATCCTCAGCCGTGGGTGGTGCCAGCTCATCTTCATCATCTTCTGACGTCGGCGGTGTTGGAAACTCGTCTACCTGTGGCGGCGGAAAGTAGTCGTCATCTATTTCGTCATCATTCCCCAGTGATGACGCGGGCGACGGTGGGTCCTCCTCCGACAATGCTGGCGGCGCTGGTGCAGGTTGAAACACCGGCGTTCTGGACCTGAGTGGGTCAGGCGGCGAGGTCAACGTGTCTTCTTCCGGCGGCGTCGGAACGAATACCGAAGACGGAGTTGCGGGCCTTATTTCAGGAGGCGGCGGGGGGAATATGTCTTCTTCAGGCGGCGGAGGTGTCTGCGACGGAGGCTTGAACACCGGAGACGCAGTAAACGACATTGTGGGGGCAGGTGGTGGGGTGATTGTCACTTCTTCTTGTGGCGGCTGTCGAGGAACAGGTTCAGCTGTCTGTGGGATGAACTGCTCTGGCGGCTCTAGTTCGGGTGAGGGGGACATCTGGAAGGGCCTCGTGAACATGTCCATGAAACTCATCCGCGGTGGGTCCCGCGTCGGTGTTGGTGTTGGTGCTGGTGATGGTGCTGGCCCGGGTCCTGGTGCCGGCGCAGGTGCGGGCCCACGTGACTGTGCATCGGCAAAGCAGATAATAACTGCCAGTATTGATGATGTCACCATGAGCCAGTTCATCATATTTCCCCTTGTAATCTTCATCTCTTATGTTATTGTTGGATTTCTTTGCTGCTTCAGCACGTACGTAATACTGTTATATAGGATCCGCGCCATGCCAACTTGTCTATACTAAAAGAATAAAAACACAGAATCTCAACCAGGACTATTTCGTACATTACATAAAACCACGAATGTACTTACACGATCGATCAGTTCTGGTTCTCCACTATGAACAGACCTTTTCAGTTCTGTCTGACAAATTACAGCGGCTTATTCCGTACACTACCATATAGTACTACAAGTATACGGAGATAATTAGTCAGTACTGGTTCTCCACTATGAAGAGACTGGTAAATAAATCATATATGCTCTGTCATGAACTGTGATTGCCAATTTGCCATTGTTAATTTTATTTATTTGTTCAATTGGACGAGTAAATGACTTTTTTAAACGTAAGAATTAGTAGTGTTGCCTAAATTATGGATCAAGTTGCGTGATTACTTGATGACCTCACCTGATAATTAATAAGTTGAATTCTCAAACCTGTGTAAATTAAGATTGCCTGCTCGAATAGTATGAAGGATCACATTTGGCCTCAGCTGGACAAGGGAGAGCATATTATATTATTGTCAGCTTAGAAGACAGACCCTGATGAATAAAAGGTCAAATTTTGCAGAAAGTTGCAGGATGAAGGATCAAAGGACATACTGATCTTACAACTACATGGACGTAATAATCTTACAACCCCCCCCCCCCCCCCAACACACACACAAAAAAAAAAAAAAAAGCTTAGGAACATCAGAACACAATCTTCTTCTATGATTCAGATGGACAATCTAAACTGTTTTAGTTGGTCTGTTTATGACGTCAGTTTGTTGATCCCCTTCTTAATTGGTTGGTTTGTTTATCAGTTTGATGTCAAATCAACCTTTAGGAATAGAGAATTGGACGAAGAAGTGTAGGTTGCTTAGTCTAAAGGGTTCGTAATTGAAGGAGAAGAAGGTAAGGTTTACATACTCAAAAAGGCTTTATATGGCCTCAAATAGGCTCCACGATCATGGTACAGTGAATTGATTCTTATTTCAAGAGCATGGATTTGAAAATAGTCAGAACGAGCCTACTCAATCTTTACATTAAAAGGCACGGTACTTCTGATTTCTCATTGTATGTCTATATGTTAATGATATGATTTGTATGTGGTCCTGTGAGTATGTTGTGCAAGAATTTAAGTCCTATATGGAGAAAAATAATCGAAATGTCATACTTGGGTTTGTTGCATAATGTTTTTGGGCTTTAGGTTAGTCAGATGTAGTGCTGGTAAAATTTCGTCCGACCCGAATTACCCAAATTGTCCGGTCCGGAAAGAACCGGGTCTGGACATAGAATTTTCGTCCGAATTTTGACATTGACCGAATATTCGTACATAAAATTTCTCTTTTTTCCATTGACCGAACACGTTTTTTGCTTCGTCCGAATTGTTCGACCCGAAATAAAACCGGGTCAAAACATGAATTTCTCGTCCAAATTTTGACATTTTCCGAATTTACCCGAACCCGAATTTTTCCCAGCACTAGTAAGATGGAAGATGAGATTTTTATTCATTCGCAAAAGAAGTATGTTGTTGATTTGTTGAGAAAACTCAACATGTTGAATTGTAACTCTATGCTTACACCCATGAATATGAATGACAAGCTTACAGTTAGTGATAGCACAATCATGAATGGCAGATGCAAAGCAGTTTAGGGGCATTGTTGGTGGTTTGAATTATCTATGTCATACCAGGCCTGACATTACATTTTTTGTAAGTGTGATGTCAAGATCATGCACAACCCATCAACACATCATTTGGGAGCAGCCAACGAATTATTCGCTATGTTGTTGCTGGAACACTTAATTTTGGAGTTTGGTACTCGAGGGTATCAAAATTCAAGCTGTTTGAAGGATCGAAGGGGTACTTCTAGGTGCCTATTCCCACTCGTGTCTAGTCGCTATTTCGTGGCCTTCAAAGAAACAAGACATACTAGCTTTGTCTTCTTCAGAAGCATAATATGTTGCAGTTACGAGTGCTTCCTGTCATGTTGTTTGGTTGCGAAGGTTGTTGGCTAACTTCCTTCACTATCAAGAAGGTGCTACAAAGATGTTTTGTGACAACAAAGCTATAATTTCCATGACTAAGAATCCAACTTTTCATAGTCATACAAAACACATTGACATCCGATGCTATTTTATTCAAAAGTTAGTTGCATATGGAGATGTAAATCTGACTTAATGTAACACAAACAAGTAAGTTGCTAAAATTCTCACAAAAATCGCTTCCGTGAGCCAATCATGAATTCTTCAGATTGAAGATGGGTGTCACAAGTTTTGAAGCAAAAGGGAATGTTGATTAATTGCTTCAAAAAAATTAGTTTGCTTAACTTTAAGAACTTTTTATTAGCAAGTATGCTTTCCCTTTTTTTAGTTCAGAAAAATCTAGGTTGTTGTCACTTTCTTATCTTTAGTTTCTGATTTTTAGGAGTTTTACATTCAATTGTTTCTATAAATTAACCTTGATTCAATGAGAATTAGAACAATAATACAAAAAATGGTGAAATTCCACACCAAATAGTCATAGCTACAGTAAGATGACGTATTTAGAACTAGAAAACCAAATCATGACCAAAGAAACAACATAGGAAAACAAACAGCGCTATAAGAGCTACTTTTTTAAATGAAAATGATTAGTATGACAATAACCATTTTTTAAAATGGAAAGAAAAACCAAAAGCCTCTATTTTGCAACCTAGACTAAAATCAATGCCTCCTAACAAACATACACTCTAATAACAGAAGAATTAACAATTTTGCAGAAACTGATGTTGCAGGGCCAAATAACGAAATTATACTAATGCATAGTTGGAACATATACATGATAAAACTCCAACCTAGATCCCAAATAATAATTTTAAAAAAAAAGCGTCAAAGAAAATAAAATATGGCAACAAATAATACTAACATGAACATAAAGGAAAGACGAATACCTTTGTGCTCCTACGACACGTCAAATCCAATCGCATGCAAGAGCCCTAAATGAAACTAAGAAGAAATTCACATATTACCTAGATTCACACTAATAACACCAAATTGACATCAATAAAAGTTTATTATCTAAAAACACTAATTTCAATTTCAATACAATTGAAATGTTCTTACCTCTTAAACTGATCTTGAATTTGATGATCGAACAATCTGACTAAGATGCAACTTAAAACCCAAATGAAACTTTCAACAAATTCAATTATTTGTATTCCCATATACAAACTCAAAGTTCAAAATACTGTCCTTTTAATTCTATGAAAATTTTATGAAAAATGGAGGATCACCTGGAATTGCACCTTCGTAGTATATTAGCATGATTGAATTCGTACTTCAGACTTTCAATAACACCCGCGAGGAATGGATGAGACAGAGACTGAGATTAGAGAGAATCGGAGAGACGATGCGAAGAGAGGTTTCCTGGTTTTTTCACTTTCTTGCGAGGATGAGACACTGTTGACACAGAAAGGGAGAACACTAATGATAATGACATAAATAGAAATGAGTATTTCAAGGCAAGGACATAGATGGGAAGTAACATTTGTGACATACTTCGTTCTTAGATTCTTTTAATAAGGTTGTAGATATCACTTCTTTCCCAACATCATTTAGTTGCCAACAACGCTTAATATATAGCTTTGTTCTTTGGATTGGATAAAATGAAGTTTGGATGGATTAGTTGGATCGGATTGGATTGGATTGAATAAGTTATAATACTTTTTTGGGGAATTATGTTTTTAGAGAGAAAACTTTTTTGAGGAATTATGTAAAGTTGGATTAGATTGGATTGGATTGAAAAGAATTACCAATCCAAAGAACCGAGCCAAGTTGTCACAAGGGAAAAGGCAAACCGAATCAAACCACCGATCCATGGGTTAAAAGTGTTATATACTTAATTTATTTTATGTTGTTTTTCACCAAATTTCTCCTATCATATAATCTTAGTATTTTTCTTGCTTTATTCCATCTCCTAGCCTATATTACCTGGATTCATTGGTCCGACATGATAAAAATTATGAACACGAGGACAAAGTATTCAAGGATTTGATACGGAAGGCGAAACACGACCTGTAAATTGCATAATATATATTTAATTATATTAGAAGTGAAATATTGTAAACTTTTTAAAGGCATCCTCAAAAATTATAGACCTAGAGACACTTTAGTCTAAATTGATTTAACTTGGAGAATGTATTCAACCCAATTTTTAAAAAGCCCAAACAAATTGCTTCCACTTTAGTTTGAAAATAATCAAAATAAAAAAGACGAAATGACCCAACAAAAAACTCTATATACGTTATAGTGGTTGGTAATACACATATTTTTAATAGTAATTGGAAAAGGTGGTCTCTACAACAAATGGTCACCAGAAAGTCTTCTCTGGCACCACTGCCATGGCTGCTGCCCTAGTTGTAGGATTTGTTCACCACTTTCATGAGGAGTTTCTCGGTTTCTATCATTTCCCACTGTTAGAGTATAAAATCATTCCTGGGGCTTCAACCATCAGCTTAAGCTTTTGGTTGAGATGGTTTCACATGGTATCAGAGCCAGACCAATAAACAAGAGGTCTTAGGTTCGAATCTCAGTACCCCCATATTTAATTGCGCAAGGTAAAGAGGGCCTTTGCAGCATCCACGCTTCAAGCCCAAAGGCCATTCGCGTGAGGGGGCGTGTTAGAATATAAAATCATTCTTTGGAGCTTCAACCATCAGCTTAAGCTTTTGGTTGAGGTGGTTTCACATCCACTAGCAGCCAACTTTCTACCCCCATGTCTGGCCAACCTCAGCGTGTCAGACTTGTGTCTCATGTCAGGATCCGTTAGGTCGTGCCGACCGGTACGGCAGCTCTCACAGGCGAGTCCAGATATCGTAGCTAATAAGTCAAAACCAAGCAAGTGGTGGAAAGATAGTGCAAAAATGGTGAAAATGGAAAAGCAAAACCTAAGCTTTTTAAGTGAAAAAGCATGGTTGGATGTCGGTTAAGTACTATACGAAGCCATCTAGGCTATTCGAGCATTCATTTCCACAATCACAATATGCATCTTGCCACGAGCTTTTGTGAACCATCGCCATGCTTTTAGAGTATGATCATGATTTTCCATTCCTCCAATGGTGACAATTATAAGACTTTCATTAGTTGATCTAGTGTTTTAAATTTGTTAATTAATTGATTGTTTGGATTTTGAATTAGCATAATTCGAATTTGCCTCGCAAAATACTGACCACTGACCGACTCGGACATTTAAAAAAAATACATTATTGTCACTAAAAGTTCGTTCAAATTTAAAAATCAATCTATCGATAATCGATCATTATTCGATTTAAATTGAGCCAGGTCTAGGAAAAGAAACCAGGGTTCAGATTGTCCAAATTTTGAGAGAAAATCCGGGTTCGATCATTTTAGACAATTGGACTATGTCCTGACCTGATTTGTGAGTGAACATGGGTGGGCTCTTAATTACCTTTATGTCCAATAAAATATGGACATAGGACAATTCGGACGTCACTCAATCAGACATTATTCGGTCATTCCAACACTAAATGTATGAGGTTGCCTTTATATATAATTCGGACACGGGACATTCGGACACGGGACATTCGGGTACGAGTTCGATCTCAATGTCTGAATTACATATTAAACAGGTTACCGGTAATAGAATTTTGATTGATTTGGCCGGACTTGAATTTTCGCCCGCCCTGATTTTCAACTTTCGCAATGATGAATATAATTTTTGAATTTTTGGAGCCCAAGGTTTATGCGCTTTAGATTTGGAGCTAGCTGCGTGCATAATCCTGCAGTGTGATCGTGATGAACATGATGTGTTTTTAGCTCAATCTTAGTCGCATGTATTTTGGTTAGGAATGACAATGAGTCGGGTTTGGATCAGGTCGACCCAAACTCAGATCCGCTTAACTTTTTTCGGATCCAAACCCATCTTAATAGGTCGGGTTTGACTCAGTTTGGGTCAGGGACAAGACCCACTGTCATCCATAATCTTGGTGAAGCTATAGTAAATTTGGGGAAGTTGTTCAATCTTGTTTGTCTTCTTAGCTCGATAAGTAGTAAAGTCCTTCCTTCATGGTCAATGAGTTCAACAACACATGCATGCATTCTCATCCAAAAAAGTGGGTTGGGTCGATACCAATCATTCATGAGTGTTAGGCAACCACTTGTTTCCCCATACCTTCACACTTCATCCATCATCAATACTCCCCACATCGAATCCTTCCCAAGGAATTCCCTAACACGTAAAATGCTAAGCATCATAAATATTAAGGTCTACTCTACGGACCCATGCCGAAAAAATAAAATTTATACGTAGAGTTGTTAGATAAAAATAAACATATATATATATATATATATATATATATATATATATATATATATATATATATATGTTAACTGAATGTCATAAAAGCTGGTTTTTTTTTAGTTATTCTCTATAAATATGGGAAATTCTAAATAGTAGACACCAACTATTATCTATTCCAAGTTGTCAACACCTTTTTAACATATTTCAAATTGTATGCTGAATTAGCAAACAATTCCATCCCGTACACCTTGCTTCAACTATAATTAGGGATAGCAAAAAAAACGAAATAAAATTTTGAGTTGAGCAATATGCAAACTTTTTGCGCCTATATTTGGTGTTTGGATACTACTTATTTAAATTGTTTTAGACTTAGGGTGTGTTTGGTTGGCCGGAAAATCATTTTCTGAAAAATGATTTTCCCATTTTCCGGTGTTTGGTGACCGGAAAATAGAGAAAATCATTATGATTTTCCCCCACCTATTTGTAACTTGTTTTCTTAAGTCAGACCCAAAAAAAATCATTTTCCCGGTCCATTTTCCAGCTCCATTTTCCCTGTCTATTACCATTGTCCCGATCCAATTAGCATTTTCTAGTCCAGTTGTCCCAACGCTAGGGTTAGCGTTCCTCGCAGGCAGTCATTCTCATCTTTCTCATTCTCTCTCTGAAGCTTTGATCCTTTCCATGGCAGATTAGGGTTTAATTCGAACCTTGTTGTTTCTCTCCATGGCATATTCGAATCTTACAGCCGAAAGCTTCCTCCAGTAGTTGAGACTCCACCACCCATTCACTGTTGCCCGACCCTTCTCTCTCCCAGGGCGGCGTGACCTCCTCCGCCACCGTCCTCCGCCGTCCATTCTCACCACCACCACCGATTCTCCCTCCATTAATCCCGACGACCTCCGGCCACATTCTGAACCTCGCTTCAGCTCTCTTCTTTTCACTTCTTGTACTCAATTTCTTCCGAGAACAAAGAAAAAGAAGATCGAGAAAGAAATGAGGACTCCGGCGCCGGAAAACGGTCATCTCCTGGAGATCTCCCTGATCTTCGCCCAAGGCCTCAAGCCTCCCACCGCCACCCTCTGCCGCCTGCAGACGTATGTCGTCGCCTGGGTGGACTCCTCCGCCAAGCTCCGGTCACGAATAGACCGCGTCGGCGGCCCAAACCCTACCTGGAACGACAAGTACATCTTCCGCGTGGATGTAATGACTCAAATGACATGGACAAGTTTTGTAATCCTTTAACCATTTTCCTTATTGCATTTTCCTCATTGCCAAACATGTGAAAATCATTTTTGAAGAAAATTATTTTCCTATGTCCCAAACAGGTGAAAATGGTTTCCCAAGAAAATAATTTTTCTTTGTGCCAAACACTTAAAGAATTTTTTTTTATATATAATAAGTTCCAAGTTATCAATTGAAAATCCATTTCTAGGAAAATTATTTTCCAAAGAAAACCATTTTCCTATAAGATCATTTTCCTTTGCACCAAACACACCCTTAGTGTAATAATCAAATTTTCTTCTATGATAATTTCAAGATTATTAATATATTTTGCCAAATATTAACATTAGACATCGCGCGAATGCACATGCACAAATTAGTACTATGTAATTTAAAAGTAAACTTTTTTTAATATTTATTAAAACTTATTTTGGCCTTGTTCTTTGGTTAAGTAGGATATAACTCTCCCAACCTATTCTAACTTATCCAAACTTATCCAAACATATCCAAACTTATAACAATTTCCCAAAAAAACATCCACTCTAAATACACAATTTCCGAAAAAGAATTATAACTTATCATAACTTATCCCAACTTATCCTAACTTATTTTAACTTATCCATCTAAACCTAAAAATAATCTAACCAAAGAACAAGACCTTTATTTAACAAATCAACAAATCTTACGTACCCTTAATCCTATTCACATTGTTGTTCTAGCAGTACTCATTATACCTTCGACCAGCACCAGCTCCACCTATGACAATCTCAACAAGTGATCATGTCTTTCACTAACAAGTAACAAGTGATCATGTCTTTCATCAACTCATATTATGAAGGGGTCCCCATGTTCATTAATATCTTTGTAACGTGTCATAATTTTGGTAGCATAGACGAATATTACTGTATTTTTTTCCTCAATTATTTTTCAAAGTTTAAAAAGATCAAAAGTTCATATCATATAGGCTTCATAAATCAACAAAATAATGGCAAAGCAATAATAAACAAACAAACATGATCATAAAACTCAAACACTAGAACAAATCCTGCAAGACTTCAAGTTAACCTACTTCCAATTGTACAATTGGAAGTTTACATTAGTTTTTTTTCTTTTATCATTCAAAGTTTGAAGAGGCCGAAGAGCTCATAACAGTATGACAACTATAAAATCCAACGAGGAACATCATAGCATAGACAGCTAAAAATCATAAATCAGAATTAATTCTTTGTATGTTTCTCTCTCTTCATCATTTATCTAGGGTTCTCTTCTTCTTTTTTATTTTATTTTATTAGTTTAAGTCTGTCGAAATCAACTTCTTAATGTACTCATATGCATGGAGGGAAGATTGCCTATATCTAGACTCTCATAGACCTCGCATTAGTAGAACTAGATTGAGGAACGTTATGATATTTTATCTCTTTGTCATTTCTCCTCCAACAAGTTCGTAGAAGTCTTATACATTATCCTCACCAATGAAACCAATACTACAATTAAACTTTGTCATTTTACGTGACATCTCCTCCAAACTAAGAAGCTTTAATTTTCTTGTGGATTTGAATTGTATGACATAAGCAGTTGGATCACTGGATTTGATGTATATTAGATTATTAGGTGAAATTAATTAAGGGTATGTCCAATTGTCCACTGAAAGCTTGTACGTATGGCTTCATTTAATACCCTTTCCTTGATGATCCCCAACTAACCAGCCAACCAACCATTTCTGGCCCGTTCAAAGTCCAAGCGTAGCTATTTGCCAAATGGTCCATCTCCCATCAACCACATTCACCCAAAATTAAAGGCACCCTCTATAAATAACTACTTAACTCATCTTCCTTCTCATACCATCTCACATCCCAATTCTTGTTTGCCAAAAAAAAAATAAAAAATTCCCAATTCCATCCTAATGCCATTATTATTTTATTTTGAGGTGTTTGGTACCAGCCTTTTAGACAGTTTTTACTTTTTTTTGGACACTCTTAATTTTTATATCAAGATTAAAAGCTATCTAACATGTTTGATAAATAGTTTTTCATATAAGTTTTTTGAATCTAAGATGTTAATTTTCAAAAAACAACTTAAAGAAGCTTTTTGAGGCAGATTTTCACAAACAACTAATTTACTAAACACATTTCGTACAATCAACTAACTCAACTAGTTAAAGTCAAACAATTAATCTAAATAGCTAACAGCTACCATTTAACAGTTAAAAGCAACCAACTAATAGCTAGGGGTGTCCAAAACCGGTAAATCGCAATTTGGGTTAACCGCATTTCAGTTTATGGATTTTATAAACCTAAACCTAAACCGCTTTGTGCGGTTAACTGGTTTGCGATTAACCGCTTTTGGAAATTAGAAACCGAAACCACCGGTTAACCGCATTGATAACATGGTTAACCGCTTTCTGGGTTCGGTTTATGGTTAACTGCAGTTAACCGTCGGTTCCTATAAATTTAAAGTAATAAGTAAGGAAGAAAAATTAACATTTTGCTTTAAAATTTCAAAATTTGCAACTAAACTAATCAAGACCGGTTAACCGTTTCACAAAAATGCAAAATCGAAACCTAAACCGCTTAAACCGATTTGGTTAACTTAAACCGCAATTTTCAAAAATTCCAAATGGTTAACCACTTTTTACCTATTTGGTTTATGCGGTTTTACAATTTACTACCTCCGTCCCTAAATAATTGTCCATTTGACTAAATTTTGACCGTCGATTACTCACAAATTACAATGAGTTACAATATAAAATTAATATCATTATAATTTTTAATATGATATCTTTTTAATGGTGATAATTTCATATCGTAATTCATTGTAATTTGTAAGTAATCAATGGTCAAAGTTTAATCAAATGGACAATAATTTAGGAACGGAGGTAGTAGTTTCTAATTTTGATTTTTGTTGGGCACCCCCTGCTAAGAGCGGGTCGCAAAACAACGCCTTTGTTTTGGTCCGAGACCATTAAATTTCTTACCTTCCCCTTCATTATTTCCCTAGAACCGTACACAACTCGCTCTCTTTTCTCTCCTCTTTATAACCACATCCAACTTCCCAAACAGAAGAGTGGGAGAATTCAGCTCAAAGATACCAAAAAACACACATACTCCTCATCTTCTACTTCCACCCATTACAAGTTTTTTCATTTTTTTTTTTAATTAAAGAGATCAAAGAGGTATATATATTTGGAAATGGTGTGGTTCTGCTTCTTGGTTGACCAGCAACGGCTAGTTCAAAGCAGCAAGCCGGCGGCCGGACTCTGTGCTCGGTGCGGCGGCGGCGCAAGTGTTGCCGACATGAAAACAGCCACCAGATTCTGCCATGTCCCATTTTATTGGAGATCTTGGAGAGCAATTATTTGCACCTTTTGTGGAGCCACCCTCAAATCTTACCGTTAGATTATGTTATCCATTTCTTTTCTTCTTTCTTCTTTTGTTTTTTCTATTTTTTATTTTTTTCTATGTGACAATTAAGTGCGAAATGTAGTGACATAAGGGCCATATGTGACAATGTATGTTGTGACATCATGGTTTCTAAATGTAACATAACAAGAATGCATGGAACTATATATATTCCTCAGCTTCAGCTTGAACAGTAGTGTAAATACAAGGGATTTGAACGACTTTGGTTTGTTGTATATGGATGAATAACAAACTATGGTAATGATCGAAGCAAGGAAAACTGTGAAAACAATTGTTTTTGTTCCGATTATTGAGAGTCAAAAGACTTAAAAATTCATAAAATACATAGCAAAAACATTATTGCATATTTAAAAGTGCATGGTACACTTTGAAGTATATATCTATGTCTTCCACTAATTTAAATTCTAAGAAGCAAATCTATAAATATTTATTATAAAATTTCCATAAATTTATGAACATTATTGCATAGTTCATTGCATATTGAATTTATCAATCTGTTATGAAAATTCATCACATGAAAATTTTATCTGTTTTAATTGCATACAAGAAATTAAATCTAGATATGTCTTCATGATATTTGGTATAATTTGGAGTATAAAAAGAGAATAGTAAGCAACTTCAATTAGAAAAGTGCACGAGGGGGGACCTGTATATGCAGAGTCTTAACTCTTAAGCGACAATGAACTCTTTGATGTAAATATGTAATTGTCAATAATTCAATGAGTGTCAAATTAAACAGGGGTTTTTAGGGGTATTTATATTCTGCATCCTTAGTTTTCAATATTAATTTTTTAGACCTTAAAGTTTGTAGATTGAATAAAAAAGGACCTTAAAGTTTGTGGGCTAAAGAAAAAGGCCTCTATCTCATCCATTATTTTCCTCCCATGTTTGAATTTATCCCCCGATTGACGTCAAACTTCAGGACTATAGCTAAAACTAATATTGAAGCTATAATACACCTCTCTTATTCATGTTAGGGCTACTTAGACCCCTGAATACATGGTTTTAAGTAACTCCAATATGAATAAAAGAGGTTTATTATAACTTTAATATCGGTTTTAACCTTAGTCTTGAAGTCTAATGCCAATCGGGAGAGAAATTCAAATATAGAAAGAAAAAGAAAAATGGGAAACGGACTTTTTTTCACCTTAGAAACTTTGGGGTCCTTTTTTTCCATCATCCAAATTTTAGGATCTAAAAAGTTAAAGTTGAAAACCAAGGGTTCAGAATATAAATACCCCTAAAATTCGGGGTCCAAAATGCAAAAAAAACCCAATTAAACAGAGTAATACAGCTATCAAGAGAGGATAACCTTGGCATAAATGTGAATTAATTGTTACACTAACTATTTGTCTATCACACTTATTGCATGCAAGACTTGTCAGTTCCAACAATATAATTCAGTACAACTAAAATTATTGCGTACAGGAAATGATAAAGATGACAGAAAACACAGATAGTTTGCCCGTGCAAACTATTGGAAAGGCTGTTTGTGGAAGAAAAATATCTAATAGGTATGCAAGCTGAAACTAAGTTCTGGAAATGCAGAGAGAACTCATTGAGTAGAAGCATATATTCTCAGAAGTCAGAACATAACGTTGGTATCGAAATTAGAGGTTTATTTTTCTTACTCAATGTTCAAATCCTAAAGTGTGTGTCTATTAGTTTCATGCAATGTTGTTAAAATCGGTATCCTAACTTGATATTATGGAGAAGTTAGGATCGGAAATTAGTTCATGTAGGATCCCAGATCGTGTGTAAATAGTAGAATCATATCGAGGATTTTGGACCATAAAATCGTAGGATCGTAAATCAGGATCGAGATTTTAATAACTATGGTTTTATGAGAAAGAATTTTTTCAAAGAAAACTTTTCAAAAACTTTCTCTAACGCTCCTTGGGAAATAGTTTATTAAGCTTGTGAAAAAAATAATGCTCTCACATCAAACTTTCCAATTCATTAGAGACAACTTAACATAAAAAAAGCTTGTCTAACTTCAAAATTGAGTAACTTTCCCAATCAAATGCTCCCTTAGTGGATATTGTGGTACTCGTACACTCTATATGGATCTATTTTCAAGATAGGTATCTATTAAACCTAGTTAAGTAGTTGTGGAACCCTTCCTAGTTGTAAATGTTGGGACTCACCCATGAGTAAAAATGTCCGACGTCGAAAAAGTAAAAAGAAAGGATATGGTATCTAAGTCAAGTGGACTACTCCTCTTAACATGAATTGGTTTTAAGACGGAACCTCACTTAACTTGTGTACCATGAATCTTGGTTGAAGTGGGCTCCCGCCTTGGATCTCCCCAACATTAAAAATATGTTAAGTACAATAGCAATTAGGAATGAGAATGGATGCATGCAGAACAGGGTTTGATTGTTATTCATTGTCCTTAGGTGGAAGGCATATTGAAAATTGAAGATTTCGGATGCCATTCTCATCGAAAAATAATTGTTGTAGGAGATTAAGTTATTGAAATCTTTGGTTTAAGAATGCTTATTATAGAGCAAAATATTGTTTTAAATTTTCTAAATAGCGGATTAAATGTTTTCAACAGATGAGATTGATTTAATTAGAGTATCATTTACATTCGTCGGGGAATATAACTAAACTAAGGAATGCTAAAACCTTTATCATTGGTAATTAATCATAATTATTAAAAAGAATTGGGGAAAAAAATTCTTGTAAATAGTAACTTGAGGAAAAAAAAAAAAGAAAAATGTCTTAGATAGGGTTAGACTGTTACAGTATAAAACCATCATTGGGCATAAAACTATTAGCTTAAGTTTTTAGTTGAGATGACTCTATATGGTATCAGAGTCAGATTGGATAAGAAGTCTCAGATTCAAATCTCAACACCCCTGAAGAACCCCTTTTGAGAACAGAGCAAAGGACGTTCACTCACCGCACGACAAGGACGTCTTCGACAAATACCCTGAAGGACATTGACACTGCTCAACAGGTTTTGAAGTGAAAGACAAATGACAACACTTAATCAGGGAAGTTGTTCTTTTTGGCAAGAATATGTTTTTCCCTTTATTATCGTCTAAACTAAACTAATGGATTTCATGTTCTATTTTGCAGATAAAATCAAGGAAGAAAATGGAAGGAACTCTCAGAAGATCTCACCGAAAAAAGGAAGGAAAACTGCAAATCAACTGAGAAAGGAAATCGGAGCAAAATGTAAGTTTTCAACGGATACAAGATCAAGCACAGCGCTTTAAATAGACACACTCAAGACGAAGAAAGGCAACGATTCCACGGAAGAAATCGGGTGTTCAAAATAGAAATAGAGTTTTCTGTTTTGGTGTTCTTGAGAGATTTGGTGTTGTGAGTAGCTTGAGTGAAATCAATCCTTAACGGATCTAGGATTGATTGTTGCTTGTGTAGTCGTATCCTAGACGGAATTAGGATCGACTGTGTTTGAACACCAAAGTTTGAATTTGGTGTGTGTTAGTTTCCCATAAATAAGAAGCGTCCTTGTAAGGCACTTGGTTCATTGTAAAACCTAAGGACATTCATCCTAGGTTTATCACATTCTGTTTGCAATAAAGGAGGTTATTCAGTTTATATATTCTGTCCTTTATTCATTCTATTTCTGCTTTGTGTGAAGGAAATTCTCAGTCTGTTTAGACTGAGAACCTAACGTCCTTGCTAAATTGTGATTTGTGCAGAAAAAGTCAGTAACCCTATTCACCCCCCCCCCCCCTCTAGGGTTCTTTCAATTGGTATCAGAGTCTGGTCCACTGAAAATTCAGAGACTAATCACTCTGTGGCAAAGATCATGGGAGATCACAACATGGGAGACTTAAATCAAGGACGTTCATGGAACAGATCACCTTTACTGACAGGTGACAACTACAGAATTTGGAAGCGCCAAATGGAGATCTTCTTGAGAAATCAAGACGAGGACATTTGGGACGTAGTCACCAAAGGAAATTATCCTACTCCCCAGAAGACTGCTGAAGATGGAACAACAAGTGACAAACCAAGATCTGAGTATACACCTGAAGAAAAAGAGCGAGCAAAGAAAAATACTCATGCACATTATCTTTTAATTTGCAGTCTTAACTCTAATGAATTTGAAAGAGTGTCTAATTTTGATACAACTCAGCAGATCTGGAACTACTTGGTCACAACATATGAAGGAACAAACCAAGTAAAGAAGACCAAGGTCAACATACTAGTTCAAAAGTATGAAGGCATCAAGAAGGAAGAAAATGAGTCCATCGAGTCAATGTTCAAGAGATTCAATGCAATCATCAACCACCTCAAGTCCCTCGGAAAATCCTATTCCAATGAAGAACAAGTGAACAAGGTCCTTCAGTGCCTTCCTAGACACAAGTGGGGACCAAAAGTAACGGCAATAGAAGAAGCTCAAGATCTAGAGACCTTGAAAATTGAAGAGTTGATTGGCAAACTTCTTGCACATGAGATACGACTGTCCAAAGGCAGTCAGACCAAGGACATTGCCCTCAAAAGCACCAAGGAACCAGAAGAAGAATCAGAGTGTAACGACCCGCCCTAAACCCGTACTAATTAAAACCTTAATTACGGTAATTAGCTAAAATACGCTAATAAAATTTTTCTGCTTTTACGACATGAATATTATTATTATAGTTATTACGGTTATTATTTCTATTGTTTATTTATTTTTATACGCGACAGGTCTCGAGCAAGGCGATGGTTAAACGGGTTGATTTTATGTTATCTCGGATTTAAAGTTATAAACATTATTATGAGTTTATGAATATTTTTACGATAAGTTATATAATTTATTTTATGGTTCTCAATTTTACGTTTTTAATCGAGGAAGGTTATGTTAATTTCGACTCCGTTTCTTTTACGATTTATTTTACCCAACCTTCCTAAGTGCATTTTATTGCCCAATTCATTCTATTAACGTGTCCTACCAATTTATTTTATGTGGTTTAATACTAGTTAATTTTTACCCAATTTATTCCCAAGTAATTTTATTTAATCATATACTAAATTAGTTTACCAAGTTTATGTTCATTAATTTTATTTAGTCCATACCAATTATTTTACATAGCAAGTTAATTACACTTTGGTTAGCCTAAATTATTAATTAGAGAATTAATTGTTTAAGGGAGTGTTTTATATATACTAAGGGGGTTATTATACTCATTTCATTTTCAGAAAAATCACAACACTCCCTCACTCTTCCTCCCTCTTCTCTGCCAAAACCCAACCCCGCCGCACCCCCCTCTTTTCCGGCCAGTTCTGGCGGCCGGAGGCCACGCCGGCGACCACCAGGCGGTGGCCGTGCCACCCCCTTCCACCTCTCTCTTGTTTTTCTCCTTCAATTTCTTCCCCAAGTGGTATATATTCAAAACCCTAACTCAACTCTTTATGTTTCAAATATGATTTTCACTTCTAATTTGTGTTATTCTTGTTGTTCTTCATCTCTTTTATGTTTTCTAAGCATGAATTTAGGTTGTGGTTAAGTTGGGTTAATTAGGGTTTGAGTTTGAGAAGGATGCATGTATAGTTTGATTGGATTTTGGATGAGTTCTTGCTAAGTTCTTGTTGAATGTTGAAATTCTTGCTTGCATGTGGTTTTTGGATGAGAAATATGATGATTAAGGGACTAATTTGGGTTGTTTATTATGTTAATTAAGTTATTATATACTTGGATGATATGAATTTAGTGTGGAAATGGGTGAAAAAGAGTTAATTTAAGTGTTGTTTGAATTACTTATGTTATCTATGGTTGCATGTGGATTTTTATGGAAGAAGATGAGTACTTTTCTGGGTTTATATTCTGGAAAAATCAAGAGTGATGTTTAATTTGGGCTTTAGGTTTGAATTAGTATATGTTTAGTGGCAAAAGATACCATTAAAAGGGAATTCAAGAGCTGATTATGCTTCTGGTTGCAAACTGAATTTTCTAGAGGAGTTAAAATGTGAGTTTAGCCCAGATTTTTACTTTAAAAGATAGCCTAAGTTATTATCTAACTCTCGGCTTTGGAATTTCGAGAATCCGATATGTGTAGCCCGAGATATGACCAAAACCGTGAAGGTACAAAATTAAATACGTTTTCTGAGTCAGTGGATATATGCTCAAATTTCGTCCATTTAGAGACTTTGTTGGTTCTGTAGAGAAACATAAAAGTTTTAGGTCATTCTTCAAGCTTTCCGGAAACATAAAGTTTACATCCATACGATATCGGGTGAGTGAGATATGAGGCTGAGAATGAGGGCCGTTAGCAAGTCGCTGCCCAGAATTTTAATAGTTGATTCTAGCTTAAAGGGTGCAATTTGATCTCTTAAGGAGCTCTAATAAGATGGGGACCTTTGTGTCATTGTTAAGATGGGTTAAGTAGGTTTTCTAAGTTGATCTAAGATATTTTAGTGTTTGGGATTATCTCCTAAAGGTTTATGGAGATACTAGCAAACCATGGGGTAAAGTGATGAGGTTTTATTTTAAGTTCGTCTAAGTGATGTTGATGGCTAAGTGGTACTTTTGACTTCTTAACAAGTTTATGGGTTTCCTCGATGTTTAAATAGCCCAAGGATCATCTCTTCTATGTATTCAATTCACCGGTCATCGGTTCGTAAACTTTCCAAAACTCATAATCATGTCCTTATCTAATTTCCGTCGCTTGACAACGTTTCTTTCATGTTTTCAATGACCGAATAGCTTCTCTTCTTACGCCTTCAAGGACTCCAATTCTATGCTCATCTAAGCTGGTTGTTAAGGATGCTTTATACATCATAAGCCTTCTTTGATCCTATTCAAGGTTCACCATAAGTTTCGCTTTAAATTTCCAAGCCGCATGATTAATTTCAAGTACTCTGCTTCTGTCCGGGCCTTTTTCCAAGCCCTTCCTTTCATTTTTAGCCTTCGGTCCAGTTGACAAAGTTGTAGGGCGTGATTTTCCCTTTCCGAAAAGTACTCGATTGCAAAAATCCGAGTTTCCTAGCCCAAGTTATCATCAAATCATTGATTTATCAAAAAAACTGAAATTTTTATTTTCTCATCCCTTTTAAGTTATCAAGTTTTATGTACTTTAATCTTAGCTTGTCAATACCAAGACTTTATTAAAATTCTCAACTTCCTATACTCTTTTTATAGTTTCCAAGTCGCCCAAGCCGTCCCAAGCTCGAGGCACGTCGTTAGATCTTTCTACTACCCAAGGTACGCGAATTGTCCAACTTTTCGCTCCTGCTTATCGTTTAACGCGTTTCAGGGTTATATTATTTAGTTTATGCCATAATGTTTATATTACGATTTTAAAGGGTCCCATCTTATGTATTTTTGTGCTAGCTCTCTTTTTATGTACGATACTCCTGATCAGAGTGTCGGACTGCGATGTCATTGCTCAGCGATCACTCCAAACTTCGATCGGTTTGGGCATGCGTGTGTGTGAGATGCATTGCATCGATCGTAAGGGACCAAATACTTATGTTTTAGTACCTACTTTCCTCTCACGTACTTTACTTCTTACGTTAATGAAATCAAGTTATTTATTCATGTTTATCCCTTTCCCTGTTTTCAAAGTGAATTTAAATGTCGGCACTAAAACCGTTTTCGAACGGTTTGACGTGTTGGAGGTTCGTGTACTGAGTGTTTCCCCACTCACTTTTGCGTTGTTTTAATGTTTTGTTTTAGGCGGTCCGAGCTCCCATGTTAAAGGCAAGGATAAGCAAAAGTAGGCGTGTACCCAAGCGAGGTAGTCTCGAATGGAAGTTTGGCCGACTCCGGTGGTTTCCTTATGGTTAAAAGACCCCTTAATTGTGAAATATGGGATGTAGTTATTTCTCTAACGGTTGTATTAGTTGAATTATTTATGTATTGGTGGTTTTTAAGTATGAAGTTTATGTTTAAAGTTGGGTTGTGATTATTGTGTACTTAAATGGTGTAGTTGGGTTTGTTGCCTTGTCCCGAGTGGGGACGGTTGTAATACCTCCACCCTAGGTGTTCCGCTGCGCTAATCACAGGCTTAGTGTTGGTATTATGTTAATATTGTAATTAAGGGTGTTGGGGTGTTACACAGAGGATGATGATGAAGAAACCATGGCTATGTTAGCTAAAGGTTTCGGGCGACTATACAGAAAGAATCCCAGATTCCGTGGCTACCTAAGAGAATCATCCTCCAAACGACCTTCACCCAAAGGTAAAATTCAAACTAAGGATGATAATGAATATAAATGCTTTGCTTGTGGTGCAACAGATCACCTGGTCAGGGAATGTCCTCACGTGAAGAAAGTCAAGGAATAAAGCGACTTCAGAGGAAAAAGAATGAGTAGCAAAGCTATGGTTGCTACATGGAGTGAAAGTGAAGGCAGTGAAAGTGAAAGCGAATCTGAGGAAATTGCAAATCTTTGTCTCATGGCAAAGGACGTCACAGAAATACAAGCAGATGAAACATAAGAAAACGATGATGAGGTATTCACAAATCTCTTTCTGAAATGTCCTCAACATAATCTGAAACCAAGATTGCTCAATCTGCTTGATTACATTGCAACTCTCACCGACAAAGTACAATATCTCACTAGAATTGCTGAAACAAACTCCAAAACCATAGAAACCCAATATGAGATAATCAAAAATCTTACCTCTGATAATGTCAGCATGAGAAATGAAATGATACAGAACCGAAAAGAGCTGAATTCCATTCTCAATCAAGAGATAAACCAAGTTCACTCTACCATAAACCCTGATAAGAAAGCCTCCACAGATAAACTTGGTTCACCCAAAACCAAACCAGAAACCTTACCCCTTCACATATCCACAAACATACCAAAAATAAGAACCAAAACAAAGTGGGTTCCAAAGAAGCCAAACAACAAACTTGTCCCCCCAAACAAAGAAACCTTTCATAAACCCCCTTGTCCAAAGAAAGGTATAATGTCCTTCAGTGCAGGTATGTCTCAGGGCTCACAACGACCTCTGGTATTTGGACAGCGGATGCTCGAGACACATGACTGGAGATCCAACCAAATTCAAAGAACTCAAGGACATCAAAAGTGGGAAGGTAACGTTTAGAGACAAAAGCCAAGGGAAGATCCTTGAAGTCGGCAAGGTCGGTAAGGACTCAGTCAACTGTATAAATGATGTATATTATGTAGAAGGCTTAGAGTATAATCTTTTAAGTATTTCTCAGTTTTGTGATAGGGGTTATAAAGTTTGGTTCAATAAGAACTCATGCATCGTAGAAAAAGAATCTCATTAAATAGTCCTTAGAGGTCATCGGATGAACAATGTGTATGTTATTGACCTCAGTGATCACATGACAAAGGACCTTACCTGTCTTAGAGTTGCATTAGATGAAACCTAGTTATGGCATCGTAGATTGGGACATGTAAACATGAAAACCCTTCAAAAGCTAAAAAGCCTAGGCTTGGTTAGAGGACTACCATCTCAAAATTTCATTCGTGACAAAGTATGTGATGCATGCACTAAAGACAAACAGACCAGATCCTCCTTTAAACCCGTATCTCAAGTAACCACCTCGAGGTGTTTAGAACTATTGCATATGGATCTTTGTGGACCAATTCCATACAAAAGTCTAGGAGGTCGTTCATATATACTTGTCATTGTTGATGATTATTCTAGATTTACCTGGGTTTTATTTTCGAAGGATAAGAAAGAGGCTTACCCAGAATTTGAGAAACTATACAGGCAACTCAAGGTCCTTACAGGACTCAGTTTGGTGTCTATAAGAACAGATCATGGAAAAGAGTTTGATAATCGAGATCAATTTAGAAAATTTTGTGATCAAGAAGGGGTTACACATAACTTCTCTGCCCCAAGGACACCACAACAGAATGGTGTGGTTGAACGGAAGAACCGCACACTGGAAAACATGGCCAGAACTATCATCAGTGAGAACAATCTACCCCTCTTTCTTTGGGCTGAAATTATAAATGCTTCAAATTATATTCTCAACAGCTGTACCATAAGGTCTTTCATGAAGAAAACACCCTATGAGGTGTTCAAGGGTAAAACACCAAATGTAGCTCATCTCAAGGCCATTGGATGCAAATGCTTCGTTCATAACAACGGTAAGAAGGCTTTAAGCAAATTTGAGCCAAGAAGTGAAGAAGGAATTTTTGTAGGATATTCATTATCCAGCAAAGCCTACAGAGTCTACATTAAAGCATCCAGAAAGGTGGAAGAATCCATTCATGTTGTCTTCGATGAAACTTCCACCACTCCATCTGAAAGGTCCTCCATCAAATTCCAGATTCATCAAGATGATGATGACGAGGACACTCCTCGTGTATTTCAGCAAGGTCCTCCTCAACAAAATGAAGAACCTCATCCAGATGACACCTTACAATCAACTTCAGAACATGAGGAAAATGAAGCTCAAGGACCTTCACATGATGTAGAACAAGGTCCTTCCTCAAGTGCAGAACAAGAACCTTCCTCTAATGAAGGACAAGGACCTTCACCGACAGAAACTCCTCAAATGGCGTCTTGCGCACAAAACACCGAGGAGTCATCAAGGACCTTCAGGTTCAAACCTGCTCATCCAGCCGATAATCTCCTTTCAGGACTGGAAACAGGTATTAGAACTCGATCCTCTCTTAGAAACTTTTGTGCCTTTCACGCATTTGTTTCTCAGATTGAACCTAAAGGACCTGAAGAAGCTCTAAAGGACAACAACTGGATCCTAGCTATGCAAGAAGAATTGAATCAATTTGAGCACAACAAAGTATGACAGCTTGTCCCAAGACCTGAACACCATCCAGTCATTGGTGTAAAATGGGTCTACCGCAATAAATTAGATGAACATGGCACTGTCACAAGAAACAAGGCAAGGCTAGTTATCAAAGGATACAACCAATAAGAAGGCATTGATTATGAAGAAACCTTCTCACCTGTTGCAAGACTAGAGGCCATTCGGATACTCCTTGCCTACGCTACATCAACTCACATGAAGCTTTATCAAATGGATATCAAAAGTGTCTTCCTAAATGGATACCTAAAGGAAGAATTCTATGTGTAACAACCTCCAGGATTTGAACAAAATCCAGACACTCATGTTTACAGACTTCAGAAGGCCCTTTACGAACTGAAACAAGCTCCCAGGGCTTGGTATGAGAGACTAAACTCATTCCTCTTAATAAATGGCTTCACAAGAGGAATCATAGATACAACTTTCTTCATCAAAACCTCAGGTCAGGACTCTACTATAATTCAAGTTTATGTAGATGACATTATATTTGGTGCTACTAATGAATATCTAGTGAAGGAATTCTCTGATCTAATGAGCAAAGAGTTTCAGATGAGTCTTGTGGGGGAACTAAGTTTCTTCCTTGGCCTACAAATCAAACAAGACAATGATGGCATCTTTCTCAACCAAAGTAAGTATGTTAAAGAACTTCTGAAGAAATATGGTTTGGAGAAAGCTAAACACTGCAGCACCCCAATGTCCTCCACATTAAAACTTGATCAGGATCTACACGGTAAGGACGTTCCTGATAAGCAGTATCGAGGTATGATAGGATATCTACTTTACTTAACTGCAAGTCGTCCAGATATAATGTTTAGTGTTTGCTTATGTGCCCGATTTCAAAGTGCACCCAAAGAATCTCACTTGATTGCTGTCAAAAGAATTTTAAGGTATCTCGCAGGCACCAAGGACCTTGGTCTATGGTATTCGGGAACAATACCCTGAACCTCATTGGATACACAGATGCTGACTTTGCTGGTTCCATGACTGATAGGAAAAGCACCTCTGGAGGCTGCCAAATGCTTGGTTTCTCCCTAATCTCCTGGCAGTCCAAGAAACAGAATGCCGTTGCCCTTTCTACTGCAAAAGCAAAATATATAGCAGTCGGTGCATGTTGTGCTCAAACCCTATGGATCAAACAGCACATAAAGGACCTTGGGATCGACCTCTCAAAAATTCCCATTAAGTGTGATAACAAGAGTGCTATTCAAATCACCAAAAATCCAGTTCAGCACTCCCGTACCAAACACATTGAAGTACGACATCATTTTATCAGAGATCACGTTGACAAAGGCCACATTATACTGGACTTTGTCCCCACTCATCAACAACTGGCAGATATCTTCACCAAGGCCCTTCCCACTGAGCAATTCATTAACAATCGAAGGGAACTTGGCATGCTGCAACCTGACGACCAGTTGAGGGGGAGCTAGCATCTCTCTATCCAGGGGGAGCAAAGGTCCTCTACCACCAGGTATGTTCTTATCTATAGGCTCATCAAGGTCCTTGACATTGTTGTCACAGAACCATATTGAGCCTCACCCTTATCCCACAAAAAACCTGGCAATGAAGTTACGCAACAGTTAATCCATAACTGCTTTGCTTAACTCAAATTTTGATTTTCAAAATTTTTAAAAAAAAAAATTCCTCTCTCTCCTATTCCCCCTTACGTCAGTTTCTTTCATTAAAACCACACGGTTACCAAAATCATTTTTACAAATAACTTCTCCAAATCTTCCCAAATCATCTCCCTTTCTCACCTTCCGAAACACATCCCATCATCATCAATCATCCTCCAACCGTCACCTTTACCTTCCCCAGTTAAATCCTCCAAAATTAACTCCTTCCCCATTTACCGTCCCCTTCCTTATCCGAAAACTCAACCACCCTTCTCCTCTATTTAAACCCTTTTCTTTTTACCCTTCTCTCCCATCACCATCTTCCCAGTCTCCATCATCCTCTACCCCACCATCTCCTTCCTTTACTCTTTTCTTCTCTCTGTCCCTCCAACCATGAAGAAACGCCCAGCCCTCAAAAACACTTCTCCATCTCCTCCTGCAGGGGTCGCCAAACGACTCCGCTCTCGTAATTCGTCCCCCAATCCTCCAGAATCCACTCAATCTCGCTCATTCTCATCCACCGCCTTTGCAATCCAACCTTAACCACAAGCCCTCCATGCAATCACCCACGAACACCGTCTGCAAACTCTTGCTAACCGACAAATCTTATGTTGTGAGAATGTCGACGCCGATGCTCTTCTCACTATCTTCCCATCATTCTCCACACTGAAGGAACTCGGATGCTACACCTTCTTTGACTGTGAACCGGTAATTTATCCCTCTCTCATTCTAGAGTTCTTTGCAAATCTCATTCCAGACTCAAAACGTCCTTCTGTCAAATCACCTTTATCCAACCAAACCACCTTTATCCATCGCGTCTGACCCCAAACAAGAACTCCGTAGGCAATTCGCCCGCCCCACTGAGCAGAAGAACACTCAGTACACCAGCCTGACGGCTGAAGCCTGTTTCCTTTATTACACCCTGGTTCGTACAATCCTTCCTCGGGGTACAAACAAGGAAACCATAAATGAAGCCTGCGCCATTTTTATCCTGAACGTCCTCAACAATCGTCATCCTGACATTGGAGAACTAGTTGTTCAACATTTCCTAAAAGTTGTTGCCTCTCCTTCTGGCCCCCTCCCCTATGGGAACCTGCTTACAAAGATCTTTCGCCATTGTAATGTCCCCCTTGACAATGCTGAGATGTCCTCCTTCAATTTACCCACAATTGGTCCTTCACTCCTCATCTCCCTTGGGTACCAGCAGCAACCAAATGACTCCTGGCTTCATCTTGATGAGGTCAAAGCTGCAGAAGCCTCCAACTCTGCTACTGCCACAAAAGATGCCTCCAACGCCCTTCAGACTCATCTCTTCAACATCAACTCTGCTGTTGAGGCCCTTCACCAGGAGGTTTGTCACCTGCAACAGGAGGTAAAGGTCCTTTCTGAGGCATGTTCTGCAGTGATCGAGGCAGTCTCTCTTTTGAAGGATGTTGTGTTCAGTAGGCATGCAGGCTCCCCCAAGCACCCCCACTTCAAGCTCTCCAAATGTTGTTCTCGACTCTACCCCCGCAGATCCCCATTCCTAAATCCTTTTTTCTTTTCTGTTTTCTTCTGTCGCTATTTTGAACAATCTTTTTTGCCAAACATTCCTCCAGTTTCCTTTTTGCTTGAAAGTCAAAAAGGGGGAGATGAACTTTGCATAGTATGATAGCCTTTCTTATGGCTTTGCATCAGGGACTTACAAACAAACTAAACTATCTTCTGCTATATCCCTGTATGAATGATCTATTTGCGTTATATATGCTGCACATACTATGCTTGTATCTAGTTTTTGTCTTTCACTCAAAAAGGGGGAGATTGAAGAACCCCTTTTGAGAACAGAGCAAAGGACGTTCACTCACCGCACGACAAGGACGTCTTCGACAAATACCCTGAAGGACATTGACACTGCTCAACAGGTTTTGAAGTGAAAGACAAATGACGACACTTAATAAGGGAAGTTGTTCTTTTTGGCAAGAATATGTTTTTCCCTTTATTATCGTCTAAACTAAACTAATGGATTTCATGTTCTATCTTGCAGATAAAATCAAGGAAGAAAATGGAAGGAACTCTCAGAAGATCTCACCGAAAAAAGGAAGGAAAACTGCAAATCAACTGAGAAAGGAAATCGGAGCAAAAACAGAAGCTTTCTTCAACGGATACAAGATCAAGCACAGCGCTTTAAAAAAACACACTCAAGACGAAGAAAGGCAACGATTCCACGGAAGAAATCGGGTGTTCAAAATAGAAATAGAGTTTTCTGTTTTGGTGTTCTTGAGAGATTTGGTGTTGTGAGTAGCTTGAGTGAAATCAATCCTTAACGGATCTAGGATTGATTGTTGCTTGTGTAGTCGTATCCTAGACGGAATTAGGATCGACTGTGTTTGAACACCAAAGTTTGAATTTGGTGTGTGTTAGTTTCCCAGAAATAAGAAGCGTCCTTGTAAGGCGCTTGGTTCATTGTAAAACCTAAGGACATTCATCCTAGGTTTATCACATTCTGTTTGCAATAAAGGAGGTTATTCAGTTTATATATTCTGTCCTTTATTAATTCTATTTCTGCTTTGTGTGAAGGAAATTCTCAGTCTGTTTAGACTGAGAACCTAACGTCCTTGCTAAATTGTGATTTGTGCAGAAAAAGTCAGTAACCCTATTCACCCCCCTCCTCTAGGGTTCTTTCAACCCCTATATTCATTTGATCATTTCCATAAGGTGAAGAAATCATCATTGGACCTACAATCATCAACTTAAAGTTTTAATTGAGATAGTTTCAAAAAAAACAAATATCTTATGATATTGATTTTTTCTTTTTTAAATCATCAGCGGGTCTGGTACATTTTCTTCATTCATCGACACTACAAGTCACTAGGGATACAAACAGAAAAAAAAGGTACGATTCCTAGTTAACATTGTAAATGACCCGAAGTACGTACAAACCCCAAACACTAAAGGCCCCCGTGAAGTTGGGGGTAATTTTTGGTACTTGTGTTTTGTTTTTTACCACCCTCAAGTGCAACTTCGATTCTTAGTGCTCGCTGCAATTCAATCACTCTGTGGTCAATACCCAGGCTCCATGGTCATGATGGGGGACTCCAATCAAGTCGAGTTCTCTTCAACAATGGTGATCAGGAATGGGCCTTCAGGAGGTAGCATCGGTGGGTGCAACTTTTACTTGGACGAACCGTCGTAGAGATGACCAGGCCATATGAGAGGTGTTGGATAGGGCATATTTGAATGAGGCTGGAACCTCTCTCTTTCCGTCCGCATACATCCAAGTCCTCCCAATGTTGTTTTTGAACCACTCGCCAATCATCCTCCATACGGATAGTGGGGGAATTTCCCAGCGTCAACAAAACAGGATGGAGGCATGAGCTATACACATACCTGAGCTCCGTCACATTTTGGACGATGATTCAAAAAATGCAGATGATCCTAATTTCGGCTAATTTCAGCACCTCCCATATGGCATGTAGTCAAAATTAGCCGAAAAAATTTGGTACTTCTGTTTTGTTTATGTCCGAGCGAGTGTTTCATAAGTGCTTAATTTCAGCTACATGCTCAGGGAGACCAATTTCACATATATTATCCTTATCCCCAAGATGTTGTCACCGCAAACAATGGCAGATTTCAGACCGATAAACTGATGTATATAATGTTTTCTACGACATCATATCAAAATGCATCGTTAATCGCATGCGCAGTGTCATCACTAACTTCATAGATGATTCACAAAATGCATTCATCCCTGGACGGTTGATTGGTGATACCTATCTTACGGCCCACGAACTGCTTAGTTTTCTGGCCCACAAAAAGAAGGGGAAGAGTCATGTGGCACTGAAAGTGGATATGAATAAAGCTTACGATAAAACCAGTTGGGATTTCTTGGGGGCCCTTCTTCAGCGGATATGTTTGCCCGCCAAATGGTTCACTTGATTCGACAATGTGTCACGAATGTGTGGTATTAGGTCCTGATCATTGGATCCCCATCTTCGGTGTTCTAGCCAAAGTCTGGTTTGCATCAAGGTAACCCACTGTCACCGTACATGTTCATTCTTTGTCTGATGTGCTATCTCACAATTTAAGAGCACGACAGTCCGTACAGGCAATCAGGGGCATATGACTAGTGTTGTCGTACTTTTGGGAGTACGATTGTCGATCTCAAGGAGTCGTGTTCCAAGCACTCAGAGCGGACTCAAGTGTTTCAAGTTAGGTAGATTAACCAAGGATTGTGATTATCAAACGACAAACTACGAAAGCAATAAAAAGATGTTCGGGCAACAAAATCGGTATTCAACAACTAATCAATTTGAATGACCTAATCTACCAATTTTGAACAAGCAATTAAGAGTGATCGGTTGCACCATTAAAGCTCACCAAAGCCCTCTCTCGAAGGTCAAGGGGTAGTCTAACTATTCTAACTGCCTATTCTCATGGAGTTAGTCTAATTAAACTACAAGAATAATAACCCTAGACCTAGTTAGAATTCGACTATTCTCATGTCAAAAACCCTAACTATTTTCTCTACTACACAAGCAAATTAATCTCACCTCTCGGCATACATCAATTGCCCAAAGAATAAATGAACACTCTCTCGAGCATTTCATCGAACACGTGGTGGACATGAGAAAACCTCTAACTACAAGCATGAATTTAGATAGATTAGGACTAAAACAAGTTTAATTCATTGTCAAACACATCAATTACAACCCAAACAACACAAGACTAACAAGAAATTAACATAGGAGAAAATATAGAGAAAGGGATAGAAGAAGAGAAACTTAGTCTTGAATTATAGAATTGGAAGCGAAATCTATGAATCCGATGCATAGAAAAGCAAATTAAATCCAAGAACTAACCTAAAAGTCTCTAGAGAGGCTAAAGAGAAAACCTCTCAAACCTAGGAAGAAGATTGAAACTAACGTAATAAATGAAAAAACTGCCCTTTTCTTCTAATTAAAACAATAAAACTGATTTCTGGGCATTGTGCACAGGCGTGCGCCTGTGCTGGAATTTCTAGACTGGCGCACAGGTGTGCGCCTGGGTGCGTGCCTGGATGTGCACCTCTGGAAAAGTCATATTTAAGATCCTTCACGCGCTCTTTGCACCCCTGCTTCTTCACGACTTCTTCACATTTCATCCAATAATAATTAAAGCGCTGTGAATCACCCAAAATTCACCTACAATTGACAAAGTTAAGTATTTTAGCTACAACAAGCGAAGTTGAGCTAAACCAAGTCAAATTTGTGTCAAAGTAGGTAAAATACTCTCGAAACACAACCTGAAAATCGAGGTTTAAGGCGATAAAATTGAGGTTTATCAACTAGCCAGAAGGAGTCTAGAGATCACTCATTTGTCATTTGCCGATGACTCGCTGTTTTTCACTAAAACTACGAGGGAGTCCTGTTTAAATCTAAAACAAGTCATTGACACCTTCTACGAAGGAGTCCTTTGCCGATGATATTGTCATCATCCGGATCTCCCGATCGGTCCGGGTATGCGCATACGGAGGCTTAGCCGATGATCGCAGCTAGGGGACCTTCAAGATAATACTAGGACAACCAAGTTTTAAGTACCTTAAGTTACCAAGTTACTTGAATCAAAGTAAAGCTTTATATGTTACACACCAAAAAGTTCATAAGTCTTGTTTTATGGGGGATCTAAGGTCATGTTTCGGTAGTGGTTTCATGTGTATATTATATCAGATTAGATATGATTTAGGTGTCTTTTAAAACTATGTCGCGTTATATTTGAAGAAGGAAACTCATGAGTATGATTTCATTTATGTCGTGATTTAAGTTACAGGTTAAGCTGTGTTTTCTTATACGGGTTAAGTCATATTTTCATATACCGGTTAGGTTATGGTGATGTTATGTAAGTATATTTCTATTTTTACTGCTCACCTGTATTTATGTTGTTTTCTTAAAGGTTTTGGAACCGCGCTAATAAGTAAAATGAATTTTCCAAATGATTCTTACATTATAGGAGTATACGTACTGAGTTTATCTCACGTTTCGAAGTGTTATGAATTTGTTTTAGGGAGCATGGTTAAAAGCGAAGGCAAGACATCGGAAGGACGAACCCCTAGATCACGTAAGGCGACAAAGGTGATTTGGGAGAGCAATTTACCTTATGCTTAAAGGAGTGGTTGTCGTGGTGATTGTACTGTATCTAAGTATGAGTTATATTGTGAAGTTGTTAGGTTAAGTATGTTTGTGATAAGTTGTAAAGTTTATGTTGGATTATGTTATGGGTGTGTATTTGGGATAGGTTATAGTCTTGTCCACTTCCGTGGACGGCGGTAATGCCCTCAGGTGAGTATTTCCGCTGCGCTAATCATTAGGTTAAGTAAGGTATTAGCTTAATCTAATGATTAATATCCTGTGGGTGTTACAGGTGTTGTGATCGTTGGGTCTTCATTTGGCAGCCTGAGAGTTTCTGTATCAATTGGTGGGGTCGATGGGTCTTCATCTGGCGACGAGGTTGGCTCGATCGGTCCATCATGCGTGGACATTCCTGGATCAGGTGGTGGGGTCAATGTATTGTCGTCTGGCGGGGTTGGCTCGATCGGTTCTGGTGTCGTGGACATTTGTGCACCAGGTGGTGGGGTAAGTGTCTCTGTGTCAGTTGGCGGCCGAGGTGGCTTAAATGGCGGCAGCGGATGCGTACGTGGTGGCTTGTGTTTGGGTGAGGGGTGCTGGTGCAGGTGACCGGGTGTAATACCCCGGATATGTGGTTAAAGTGTAGCTTAAAAGGATTGAAATGACTACTTATATCACCAAGGTGCACCTTCTTTTATGGTAGCTCATCCGTTGGGAACTCCTCAGTTAAGCGTGCTTGGATGGGAGTAGTCAAATGATGGGTGACCTCCTGAGAAGTTTTCCCAGGCAGCGTGTGAGCGAGGACGAAGCACGCTGCAAAGTAGACAGTTATGCCCTGTCAAATTCATGGGTAAAAAACAGTTGGGTAAAAGGTAATTTCTTGATAAATTTTGGTAACTTTGGCAAATTGATGCCAATATATCAAAATTAATTTTATTTTTATTTTTTTAAGTTTGGTAAATTTAGATAATTTTTGGTAAGGTTTGGTAAAATTAAATAAAAACTGGTAAATTTAAATAAATTAGACTTCCCCATAAATTTGAAAGGGCCTTAGTGCCAGAATTGTGATGAATTGGAGTAGCAAGTTCATATTAATTCCAACTCTCATCATCATGACTTTCATTTGATACAATTTTTGGTGGAATCCATATATTTTTGACGCTTGGTTGGCAGTTTTATAGGAAGAAATTTGTCTACACAAATTCTACATACAAGTCAAATAAGTTCTGGTGCTTCACTGTCAACAGACCTGGCCTATCATGAAATTGTGGCATTCAAAATTATTACTCAACATGCTTAGTCATCATATACATTTAAGACAATGTTTGCTTGAATTAGGAAGAAACTTGTCTACACAATTTCTTCGTACAAGTCGAATATACTCATGAGGTGAGTTCTGCTTCTCCACTATGACGAGACCTGGCCTAGCCTGTTAGTAGTTTGTGGTATTTTTAATTCCATGAATTAGTAAATAATGCGTAAATTATTAATCAATTTTTGTAATTACTTGATGACCTCAAATGATTCTCAAGCTGAGTAAAAAATGCCAATTCCACAATGAAGTTTTCCACAGGGATCAATCGAGGATAGCAGATTATTCTCAGCTTAGAACATACACACAAAAAATACGGATTTATGAATATTCGTTATGACGTTCGTTTTATAATTTATTGTCGAGTTCCCTTTATTTCACTATTGACGATCATAGGAGACAATGGGCCAAGACGCTTTATATGCAGGTTTTTTTTCACCTCATATTTACAATTAAATGATGTTCTGCATTAATTTTCTTATCATTTTTCATTTTACAATATATATTGTGGACTGATGTATATTATATGTTAGTTTTTTATACCAAACTATTAAGAATAAGAAACACATGATGTGCGTTTTCAATCAAAATATTTAATAATTATCTTAAATTATGCATAATTCACAAAAATGTGAATGTAAGATAGAGTAAGGTAGGAGAAACACTCCATTAACAAGGATGGGAATAATAGGGTTCCACCATCACTCATTTGATGGATACTCCCACTATATAACCTCCCACTTTGGTATATGAGACACCCTCTATTTGTAAGCATGGGATGGGAATAGTAAGGTTTCCCTCTCACTATTTCTCCCACTTTGTTGGAGATGGTCTAATATCCTATTGACACAATTTTACATTGACAAACTACTTTCCCAAAGATCCTTTAAAAACCCAACTATATACATATATATTAGTCTTGGTCTATTAATACAATGTCTATATAATACAAGAAGCACACATTAGAGCTCATAATGATACAGTACTCAAGTATGAGTTATTATTATTTGAGAGCTCTAAATAGTGTTTATTATGATCCAATTTTCCAAAAATTTATCATTAACAAACTACAAACTTCATACACTCATTACATTGTGTATATGGAATCCAACCCTAGATAAACACACTAATCTAATGCTATAAAACACTCTGAACACACTCATCCCTGACGTCACATCTATATTCACATTATTACACAAGGGAAAACAAGACCCTAACATTTCTTCTCCCCTTTCTGTTTTCTTTTTTTCTTCTTTGGGAGATTAAGAAATAACACAAGAATTAGGGTTTTCATCAACATAACCATGGTAATAAGGGTGAGAATTGTAGCGGTAATAATGCTCTGGCCACACCTTAAACTCAACTACTTGGGATTGAGTTGGAGTACTTTCTTGCTTGTCCACATTTTGCTTCTCTTCCTTGGCGGGTCCCACAGTATCTATCTGTGGGCTCCACTGCTTCTTCAACTTCCCAACAATATCAACTGGATCAACATCTCCCACCACTGTTATTTTGCCTGCTTCCATGTCCACGGCAAGTGATTCAATCCCTGAATTTGCATGAAATCGTAATAATTCAGCACCCACAAACACAATTTATCATAATTAGTTAACAATTTTGTTGTTTCCCCATCTGGGTCGGGTTCGGGTTGGACCAATTTGGGTGGGGTTAACTTGGGTGAATGATAGTCAGGTTTGGGGTGGGTTGGGTTTGAGTCGGGTTCATGTTGGATCGGGTGAAAAATGAATTCGAGTTAAATCGGGTTCCAATCCATTTCGAGTTAATTATTTTTGGCATTTTAATGTCTGGATTGGTCTGATTGTGTGAGTCATTCAGGTTGGTTCAGTTTTGCAAGGTCTAGTTTTCCCCACCCCTACTTTGAGAAATCAATTACTCCCTTTAGTTTTTTTAATTGACATTTTTGAGGGGAAGCTTAAGTTGTAAAAGTATATAGGGTGGTTGTTAGAAAAATTATTTGAATATATTAACTTTTGATATTTATTCGTTAGATGCTATACAAAAAAAAATATTAATTAATATATTATTGAAATTGAAAATTAACATAATAGAGTATAAAATAGAAAACCGTTAGCTAAAAAGTCAGACACAAAAACGTAGGTTCTAATAACATGATGAATTGTATGTTGAAAGCTCATTTAAATTCCAGTTTTGGATGCAAAATTTCCCTTCATATAGAACAAGGAAAAAAACAGCACAGAAAAGAGCCTAACACGTAAACAAAATCGTAATTAATCAGCACCCAGAAACAGAGTTTCCGTTATAATTGATTAATTGTTCTTTTCCCCTGTTTCCATGAACCCCTGTTTTTCAGCTCAACTATGTATTATTACTCTAAACTCGGTATATTAATCCAACAAAGTCATTTTAATTTGGAAATTCAAAATTGCCCCGACCCATTTCATAAAACAAAAAGGTTCTATTTTTCTATTTTTGTAACATTTAAAAATTCAAAACTCTGCCCTGTAATACCTAGAAGAGAAGAGACTGCTTTTAGAGCCTTCTGCTTATCCTTCTCATCATGTATGCTCAACTTCACAACCACTTTCTGCAAAAATTAACCAAATAAATTACTATAATAAATATTTCAAAACTAAACATAGAAACTTAATAAATAAATAAATTATCAGAGTATATTAGAAAAGCTACCCTCATCATGTCTGGTATTTGAGTCTTAATTTGACTGGGCAAGTTAAGCAAAAATCTAAGGAGTTAGAAAAGGGCAGAAAATGTAAATGAAATTTCGTGTGTATTATTTTGATTTGAAGAGATGCAAAAGAGGGGTTGGAAATTTATAGTATGGAGAAGAAAGAGAGGTGATTGAGAAGGTGTAAATGAGGGAAGGAGAGAGTGAATTTAGTTTGGAAGAGACTAGTCAATTACTCAATTCTTCCTACGCGCAGCATTGTGTTTTTTTGGTTTAGGGGTTGGAATGTTTAGTGTGTCATAATCAACCAATTTGGTTAGTGAGTACTAAGTACGTCTATCCAAGACACACCCACCAAAGATGCAATTTATTCGGTGCATTCGGAACATGTGATTCAAATATTAAGACTTTCCAAATACTATGATTATTCACTTTTACTGTTATGATTGTTCAGTCTTGTTATCATGATTGTTCGGTGTTAATATCCTAGAATACGTGCTCCAAGTGCATGTAATATTATATTGAACCAAAGAGGTTGTGGGTTGTGATGTAACCCATGGTTGTTCAAAAAAACCGGAATTGTAAAACCAAAACTGTAAATCAGTAAAATCAAATTGAAAACCGAGAAAATTGAGCCGGTTAAAATCATTGCACCGAGCCTTAAATATATTCTTCCAAATCTCAACCAAGCCGTATCTATTTGCTTCCGATTAACCAATGAATTGAACCATCAAACCCGGTGCACTAGATTATCCGGTTTCGGTTTATGTTTGGCGCAAACTATTTTGTTTGTGTACCACTTCGAAAAACTGAAACTACATCGAAACGACCCATGAACAACCCTGATGCAACCCATCTTCCATGCTAAGTTTAAAGTTTTGGTAGAAGTAAAATACTTTTTATTAATAGAAAGGTGTTTTTACTTTTTACATATCATTGATCGGGAGTTCAAAATTTGGTTAAACGGATTGATTATCTGAAAATAATTAATTTACAACTTTGAACCCATGAAAACTTGAAAAGTTGTTTTGTCATAAATTAATATCTAGTAACCTCACCTCTTCAAAGGGAAATTTTCTATAGGAAAATAAAGGAAATGGTGGACCCTTTGTAAACTTTTCCCAAATCAATCTACATTCAAATATGGAGAAAGTCAACCTGAAAAAATTGATCATTTTCCCGTGGTTTTTGATCAACCAAATGCACCTTAAGTGTTATATAATCTGTAAATATACAATTATCCGATCGAAAATCAGTTAACCGGAATTTTCAGATCGAATACGGATCGTGAGTTTTAATATTCGACAATTTTAATTATTGAAATATCTGATTATCCCCTTACATCGAAAAAATAATCCTTATCATCCCATTCTGGTTCAAATGGGGCATTATTTTGATGACCCTAAATACGACTTGGCTTGGATTATAGGTGGACTTGAGAGGAGACTTTGATTTTGTGTGTAGCCATAAAATTTGATTGGGTAGATGTACGCCACCCTGTTGATTTTGTCGGGGACCAAGTCTAATGTACTAGTCAATGTTCGAGACTCGAGACTTTCATATATTGACTTTATGATTGGGATTAGTATGCCATCTAGTTCGTACTCGTCAAATGCTTGATACTGGGTATTGCTCCTTCTATGTTTAGGGAGATAAAAACTTAGGAACAAAATGGATACATGTATAGTTAATTAAGACCATGTCTTCTGTTTCTAGGTTTTACATTAAAGAAGTACATACTCTAGTCTCATGTCACTAAGGCTCTATCAAATTTATGGATAAATTTAATTTACCAAAATTAACTAGCTTTTACCTAAATTTACCCAACTTTAAAAAACAAAAAAATTGAATTTTGATATATGGACACAAATTTGTCAAAAATTATCAAAATTTACCCAAAGTTACCAGAAACTATCAAAATTTAACTTTTACCAACTCTTTTCTTTACCCATGAGTTTGAGAGGCCCTAAAGCAAGGGAAAGAGCCCTTATTTAAGTAATATTTATTTTGTTGTTATATATCTATATGCCAAAATAAAATTTAAAAAGAGAGAGAGAGAGAGAGACGTTTTTCAGTGGCACAAGGTCCTCGAGTAAGAGCTTCTTAACAATCAAAACATATTGTTGATGGATTTCAATTTACAGCTACTCGAGGAAGGGAAAATGCAATTAGAAGGGCTTAGTAACCAAGGGTAGGCGAATGGCTTCTACCTGTATTAAGGGTTGTTTTGTAGGGACTAACGGAAGATATAAGAGGGGAGTTTGTTATGGTTATTCAAGTCCAATCGGAGTGACGCCACAAAGTGGAGGACCAAGGAATTAAAAACTTGCAGCCATCATTGGATAACCGAGATATACAGATACTTCAAAAATCAAAATAATGGCAAATTGGTAATATTTGTTTTATGATAGATAAATTTTTTTTTTACTTCATTTCAAGAAAAAAGCTAGCATTAAGGAAGCATAAGGTCTTGCCATTAAGACAAGATAATGAGCTCTTTTGTAGTGATCTTTTTAATTTTTGTTGAATGTCCCACTACCAAAAAATTAGTGGATATTTGTTAGAGCGAGGTATCGAGACATTTAGTTCAATGTTTAGTTGAAGATATTGCAGTTACATATGATAGTAAGTATTCAACCCAAAGAACTCCGTGAATTTTAACTAATCAGTGGTAAGTGTGACATAATAGAGTAGCTCAAGGGGAAGAGTCTAAAGAGTTTATTTTTTGCTCGTGTGCGATTTGGGGGTTTGGTATTTGGGGAGATCGAGTGTTGTAGTAGGTAGTTGTAGATTGTTGATGAGTCTTGGTTATTAGGAAGTTTTTGAGGAATCAATTACCTCTCAATTCAAGATGAATTGTCAAAATTGGTGCTCGAACGACATAAGCAGATGGACTACTCTAGAGAGGTTATTTGGGCGGCTCATCAGAGCCTTGAATTTACATGTAGTAATGACGGACCTAGATGTTCTAAATAGGGGTGGCTACTATACGATTACACTTGCATGATAAAATAAAATCAATAATTTTTACCCTTAAATTTTCTTCATTTTTTTTCTTTCTTTTCTTTGACCTAGGGGGTCATGACCACCCCTAAGGTGAATGGGGATCCGCCAGTGACATGTAGTGTTCTTTTCAAGGCTCAAGACTTTCCCAAAGAAATAGTACGTCTGCAAGACTTTTAGTTTCTTTGTGTTGGGATTACAATTTTGTAGCCATGGTACATAATTGATGTATGAATTGGCTATTACTCTTAACTTTAATCTCGCTACTTGTTAGCTACAGTTGAAAAATTATGACCTAGAACAGTAACATTGTGATTTATTTTTTGAAACATAAGTACAACGAATGGTATAGGAGACTTTCTCTCAATGTATCTATCTAGACAATTTGCTTGTAATACACTAACGAGCTCATAAGAATGGAAGATGGTTCAAAGCGTGAGAATACAAATTATAAAGGAAAGTCCCTTCTTAGTCAGCCAGTCAGTAGGCTAATCATCATCTCTATAGATATGTTGGATGTGAAAAGGCTCTAGTTTATGTAAGAGGTCTTGGATGACCTTTATCAATGTATGAATAGGTCACGGTCTATTATAATTCTCCAAAAGTGCTTGAGTAACAACTTGGTTATCGCCCTTTTGAAATGATATTAATTCAAGTATCCCTTGCAAATAGCATAAAAAAGCTCATATCGGAGGACAATAGCTTCTACAACCAAAATGGACACAACACCCAAATTATAACTGTCTGACCCCAAAAAATGTTCTCCCACATCTCGAAGTAGGAACCTTGCTAACCAAAGATTGGTTTCAGAGTTGGGACTTGGCTTGACTCACCAACCTTCAAGTCTTCCTCCAAGTTGATGATTTGGACTCATCAAAGTTGAGCTTCACGTAGTCCAAATGAGAAGGTGATCTGACATTCATTGATGTAACATCTGGATACAGGTGGATGAAATTTGATACAGCCTTGTAGGAGGCAAAAATTTGTCGACAAATCAGAAAATGACACGTGAAAAATAAATTAAATTTATTTATCCGTCATGTGTTAAATTAATTACGGCGGTACATTTAATTAAATTTTAAATGAAAATGTACCATAGTCATTAACGTCGTGGCACGTGTCAAGTATGATGCAGAAAATAGTAATTATTTCTTTATTTTAAATAAAGAGATAATTAAGTAATTCGGGCCAAGCCCAAAGTCGACTCAAACCCTAAGCAACCCTAGACCTCCAGAGCCTATAAATAGGGGTCCTCCCCCTCATTTTGAAGACCCCCGAGAGATTCAGCAGTCAACATCCAGAGGCTGCAGGAGATCAAACTGCCAGAGGCTTCCAGCTACCAAGCGCCAAGGATCGAAGCCTGCAGAAGATCAAGATCGAGTCTCCAAGTTTTCGACACCTCTTGAACGTGAGCAACAACGGAGTTCTTCAACAAGACACTCAGCAATCTACCCCCTGGCATTTGGCATTCTACACTCCAGAGGCTTCAGAAGATCGAACTACAGGCGACCTCTAGCTACCAAGCGCCAAGGACCAACGTCGGCTAGTTCAACAACTTCTGTTCTTCGCATCAAATACTGCAGTCATCTCCTCGTCTGGTTTATCGATCGAGACCAAGCACTAAGCCCTCGCATCCAAGAACTTGAAGAACTGCAACCAACAATCTACCTGCAAACGGTCAACCTTCGAGCAACCTCCAGCTACCAAGCACTAAGGAGATCAACGCTCAGGTCCTTCAGCTCAAGAATTGCTAAAGAGTTCTTCTGCTAGTCCTGCATCCGAGGTCGAGATCAAGCGCCTGCGCCCTCGGCTCACCCAAATTTCAGGAGCTCGAATCAGAGGAATACTTTACTGTTTTTAATACAGAGATTGTACCCGCATACATTCAAATATTAATACAAATTATATTTGTTTCTCAATTTCTTGTCTTTATTTCTTTAGGCTCAAAATTTGTGTTTACAAGCCTATGAAGTCAAAATGTGTTATAGGAGAGCTCTCTCGTTCTCGCATGATGGAATGATTGTAAATGCACACCTGCACTTGGACATAACACTTAAAAGTTTGAACTAAAGAATTAATTCATTCTAATGCAACTAAAGAAATTAGGAGAATCACGGGCCTTCTGAAGAAGTCTTAGAGGAAGTGGGGACTTCTGTAAAGGGTTGAAATTTTGCGGTGATTGTTTATGGATATAAGGGTAACTCGTAATTTATTTGGAATAAATATGAGAAAAATCACTCCTTGATGAATTATTATTCGTATTTTTATTGAAAAATCATTCAATTTGAATATGACTTATTACTCATAATAACTATTCAAAATGTTCTCTTAAAGACACGATCTTACAATAATTTTACGTAAAACGACCTCACTTTAGAATTTCCACTACTTTAATTTTGTATGACAGTGAATCTTACTTCGAACTCATTGGATAATAATAATTCCTACTTTAAATTATTGAATATCCAAACTCCTATTGTATGCATATATACAAGTGCCAGTGCTAATCGCCTAATCCACTATGACACATAGGGTACAAAGTAAAACTCACTATGGTACAATTCTGAACTACAAATTGTTTTTCACCAATCCTAAGAAGAGTTTACTTTTTTTCGATTATTAAAAGCCAGCAAGTTTAAAAGTTCATGGAATACAGCAAAACTGTATTATAAGATAGCAAGCAACCAACTCCAACAGATAAAGGGAATAACCAAACACTGCTAAAGATAAGCAAACAATTAGAATTATCGCGTCCACAACAGCAAAAAATATGCACATCTCAATCACAATATTAAAAGGTCAATAATTTCATTTTGGTGGGCCATCGAGGCCTCGCACGCTTATAGCGTTACCAATAATTGCAACTCTTCGGTCTACCTCAGCGTCAATGTCATCAAGACTGACATTTTTAAATATGTTTCGGCACCCAGTCATCCTAACTTTTTGACCATCTTTCTGGCCATGAACACCCCTACAAGTTGCATCTCTGACAAGTTGCCACTTAGATTTCATCACCAAGTTATGTTTTCTCTTACTTGTGGCTAGACCTGTCAATTCGGTCAGTCGGGCGGTTTCAGGTCGGTCGTATATCGGGTTCGGGTAAATACGGGTCGGGTGTATTTCGGGTTCGGGAAAATACGGGCGGTGTATTTGATTGCGACATTTTTCCGCTTTTCCTTTAAAAAAATGGTCTCTAAATACTACTTTTTGTACAATATACATAATAAAATATGATTATCTTCTACTAACGATAGATTATTGTAACTATTTTAACTTAAATTAGAGAAATAATAAATAAATAAGTTGCGAGTATAGTTTAACGTTGAAAATTACAAAGAAAAATCACAAATTCTAATAAAGTTGAACTTAAAAAATTAATTTTTCGGGTTAAACGGGCGGGTCGGGTTTGACCCGCTAATTTTCGGGTTCGATATACTTCGGGTTTAGTTGAAAAATCGTGTTCAAAACCCAGAAATTTCGGGCGGGTTCGGGTCAAGTTGTCGGGTCAGAAACTGTCAGGTCTACTTGTGGCCATAGTTATTAAAATCTCGATCCTGATTTACGATCCTACGACTTTATAGTCCAAAATCGTCCATACGATTCAACTATTTACACACGATCCACGATCTTACATAATCTTAACTTCGTCATAGTTTCGAGTTAGGATCCCGATTTTAACAACCTTGCTTGTGGCTTTACCCTTAGAAGCCTCAATGATTGAATTCTCAATATCAACAAATAATTCACGCTCATCCACCCCATCAAAGGATCCAATCAAGTTGCTATGAGTGCGATCACTGTCAGAGTCGTCTCCATGATCCTCTTATTCATGTTGGAGTTACACTTAAACCATGTACTCAAGGGTCTATGTAGCCCCGACATAAATAAGACATGTGTATTATAGCTTCAATATCAGTTTTAACCATAATCCTGAAGTTTGCATCAATCGGAAGATAAATTCAAACATAGGATGAAAACAAAGAACGAGACAGGAGCCTTTTTCTTCAGCCCACAAACTTTAAGTTCCTTTTTTATTCAGCCTACAAACTTTAAAGTCTAAAAAATTAATGTTGAAAACTAAGGGTTCAGAAAATAAATACCCCTAAAGTTCGGGGCCTAAAATACAAAAATCCCGGTGGCGAAGAGGGAAGGAGAGTGTCAATTTCCTTGATTGGCATCCAAGGAAGAGCCCAGTCAAGTCTATGTCTTTCCTATGGCAGTATTGTGGCGAGTGGGCAATAATTCCGTTGGCTTCCAAGATGTCTATGGATGCACTCGAATATTTGTGGATCTTAGGGAACGGAACCTTCGACTTGGATGATATTTTTTGACCAAAATGAGGCTTATATAGCTTGGATATACCAACTGGACCAAGTCTATGCACGAGTCAATGTCAACACTCATGTAAACTTTTATGATTGGCCTTATTTTCGATCTGATCTGATTTGTACACTTTTATGCATGGAATTGTATCTTTGAAACCTTTGTAAACAAATTATGTTTTGCTGTAGCTAAGAACCAACAACAATAACCGTCAGTAAAGTCTCGCTAAAAAGGCTAATCTGTTGGAAGTCGTTTTGATTTAAGTTATGTTATTGTAAGTTATCGACTTTTACAGGGTATATGGATATTGAGGTAGAAGAGGATTGTCTTAACACTATTCAAAGGATTAAAATGAATTTTACCGGAAAAAGTAACATTGTTAAGATCATCCAGGAAATTAATAAAATAGGAAGTAGTTTTAATTCAATTGTTTGGAACCATGTAAAAAGGGGGGATATTGAGGTAAAAATCTTTCTTCTGTTCTTAATTGAAAAAACACTCATGGACATCTCAATGGCTACCCCTACCCTCTTCACCCCCATATTAATGGTTATATTTACTCTGTTTCATATTTACTCTGTTTCACCCCTACCCTCACAACAAAACTATAAATCAAGGACTTTTGCCCCATTTTTTTGGGTTTTTTTTTTGTTTTTGCTTTTCTTGAATCGCGCAAAATTGGGGAGATTCAAAAGAGGAAAATTAAAAAGTGGGTGGCTAATTTTTTTTCTACGAATTTGAATTGGATTCTATAGGGGGATTCGATTTCGTAAGTCGTAACAGTCTGAATTGCTAGATACCGAGGAAAATGAGAGCCAAGATCTGCAGACGGCGGGGTGCGGCAAAGGTCGGTGTCGATGGAGCTTCAGAAGTTGAAGGAGGACTCCACGGGCAAATAAGGAGACTGAATTCCCCGGTATCTAGATAAGGAGACTGAATTCCAGTGCCATGGAGAGGAAAGCTGAGAGAATGAGATGTCGAGATTGGGTGCGGTGGGGTGCAGCGAAGGTCGGTGAAGATAGAGCGCCAAGGTCTGCAGACGGCGTTGATGGTGATGTGGTCAAAGATGGAGGTGAGTCTGGTGATGATGAGTGGCAAGATGTCGGGCCGATGTTGAACCAATCTGACATAGTTGAAATGAGAGAGAAAACATAGCGATATGGTTGAATTTGACATGGTAGTAGAGAGAGAAAAGAGAGATAGAGCGAAAAAGAGACCGGCTATTTTTGGATATTGATTGAAAGTGTGGGGTTAAATTGGTAATTCATCCTAATATAAAATATGTCTGACACTCTGAATCAGTTAAACGTGGGGAGTAAGAGGGGAGATAATGAATTGTAATAAAGGGAAAATCTGACCTTAATTCAAAGGCTGAGATTCATTCTAAATTAATCAACAGTGTACAATTGTCAACTACCATAGTTGAAAACTTTTTCAATTATGATAGAATTTTCACTTTAATAAATAAGAAAATAGACGACTATGATACAAGGATCTATGAGTAGTGTGGTTCAAAAATTACCGCCAGATAACTTCCAACAAAATGTAAGATACCCCCGTACGGATGACAATCAAATTCGCATATGAAGCGAATTTGCTCTGATCCGCAACAAAAAATCAGATCCAAGTTCGACAAAAAGAAATCTGAATCCGAATCTAATTAAAAAGTCCGACTTCGATTGAGTGGATATACAGGTAGTCATCTTTTATCCGATTAAGGGATCGACCTTGACGTGTTACTCCGTACACTGTGCACTTGCGGCTCTGTCATCAGATCACCATCAAGAGCCCATCATAGCCGCACCTTACCCCACAGAATCGCACCCTACTCCACCTTAAACCATCATAGCCGCACCTTAAGCCATATAAAAATAAGTAATCCTTTATATTTGTTCATAAATATAAAAGTATGCATAAAATGTACATTCTTCAATATGATTGATAAAATTAAGTTATTATTTATGTTTGTTGACCTAGTGAACAAGTGTTATACTCTTATAGTTGACAAATATATATATACTAACTAAAGAAAATAATAGTGGATATTTGTTAGAGTGAGACGTCAAGACATGTAATTCAGTTCTCAGTTAAAGATATTGCAGTTACATATGGTAGTAAATCTTCAACCCAAAGAACTCTGTGAATTGTAACTAATCACTGCTAACATATAGTAGAGTAGCTGGCGGGGAAGCGTTCAAAGAGTTTATCTTTTTCCTGTGTGAGATTTGAAGATCTGGTGTTTGGGGTGATTGAGTGTTGTAGTAGGTAATTGTATAGTATGTTGATGAATCTTGGTTTTTAGGAAGCTTTTGAGGAATTGATTGCCTCTCAACTCAGGATGAATTGCCAAAATTGGTGCTCAAACGACGTGAGTAGATGGATCATTCCAGATAAGCTATTTGGGCAGCTCACATCTTTAAATATACAAGTAGTGTTCTTTTCAAGGCTCAAGATTTTCCCAAAGAAATAGCTATGTATGACAACCATAATGCACAGTTGATGTATGAATTGGCTATTACTCTTAACTGCAATCTCGCAGATGGTTAGCTACGGTTGGAAAATTATGAACTAGCATGGTAACATTGTGATTTTATTTATTTATTTTTTTTTTCGGAAAGGTGGGTACAACGAATGGTTTAGGAGATCAGGCGGGACATTTTTGGGGCCCCGGGCGATATATTTGACAGATTAATAAATTTGGGCCCTTTTAAAAAATCAGCAATTTAAAAAACCTTCGGTTTTCTTGGTAAATTCCAATTAATAAGCTCAAATCCAACATAAAAATGTATGCATTTTGCATCAATTTCATGGAAATTAGCTCATGGTTTGTGAATTTAGCAAATTAGCATCAAAATCTTCCATTTCCTTGGTAAATTCCAATTAGTAAGCTCAATCCAACACAAAAACGAGCGATTTAAAAAAGTTAAAAATCAATCATGTATTTTCACTAAATATTTGACTAAAGTAACATAAAGTAACCTTCCATTTTGACTAAATTCTTTTTTTCCGTCATTTGTTCTGGAAGAAAAGTAGCTTGTGAATTACAGACTTAGGGTTGTTATTGCAATTTTAGTATATTTACTTTCAGAATTGAAACATTCCAAATTCACACCTCAATAGTTATTATTCTGAATGTGTCTCCTCTTAATGACATTTTGGGATGTAAGGCAGACTCTTGTCATAGTTCCCATAAGGCCATAATTGCCTCCTACACCCCATCACCACCCATTTATCATATTTATATATCAATTTGTTCATCTGCTTCATGGGTCCTTGCTTGCAACAAAAGTCACAGTAAAAATCCACAAAATGAAAAGAAAGTTCTCACCCAATTAGCTAGAGAAAAAAAAGATGATGAGATAAATCACTTGTCGATACTTTCTACATAGAAACTATACAATTTAATCATTCATACATACACCCTATTTTCCAATTTGTTTGAATCCCATCTCCTGGGACAAAAATTTTCCACCTTTCTTTTACCCTATACCCTCACCTTCCTATCTACAAAATCACTGGCATCATATCTGATTTCCTACAAACCCATGGTAGTAGAGGATATGATTTTAAAAAAAAAGCGAAAAATACATCCACTAATACCATTCATATTAGCCAGTTTTTGATAATATAAACATTCATCATTGAACAAACACTGGAAACACATGACATTTTCTCTTTTTACCACAGTTTTTGCAAATAAACAGGACCAACATTCATCCATCCACCAATGACATTCATATTAGCCCCAAACTTTTTTCCAACCCAAACAACCCTGAAACAAACATTCAAACAAAAATTTGTCAAATTATAAGGAGGAGGCGCTGGAGTGTTTTGGGGCGGTGGGCCTGGGCCCATACGATAGTAATTTACTAAGCATACTGGGTTGATGGGGCCCTTAAAATTCAAACAAAAATTATTTTAAAGTCACTGGCGCACAGGCGTTGCACTACCCTGCGCGGCGCTGAGATCATTCTCTCAAGATATCTATCTCGACAATCTACTTGTAATACATCAATGAGCTCATAAGAAAGGGGGATGGAATACAAAGCGTGAGAATACAAATTATGAAGGAAAGACCTCACTTAGTCAGCCAATCAGCAGGTTGATTGCCATCTCAGTAGATTGGATGTGAAAAGACTCTAGTTGTGTAAGAGGTCTTGGATGTCCTTTTATCAATGTAAGAATAGGCCACGATATATTATAGTTCCACAAAAGTGCTTGAATAAACCTGGTTAACTTCCTCTAAGATGATACTTGAGTATCCCATACAAATAGCAAATGGAAGCTCATTCTGTAGGACAGCAGCTTCCATAACCAGAATGAATGCAAGATCTAAATTAGAATTGTCTTCCCAAAAAATGCCCCCTCCACCACCCCCCGTCTCGAAGTAGTAACCTTATTGCTGCTGAAGTTGATGATTTGGACCCATCAAAATTGCGCTTCATGTAATCCAAATGAGAAGGTGACTATTTGACTTTGATGTGGAAACTTTTGGATGGATATGGATAAAAATGTCAAAGTGCATTATGGGATAGCTCTCTCACTTTTGCATGATGGAATGGTGGTAAATACACACCTGGAGTAAACAATTAAAAGTTTGAACCAAAGAATTAATTCGCTTTAACGGAACTGAAGAAATTAGGAGGATCACGGGCCTTCTGAAGAAGACTTAAAGGAAGTGGGGCATTTGTAAAGGGTTCAAACTTTGTGGCGATTTTTTTATGAATCGTCCAAGCTAGTAATTTATTTGAAATAAAGCGCATTCTTTTTGCGGTTGTGGCTAGTCTGTATTCCTTCATGATTTCTGCAAATCATTACTTTTCTCTCTCCTCACTCTTCTCTCTCTTCACTTTTCTCCTCTACTTTTTACATTCTCTCTCCTCACATACCCCACATACCAATAACCTACCACAATTCCACCACACCCCACCGCAAAATACCACAGAAAAGAACAGGGCCTAAATATGAGAAAAGTGGCATATGTATTGAAAAGTCATTCAATTCTAATATGACTTGTTCGTCGTAGTAACTAATATTAAAAATATTCTCTTACAAAGAGTCAGTCTCACAATAATTCATGTGAAATAGTCTCACTTTAGATTTGCACTACTTTAAAATTGTATGACACTATGCCTTACTTTGAACTCGTTGGTATAATAATAATTCCTACTTTAAATCATTAGAATACATAACAATTCCTACTGTATACATATAAATGCGCGAGTGCTAGTCTATTACAATAGAAGAGATACAAAATAAAATTCACTATTGAAGAACCCCTGTTGAGAACAGAGCAAAGGACATTCACTCAATACACATCAAGGACATCTATGTCAAACGACCTGAAGGACATTGGCACTGCTCAAAGGGTTTTGAAGTGAAAGACAAATGACGACACTTACTCAGGGAAGTTCTCCATTTAGGCAAGAATCTTTCCTTCTCCTTTTTTACTGAGTGAATCAGACTAATTCTATATGCTACTTTGCAGACAAAATCGAGGGTGAAACTTGGAAAGAACTCCCAGAAGATCTCGCCGAAAAGGAAAGGATATTTCGATATCACAGTGAAGAGAAATTGGAGCAAAAACATAATCCTTTCCAACGGATACAAAACCCAGCATAATCAGTTTAAATAGAAGCATTCAAGACAAAGAAAAGCATCGATTCCAGGGAAGCAATCGGCAGTTCAAACAAAGAGTGTGTTCTTGTGTTTGAGAGTTTTTGTGTGGCTTGTGAGAGTGCTATTAAACTCTAAACGGACCTAGAGTTGTGTTAGGCTTTAGTGTTTGAATCCTAGACGGAATTAGGATTCAAATTGTGTAAACGCCAATCTGTGAATTAATGGGTGTATTTTTCCAGAAATAAGAAGCGTCCATTGTAAGGCGCTTGGTTCTCTGTAACCCTAAGGTCCTTTACCTTAGGTAACAACCAGCGCTGCTCAAAGTGACTGAAATAAAGGAGGTTATTCATATCTATCTTATTGTCCTTTATATTATTATCAGTTATTGAATTGTGTGAACCCTTAATCTGAGTAGATTAAGGGACTAACGTCCTTTATCAAGTGATCCAATTTTGCAGAAAATTTTATAACCCTATTCACCCCCCTCTAGGGTTCTTTCAATTGGTATCAGAGCCTGGTCCACTGAAACTTCAGAGACTAATCGCTCTGTGGCAAAGATCATGGGAGATCACAACATGGGAAACTTAAGTCAAGGACGTTCATGGAACAGATCACCTTTACTGACAGGTGACAACTGTAGAATTTGGAAGCGTCAAATGGAGATCTTCTTGAGAAATCAAGATGAGGACATTTAGGATGTAGTCACCAAAGGAAATTATCCTACTCCCCAGAAGACTGCCGAAGATGGAACAAAAAGTGACAAACCAAGATCTGAGTATTCAGCTGAAGAAAAAGAGCAAGCAAAGAAAAATACTCATGCACATTATCTTTTAATTTGCAGTCTTAACTCTAATGAATTTGAAAGAGTGTCTAATTTTGATACATTTCAGATATGGAACTACTTGGTCACAACCTATGAAGGAACAAACCAAGTAAAAAAGACCAAGGTCAACATACTAGTTCAAAAGTATGAAGGCTTCAAGATGGAAGAAAATGAGTCCATTGAGTCAATGTTCAAAAGATTCAGTGCAATCATCAACCATCTCAAGTCCCTCGGAAAATCCTATTCCAATGAAAAACAAGTGAACAAGGTCCTTCAGTGTCTTCCTAGGCACAAGTGGGGACCAAAAGTAACGGCAATAGAAGAAGCCCAAGATCTAGAGACCTTGAAAATTGAAGAGCTGATTGGCAAACTTCTTGTACATAAGATACGACTGTTTGAAGGGAGTCAGACCAAGGACATTGCCCTCAAAAGCACCAAGGAACCAGAAGAAGAATCAGAGGATGATGATGAAGAAACCATGGCCATGTTAGCTAAAGGTTTCAGACGACTATACAGAAAGAATCCCAGATTCCGTGGCTATCTAAGAGAATCATCCTCCAAACTACCTTCACCCAAAGGTAAAATTCAAACCAAGGATGATAATGAATATAAATGCTTTGCCTGTGGTGCAACAGATCACTTGGTCAGGGAATGTCCTCACGTAAAGAAAGTCAAGGAAATAAATGACTTCAGAGGAAAAAGATTGAGCAGCAAAGCCATGGTAGCCAAATGGAGTGAAAGTGAAGGCAGTGAAAGTGAAAGTGAGTCCAAGGAAATTGCAAACCTTTGTCTCATGGCAAAGGACGTTACAGAAACACAAGCAGATGAAACACAGGCGAATGACGATGATGAGGTATTTACAAATCTCTTTCTGAAATGTCCTCCACACAATTTGAAACCTAGATTACTAAATCTGCTTGATTATATTGCAACCCTCACTGACAAAGTACAATATCTCACTAGAATTGCTAAAACAAACTCCAAAACCATAGAAACTCAATTGGAGATAATCAAAAATCTTACCTCTGATAATGTCAGCATGAGAAATGAAATGATACAGAATCGAAAAGAGCTGAATTCCATTCTCAATCAAGAGATAAACCAAGTTCACTCTACCATAAATTCTGAAAAGAAAACCTCTACAGATAAACCTGGTTCACCCAGAACCAAACCAGAATTCTTACCCCCTCATAAACCCACAAATATACCAAGAACCAAAGCAAAGTGGGTTCCAAAGAAGTCAAACAAACATGTTCCCCCAAACAAAGAAACCTCTCATAAACCTCCTGATCCAAAGAAAGGTATAATGTCCTTCAGTGCAGGTATGTCTCAGGGCTCACAACGACCTCTGGTATTTGGACAGCAGATGCTCGAGACACATGACTGGAGATCTAACCAAATTCAGAGAACTCAAGGACATCAAAAGTGGGAAGGTAACATTTGGAGACAAAAGCCAAGGGCAGATCCTTGGAGTCGGCAAGGTCGGTAAGAACTCAGTAAACTGTATAAATGATGTATACTATGTAGAAGGTCTAGAGTATAATCTTTTAAGTATTTCTCAGTTTTGTGATAGGGGTTATAAAGTTTGGTTCAATAAGAACTCATGCGTCGTAGAAAAAGAATCTCATGAAATAGTCCTTAGAGGTCATCGGATGAACAATGTGTATGTTATTGACCTCAGTGATCATATGACAAAGGACCTCACCTGTCTTAGAGTTGCATCAGATGAAACCTGGTTATGGCATCATAGATTGGGACATGTGAACATGAAAACCCTTCAAAAGCTAAAATTCCTAGGCCTGGTTAGAGGACTACCATCTCAAACTTTCATTCGTGACAATGTATGTGATGCATGTACTAGAGGTAAACAAACCAGAACCTCATTCAAACCTGTATCTCAAGTAACCACCTCTAGATGCTTAGAACTGTTGCATATGGACCTCTGTGGACCAATTCCATACAAAAGTCTAGGAGGACGTTCATACATACTAGTCATTGTTGATGATTGTTCTAGATTTACCTGGGTTTTATTTTTGAAGGATAAGACAGAAGCTTACCCAGAGTTTGAGAAATTATACAGGCAACTCAAGGTCCTTACAGGACTCAGTCTGGTGTCCATAAGAACATATCATGGAAAAGAGTTTGATAATCGAGATCAATTCGGAAAATTCTGTGATCAAGAAGGAGTTACACATAATTTCTCTGCCCCAAGGACACCACAACAAAATGGTGTGGTTGAACGGAAGAACCGCACACTGGAAAACATGGCTAGAACAATCATCTGTGAGAACAATCTACCCCTTTTTCTTTGGGCTAAAATTATAAATGCTTCAAATTATATTCTCAACAGATGTACCATAAGATCCTTCATGAAGAAGACACCCTATGAGTTGTTCAAGGGTAAAACACCAAATGTAGCTCACCTCAAGGCCATTGGATGCAAATGCTACGTTCATAACATTGGCAAGAAGGCCTTAAGTAAATTTGAGCCAAGAAGTGAAGAATGAATATTGGTAGGATATTCCTTATCTAGCAAGGCCTACAGAGTCTACATTAAAGCATCCAAAAAGGTGGAAGAATCAATTCATGTTGTCTTTGATGAAACTTCCATCACTCCATCAGAAAGGTCCTCCATCAAATTCCAGATTCTTCAAGATGATGATGACGAGGACATCCCTCGTATATTTCAGCAAGGTCCTCTTCAAAATGATGAACCTCCTCCTGATGGCACCATACAACAAACTTCAGAACATGAGGACAATGAAGCCCAAGGACCACAGCATGATGAAGGGCAAGGACCTTCCTCAAATGAAGAACAAGGACCTTCCTCAAGTGAAGGACAAGGACCTTCACCGACAGAAACTCCTTAAATGGCTGATACTGCACAGCAGAACATCGAGGAGACATCAAGGACCTTCAGGTTCAAACCTGCTCATCCAGCCGACAATCTCCTTTCAGGTCTGGAAACAGGTATTAGAATTCGATCCTCTCTTAGAAACTTTTGTGCCTTTCACGCATTTGTTTCTCAGATTGAACCTAAAGGACCTGAAGAAGCTCTAAAGGACAGCAACTGGATCCTAGCTATGCAAGAAGCATTAAATCAATTCGAGCACAACAAAGTATGGAAGCTTGTCCTAAGACCCGAACACCATCCAGTCATTGGTGTAAAATGGGTCTACCGCAACAAGTTAGATGAACATGGCACTGTCACAAGAAACAAAGCAAGGCTAGTTGCCAAAGGATACAACCAAGAGGAAGGCATCGACTATGAGGAAACCTTCGCACCAGTTGCAAGACTGGAGGCCATTCGGATACTCCTTGCTTATGTTGCATCAACTCACATGAAGTTGTATCAAATGGATGTAAAAAGTGCCTTCCTCAATAGATACTTAAAAGAAGAAGTCTATGTAGAACAACCTCCAGGATTTGAACAACAAGATCCACACACTCATGTTTACAGACTTCAGAAGGCCCTTTATGGGCTAAAACAAGCTCACAGGGCTTGGTATGAGAGACTAAGCTCCTTTCTTTTGAAAAATGGGTTCACAAGAGGTCTCATAGACAAAACACTGTTCATCAAAACCTCAGGTCAGAACTCTACTATAATTCAAGTTTATGTAGATGACATTATCTTTGGTGCTACTAATGAATATCTAGTGAAGGAATTCTCCAACCTAATGAGCAAGGAGTTTGAGATGAGTCTAGTGGGAGAACTAAGGTTTTTTCTTGGCCTACAAATCAAACAAGACAATGATGGCATCTTTCTCAACCAAAGTAAGTATGTCAAAGAACTTCTGAAGAAATATGGTTTGGAGAAAGCTAAACACTGCAGTACCCCAATGTCCTCCACAATAAAACTTGATCAAGATCTACATGGTAAGGACGTTCCTGACAAGCAGTATCGAGGTATGATAGGATCTCTACTTATTTAACTGCAAGTCGTCCAGACATCATGTTTAGTGTTTGCCTATGTGCTCGGTTTCAAAGTGCTCCTAAAGAATCTCACTTGATTGCTGTCAAAAGAATTTTGAGATATCTCGCAGGCACCAAGGACCTTAGTCTGTGGTATCCCAGGAACAACTCCCTGAACCTCATTGGATACACAGATGCTAACTTTGATGGTTCCAGGACAGATTGAAAAAGCACATCTGGAGGCTGTCAAATGCTAGGCTTTTCCTTAATTTCTTGGCAATCCAAGAAACATAATGTCGTTGCTCTTTCCACTGCAGAAGCAGAATACATAGCAGCTGGTGCTTGTTGTGCTCAAACATTGTGGATCAAACAGCACATGAAGGACCTTGGGATAGAACTCTCAAAAATTCCCATCAAGTGTGATAACAAGAGTGCAATTCAAATCACCAAAAATCCAGTTCAGCACTCCCGTACCAAACACATTGAAGTACGACATCACTTTATTAGAGATCATGTTGACAAAGGCCACATTACACTGGACTTTGTACCCACTCATCAACAACTGGCAGATATCTTCACCAAGGCCCTTCCCACTGAGCAATTCATCATCAATTGAAGGGAACTTGGCATGCTGCAACTCGATGACCAGTTGAGGGGGAGCTAGCGTACCTCTATTCAGGGGGAGCTAAGGCCCTCTACCCCCAGGTATGTTCTCATCTCTATAGACTCATCAAGGTCCTTGACATTATTGTCACAAGACCCCATTGAGTCTCACTTTTATCACATAAATAAACCTGGCAATGACGTTGGGCAGACAGTTCTTCCATAACTGCTTTGCTTAACTTACACTTATTTTTCAAAATTCAATATCCTCTCCCCTTCTCTCGTCTATTTCCAATATTAAAATCACACGGTTTCTCACACATTTCAAATACAATAATTCTTCAAAATCTCATCAAATCATTTCACTTTCCCACTTTCCAAAACACATCCAATCATCATAACTCCCCTTCCAACCGTCAAATTTACCTTCCCCAGTTATTCCTCCAATTTTTATCTCCTTCCCCATTTACTGCCCCTTCCTTCCATATTCTAAAAACCCAACCACCCTCCTCTTCTATTTAACCCTCATTTTTTTACTCTTCCCTCCCGTCTCCATCCTTCTAATCCTCATCATCCTCTACCCCACCATCTCCTTCCATCTCTCTCTCCTTTCTGCTTTTCCAACCATGAAAAAACGTCCCGCTCTTAAAAACACTACCCCATCTCCTCCTGCATGGGTTGCCAAACGACTTTGCTCTCGCAAGTCGTCCCCTAATCCTCCAGAATCCACTCAATCTCGCTCATCCTCATCCACCGCTCTTGCACTCCAATCTCAACCGCAACCTCTTCATGCAATCACCCACGAGTAACGTCTTCAAACCATCGCTAACCGGCAAATATTATGCTGTGAGAATGTTGACGCCGATTCCCTTCTCACCATCTTTCCATCATTCTCCACCCTGAAGGATCTTGGCTGCTACACCTTCTTCGACTGTGAGCCGGTAATTTATCCATCCCTCATTATTGAGTTCTTTGCAAACCTCATTCCAGACTCCAAACGTCTTTCTGTGAAATCTCTTGTTTCTGGCGTTGAAATCTTGCTGACCCCCACCCTAGTTGAGCGTATCCTTCGCATTCAACCTAGTCCAACCAAACCACCTTTACCCATCCCTTCTGACCCCAAACAAGAGCTCCAGCGGCAATTTGCCCGCCCCACTGAACAGAAAAACACACAATACACTGGTCTGAAGTCTGAAGCCCGTTTCCTCTATTACACCCTGGTTCGGACCATCCTTCCCCGGGGTACAAACAAGGAAACCATAAATGAAGCTTGTGCCATCTTTATCCTGAACGTCCTCAACAATCGTCATCCTGACATTGGGGAACTAGTCGTTCAGCATTTTCTAAAAGTTGCTGCCTCGCCTTCTAGCCCCCTTCCCTATGGGAACTTGCTAACCAAGATCTTTCGCCATTGTCATGTTCCCTCGACACTGCTGAGATGTCCTCCTTCAATTTACCAACAATTGGCCCCTCTCTCCTCATTTCCCTTGGATACCAGCAGCAACCAAATGGCTTATGGCTTCATCGGATGAGATCAAGGTCGCAGAAGCCTCGAGCTCCGCTGCAGCAACAAAGGATGCCTCTGACGCCCTCCAAACTCATCTTTCCAACATCAACTCTGCTGTTGAGGCCCTTCATCAAGAGGTTCGCCACCTACAACAGGAGGTCAAGGCCCTTCGTGAGGCACGCTCTGAAATCATTGTTGCAGTCTCTCTTCTTAAGGATGTTGTTCCAGCAGGCATGCAGGCTTTACCAAGCACCCCCACCCCAAGCTCTCCCAACATTGCTCCCGAAACTACCCCCGCAGAACCCCAGTCCTAAAACTGTTTTTCTCTATCTCTATTTGAAACATTGCTTTTTTTGCTTTGCCAAACATTCCTCCTGTTTCCTTTTTGCTTGAAAGTCAAAAAGGGGGAGATGAACTATGCATAGTATGTTTTTTTATCAGGGCCTGTACAACCGAACTAAACTCTTTTGCTATATCCCTGTATGAATGATCTATTTGCGTTATATATGCAGCACATACTATGCTTGTATCTAGTTTTGTCTTTCACTCAAAAAGGGGGAGATTGAAGAACCCCTGTTGAGAACAGAGCAAAGGACATTCACTCAATACACATCAAGGACATCTATGTCAAACGACCTGAAGGACATTGGCACTGCTCAAAGGGTTTTGAAGTGAAAGACAAATGACGACACTTACTCAGGGAAGTTCTCCATTTAGGCAAGAATCTTTCCTTCTCCTTTTTTACTGAGTGAATCAGACTAATTCTATATGCTACTTTGCAGACAAAATCGAGGGTGAAACTTGGAAAGAACTCCCAGAAGATCTCGCCAAAAAGGAAAGGATATTTCGATATCACAGTGAAGAGAAATTGGAGCAAAAACATAATCCTTTCCAACGGATACAAAACCCAGCATAATCAGTTTAAATAGTAGCATTCAAGACAAAGAAAAGCATCGATTCCAGGGAAGCAATCGGCAGTTAAACAAAGAGTGTGTTCTTGTGTTTGAGAGTTTTTGTGTGGCTTGTGAGAGTGCTATCAAACTCTAAACGGACCTAGAGTTGTGTTAGGCTTTCGTGTTCGAATCCTAGACGGAATTAGGATTCAAATTGTGTAAACGCTAATCTGTGAATTGGTGGGTGTATTTTTCCAGAAATAAGAAGCGTCCATTGTAAGGCGCTTGGTTCTCTGTAACCCTAAGGTCCTTTACCTTAGGTAACAACCAGCGCTGCTCAAAGTGACTAAAATAAAGGAGGTTATTCATATCTATCTTATTGTCCTTTATATTATTATCAGTTATTGAATTGTGTGAACCCTAATTAATCTGAGTAGATTAAGGGACTAACGTCCTTTATCAAGTGATCCAATTTTGCAGAAAGTTTCATAACCCTATTCACCCTCCCTCTAGGGTTCTTTCAACTATATAATACAACACTGAACTACAAATTATTATCCAGCTGATTCTAAGTAGAATTTACCATAATCGAATTTCCAAAATTTTATCATTAACAAACTCCAAATTTCTCATTACATTATGTGTATGCAATTGATCCCTAAATAAATGTGTAAACACAAATTTCCGGGTCTAAATAAATAAACATGAGAAATTAGTGAACAAATATAATTGTATTAATTTCAAAGGATTTTGGGTACAATCTCTATGTATCTGTTACAAAACAAAATGTAACTCCTCTGATTCGATCTCCTTGAATGAACTTGAACGAGTCTTGAATGAATATGGTTTTGGATGAATGTGATCTTGAATGAATATAATCTTTAATGAATATATTCTTGGATGAATGGTATTGAACGAGGGTCATAGAGACTTGATCCCGATCAACAGGAAGTAGTTTGATCTCCCACGAATGGACGGCACGAGTTTAAGCTTTGTTGTGCTTCTTGTCTGAGAGAGAGAGAGAGAGAGAGAGAGAGTATGAGAGTTTTTGAGTCTTCCTTTGATGTTTTTCTAACAACCTCCCCTTGAAATGAAGGAGGATAGTCTCTATTTATAGAACGTAAATTTTAGCGGCCTCTTTAACTCCTTTTAAAAAGGACAAATATTTATATTACTCATCATTTCACGCGTGGCGTAATTTAATTTAAAAATATATTATCATTTAATTTATAATTAAATGATCCACCATAATTAATTTTGACACATGACGGGTCATAATTGGCCAAATTAAAACTATTTTAATTTCCACGTGGCGAGTCTTGATCGGTTGACAATTTTTTGCTTTCTACAAAACGTACACTTGTTAAATCTCATTACATCTGTATTCACATTTTTTCACAAGGGAAAACAAGATCCTAACATTTCTTCTCCCACTTTCTGTACTTTTTTTTTTGTGGAGATTATTAAGAAATAACACAAGAATTAGGGTTTTCATCAACATATGCATGGTAATAAGGCTGAGTATTGTAGCTGTAATAATGCTGTGGCCACTCCTTAAACTCAACTACTTGAGATTGAGTTTGAGGCTTTTCTTGCTTGTTCACATTTTGCTTATCTTCCTTGGCGGGACCCACAGTATCAATCTGTGGGCTCCACTGCTTCTTCAACTTCCTCACAATATCAACTGGATCAACTTCTCCAATTACTGTTATTTTGCTTGCTTTCATGTCCACAGCCACCGATTCTATCCCTGAATTTGCATAATATCAATAATAAATCAGCACCCAGAAACACAATTTACCATAATTTTAGTTTATAATTTTGTTGTTTTGAGAATTCTAGTAATTAACATGATGAATTATTACGTTGAAAGTTGAATAATTTCCAGTTCTGCAGGTAAGCAAAATTACGCTTCATATGGAACAAATAAACACATATAGAAGGGGGGGGGGGGGAAGAACCTAACTTCAAATAAAATCATAATTATAATTGTTTTCATGAACCCCTGCTTTCTCATTTTGTAGCTTTTAGACTAAAAGATGTTCCTTTCCCAAGAAAATATGACTGAAAAAACAGAGGACTTATTTGTCAATTGGAAACAGGGGAAGAGAATGGTGAGAATTTATAATACCTGGAAGAGAAGAGACTGCTTTCATAGCCTTCTGCTTATCCTTCTCATCATGGATGCTCAATTTTACAACCACTTTCTGCAAATTAATCAAATAAATTAATATGACAAGTATTTTATTTCAAAATTAAACAAAGAAACCTAATAAAATATCAAACGATATTAGAAAATAGAAATGTTACCTTCATTTCCACCGTTTTAAGTCTTAATTTGACTGAGTAAGGTGATCAAAATCTCACTAGGAAAAGAAGCAGAAAATGTAAGCGAAATTTCGTGAATATATAATATGATCTGAAGAAGTTCAAAGAGAGTTCAAAATTTATAGTAGGAGGAAGAAAGAGATAACTATAAGAAGGTGCCAAAGAGGGGAAGGAGAGTGTCAACTTCCTTGGCTTCCAAGGTAGAGCCCAGTCAAGTCTTCCTGGCTACACCAGTATTGTGGGCCTGTGGGGTTGTTTGCGTGTAATAATCAGTCAGTACGACTACCGCCATGAAGCAAATTATTCCTTTCGTTCCATATTAATTCTTATTTATTGATGGTTAGGTTTTCGATGTCACTTTTTAATTAATAATTTTATATATAATATGTTATTAATAATTCTAATATTATATTTTTATGATTGTATTTTTTGTTACGAATCTAATGGTATTATTTTTATTATAATAAATTATTGTGTACATTGAGAAATTTATGGGCAAAAGTTTTAGGTTTGACTGCACAATTTTTAAAAACGACAATTACTATAGAACGGAGGGAGTATATTTATAAAAATATTTCTATTTTAAGGCACCATTCTTTTTATGCAGTACCGCAACTTACCGCACCCCAATTTACCGCAATTTACGCAACTCACCGCAATCTACCGCAATCTACTATTTATCTTTTCACTAATATCAACCCTCATTTATTATTTTTCACCGCAACTTACAGCACCGCAATTTCACCGTATAAAAGAACGGTGCCTAATCATATAATTATTTTAAAAATTACAAAGTAAGAAGTAAATTTAGCATACCAGTCATCAATGTTTTATTAGAATTGAACATGACTATGGGTGGGCAATGGGCCAAGTCAAGGTTGGACCATTAGTCATGTAAGGTCAACCCGGGTCATGGTCGACCCGTTAGTCATGTATCGAATCACTATATAAAAATTGCTACTGCTGATAAAGTTTTTCTTGTTCAACTTCAAAACGCTTGCTAAGCCTTTATTGTAGGCTTTTTTTGTTTTTTGAGAATAACTATAACAGTAGTTGAGTCATGTATTTCTGAATTATCTTTTTTAGGTTATGTTCTTTTATGTAGTTGGTATGATGCGAAAATAATGTGGTGTGGTAAAATTGTAGAAAATGTAATAAAGTGTGGTAAAATTTGTGAAAAGTATATAATTCATGTGGTAGATGAAGAAAAAGAAGGTGAAAAGTAGAGGAGAAAAGTTGAGAGATATATTGATAACGACTGTAGTAAAGCGTAGTATAGTGTGGTGAAATGTGTAAAATTATTGAGTGGTATATTGAATTGTCCTGCAATACAACCTTAAAATTTAGGAAATTTGACAAAGGTAATTAGAATTCTGAGATTGTCCAGCAATACAAAAGAAAGAAGGAACTTTCCCCGATCAACGCATGCAAAATTTTGTAATTTTGTCCGACCGAACACCCAAATTCGTCGAACTTGAAAAAACCCAATTTGGCCCAAACCCAATTCTGACAATAATTGAATATGCGAACACAATAATTTATTTTTTTTTATTGTCCGAATCCGAATTTATCTCCATTCAAATGGTCCGACCCAAAAAAAAAATTTAAAAAAAAACATGATCCAATTTTATGGGCAATTTCTCATCCCAACTTTGACATTGACTTTGACCACCTAAATTTACCCATACCCGAACTTTTGTCAACGCTACACCATGGCAACTTAGTAATCAACTGGTGATTAAACTTGTCATAGCTTTGCATGTACATTGCACACAAATGAAGTTTATTTATGACCATTCTGAAACTACAGCACAGGGATTGCAAAGTTCCCCTCTCTCTCTTTAGTGAAACTCCCGATTTTCCATTGATGTCCATGTAGCATATTATTCAAATCTCAATTAAAGAAGGATCAAATGGTAAATCAGCCAAGTTTATGACATGCCTAAACTGAAGCCGCCTCGGCTTGTAGGGATTTATGGGCAATTTCTAAGGCGTGCTCCACCGAAGATGCACTTTGTAGCTTGGCTTTGTCCACAAAAGGCTGAGCCCTCGCAAGCTTAGGAAGAAGTTGGAATTCCTGAAATAACAATATTCCATTCATTACTTCTTTTTCCGATTTATTGAAAGATAAAAGGCTAAAAAGATTGCGTCAAAAATACTACAAAGAACTGCCAAAAGAACAAAGCAGCAAAAGGTAAAGTCTGCAAGCAAAACAAGGTATGTAGTAATGATGGTTACCTCCGCAGTTCCGCTTTCAACAAGAACTCCTTTCAATCTACCTGTTAGATAGAAACGCCGGGTGATGGTTAGCTGAAGAAATTGGGTAGAGTAGAGGCACATAACTCAACAATAATAACTGAGAACAATCGCTAAAAGTTGGGGCTAAGGATACCAGAGTCTATCCAGAATGTAGCTATCTTGGGATCAAAGTTACCGATCTCTACTGCCTCTCCGACTGTTCAATAAAGGAATTTATCGCATTATGAATGCTCATAAACGGTAGAATGAAGCACAAATCGAGCATCTAGGATGACTTTCATGGTGTTTGTGTACTCTTACCATTATCGCCGAAAAATTGCCACCATACTTTTCTTTGGCTTCCTTCATATTCAAACACCCTTGAGTAGAAATAAGGAAGATAATCATATCTGCTTCAACAAACCATCATCATTCATCAGAAAAGGTTTTCAAACTCTTGTGAAAATAAATTCGCTTGGATTGCATCCATGTACATCTCCAACCCATGCTCCCACCCATGCCCCCCAAAAGAGAGCAAAAAGTAAACCAAAAAAGGAAAAGGAAATGAAATGTGGCTTGGAAGGTGAAAATAGTTGACATACGTAGAAGTTCGTGAGGTCAGCAATGCATTGACACAATGCTGGGCAGACTTACGAGCATGATCAACATGCTCTACTCGTGCCATACGATCATATATCTGTTGAACATATATTAATTACCATCAGTGACGAGGTAAAGCCGCATCTTCCAAGGTGAAAAAGCAATTAAGAGATTGTGGATGTACCTTCAATGGAAATGCTGCAACATCTCCAATAGCAAAAATTCCAGGCACTTTGGTACGAAATTGACCATCAACCTGAAATTAAATTCAAAATTATCACACTAGACAAGCAGGAGCTGCTACCAAATAAGCATACTATATTGGAAATCCATAGCAATATACAATTGCAGATAAAAAGGCAATACAGGCTGGCAGTGATCTTATATGGCTACATATGACCTGTTCGTGTTTCGAATTCATTATGAGCAATAGCTACCAAACATAGGCAAAGCACAAACCTCTATGCCTCCGACAGTTGTATTCAAGCCGACCTTTTCAAAAGGACCAACAGCAGGTTTAGCTCCAATACCAATCACAACCTGCAATAAGTTGGAACAAATAGTTCAGTCAAACATGGTACTTAGTACTGACTTCGTGCAAAAGCACCACCAAACATGGGAAGCTGAGGCCCAGATGCAGATGACAGGGAGATAAAAAAAATCAAAGCCCTGTGAGAAAGTAGCATGATTTAAACTAAACTCACAGTGTCTGCCTCTATAGTGGAACCATCTTCAAGTTTGACTCCAACCACTCTTCCATCAGAGCCAGCTTCCAGGTTTTTGATCTTAGCACCCTAGCAAACATGGTGCTAAGTACTGTCAACATACAAGGATACATGGAAATAATCTAAGGTCTGCAATATAGATGAGAGGATGATGAAGGGTATATCCACCTTTACAAATTTGACACCATTCTGTTGGTACAGATCTTCATACTTCTGGGCAATCGAGGGGGTGAACAATCTTGACAAAAGACGGTCTTCAGGAAACACGACCTAGTCCCATCAACAAACCATGATGAAAAAGAATGAAATCAGCACTATATAAATGCAAAAGAAGATGAACACATCACATGTGTTCATGCGAATGTAAGAATGAAATCAGCACTATATAAATTTGGCAATTCCATCACTCCATGCATACCGTGGTATCAAGGTTCCAACCCACAGCTGCAGCAGCAACTTCCATGCCAATATAGCCACCACCCACTACCACCACCTTCTTTGCGTTCTTCTGCAGAACAAAACTCCAGTCTTTAGTTACTGTGAATTGCAATTCATATAATAGAGGTGGCTAATAAACTACCACAGGGGACTATAACATCTTGCCTAGATGAGATTCTGAAGGGTGGATTTCATCCCTGGAGTTCAAATAATTCTGGAAGAATATATGTTTACCGAGAATTAACAAAAATATTCATAGTTTAAGATGAAGGGTAAATAACAAGAATCCTTTTGTTAAATTTAACTCCAGACATCATCCAACTTCAAAATGCTACGTAGGCACATACGTTGGTAATGATGGATTTAGGTTTCAAGGATCAAGAAGTGAGATTTCGTTTATAAACAACCTATGCAAAAAAAGCAGCTTTTATAAATACTCTGTGAACAACAATTTTTACAATCACAGAATAAAATGAAACAAATTCTGACCAGTTTTAAAGATAAAGCCAGGAATAATCACTAGTATTGTGGATATAAGCAAGTAGAATTTGCATTACAAGTGATTCTATAAGTGAGTCAGCATCTGCCACATCCCGGATATAGTGCACGCCTGACAGGTTTCCACCAATTTTCTCTGGAAATCTGAAACCAAAAGTAATGCAAAAGGCTCTTACAAATCCGTAACTCTTTATGAGAGACAAGGAACTGCAAAACGATCGAATCACAAAACAGACAACTAGACCCAGGACCAAAAGAACTAATAGTTGATTATCACTCTCCAAATTCTTTTTTTTATAGGAAAAAGATATATATATTAATAATAGGGTAAAAGAAGAGATGCTCAGCTAGCATCATACAAAGTTATACACAACGGAAAAACAAACTATCCACAAAATCTACCACCTCAAAAGAGGAAGAGCTAAACTTCCCATTCATCCAAAAGGAGAGAGACTCAACAAAATTATCACTCTCCAAAATCATATTCTGGAGTCACAACAGTGATTACCACTCCAAATGCTTCATGCAGACCTGTTTATTGAAACTAAACAAGTGCTACTATCCGATTTAAAGAAGTTTGGCACATCCCCAAGGGAACAAGTAATGACATACAACATAAGATCGATGTGCCATGCACATGGACAAGATATATGATATGGACCATTAAGTTACACAGAAGCTAGGCATCATGCAGCAATTAGGAGCAGTATGGCCATACTTCATAGGCTATAACAAGTGTTGTAATATTCAAAAATATAACCAAATATTCTTAACCAACAACTACCCTTCAAATTCACCTACAAATCTCAGGTACAGACCAATCCTATCCTCATTTATTTATTTATTTCCCTAATATGCAATATTGGACAAGAAAAATGCCTTTTTTGTCAATTCATAATGGAGCACCTGAGGCGACAGACCAACAGAAGACAATACCTTGATGCTGTGCAGCCAGTTGCAATTATAAGTGACCCATACTTCAATAATTTGCCTGATTGTGTTTGTAAAGTTTGCTTCTCAATGTTAACATCAGTCACTGGGTCCTCGTAAATCATCTGCCCACAAGAAGATAACAATTTACCATATGATGCTAACTAGTCCTACACAAGTATCAGACATACAAGAACACTTTTTGTAAACAAATGGCATCACAAGCGTACCTCAATGCCCTTTTCCTTGTACCATTCTGGAGTCTGCCTTTCACCACCAGATCCAACACAAGTATGAAAACCCTTAAGACAAATTAAACAGAGTTAGTACTATAAATTTCGTAAACAGCACTTCAATACTGGACAAGGATCCACACCTCCAATATTCTCAACAAATTAAACTGTTCATAAATCAATTGACCTCAATTCGGGTGAATAAGTTTTTAGCCTGAGGTTATCTCATCTCAGAAACATATAATCCCAATTTATGGATAGGAGGTGAGTCCATAACATAGAAATCCTCAAAGTTACTACTATTTTACAGTGTCAGCTACTTTTGTTTTGTTTACAAATGAAACTGACAAAAATGCACATGATAAATTCTTACTGGAAGGCGTGCTGGCTTCTTATCCAACGGAAACAAATAGCCCTTTGTCAATGCTGGACGCTCATAAGGTGCATAAGGCTGAAATTGCATCAGAAGTTCAGTCCAAAAAGTAAGAAGTCAAAAATTTAAAAAGTCAAACACACGAGAGAAAAGGAGAATGACGAATGACATTAGCTATAACTACGCACAAGAAAAATTTTCCATTAATAACCAGAAGCTTTGACTTCAATAGAATACAAATTGTATCATAGCATATTATTCCCAAGAAAAAAAATCCAATGACATAAGAAACCCAGAATTTGTATCTATCAGCCACCAGACACCAGCAGAACAATAATCAAAGAACTAGCAAACGTTCCAACAACAATAGAGTCTATCACCAGTTAGTTGGTTACACACCGATCAATATACATATTAGGCAGAAAGTAAGCTTCTTAATTGTGGCAGCCTTAAAATCACCAATAAAAACATCGGCCTTTAAATTTTCCTGCTATAGGATACAAAGTTCACCATAACCTCACCAAGCACACAAATAAGGAAAAAGACAGCCTATCCTAGATCAGTTTTGCTGTTAAGAAAAGCTTCACTTCCTGTAAAATTCTCGGGTACATGGATGATATGGTAAAAGTTGAGTTTTGATAAGTTTTGGCAAATAAATGTAAGTTTTGGTAAGTAATAGAAAAAGTGAGACTTTTGAAACTTTCACCATTGATTACTCACAAAGTGCAATGAGTTGTAATATGAAATCAACACCATTGTAATTTTAGGTAAGGTATCTTTCTAGTGGCGGTAATTTCATATTGTAGCTCATTGTTATTTGTGAGTAATCAACCGTCAATTTAGTCAAATGGACAAACATTTTGGGACGGAGTAAGTAGGTTTCAAGGAAAAAGTATTGGTAAACATGTAAAGTTTGGTAACTTCTGGTAACTTTCGGTAAATATGTACCAATCCCATTAACCTTTGAATTATACAGGCCCGAATTTGTGATTGTTTTGGATATAAAGTTTAGAATTTGGTTCATGTGATACAAAACTACACATTTACTTGCCAGAAGCCTTAGTCCAGTTCTCCTTATCCATGCAATGCAGTTTGAAATGTAAATACAGCACTATCTTTCATATATTAGAATCCATAAATTGATATCCTGTAGTTAACTTATGTCACATTCCCTAAGGCGCAATGCAATGCAATGGAATGCAATATGATGAAAACCGATAATGTTTTTAGCTATTTTCTTATATCAATTGCTTGAATGCATTGTTCCTTCCAGCTCCAGCCCTACCCATACAGAATTACATTTACAGGGTGTAGCGCAGTTGCATACTAAAGCATCATGTGTCCTACGAACTGCTGACCATAAATTTACTTCATTTATGATACACCATAAGGAAATCACCTATCTCCCTCAATCATGTCAAGTTCATTCTTTGAATACGCAAGCCCACACTCAAACCAAACCATCAACTCCCAAACCATGTTCAGGCAAAAGCCAGAGCAGCAAACACTGCCAGGAAATAAGCTCCTTGATTATGACTGCCTCTGTTTTTCAATAAGGTCACCATACTCACCACTAACTAATACTACAAAAGATCAAAATTCGCCTGCCCTTGTACAATTTCCAAACCACTAAGTCCTCATTTAGCTCTGAAACAATGGAAAAAGACTAGCCTGTCCACCACTCCTCCTTTCAAGGTTTCACCTTGTTCATACTTCATAGTGCTTTCTTACATTGCAGTTAGGCACAATGCAATACAATACACTGAAACCAATCGTGCATTTATCAATTTTCTCCAAGCAATTACTCAAATGCATTGCACCTTTCAGCCTTATCAACCATAGCACTACATATAAGCTGTGCAGCATTCAGTCTTGCACAAATTCAAGCACTATATCTCCCATGAACTGCAAGCTATGATCTTCGTTTCATTTACTATACTACGCTAAAAACTTCTAAAACAAATCCTACACTGAAACCCAAACAACCACCCTTTACTAACAGTCTACGACATTATAAGCTATAGTTTTGCCTTATACATGAATTAAGCACACAGCAAGTCAAAAAAGCTATAGTTTTGCCTTTTACTTTCAGATCATCAGCGAATAGCTTCAAATTGCTCACAAATTCTCCATACCTATTACCTAACCTAATCTAAAAATCAATCCAAAACCAAAAGGAATCCGATTAAGACATGAAAACTAACCTCCTTACAAACAATGCAGAGCTTGCCATCAGCCAAACCATGCTCAACGAAGGTTTTAGCAGCATATCCAGCCGCATTTCCTCCTCCAACAATCACATACCTATTTTCACATCACATCACATCACTCAAAATCAATCAACTAAAACATCAAAATACGTCGAAATTTTAGAATCATACAGATTAAAGAACGAGTAGATTACTCTCGATTGTCGTTGGCGAAGTCGGAGGAAGCTTGGACGGAGAAACGCCGGTGAAGGAAGGTTCTAGAAGCGAGCAGGGAAGTAGAAGTGGAGGTGTAGAGTTTGGCAGAGTGAGGACAGCAGTGGGAGAGGCCATGCTTGAGTGAGAGTGAGCTCGGCATTGACATGGCCGCCATGATCGATCTTCGAACTGATTTGGGAATCGAATCAGATTGCGACGATCAAATCAACCAGAGAGAATATAGATAGATAGATAGATAGATAGATAGATAGAGAGAGAGAGGGGAAAATATGTACCTGGAGACATAAATAGAGAAGAAGGAAGGATTAAAGTAATAATTGGATTAAGCAGGCAGCTCTAGAATAAGACCAAGGGGCGCGTCATCGAAGAGAGAGAAGGCATGGAGTGGGAGATGATGATTGGGAAAGGTCAGCAATGGTGTTTACTGTTTACGAAGGAGACAGAATGAAAAAAAAAAAAGAAAATAAAAAAAAGACATACTTGAATATGGTTGTTCATGGTTAACCTAAACCGTAAACCTAAATCGAAAATCGGCCAAACCGGTTAATCGGTAGGAGTTTTTTACTTTTATGGTTTCGGTTAACCAAACCGATATTAGCGGTTCAGGTTTCGGTTTTGAACTTTTGAAAAACGGTTATATGTAATTTTAAAAAAAATTGAATTCACCTGCTGTCTGACTGTCCATGTTTGGGAAATTTTGGTAAAATTCGGCGAAATTCAAAAGCAAAAAAAAAAAGCACCCCTTTTTATTTTTTAAAAAAATTTATAATTAAAATAGCCCAACTATAATTAAAAAAATTGCGGTTAACCAAATTGTTAAGGCGGTTAACCGCAAGTTTAGGTTTGGTTTAGGTTTCTAATTTTCAAAAGCGGGCGGCTTTAGGCGGTTAAGGTTTAGGTTTGTAAAAACTATAAACCGCTTTTAGACACCCCTAGAATATGCTCAGCATTCTAGAGAATAGAGGAGAGAGAAAAAGGCAAGGGGATGATAGAGATAGAGAGACTTAGGAGAAATAAAAACATTAAACAAAATTTATTTTGTTTTATTTTTTCTATATTATTTTAATAATTATATATTATTCATTTCTCATCGCATCCCTCGACTCATCCTTCACCATTTGCCTTGTTCTTTTATGCAGCTGGCTGGCTGGCTGCGGTGCCACAATACACCGAACTTTACCACAACCCATCACAACATGCCAATCTACCACAATTTACCACAACCCAACACAATCAACTTTTACAATTATTAAAAACAAAACTCACTACAACGTACGACAACCCACCACAATTCCACCATACCGCAAAACGCCATACCGCAGCCTGCCTAAAACATGCAATATATATTGCATGCAACAAGAGCATGTGTTACAAATATTTATAAGTGAATAATCATTGTAATAAGAGTGAACAATCTAATATTTATGGTGGACAATCTAATATACATGAATAAACAATCATACAATCTGGAGCATGTGCTCCAGGCGCACCTAATAAATTGCATAAAGCATGGGCAATGAGAAACTATTTCATGAAACTTTTGTATTTTCTCTCTCCTCCTTTTCTCACCTCTTATCTCTATCTCTCTCCTACTCACCACCCATTTTCACAAGAGATGGATCTCTCCGTCATTCCATCTTTTGTAAAAATGGGTGGTGAGTAGGATAGAGATAGAGATAAAAGGAGAGAGAAAATATAAAAGTTCCATGGAATAGTTATCCATTAAGAATACTCATTTTACTGAATTTGTGAGGGAAATTATGGGTCCCACATCAAAACTTTCTCGGGAGAGTTTCTTAACCAAACATGGGAAAGTTTCGGAAAATTTCTCAACCAAACGCCCCCTAATATTTGTACTAAATCTACTATTCGTACACTTGGTGTTTTCCATTTTGAAGGATATCAATCATACCATTGAGTTACTGTCCAAAAAAAAAACCATACCATTGAGAATAGCTAGGCTTTTCTTTTTTTTTTTTTTGTTTCCTTTTTTATTTTATTTTAAATTGATTGAGGGCTCATATCCAGATTAAATATTTTGAGATAGTTACTGTATTGTCTTCAGTGTGGATTACTAGAAGTTTCAGTGGTTGGTCGTCGCCCATTTCAAGGCGTCCAAGTGTATATTGCAAGTGCCGGGTTTTCGGCCCAGCCCAAGGACCACTCCATCTATTCTATCTCAAATTGTCAATTAACTAATTTTCTTTCTTTGGTTGAGTACTTGAGTCAAACTAATAGTGGATAAAATCCTTATCCTTACATAATATAAAGAGGCTTATGGGAGGTGGGGGAACCAAAAATGTTTGACACTCAAATTACTTTTTTATCCTCCTTACATAATACTCCCTCTCTTCCGTATTAAGTGACACTTAAACTAACTTTTTTTGTTTCAAAATAATTGTCACTTTCCATTTCTCAATACCAAATTTAATTTTAACTTTAATAATTATGTTAATTTTTTACTTTTTCAATCAATAAAAACTACTCCTACTCACATTCTCTCACTACCTACACTTTGGTTTCCGAAAAAACATCTTGGAAAATAATGTTATTTAATTATGCATGTAACCTTTTTAGTTAGACCTTGGTATGTGAAAATTTTTGAAATATATCAATTAATATGGAATAGAGGGAGTATAAAGAATCTTATGGGGGTGGGGGAACGAAAAATGTTTGACACTCGAATTACTTTTTTTCCCTCAAATCTATATAATATATAATAGAAAAGGTAGTGGGCCCCATGAAATACTAAAAGGAGAGTAATTCTAGGTGATTTGACCAATAGAAATTCAGACAAATAAATTAATTTTTTCCAATTTTTCTATTTTTTAAATTAATATTTTCAATCCATATTCTCCAACTTATTTTTCTCTCTCCTAGGCTTGATATTTACGGTATACTATATGAGCTTTGTGCTTGGATTTTATTATTTCTATTTTCTAGGTATGTTTATGGTTTAATTTTTCATTTTTCAAATTATATTACATAGATTCCATAAATGGTGCATTACAAGGATTATATGCATGTTGGAATTAATGAAGTATAAAAAAATATATTTAATGAATTTTATGCTCCCACGGCGCCAATGAAATAATTCTCATCTATTGGATAATTATTCATTAGCTCGATTTAGGTAGCACGGGTAATACTTTTCTCACTTGAAAGGTAGACCTCTATATGTTATCTAATTTTATGCGTTTAGTATAAACAACTTATTATCATATCTTTCATTTAGTTAATATCTTTAATGTTGTGCTTTTTTAAAATAATACATATGTGTCATACATTATGCATCAATGCGAGCTTCGCACTAGGTTTATTGTAAATACGTATTATACAACTTTTTTTTTAGAGACTGTACTATACAATTTTATTTAAGCATTTACTAGAACTGGGTAATAGGTCATGTCGTGTTGATTTTGTATTCATGTCGGAGTTAAACGGGTTGGAGAACCCTCAACATAAAACTTACCCATTAGATAAATGGGTTGAAATTTCTTGACTTGAAACGTTTACTTAAATAAACGGATTAACCAGAACCTAAACCATTTAAAAATAGGTCATGTTGTGTCGGTTTTGTATTCATGTCGGAGTTAAACGGGTTGGAGAACCCTCAACATGAAACTTACCCATTAGATAAATGGGTTGAAATTTCTTGACTTGAAACATTTACTTAAATAAACGGGTTAACCAGAACCTAAATCATTTAACTCAATGAGTTAAACGGATAAAGTTCGAGCAACCCGTTTACCTTTTAACATATATTATTTAATAATCATACACTTAGAAAAGACAAAATGCATTAGTTTCCATCATTTATTTAATATCAACCAATTCATTTCTTTTAACACATATATTATCTATCTACCCATTTTTTTTTTTTGGATCATATAACAAGAAAGACAATCAATCAATTACATAGGCATACTAATTTAGATGGATGGACAGAGAGATGAAGGAGGCAGATAGCTATAGGCTTTGGTATCTTATAATGCCAAATTTATATGAGAGAGGGAGTGCGTCGGTTAGGGTAAGAGTTAGGGTTTGGTTGCCATGGATTGGGCTAATATCTATTGTACATATTGGGTCGACTGGTGGTCTATTTAGTGAGACACTAGATATGACCCATTTCAGTTATTGATCAATATCCTCCTCTTAAAATTGTATTTAAATTTATCTATTTAAATTGACCTATTCTCCTCATATTAATCCATCCATATATTATATTGTATTAACTTTTATCAATTTTAATATAAGTGAATAAATTTATACTAATTTAGTTCACTCCGTGCATCGCACGGGATGAGGCCTAGTATTGAAAAAAAGATACAAGTAAAAAAATGTTTGAGTGATTTTTCATAGTAAACTCATATCTATATATATTTTTTTGAAAGGGATAAAGGGTGTGGATATAAATTTACGATAAAATAAAAGTTATTTTAGAGTGTCTTTTATTTAACTAGATGATTTTGAGTATCACAACAAAGGGAGCGTTTGGTGCCCTATTGTTGACTGTTGGTTGTTTTTACCGTTATTGCTTTGTTAATTGTTTGACTTTTCGATCGCTTTATTAAATTTTGTATTGCTTTGTATAAAAGAGTGTTTGGTAGAGTTAGATGTTTGTAGGATGAAATTTTCTCCTGATTTTCAATTGTATTCTTGGCTTTATTTTTAGTGTTTTTAACATTATGATTTTTTAAATTCATTTTTTGGTTTTTTTGTCCATATTGTAATCCATTTTTAGGTTTAACATTATGATTTATATTCATTTTTAGTTTTTTTTTATCCCGGTGTACTTTTATAATTTAATGTAGATATTTTATAATTATTTGTAGAAATTACACTATTCTAAAAAATAGATATATGTATAATCAATTAGTAACTACATTGTCAACATAAACCATAATGACAATATGAGTGTCTTATCTAAATTAATAGGACAAACAAATAAACTAGGAGATTTTGAACACAAGTATCATTATACATAAATCCAATTGTCCAAAAGGATAAGAAACGCAAATGAAGAAAAACTACTAAGATTATTTTAATGACAAATTTTTGTAATTTTTGTGAATTAGATAGTCAATATGGTAATTTAAAATATAAAAAGCCAACAACTATTTACAAAAAGCTACTCATAGTAGCTTTTTACAAATTGGCTTTTTGGGGACAAAAAAATAGTTGAATCTGCCAACTTACCAAACAACCCAATTTGGCATATTGAAAGTCAAACAACCAAAAACCCTCCAAAAAATCATCCAAAAAGTCGGGCACCAAACGCTCCCAAAGTCCTACATGTTCCAGTTTGAGTTTGATAAGACTAGCATGTTTCAGAACTCAATTGGATGGTAAAAATAAAATTGAATAATTCATTTCTTAAGTTTAACTTTAAACAATGAACAAAAAGATATAACTCCAACATACTCACTATCACTATGTGTCCAATTAATTGCAATGAATAAGAACATTATAAAATAATATAGCTCTTATTGTAAAGTTCTAAATATTCTTTCTCTTAAGTAACAGTTTAGATAGGTTTTCAAACAAATTCGCAATTTATTTGAAAGAGGGTAATGACGTAACTCTTAAGGCCTTGTTCTTTTGATAGATGCATAAAACTTTGAGTAGGTTTAGATAGAAGCAAGTGATGAGTTGTCATATCTAAAATTTATATAATCCCATAGCACCCCATAAATTGATAAATATGTTGGAGGAAAGAGAGTGAACGGTATATAAAACAATGGAAACTCGCTTGGATAACGCTAAGAGTTGTGGCCTTGAACTCACTTTCCTTAAGAACTATTTATTATACCGTAAATGTTCAAAGGGATAAAACTTAGCACTTGTAACACTCAAGAAATAGATTCTCACTTGAATCACTCTAGTATAGCTGCAGTCTAGACAAGAATGAGGTTGTGATTAGCTTAGAATGGTGTGTCTTAAATAGCCTAGGATGTCTCCTATTTATAGGAGATTACCACCCACTTTAGGATACCCTAGTCAAAGGGTAATCAAGAGCCTTAATGATGAGATTATGTCCTTAATATGACCTTGATCAAGTCAAGTCATATAGCTGTTGCAATCTCAGCATAATCGTGCTTAATGACGATATCAAGCACTAATTACACAAAATCATATAGCCGTTAGCAATTAATACAATCCTGCCTTCAACACGACCCGTGTTGAATCAACACGATCCGTGTTGGCTCAACACGACCCATGTTGGCTCAACACGACCCGTATTGATCCAACACGACCCGTGTTGAGCGCAGGAATTGTTTCCTTGCTCTCTGGAAGACAACACGACCCGTGTTGCTTCCTGTTTCACCCGTGTTGATCATATTCTTATTGTTTCACTTATATATGATCCTTATACTTGATATACTTTATTTTTTAGGCTATATAATTGTCTTATACTCGGAAATATATCCAACAATCCCCCGCTATTTCAAGAGTATGTAAAACCCTTGAAATAACTTTACTTAAGAGGCTTATACCCCCCGCTATTTGAGATATACCTTAACTTATAATCACCAGAGAATCCTTAAAACATATGCCTAATGAAAAGTAGATTACTCTTTGAACTTTTCAATTAGTGTATATGAGCCAAATTTGTATCCAAATCACAAAGTAGACATAGCTTTGAACTTTGGATTTATATTGACCAACTATACTCATAATACACATATATTTTAAATCTTGAGTGTAGATACCTTGACACTATTATCCGGCCTTGTGTCCTTATCCTTCATAAGTGTTTCGGAACCTTAGCTCATAGTTCCTTTATGCGGCCACACATTACACTTACATAGGTAGACTTTGTAATTATACCACCCCTGTGATTAGGCTTTCCACAAAGTCTATTAAGAGTACTAATACTCATCCTCTAGTCATTACAGATTTTAAGCATCACTGGTCCTTGGGATAAAATCGATGCTTCCTACTAATTTAAGCAACTCCGTACTCATTTGAACTTTAGAAATTGGTGGTATTCCAATTCGTAAAGTTGAGTCTTTGTTGCGATTAGTAGTACTTTGAGCTACAACCCATCCCCTTTGAAGTACTTATTATCAAATCTTTAGTCAATCCTTTGGTTAAAGAATCGGCTATATTTTCTTTTGATTTGACATAACTTAGAGTCACTACTCCATCCCTTATAAGTTGATGTATGTAAGCATATCTTAAACCAATATGCCTTGACTTGCCATTGTAGACATGACTATATACTACATCAAGAGTAGACTTGCTATCACAATGAATTGAGATAGGAGCCATTGGCTTATACCAAACCGATATTTCCAATAATAAATTCCTTAACCACTCCGCTTCCTTACAAGCATCATATAATGCTACTAATTCCGAAGACATAGTGGAGTCCGCTATGTTAGCTTGTTTCTTAGAACCCCAAGAAACCGCTCCACCTCCTAAAAGGAACACCCATCCACTAGTAAAAGAGAAATCTCCTTTATTAATCCAACTCGCGTCCGAGTAACCTTCTAATATCGAAGGTTCTCCTTTATATGTGAGTTGATAACTTTTAGTACCAGCTAAATATCTTAATACTCTCCGAATTGCAAACCAATGCATATTACTCGAATTACTTGTAAACCTACTTAACATACAAATTGCATAAGCAATGTCTGGCCTTGTACTTGTCATAGCATACATGAGACTTCCAATCAACTTAGCATACTCAAGTTGATTAACCGGAGAACCCAAATTTTTCTCTAGTTTCTTACTTGAATCATATGGAGTTACAGCTGGATATAACTTATCACCTCCAAACTTATTCAATACTTTCTCAATGTAATGCTCTTGAGATAAACTTATCTTATCATTATTTCTAATGATCTTAATACCAAGAATTACATCCGCTTCACCCATGTCCTTCATAGAGAACTTTGAGGATAGAAATTCTTTTGTCTTATTAACTTGTTCCATGTCGGTCCCGAAGATCAACATATCATCAACGTATAGGCATATAATCACCCCTTTTCCATTCTCAAACTTAGAGTATATGCACTTATCCGATTCATTGATCTTATAACCACTTGAAAGCACTACTTCATCAAACTTTTGATGCCATTGCTTAGGTGCTTGCTTAAGTCCATATAAGGACCTTATAAGTTTACAAACTTTCTTTTCTTGACCTTCAACAACAAACCCTTCGGGTTGTTCCATATACACCTCCTCTTCTAGTTCTCCATTTAAGAATGTCGTTTTGACATCCATTTGATGGATCACTAGCTTATGGATAGTGGCTAAAGCTATCAATACACGTATTGAAGCTATCCTAGCCACCGGTGCATATGTATCAAAGTAGTCAATACCATACTTTTGAGTAAAGCCCCTTACAACCAACCGAGCTTTATACCTCTCAACGGTACCATCTACTTTCCTTTTCCTTTTAAAGATCCACTTAGAGTTAATTGGTTTACTTCCCGGAGAAAGGTCAACCAATATCCAAACATTGTTTTCCATAATCGAATCAATCTCATCTTATACCGCTTCTTTCCACAAAGAAGCATCATGAGATTGCATAGCTTCTTTAAAAGCTTTAGGATCCTCATTTATGTTGTACATACATAGGGTCTCACTTTCAACTGAGTCCCTTGAACCTTCTACTAAATAAACATAGAAGTCCGAACCAAAGTCTTTTGGTTTCCTTGATCTTTTACTCCTTCTTAACTCAATACTTTCATCTTCTTCATCATGAATAACCTCATGAGTTGGAAGACCATCTTGTATGGATATACCCTCAAGATTTTCATCTTGAGGCTCAATTAAAGGAACAATATCTTGAATTACTTCTTTAGGTCTAGGAATTGAAGAGAACCTAGTCTCATCAAAAATTGCATCTATTGATTCCATAACGGTATTCACTGAAATGTACTCATTTGGCTCAACCACCAAAAACCTATAAGCTTTGCTATCTTGAGCATAGCCTATAAAGATGCACTCAATTCCTCTTTCACCTAATTTTTTTTTCTTAGGTTCCGGGACTCTTACAATAGCCCTACAACCCCAAATCTTAAAATACTTAAGATTTGGCTTTCTTTTGTTCCATAGCTCATATGGGGTACTAGAATTCCCTTTGAATGGAACTCTATTCAAAATATAACAAGCCATTAGCATGGCTTCACCCCAAAATTCATTACTTAAACCGGAGTTTGACAACATAGAATTCACCATTTCTTTTAAAGTTCTATTTTTCCTTTCCGCAACCCCATTTTGTTGTGGTGTATACGGGACGGTTGTCTCATGAACAATGCCCGTTTCTTGGAAAAACTTTGGATCATAATATTCCCCTCCCCTATCGGATCTTAAAGTTTTAATCAAGGTCTCACATTGAAGTTCACTTCTAGTTTTGTAAACTCTAAACTTTTCAAGTGTTTCATCTTTAGAACTCAAAAGATAAACTTGACAATATCTAGAATAATCATCAATGAATGTCACATAATACTTCTTACCACCTATTGAAGGTGTACTATGAAAATCTCCTAAATCACTATGAATTAAATCAAGCAATTTAGAAGTTCTTTTTACACTTGAGAATGAACTTTTGGTGATTTTATTAAGCATGCATGTCTTACACTTTTCTATGTCATCATTCAACTTAGGAATCAAATCAAGATTAGACATTTCTTTCAACTTTGAAAAGTTCACATGTCCTAATCTAGCATGCCATAGAAAAAAGACTTATTCAAAGTAGACACATGCATATAAGCGGAAATCATGTCATCTTTATTACTTTTTGCATTCAATTTAAACATCTCCCCATAAGCATATCCCTTCCCTACAAAAGTCCCACCCTTGGAAAGTACATAATTATCTCCATCATAAACTTGCATAAAACCAAACTTGCTAAGGAGATAACCGGATACAAGATTCTTACATACTTCCGGAGCTAAATACACGTCATTTAAAAGCAAAGATTTACCGGAAGTGAAAACAAGTTCCACTTGCCCAATGCCTTCAACTTTGACCGGATGGTTATTGCCCATGTAGAGTTTCACACCATCATCCGCCGGTTTGAGAGTCTTGAATAAACTCTTGTCAATGCAAACATGCCTTAACGCACCCGAGTCTATGTACCAATCATTACAACCAATGGATACCATATTAATATGATCTTTAATCATGGCCACGAAGGAATTGGGTTCCTTCTCCTTACTCTTGCCCATAGATGTATCTTTGTTCAAAAGAACATGCTTCTTTTTCCATTGGTAACACTCTCTCTTTGTGTGCCCCAGTTTGCCACATTCCCAACAAACTTGCTTAGGCTTTTGAATTCCCTTGCTAGTTTTGTTGTGGCTCTTGTTCTTATTCTTGTTTCCCTTATTCTCTTGCACCATATGGACCTTAGATTGCTCTTTGGTACCATCTTGTAGGCGTAACTCCTCTTCAATCCGAAGATGGTTAGCCAAACCTTCAAGAGACATAGCCTCTTTCCGGTGCATGAGAGCCCTTTTAGTTTCATTCCAAGAAGAAGGTAGCTTGTCAATAATAGAGGATACGATTATGGTTTCATCCATGTTCAAATTGTGTTGCTTGAAGTTACTTAAAATACGTTGAATCTCATGGAATTGGTCTAGAATTTTCCTATTATCATCCATCTTAAATTTCATGAATTGACTAACAAGAAAATTCTTACTTAATGCATCTTCCGACATGTACTTAGCTTTAAGCATCTCCCAAAGCTTCTTTGCCGTCTCCACATGTTGATACACATCGAAGAGGGTGTCGCTCATCCCGTTGAGAATGCATCCTCTACAAATGTAGTCATCATTCTCCATCTTGAGCCTTTGCCGAGTAGCCTCCGCATCTTCCACGGACGTCTTTATTTGATCGTTACTCCCATCTCCCGTGGAACTCTTGACGATTGCATCCTCTTTTGGAGACTCCTCGGTTGTCACCTTCTCGGCCGAAGGTTCTTGATTCACCTTGGGAGAAATCTCAATGTTAAGCACATATGCCACATTGAGAGTCGTTAGCAAAAAATGCATCTTGCTTTGCCAACGTCGGAAATCCACTCCTTTAAAGCGCTCTAACTTTTGGAAGTTGCTAGACATATCACGTAGCGAGGCCATTTCTAAATAGTTCTTAAGATTGTTGGAGGAAAGAGTGTGAACGGTATATAAAACAATGGAAACTCGCTTGGATAACGCTAAGAGTTGTGGCCTTGAACTTACTTTCCTTAAGAACTATTTACTATACCGTAAATGTTCAAAGGGATAAAACTTAGCACTTGTAACACTCAAGAAATAGATTCTCACTTGAATCACTCTAGTATAGCTGCAGTCTAGACAAGAATGAGGTTGTGATTAGCTTAGAATGGTGTGTCTCAAATAGCCTAGGATGTCTCCTATTTATAGGAGATTACCACCCACTTTAGGATACCCTAGTCAAAGGGTAATCAAGAGCCTTAATGATGAGATTATGTCCTTAATATGACCTTGACCAAGTCATATAGCTGTTGCAATCTCAGCATAATCGTGCTTAATGACGATATCAAGCACTAATTACACAAAATCATATAGCCGTTAGCAATTAATACAATCCTGCCTTCAACATGACCCGTGTTGAATCAACACGGTCCGTGTTGGCTCAACACGACCCGTGTTGATCCAACACGACCCGTGTTGTTTCCTGTTTCACCCGTGTTGATCATATTCTTATTGTTTCACTTATATATGATCCTTATACTTGATATACTTTATTCTTTAGGCTATATAATTGTCTTATACTCTTGAAATATATCCTACAAAATACAAATAACATTTTCAAATATAAATGTTTGTATAACTTAATAATTCAATAAACAACACTAACATTTCAACAACAAAATCCTAGGAATTAAGTTCATTCCACCATCTTTACATGGACAAAGGCCAAAAGCCTCCTTGGCTAAAAACACCACTAAACTAGTAAATGATTCCAACCCCTATGTATAATTTGGAACCAAAATTAACCAAAAACGTAACAAAATTGAAAAACAAAAAGGAAAAAAAATACCTTTGAACATTTAACAACCCTGTGGTAAAACACTTGCTAACCAACCAACCAACACCACAAAAAATTTACATACCCCTTCAAAACCAAAAATCATTTCCCAAATGACACCCCAAAATCACTCTTTTTCTTTCCTTTTTTTTTTTCTTTCTTTCCTTTCGTTCCTTTTTTTTTTTTTCCTTTTGTTTTCTCCTATGCTATACATTTGGATTGCAATATTTGGTAGCACGATCAAAGAGCTCAATGACATCAGCCCTACTCTTAACCAGCCTGTTAAACACCTCCCTAATCTGCCTCTGCAGTGGGCCCAGCCCCTCCTCCATTTTCCGGCACACTTCCGCCAGCCTGGCCACCAGCGCCGCCATCTCGGCCTCCTTCTCCTCCTCCATCGGGTAATGAAAATTGTCCACCAGGTCAGCGATTGCATGGGCCAGCTTCTCGGCCCGCGCTACCTCATCCAAAAGCCCACTGGACCCCTTCTTCTCCTTCCTCTTCCACTCCTCAGCGATCCGCTCCTGGAGCCCGCTCAGCGCGTGGGCCCAGCCCAGATTCTTCGGGATCGGGACGTGGGTCCCGAGCCCGGCCCGGTCCTGGCATGGGATGCAGGCCACTAGGGCCCACATCACTAACGCCAGGACCACGCTCATGATGTACACGCTCAGCGCCAGGCTGGACTCCCCGCCACGTGGCGCGTACAGGTTGGACGAGATCGCCTGGACTTGCTTGGCGGCCGACCAGTTTTTCGCCACGCTCCAGGAGAGGGACCGGAAGTTCGGCGCGTGGTGGCGAACCTTGGCGGACGCGCCGCCGCCGCTGCCGCCGCGACGGCCGAACGACCAGGAGCGCTCGGTGGTCTTCCCGGCGGAGTCTTTCTCGTCGACGACGACGGAGGGCAGCACCGCCGCCAGTGCACGTCTTGCTCTCCGAATCTGCCGGGGGAAACATTTTCAGTTTTTTTTTTTTGGCTTTACGAATTATTGCAGCAGAAATTCGATCGAATGGGAAATAAAGGAAAAATCAATCAAAGCTAGAGACTCGATTCAATCGAAAGCAAGGGTTTCTTTCTGGGCGAACCAATTGAAGTTGTCAAATTGGGGATTCTTGTTCAAGTCAAAATTCTCAGAGTTGCCGAATTGACTTCAAAACTAAAGCTCTCTGGGTAGAATTCGACCCAAATTATCAAATTAGGGATTTTCCCATTTCAACCCAAAAACTCAAAACTCCAACAAAGCCCTTTTCAAGTCACATAACAAATTAGGCATTCCCATTTCAAACCAAAACCCAAAAATTCAACCAAGCCCTTTTCAAATTACATACCCAGAATAGTTAATCAACCAAAAACTTTCTACTTCGAGATGGTATTCAAGTATTCAACTCATCTACCCAACCCCCAATTCGGAAACAAATCATCAAAAATCAACAAATCCCCAAAACTTTGCCAAAAATCTCAACACCCATTTAGAAACAAATCATCAAAATCAAAAAACCAGTCCAAAATTCCCAAAAAAAATTCAAAAAACTTACCTGTCCATCAGTAAATGGTCGCTGTTGAAGTGCCGCAACAACAATCTGGGCCTGATTACACATAAACCTAACCGCTTCAACCCCATGCGTAACCGCATTACAGACATCCAAAGCTTTCACCGTTCTCTCCGAAACATCCGGAATCCAACGGTCCAGCGGGGGCTTCACAATCTGCGTCAAATCCTTGCCGTTCAACAACACCCCCTTGAACTCCGCCTCGCAGGTCACAAAAACCTCTAGAAGCTTCCTCACCCACGCAATCGATAGAAACACCTCGCCGCCGAAGGCGGCGACGGGAGAGGCGTCGCCGTCGTGGTCCGGCGGCGCTTGGAGGTAGGAGAATTGGTCGGAGATCAACTTGTAGAAGTGGTCAAGGTCCTCGACATGAGTATCGGGCTCCATGGAAGCAACCTGGTTTCGTCGGATACTTATCCGACCCAGGAAGTTTCCTTGATTCTCCGCGCCTGCCCACATCGTGAAATCAAAATTTGATTTCGTAAAATAAAATTGGAGTTTGAGTTTCGATTTGTTTTCTGGGATTTTTTCTAGAGAGGGAAAGTGAAGATCGGAGAAGACAACAGAGACAGAAGAGGGAGGAGGGATGGGGGAATGAGGATTGAGGAGAGAGAAAGAGAGGGAGACAGGGGGAAGGTTGGAGGGGGTAATGAGAAAAAGTATACGGTTGACAGGTAAGTTAGGGAAGGAATAAATCAATGGATCAATGGAATTATTGTGCTTTATTTTTACTTAAAATTTTATTTTGTATTCTTTTGTTGATTAAGATAGTGTTGTTTTATAATTCACTGTACTATTCGATATTAAGATAGTGTTCTTTTGTTGATTAAGGTTGATTATAATTCACTATACTATTCGATATTTTTTTTCACTATATGAATATATCTCATCACTTTCTCCTTTACTTTTCACTTTTTATCTCCCCACCTACCACATTAACCATATTTTCCACAAATTTTACTATACTATTCCATATCTTACTACACTTCCCACAATTTTATCACACTGCATCATTTTTGCATCTTATTAACCGCACAAAATAATAGAGCCTAAAAGTCACGTTCATTTTTGTTGTAGGGTAAGTAATTAAGTAGATAAAATATGCTTTGTTCTTTTATACAGTGTGGTAGTAGTGTGGTAGAACTTGAAAAAGTTGGTGAACTGTGGTGAAAGTTGTGGTAAATAAGATATATGCGAAGAGTAAATGTAAAAAGGAGACGAGAAAAGTAAAAAGTGAGAAAAGTGGGAAGATATATTAGTAATGATTGTGGTATGGCGTGGTGAAATGTGATAGAAATTAAAGAGTGCAATACGATGTGATACTGTACCACAATCTACCGCATAAAAAAACGGAGCCTTAATATATTGTAGAGAATGTGAAACAAAGCGGATGAGTTTGATAAAGTGAGAAACTGCAAATAAGATGGATAAAAGTGGAAAAAAATTATTATTTATAATAATTTTTAATAAATTATTGTGAGGAAGGAAAATTACTTATTAAATATATGAATTTTTAAATATATATTATATGTAATGGTAAATATGGTGAGAATAAGTGATGTAGCAAAGGTGGCAAAGTGTTATAGTGTAGAGAAACTTAACCTTATTGTAAAAAATAACATGCTTAAATATTTTACTATTTTTTAATTGATTATCTTTTACTAATATTTTGTCAAAAAAATCATCACTTTATACTCTAATGATAGTGTTTTCTATTAGGAATTTAATGGTCTTAGTTTTACACAATCGAATATTGTGTATGTAATATGTTAAGAAATCAATGTTTAAAATTTTTAAAGTTTAACTGACACATTAATATGTGTAACAAGTAAAATGGAAAGGAGACAAAACTCTCCTAGTATTTGTATTTTTTTAAAGATGTGTAGAGAAGGTAGAGTCGTGTGCAACCAGTGTTACCAAAATGTAATCGTTGGTCGGTAATTACCCCACCTTTCTCGGTTCCACCTTATTTAGGTAGGTTTAATATTAGGAGAAGTATTTCTTTTATGGTGCATTTGATTCTTTTCCTGCAAAATGTTTCCTGAGAAATTTTTCCTCGGGAGAGTTTTTCCTAGGATTTTTTTTTCGAAGAAAGAATAATTTACAGTGTTTGGTCTATATTTGTAAACATGGGAAAGTTTGTTTGAAATGTCCAAACTACCCTTATATATATTGCTCCCTCCATTCCATATTAATTGTCACCTTGTTGACTGTTACAGTCTTCAATATCATTCTTTTATTGATAATTTCTTAAATGATAGTTTATGAAGAATTGTAATATTATGCTTTTATAATTGTATTTTTCGTTACATATATAATGGTGGTAATTTTATATAACAAGTCATTATGTACATTAAAGAATTTATGGTAAAAATTTTTTAAAGTTTGACTGCACAATTTTCAAATATGATGATTAATATGGAACAGAAAGAGTAATTTTCTTATAAAATAATTTTTAGAGGTATTTTGGGAAGTAAAATTATAAAACTTTCCATTTTCCATGAGAAATTTTTTTTCCCAAGTTCTCCATGGAAAAATTTTCCATCTATCTTGAAAAAATAATGAGACCCACTCCAAAATTTTTCTCCATTCACTCCATAAACAAACGTGATAAAATTTGATCAAGTAACAATCGCAACCAAACACTACCAAGAAATGTTAAAAAGCGTTGGTAAGGGAGGTTGGACGACCCAATATTAGATTTTAGCATTTTTCTTATTTCATTTTCCGTAATAAATTCATTGGATTGACATGTAATAAGGATTAATGGATTACTATTGTTTATCATTGTAAAAAAATACTAGTAATAAAAGTACATAAATAAGTGGGGTCCGGTGTTTTGGGAGCTGGTGGTCAAGCTTACCTTTTGAAGGCAACGACCGTTTCTTTTCTAGTTTTTTTTTCTTCTTCTTCTTTTTTTCTTTTTTTTTTTCCGTTTGTCCTTCTAGCTCTACAACGAGTTCTTGCTGAAGCTGACTTGGCAGCTACCTTTTTGATGTATTCCTAAAGTGCCCTTTACTTGCCTTGTGCTTTTGTTGCTTGACTAGTTCAAAAGGAGGAAGTGTAATTTGATTAGGCTATGTTCTTTTAAGGCCATGGAAATTTCATGGTATCATGTGTTTGGTAATTAATTACCGAAAGTTACTGATTGTTATCGAAAGTTATCAAAAGTTACCAAAATCTATCAAAAAAAATTAACATTTATTTATCAAACATATTAGACTGTCATATTTTTAATACTTATCAAAAGTTTACTCATATCAAAAGTTACCAAAAATTATCAAAAGTTACCAAAAATTACCAAAATTCAACATTTACCATACCACAACTTACCTACCAAATTTACAGGCCCTAAGTCCATTACCCTAAATTTAATACCCCTATTTAATTCAAAATTAATTTTAAAATACCTTCGTTTTACATATTTGATACTATTTTTATCTCAATTTATCAATTCTACTTTATCTAATCATTACTCCCTCCGACTCATATTAATTGACATTTTAACTAACTTATTTTGTCCCAAAATAATTGTCATTTCCTATTCCCAATAACTAATTCAATTATTTTACATTATTTATTAGAGAGAAAAGCCAAATACAATTGATATTTGGTACTCCCTCCGTTCTTTTTTAACTGTCATTTACGATTTTTTGTGTCAATTTTTAATCAATAATTTCTAATATAAAACTTTTATAGAAAAATATAATATTATACTTTTTTAATAGTATTTTTTATTATGAATCTAATGATATCAATTTTGTATGATGAATCATTATACAAATTAAGATATTAAAGGTCAAAGTTTTTGCCACAATTCCCTAGGCGACAGATAAAACAAAACGGAGGTAGTAGTTATTATAGTTATATATTGGTATGTGTGAAAATTTAAATTCCGTCAATTAATTTGGGACAGAGGGAGTATTAATTTAGAGTTCTCGGATATAAATGTTATTAAACTATGTAAAAATGATAAAATTGTCACTCAAAAAATATGTTATGAAATTGTCATTAATTTATATTTATGGTGATAAAATTGTCATTTTACCGGATGAAAACTTGTTATAGCCGATTATAAATATATTAAAGGGGGTTTATGGTTAAATTAATAATTAGTTACTCCCCTCCCTCCCTCAATTACCTAAATAATTTACCCAACCCATTTTTTTATTGTGTAAATTGACATACCCCTCCCCCAACCCCATCTTCTTCTTCCTTCATCCCTCCCTATTTCCACGTGACTATTCATTCTCCATGTTGAGAACCATGCCAAGGGATTAACATGTATTATCAGAATAGGGGAAGTTCAAGCGGGAATTTGAGTCGTAAAAGGCACATGTCGTCGCGTTGTATACCAACGCGACATTCCAATAGTTTTGGAAGGTTCCGAGTCGGAGGCGGCAACCACATTTGGGAGCCCTAGTTTCTGACACCCAACTCCCCCAAACCCTCTGTCTCACCCCCTGTATTTGCACCTAGAATTCTCGGGGCCGTCTTTGCCCTTCATGCAACCCTTCTTCGATCCTTTCGCCGGAACTTTCTGGAGCGTGTGTGTGGAGGGAGATTAATGAAATAGCTTGAGTTGATGTTAGGTTGAGGAGATGAGAGAAACTCAATGAAAACCCATGACCATTGAGATGAGAATGATGCAAAACTCAATCATCCATGCTTGATATCATAAGAATAGCCTTGAACTTGAATAATAACAGGAAAGAGTAACCAAAATCAACCAAAAACATTAACCTTGAACACCAAATGAGATTTGATATGAACTTGGATAAAGGTTGGACCACCACCAAAAGCCTAACACCCCACCATGACCATCATAAAGGAGAAATCCACCAAATGATCAATAAAGGAATGACTTGCTAACACCACCATTAACAAATGGATAAAGTAAAAACAAGATTTTTGAGAGAAAACAGGAGAGAAAACCCTAACAATGCATTAGTATATCATTCATCAACATAATCTGCCTAGAAAAGAGTGCTAACCAAGTATTTATACTAGGGGAAAAACATAATCAAAACACAGCGTTTAATAAGCGAAATACACGAAACAGCAGAGTCGTCGCGGGCGCGACAGCCCTCTGCCCCGAACACTCATTCGTTTGCCGACGTGTGTCGCGGGTGCGACGGACTTCTGCCCCAAACGACCATTGTCTGTCGTGGTGTGTCGCTGGGCGCTACCGGACGAGTCACGGGCGCGACACCCTGGCCAGTGAGAGGTCGCGGGCGCGACGGAACCTGTCTTGGGCGCGACGTGTCGCTGTTGCAGGCGCTGCTTCCTCCTTGAACCTTATTGAACTGGAGCACTTCTGAGCCTCGACACTCTTAATTTTCGGGACGGCCCAGCCTAGTCCCACGCCCTCCGGGTCGAAAGCAAGTCCCGAGCCTCTCCAAGTTCGGCCAATGGGCAACTCGCCTAAACCAGTCCAACGTGACACTCACTACCCCACCCTTTATAAAGGTGTAACGGTTCGTTTTTTAAAAAGAGAACGGTCGGGTGGGTTTCGCGCGAGAATGCCGGGTCGGGATTTCCTTCCTCGTGTCACTTTTCGCAAACTCGGCTAAGGAAGCTCGGGATTTCCTTCCTAGTGTCACTACCCCACCCTTTATAAAGGTGTCACTTTTCGCAAACACGGTCCACTTTCCATGTCGCCTTTCCTTCTACCGTCTCGCCGACAACGACAGTGTTTTCTTCGGCAATCTTATGCCACTTCGCGATGCCACATCTCCAAGTGATGCCAGAGCAAGAAAAGTCAATGTTGGTTTTTGTGAGGAATTAGGGTTTCTTGAACCAAATATTGAAGAAAGAGAGGAAAAACCCTAATTTTTGGGCATGGAACAAAGAGGGAGAAGGTGTGGTTGTGGTGGACGAAGCAGGGGAAATGGGAGGGCTGAAGGAAGAAGAAGATGGGGTTAGGGGGAGGGGTCTGTCGATTTACACAGTAAAGAAAAGGGGTTGGGTAAATTAATTAGGTAATTGAGAGAGAGAGGGTAACTAATTATTAATTCAATTATAAACCCCTTTAATATATTTATGACCCGTTATAATAAGTTTTCATCCAGTAAAGTGACAATTTTGTCATCATAAACATAAATTAATGACAATTTACTAATATATTTTTTTTCGGGTGACAATTTTGCTATTTTTACATAGTTTAGTGTCATTTTTATCTGAGAACTCTGTTAATCTAAAAAATAGACTCGTAATAATAAGAAGTATGCTCCATTTTATGAAGATTAACTTGATAGGCATAAACTTTTTAAGGTTATTAGACAATAACATTGGAGACTAATTTTTTGGATTTCACAAAAATAAACATTGATGATATTTTATATTGATAGTACATCATCAACTTAATTAGATTGAGAATCATTCTACTGCTAACGTAGTAACATGAAAGGCAATCCATATATAATCATCAACTTTAACATACTTTTTGCAATTGATTACTAGATGCTAAATATCCATGTTATTTCTGCCATAATATCTGCACTATCCATATTTATCTATATTATTCACACCATTTATTTACGTCGTTACTCTTTACTTACAACACATGACACATCTCCTTAAATTATTATAATAAAGAAAAAAATTCATGTATTTAATAAGTGATATGACTGTTGTAACTTGTTTTACTTACAATACTTATTAAAATTTTATTAAAAATTATAAATAATTTTTTGCTTTTATCCACTCTATCCACATTTTACCAATATATTCATACTGTGCACATTATCAGCAACTTATCAATTCATCATCCAAACCTGGGTCATGTTCTTTTGCGATTTGCAAATAACAAGGTATACTTTGCATTGACCGTAAACTGAATTATCCAAAGTCTAAACAACTATTTTCTCTATTAATTGCCGCTTTTGTAAATTGTGTATTCAAATTTTAAATTTTTTACCATAAATTTGTCAATATATACAATGAGTTGTTATATAATATTATTATCATCATATTTTTAACGTAAAACACGATAATAAAAATATAACATTTCAATTGTTAATAATATATTATATACTCCCTCCTTCCCATTTTATTTGTCACTTAAAACATGATTCCAAAAACCAATAAAACTTTCAATTTGCATTAATTTGCATTTTGGAAATAAGAAAAAGTTGAATAAAATGGTGAATAAAAAAGAAAAATGGTGAATAATAAAGAAAAATGGTGAATAAAAGAGAAAAGTTGAAAAAAAATGTATAATTTGATAAATTAGTAATTAATGTGTTATTGAAATTATAATGTGACAGATATTATGTGAAAAAAGAAAGTTAATTAAAGTTACAGATAAGATGGGAAACATGAAATATAAAATTATCAATAAAATAATGATATTGAGAAAATGATGAAAGTCAAAACTAACAGTATAAGTGAATAATTAAAGGGAAGGGCAAATTTGGAAAACAAAAGTGGCTGACGACACGGACTGACGCCCTATGATTTCGCGCCGCAGTACGCGTTAATTCATAATCCTTTTCTTTTTTTCTTTTTTTCTTTTTTCTAAATTTTTTTAATACTTTCTGACCATACATTTTGACAGATTTTCAAGAGACGGCCTTGGTCCAGTTTCAGAGAAATAAAAAGACAAACAAAGCCATTTAAAATAATAGAGAAAATAATTAAAAAAGAAACACAAAAATAAATAAATAAAACAAAGATAAAATTAAATAAAACAATTGACATTGATTGATTGATCATTAGTCAGTACTGCCCCTCTTCATATTATTTGGTCTTTTTTAAAATTATATAGCCAAATTTATAAATTTTTGATTATTAATTTTTCAAAATGTATAATAATTTATTAAATAAAATTATTAACAAATAATTATGATCCTTAAAAATATAATATTATAATTATTAATAAATATAATATTATATAGATTTATCAATCAAATCGTGAAAAGCAGGTGGTGAGTACTCGATAGTGCGTGGGTCTTGACTCCTTCAGCGCGTGAAGAAGAATTTGTTGGATTGTGTGCAGCAGGAACACCCGGGGACGGTGGAGACGGGTTTTGATCAACGGTGATCGCGGCCCCAAGCTCATGATTGGATTGGCACTCAGGTTAATTATATAATGGACCTACTCCCATGTTCTAGACTTCGCTTCCCATTTGCCAATTAACAAATTATAATGCCTTCACTTTTTCACGTCCACATCAATATTGAAAATCTTTTGGAGATCATATTTTCATGTGTCTAGGATCTTATTAGACATTTTGGATTTGAATTTTATGCATAGAAACTAGAAAGTAGAAGCTAATGAAATTGTACAATATTTTATTAATAAAAATTAAATATTTTGAAAAAAATAAATGAAAAAATTATAGGCGTTGGAAAAAGTTAATTGATTTGAGATTAAAATAATATTATTGAAATTTCTTTTTGATTTAAAATGTTGTTTTTGGTTTGGATGCTTTTTAGGGAGTTGGGTTAGTTTATGTTAGATCGATAAAGATAAATTAAATTAAGTTAGGTTAAGTTAAGTTAGTTAGGTTTAACCAAGTAAAAACATGACCTTAAAAGAAAGTTAATAGCTTTACCAATAGTTATTTTGTTCATTAGTGGGCAACATATAATGCCCTGGCCTAGCCCCCTTTCAGGTAATGGATATTTGAATAAGGCCCCGTCCTTTTATATGGTTGGTTGCGGTATGGTAATGGTGCAGTGCGGTAGAATTTGAAAAAGTGTGGTGAATTGTACTCCCTCCATTCTTTAATAATTGTCACTTTAGAGTTTTAGGAAAATTTTAAGAAAATGGTAATGAGACGGATTATTATATTGGAAATGGTAAAAGTAATAGTTAAATTTTTATTTTAGTTATATAATTGTATTGAGAATTATAAAAGTAAGAGGTAAATTTGAAAATTTATCATTAATGTTGCATTGAAATTGTAAAGTGACTGATATTGTGGAAAATAGAAAATTGATCAAAGTGACAGATATTGAGGAATGAAGGGAGTAGTAAGTTGTGGTGAATTGTGGTGAAACTTATGGTAGGTGGGGTAAGTGAGGACCAAAAATGTAAAAAGTAGACGAGAAAAGTGAGAATAGAGAAAAAATGAAGAGATATATTAGTAATGATTGTGATATGGTGTGGTGAAGTGTGATGAAGTGTGATAAAAATTAAAGAGTTACGGTACGGTGTGGTAAGACACCGTGATCTGCCGTGTAAAAAAAGGGGTCTAATTGTGAGGATTCATGAATTTATTTTAAGTTACTTTTAATGTATTTTATCCTTGCTCATAAATTGATTGGAAATTTTTTAAGAGCTCATCTGTCATACAACTACTCCACAACAATCATGCTTAGTATAAACTTTTTAAGAGATATCCTATCTAAAAAGGGGATTCATTAGATCATATTTCTATTCATTTTAGCGTGGTTACAACTACGAAATTTTCAATTCATAAATGTATTTTTGAAAACAAGACAAGGGTGAGCACTTGGATAGATGTGATCATCAAACTAATCAATACTAGTATCTTATTTATATAAAAATTGTAAGTTTTCATTTTCAATGTGAAAAAGGGAATACATATTAAATTAGATTTTTAAACGATGATATACTGAACTTTAAGGAGATAATTACATTTACCCTACCTGACATATGTGGTAATAATTTTTGCACACCCGACATTTGAAAAATAATTTTCACCCTACTTGACATTTAAGTGATTGTAAATTTAAACCACCTAGGATATATTATAATGGTTTTTTGTGGGATTTTCCGGCAAGTATTAAAAAAATGAATAGGAAGTGACATGTTTACCCTTGCTATTAATTCATAGTATTTTCAATTAAAAACGAAATTACCTATTTACCCTTGTAGAAGACGACAGTGAGAAGAGTGGACTGATATATTTCTTTTTTAGATCGACAGTCTTTTCCCCCTTTTCCCACACAAAACAATTGAATGGTCAGTATTGTCATTTCAATCGCAATCTTAAGGGCAATTTGGTACTTTCACATAATTATATAGGGGTATTATTGTATTTTCATATCTCCGATGACAAGTTACCGGAATTTGACACAAAAAAACACTTTCACTAAATGTCAGGTAGGGTGAAAATTATTTCTCAAATGTCGGGTGTGCAAAAATTATTACCACATATGTCAGGTAGGGTAAATGTAATTATCTCGAACTTTGAGAGTATATTGGACAATAATGCGTTAGAATTTTTATTTTGGACACTAATACACTGAACTTTGAAACTATTGAATAATAATGCACCCGGAACAATTCCAATGGTAGGTGACTTGGTGGCGGTCCTCGTGGCCAGATGAGAAAATGACATGCCAAAAAGTTAATTTTGTCATGTAAAAAAGTACACATAAACAAGATAAATAATATATTTTTTATGAAAAAATGAAAAATGACACTTCAAAGTAAGACCGCCGCCATGTCAATCACCATCGGAATTGATCCGGGTGCATTATTATCCAATACCCTCAAAGTTCAGTGTATTAGAGTCCAAAAAAAGTTTAATGCATTATTGTCCAATACCCAAAAAATTCAGTGTATTATCATCCCATAATCCTACTAAATTAATCAAACTTATGTTATATGGAATTATGAGCATATATAAGAAGAAATGAGCCACAATGAGTATTTACATAAATATATATAGATACAAAATTTTTCCATATTATATACCATCCTAATCGTGATCTATTAAAATGACCCAAAAATATTTGATTGATATATATTACCATTAAAATAAATATTATTTCATAACAAGTTACATATATTAATCTATTTTCGATATTACATATATATAGTCCCATAGCACGATGAGCTAAAAAGTAAGAGACAAGCAATTGTATATTAGTAATTTAGTATTACTTCTATGGATCATGCATTCATGGATGTGGAAGCGTGGAACCAACTATTTCATAAAACCAATACAAATACAAACAATATTTATTTCAAAACTAACATCTTCAATATTCTTCATACCCTTAGGGTAGGTAAGTTGGACAATCAATGGACCAAAAAAAAAAAAGTTAAAATAACCGACAAACTAACCTACATATGGTAACTTATACCGTATTATCTCTTCTTTTAAAAAAATGTATCGATCTAATTTAAAAAGTGCACACGTAAGGGTGTAACCATCTCATCAAATCAATTATGAATAGATATATGCTAACCCATCTTCTATTTTAATATTTTATTATTTAATTAAATATTTAAATTGTTTTGTTTTAGTGTAAAAATCATATTATTATGTATTAAACTAACGTAAAATCGATGTGATATGTATGATATTAAATCATTATTTTACTTTTCAAAATTGATAAAAAATATAATATATTTAACAGATAAAATTGATTTGATTATTGTGTCATTTATATCAGTTGATATAGGCATATAGCCAACAATAAATATTGTACCTCTTATAATTAATAATTGATCATAATTATAAAAAAATATCAAAAATCATAGTTAGTATTAATTGATAATTGATCATTTATATCAATAGAGAGGTAAGCACATTCGTACAAATTATTGCCCTTGATTATTACTCCGACCCTATTCTTTAGACGTGTAGGTAAGTAAGTTAGTTGGTAAGTTATGTAAGTTATATGAAAGTAGATAAGCTAGTAATTAAGGTTTTAAATTTACTATTTTTATGTAAAGGTAAGAAAAGTAGGAAAGAGTGTTGCATATAAAATTAGTAAAGTTACGTAAGTTAAATTTAATTTACATCACAAAGGAAGAGGGTTGTCTTGTTTTATCTATCACCTTTATCTACGCGTAAGTTAAAACTTTGAAAATTTTGACAATGAATTTTTTTAAACTCAAATATATAATATTTTATTTATATAGAAGATAATATCATTAAATTCATAATGAAAAACACTTTCTCCATTTCTCAATATTTGCCACCTTGGAATTGTGTAGTTAACTTATAACAAATTTGATTGCAAATATAATATATGTAATGATTTGTTAAGTGAACTAATATCATTAGATTTATAGCGAAAATTATTTTCATAAAAGTATAATTTATAACTATTCTTTGATAAAAATCTTGCATTGGAGACCATAGAAAGTCAAGAAAAACACATAATAAAGAATGAAGAGAGAGCATTATTGTAAGACTGTAATATTGTGATTTTTTTTTTTTATCTAAGGAATTATGAATTAAAAATAGACATTAAAGGCAATGAAATATTTGATAAGTGACTGGTAAAATAAGAAGAAAAGAGCACGCTAAGATCCTATTTTATTCGATGGTACGTTTTGTGATAGTTGGCTTAGTGAAGTTAAGTAGGTTTAAATAGGCTGTGTAGTGTAGGTAGAAGTAGAGGTAGCGGTGAGTAAAAATTTAATAAAAAACATTAAAATTGAAAAAAATAAAAAATATTGTAGGTTATTTTCTATTGTAATTTGTAAACAATAGGGCCTACATCAGAATTACACATCTCATAATAGTTTTCCTTTTTGACATGGACGAAGTAATAAAGTGGACGGTGGACTAGACTTGTAGACCCATCTTGAATTCTTGACCTCTTGTTCAAATTATTTACTATTTCATCCCTTTCATGTTAAGATCCTATCTTTTATACGGCTGGTTGGTGTACCTTCCCACAACCCATCATAATATATTAATCCACAATAATTTATCACAACCCATCACAATCAATCACAATTTTTCATCTCATTTTTTTCAAATATTTTTTTACATTTACCAACATAATTTACAACTATTAAAAACGAAACCCACCACACCTTATTACAACCCACCATAATCCACCACAACTTTTTCAAGCCCACCAATTCCACCACAATTCCACCATACGGCAGCCAACCGTATAAAAGAACAGGGCCTAATTGCCATTTGTTGACTATCACAGTTTTCAATGTCACTCTTTAATTGATAATTTCTTAAATAATATTTTATAAACAATTACAAAGTTACAATATTATAATTTTATGATATTATTTTTTATTACAAATGTAATGGTGTTAATTTCATATAACACGTCAATGTGTATATTGAGGAATTTACGGTTAAATTTTTTGAAATTTAACTATACAATTTTCAAAGATGAGTATTAATATCAAACATTGGAAGTATTTTCATTTTTATATTTATAAAACGATCAAAATATAAGGTAATTACTTGAATTTCCATGTACTAAGATTCAATTTAAAAAAAGAACTGAAAAAGTCATCCTCCTAACTAAACCCCGCGAAAATCTGGCGATAAAATCTTCAACATAAAACCCCTCCCAAAAAAAAAAAGAAATAAAAACAGGTATGAAGAAAGGCATAAAGCTAGGGTTTATCTTGTGAAATTTAATTCTGCCTGTTGTCGTTACTGCATCATATTCAGCAGTTTTGATCCTCCTTTCTGCTTACAATGGTAATTTTTCTCTCTGTACATTTTCAGTTTTTTACTCACAGTATATTTCTGAATATTTTCTGGGTTTTTGTTTGTAGATCATCCCAGAAAGAAACCGCCGTGAGATTTGCAAGTATCTCTTCCAAGGTTTGATTAATTTTGTGTCATTATCCCCCATTAATCTTATTCATTGCTAGTTTTCGTTTGTTTTTTTCATACTTGTCTCGATAGGGCTGGCAAAAATCCGAGTCTGGAAACTTCGGATTCGGATAAATTGGATATTGGATGAAAACTTAATGTTGATAGCTAGTTTTTCGCGTATTTTTTGGCTCTGATAAATCGTACAAGCATGTTAATCAAAAGAAGTACCTGTTAAATTAGGGTTATAGGTGACGTTTTAATGCTAGCAAAGTGTCCTAAAATCATCTAATTTCTTAAGCACACAATTTATTTTGTGTCATCGACCCATTCATTTACCAATAATGGATCCATTCATGGCTTATACTCCCTCCTTCCCATATTATTTGTCTATTTAGACATGATTTACAAAACCAAAAAAACCTCCACTCAACATTAATTTATCTCATTGGAAATGTGAAAATGTTGAATAAAATGGTAAATAAAAAAGGAAAAAGGTGAATAAAAGGGAAAAATTGATGAAAAAGATGTAATTAATAAGGTTAATTTATAAATTAATAATTAATGTGTTATTGGAATTATAAAATGATAGATATTATGGGAAAAAAGAAAGTTAGTTAAAGTGACAGATAATATGGGAAGGAGGAGTACCACCTTTTGTTTTTTTTTTTTCTGATTTAGGTTTTACATGTTAAAACTTTGGTTCTGTTATGTCGCATTATTTTCTGATATTTCGCGGTCATTTTATTAGCCTCTTCACGAATAATAATGGTTGCGGAGGTTTTACATGTTTGCTTTCACTTGTTTAATCAATCTTTAACACATAATCATATATATTACAATGGTTATTTGGAGTTTATTGAGAAAGGAACTGATCTATGCTTAAAACTACTGCATAGAATTATACAAATTAGGCATTTATTTTTCAGAGTGATAAATTTTGATTTTGAAAACAGAGGGGGTATGTTATGCAAAGAAAGACTACAACTTGGCAAAGCATCCAGACATCGATGTCCCGAATCTACAGGTGATCAAGCTTATGCAAAGCTTTAAATCCAAGGAGTATGTCCGAGAGACATTCGCTTGGATGCATTATTATTGGTATTTGACTAATGAAGGTATCGAATTTCTTCGAGGTTACCTGAACCTCCCATCTGAGATTGTCCCTGCCACCCTGAAGAAGCAGGTCAAGCCCGCCGGAAGGCCACTCGGGGGCCCACCTGGACCGCGGTAATTCTCATTTTGCAGCAATCGCTGCATTCATTGCAATTTACAAATTAGTCGTGTTTGTCAAAACTGATGAAATTGACCCAATCTGAATCTTATCCTATCCAAAATTGAACCAAAATGACCACAATTTATCACAGACCAAAGTTATTCATTTCTACAAGAAAAACTTTTCCAACTAAAAATAGTGAGACCTGAAATCAACTTTGATTCAAATATAACCTAGCCCAAACTCGACCCATATCCAAAATGACTCAAATTTATTTGTCACCAAAGTTATCCTTTTTGTAAGACTAACTTAATGGGCTGAAAATAGAGCAACTCGAAATCAACCTGGTCCAAACATAACCGAACCCAAACTGGACCATTGTTTACCCGAATAACTTAATTGCCAAGTCTATCAGTTTATTGCATGCTTGTTAAAGTTTTACGAGTTTGATGGTTGCTTGATTGTGACTCGGGTGATCAACTACGAGCAGTGGACCATCGCGGTTCGAAGGTGACAGGCCGAGATTCGGTGACCGTGATGGATACCGCAGTGGGCCCCGTGCTCCCGGCGACACCAGTGACAAGGACGGCGCCCCTGCTGACTACAGACCATCGTTTGGGGTAAGTGTTGGTTTCATACTCTGCTACAGGGTGGCGGTTTGGATACATGTGAAACCCAAGGAGGTGATGAAATTTCTTAATGAATTTTTGTAGGGTCCTTCTGGAAGGCCAGGCTTCGTACCCTATTTTCGATTCTCTTGAATATTGGATTGTTTGGATGAATTATTCCGAGTTTGAGCACCATGACTTGTTAAAAATTTTGAGACTTTTGATCGATCAAAAGAAGGATTCCAATCTTATCATTCATAATGAACAATGCACCCTGCGTTTTATTTAGTTAAATCTTTTAACTGGTTAGTGAATTTCTCATAATTACGTGTTTATTGTAGTCTCAAACTGCCAACTTTTCCTGCCATTTTTGCTTGCAATTTTTTTAAAAATGACTTCATTGTAGACTCAAATTTTCTGATAACTACGACACAAGAAGAAGACGAGCCAGGAAAGATAGTTATGATATGCAACAAAATACTAATTCTGATTATGATTTCCTGGTTATTGTATGCAACAAAATACTATGATTATGATTATGGCTATTATGATTATTATCAGTCCAACATTCTATATACCACAAGTTGGTATACTACAAAGCTAGACTCTTACAAACACCCATGAACAAAGACTTACAACCAGACTCGACGACAATGATTCACAAGCCGATAGTAGCAACTCGAGTGACCAAAAGACTTGCAATTTTTTTTTGTTTTAGACTCGTTTTCTTTAGTCGACTTCCTCCATCTTGCTCTCCTCAGCCTGACCCTCCTCCAGTGCCGGCATTTCCTCGTCAACACCACCCTCCTCCTCCTCGTCGATGTTGAGCCCGAGCTTCAGCATCCTGTGAATCCTGGCTGCGAATGTGTTGGGGTCATCCAGACTGAACCCCGAGACCAAGAGCGCAGTCTCGTAGAGCAGCAGCACAAGGTCCTTGACAGACTTGTCGTTCTTGTCAACCTCGGCCCTCTTCCTCAGCTCCTCCATGATCCCGTTGTCGGGGTTGATCTCCAACGTCTTCTTGCTCGACATGTAGGCGCTCATTGATGTGTCCCTCAGGGCCTGAGCCTTCATGATTCGCTCCATGTTGGCCGTCCATCCGTATTCCCCAGTCACGAGCACGCAGGGGGAGTCCACTATCCTGTCGGAAACCACCACCTTCTCCACTTTGTCTCCTAGGATATCCTTGATCACCTGATGTATCATTAAATTTTACATTTAGGAGCATTGTTACCGAGTAATATGTATTACACCGATGGGTATTTACCCATATCGATAATACTTATATACGTAAGGTCCTGTCAAATTCATTGGCATAGTAAGCTAAATTTAATGTAAGTTTTGGTAAATCGGTTAGTTTTGGTGGGTTTGGGTAACCTTGTTTATATTGTTTGCAGTAAGTTTGGATAAATATAGGTAAGTTTGAGCAACTAAAACTTACTCACAACTTACCCATGAACTTGACAAATGGGTAAAACATGAATATCAACAATACCCAGTCATATCCTCCTAATTTCCATTTCTAATTACCTTGCAGAGGTTCTCAAATGACTTCTTTTTCTCCTCCTTTTTCTGCTTCTCTTCCTCTGTTTCTTCGATCTTCAGTCCTTCCTTTGTGGCGCAGACGAGCTTGTGACCCTCATACTCCTTGAGCTGGGAGACAACGTACTCGTCAATGGCGTCCACCATGAAGAGGACCTCATAGCCCTTCTTCTTGAGCTTCTCGAGGAAGGGGGAGTTTTCGACGGCCTTCTTGCTCTCGCCTGTGATGTAGTAGATGTCCTTCTGGCCCTCCTTCATTCGGGTCACGTAGTCCTTGAGGCTTGTCATCTCATCCCCGCTTTTGGTCGAGTGGTACCTGTTAGATTAACAAACCATCATTAGACCTTCAACTATTAAGCTTTTGGTTGAAATGGTTCAATCTGATAGGCTCAAGGGGCCTTTGCAGCGTATATCTAAACTGAAAAGGGTATTTGTGTGAAGGGGCACTATTAACTATCAGCTTAAGTTTCTGATTGATATGGTTTTCCACAATACAGTACCTGAGTAACTCGGCAAGTTTGGCACGATTTTGGCTGTCCTCGTGGATGCCCAGCTTGATGTTCTTCGAGAATGCATCATAAAACTTGTTGTAGTCCTCCTTGTTCTCGGCGATCTCATTGAACATCTCAATGCACTTCTTCACAAGGTTCTTCCTGATAACCTTGAGGATCTTGTTCTGCTGGAGCATCTCACGGGAGATGTTGAGTGGCAAGTCGTCGGAGTCCACCACACCCTTGACAAAGCTGAGGTACTCCGGGATGAGGTCCTCGCAGTTGTCCATTATGAACACCCTCCTGACATAAAGCTTGATGTTGTTGAGCTTCTTCCTCGTATCGAACAGATCAAAGGGTGCCCTCTTGGGGACGAATAGGATGGCCTTGAATTCGAGCTGGCCTTCGACGGAGAAGTGCTTCCAGTGAAGAGGGTCCTCCCAGTCGTTTGTCAGGCTCTTGTAGAAGGAGCAGTATTCCTCCTTGGTCACTTCCTCGGGCTTCCGGAGCCAGATGGGTTTCTGTTTGTTGATTAGTTGCCATTCGTGGGTCACTTCCTTGACCTTCTTCTTCTTGCCTTTCTTGTCCTCTTTATCTTCCTCTACGTCTTCGACTTCTCCTTCTTTCTCTTCCTTCTTTTCTTCCTCCTCGTCGTCGCTGACCTCCTTTTCGATGGTCTTTTCGACCCATAAGTAGATTGGGTAGTTGATGAATTCAGAGTGCTTCTTCACAAGATCCTTGAGCCTCCTCTCCTCCAAGTACTCAAGCTGCAAGGGGTGGGTTGAATCATACACGCAGAAATGTAGTCAGATGTCTTGTTTTCACTTTTGCATAGTTACATTTGCTAGCTTGAGTGACAGACTTTCAGAATATATATAGCTTCAGTGATAGAAGTCTAACTTGAGAATAATACAACAAACTACTTCTACAATTAATAACAGGGCAGGGCAGAAAGCTTTGGTTCACAGTAGTGAAAGTTTATTTAGATGGTCTAACATTTAGAATATGTACATGTTAATGCATTTGCAAACTTTTCTTCAAGCATTGATGAGGAAAACTAATTCAGTTCTGTATTTTTTCTTCCCCAATACCCAGGTTTCTATTCAGCACAGATTCTTCACCTATAGTTTCACATCTTGAAATTACTCTGCTAATTGCTAAATCAGTTTGTCAATTGTCACTATCAAGTATCAAAACATACACAGACCTACAGAACTCTCAAGAGTTTGAACACATAGAGAGACTAAATTAAAATCAAAAGCAGTCAACAAAGGGGATGTAGCTCAGATGGTAGAGCGCTCGCTTAGCATGCGAGAGGTACGGGGATCGATACCCCGCATCTCCAATTTTAGTTGGCTTAAGGGATTTATGTAGTTTTTCTGCATTTTTAAGTGTTACAGTAAGGAGATTAAATTACGCAGTTGATATGTAACATCAATGGGGATGTAGCTCAGATGGTAGAGCGCTCGCTTAGCATGCGAGAGGTACGGGGATCGATACCCCGCATCTCCATTTTTAATTTTCTTAAGGTTATTCTAGATGTTTGCATAATATCAGTACGTAGTCAATAGTTAGCATCTAAGGGGATGTAGCTCAGATGGTAGAGCGCTCGCTTAGCATGCGAGAGGTACGGGGATCCATACCCCGCATCTCCAATCTAAATTTTGCTTTTTCAATTGTCATTAACAGTACCTGATAAGAAACTACGCAGTTTGTGCCTAAGAACAACAAAGGGTATGTTTTGCTTTTTCAATTGTTATCAACAGTATTGACAAGAAACTATGCTGTTCGTGTCTAACAACAAAGGGGATGTAGCTCAGATGGTAGAGCGCTCGCTTAGCATGCGAGAGGTACGGGGATCGATACCCCGTATCTCCATAACACATTTTACTTTTCCTTTTTATTGACCACCTATCATGCTACATGACTATATCTCCAGTTTTATGAGGATTTAAACAGGTGAGGACAGGACTGCAGAACACAGTAGCAACAGTTTCCCCCAATAACCTTAGAGAAGTTTGTGTGTGTCAGTGTGTGTGTGTAAGAAAATTGACATCTACTCGAACCTAAAATCAATAATCCTTAATCCAACCAAAACACATCAGAATACATTTTCAGCCTGGAATTTGTAATTGCATGATGCTCAATAGTCAATACTGAAAACAGCAATCAACGACAGGTCAACACAACTTTGTCACATGCAATTTGAAACATTCTGTCGTGGGCTTTCTACTATTCTCATGAGGAATTAAACAGAAGAAGAAAGGACTGCAGAAGTTTGTATACGTGTGTGTCAAAAATTTGACATCTAATCGAACCCAAAATCAATAATCTGGAATCCGCCCAAACACATCAGAACACATTTTCAGCCTGGATTTTGTAATTGTATGATGCTAAATACTGCAAAAGGCAATCAATGACTGTTGAACAAACAGGTCTAGATAGGGTAAAATACCTGGTCCTCCTTGAGGTAGAGAGTAATCTTGGTACCCCTACCCAAAGGCTCGCCATGAACATCTTTGGTAATGGTGAAAGACCCACCAGCTTGAGACTCCCAAATGTACTGATCATCGTCGTTGTGTTTGGTAGTCACCACCACCCTATCAGCAACCAAATACGCCGAGTAAAACCCCACGCCGAACTGACCAATCATGCTCACGTCTGCTCCTGCCTGTAGAGCCTCCATGAACTCCTTGGTTCCAGATTTCGCAATAGTTCCCAAATTGTTCACCAAATCTGAACATTTTGAAATGCAAATGTCATGCCAAAGTTCAAATTTGTAACAGATTATTGTTTAAGTTATCAGAAATCTTGCTCAAACAATTCTCAAATTGGAAATTCAAACATCCTTCACAATTTAATCTGAAAAAGTGTTCAAAAGTTCCTCGCTCAAACAATCAGCTTAATTCACAACTACATGTAGCTGCCAAAACTTCATCAATACATTCATCAATTAAGGTTCCTAATTCTGCATTCAGCCACTAACTTGATTCAACACAGCAAGTATGATGATTAATGTGGAAAATCATGCCAGCAATTATGTGACCTAAATCAGTATGTCCAATTATCATCTATGCCATTTGATCAGTTAACTTTAAGTTAATTTGTTATGGTGTTGATCAATATTCAACAAAATTAAGCATGTCGAAGCCAATTAACCTTCACTACGATCATATTTGAAGCATAAAATGTCAAACGATTTCGCCAAAAGAGATCATGATTAGGTAAATCACAGTACCTGCTTTGGTCATTCCGATTCCACTATCAATGATCGATAGCGTCTTGTTCACCTTATCCGGAACAATTCGGATGAAGAGTTCCGGCTGTGCATCAAGCTTGCTTTTGTCAGTCAAGCTTTCAAATCGAATCTTATCCAACGCCTACACAAATCGATCAATCATCCAAAATCAGCCAAACACATTCAAAATCCTCTCAACTCAGAAAAAACCTAGAGAAAGATAAAGAAAGATACTCACATCGGATGCATTGCTGATGAGTTCACGAAGGAAGATCTCCTTGTTACTGTAAAAAGTGTTGATAATAAGGCTAAGAAGCTGGTTGATCTCTGCCTGGAAAGCGAAGGTCTCCCTCTCAGTGCCAGGCGCCATTTCAACGTCCGCCATTGATGAACTCCGATTGACCCGATCAAATCAAACACAACAGCAGCGATTTGAAGATCGATCAACGAACGATTCGAGAGTAACGCAACAGCAGCAGAAAGAGGAAAGCGATCGAACACTCTGGAGTCGAATTGAAGCAGGTGAAGCGTGAATGTGTATCTGAGAAGAGAGGATGGAGAATTGAGAAGTATATATCGTAAGAGAAGGTCGGAGAGAGAAAAGCTTGGAAGTTGGAAGGTCTGATAATGGCGGGGAAGTTCCCGAAGTTGAAGGAAGGTTTGGAAGTTTCTCGAATGCTTTTCGCGCTTTCCAGACATTTCTCCCTTTATACTTTAGGCTTTTCAAAACTTTTTTTTTTTCTTATCAAAAAACAAAATTTTTTTTGGGATTTTTTTTTTGGATACAGTTAGTTTGGGTTTGGGTCTGAAAATTAGTAGGGCTTGATGGGCTTTAGGAAAGGAAAACGTTGGAAGTGGGCTCGGTAATTGGGCTATTCAGTTTGGATTTAATTAGTCATTGGCCTTTGACAAATAACTGTTGGTTGTTAGCTGTTAGTTATCAGAATTGGCTGTTTGGATTGATTATTTGGATTGACTGTTTGGAAAAATTGTGTTTGCTAAAATTAGTTGTTTTTGAAAATGTATTTATTGAAATTTCATTTATACTACTTTATAAATAATATTTTTCGAATGACATATGTCTAAATTTAGAGAACTGTTGGACTAAAGAGCCTTTTTCACAATATCTCATTTTCAATAGGTCGGTCTACCTCGTTTATTGAAAATTGGCTTATTGGGACTAAACAACCAACAAAATAAGTTATTTATCAAACACCCAAACAACCTATTTGACATCTCAATAAACCAACTTTTACAATAGACTGTTGAATAAGTTGTTCACCAAGCTCAGCCCTTATCCCTTTTTCTTTCATTTTCATCCATGTTCTTAATTTTTTAATTTACAATGAACCATATGTGACTGTAGTGGTGGCAATAATTTATTTAGAGTGAATTTGATAAAAGTCTTCTCTTAATAAATTATCAGTTACATTTATATTTTAAAATCTTTTTTTTAGAAAAATCATTTTAATTCACTTTAGTCATAGAAAATATTACAAAGATTTTCCTCTTAGAAACTCTTTTCACAATAGTTTTACATTAGACAGATTCATATATACAAGAATTTGCATTTAATTTATATATTTTAGACCTACAATATTAACTAACATGACAGGTCAACCCAGCGGTTCACCCCTCTTATTAAAATTCTAATTCTAATTCTAATAAATAAATAAATAAGAAATTAAACAATTAATTTCATAAATAAATAAATAAATAAAATTAGACTTTTACGTAAGGTAATACCGTAATAGTCTAATTAAACTGCCCAGATGTTGCAGTCCAGTGTCCAGATGTTCCAGTCCAGATGCAAGTCTAAAGAGTCTTTACATCATACACCAAAAATACAAGGAAGAAAAAGGAAAAATAAAAAAGAAAGTAAATGTACAATATAAAAGAGAAGATATGTTGACCAATTTGGTCTTAAATGTTACTCCCCCTATTCCATAATATTTGTCCGTTTGTTAACTGTTACGACATTTGATATATTTTTTAATTGATAATTTTTTATATAATATTTTATTAATAATTATGATTTTATTTCATTACGAATCTAATCATAATCATAATAATAATTTTAAAATTGATAAATTTATAGTTAATATTTTTTTAAATTTGACCATAAAATTTTCAAAAAAGAAAAATGATATGTAACGGAATATATTACAGAGTTGCATTGGGAGAGGAAAATAAAAAATACTGGAGTATTAGTCAAACACAAGAATGACAGATGGCAGAATCTAAATTATATGTTAGCCATGCTGGAAGCTGGTCAATTCTGTTATGCTAATAAATTAGATGTAGATAATATGGGTTACTAGGATGTGATCGTGTGACATATGACAATTGTGAATAAAACATTGACTTTTCATTGTTTATCATCAAATATTTGATCAATAATTCAGTTTTTTTATAAGTAATTAATGATGGAATTGTGATTTATATATACGTAATTAGATAAATGATATAACTAATAACTCCTATGTGTGTATGACCACTACTACTATCCTTCCATAACAAATTTTGAGGTACTTTTTAATCTGATTTATTTTTAAGAAATATTATATATTGAGGTAATTATATATTTAAGGAATAAGACGGGAATGATATAAAATAGTTAAAAAAATAGATTTGAAATTGTCTGTTTGCCTATATGTCACTGTATGGCATCCTAAAATGACATTTTGTTTTTGTCTTTTATGAAAGGTACCGTGCATAAAATAAATTGTAAATTTTTGTCGCCCTGTTATTTTATACGGCCGGCTGCGGTGTTGTGCGGTACGGTGTGAAAGAATTATGGGAGATTGTGGTGGGTTAGGTAAAGTTGTGGTAGATTGTGGTGGGTTGTAGCAAATTGTGGCGGATTTTGGTTTTAATAATCGTAAATGTGTTAGTAAATTTGAAATTGTAATTGGAAAAAAGTGAAATAAATTAAATTTAAATAAATAGATTGTGGTGGACTGTAGTAGATTATGATGGATTGTGGTAAGTTGCAGTGCGATGTGCCACCACAACCAGCCAACGATATAAAAGAACATGACCAAGTGGTACAATGGCTAAATGTATGCATTCACACAGTAAATGCTATTGTATTTTTTATCTCCTAATAAAATAATTACAAATTGAAACAAAGGTGATAGTTCATTATGGAACTATCTCAATTAAAAATTTAAATTTATAATTGTAGATTCAATAATAAGTTTATACTGTAATACTCATTTTCAGGAGTGTTGTAGGAGATTAGAGTATATTATGTTGTAAATGATTTATTTCTATTCTAATATTTGTTTTACGCTTGGTGGTAGTGTTTTTATGAGCAATTGTTGGTCTTGTGGATCAAAATTAATAATAATATAAAAAAACCAATGTTTCAAAGATATGTTGAGAAAAGCTTGCCATGATTCTACCTATTTTCATTGTTCTTTTTAATAATAAGATAAGAAACATCATATTTATTGGACCCCTCTAGCAATAAATTATGGTGGATTAAATCCGATTAGATTTTATAGAGGCTTAGTCCAAAAAATATGCTTGTAATTAATGAGCATCTAAGAACAAAATAATATTCATCAAGGAAATTGCAGCCATCTCTCTAATGTAACTCTCGTATTATTAGAATACTATGCTACTGGTACCATACTCTACCTTATGTTCCCTCTTTTCCAAACAACAACAATAACAAATCTCAGTATAGTCCTATTAACGTGAGGTCGTTTGTGAGAATCTAAATGTAGTTGTTCTTTCTCAATGCACAAAAGTGCATGAAGAGACTAGTTTCAACGAAATCAAGAGACAAAATCCTTTTGAAAGACGAAAACAAAACACTTTCATAAGCCATTTAGAAAACTGCTTGGGAAACAAATAGAATATGGTAACTAAGGAGAACGAATCTTTATAAATGTGGCCCAAGTCCAAACAATGCTTAGTTGAGTAGATGAACTAGAGGTGCGTGAAAGACAAAAGCACACGGAAAACACATGAAAGAGGCACAACAAGGCATCCAAACGAAACCCACCGACAACATCTCACTCTCTCACCCGACTACCTTAATCCTAGTCCACCAAATGTCCCTATCGAGTGTTTTGTCCTCCATTAATCCCATGTACAGATGCACGCTGGATTGACTCAAATAACATCCCTCATAGATTTGCTAAGTTTTTTGCGGGCTACAGCGACGAGGCAGAAGCACAATCTTTTCACATTCACGTGTCCTCGTTTCCATTGTGCAAAAATCAACCGAAGAAGACCAAGACAGACGCTATCACAGGCAAACTTCGATGGCCATGGACTTTGGTGGCTGATTTTTTAGCGTTCGTACAACATTTTCTCGTCTTAATGGTTACGTGCTATTCTACATAAAGGACAATTTTCATCCACATTCGGACAATGATCCAACATTCAACTCTATTTATCATTCATAACCAAACTTCAAAATCCTGACTTGGTGGTTTAAGAAGAAGGCTTCTCAATAATAGATAAGTGTAACGCCCCGGAAATTCAATTATAGAAAAGTCAAAGTCAAACTAACGTTAACAGACAAAACTTAGCGTAAGACTTCAAATTTAGTTTGGGCGTCACTGCCGTATCCCCGAAGGGATACAAGGCGAGAAAGGAAAACACAACTGTCTGCTAACGGTAACTACTAACAACTCAAAACAAAACTTTAAGATTTCATAACGAAAATAATATAAAAAGATTCAAGGACTTCTAGACTCGTCGTCCTCACTTCTAATTCCCGTCCCCAGCATCTAGATCTTCACCTGAAAACAAAACATTTCAAAAATGAGGGGGAAATCTCAATAATGTCTACCCCTAACGTTTAAAACAGTTTAAGTTCATTTCAATTCATTTTGGGGAGAGGGATCGAATCAAACGTTTTACAAACCTTTAATCCCATACTGTTTCCTCAACCCATCCAATCCATATTTTAATTTGCGGGCGGGATACCAAATCCCTTAAAGTAACATCGCCTACCAAAGGCATCAAGAACATCGCCTACCAAAGGCATAAATAATATCGCCCACCAAAGGCATCAAAACATCGCCTACCAAAGGCATCAAGAACATCGCCCACCAAAGGCATAAATAACATCGCCTACCAAAGGCATCAAAATACTATCCTATATCAGGGAAGGAAGCCCGATCTCCAGTCCATAACCCTGCAGGTTGTTACACCTGCACAACAGGTTATCCCCCGAAACCCGCTTAACGTTTCCACTTGAATTATTTATACAATTTTCAAACTCAACTCACGACTCTCAAGTCAAACCATCCCAAGTTATCAAAACCATTAACAAAACTTCGAATAAAAGACCATCCAATTTCTCAACTCAAATAAACCAAGATCACAATCGAATCAAAAAGATTATCAAAACAGATGGTCGTATTTCCACAAAAGTCCCCTTTCGGGATGCAATTCTCAAAATAGATTATAAAACATCAAAACACATTTAAAGAGCATCCCGATGGGGATTAGAGCATAGACAATTACCTGAATAACGTCACAGTACAACAATAAGGAGAACACACTTGAGCTCACTATCGTCACGCACTAACTCGGGCCTAGAATAAGAATAATTATCTAATCAAAACGCGTTCTAACGAAGTTAGTATCAACTATCAACTACCTAACCCATCCCCTAGGAACACTTAGGTTCCTATCATTTATGATTTACACTTAACACACTCAAGGAATTATATAACAAGTTCATACATAAAATTTACTCAACAATTTTTCATAAATAAAAGCAAGCAGAGGACAAATTGTAACGTTCACATAAAACGGGTCACAACTCGACTTCCCGACATCCTATGGGTCTGGTTCTGGACTTTTCGGAAACCTTAGGATGTCTACTAAAACTTCTATGTTGATGACCAAGCCCATATAAGTCTGGAAAGACTCTAAAAACACCCATCTTTCCAATTGGTCCAGATCTGACAGGTTCTGGTAAAAAGATTATAACTCGGGTTATACAAATCAAATGTTCGATCCGTAAAATTCCTATGGTTCCTAACATCTAAGGGAACCTCCAGTTAAAAGGGTTCTGTCAAAGAGTAACTATACCAATCGTGGCAACCCGATCTTTGGAAACTAACAAAACTGTCCCGTTACCGGTTCTTAATAAATTTGTAATTTCGGTTCTAACTTTTACCAATTGATCTCCGGGTTCTAATTTGGGCTCAAAATAGTAACTAGGGTCTAAGGTATAAAGTCCAACTTAACTTAGGTCCAAAAATTAACATTAACCCAATTTAGAAAACATGGAAACACTTTACTACTTTTAATCAATCCTAAAATCAAACAAGAAATATAATACTTTAAACATGAATTATTTACAAGGTTATAACAGTAAAGCAAGAATTTCAAGGAACAATAAAAGGTGGTTATGTGGTTTCTTTAATCAAGATTCAAGGAGGTCTTTAGGAAATATAACACAAGGTATAATATGACAAGTAACTACTAATCAAGAAAAACCCAACAACCAATTCTTTTACTAACTAAATCAAGAATTCAAGATTTTATTAACAAGAATTACTTGGAGTAAGTTAACTAAGTTATTAAACAAACTCAACAATTTAATCTCAAAGAACAATAACGATTTATTACTTAAATTATTCAAGAATTAACCTAGGTAAATAAATTCTCAAAATTCGTACATAAAATAATATTGTAATCTAAAAAGATTCATATAAAGAAATATAAAGGAAATCAAAGAACCACTTTTAAACCTAATAGTCAACTATTACAACCCTAATACTAACAATTACACATATTAGATAACAATTACACATAATTACAATTAAGAACAAGATTACATATAATTTTCCTAATTACAAAACTAATCATAAATAAATAATACAATTCAATAATTAATAAAACAATTGAATTTTTGAAATTAAGAACAGAAAAGAAAAAGGAAAAGGAAAATATCAAAAATATAGAAATCAGTTAGGGTTTAGGGTTAGGGTTTACGTAGGGTTCAGGGCAGCTTTCCCGGCGACTGGGCGGACGGTGGTCGGGGGTGTTGGCGTCGGGGTCGAGGTCGGCGGTCAGGGCGTCGTCGGAGGCAGCTAGGGCGGTGGTTGACGTCGAAATTCCGAGCGGTGGCAGCAGCGCAGCGTCGAGGGGTTTTCTTCGACTGGGACGGCTCTGGCGACGTTGGGGCGGCAGTGCGAGGGTCGCCGGCGAGGGTGGCGACGGCGGCGCTGGTGGGCGACGGTGGTGGTGATGACCGGTGGTCGTCTAGCAGAGGCAGGGGAAAGAAGAGAGGAAAAGAGAGGAAAGAGGGAGAAAAGGGGAAGAGAAAGGTGGTTGCGGTGGTGCAGCGATTCCGGCGGTGGTCCGGCGGCGCTGGGCAGTGGCAGTGGCAGCGGACGCAGAGGGGGAAGAGGAGGGAGAGGAGAGAGAGCTAGGGTTTAGGAGGGAGATTGTATTAGGGTTTGAGGGGGGAAAGAGAAGGGTTTTATACTACCAACCCCTTTTGGGCCCAAATTAATCTAATTCCAATCCTAACCCAACCTACTTAATAAAAACTGATTTTAGAATTTTAGGAAAAATTAAAACATTATTTAAAACATATAGTAAACACATATTATCACATAATAATATTTATAATAACACAATGATATTAATTCACGAAAAAAATACTAATCTACCCTTGTTAGCCCCTCAACGGTCCTACGAGCTCAAGCGTTAGCATAAATAAACACATCACGAACAACAGTAAATAACGAAGTCAAACCTATTTTATTAACGACGTTACGGTCAACCTTTTGAATTTTTCGGGGTTTTACATCATTACCTTCTTAAAAGAAGTTTCGTCCTCGAAACTTAAACTTAACCCTAACGGTCCGGTAAGGAAACTAACGGTTCCCTTCCTCCTAAAACTCGAGGTTTTACATCATTACCTTCTTAAAAGAAGTTTCGTCCCCGAAACTTGACGCGCCTTAGGCTTGGAACAAGTGAGGGTACTTCTTCCTCATTTCGTCTTCTCGCTTCCTGTGTCGTTGTGGTATGATTTGCCCATCGTACTTTTACCAAGGGAACTACTTTCCTCCTAAGCTGCTTTTCCCTACGGTCTAGTATCTCTAGCGGTTGCTCTTCATAGCTCAGATCTTCTTGCAGTTGAAGCGGCTCGGGATCAATCACGTGAGTCGGGTCCGGAACGTATTTCCTGAGTTGTGACACATGGAAGACATTGTGCACTCTGGGGAGTTCTCCGGCAACAGAATCAGAGGCAACCTCTCCGATGCGTTCCAAGATTGGATATGGCCCGATAAACCTTGGTGTCAACTTCCCCGACTGGCCGAATCTCATAACTCCCTTCGTGGGTGAAACCCGTAAAAACACATACTCTCCTACTTCGAACTCCAAAGGTCTCCTCCTCCTGTCAGCATGGCTCTTTTGTCGACTTTGTGCTGCCTTCATTTTATCTTGAATGATTCGAACCTTCTGAGTAGTGACTTGTATTAGGCCTGGTCCTATCGTTAGAGCTTCGTCGATGTCCTGCCAACATAGGGGAGTCCTACATCTCCTCCCATATAGAGATTCGAATGGTGACATCCCAATACTAGCATGATAACTGTTGTTGTAGGAGAACTCAATGAGAGTCAACTCGTCATCCCACGAGTCTTTGAAATCTAATGCGCATGCTCGCAGCATATCCTCAAGGGTTTGGATAGTCCTCTCTGTCTGCCCATTTGTAGCTGGGTGAAATGCAGTACTGAACTTGAGCTTTGTACCAAACGCCTCTTGTAACTTTTTCCAAAAACCAGACTAGAATCTGGTGTCTCTATCTGAGACAATAGAACTGGGTACTCCATGTAACCTTACAATCTCCCTTACATAGGCTTGAGCTAGCTGATCTAGGGACCAGTTGTTGGCGATGGCTAGGAAATGAGCTGTCTTGGTCAAACGATCTACAATCACCCATATTGCATTGTGTTTCCGCCTAGTCCTTGGTAGACCTATCACAAAATCCATTGATATCGAATCCCATTTCCACTCAGGGACGTCTAACGGTTGCAGAAGTCCGGCTGGTCGTTGATGCTCTGCCTTGACTCGCTGGCATGTAAGGCACTTTGCCACAAAGTCTGTCACTTCTTGTTTCATATTACTCCACCAAAACATCTGTTTCAGGTCTTTGTACAACTTATTTCCCCTGGATGCACTGAATATGGCGTATTGTGCCCCTCTTCTAAGATCTTTCTTTTCAGCTCCTCCATATTAGGTATGCAGATGCGATTATGGAATCGTAACGTACCATCTTCATGGATCACAAAACCAGGGGCTTTCCCCTGCAAAACTTCCTCACGTATCTTGGCAAGCTGTAAGTCCAGCTCTTGAGTCCTCTTGATCTCTTCCATTAGAGTAGGTTGCAATTCCATGGCATTCAATACAGCTTTCCTTCCAGGTGTCACCACGTTAATCTCCAATCTCCTAAACTCCTCGCACAACTCGTGCGGTATCATCATCAAGTGGTTTATATCAGGATACGGTCTTCTACTCAGGGCATCAGCCACTACATTTGCTTTTCCGGGATGATATTGGAAGTTCACGTCGTAGTCCTTCAGAAATTCCAGCCATCGAGTCTGCCTAAGGTTTAGCTCTTTCTGGGTGAAAAGGTATTTTAAACTCTGATGGTCAGTGAACACCTCGCAGTGTACTCCATAAAGGTAGTGCCTCCAAATCTTAAGTGCAAAAACCACTGCTGCCAACTCCAGGTCATGAGTGGGGTAGTTCTTCTCATGTGCCTTCAGTTGTTTGGATGCATACGCAATCACTTTCCCATCCTGCATGAGTACACAACCCAATCCTCCATGCGATGCGTCACTGTAGATGACAAAACCCTCGTTCCCTTGAGGTAAAGCGAGAATAGGGGTTGAGGTAAGCCTCTTCTTCAACTCCTGGAATGCTTGCTCACATTTTTCCGACCATGCGAACTTTATTGACTTCCGAGTCAGATTGGTCAACGGGGTGGCGATTTTCGAGAAATCTTGCACGAACTTCCTATAATACCCTGCCAAGCCCAGAAAACTCCTAACCTCCGTGGCATTCTTCGGTGTCGGCCACTTGGTGATGGCCTCCACCTTTTGGGGGTCTACTGCCACTCCTTCCTTGGACACCACATGTCCTAAGAATGCTACTTGTTCCAACCAAAACTCACACTTCTTAAGCTTCGCATAAAGCTGGTTGCTCCGTAGAGTCGTCAATACTTCTCTCAGATGATTCGTATGCTCCTCTCGTGTTCCTGAATATACCAATATGTCGTCGATGAACACCACTACAAACTTATCCAGGAACGGCTTGAACACTCTGTTCATCAAATCCATGAAGGCGGCTGGGCATTTGTAAGCCCAAAAGGCATTACCACGAACTCATAATGGCCATACCGAGTTCGGAATGCGGTTTTAGAGATATCTTCTTCGCGAATTCTTAACTGGTGATAACCCGACCTCAGGTCTATCTTAGAAAACGTTGTTGCTCCTCGCAACTGGTCGAAAAGATCATCAATACGAGGTAGAGGGTAACGATTCTTGACGGTAACCTTGTTCAACACCCGGTAATCGATGAACATCCTCATGCTACCATCCTTCTTCTTCACGAACAATACAGGTGCTCCCCATGGTGACGTGCTGGGTCGTATATATCCCTTTTCTAGCAGCTCGTCCAGCTGAGTCTTCAACTCCTTAAGCTCTGCGGGAGCCATGCGATATGGGGCTTTTGAAACAGGTGCTGCCCCGGGCTCCAAATCGATGCAGAAATCTACCTCCCTGATTGGAGGCAAGCCCGGGATCTCCTCCGGAAATACATCAGAATACTCCCGCACTACCGGGATATCCTCAATCGTAAGCTCCTCCGCCTTGGTGTCGATTACGTTGCATAGAAACCCTTCACAACCTTGACCCAACAACTTCTGAGCCTTGAGGGAAGATATGATCCGCACACTCTGAAGATGCCTATCACTCCAATGCACTACCTTCTTTCCGTTCGGTCCCATTAAGGTCACCTTTTGCTTATAACAATCTATCTGGGCTCTATATTTTGCTAACCAGTCCATCCCCAAAATAACGTCGAACTCCATTAGGTCAAACATACAAAGGTCGACCTCAAACTCCTGTCCTGCTATCACTATAGGACATCCACCATATAACTCTCCAGAACTAATGGTATCCCCGGTGGGTAGGGCTACCAACATAGGCTTACTATTCTCCGAGGGTTTCATCTTAGCCTTCTCTACTATAGCTCGTCCAACAAAAGAATGACTAGCACCAGAATCAAATAAAACAGAGACATTGTAGAGGTGGAGAGAGAAGGTACCTGTCACAACGTCTGCTTCATTCTCAGCCTCTTCTTTCCTCATTACATATACTCGTCCTCCTGCGTTGCGCGGCGGTTGTTGTTGCGGACAAGGCGGGTTTGCTGGCCTCCCTTGGTTATTCTGATTTCCACCAGATCCACCTTGGTTTTGCTGTTGTGGCCTTTGGTTCCCATTATAGCCTCCCCGATTTTGATATGTTGTCTGCGGGGCTCTCCAATTCCCGTTATTCCCATTGTTTCCATTATTTTCGTTGCTTCCATTGTTCCCTCCACTTCGGCCCAGCCTTTGCGAGGCAGCAGCGTACCTGATGTTGGAAACTCCCGCAGTTGAAACATCCTCCTCGCACGTTCCTTGCTCTACAATCCCGTGGATAATGGCCTGGTCGACCACAAACCTTGCATATTGGAATATTCGATGGCCTACACCCCGAAGACCGGCTTCCCTTCCAGTTGTTAGGGCGGAACCTCTTCTCCTGATAATGTTGAGGTGGGTTAAAACGGGGTGGCTCTTTCCTCTTTTGCCCTTGTATGCCTAACTGTCGTTCCATGTCATGCATCACCCTTTCTACAGTGAGGGCAACGTTCAGCATGTTCTGGTAAGATGTGAACTCTCACGATGACATGTGATCCTGAATCTTGCAGTTCAGTCCATCCCAGAAACGTTCCATCCTTAGCTGTTCAGTGGCTACCAAAGCAGGTGCAAACCGAGATAGTTCGGTGAACTTTGCAGAGTAGGCGAGCACGCTAGTTTCCCCTTGACGCAGATTCATGAATTCTTTTTCTTTCTTACGAGAGAAATTGGGTAAAATCGATCCCTTAGCACAATCTTGAAGCGGTTCCAGTCGAAACCCGGTTCAGCCCTTATTTCCTTCACACTGGCCCACCACAAATCGACCTCTTCCTTCAGGTGGTAAGCAGCAAAGTCCACCTTTAACTCCTCAGGACAGCGTGTGGTGTCGAAAATCTTCTCAATCTCCCTAACCCAATCTTCAAAGACCTTGGGGTCAGCTACCCCGGTGTAAGTGGGCGGGTTGAAGCTATTGAACCTTTGGAGGAGAGCGGAGGGATCATTTTCCCTTTCTCCTCCTTGTCGATCCACCACCTTCTTCAGTAGATCCTCGTGCTTGTTAAGCATCTCAATCATCAGCAGGCTAGCAAGGTCATTCCCTGGTGTTGTTGTACTCGGCCCGGATATCAAGTGAGGAAGACGCTGACGCAGTTCAGTCGCGGTTTGAGGGCGTTGTTAACGCGGCTTGCGGGCGCTCCCGATTACCGTGGTTGGGTTGAGAACCGTTCACGTCCGACATCCTGGTTCAAAGGGTCGATTTAGACTACTTAAGGGTTTTCCAATCCATTGTCTCAACATCATACTAGAGGTAACTACTTGGTCCGGTCTTCTCATAGGGTGCTAAACAATACGAAATTGTAATTCTATTTCACCAAGTAATTTCTTATGTCATCAACTTATTTCATGAATTTTCATCACATACTGAAAGGTCACATATATACCAGTATCACAAAACAAAACTTCTATGCACACCAATGTAATCATATGTACAACTTTCCCCATCGGGGCAAATACCCAAAAGAAACAATATACCAATATCCAGGTTATATCACAGTTCAACAGAAATACAAACGTAACAGCTATACACTCCTACTCAACACATCGTGACCATCCCACTCAGATGATCCTCCTGCATCGAGGGTTTTTCCTCGCTGAAACTGGAGTCCACTCGGGATCACTCGTCTCATCCCCCGAGCCCTCCTCGGGGTCTCCTCCTGTCCCCCAGTCCACCTCATCCTCCTCCTTGGGCGGGATCTCATGCTCGGGCTCGACGGCGGGTGCAGCCGTGACCCTAGAGGTCACCTCGGGCTCGGAACCCTGGGCGCCGTCCTCTGTGGGATCCTCCTCCGGATCTACTCGGCGCATCCCAATCCGAGCGATCCTAGAAAAGACCCCCGGGATTCGGTGCTCCGGCTCTACCCGGTACCTCTGACACCAACAGCACGGGTGTGGTACCCTCCGGAGCGGTGGTGGCAACGACGCAGATATGGCCTCACCAGGGATAGTCTCGTAAGGTGAGTAGAAAAGTGTTGGCCTGAGCTTCCTCGTTGCCACGCAAGCAAGAGTTCGGGACATCCTTGGTGTATCGGTCGATCTCATCGTAGAAATTCAGCATGTGGGTTCCCAAGTACCTACCGGGAGGAATGGGTGTGTAGCGGTGAAAGCACGACGTGGGGTGCTGGTGACGGTGTGTGCGTTGTGCCATCCTACAAGGTCAGAACGCATTACACATAAAATACTGATGGTATAATAAAAAATATTTAGGGAAAGCATGAAACCTTTTTCCCCCATCCTACGCTCATCACTCCGAACTTAGCTTCCTAGGGTCGATCTAAACCTGAAGGACTCTGAGGAGCTACTAGGTCGCAACCCAGAGCTCTGATACCATTCTGTAACGCCCCGAAAATTCAATTATAGAAAAGTCAAAGTCAAACTAACGTTAACAGACAAAACTTAGCGGAAGACTTCAAATTTAGTTTGGGCGTCACTGTCGTATCCCCTAAGGAATACAAGGCGAGAAAGGAAAACACAACTGTCTGCTAACGGTAACTACTAACAACTCAAAACAAAACTTTAAGATTTCATAACGAAAATAATATAAAAAGATTCAAGGACTTCTAGACTCGTCGTCCTCACTTCTAATTCCCGTCCCCAGCATTTAGATCTTCACCTGAAAACAAAACATTTCAAAATGAGGGGGAAATCTCAATAATGTCTACCCCTAACGTTTAAAACAGTTTAAGTTCATTTCAATTCATTTTGGGGAGAGGGATCGAATCAAACGTTTTACAAACCTTTAATCCCATACTGTTTCCTCAACCCATCCAATCCATATTTTAATTTGCGGGCGGGATACCAAATCCCTTAAAGTAACATCGCCTACCAAAGGCATCAAGAACATCGCCTACCAAAGGCATAAATAATATCGCCCACCAAAGGCATCAAAACATCGCCTACCAAAGGCATCAAGAACATCGCCCACCAAAGGCATAAATAACATCGCCTACCAAAGGCATCAAAATACTATCCTATATCAGGGAAGGAAGCCCTGATCTCCTGGTCCATAACCCTGCAGATTGTTACACCTGCACAACAGGTTATCCCCCGAAACCCGCTTAACGTTTCCACTTGAATTATTTATACAATTTTCAAACTCAACTCACGACTCTCAAGTCAAACCATCCCAAGTTATCAAAACCATTAACAAAACTTCGAATAAAAGACCATCCAATTTCTCAACTCAAATAAACCAAGATCACAATCGAATCAAAAGATTATCAAAACAGATGGTCGTATTTCCACAAAAGTCCCCTTTCGGGATGCAATTCTCAAAATAGATTATAAAACATCAAAACACATTTAAAGAGCATCCCGATGGGGATTAGAGCATAGACAATTACCTGAATAACGTCACAGTACAACAATAAGGAGAACACACTTGAGCTCACTATCGTCACGCACTAACTCGGGCCTAGAATAAGAATAATTATCTAATCAAAACGCGTTCTAACGAAGTTAGTATCAACTATCAACTACCTAACCCATCCCCTAGGAACACTTAGGTTCCTATCATTTATGATTTACACTTAACACACTCAAGGAATTATATAACAAGTTCACACATAAAATTTACTCAACAATTTTTCATAAATAAAAGCAAGCAGAGGACAAATTGTAACGTTCACATAAAACGGGTCACAACTCGACTTCCCGACATCCTATGGGTCTGGTTCTGGACTTTTCGGAAACCTTGGGATGTCTACTAAAACTTCTATGTTGATGACCAAGCCCATATAAGTCTGGAAAGACTCTAAAAACACCCATCTTTCCAATTGGTCCAGATCTGACAGGTTCTGGTAAAAAGATTATAACTCGGGTTATACAAATCAAACGTTCGATCCGTAAAATTTCTATGGTTCCTAACATCTAAGGGAACCTCCAGTTAAAAGGGTTCTGTCAAAGAGTAACTATACCAATCGTGGCAACCCGATCTTTGGACACTAACAAAACTGTCCCGTTACTGGTTCTTAATAAATTTGTAATTTCGGTTCTAACTTTTACCAATTGATCTCCGGGTTCTAATTTGGGCTAAAAATAGTAACTAGGGTCTAAGGTATAAAGTCCAACTTAACTTAGGTCCAAAAATTAACATTAACCCAATTTAGAAAACATGGAAACACTTTACTACTTTTAATCAATCCTAAAATCAAACAAGAAATATAATACTTTAAACATGAATTATTTACAAGGTTATAACAGTAAAGCAAGAATTTCAAGGAACAATAAAAGGTGGTTATGTGGTTTCTTTAATCAAGATTCAAGGAGGTCTTTAGGAAATATAACACAAGGTATAATATGACAAGTAACTACTAATCAAGAAAAACCCAACAACCAATTCTTTTACTAACTAAATCAAGAATTCAAGATTTTATTAACAAGAATTACTTGGAGTAAGTTAACTAAGTTATTAAACAAACTCAACAATTTAATCTCAAAGAACAATAACGATTTATTACTTAAATTATTCAAGAATTAACCTAGGTAAATAAATTCTCAAAATTCGTACATACAATAATATTGTGATCTAAAAAGATTCATATAAAGAAATATAAAGGAAATCAAAGAACCACTTTTAAACCTAATAGTCAACTATTACAACCCTAATACTAACAATTACACATATTAGATAACAATTACACATAATTACAATTAAGAACAAGATTACATATAATTTTCCTAATTACAAAACTAATCATAAATAAATAATACAATTCAATAATTAATAAAACAATTGAATTTTTGAAATTAAGAACAGAAAAGAAAAAGGAAAAGGAAAATATCAAAAATATAGAAATCAGTTAGGGTTTAGGGTTAGGGTTTACGTAGGGTTCAGGCGCCTTTCCGTGGCCCAGGCGGTGGTGGTCGGGGTGTTGGCGTCGGTCGAGTCGGTCGGGCGTCGTCGGAGGCGCTAGGCGGTGGTTGACGTCGAAATTCGGCGGTGGCAGCCAGCGTCGAGGGTTTTCTTCGATCGACGGCTCTGGCGGCGTTGGCGGCGATCAGGGTCGTCGGCGAGGGTGGCGGCGCGGCTGGTGGCGACGGTGGTGGTGATGATGGTGGTCGTCAGTGCGAGCGAGGGAAAGAAGAGAGGAAAATAGAAAAAGAGGAGAAAAGGGAAGAGAAAGGTGGTTGCGGTGGTGCAGCGATTCCGCGTGGTCCGGCGGCATGGCGGCCGGTCTTGAGCGGTGAGCGGAAGAGGAGGGAGAGGAGAGAGAGCTAGGGTTTAGGAGGGAGATTGTATTAGGGTTTGAGGGGGGAAGAGAAGGGTTTTATACTACCAATCCCTTTTGGGCCCAAATTAATCTAATTCCAATCCTAACCCAACCTACTTAATAAAAACTGATTTTAGAATTTTAGGAAAAATTAAAACATTATTTAAAACATATAGTAAACACATATTATCACATAATAATATTTATAATAACACAATGATATTAATTCACGAAAAAATACTAATCTACCCTTGTTAGCCCCTCAACGGTCCTACGAGCTCAAGCGTTAGCATAAATAAACACATCACGAACAATAGTAAATAACGAAGTCAAACCTATTTTATTAACGACGTTACGGTCAACCTTTTGAATTTTTCGGGGTTTTACAATAAGTGTAAGAATAGACAATGTAAGATAAGTAAAAGTGAATAAAGTAAGTTAAGACATGTAAAAAAGTACTCCCTCCGTTTTTATTTAAGTGTTGCTTAGGTATCAGTGTCAAAAATTTTGATCGTTAATGTTGGGAAGATCTAAGGGGGGAGTGTGAAATATATTGTCAAGTTGCGGTCAAGTCAGTTGCAATCAAGACTTTGTATTTTTTGTTTCTTTGTTTCTTGTTTTCTTTTCCTTTTTTTTAGGTAGTTAGAATCTTATTTCTCATCTGTATATATACCCCTCTCTTCCATTATTGCTTTGCAAGTATTATAATAAAATCTACCTTTTCCAGATCTTATTGCTTTCCCCTTGCCTTATCATGGTATCAGAGCTCACGACTTTCTGATCTAGGGCCAACCTCTGATTGATCTTCCTCCTCCATTCTAGCCTTCCACCATGTCTGAAACTTCAAGCGCTGCACAGACGCCTCCATAACTCAAAGAAGATTACAACAGCGACCCGCTTTTTCTACATCCATCCGATCATCCTGGCATGCTATTGACAACCTTCAAATTCAATGGCTCCAACTTTCAAAAATGGGGAAAGGCCGTCAAAATAGCTCTCAAAATGAAAGTCAAAATTGGGTTCATTGATGGGGAATGTCAGAAGCCAGCCACGAACTCAACGACGTATCAGCAATGGATCAAGGTTGATTCAATGGTGGTTAGTTGGCTTATTAACTCCATGCTCCCTGATTTATCATATTATTTCTTGTATGTTGACTCTGCCAAGAATCTTTGGGATGACCTAATTGAAAGATTTGGCCAATCTAATGGCCCATTGTTATTTCATTTGGAAAAAGAAATCACAGAGTTGTACCAGAATGATGATAGCGTTGTTGTGTACTTCACCAAGCTCAAAAGATTGTGGGACGAGTTGGCAGATGTATCTGAACTCCCAGAATGCACATGCACAAAATTATGGCCCTCGATCAAACAAAGCGTGGAAATAGATCAGAGGAAAAGGTTGATGCAATTCTTAATGCATCTTAACGAAGAATATGACTCTATCAGGGGTCAAATTTTGCTGCCAGATCCTCTACCAACTGTGAACAAAGCATACAACATGATACAAAGAGTTGAAAAACAAAGGCAGATAACAGGCGGCTACAATGTCACCAAAGAATTTGCTGCTCGTACTACTAGAACAAATGCAAGCAATGAAATGGATACCAAGAACCAGAACAAGAACGTCAGGGACAATAAAAGTTCAAAGGCAAAAAGATTTTGTGACAATTGCAAAAGGCAAGGTCACACAATTGATCAATGTTTTCATCTAATAGGTTACCCAGATTGGTATACAGGCCCCAGAGACAACAAGAAGACCAGCAGTGGTTCAAAATTGGCAGGAAACACATATACAAGCCAAGAAGAATCAGATTCTCTCTTGGATTTTACCCCTCCTGGCCAAGAAAAATCCCACAACAAGTTTGATAGTAGTTTTATTCAAGCTCTAGCCCAAGAAGTTTCCAAGTACAACAAGAGCTCCAATGACAAGTCCTTCTCTCACTTTGCAGGATCTAGCAATTTTGCAGGTAATCAATTTAGCATATGTTGTTCTGCAAGTAATGGTAAAGTTTCGTCATGGGTCATTGACACTGGTGCCAGTGACCATATGTCCTTTGACAAATCTATCCTACAAAATGTTCGTGTCCTTAATAAACCTATCCAAGTGGTCCTACCTGATGGCTCCCTGAAACTAGTTCATGAAGTTGGGTCAGTTTATCTAACTGACAAGATTATCTTGAGTCAAGTTCTTTACATTCCAGAGTTTCACTATAATCTCTTATCTGTGTATAGACTAATGAAAGACCGGAATATGGCTATTCTATTTTATCCTAACAAATGTATTTTTCAGGAGCTTGTGACTAGGGAGGTTATTGCCGTCATCAAACTTGTAGCCGGCTTATTCAAAGTGGATCTTCCAGGGAACACACAAGCCTCAACAGACTTACATGTGCCTCTGCTTATGAGCTCTACATCCAGTAAAATTGATCCTTTTTACATTCTTCACAATCGATTAGGACACACTTCTCTGTCTAAAATGAAACACATGTCAGATTGTAATGCACAATTTCCTGAAAATTTCTTTTGCGAGACTTGTATTCTAGCTAAAGGTCACAGACAACCATTTAATAGAAGTACTATTCATACCTCTTACTGTTTTCAACTTATACATATAGATCTCTGGGGACCCTACAAAGTACCCAACATTGATGGTTCAAAATATTTTGTGACCTTTGTTGATGACTTTAGCAGAACAACGTGGACTCACCTGATTCATGACAAGACTTCTATTAGTTCAACCATTCAAAATTTTCTAAATATGATTGCTACTCAGTTCAATGCTCATGTCTCAATGGTTGGAACTGACAATGGATCAGAATCTATCAACCACACATGTCATTCTACATTTTCAAAATTGGGAATAGTTCACCAAAGAACCACTCCCTACACACCTCAACAAAATGGGGTGGTTGAAAGAAAACATAGGCATCTTCTTGACACTGCCAGAGCCATTAGATTTCATGCTAATTTACCTAAAAGATTTTGGGGTGAATGTGTGCTCGCTGCCACTCATATCATCAATTTCCTACCTACTGCAAACCTTCAATGGAAATGTCCTTATGAGATTATTTTTAGTCATACACCTGATCTATCAAACCTCAAAACCATTGGGTGCCTTTGCTTTGCTGTTGATCTAAGGCATAAAGATAAGTTTGCTTCCAGAACAATAAAATGTATTCTCCTCGGATATACTTTTGGTTGCAAGGGATATAAGCTATATGATCTAAACTGTCAAAAAAAATTTCATAGTAGAGATGTTGTGTTTCAGGAACACATTTTTCCCTTCCAGACCCAGACAGGCAGTGGAGAATCCTCCCAAACCCAACAAAATTCCCCATATCAGCTTGTATATGATGATTACTTGGTTCACTCTACTGATACTACTAACCCCCCCTTGCACCAAATCTGTTCCTATTAATACTCATACTGACACAACTAATATTCACAATTATCAAATTGATCAAAATTATAACCAGAATCAAATTCATAACAACACTACCTCAGACATTGCTGATAGCTCTCCTGAAGCAGACTTGATGACTGATCAAAATATTGAGCAACCTATTCAGCTCAGGAGATCTTCGAGAGCTAGGCAACCTCCAATTTAGCTCCAAGATTATGCAAATCCTGGGCAGAAAAGCAACTCTCAATCACACAACTTCCACTCTTCTATTAAACATCCTCTTTTTTCAACTAATGATTTTGTCAATCTGACTCCTGACTATGTGACTGTAGACACCGAAAATGGGTCGGACAGATTTTCAGCTCAGTCCGGGGACGAAATAAAAATGCTCAAACGAATTTGGGCCAAATTCGGACCCGACCCAAATTCTTGGGGTCGGCGCGGATTTGTTAGATTTGTGCCAAACTTGGTGGGTTGGCGCGGATTTTCCGACTTGGGCCAAATGTGGTGGGTTGGCGCGGATTTTCTGATTTTGGGGCAAAAGCGGTGGCGTGATTTCTGAAGTTGGGCCAACAATGCGAAGTGGCGCGGATTTGATGAATTTTGGGCCAGGGTGAAATGGGTCTGCGCGGATTTTGACAAAGATTGGCCCAAAACGACAACCTTACGCAGATTCTGGCTCCAGAAACTCTGCCCGACCCAAATTTCAAGTCGGATCCGGATTCAAGTAAAACTCGGAAATCCGCGCGGATCCAGTACTGGGTCAACCCAGAAATCCGCGCGGATCCAGTTGAATAAACTGCAGGCGGTTTCTTTTCGAACAGTCACAAGCAAGGCGATGGATGGCGCGGATTTAGAGACAGGGCGGTTGTTGAAAATCGCTCCGAATCGCCATTTTCTGGCTATTTAAGGATCCGCAGCTCGGTGGGGTTTGCAAATTTTCATCTGAGAGGAAACTGAGAGCAATCAAAGGGAGAACTCCGCCAATACCAGTCCGGGCTACGATAGAGGGAAATCTGCGCTGATGTGGTTGATTTTCCGGCCAACGTCAGATCCCGACTTTCCACCCTGCACGAGAGAGATCTGCGCGGATTTGTTCCGACACCCATACACCCAGGCTCACGCGATTTTGGTTCTTTCGCCTACTTCGATTCCGATCTCCACCCGCACAAAGTGATCCGCGGATTTGCTTGTTAACCCGCACTCCAAATTCGCATCCGTGATTCGGTATAATCCAGTTATCTTCTTTTCCGCTCAATTTTTCATTTCGTTCATAAAAGAAATGTAACAATGTAGTCTCTAGGCCCCCGCCCGCTGTAATTTTCTTTGTTTTTACTTTAGTTTTCATTACATGTGAACCCCGTTATTTTATTATTAATTGCATGACATTTTAAATCAAGTTCGTGACAACTTTCTTTATTTTATTTTCTAATGTAAACCCGACCTAGTAAAGGCCGCTTCGGCGGGCGGTGCAAGGGCATCCCCCTACACCGACACCTTTACCCCCGGATCCGTTCTTTTGGTTCGAGACCGGAGTCACTTTTTTTCCTTTTGTTAATTTTGTGTAAAATTAACTGGCGACTCCCTTATTTTCACGGTATTTTAGTTATATTACCCTTTTAATTTTTTTTATGCATAATTGATTATCGGCGCTGTTTTGAGTGCTGGGTCGAAAATCACCTTGGTATCACCAGGCGGATCCGCGCGGATCCAAGCCTGGTGGGCCAGTGGCGATTCTCGTCCCTGATTCGAGCAGGCCGGAATGAAAACCGGCAGATTTGGCCCAGGGCTGCCCAGGATCCGCGCGGATCTAAGGCGTGCTCCGGTCCATTTTTTTCGGTTTTCAAAAAGGAAATCTTTATGCTTTCTAAAATGATAAAAGGTTATGTTATAATTAGAAATATCGTAACCCTCGAAAAGTCCAAAAATCTTTATTTCGTCCCTTTTAAAATAAGCAACCCTACGAATCGACCCTCGTGGGGATCAGTGCCCTCGGGCGGGCCTCTGATGACTTCTTTCCGCAGTTATAAACACAGCAGAACCTTATTCCTTGTCAAGCTAAGAGGGATCCTAAATGGGTTGCTGCCATGGATGCTGAATTAGATGCTCTTGAAAGAAATGGGACATGGGAATTGACTTCCCTACCAAAGGATAAACAAGCTCTTACCTCCAAATGGGTCTACAAAATCAAATTTAAGCCTGATGGCACCATCGAGAGATACAAAGCTAGAATGGTCATCCGGGGTTTTTTACAAATCAAGGACAAAGATTACAAATACACTTTCTCTCCGGTGGCAAAGTTAGGAACTGTTAGAGTATTTATTGCTCTTGCTACTGCCATGAAATGGGATCTACATCAACTTGACATCAACAATGCCTTCCTCCATGGCTATGTGATGAAGAATTGTACATGTTTCCACCTCAAGGCTACTCTAAAGCTCAGCCAGGCCAAGTTTGCAAACTCATTCGATCTATCTATGGTCTAAAGCAAGCCTCCCGGCAATGGAATCTTGAACTAACCAAGTTCTTGATCCAACATGGTTTTCAGCAATCTAAAAACGACTACTCTCTGTTCACTAAAACTTGTAATTCCAAAATTATTCATTTGTTGGTTTATGTCGATGACTTGCTGATTACAGGAAATGATCTTGAAGGCATACATAATATCAAGCAAGCTCTACATGCTGCTTTCACCATTAAGGATCTCGGACATGCTAGATATTTTCTTGGAGTGGAAATCTCAAGATCCAGTGAAGGAACTTTCTTACATCAAAGGAAATATATTACAGACATTTTAACTGATGTTGGTCTCACAGGGTCTAAACCAGCTAAGTTCCCTCTCCCGAAAGGTTTACATTTGTCTATTGATACTGGTGTTCCTTTAGAAGATCCCTCCCCCTATAGAAGAATCATTGGTAGGCTTTTATACCTAGCCCTAACTAGACCAGATATAAGTTATGGTGTACAACATTTGTCTCAGTTTTTAAAAGCACCAACAGACCTCCATTATAATGCTGCCATACATATTTTAAAATACCTTAAAGGAAGCATTAATCTTGGTCTATTTTACCCCACACAAAACACTCTTAAACTCACTGCTTTCACTGATGCAAATTGGGGCAACTGCAGATTTTCAGCTCGATCTATCACCGGATATTGTGTTTTCCTTGGAAATTCTCTCATTTCCGGGAAAACCAAGAAACAACAAACTGTTTCCAAATCCTCAGCTGAAGCAGAATATCGCGCGATGTCTTCCACCACTTCAGAGTTAGAATGGATTGCTCAGTTGCTTGCTGATTTCCATATTCAGATTTCTCATCCAATCATCCTTTATTGTGACAATCAAGCAGCCCAACATATTGCTGCAAATCCAGTGTTTCACGAAAGGACAAAACACATTAGGATAGATTGTCATTACATCAGAGACAAAATCCAGGATGGTTTTCTCCAAACTACTCATGTTTCTTCCACAGATCAATTAGCTGATATTTTGACCAAGCCTCTCTCAGCACACCAACACCAACTATTGACTTCAAGGTTGGGATTGTTTGATTCTCCACCCAATCCACCTTGAGGGGGGATGTGAAATATATTGCCAAGTTGCGGTCAAGTCAGTTGCAATCAAAACTTTGTATTTTTTGTTTCTTTGTTTCTTGTTTTCTTTTCCTTTTTTTAGATAGTTAGAATCTTATTTCTCATCTGTATATATACCCCTCTCTTCCATTATTGCTTTGCAAGTATTATAATAAAATTTACCTTTTCCAGATCTTATTGCTTTCCCCTTGCCTTATCAGGGAGCCCACTTCAACAAAGGCCTATGGTACGCAAGTTAAGTGAGGTTCCATCTTAAAACCAATTGGTGTTAAGAGGAGTAGCCCACTTGACTTATATACTATGTCCCTTCTCTTTACTTTTCCGATGTGGAACATTACTCATAGGTGAATCCCAACAGTTAATATCTAAATTTGTATAATGATTTATCAAACAAAATTGATATCATTAGATTCATAATAAAAAATGTTATTGAAAAAGTATAATATCATATTTTTTTACAAAAATATTATATGAGAAGTTGTTGGTTAACGATGAACCTCAGAAAATATGAATGACAGTTAATAAAAAACGGAGGGAGTAATTTCTTACTACCTCCGTTCCAAATTAATTGTCACTTTGACTAAATTTTGACCATTAATTACTCACACATTATAATGAGTTACAATATGAAATTACCGTCATTAGAAAGATATTTTCCTAACAATTATAATAGAGGAAATTTTATATTGTAACTCATTATAATGTGTGAGTAATTAACGGTCAAATTTAGTCAAAGTGACAATTAATTTAGAATGGAGGGAGTAATTACCTTGCAAAAAAAAGAGAGCTTTACTAATCCCAAAATGATAATCCCACCATTGAAATGTCAATGTTTATGGGAGTATTAATTACTCCATCTGTTCCATATTAATTGCTGTCTTTGGAAATTGTGCAGTCAAATTTAGAAAATTTTGACCATTAATTTCTCAATATATACAACGAGTTGCTATATAAAATTACCACAATTAGATTCGTAATGAAAAATTCTATCATAAAAGTATAATATTGCAATTTTTAATAACATATTATGTAAGAAATTATAAATCAAATAATGATATTGGAGACCATAAAAGTCAAATTATGATAAATAATATGGAACAGAGGGAGTAATAAACTTGTTTCTGTTGCTTTTTTAGGCGTGAAAAGAATTTTAATTCTAACAATAATTAAATAGACTATCATTTTAGGACCTTTGTAAAAAAAAAGGTATATCTGGAATTTCGATTTCCTCTTAGGTATAAGGAAAAATGATATTTAATTAGACAAAATAATCTGAATGTATGACCATTATTAATTTATTATTATTCTTCAATCACAACTCCACAAAACATGAAGGTATTCTTTGATTTGGTCGATTATTTGTTAAAAATATTATCTCAATATTGTTTTTATGGATATAATCTGAATAATTAGTGTAGTCACTAGTTGCTTATATATTCAAGGAATAAGATGAAAACGATACAAAATAATAACAAGAAGAAGATTGGAAGTGTCCTTTCTCCTCAAATTGTCCCTATATCCACCCAAAATGTAGTGGTATAATTTTTTATTGAATTTTGTACGTAGATCGAATCAAATTTGCCAAAAAGTCTTTCTATAAGTCTAGCATCCTTTTTTTTTTCTTCTAAATTTAATGTCCAAACTCTTTTATGTTTTATGTGACAAAGAACAATATCATCTTTGGATTTGGAATTTACATAAACGGTTATTGGACACTAATACACTGTATTTTGGAGGTGTTAGATAATAATGTACTGAACTTTTTTCTTGGACAATAATATATACTGTACTTTGAAGGTGTTTGACAATAATGCATCTAAAATGATTATGACAGTGGCTAACTTGGTGACGGTCTTACATGATGGGTCAAGGAGCAAAAAATTAAAATCTTTACTAAGTTAATGCCATATCAGACATTGTTAGCCAGTGCAAATGAAATTTAATTTTTTTTTCAAATAACACCTTAATCCTCCATATTTTCGCTAACATAAGCAATGTTTTTTGTTTGCTAAAAGGAAAAAAAAAGAATTCATCTTTGCTTATTTGGACTTGCTTATATGACATTAATTTTGTGAAAATTTTAATTCTTTTTGCTACTCAATCTACCACACAATATCGTCATTGAGTTAGTCATCGTCAAAATTATTTCAGGTGCATTATTGTCCAACATCCCCAAAGTATAATATATTATTGTCCAAGAAAAAAGTTCAATACATTATCGTCCAACATTCCCAAAATATAGTCTATTAGCATCCAAAAACCTTTACATAAATAAATAAATAAAAATTTCTATGTCAATATTTAGTTTGAGTTTAGGTTTTCTATGACTAAAGTTTATCTCTTCATATGCAAAAAGTTTTATTTATCCTTATATGAAGCTTTTATGATCTTTCTTTTCAGTTGTGTTGGCATAGTGCATTGGATAAAAATTGGTTTAAGCTGTTGTATTATAAATTGTATTTTTTTTTATTGATGATAAAGATATAGAATCATCATAAATAAAATTATGACAAAATTGTCATACTTCAAAGCTGGATGACATAAAAAACTTCATTTTAATTATTTAAAAGTTAAATTTCATATTTATATATTAAATCTATAATTATTCACTAATCATGATTTTTATTATAAATATCATTTCACAAATTTTTTTTGTCCAACCCGAAAAACCAAATTGTCCGACCCGGAAAACCAAGTTTGGATATAGATTTTTTGTCTGAATTTTGGAGTTGATCGAATTGACTAAATATTATTTGGACATAATATTTCTCTTTTTTCTAGTATCCAAACCTGATTCTCACCTGAATTTAGCTCTGCCCGAGCTGTTCGATCCAGTCTTGCCGAATAAAAACCGGGTTCAGACATGAATTTCTCATCCAAATTTTAACATTGACCCACACTAATAAACTCAGACGCAATTTTTTTTTTGTTGATAAAATCAGATGCAAATTTTTGCCAACAAGGAAATGATTTTATTTAGATAAAAAAAGAAACAATCAACATGGTTGTGCCAAAAATTCCAATTTAAAACAAACCCAATAAAGTAAAAACCCAACCCAATTAAAGCCTTGTTGGTCTAATCTCGTGCAAGCCATACACTCCAAGTCTTCAACCCACGGCAAGGTCCGTTTTCCACGGGATCCCAGCTTCCCATCAAGAAACCCAACCCCACCAAAAATATCTATTTCTTTTTGTTTTTTTGCAAAAAATCCCATTTTTTCTCAATATAAATCGAAATTCAAAGCCCCTCTTTTCGCTGGAAATTGCAGAAGCAAAGCGAAGCAGAGCACAGCAGTAGAACAACAAGCCAACCCAACTGCTCAACTCCATTTCCAAACACAGAAGAGAGAAAAAGATCGAAGCTTTGAAAATGAATAGTTCAGAAAGAGGGAAAATTAAAGGGGAGAGTATTCATGGAGGTCGTTATGTTGTGTATAATCTCCATGGGAGCTTGTTCGAGGTCTCTTCCAAATATGTCCCTCCTCTTCGTCCCATTGGTCGTGGTGCTTATGGCCTTGTTTGGTACTTCTTTATCTTTTTACACCTACTTTTTGTGATTGTTTTTGATGAATTTTATGTGGGTTTTTTGTTGTTTTGATCCAAACTTAAGTGGGTGTTTGGTATTTTGTTCTAATTTTTGATGCTTTTCTTGCTCACCTTTTTTTGGGGTTTTTTTTTTTTTTTTTGGGGCGGGGGATTGCATTTTTGAGTTGGGTATTTTGGTTTGTTGATGAATTTGTGGAAATGAGTTTATGGGTATTGGATTTGTTGATCATTGAAATAGTCTGAGTGGTGTAGTTGGTGTAATGATTTTGATTCTGAATTCTAAATTTCATGTTGCATTTTTTGAGTTGGGTATTTTGGTTTGTTGATGAATTTTTGGAAATGAGTTTATGGGTATTGGATTTGTTGATCATTGAAATAGTTTGGTGTAATTTGAGTGGTGTAGTTGGGGTAATGATTTTGATTCTGAAATCTAAATATCTTGTAAAAATGGATGAATTATCTTTTGCATTTATTTGCTATCCTACTTTATGCTACTCTTTTGCTTTGGAATGTTGCTCTTGTTTGACTTGTTCCTCCTTCCTATTGAAAGCTTTGTATGGTTGCTTTCATTGGTTTGTTGGGTTGTACTAATCTCACAAAATTAGAAAAAGTTAGACAAAAGAAAGTGGTTATCATATTGAAGGAGGAACTTTTGGTTTATGTTTTTTTTGGGTATGTAATGCATGAGTTCCATTTCAAATCATCTTAACCAAATTGCTGTTGTTAATTCATTTTCTTGGGTAGAGTTGCATATATTAGTACAACTTGGATTGGGATAAATTGTGTTTCTAAGTCTTGTTCATAATATAGCTCCTTGTTTAAGGTCTTATGGAGATCAAGTTCTTCAAATTAATTATGTTTCTGGTTGAGAAAACTTCTTAATAGGCTTTGTTTATTTGGATGGTAGTTCAATGTCAAACCCAATATACAATTAGAATTTGAATGGATAGTCAAATATTCAAAGGAAAATATTCCAATGTTTGACTCATAATGCAGAAGAAGCTTCATGGCTCCTGAAACCACATTGAGTTTACATGAGAATAACAGAGTGTTTTCCACCTGCAGTGCTGCAGTCAACTCAGAAACACGTGAAGAGATTGCCATCAAGAAAATTAGTAAAGCATTTGACAACATAATCGACGCGAAGAGGACTCTTAGAGAGATCAAACTTCTTCGCCATATGGACCATGAAAATGTAAGCCTTTTTCCTTTTTGTTTCCTTTGTCTTAACGAACTCGTAAAATTGAAGGCTTATTGAGTTATAAGAGATAAGTCTAAATGCCGTTTGGAGCTGATTGTTGTCCCTATGTAGATTATAGCTATCAAGGACATCATTCGACCGCCAAAGAAGGAAACTTTTAATGATGTTTACATTGTGTACGAGCTAATGGACACTGATCTTCATCAGATCATCCGGTCTAACCAACCGTTGACTGATGACCATTGCCAGGTTTGTCCCGCCTTGGATGCAACTCTAGACTTGGACTTTTAGACGCTAATATACTGTGCTTTGGGGGTATTAGACAGGAAAATTACATAGTGCATTATTCTCCAGCACACCCTAAAGTACAATATATAGCGTCCCAAAACCCTTAAAATTTCAACTTGAATTTTGACATGATTTTTGAATTTTGCAGTACTTCTTATACCAGCTATTGCGTGGGCTGAAGTACATACACTCAGCAAAGGTGTTGCACCGCGATCTGAAGCCTAGTAATTTGCTTCTAAATGCAAATTGTGACCTCAAGATCGGGGACTTTGGTTTGGCCAGGACAACCAATGAGACAGATTTGATGACTGAGTATGTTGTGACTCGCTGGTACCGAGCACCTGAATTGCTCCTCAATTGTTCAGAGTACACGGCTGCAATTGATGTTTGGTCCGTTGGGTGTATACTGGGGGAGATTATGACGAGGGAACCGTTGTTCCCAGGGAAAGATTATGTTCATCAGCTCCGGCTTATCACTGAGGTAGATTTCATCCGTCTTGCGGTTTATTGTTTATTTATATTTTTCATTTGTTATGATCGTAGATAGTTCTCTTGAAGTTGAAGTTTAGAATGATTTGAGGTCTTGGACTTGCATTTGATCAAAGTGCTCATAGGAGCACATAATACTAGAGCCATCGGCCGCATAAGCAAATGTATAATTAAGATTATCTATATAACAAACCACACGGGAGAACAGAACATGTATGTGACATCTATCAGAGCATATGTGCTCCCAAAAGCATGTAATTTGCAAGTTTTTAGGAGGCTGCTTACGGTTGGCTATTTAATGCTCGCACAAGTGGCTGATTGCTATTAGTTATGAAAAGTCAACCCTCTACAGAAATGGAACATGCATCCACATCTGACACTGATACTTCAAACGTCCCATTGAAAAATAGTGTGTATGTTTTGGCTGGCGGCCGGGGGGGGGGGGGGGAGGGGGCTAATAAATTGCCCTAATAAAAAAATAAAAATTAAAAAAACTCAGAGAGACTGGTTCTGATTGACCCAAAATCGATCATTGTTTGCTCTCTGGAAAAGAAGTAGAACTGTAAAAGGTTAGAGAGGAATTGTTCTTCAGTCCATTGCAATCTAAGCTGAAAAAATAAACCATTTTCAAGCAATCCAGATCATGGACATATCTACATTATAGAAATAAGAAACGGAACATAAATGATTGTGCGAAGTTGTTAGGTTTCAAATCTAAGCAAAAATCGAAAATACCAATAGTTGTTTTGATAAAACTGACAATGTGCAAAGCAAATACAAATGTGGGTTCCTTCACTATCCTCTATAGGGTTACTGTAATTCGGTTTCCTTAGTAGTAACTTGACTGACTGTTACACTCTCTTGGATACAAAAGTTGTTAGGCTCACCGGATGATTCAAGCTTGGGATTCCTGCGAAGTAATACTGCACGGAAGTATGTCAAAGAGCTCCCTCGATTCCCAAAGCAGCAATTCTCAGCTCGGTTTCCAAACATAACCCCCGAAGCAGTCGATTTGTTGGAGAAGATGCTTGTTTTTGATCCCAGCAAACGCATCACAGGTACAACAGAAAGACACATATGAATCCCCCCTCCTCACCCCCCCACAAAAAAAAAAAAAATAAAAAAAAAAATCTAAGGCTCATAATTATCTTCTCGCATGTTTCATTGTTTCAGTGGACGAAGCACTTTGTCACCCGTACTTGGAAGCTCTACATGACATCAATGATGAGCCGACTTGCTCGTTCCCTTTCCATTTCGATTTTGAGCAGACAGCCTTGACAGAGAACGATGTCAAGGAGCTTATTTGGAAGGAGTCGGTGATTTTCAACCCGGATCCGCTCATTAGTTGAAATGTGAAATGGTCGAATTGGTTTGCTTCTTTTGAGAGGTAATTTCTGACAGGCTTAACCCCTTTGGTGAAAAACGAAGCTGTTTTTCGTGCAAGGCTCACCCTTACATACATTCTACATTTCTACATAATATCGAGCAAGTTTTGAGTTTGGGCTGGCTGTAGTTCTTGTAAAAGCAATCCTGATGAGCTAACTGAGAAAAAAAAAGAAAAGAAAAACAAGTTTGATTTTGGAGCTTGTATAAGTTGTGCTTGTAGATCATGGATAATGTATGGTGACATTCATGTTTTATGAAGAAGATTTGTTTGGTTTATTAACCATTTTTCTCCATTTGTTTCCGTCTGTTTTAACAACTATGAGTTTTTTTTTCATTTTCTTTTTCCTAACCCGCCATTTTTTTTATTTATATATCCGAAAAAGTAAGCTAGAGAGAACCTCAGAGGCTAAGAACAACTCTTGCGTTACTCAGACTTGGCTACAAATCAGAAAAGCAAGCAACCATATATAGTGCATGTATGAGTAATTCGATTTCATTAGATCTTGTTCAACCCTTCTTTCCCCATTGTGAAACCTCACATTTCATGGGACAATACATGAAAAAGAAAAGGGAACTATATTAGGAACACCGTAGAATTTCTGATCATAGATATTGTCTCTTGTAAGAACATTTTTGAACTTGAACTTCGTCGATAGGCAGACTATCAGTAGGAAACTGACACTCCCTTGCATAGTCCGGTCCCTGATCTGCCAGTGCCTCACACGTCTTCGGGGTGACCCCGCTAGAAATCCCGGCCACATCTGTGCAAGCCCACTGAATCTTCTTAGGCTTAGCCGCCATCGTTATGGTCACATTCGACACACAGATCTCCGTAAAAGGATCTCCGGCAATCCCCTCGAGCCTGGCAGCCATTTTGACGTCCTCAGCGACAATGTCCCGGTAGTTGATGTTCTGCACGGTGGGGAGGGCGTTCGGGTCATAGTGGGAGTCAGGGTGGGAGTTGTAGTTCCCGGTCATCCAAAACACCCACTTCATGGTGTGCAGTGTCATGCCTTTGACATATATGTCCTTGACAAACCCGCCCCGCCCGGGGGCCGTCTTGATCCGGACCCCGGACTCCGAGTTGATCGCCACGATGTCCTCGGCCCGCACGTCCTCGATCCCACCCGACATCTCGCTCCCCAGCGCGATCACTGCACTGGTGGGGGAGATGCATGTCAGGCGGCGGACCACCAGTTGCTTGGTGGGCATACCAAAGGAGATACCGTACTCATCCCACCCGCTCTTGACCGCCACGCAGTCGTCACCTGAGACGATGTAGCAATCCTCGATCCTTGTGTTGGTGCAGGAATCTGTGGACAACAGGGACAGAAAAATGAGGGGTATCAGTCAGAATTTGTTATTGGGGACCGACTCTGAATCTACAGGGTTCAGGTTGGGTCAATCGGTTTGAGTTAGGTTTAGGTTTAGGGATGTCAAAAATCCGGATCGTTTTGGGTCCAGACGAAAACCTAATATCCAATACCCTTGGGTTTTATTCTGGTAGGACAAATCCGGAGGAACCTAAATTTGGGTTCAGACAAACAGAAATTAGAAAAATATCGTGTTTATGCCCAGAAAAATTCGACAAATGTCGAAATCCGGACGAAATATCTATGGTCATACCAGGTTACATTAAGGTCGGACAGAGCTAGGTTTTTGGGTCAGTTTTTCCTATAGCCCTAATTACACTAGCACTTGACTCGGGTGTGGGACAGTAAAGGCGTAGAAATTGATCGTTAGTTTTCGATGCAGAAATGTAATTTTCGGTACCTGGGTTGATCCCATCAGTGTTTGGAGAGTTGACAGGGGCACTGATTGTAATCCCTTGAATCAGAATGTTACTGTCATCATAATATATTTACGTCAGAACTAACAAACAGAATCACAAACACACACAGCAAACACTTATCCCTAACAAACGGGCCCCTAGACTAGCCAATAACAACACCCTGTGTGGGTCCCGCCTACGCAAAATCTGGAGTGATCCTGATGTCGACAGTCTTACCTCAGAAACAGACCCTTAAATTATTAAGAAAAAGAAGAAAAAAAAGCAAAGAATGAATCGAGACGGCAGAGAAAAAAGTAAAACCTGCTGTAAACAGGATGAATATTCCATGAAGGAGAGTTGATGAGAGTAAGGTTGGAGATCTGAATGGTGTCAGAATACATAAGCTCAATTAGATAAGGCCTTGTATGTTTAAGCTGCCCCTTCTTGAACTTCTGCCACCATAGAGCCCCTTGACCATCAATTGTTCCATTATTCCCTGTTTGTTATTAATTAATCTATTCAGTTTTCAGAAAAGATAAGGAAAATAACACAATTAAGATGTAATTAGCATTGTTTAGTTAACATTTCCTAAGAGAGATTAGTACCTGTAATTACGACGTCTGTGAGGTTGGAACCTGATATCAGACTGTTGTATCTTCCCCCCGGAGCATCCCTTCCTCGGCCGTACGATGGCAGAGGATCGATCAATGGCCACTCGTTTATGTCCTGTTTTGAAGAAAATCAATGCACAACTTTAGTACTCGTTAGCAACAACTGGTTTAATATACTTGTTTAGGTCTAGTTCGTAAGAACACAACAGTAACAACTTTCATTTGTTGTAAAGTGTGAGGAAATTATGATATAGACAGTCTTATTTCCGCAAATATCATTGTTTGTAAAGAAGTTGATTCCATAAGATTGTTTGTAGAAAGTCAGTGCACTGGGCAATACTAGAATTATTACACATTTACACTTGAAACTTAATAATAATAATAATAATAATAATAATAATAAATTGTTGTTATTATTTTATTATTATTTATGACTTGTACTTTTTCTTATGTGAGCAACTTTTTGTGATATAGATAAAAATACAAAAAAGCAGTTTAGATGATAACAATCTACAAGAGTACAAAGATTGTCACGAGAGCACAGTGCAACACCATTTGTTCTTTTCCAAGAGCATCAATTAGTATTAGCTTCTTCTTTTTTTTTTCTTTTTTTTTAACCAACTAGTATTAGCTTTGTAAAAATCTAACACAGATATGGTAAGCTATGTAATCATATTATGATACAACTTAAAATCTATTGCATAGCATAAAGCTTATTATTATTATTATTATTATTATTATTATTTATTTCAATCAAACCAGAAATTCACATGATTAAGGTCCCGTTCTTTTTTACGGTGCGGTTGGTTGCAGTGTGGTGGAATGTGAAAAATTGTGATGAAATATGGAAAATTATGGTAGAAATAATAGAAGTTGGGCTGGTAGAAATTGAAACTTTTAATTTTCTATATTAAAAATGAAAAAGTTGTTGTGGAAATAATGGAAGGTGGGTTGATATAAAGTAAAGTTTTAATTTTTTATTTGTAAAGTTTTCACTTTTAACAAAAAGAGAAATGAAAAGTTACGATGAATTGCAGTGAAAAATGAAAATTCAGTGACGTCACGTCACCGCAAACATTCCCCCCACATGAAAGAATGGTGCCCAATTATTATGATTCCTAGCAAGACATCCCAAGTGCAGGTTCCAAATTATGGCATAATAATGTAACAAGAATACAAGATTAAGTACGTGATTTACATAATAGGAAACACGAATATTCCTGTTACGGGATCAATAAGACTGTCTGACATAAGAATTATTATTAAATAATTATCAAATCCGGTTTGAGAAAAACACACCTGAGAAGCCAAGAGGACAGCATCCTGATGAAGAAACAGGGTGAAATGGCTGGTGAGATTGAAGCTCGCAGTCAGCCATTTCCCAGGGGGGACATAGAGCATAGATCCACCTTCGGATTCGAACTGCTTGAGATGATCAACGGCTGCCATGAAAGCTTTGGTGTTAGAGGTGGTTCCATCACCCACACCTCCAAAATCAGTGATGGATGCACTGTGTGCCCTGCAGCTGATCGCATTGTATTCAAACCCTTCTTCTTCATTCAACACCTTGGATTTTCTCCCCTCTACTTCTCCTAATTTGTTCATAACCACTCCTATAATCACAACCCCCACAAATAACCCTCTAACCATTTTATGCACCTGTTAGCAAAAAAAAAAAATGTTACTTAAAATCCCGAAATTCGAATTCGAATTGAATATATACCCACATAATTGTGCATAAATTTAGGCACTATCGAGAGACTGGTTCCGGTAAACTTAAATACAGACGAAAGTTAAGACTCGAAATGAAAGTAAGGATTAGTGATATTGTGTATGCATTTAGGAGTTATAAAGAGATGAATTCTGTAAGATTCGGATAAAGAAGAATGAAAATGCAATGGAAAAATGAATGATGGTATGTCTAGAAATTTAGAGATGAAAATGCAAAGGAAAAATGAATGATGGTATGTCTTTCTCTAAAGAGTTACCTGAGAGGGTAGGAGAGAAGTTCTTGGTAGTTGCATCTTTGAAGAAGGTGGATGGGAGTTTTGGCTTGTTTTCTTTGGTAAGAGATGGATTTTGGTGTATATATATAGATGGTAGAAAGGAAGGTGGGGGTCCAAAAATGATAGCTAATTATTCCCTTCGTTCCATATTGATTGTTCATATGTCTTTCTTTGACTGAAAATTTCTTAAAACATATTTTATTGAAAAATTACAATATTATATTCTTATGATAATATCTTTCGTTATGAATTTAATGATAATACTTTCGCATACTAAAACATTATATATGTTGAAAAAATAATGACATTACATTAGTGGACAATAATATGGAACAGAGAGACTAATTAGATAATAATAATATAAGCTAACAATGGGTCACGGAAGTTAACTATTTGTGTAAATTGGTCATGGGGTATTGTCTCCTAGTTAATTTGATTGGAATTTGCATTTTTCTTATTCCCTTGTATATGAATAATAATAAATTGTGGAAAAAGGGATACTTTTGGGCCCCTACCTAGTTATTTCAAGTTTTAAGATAAACTGTTTTTTTTTATTCAACTATTTACTGTTTAATTTTTTTTATGAAGTTACATAAATAAATTTTATGCGAGCGTTTTATAGTAAGGGATCTTTTTATGTTATTATTATCATAATTATTATGATTTTATCTATATCTTCTTTTAAATTAAATTGAAAAAAGAGGTTAATTTCATTACTCCGTGAATCGTGATAGACTGATAGGTATATATTACATTAGATTAATCTTTAGTTTATGAAAAGGAAATGGAAATAGACATCACAGTTCACAGATAAATGAAGTTGTTACTTGCCGATTAGCTCTAAGGCAAGGGCTCCTCATCCCATTTCTCTCCTCCCAGGTTCAAATTCTTGGGGAGCGTTCATTTTTATTGGATAAAGAATTTTATAGTAGGTCTGGTTGTGTGGGTCCCTCTTAGACACTAACATTCCCCGTCTCCGTTTGTTGAAAAGCATGTTGATCGGGTTAATATTTCCTTGAGATAAGCTCGATCGATTGGACTACCTACCTTAAAACACGTGAAGTTGTTACTTATTTATATGAATAATATAGTAGTATTGAATACAAGTAATATATTTTCCACGTTATTCTTAGCAACCATATCTATCGAGTTCGATACATTTACGCTCAAATTATTTTTATATAATAATTAAAAATTAAATTGTAACCATTTGATTGTGTTTTTTTCCCTATATTGAAAAGTAGAAACCTTGATTTTTTAGTGTGCTGCAAAGGTTGTTTGGTTTGAGGTTGGTGATAGAAACTTGTTAAATTTGGCGCAAATTAACTAATCCCTCAACTAAGAGAATGCTATTTATATGCATGTAATTCAGCCAAAATAAATTCAAACAAAAACTTAAATTAAACCAAATTAAAATGAGATGCTCAAAGTGCTAGTTTTGATGTACCCCTTCTCTCAGCAATGCATGTCATGCGATATCTTCAGAGCACATCCATGACGTACAATTGATTCTGTATCACCTATTATATATTATTATTATTATTAGATTTGTAGTAAAATATAACCTCATAAAAATAATCTTTTTCTAAAACAAAAAATTATACTCAAATTAAAGTTAAATGTTTAAAGTTAAATGTTAGTAGTTGTAAACAATTCAAAAGTGCGCGACACATAAACTAAAAGTGTATGAATTAAGTAGTTAATTTTGATCATTAGTTAGGTAAGAGCTCGATAAACATCATCATGCAAGCTACTCCCTCCGTTCCATATTAATTGTCATCTTTGAAAATTATGCCATCAAATATTAAAAATTTGACAATAAACTTTTCAATATATACAATGACTTGTTACATAAGTTTAATTAGATTTGTAACGAAAAATACTATCACAAAAGTATAATATTATAATTGTTAATAGAATAATATATAAAAGTCACCAATTAAAGAGTGATATTAGAGACCGTGATAATCAAATATATGATAATTAATTTGTAACATAGTGAGTAGAACTTTAGGCGCGACTATTCCATTATTATTATTAAACTAAACATACAGTTAAATAATGCGACCAAATAAATTGATAATTATTTAATTTATTGGTAAGAGAACAAATTTATAGTTGTTGATTTGGAATACCATATTGGCAAAGGCAACCATCAGCATTCAGAAGATAAGGTAAGCTGAATCAAACAAATGCAGCCCACTACCAAAAGCAAGCATCACACACTAACTTCATTTTCATTATTTATTATTTCTTTTTCTTTTTCTTTCTCTCAAAATGATGGAGTATTTTCATTGTTAGAGTCTAAATATGTCATTGGACCTGTAGCTATATATGAGATTAAGGTTTTGATTAAGATGATTTTATATAGTCTCTGCATTAGACTGAGTATAAATTCATCTTTATTGTGAACCTTAGCTTCAACTATAAACTTATGTTTTTGGTTAAAATGGTTTCATAAGTCATAAGAAAATGTAGTATTTGTACGAGTTTAAAATTTTAATTAAAAGAAACAGGTATCAACCCAGTTAGATCGTCTAAATGTACGATAATTCTTATATAAGACCGTCTTACTATAAATTTATCATAAAACGTATAATTTTGTGGTAACTATTTATTAATAGAGGGGTAACTAATAATTTATTTGAACTGATTTAGGTAAAAGTCACCTCATAATAAATTATTAGTCATATTCATGTTAAAAGCTCATTCTAATATTACTTATTAGTCATAGTAAAATATTAAAAATGTCACTCTAAAAAGAGTCCGTCTCACGATAAATTTGTGTGAGACGGTCTTACGCTAGAGCGTGCGCTAAACATATTGATGTGTGTCTTGTGTTTTGGTGCTTATGGTTAGCTCCATGTGTTGTGTCTTTCTTGTTTGTTCAATTTTTGTTTCTTTTGTTCTATTTATGTACCTTAAACATTGAATTTGGTGGTGCCTTGCCTCTTATGGCTTAATCAATGAAAAAAGAAACAAATCTATTATTACCAATGGAATAAGAATTGTTAGCGATACAGTTGGTCCAACAGTCATTTGTGTCTTCTCTTTTTTGATACATAATATATAAGTTTAGAGTGAAGAAAGTGATCAATTATTAGTACTTTGTAAAAGGAGAAAATACGAGTACTCTCTCCGTTTTATTTTATTTTATAGTTTTTTTTCATCCTTTATTAGTTAAAACATGTCTAATAAGCGTATAAAATTTGTATAAATGAATTTAGGTATTTGAAAAGGACAAATTCATATTTTATGGTGGTCACCGAATAATAAGGGCATTTTTTTTATCTCGGCGAATTGTAATGTTTAGTACGCATTAATACACAAATTGTTCGTATTAAAAGGGGAATGCATGACCATTGACATGAAATCAATACAATTATAAGATTTTATATGTGTTCCTAAATAAAACGTTGTCGCATAAAACACAAATTTTCCTTACACCACAATTAATAAGAAGGCAACATTTAGATCAACGAATAATTGATTGTATATTTATATTTATACAATTTAGCCAAATAAAACACGTAATATATTCCAGTATCATATTTTAGTAACATGGTTCTCCTCTTATGTAACAACATATAGAGAGGGTCATGTGTTAGGATGAGCAGAGAAAAGAAGGGATGGTGGGGTTGGAGTTAGGGGGTCCAAATGAAGTAATCAAACACCGCAATTTTGTCAGGAAGCATATGATATGATACATTATGATATGCAAAAAATATTCAACCCGTGAGCCTAATCAATTCTTCAATTCCCTTCTTTTAGTTTCCCATCATCCCATCACCACATACACATATACTTTCTGTTCTTCACGGGTTCATCTTTGGAAGAACCTAGGCAACAAAGACAGCCCAATTTGGCTTTCACCAACCTCTCAAAATCTATTTTCGGGTCCAATTATTCAAATTTGTTTGATTTTGCTGGGGAGATCCAAGGCAGGAGCCCACTTCAACCATGCCCTATGATACACAATTTAAGTGAGGTTCCATCTTAAAACCAATTAGTTGTAAGAGGAGTAGCCCACTTGACTTACATATGATGTCCTTTCTCTTTACTTTTCCGATGTAAGACATTTTTACTCATGGGTGAATCCCAACAGATTTTAAGGAAGCCTTTGGTAGAATTTCCGAAAAGAAATGTTATGGAAAAAGTTTTTCGGGTGAAAAATTTTTCTATCCCTTTAAAAATATTTTATTAAGTTTAAATATAAAATAATAGATTTTATATAAAATTTAGTTACTCGTTAAAATCAACTAAATATTAAAAAATTTGACAATCAAACGCTCCCTAAAACAGATAGTATTCATGTCATGCCAAATTGTTGAGGTGTCGACAATTTGGAAGTCTTTTAAAGCACTCTTGTTTGAATGTTTAGTTATTGGTGGTTTTCTAGTGAAGTTGTGGATAAAATTGTGGGTGTGTTTGTTTTTAGTTATGCATTGTTGAACTTTAGTTATCACTAATTATGTGTGTTTGGAAATATTAATATAGAAAAATCATGAAAAGAATAACTAGAAAGATCTATTAGAAAATCTATGATATTATGTGAAAAAATATTATAGAATATTCTAGATATATTAAGAGATAATGTAAGAACCTATAAAACAAAAGCAAAAAATTACTTATGGGTACCCTAACTTTTGGTGAAATGTTTTTCTGGTACCTCAACTTTTAAAAATTAATTTTGGGGTACCCTAACTTTTAGAATTAGAAATAATTAGGTTAATTTCCGGCCAATGATTTGAATTCACCGGTGGGTTTTAGGCGGGAAATTGATTAAATATTTTTGTGGATGAAAATGCCCTTTGTTTTTGTGGACGAAAATGATTTGAATCAATCAGAATTTCGCCGGAAATTCACCTAGTAATTTCTAATCCTTAAAGTAAGGGTACCCCAAAATTAGTTTTGAAAAATTAGGGTACCAAAAAATTGTTTCTTCAAAAGTTAGGGTACCTCTAAGTAATTTTTCGAAAAAAAAGAGATAATGTAAGAAAAATTTATAATATAGAAAATGACAAATTAGAAAGGAGTTTAGGCATCACCTCCTTTCTACACATATAAATAGACATTAGGGACATATTTTCAAGGTGTGGAATTAATAAGCTCGTATAAGGAACTCCTCCCACCAACACCATGTATCACATCTCTCCCTTCTAATATTCACCACTTCTAAATTCAAATGCCAAACTTTATATCCAAATTTTGGCCCACTACACTTCTGCTACTTCCTTCCAAAAATTTCAACAATGTGTTTGAGTTTAGAACTTTAGATGGTAGTCCAAAATTATGGTATATGAAGATTGATTGTATTAGTTTAAGTTTTGTGTAGAACATTAAACTAATTTATGGACATTCAAACATTATTTTGGACTTTTGGGAGAGTTCGTTCTTTAACATAGTATCATAATGTTTCTAAATGAAGAATTTTATGTTTGAATCTCAAGAAATTCATATTAAATTACTCCCTCCGCCCCAATTAATTTGTCAACTTCACTTTTTCTTGGTCTTCAATACAACACTTTGACCGTTAATTTTTCACATTTTATATAAGAAAATTAATAATGTTGTGTTTAAATAAAACTATTTTTTTATCATAAATCTTAATAGTGTTGGTCTTATATAATAATTTAACATATAATTTGATAAATTAAAGGTCAAAATTTAAAAATTTTGACCTAAAAGATAAAAAATGAACAAATTAATTGGGACGGAGAGAGTATCATCCAAGACAATGGGAGGTTTATATAGCATCCACTAAAATTAACGAGACATTCGTAAACAACGTTAAAGTACTCCCTTCCTTCACACTTGGTCAATTTTCAATCTACTATTTTGATCTTTAATTTTAAGTATAATATTTTATTACAAATTACAATATATTATTTTTTATTAAAGTATTTTTCACTCAACATTTTTGTGAACTCTTATTTACAGAGAAAGACCGCCTACATTTGAATCTCCCAAGCAGTGTTCAAATGCATTCCACTGATAATTTGTTATTATTGTTTGTAATGTATTTTTTTACGATAAATCTAATAATACTAATTTTAGATAATCAATTATCATATATATGGAAAAATTTAGCTAAATAGATGAGAAAACATATGCATGCCATGCCTGAAATCCCACTAAGGTTTGTTCCTGGAATCACTTTCGGTTGATAATCCCATGCGCATAGTGGAGGATATATAAGTGGATCACTATATGCATCTATAGTACTAATATATATGCATTCATGATTAATTCCAATATTCTTTCATTTGGAGAATATGCAACCTATGAATGTGGACAAAAGCCCTACTACACTAGATCCTCATTTACTTCCCTCACTTCCATATAAACACATTTTTCTAAATCTCCCATATGATTGGCTGATATAGAGTTCTTTCAGTCTTTGAGATAAAAGCCTAGTGAATATATTGTCAGAGATGCAACCTGCAGAAATGTTCGTGGTCAGAAGGATGGTCTGAAGATTAAGAGGACTAGGTGTGCGAACATGTTGGAAGAAGATAATCTTGATGATTTTGATGCTAAAGTAGACCGAATGGCGGATATCATTGACACTGATATAGGCGTGCGATTCCTTGATGAACCACCAAATTGAAGTTGCTGGTCTTGCTTCGTGTTTGAGAAGTGAAGTTTCCTTCGATTGCGGTGACCGCGAGTGTATTTGCTGTGTTAAGTATATTTAGCTGTTTGGTTGTAACCTTTTCTTTTGGAGGTGATTGTTTGCTGCTTTATATGTTGTTCGCTGTTGTCTTTGAACTTTAAGTCTTTTGGCTCTCAATAATCGAAAAAAATATATATATAATGTCCTGACCTCTTCTGAGCTTTATAAATTATTGATAATAATTACTTTAAGGATTGATGACTGACTTCATCACAAATCAGTACGAGTCACTTTAGCATATTTCGCCTTGTTGTTATGTTATTTCAAAAAAGATTTCATTAGGAGGCCACCTATATTAAGATTGCATTCATCAACGATAGTGGAATTCTTTGGGACTTGTCCCACATCAGTAGGATGGAATACTGGTGAGAGGTTTGTATATCAAATGGACTCTCTCTACTGATAAACTAGTCTTTTGATATAAGTTCTCCCGTTGATTTATGACATAGACGAAATAAGGAAATGCTAAAGTTCAATATATATATGCACATATTTTTCATAACACACCCTAAATTCCTATTACTATTAGAAAGAACTTGTTGGCAATAAAAATGGTCGATCTCTTAGCTTTTACTATGTCTAATCGTGTTTTCCATTAAGGATGTGTTGGGTAGGGATGCAATTTTTTATTTCCCGGTGTTCAGTGACAAAAAAATAAAAATAAAAATAAAAAGTGAAGAAGATAATTTTTCAGAAAATTATTTTCCCCACCCCTTTGTAAATTATTGTCTTAACTTCAACCTCATTAAAATCATTCTCTCTCTTGTCTTTCTCTCTCATACATCTGTTTTAATATCTTTATTTATTTTTCCTACACCCGTTTTAATCTCTCTCTCCCTCTCTCTCTCTCTCTCTCTCTCTCGCCCATTTTAACCTCTCCCTCCCTTTCCACCACTCTTTCTCACACCCATTTCAACCTCTCTCTCTCTCTCTCTTTATTGTCAAACAGGTGAAAATTGTTTTTCAAGATATCATTTTCCTATGTACCAAATTATCCAAAAACATGAAAATATCAAATAAAAATTCATTTGCTGAGAAAATTGTTTTACAAGGAAAATCTTTTTCCCAAGAAACGGTTTCCTTTTCACCAAACACACTCTAAGATTTAGGAGTCACTTAGGTTCTGTTTATTATTACTTCCTCTGTTATTTTTTATCTGTCATTTACGGTTTTCAGTGTCAATTTTTAATCAATAATTTCTAATATAAAACTTTTATAGAAAAATATAATATTATACTTTTTTAATAGTATTTTTTATTACGAATCTAACGATATCAATTTTGTATGATGAATAATTATACAAATTAAGATATTGACAGTCAAAGTTTTTACCACAATTCTCTAAGCGACAGATAAAACAAAACGGAGGTAGTATTATTTTTCCATATTGATTAGCTGTAGTGGCAATTTTGTAATGTGCTCAAAAGCACTAGCCTACATCCTACTAGAACTTCCCTCACCTCCACACAGATGCTGAGATCGATGCATGGTAGTGGTATGGACCTATTTGGTGAGTTCATGTGACTTATGAGCCTTAAATTATATTGCATTTGTTTCTCAGTATTTGTTAATTTAATTTAATTTTTAGCTACTGTAATCCTTTTTCAATTGTTATTTTTATATTTTTTAAAAACTAACAAACCAATTTTCCTTTATAAATAAATTTAATATATTTTAAAATTTTCCCTAAATTTTCACACATTTCAATATATTTAATCAAAGGAATTTTTTTCATTTACTTTATTTTTATTTCAATATGTAGCATATACCTTATGCTCTAAACAGAACTCTTAAAAGAAGGCTGTGTAGATGATTGTATCTTACCTATTTTTCAAAAAAAATGTATAACATATATATACTTTCATTTCCTAATTTATGGCTACTTTGACAAATGAATTAGAATGGAGGGGATGTATAGGTTAGGTATAAAACTTAATTAACCTCTTATTTGTAGGTACTAGGTAGATGTTGAAAATGAGAGTTGAGTGGATATTGACTCATACATACATAGACAGGCAAATGAACCGCATTAAAGGATGATTTGTAATCTTATAAAAAATATTTACTATTTTCTTTATGTCATTATGCATAGGTTAATTTGATAGGTATAAAGTTACATTATTTTTCTGGACCTATATATTGTTTCAACATTATTTTATTGTGGGTTCTAATTGTTTTTGTTTAATCAAAGTAGAACGATTTCATTAATAATATGTAAAACGACACTTATATTGAATATCATGGCTGAACAATTGCAAATCTAAAATATACGTATAAAATTCAACTTTTAAGCACTTATTTTACTGACGTCCGGCTCCGACTTCTTCAATGACTTTGCATCTTTTTTCGATGATTCTGCATCTTTATTATTAATCGAGGACCTCACAATTCGTATTATAACGATTTGAAAGTCGATCTTTATTTAATGTATTTTTTAGATAGGTAAAGGCCATAGAACCCATTATTAAGCCAATGGGCAAGTGCCTTGAAGCACCAAAACAAACTAAGGCCCATATGTGAAAATGGCCCCATGCACAAACTACAAGACTTGCTTCCAAGTGCAAAATGTATTAGACCACACCAATTTAATTATAAACTATAGAAATAGACTAATAACTCTAGAGAGAGGCTAAAAACTCCAAAAAAAGGGCAAAATAAAACTCTCACAAATCTAGGGACTAACTTTATTTGTATGAACTTAAAACCAAACTAACAAGTAGATCAAAAACAATCACGCTGGAGCTTGCTATCGACAAGAAAGATCGATGACAACCCCTCCAAAAAATGGTGACTAAGGTTTTCTATTGAAAGGAGGGGGAGGAGGCTAGGGTTGGGTTATCGAGTTATTGATTATTTCCGTATTACTTTTATTGTGGGTATGTTCTATTATTGTGAGGTTTAAAGTATCTTAGACTTTAGCAAATAAATTTGAAGAGGTAGGACTTGAAGTAGTTGAGTATATTTCAATCGCATCGTTATAAGAAATATTCTTGTGTGGAATGTCCCTAAAAATTATCCCTTTAAACCCTTACCTAAGCATAGACCATAGCATATTATCTTTGTGTTACATATACATTACTTTTAACATTTTCAAATTTCAACAAACGCAACTATATAGCTAACAAAATAACCAATTTACCATTTAGTTAATAAAGACTACCACCAATATAGCAGGCCCAATTAATAAGTTTTGAATTTGAGTCACCAAGTTAAACTTATTTTCCATTTGTGGTAACCTTTACTTACACGAAATGAAGGGCCTAGGTGTTCAAGCTCCTTTAATGGCGAAATTAAAAGCTATGATTGAGGGTCTCAAACTGATTAAAGGGATGGGAATACAATAGATGATCGAGCTGAAAGTCGACTCTATGCTTGTCCTTCATATGATAATTGATCGAGGAAGATAACTATCATTATGCATGATTGAATAATCTGATCGACCAATGCAAATTATAGTTCAACATTGAGGGGTAAAACGTCTAACTTATGTTATTAAGAAGCCAATCAAATAGCTGATAAACTTGCTAAACTCGCACTAGAGAGTATTGTTAATGTAATGCATCTTAATGAATCTCTGATACAAAGTTGAATAACTACTCTATATGGGGCATATGAGAACACTAGGCTATTTGCTCTGCAACACGTTGTTTAAGCTTTCAATACGAAAATGATAAACATCATGACACAAGATGAATCTTAACCATCTTGCATTTCTTCTAAATCACTAATAAAGTGAAATGTAAGTGTATTTAAATCATTCTAAAGGTACGTTTCATTATTTTTAGGGTTACTACAACTTATAAACAATTTAAAAATAATTATTTAATTATATTTATTTCATAAATATAAAACTATGTATAAAATGTGAATTTTTTACTATGATTGATAAAATTAGGCTATAATTATATTTTTTCACCTAGCTAATAAGTATTATATTATTATAATTGATAAATATATATAATTATTAAAGAAAATATTAATAAAAGTTATAAAAATATGAAATATGAAAAATTCAAGATGGTTAAGAACCATCTTGAGTCAAGATGGTTATCATGGTCCCTTTGAATAAAAGGGGTTATCTCCTTTCCCACAAAATAAAATAAAATAAAATGTGGCAGTGTAGACACCCTTTTCTTTCCTTTCCATTTAGTTGTCAGTTTGACTAATCTAAAATCTATTTCAACATAAATTTTATATTATACATCATTTTATTATAAAAATACAATAATGACTAATTTACAAATTTGCATTATAAAATATTATTTTGCCCCTTTCTTTTTTCTTTAATTTGCTTTGACATGCGAGTGTTTGATTCTTCTAAAATCAAATTATCAAACATATTGAGTTTTTATTGATTTTCTCCTTGAAGCTTTAAACGACTATTAGTTTAGAGAATGACCATATTGACCCCCCCCCCAACCAACACAAAAGAAAAAGAAAAAAAGAGAGTTGGGTCAACATGAAATGGGCCAATATCTCAAAAACAATGCGGCCCAATGTAAATATCAAAACTGTAGGGCGTAGGCCTCTTTAAATCCTAAGCTGAACTCAAACTTTTGAGGACTAAGACTTGGTCTATGGGCTTGTATAGAAATGGAAATGTTAATGTTAAGATTTCAACCTAATCCTTCATTTAAATTATAAAAAATAATTGTAAAAAGGGAGGAAATCAAAATAAAAATTTTAAATTAAAATTGTGAGGATGTTTTTTTTAATATTTTTTTCTTTAAAAATGATTAATTAGTTAACATTATCTTAAGTTTAATTTAAAATTAAAAAGTGACAAATATTTTGGAACGGATGAGATCTCAAAATGATTAATTAGTTAACATTATCTTAAGTTGAATTTAAAATGGAAAGTAAACTTACAACATTAATGAGATCTCAAAATTTTCAAAAAGATGGTTTGCGTATTCAAAACTAATCACTAGGTAATCCTGAGATTATCTCACAATAATCTACACTCTACATTCCAAGAATACAACTACATAGTCTACATTTGCTTGATATACACATGACAACATTGTTAGCAAAAATTTATTTTTATTTTCCCCGGACAATACACTTTGATCCAAGAACATAACTACATTTTACCTTCATGGCTCTGCTACTCGACAAAGGCCCTGTTCTTTTAAACGGTATTCTACGGTATGACGCGGTATAGTGTGGTGAAATTGTGGCGGGTTGTGGTGGAATTGTGGCGGGTTATTGGTATGTTGTGGTGGGTTTTTGTATATATGTATAAATATTGTATTGGTAATTGTGAAAAAATAATTTGTGGTGGATTGTGGTAGAATGGTATTTTCTGGTGGGTTGTGGCAAACTGCAGTAGATTGTGTCACCGCAGTTTGCCAACCGCAGAAAAGATAAGGGCCAAAAGTACTAGTGTTCTATATGGACATGGATGTATGTGTTGGACTGGAAAGTTTATTTTCAAGATTTTTTTCAGATTTTCATTGTAATCCGTACTGTTACTCAATCCAACACATATATTGGCTATATTCATGTCAAAGTAAAGCTGTTATTTCGCACATTAAACTACTCACAACTCAACTATGCGCACCCTCATTCAGTTCTATATTTTCTACCTAAAGTTTGGGGCTGGCAATAATATGTCCGACCTGAAATCCGTTCGAAATTTGACATTGACCGAAAATCCAAATATATAATTTTTTCAAATTTTTATTGTCCGAACCAGATTTGACCTGAATTTATGCTTGTCTGAATTATTCGACCAGAAAAATATGCAAAAAAACTAAGTATCAAACATTAAATTTACATTTGATATCTAATTTGTCCAAGCCCCGAATTATTGGATCTAGATTTTTGCCCCTAAACCTATCTAAAGTTCCATACTTCTACTCAAACCTATCCAAGTTATTTTATCCAACTTCTATCTATCCACTCAAAGAACAAAGCCTAACATAACCTTCATGCATGCTATCATAACAGAGGCAGAAAATCAGAATCTAGATTCTACACATGACACCATCGTCAGAAAATCGATTTCCCAACATAATAATGAATGCAAAATCTTGCAACCCAAACGTGCTTCTTTCACAACAGAATAGAATATAAAACCAAACCCTAGGATTCTTCACAAGAAGCTTCCTCATTGACCTTCAAAACCGCAGGTACATGAACGTACTCACTCATCCGTACACCTACTTTAAACATCAAAGAGATCCACCGTCTCACTCTCACAAAAATCACACAACTAGGCTGTCATGTCTCCCACCTTACACTACACTATAAATTTCTCACACTCCACTCTTCTCTATATAAACACCCATCAAGAGAAGTATACTTACTTACGACACGAAAATCTGTATTAATTTGCTCGATATAACTCTTACAAAGTTCGGTCTAAGGATGAGCAACAAGATCAGTGATGGTAGTTCGTCGGTCATGGTGGGACCGGGAAGATTTTCGAGGAAGAACGGGATGCCGAGGAGAGGGCAGATTAAGGCCATCATAGCAGCCAAAGCTCTTCAGTCCATTCTTCAAGCACTTTGCAAAGCTTCCTGAGATTAATTAAGGGGAATTGAAGATTAATTAATTGGGTTGATTAGGGAATTAATCACTAGATATTTATGTATTAGGGTCTATTCTGTATTAACATTTTTTTGTATTTTCAATGCTCGATTGTTCAACTTTTATCTGAACTTACCGATCTTTATTTTATCCTTGCAATGTTACTGTACCAGTGAAAATAAGGGTTTTTTGTATTTTGGACCCCGAATTTTAGGGGTATTTACATTATGAATCCTTGGTTTTCAACATTAACATTTTGGACCCTAAAGTTTGTAGGTTGAATTAAAAAGGACCTTAAAGTTTGTGGACTGAAGAAAAAGGCCCTGTCTCATTTTTTTATTTTCCTCCCATGTTTGAATTTATCTCCCGATTGACGTCAAACTTTAGGACTATGGTTAAAACTAATAATGTTAAAACTATAATACACCTCTCTTATTCGTGTCGAGGCTACTTAGACCCCTGAATACATGGTTTTAAGTAACTCCAACATGAATAAAAGAGGTTTATTATAACTTTAATATCGGTTTTAACCTTAGTCTTGAAGTTTGATGTCAATCGGGAGAAAAATTCAAACATGGAAAGAAAAAGAAAAACGGGAAACGGGAAACGAGCTTTTTTTTCACCTCACAAACTTTAGGGTCCTTTTTTTTCAGCCTACAAACTTTAGGGTCCAAAATGTTAATGTTGAAAAACAAGGGTTCAGAATGTAAATACCCCTAAAATTTGGGGTCCAAAATGCAAAAAACCCGTGAAAATAACAGACTCATATAGTACGAGTGTATGTAGTTAGTTGTAATATTAACCATGTCTACTGATCATTCTTATTGCACAAAGTTTCCCTTTATTTCTTTTGCTTATTTTCCATTACTCAAGTCTGATTCTCTTGGCTCATATTTAGATATAAACAGAGCACTAAAGTAATGAATTTCTCAATCTGATTCTCTTTCACCAATAAAATATAAGCAAATTGCATAAGTCGTTTCAACATTAATAAAGTATTCACCCGAAAAAAATGTTGCAGTCATAGCCATTGAATTGACCTGAAACCGAAGTATGCTGCCTTACTTACCAAGACTTGAAATACACCCAACATGCATTCACCTGAACCCAATGTATGTCCAATCGTAACTGCCTTGCCCACTCGAATTGATATGTTTATATAATAATGTTCTGCTTGCATAAATTCTGATAAGATGCATAAATTCTGAAAAATATTATTGAGCACAAAAATTAGAACTCTTGTTGAATGTGAAAGATGAAAGACTTGTTCTGTATCATAGGACTTATATCCAACGCTTCTTGAATGTCGACAGTGACGTTAACTTGTTTCTATTAGTAGACTTTTAATCCACAAAGTTTCCAAAATACTATGTTGTCACTTGTCATAGATTTCCCACACTACAAGGAATCATCAAAAGCATACACTTTCATATCAAAGCCTATTGACTTCTTGGGCAGACTTCTACAAGCTGACTGCTTTAAACTCACTGCCGAACCTATTCTTCTCGCAGAAACCCTAGCCCTCAAAGTTGGGATTCAACAGGCCCTTCAGGCAGGGTACAAGAAAGTCCAGATTGACAACCCGATTCTTATCCAAGCTATTAGAGGGAGATTAAAGTCGCAGCGATTGATCTGATAGTTACGGATATTAAGCTACTTTTACACTTGTTTGAAGGAATCACTGTGAGTCATATCTTTGGGAAGCCAATTTGTGATTAGTTAGCTAACAACAAGGGGCACTCCACACAAAACTTGGTTCTTTGGAGTCTTATCCCTTCGTCTGATCTTTCTTTCATTTTATTTCATGATAACTTAGGAAGACGCCTTGCGAGAAGGGTCTCCTAAGTTCCGTTGTACTTTTTACCCAGGTTCAAAAAAAATAAAAAAATATATCAAAGCCTATTTACTCGGGGCCCTGTTGGAAATTGGGTTTGTTATTTTTTTTGTGGAGAGTTAGGATGTATATACAATTGATTATGGAAGGAATTGATATTGTTAATGAGATAAGTAATGAGGGAGAGGAAGAGTATGTATATGAATGTGTTTGATGTATGGATTTGTCTTTTTGGTTTGTCTTGAATTGATTCACAAATGAATACATACAAGGGTTTATATAGTGCTCTTCACCACACCTTTCAACACCTACCATCATCTTCATCACCATTCTTTCAACACCGACCACCAACCTCTTTTGTTGTTTTTCATATTTTTCTACAAATAATCAAAAGTTACACAAATAATTGAGGTGAATTTTTGACAATGAAGATTTGGGTTGGCAATGGTAGGTGAAGTTAGGTGTTTGTATTTTTCTAATTATTTTTTTAACAGGCCGTTCCTGGGGTAGGCCCAAGGGGCAACTGCCCAGGGCCCACGGCAGTGGCGGGATTACATGGAGTCAAAAGGGGTCCCGACCACCCCTAACTATAATGAAATTATTGCAATACAAATTTTATAGTATCAGATAATTTATCACATTGGTTGTCATAAGTATTTTGTTATAATTAAATTGTTGATGTTAGGGGTTAGATCCCTTTGCTTGAAAATTTTCATGACTTCTATATTATCCTTTTGGGTTATGTATGTCAATTTTCTAAGATCTAACTCTTACTATTAATGTCTATCCATCATCTAATTTGTTTTTGTTTAGCACGAATTTTACTCCAAAACTTTATTTTCCTCCAAAATTTATTTTCTTTCTAGTGCTCATTGCTTAATTTATTTACTAGATATATTTTTTATTTTCTTTTAATACCATTTAGCTAGGTAATATTATCTCATTTTTTTGTACTTATTTCTTTTGTTGCAATCATAAATATTAACGAGTGTAAGTTGCAACTTCACTATTTCTTTTACTTGTTATATTATATGCAAAAATTATTTTTTCAAACTTTGCTAATGTTCAAAAGTAAACATAAAATATATTTGTCATACAATTACTATTAGTTTTATTTTTGAGGAAAAATTAGTCACTTAAGAACGTCAATAGTTAAATAAATCTTGGATTCAAAATGTTTTAGTAGGGATCTACTTAAAACTTGAATCAGTAAAAAAGACAACTTAGGATATTATCCGAAAATTATTTTTTCAAACTTTGTTAATGTTCATAAGTAAACATAAAATATATTTGTCATGCAATTACTATTAGTTTGAATCCAAGATTTATGATTGCAACAAAAGAAATAAGTACAAAATTTAGCGAGATGATCGAAATCAGTCTCTTCAAAATTTTAATTTGAGGGGTAAGATTACTACATCAGGTCAAATCATCCACATCCTGTTATGTAGCGGGATTTTTGGCTACTGGATTTGTATTTAGATTGTTTTAGATGACCATTGTATCGTAGAGAAAGCGGTGATGGCCAAAACTAGACTTGATGTGTATATTTATATATATTGTGTTATATGAACAAAGTTATCAGGCAACCTTGTCAGGATAAACAAAATTGCCGGAAGAGAAAAATGTCGTTCAAAATCAATGTTTGTTATACTTTTTTAACTATGATAGTTAAAAATAATTCAATTATGGCCAAAACTAGAGAGACGTGTTTGGTTGGATGAGAATGAATCAACAACATGACTTGTCTTTCTCTTCTCTTAAATGACATCCATGACACCTCCTATTTATAGGTCTTTGAAGAGGCACCAGAATAGGATAAGATAGATATCCTTTGGAAATAACCATCAAAGGATGTGTCTATCCATAATAAATAAGATTATAAGATTAATGGATAAGGATAATTATGAAGTTAATGACACATAGGATATTATCTATGAGAAACCGAGGCAAAACTTGAAGAAATGCAACATGTGGGACTGACACAGTCCGTGTTACCTGATACTTAAGTTCATTTTGTCTCTTGTTCACAGCTTCTATCTTATATACTTGAAATTATCCAACACGTACCCTACTTTAATTATCCTCCTTGATTTAATTATTTACACTCTCTTTTACTTACTTCATCGTAAAACATTACTTGACCCCAAAATCCACACGATAACATGTGCATTTTGTACGTACCAGCGGGACAATGACCTAACCAATATGTATGGTGGTTGTCTTCAATAAATGTCTTGTACGTGGACACAAGAAACATTCAGTTCACTCAATATATCACACGGGTGATGATAAGTGTTTTGCCCCAAGACACTGTTTAAATATCTTCTCTCTTATGAAATATATATTTATTATTATTTTTAACCTCAATTTTTTGACAGATACTATTAAGAGAAATTGGACGGTAATATACCAATCTTTAGGGGTGTTGAATAGCAATATACTGACCTTCACTTTTGGACAGTAATATCACTAACATTTATAGTTTGGTGACATTAATGTACCATCAAGGATTTACACCCTAAAAATTAACAACAAAACTAACCCCCTAATCCTAAAAATACAGAAACAAACACTCAACACCCCTAAAAATACCAAAAAATGGCACCGGTTTTTTTGCACCGCCTGCCACATCAGGCCGTCAATCGGTTCGCCGCCCACAAAATCCTTGAAGGTACATTAATGTCACCAAACTATAAAGGTCAGTGATATTACTGTCCAAAAGTGAAGGTCAGTATATTGCTATTCAACACCCCTAAAGGTCGGTACATTAATGTCATCAATTATAAGAAGCTTGGAATGTGTTGGCTACGCCAACAATTAAAATTGACACCCTAACGATTGAATCTCACACGTTGGCCATATTTTGGACGCATTTTCATAAATTTTAAAAAATATAGATAAAAATGTGATTTTATAACATTTATATATATTATTATAGTTGAAGAAGTCAATCACGTCATTTTTTTGCAATTTAATTTACAAATACATAGGTTTTATAGCATCACAAGACACTTAACAAGTGTCTTGTCCAAAACATTTATCATTTTTCATATCACACATGCTTCTTTTACCGCAAAATTTTCAAACCGTGTGACCGTCCATAAGAATGTATGTTCCTACATTACTGAGAGCACTAGCAATGCGGAATGAAACCCATGGAATTCTGACATTTTCTCTCCTACTTGGCACACCCAGTCTCCTCATTTTCTTCCATTCCTTTAAATTCTGGAATGATGCAGAGTTCCAGAACTCAAAGGAATGAAGGAAAAGGAGGAGAGAATGTGTACCAACTAGGAGAGAGGGGATCAAAATTTCATGCATTGCATATGCTCTGAGGAAGAGCCAGAGCAGTAAATGAATGTACATACGCGGCCTTCAAAGACAACATAAAAACAAACCAACGTCCCAAAATGGCAACTTCATCATGAATGTTGTATATATAAAGGTCCCATTCCAAGCAGATTCATGCAACAATTGCTAAGTTCAAGCCCCAAAAAAAACGTGATTACATTACATACAAGTCAAGTCAAGTCACCTCATTTTTTCAAGCATGAGTAACCAAGTCAGTGATGCTTCGTCAGTAGCAGCAATAATTTCTGAAAGAAAAAGTTGGAAAAGAACAAGGCCAAGAAGAGGGCAAATAAAGGCCAACATTGTAGCCAATGCTTTGCGGTATATTCTTCAGTGCTTTGGTGAAGCAAACTGAGACCAAGACAACCAAAAACTATGGTTATTTTTTTTCGATAATTAGCTAGCCAAAAGGCTAAGGAGCGTTAAAAATGCAACAAGGCCGCAAAACAGCAAAAACATCTAGAATCCAACAACCAAAGAACAAACACAACCGCAACAAAAGAATTACAACAAAGCAAAAACAGTTATCTAATAAGATTCTTCTTTTTTTCCAGTGTTTCATCTCTGAAAGCTTTCGTCACAGTCTCCTGATCATCACGAGACAACTTTGCAGAGTTACGCAGTTCTATGTTCTTAGCCATGTAACAAAACTAAAGTTGATGGATCATCATATCAAGCTCATGAATATGCTGATTAAGCTTCTGATCAAGTTTATAAATGAACCCAGTGATAAAGAAACCAACTCACATTAGACCGGCCTGTCAAATTCATGGTTAAGTCGAAATTATCAAATTTTACCTAAATTTACCAAAGTTACCAAAAATTACAAAAGTTAAAAAAAAAAATTAATTTTGATATATTAAGATAAATTTCACAAAAGTTACCAAAAATTACCAAAATTACTAAAAGTTACCAAAATATAACTTTTACCCAACTATTTTTTACCTATGAATTTTACACACCCCATATAGTTGAACCTAATCACATGCATCAGCAACCATAATTTATCCCAAATTAAATATGACACAATTTAAATGTCAACCGCAGAAAATGTAGGATAATAAATTATGAAATCAGGCATTTCCCAGGTCAATTGAGCAGAAAAGTTGCTGGATCTGGTGAATTGAGTGAGCTTTAATTGGGGCTTGTTTTGAGGTCTACTATGGAGTTTTGTTCAGCAATTAAATATTGGTCTCAAGACCTTGTGATATTAATATTATCGCCTCAATATTTCAATATTCAAAAACTGTATATAATTATATACTATGTTCAAAAATTTATATACAGGATATTCAAAATCTTACCATGAATATATAAATGTTCAAAAATTCATGTATATCATGTTCAAAAACTTATATACCGTTTCTTTGAAAAGAATCATATATCATCTTCAAAATATGACGAACATAAAAAAGTTTATATATTAAAAAAATAAAGTGTTCAAAAAGTTTAATTTATCCTATATATTCAAAAGTAAGTTGAGATCATAAAGCAACATAGTCCAACCTTACCATCCAATTTTTATTGTTACATGGTACATCATAGAAGACCTATCTAAATTCGGGTTTTTTTTTATATATTTTGGACCCTGACCTTTAGGGGTATTTATTTTCTGAACCCTTGGTTTTCAACTTTAATTTTTTGGATCCTAAAGTTTGCAGGATGAAAAAAAGGACCCTAAATTTTTTGAAATTGGTTAGAAAAATGGTTTGTAATCCAACCATTTTTAAATAGTAAGAAAAATGACGGTAGGAAAATTTTTCAATCATTTTAGCGAAATTGGTTGGAATTTCCAACCATTTTTCCCACTAAATTTTTTGAAAAATAGTTGAAATATGAAATGGTTGCAAAAATGGTTGGTTTTTCCAACCATTTTAAATTGATTGGAAAAAAGTGTTTCGTAATACACATATCTTTAGTAGTGATTTTATTCTACTTCTCCTTCTCCTTCTCCTTCTCAGTCTTCTTCTTCGAATGAATGAATGAATAATGGTTCGTCTTATATGTTGACCTAGGATATCAATATAATAAACCTTTGATAACAATACAGTAAACCTTGAATTACAATATAATAAACCTTGAATATTAATATGGTAATCCTTTTACATTAATATGACAATCCATGTATGACACAATACCTTCAATTCATAGAATAAAACACATCAAAAGTTTTTAATACATGATAACCAATGTTTACTATATTGTTATCCAAGGTTTACTGTATTGTTATCCAAAGTTTATTTTATTTATATCCTAGGTCAACATATATGACGAACTATTATTCATTCATTCATTCGAAGAAGAAGAAGAAGAAGAAGAAGAAGAAGAAGCCAAGAAGAAAAGAAGAGGTTCTTATAATCCATTATTCATTAGTAGACAAGTCCAAGTAAATCAAAAATGAGCAACTCACTCCCAAAAGCAAAAATTATACAAATTGTTGATGTTTTAATGTAAAAAGCAAAAATATTACAAAGAAACCAAAAACCCTATTATCATCTTCTTTCTCTTTCTTCTTCTTCTTCTTCTTCTTCTTTGATTTCTTCTCCTCCTTCTTCTTCTCCTTCTTCTTCTTCTTTTGGCACCCCATTAAACCCCATCTTTCTCTTTAAAAAAAAAAAACCCAACAAATTTTTACATTTGAACAAAAATAAAAATAAAAATCAAACCCATGACATGCTCAGTCATCATTTTGGACCCCATATTTAATACAAATTGGGACCTCCATATCCTCATAAGACCATTAAGTCAGCACTTATGGCCGTCCTTCATGGTCCTTAACCCTTAATAGATTTACAATCACTTTTTTTTGGATGGTTGAGATCCAACATGGGCTAATAGTACAAGGCCACAATAGGCCCAAAAAAAATGATGCAACACATCCTCAAGCCCAAAAGTAAAGAAGCAAAAGGCACAAAGACACAAAAAAGAAGCAAGCCTGAGCGGCCTTAATGTTAAAAATCAACTAAAAATACCCAAACCATGAAAACAAAAAATAATATATAAGCGAAAAGTCAGAGCCAGGAGAACTGTGATCATTTTCAATCCGCATAAAATGTCGAACACCAAATGTTACTTGGCACCCTTAAAATATTTATCTAGGTTTGTGTTAGATGTTAGCAAAAATACTATCAATATTTATTAAAAATTTATTCTTAATTTATCAGTAATATTATTATAAAGTTCAACGAATTTGTTAATTTTCTTTACACAAATTTATCATGTAAATTCTTAATTTAATAGTAGTAGTCTTTTTAGTGTTGGCTCTTAACAATGACTTTTCTTTTCTAATGTCAAACTTTTGGGGACCATCCCATCAAGGATCTATAGTAAAAAAATGTGAGTTTGGAATCGTCGTCAAGTTATGACTCTTTTACAACAGCTTCGATTCAAGGAACATTTGTTTCTCCTGCAGCATGAACTGATTTTAGCATTATTTCCCACTGATATGAGATATCCTAGGAGAAATCCAATCCCTCCGCTTCACACTAGGCTTGGAAACTTCTTTTTGAATATCTCGAGTTGTCTCGCAATGTTTTTCCTATTGTTGAGAAAAGATGATACTACCTCCGTCCCTGAATGAGTGTCAACTACCTTATCCCTTTTTATTTGTCAATTTTACAATTTCAATAATTAAAATACTCATATTACCCTTAATTAATGAATGTGATATTTTTTAGGTGAATTTGTCATCTTTATTTTTCTGCTAAGTCAAAGGGTATATTTGTCAAGTCTAATATTTTTACCCAATTTTCTAAGTTCATTGGAATCCTAAAAGTAGTCAAAAGTAGTCTAATATTTACTCAATAAGGGACGAAGGTAGTACTACCTCCGTCCCTGATTATTTGTCCCTATAACTACTATCACAAAATCAAGGAATATAGGGAATTGAGCAAAAGATTTACACATTGTCAAAAATGTCCTTGAAAATACCCTTGAAAAGATGTAAAAAGTGCATTTATTAGGGTTAGAATGGGTATTATAATTATTGAAAATGTGAAAGTTAGTTAATTAGACAGATAAAAAGGGACGGAGAAATTAGGTAATTTGACAATTAAAAAGAGACAGAGGTAGTATTAGTTTAGAAAGAAGAGGGAGCCAAGTCTGATTTACGACTTCAAAATGCCTTACTAACGAAATCCCATAAATCCTCCACAATATATGGTATAATCTATAGACATTCCATACATAATATCTACTCACATAAACTTAACATCTTCATCAGCAAATTGCTAAAATAAATAAATAAATAAATAAGGGAGTGTTTAGTAGGAATATTAGGGAAAATTTCCCATGAGAAGATTTTCTTGGGAAAGATTTCCCTTAGCCCCCCTAAAGGAAATTTTCCCTAGGAAAATGGAGAAAATGGTGGACCATCGTGAAAACTTTCCCGAAGCCAACCCGCATTCAAATATGAGGAAAATAAGTCAACCCGGATAAATCCCAACTCAACAACCCCGGGGAAATGGTCAATAACCCCGGGGAAATGATTCATGAAAATGCTAATTAACTAAAGGTGTGTTTGGTTGGTCAATAACCTCGGGGAAATGGTCAATTTTTCCGGGTTGACTTATTTTCCCTATGTTTGGATGCAGGTTGACTTTGGGAAAGTTTTCACGATAGGCCCACCATTTTCTTTATTTTCCTAGGGAAATTTCCCTTAGGGGGCTAAGGGAAATTTTTCCCAGAGAAATCTTTCCCATGGAAAACTTTCCCTGGAGTTCCTACCAAACACTCTCTACAAATTCTCAACTCCCTCAGGGTGCATTTGGTTGGTCAATAACCCCGGGGAAATGGTCAATTTTCCTGGGTTGACTTATTTTCCCCATGTTTGGATGCGAGTTGACTTCGGGAAAATTTTCACGATGAGCCCACCATTTTCTCCATCTTCCTACCTAGGGAAAATTTCCCTTAGAGGGGGCTAAGGAAAATTTTTCCAAGGAAATTCTTTCTCATGGAAACTTTCCCCAAAAAAAATTTTCCAAGGATTCCAACCAAACACTCCCTCAAATTGATTATCCCAAACCAAATTGACCCTCCTAATCAAGCTTATAAATGAATTAATGATCCCACTGATAAAGAAACCCACTCACATTAGACCATATATAGTTGAACAAAATCACATGGGCAAATCATATTTTATCCCAATTATGACATGATTTAAATGTTAATCTCAAAGCTTACCTATCTAATTAAGCCAATTAACTTTGAATATTAATATCGTCCAAGCAGAAAACATAGGCTAATAAATTATGAAATGGGGCATTTTCCAGATCATGGTATAAATTGAGCAGGAAAAGTTGATGTGTTTGGTGAATTAACTTTAATTGGGGCTTTGTATGGTCCATTATGGGGTTTTGATAGGGTTTATGGTCTTCTGTTTTCTTTAAAAGGACATTTCAATGGGTTACCCAAACAACAAAAACGGACAATTGGTTGACATTGGAACACCGAACACTTGAAATTTTTAATTTATTACGAGCACTCAAAATATGTGTTCTAAATACTGTTCATTTTTATTATTACGATTGTTCTACAATTGTTCACTCTTATTATTATAATTGTTCACTCTTGTTATTACGATTGTTCACTGTAAATATTATGAAACACGTACTCCAAGTACATGTAATATATATCGCCTAAAGGTCCCGTTCTTTTGTGCGTTGCATTTGCGTTGCGTTGCGTTTGCGTTTCGCTAAGTTGCGTTTGGGTTGCGTTGAGTTGCGATAGGAATTAATAAAAAGGTGAGTAGATATGAATAGTAGATTGTGATAAGTTGCGTTCTCTTGCGTTTGTCATGCGTTAGGTTTTATTGATTTTGCGTTGCGTTTGGGTGCGTTAACAGACAAAAGAACGGGGCCAAAATTGATCTTGTTTGATGATTATTATTATTATTATTATTATTAATCACAAATTATGATGAATTATAATATAAAATTAACACCATTGTATTTTTTAGTACAATATCTTTCTAACGATAGTTATTTCACAATGTAACTCATTATAATTTGTGAGTAATCAACAGTCAACGTTTAATCAAATTGAAAATTATTTAGGGACGGAGGTATTATTATTATTATTATTATTATTATTATTATTTTATTTGTGCAATAGATTTATTGGAAGATAAGATATTTTTATCCCTTATTTTTTGAAATGTATGGTCTTGGGGTTTTCTTCAAGAAAAAAAAATTGTATGGTCTACAATTTGTGACATTATATTACATCTAGGGGTGAAGGTAAAATTCCTATTTGGTAAAAGTTTTGATATTGAGTCTTAAAAGTAGAAACTGGTCTACTCCAATAGAATCATGAAATAATTTTTGTTCCCCATTTTTCCTATATTTTCTTTTGTTTCTTTGTCATTCAACTTTTAAAGGTGGACCCACAAGTCTTGTTATATATTCATTCTCATAAATGTTAATAAACAGGTACATAAAATCGGTGAATCATAATAATATATGCTCTGGTTTCGGTAATAATAAGAAAAAAAATGACAAATATTTTATTTATTTATTTAGTAGAAAAAAAGCTAGCCTATGCCAATTATTGATGTTACCGTGACACCATGGCCCATAATGTGTGGAATTTATCTTCTAGTTCTGCTGTTTATCTACTTCACCCATCAATATGATTGCTACGAAAACTACTACATCAATTTGAGGCCTTAAATTGTAGCTCTCCCTACTATGCTTATCCCATTCCACATAACTGACCCCTTGTTCTTTTGTGCGGCAAATTGTGTATCGTAAATGATATGGTATGGTAATATTATGAAGAGTGCGATATGGTATGATAAGATATAGTAAAATTTGTGGTAAAAATGATTAATGCGATAAATGATGAGAGACAATGTGAAAAGTAGAGAAGAAAAGTAAGGAGAAAGAAAGTTAGGATTGTTAGGAAAGTGTCCTAAAATCTCCATGTCTCTTGATCCCACAATTATTTGTTTCCTAATTGTATTAGGATATTATTTAGGTTTCCTTATTATGTTAGGTTTTCTAATTGTATTAGATTCTAAATTTAATTGGAGTGGGAGTCAAGTTAGGTTTATAGAGAGTTTTTCCTATAAATATAGTTTGTTATCAACCTATACACCCATGGCAATGTAACACACACATTGAGAGCATTCTTCACCTCTACCCCATCCCTAGGTTGTGAGAGTCTTTTAGAGAGTAAGTTTGTCTTCAGTATATTCCCGCTGTGCTATTAAACCCTTGTGATCTTGTCATCGATCCCCTTGCGTTATATAGCCTGTGCTATTAACCCCTTGTAATCTGGCCGTCGATCCCCCTACGTTATATAGCCACTTGGGATCTCTCTTGTAATATCTCCCCTTATACTAGTGGATTATTGCTCCGTTGCCGTCCGTGGTTTTTTCCCGATTTGGGTTTCCATGTAAATCGTGTGTCTTTATACTCTCTATTTTTAATTACTGATCTTGTTATATTTCTTCTCAATTTATAGATCCTGATAATTATCTCTTCCGCTGTAAATACTATGCTATCTTTTACCTCGATCCTAACAAGGATTGTTGTGATAAGGTATTAAAGTGTGGAATGGTATAGTATGGTGTGGAAGGATTGTAGTAATTGTGAAAAAAATATGATAAATACGATATAGAACGGTAAAAAAAGAAGAGGGCCGAAATATGTGGAATCACCATCAATCTTTATTACACAAAACGTTAAAATGATTAAAGGAATGATTGTTTGGTTCTTCATGAGTATTCAGTAGCAAAGGATACATACATGTGCAAATTTGCAATCAACAACGTGGAAGTTGAAAGTGCATTTGCTCGTACATGAAGTCACTATTCTGCTAGGTATCGCTAAGTCCTCACCAAATGATACATCTGTCTTGATACATATGGCCCCGTTCTTTTGTGTGTTGCGTTTGCGTTGTGTTGTGTTGCGTTTGCGTTAAGTTGCGTTAAGTTGCAATGAAAATAGTTAAAAATTAATGGTAAGTCGCGTTATGTTGCGGTAGAATTGTGGTAAGTTGCGTTGCGTTGCGTTTGGGTGCGTTAACGCATAAAAGAACATGGCATCAATAATTGAAAATAATTTGGGTTCTCCCACCACTTTATTGCTAATTCCTCAAGTCTCTATTTTGCTGAATGTATATAAGTTTATGCTGAATGTATATAAGTTCAAGCATAGTTTAGAAATCTATTTCAAGGAATATAATAATTTACAAATAGTTTTAGGGTATGTTTGGTGGGAAGAAAAATCATTTTAAGAAAATGATTTTTCCATTTCAGGTGTTTGGCAGCTGAAAAACGGAAAAAGTCATTTTCAGTAAAAACCGTCCCCCCCCCCTTTTTTGTAACTTTTTTCTTAAGTGACCAACTTGAAGAAAATCCAATTTCCCAATCCATGTTACACTGCACCTTGTTGCACAAGTTTATCATGCACGTTTGTTCCTATTTCTACTGAAAACAATTCATTTCTCATCCGACTCTTTTTACTCTTTCTTTTTCTCTCTCTTCCAGCCCAAGAGACATATGTATGCATATATTTAGCTATCAAATAAGTGAAATATCACTCGAAAACTTAATTTTTCTAGAAAACCATTTTCCTGAAAAATGATTTTTGTTTACATCAAATACACCTCTAATTTACATACGCTTTGTTTACCTAAACTTGAAAATTTTGAATATTGAAGCGAACATGTTAATATTCTATTAATTAATTTCGCCGCATTTCTAGTTTTCAGTTAATCATTCGATCAATTTTGGAGTTCAAATTGGAGTAAAATGACCTATTTTTATTGTATTGTTGTTTGCAGAAAAAAATGAATTGAAACAATTATACAATCAGACCCTATTTTTTTGTGCGGTTCCATATTGCACTTACCATATTTTTCTACAATTACCACAATCCTTTCATATCATACTATACTATTCCACACCTTACCACAACAATCATCGCAAATTATAAAATATAACTGAGTGTACGGTGCTAGATGTGTATGGGAGGGAGTGAACCCACGCGCTTCATTTAAAAAAACACCCGGCTCATTTTTGATAAAATTTCCATCACGCAATGCATACTTTCCCATATTCAATGCAGATTTTTCCAATTTTGATGTATGTTTCGGTGATAATTTTCCCACAATGTGGTGTATTTTTCCTCAAATCGAATGCATTCTTCAGAAACATCAACGCAGTATTCAAACACAAGAATTCATATTTTGTTGATAAAATTTCTGTTATGCAATGCATACTTTCCCTTATTCAATGCAAATTTTCCCAATTTTGATGCATTATTATCTAGATATGAGTGTATCAAAATAAACGCAATATGTTTCGTTGATAATTTTTTCACTTCGTAGTGTATTTTCTCCCAAATCGAATGCATTCTTCGGAAACATCAACACAGTATTCAAACACAAGAATTCATATTTGTTGATAATTATTCCATTATGTAATGCATTCTTTCACATATTTGATGCAGTATTCAAGCAATCCAATGTATACTTATTGCAACATCATTGGTTACTATTTACTTAATTCAAGAACGTCTTCTGATGGTTCTCTGTTTCGCCGCCATTGTTAAGTTCATCGTAGGTATCATCATTATTGAAGGTATCAACATCATGGTGAAATGTTGGATCTTGTCATCCATCCAACGAAGGTCCTTCAATTATATTCATGCTTGATTCACCCTCCATCTACAATTGCTCGATCAATAGGTTCTCAGCATCAACAATGATATTACCGGTTTGTTCGATTGTTTGTTCTACCATACTTAATCTGCATCAGTGACGGCGCTAGGAGTACAATTGACCAAGCAAGAACACGAACGAACAAACGACAGCACGGCAATACAAAAAGGAAAATTTTGACCAATTAAGGATACGATCGAATGATATCCACGTGATAAGGAATGAGTCCATAATAAAATCTCACGTGAATCTTATATATACCCTACCCCATATATATACCGAGTGTACAATGTTATGTACAATGTTATGTATACTTGGTCCTACCATATAATTGTTGCAACAGTCATTACTTTCTCTCTCTTCACTTTTCTCCTCTACTTTTTACATTCTTTCTCCTCATTTATCACAGCAATCATTCTTACCACAAATTTTACCATATCTTACTATATCATGCGACAATTTCCACAATATTACCATATCATACCATTTAACGCACCCAATATGCAGCACAATTGGCACAAAAGAACGAGCCTTTTTTTAGTACTTTCTATTTCACTGTATTATTGTTATTAATATTATTATTATATATTATTATTATTATTATTACTATTATTATTATAAAATATTATTGTTATTAAATATGGAGACGGAGATGAAGATTGAAGATGTGGTTCATCGCATTTTAGGCTCAATTTACTTTTTAATATTATAATATTGTTATTATTAAAGAGATGAACAAAATTTACTGTTTCAACTTAGATTATAATGAACTAAACTTTTTTAACTTATTTTCTATGAAGCAGTAGGTAGAAAATTGTCTTTAAATCTTAGGTTAATTGGAACCAATTTCTGAATTGCGAAATTTACTAATTTAGAGTTATGATTGTTACATTTAACCCCTTCATATCTCATATTGGGCGGAATTTCGGAGTATTGATTTTGATTTTGATTTTGGTCTCTACTACATAACAAAGAGAAAGCAAATGGAGATGGAGAGGGATAGAGAGAGATGTAGAAGAATAGAGAAGTTCACGTTTTATGGGGAAGGTGGGGTGAAAACATATTGGAAAGGTCTATTATTGTCTGTGTGCCATATATTTTATTTTTTAGGGGTGAATTATAACGATGGTGGAGACAAAAACGAAAATTCTACTAACAAATCTGAAGAGACTCGGGTGCTTTACTATTCACTCGTCAGCTTTTCCAAGAGGACCGCATCCGCCTCATCGAGTCTTGAGGTCCAATTCCCGGTGGAATCCGGAAATCCAAAGATAGTCTCGGCCATCCTTTGGATGGGTTTCGAGGACCTTTAAGGGGCTCGAGCGCGTCACCCATCGGCTAGGTTGGATTCGTCAACAACACGGACCTCAAGGGCGGCGTCGTCGGCTTCGGCACGCCGGGATCCAAGCTCCACACGAATTATGTCAAGTCTGTTAAGCAAATTCCGTACAACATCTCGGTCATCGAGATCAGCGCGCCGATCATCGCGCCAGCTGTTGACGACGCCGACGCCTGCGCCGTCAATGTTGGATGTCAACGTGACGACGTTGCTCGAGAAGGTTGGATGCAAGACGTTCGTGTCATTGATTGCTGTGAGCGGAGTTTTGAAGTTCTATGAGGTGCAAATAGGCAAAGGTACGTATTACGATCTTCACTCCGAACGATGAGGCGGTTAAGGTGAAAGAAGTTCCGAATTTGTCGAAGTTGAGCAATGCGGAGTTAGTTTCGCTGCTCCAATTCCATGCAATCAGCACCTACGCCCCTGCCGAAACCCTAAAAATGATGAAGGATCCGCTTTCGATGTTCGCCGGCGCCGGGAAGTCCTCCCTCACATCATTCGCCACCGGCGACTCGGTCACTCTCCACACCAACGTAGATTCCTCCAGAGTTGCCAAAGAATAAGTCATAAAGAGAATATTATTATAAATATTTTAAGAATAAAATAAGAAATAAAATAAAATAAAATTTTACAAAAAAAATACAAAATTCAACAATACTATATTAAATATTAATCGTAAAAAATAAATTTACAATTACATGATGTGTAAATAAAATATTTAATTTCTAACGAATCTCTAGTTGAAACTTGAATACTTTTACATATTAAAAAATAAATGAGACCTAATGACATTTTTTTTCTATTTTAATTGATGGTAGTGGCATTTTTAACTTTTTGGAAAAGTTGAGTGACATCTTTGACATTTTTGGAAAGTTGAGTGACATTTTTATCCAAATAATTATACTAGGTTTCAGTGACATGTTTTATTATTCTGAAAAGTTGAGTGACAATAATAACAATTTTTAAAAATCAGTGGTATTTTTTAACTAAAATGAAAAGTTGAATGACATTTTGGTTTAAACTCCTATTTATTTATCCACTTAACTAATTTTTAATTTTTCAATCTTAAATGTGGATGATTTTACACTTTCAATATAAGTTTTATCAATTTTACATCTATAGTCTCGATCCCTCAAAATTAATTATGACTAAATTAAGTAATTTTATAAAACAATTTCAATGACTTTATCAATTATGTTGGTTTCTCCTCATCCTCCTAAAGTGAATTTTTTTTTTGAATCCAGATAAAAATAGTAGTATAAGGGAACTTAGGAGACTCTTCTCACAAGGCGACTTTCTAATAAGTTATCTTTGTACAAAATTAAAGAAAGATTTGTAGTAGGGCAATGGCTCCAAAATGTGAGGGATTTTACAAAAAAATAACTACAGGTTGCAGTTACAACGGAAGCAAACGAGATGAGGAAGATTACAATGAAATTTAGGAACAAAAAAATAAGCGATAAAATGAACACTAGATATACGTGGAAAACCAAAGAACTCGGAGAAAAACCCCACGGACGCCGGCAGTCAGAAATTAATCACTATGAGCAAAGGGAGGAATACAACTTGACCACTATCACAGGGTGTGACACAATTAACAATGGAGATTACAATACAATCTCTCAATCTTTCAACTCACAATCTCTCTCGGGATAACAATGGCTAAATATTGGTGAAACTCTGTCTCTCTCAATATTTTCTCTTTGATCAAATTGAATTGAAGATTAAAGTGGAGAAAATTGTATCATGTTTATAGGACGGCTAGGAGAATTAGAGTCATATTAAAACTCAAATAACAACAAGTAGTATCTCACATGAAGAGAACCAGAAGACCCACGACTCTGGGGGAAAAAAATGGCGCGTACGTGATAAATATAACACAGGCCCAGCTAGCGCCCAAGTGACACGGGTGATGTCTCAGCCTGCTGACATGGGTAGAGTCCAAGTGACGCGGGTGATGCCTCGGTCCACCGGCACGAGTAGCATCCAAGTGACGCAGGTCTCGCTTCGCTTGTGCATTGTTGCCTCCTCCTCTGTTTGAGGCATGGGTTGCGCCTCCCAGGGCGCGACCTGCGTATCTCCTTTCCTTACCAATGTTTGGACCCAAGGAGGATCCAATGAGCCATAAAATCCAACACAAACATCCACAGTTTAAGTTGAGTGCCCTTTGTTGGTTGACCAGTCAACCGCCATATTAGTATTTCTAAAGATGTGTTGAGCTGAATAGGCTTCAAACTGAAGTATAAAAAATATCTTGATATCTCTAATTAACATATCAATCTATCACGGAACATTGTAGGCCCCTTGAATTGCCTGGATGAGGATAAGGTTATAACTTTCAATCTAGATTTTTGGAAACCTGCCTAAAGAATATGTTGAAATCTGAATTTCATCGCCTATGCTTTTGCAACGAGAATGGGTCCAAATGTAAAGTTTAAGGAGTCCGCTGGAACAAGTCTACCAAGGTGATCTCGAAGGATAAACTCAGGCTACTACCCCATTGTGGTTGACGGAGCCATCATAGTTGAGTTTTATCCATCCAGGACTTGGATTGTCCAACCTAAAATGGGTGGTATGAAGACGTCCAAGAGGGGTAATATGCTCTTTTAGCAAAACAAAAAAAGTGGAGAGGCTTCGAGAGAGCTCTCTGCTTACCACTCCGCATATCTCTTCTTTGAATTGCTTAAATAATAACTCTGGTGTGGTTGAAGATGACATTGTTGAAGACACAATTGTTCCGCTCCTTCTAAATGCTCCAAAGAATGCAGATAACCCTTTGAGCTCACTAGGATGGTAGCTCTAAGAGCTTGAAGGATGTCCATGCCACTAGTATCAAGTGGCCAAGCTATTGTGAAACACAACCAATTTTGATCCATGATTGTTTTCCAGTTTCCAAGTTTGTTTAAGAAATGACATCAATGGATCAAGTATTTATCAGTTTCAATATGATCGGCATGCACATATGGTGCAAGAAGGATCGACATTGATACCTCGTAGGACTAGATTTCCTTTTATCGAAAGACCATAATGGAAAACCTACCAGAGGAAGATTTTTAGCTTTGGTTGGACATCAAGTTTTCATATCCAACTACCCTCCCATTTAGCTCTTTGATATCAAAGTTGGCACAACAAAAAGGTTGTTTTGATAAAAAAAAATAGACCATCGCCTATTAGTCCATAATACATCTCATCCTCTCGCGTAAAAGAGGGAAGAGAATTGGAGAGGATAAGCTTAGAAAATTTAGGGGGTAGGATATCCTAGATTTTAGGGATGCCCAATTGTTTGTCAATAATGAAATCGCTAACAAGAAGGTTGTCATCAATATCTTGGAGATCGAGGGAATAGATATTGCATAGGGGGTTTGATGACACCAATTTTCATTCTAAAACTTAACTTTAGAGCCATTGCCAACTTATATAAACTAAAAACTATAGGTTTTATGCAAATTCTTCAAGACCCATGAGTCTGTTAGCTTAGAGTGATTATTGAAAGGATTTCTATCATTAATGTATTTCAATCTCATTTGTTCAGCCCATAACTATTCAGATCATGAAATATTTTCCATATTAATTTTGCACTGGAAGCTCTAGGTTGACAACATGAGTTTTTCTAAGGCCTATTCCCCCTTGACCTTTTGTCTTACAAATTTTGTCCCAAACTATTATTGGCATTTGTATGTTAAAAGTTTTTTAGAAACAATTCCTATTTATACCATCAATTTATTCATGGGTTTTTTTTTTCGGTAAAAGAAAACATTGCATAGTATGAGTTGGTAACGATTTCAAGTTGATCTGAATAAGAATAGTTCTACATGCTTTTGATATATTGTTAGCTTTTCAATTAGAGAGCTTTCTAATTGCATTTTCAATAATTTGAGAGAATAATTCAATTTTTCTTTGTTTGAAACCAAGGAGCAACCAAGATACTTCCCAAGGGATTACTTAATTAGGATGGCAAAGACTCCCTTAACAATGTCTTTTTTTCCACCCTTGTAAGTGGCTTTGGAAGAAAATATTACAACCAATTTATGAAAGTTAATAAGTTGTCCTGAACTTTTGTTCATGGGGTTAGGTTGGCTACATTAGGATCCCCCAGACCGCGCTCAAACGTGTCACTTGGAAGGTTGTTGTTGTTGTTAATAAGTTGTCTTGAACAGCTACAAAACTTATCAAGGATAGTTTTGACAAGTTTACAAGCACGCTTTGTACCCATGCAAATGAAAGACAATCATAAAAATAAAAAAAAAGAAGGCAAGGGATAGTCGTTGCCATCTTACTAATTTTAATTCCAAAGCAGGCTTGTTTTCCTGTATATACTTAGGTTATGGAGTTGCATTGGGAGGACTTCCATGCATAACAAGAATTGAGAGGGAGACAAAGGATGCTCCTCGCGTAGTCAATCCCCTTGTGGGTTTTATTAAACCACAAGGTTGATCGTCTACAAGCATTGAGTAACAAACAATTGGAATACCTTCCATTACCCATTTGGTCCATATATAAGGAAATCACATTTTCTTTAAGACTTCCTTGAGGAAGTCTCTTTCAATTATGTCCTAAGTTTTTTCATATCAATCTTAGGATCTATCCGATAAGTCTCATTTTTAGTACATGAATTTACTTATTAGGAACAAATGTACTTTACGCCATGCTAATTAAAGTATATAGGATAGGTCTTAGTCTCTTAACCATAATCTTTGCTATGATTTTATAGAAAGTAGGTATTACATAGGTTGATTGGCCTGAGACTTTTGGAATAAGAGCAATAGAAGTATGATTTACTTCTTTCAAGAATCTTCCATTACGAAAGAATTCTTGGATAGTAGTACGTACAAAGGTCATCGGCAATAAGGTTCCAACAATTTTGGAAGAATACTGCCCTATAACCATCTGATCCTGGAGCTTTAGTTAGGTCCATTTGGAATAGGGTTGTTTTAGTTTTCCTCCCTAGTTTCAATTGTAATAAGAAAATTGCCTTGGTTCATAGTAATCTTTGAAAGGTTTCAACCATCCGATTGTGTTGTGTTTATATAAGATTGAAATCTGTTTCCAAATTCTAATACAAACCATTATTGTATCTCTTATTGTCCTAAAGTGACACGCCAATAGGGATGGAGAGAATAATAAGTTGCACGACTATATTAATGGTTGAGTTTAAATCTTTTTACTTCGCTTGTGTAAAAAGGTTCGCTTAACTATTGTGCTTCGCGCGTATAATAGTGAAAAGAAATATTACCATATAAATATAATTTCATAATGGGTTATTGGATTCTAATAATACGAACTTTGGGCCATATAAGACTTAATAATACGAACTTTCGATTTGATTCTTAATAATACGAACTTTGACCCCCTGTTGGATACAGTAACACGCCACCGAGTTAGTAATTATTTGACTCGTCGGAAAGATGAGTTGGCAGGCAAGACATGTGTTCTTCCTTGTTTGACCTTGCCAACTCATCATTTGACCCTAAAAAAATGCCATGTCAGCCCTCTTGTTCATCTTCCTCCCTCTTTCTCTCTCCTCTGTCTCTCTCTATCTCGATTTCAAGCTAGCCCCCTCCCCCCTTCAATGGCTGCCACAAAAATGCCATGTTTCTTTCATTCTGGGTCTCTTTCTCCTTTTCTCCCACGTTTCTTTCCCCCCAATTTCTAAACCTAAACCTAAAACCCCCCTTCAATTCATCCCAAATTCCATCTCTAACCCTAATTTCCCCATTTCCAGTTCTTCAATCCAATCCAAAACCCCAAATTCATGCGAAGTTTGATCGAATTCCGAAATATGGAGCTCCGAATCAACCCAATCCCACTCCCGATTCCACCATTTTTCCTCTTCTTCACCTTCTTCGCCTCCCTCTACCTCTTTTCCTTCTTCCTCGTCTTCAAATCATGGCCTGCAAAACTCCTTCTACCTCGTCTTCAAATCCTCGTCCTCCTTGTGCTCGCCGAGGTCACCAGCCTCCTCCAGAACGTCTAGACGCTCGCCGGAATGCGGCGGCTCGAGAGCGAATTCGCCGCCAGGGTGTACGTCGTCCTGTCGTCGCCGTTCTATGTGTTATACAGCATCGTGCGAGGGTTTGTGGGGCCGATGTTTGTGTTTCAGATGGTGAGGTTTTACATCAATGGAGGAGCAGAGGGGCTGATTCTGGGTTTTGTTCTTAAATGTTCTGGGTATTGAAATCCGTTTGGTTTGAATGTATTCGATTTTGTGATTGAATTTCTGATGTGGATCTTTTAGCTTCATTTGTTACTCATTCATCGAATCTTTGTAATCGAATTTGTAATTGAATCTGGGTTTGGAATGGAGAGACATAGGAGAGAGAAAGAGGGAGGAAGAAGAAGCAAATTGTGGCAGCCATTGAAGGGGGGAGGGGGCTAGCTTGAAATCGAGATAGAGAGAGACAGAGGAGAGAGAAAGAGAGAGGAAGATGAAGAAGAGGGCTGACATGACATTTTTTTAGGGTCAAATGATGAGTTGGCAAGGTCAAACAAGGAAGAACACATGCCTTGCCTGCCAACTCATCTTTCCGGCGAGTCAAATAATCATTAACTTCGGTACATCAGATCCAACAGGGGGTCAAAGTTCGTATTATTAATAAACAAATCGAAAGTTCGTATTATTAAGTCTTATATGGCCCAAAGTTCGTATTATTAGAATCCAATAACCCTTTCACAATTTCTATAAATATATATTAATATCAAATGATAGTCAAAGGATCAAAGCCTAGTCATGGAGATTATGAAAAGTGAAAATTGACAACTATTTTGAGGGGGACGAAGTATTATGGGTTAATAAGGAACAAGATATTTATTTAACTCAAATTTGTCTGTAAATAAAATTTTTCTTAATATTTTTGTATATTGTCTTTGTTGACTTTCCACACTCTAATATGTTTTTTTAAAAAAACTTCATTTACTTGCAAAATATGTTTGGAAAATGTACATTATCATATTCATATAAAATAATTTTTATGACTAATTATATTAATTATATAATTTAAATTCTTATATATGTATATAAATAATAGTCAAATTTTGTAAAAATTGACTAATTAAGCATGCACCCATCATAACGCATAACTACAAATGGAGGGAGTATTATTTAAGGGTGCGTTGGGTTAGTCAATAATCATGGGGAAATGGTCAATTTTTCCGGGTTGACTTATTTTCCCCATGTTTGGATACAAGTTGACTTCGGAAAAGTTTTCACGATGGGTCCACCATTTTCACCATTTTCCTAGGGAAAATTTTCCTTAGGGGCTAAGGGAAATTTTTCCCATGAAAAACTTCTCATGGGAAATTTTCCCTGAAAAAATTTTTCTTAAAATTCCTACCAAACACTCCCTAAATAAAAAAAAATCCAAAATCATTTTCACAACAAATGATGCACGAATGTTTAAAGAACTGTTAAGCAAAAGTTGTCCCATAAAATTCCAAACTTTGATTATCTACGCATTGTCTTATAACTTTCCACAAGACCATTGCCTTGCATTAAAGTTTTATAATTTATATGCATGTATCTTTGATAATTCTGTCTAACATGCATACATACATCTTCCTTCAGATGTAATAACAAATACAAATAAATATTGGTTTTACCAATTTAAATTAGTAAATTTGTAGTAGTATATTTTTCCTCGTCAATTCCAAAAATTGCTAATAATATTGACATTTACCTATGCATGCTTGTTGTATTTTACTATTTAACTTTTTTTTTTCTTTCTGAACACTACCATATGTTAGTTATCACTCACTATTTTCAAACTTGTCTATGAGCTTTTCTTTGTTATTTTACAAAAATATGTCTCTTATTTCCACGAAAAACTTTAGATATGAGATGGAGAATACCATGTTTGTTACCATATTTGTGATTTTAACGGTAAAAATAACATAATCATAATTTTATAAGTCATAAATATGACAATTAAATCTAAGATGGACTTTAAATATAGAACCGAAGGAATATCATTTTTAGTGGTCTTGACTATATGTTTATACCATTATAATGGCTTTCAATTGTTTCCAAATTTTTTTGAAAATTTGAAAACAGTGGTTGAATACCAGCTTCATGTCAACAAGAAAGTCAAACCAGCAAGTTGTGGATTGGACGCTATCGAGTCCAAAGTCAGGATGGGGATGGTACAGAAGTGTTATCGACAAACAGTTCCACAGGCGCATGGCTTAGCGAAACAAGCAAAGCGGCGGCGTTATGGAGTGGACCGTTGGATTTGTGTTATTGTTATTTTGTTTCTTTTCATTGGTACTATTCGCGTTTATTATCTAGTCTGTGTTGTCTAGTCTGATATAAAAATAGAAAAAAAAAAAGCAACATATAATACTTGGTCCAATCCTTGAAGGTAGGCTAAGATCCTCTGCCATATACCATTTATTGACCATTATCAATTCTAAAATCAAGCTACATTATTTTTTAACCATAAACATGATGGTACACCTCAATAAAATACTAGACAATATGGTATGACATTTACAACTATTAACTAGCTAGCTACTATGTTAAGTGGTAACAAAGTACAACCCAACCTAAATATATTTAGATATATATAACTATTCATCTTCCTCACATAGCAACAATGCACAAATAATCTGAATTTACCATCAAAAAATAATCCTTTCCTTTTTGGAAAAATTGAGTTCAATAACACCCTTAAAATATTTTTAAAATCAATGATAGACTCACAAGGAGAAAATAAGAGTTTATCCTTATCGAATTTGGTGTAAAGTTTTAAAAATCTCCTTACTATAAAGTCTATAATAACATTACATATGAATCCTCTGATATACTACCTCCATTTCTAAATAGTTGTTCTTTTTAACGTTTCGAAAAAATATCAAAAAATGATAATTAATAAATATATACTAACAAAAGCACCTCTACTTTCACTAAATATCTTCAATGTAGTAAATATGGTAAAACACTAATTAATATTTCATTGAAATTATAAAGTGACAGATATTAAAGGATAAAATGATATCGTACAATTACATAGTAACTGAAGTTCACACTTTGACCCAAAATATTTTGAATGGGGAATTGAAGCTCTGTTTTTTGGATGAATACGTAGAAAATTGGTAAAGTAAGACCGAAGAGGTCTGCGTTAGTATGAGTATGCTTATTTTGAGATGTCCCTTTGACACTAAGTCTAAAAATATTTTGAATTGCAACATTCAGGCTATGTTCTTTTGGTAAGTGTAGAAGTAGGAAATGATTGTGTTTTTAGAGGTGGGAAGTCTAGGTATGTCAAGGTAAATTTAGGTAGAAAAAATAAAATTGAGTAAAAGTGTATAAGAAGTGACTTATGAATAATTTACACTACTCTCGTCTCTCATTAGTTGTCACATTAGTCTACATGTCAGTCAAGCTTTGAAAATTTTGATAATTAATTTCTCAACATATACAATGTTATAAATTTTTGATAAGGGTCTTGTAGGTAAACAACTGTTGGTCATTGGCTGTTAGCTGTTTGTATCGACTGTTTGGATTGCTTGTTTGGAAAAAGCCTGTTCGGTAAAGTTAACTTTTTGTGAAAAATGTTTGTTGAAATTTCATTTATATCCTTTATAAATAATATTTTTAGAATGACATCTATGTAATTTTAGACAACTTTTGGACTAAACTATCTTTTCCACAATAAGTCATTCTCAATAGGCTGTCCTAACGATTGGAACAAAATAACTAACCAAATAAACTATTTACCAAACACATCATAAATAATCTATTTGACACTCAAATAAGTCAACTTGTACAATAAACTGTCGGTAAGCCATTTACCAAACAGGATCAAGTTATGCTGTAAGAAATTTCAGTCAAATAAAAACTTATAAACCATATACTACCTTCGTCTCTAAATGGGTGTCAATTTGACTTAACGCGTTCACCATTGATTATTCACAGATTATAATGAACTACAACATGAAATTACCATCATTAGAAAGATGTACTAAAAATTATAACCAAATTAATTTTAATTGTAAACCATTATAATTTATGAGTAATCAACAATTTAAAATTAGTCAAATTGACACTTATTAAAAGATAGAGTGAGTATTATTTATTAAATGATTGATAGTTAAAAGATAAAGAAAAGGGTATATAAAAATGCCCTCAAATCAATTTATTTTTCCAATTGGCCTCCCTCATGAATTTCAACAACTATTTTGTTTTTTCACAAATAGAAATCAACACAAAAATATATTTTTTTTCAAAAAAAAAAACGAAAAGCAAAGAAAGAAAGTGAAAGGTGTGAAATACTGAAATATAAAGAGGTGTTCGCACTCTCAAGATTTTCGCGAACCCAACACACAAAACCAAACCAAATCAAATCAAAACACACACACACAATCAATTCTCTCTTTATTTCTTCTCTTTCTCCTTGCCTCGTTCGCAATGCAACCCTGAGGGTGTGCAACCTGGCAGCAATGCACGCCTTCATCTTCGTCTTCCTCAATTCTTTTTCCTCCTTCAATCTTCTGCAAATCCAAACGTATACCCATTAACATTCAGACAACATTCATCAATTATTCAACAAATAACAGCAAATTTGTTCCCCTTTTCTACTTCTTTCCGCCTCCATCTCTGCCTCCTCTTTTAATTTCTTCTTCCATACATTTCCCAGATTTATCATTCATTCATTCAATTCAAACCTCGAAATTCCGTCCACATTTGTTGAATGTCACACCCCCTTTTCCCCTCATTTCCTCCTCTCGATTGTTGTTTTTTTGTCTGAATCACGATTGAGCAGCAGCAGATCCAGGCTCGAACAATAAAACCGAGAATGAAATACACCCAGAAAATCGATTCCGAGAAGCAGCAGCAGCTGATTTGGGATCAAATGAGGAGCCCCAACTCCATCAATGGCGGCCCTTCTCAAACCAGAGGTCTCTTCCCCAAACTCATGCTCTGGCTCATCCTCTTCGTCTCCGTCACATACCTCGTCTACACCTTCAAGCTCGTCGCCTCTCCGACCAACTGCCCCCACTCCTCCGCCGGCGACCCCTTCTCCGACCACCGCCTCCGCCTCTCCGAACTCCCCCTCTCCAAAACCCCCTCTAACTCCACCACCAAAACCACCTCCGACGACGACGTCGAAGAAGAAGAACAACAACAACCACCGGCCCTGAAAACCTCCAAATCCCAGAAACCCAAATCGTCGTTGTCGTCGGCACCGCCTGCGGCGGCGCCGACGAACATTTCCCACATAGTGTTCGGCATCGGAGCGTCGGCGACGCTGTGGGAGCAGCGGAAGGACTACATCAAAATCTGGTTCAACGCTTCCCACAACATGCGGGGGGTGGTGTGGGTGGAGGAGCCGGTGGCCGGCGAGAAGGACCTGCCGGAGATCCGTATCTCCGGCGAGACCGACAAGTTTCCATACACGAACAAGCAGGGCCACCGGTCGGCGATCCGGATATCCCGGATCGTGTCGGAAACTCTCAAGCTGGGGTTGCCGGAGGTCCGGTGGTTCGTGCTCGGCGACGACGACACCGTTTTCGTGACGGAAAATCTCGTCAGGGTGTTGCAGAAGTACGACCACAACCAGTATTATTATATTGGGAGTAATTCGGAGAGTCATCTGCAGAATATTTACTTCTCGTATGCCATGGCGTACGGCGGCGGAGGGTTTGCGATAAGTTATCCGCTGGCGGTGGCGCTGGCGAAGATGCAGGACAGGTGTATTATGAGGTACCCGGCGTTGTACGGCTCCGACGACCGGATGCAGGCTTGCATGGCTGAACTCGGTGTCCCACTCACTAAGGAACTCGGGTTTCACCAGGTACCCAACTCACTTACTAGCTCAGTCTTTCATTTTACGCTATGTGGTAAATTGTTATTAAAAGTTATAAAAAGGGTAATTTAAATAAATAATCTAAAAAATAATCTGAGCTCACTACTTTGTTGTACATGGTTGTACATCAGCTAAACTTTAATTTTTATTATTTTTTTAATTAAAAAATAAAAATACGATCCACATGTGAATATGTGATATTACCATTGGTATTTTAGCTTTTAGACAAATTTAATTGGGCAGTAAATATTAAAAATAATATAAATTAAATATGAATTAAAATTCAGTTTATTTATAACAAAGTTAGGAGATTATGAATAACTTTTTCCAGTACCCAAAACATGAATTATTTTTTCCAATGTGTGTGTATGATTGAATGATTGATGATAATTTGTTGCTGTTTTTATTAGCAATAATTAAATTATGGGTGTTGTGTGGTAGAATTGTGGTAGGTTATTGGTATGTGGGGTAGGTGAGGAGAGGGAATGTAAAAAGTAGAGGAGAAAAGTGAACAGAGAGAAGAGTGAGGAGAGAGAAAAGTAATGATTTGTGGCAAACTGCGGTACCATATGGTACCGCAGTTTGCCAACCGCAGAAAAGAATAGGGCCTTAATGTGAGTCACTACTCACTCCCTCACTAGTCATAAATTCATAATAGGTTGAATGATTAGCTACTCTTTAGAATTGATATGCTATCAACATAATTAAGCCCTTTCAATCAATCATCATATATATACTAAACTACTTATGGTTAAAATATACACTAATCATTCATAACTATACACTAATGGCTGAAAGGTATGTTATTTTTGGCAATAATTGACTTATTAAACAATTTATTGCAAAATTGATTTATTTGGGTGTCAAGTAGACTATTTAGGCCCGTTCTTTTATATGATTGGCTGCGGTGCGGTGATGATGAAATGTGGTTGATTGTGGTGGTTGGGAAAAGTTGTGGTGGATTGTGGTGAGTTGGGAAAAATTGTGGTAGATTGTGGTGAAATATAGAAAATTTAATTTTTAATAAAAAAAATTAAATTAAAAAAAGTAAATTGTGGTGGAATATGGAAAGTTGCGATGCGATGTGGCACTGCAGCCTGCCCACTGCATAAAAAACGGAGCCTAATTTGATTAACTATTTTGCCCCAACCAGCCAATTTCTAATAGGTCGGTTACAATAGTATATTGAGGCTGACTTAGCCTATTAACAATGATTTATCATTATAAAAAAAAAAGACATTTAATCCAAACAAATGACAATCCTAAAAATAATATTTAAGATATAAATAAAATTTCAATAAATACTTTTTCAGGAATAAATACACCTTTTCCAAACCGACAACAACTGTCTACAAACATTTGAATCTGAACACTAATGGTATGACATTATCAATGTTACTTTTGTAATTATGAAAATTTGACGAAAATGTAGGTGTTATTTTTATCAATGTCATTTTCGAGCAAAGATCTCACACACTGGGATTAGGGGGGAATTGCATTTTTTTGGTGTTGAAGCTTTCAAAAAGACCCATTATTCTAGTACAAAAGTGTAGGGTGATTATTAAGTTATTAGTGATGATACTACATTAGTACCCTAATTTTTAGTGGGTATTTTTAGTACTGGATATATGGGGTAATGCAAAGATTGAGAGGGCAAAAAGGCAAAACTTTAGGCTTCTTAGCCTAAACAAAAATGTAACCAATGTTTTTGTCCCTTTTTATTTTTCATTAAAAAAAAAAAAAGGGTTAGACTTGGACTTCCCGAGATTATCTCCTGTGGGTCCTACTGGGGTCCTATGTGGGGCCAGTTGTTTCAAAATGTCCGTGAAGTGAGTCTGAGATCACTCACTTCTTCAGCGCGTGGGGTGCACTCATCTCTGATTCCCTTTGCCGCCTGACACGTGAACACTGTAAGATTGTGTTTTGCTATATTCGAGGCCCCATATTTTATTAACAGTAAATACAATATTGTTTTTTTAATCTTTTGTTTTCGTGTGTCGGTGTGGGAATTTAATTTAATTTTTTTATTAGGGTTTGGTGAAAAATATCATGTACCCAATGAAAAAGGGGTGGTCAGCCTCCATTGACTCCTTTGTCTAGGGTATGAAAAATTGAAAACATAGGGCTCCATGTTATTGTTAGTCTTCCTTACATTATTATATTATTTAAATAGGACAAAGGGAAAGAAAATTTGTACATATATTTTCTTGATTAGGTTGCTGTGAAGTGGACCAGCATTAGCTCCTATGATTTGTTGCATTATGTGATTTATACATGAATTATTGATTGATAAAGTTATTGTGAGATGATTAGATCTTGCATTTTACTTTAGAAGATATGAAATTTGAGTATAAATTTTGTCAAAATAAGTTGAAAAGAACAAATTCTTAAGACTTATAGGTACATACCAAGTTCCAATCATAGGCTTAGAGAATGTTTGGTTGGTCAGAAATCAAGGGGAAATAGTCAACTTTTCCAAATTCGCTTATTTTCGATCCCTATGTTATTTTGACCTTGAAAAAAAAATACTACAGAGAACTACAATTTCCCACCTTCCCTTGTGGAAAATTTCTCTTAGAGGGTAAGGGAAATCTTTACTGGGAAATTTTTTTCAATAGGATAAATTTACCCGAGGTTTTTACCAAACACTCTTTTAGAGAATTTGTCTCTTTCTCGTATGAAATTTCCAACATTACAAAAAGAACAACCTAATTAGTCCATATGTCTTGTACATTAGAGCATTGTATTGAACTTTTCAACTCTAGTAGGTAAAATGGAGCAAAAAACACTATGGGTGGGTTAGGAACTTGGCTGTATACTAATACTGTTCAGGTGTGGGCCTTGCAACTTCTTTATGAGACAACCAGCTTGGACTCAAATCACATTCTATGACTGTTTAAGGGTGTGTTGTATAGGAGGTTAAAACCTCTTTTACCTGTCTCAATCCAAATTCACCCTACATTTTTATATCTTCTACCATCAACTCACCGATTGTTTAACTAAATTTACCAATCCTTACCTTACTTAACCTTCCCAGACCCTGAAAAACAACACATCATAAGTACATTTGCAATTAATTACACTGTTTTACCTGTTGGCCGTGTGTTTTTACCTCTATATACACAGTACATATGTTTACATCTATTAAACCTGTCGGTTGTGTTTTTACCTCTCTATAGTACCTACATTTTCCTTTTACATCCATAAAGGTCGTGTTTAATACAAATTCCTAACAGCCAACCTTGCTTCTTGGTGGATAACCTTAACCAGTACGACGTGTACGGTAACCTGTTCGGCCTCCTCGCGGCACACCCGGTGACCCCGTTCGTGTCGGTCCACCACCTGGACGTGGTGGAGCCCATCTTCCCGAACATGACCCGTGCCCAGGCCCTCCGGAAGCTGACCGTCCCCATGCGGCTGGACTCGGCGGGCCTGATGCAGCAGTCCATCTGCTACGAGAAGAAGAAGAAATGGACGGTGTCGATCTCCTGGGGGTTCGCGGTCCAGCTCGTGCGGGGGGTGCTCTCCCCCCGCGAGATGGAGATGCCCACTCGGACGTTCCTCAACTGGTACAAGCGGGCCGATTACACCGCCTACGCTTTCAACACCCGGCCTGTGGCCCGCAACCCATGCCAGAAGCCCTATGTTTACTACATGTCCAGCGCCCGGTTCGACGAGGAGAGGAACACCACGGTGAGCGTGTACTTGAGGCACCGGACCGAGCGGCCGCTCTGCAAGTGGAACATGGTGGACCCAGACACGGTGGAGAAGGTGGTGGTGTACAAGAGACCCGACCCGCAATTGTGGACCAGGGTGAGTGGTTCTTCCTTCCCTTTTAAATTTACTATAATTAGTTAATCCCAAAATTCTAAGGTGAGACCGTGGAACACACTTCTATCATGGTGACATTTTAGTCATGTTAAAGTTACTTTTCTTTTCATAAATGCGACTAATAATTTACAAAGTCATGATAAATTTATGGTGAAACGGTCCCACATAGAACTTATTGTTTAAATTGAATCATATAAGATCTGTTGGCATTCTTTACTGCATTGTCTGTGTGACTGTGCTATTAATTGCTTGGTCCTTCAGGTTTATGCTGGTTGAATGAATCTGTGCATTAATTATAATTAGTCAGAATGATTAGCTGGCTGCTGGGTTGAGTTATAAGTTTAGCATGGAATTAGCTTAGCCTGCATTGGTCATTAATTGGTCATGTGCCCTAAAACGTTGGTTGTGGTGATTTTGAAGAAAACACAGCCTTATTCCCGGCTGGAACTGCCAACTGTTAATTGGTTGGTTCCATTTTTGTACTTGCAAGTTATACTCCACATGAAGTAGACAGCAATTCTGTATTGTGTGAATATAGTCTTGAGTGAATATGTCTTTCAGTAAACAGAAATATCTAGTGAGGTGAAAAGTCTCTAGAGAGACCTCCAAATTAGTAGGACCCATACAGAAGCGCTCTGTAAAACTGACTTAACCCGAATGACCCATTTGAACCTTGGACTGGGACTCGAAAATTTCATGGATACCTTTAATGCACCCAAATTTGAAATGACACAAACCTGACCAACTAGACATGAATTTATTTTCAGCAAACTTAAGCTATGTTCTTTTGTGTGGTACCATACCGCACTAGCCACGATTTATCACACTAATCACAAACTATCACATATTATCATATCATACTGTACTTTACAGTAATAATAGTTTTTTCTCGCTTCATTTTTCTTACTACTTTTCATTTTTTTCTCTCATCACCTACTACATTAATCATTCTTGTCACAATTTATCACACTATATCACATTATCCACATTTTTACTATATCATACTATTATTATACTTCACCTACCACAGCAAACAACAGCCGTAGAAAGAATTGGTCATGTGTACTTTTTGGTGAATTTTTAATGGGTATGATTGGGAGCAAATGGTTATTTTTCACCATGTGTAAGACTGTGCACATCATAACCTACTGAGCCCCACCTACATTTAGGAGTTACACAAGAGAGTTGTTACCACTGTTGTTATATTATAATAGTAGTAAATAGCAATTCTTAGAAGTACTAGTACTAGAATGTGCAAGTCTCAAGGTGCTTTGAATGCATTATTTATAGCCGTTGCAATGCAATTATTGTCATTAAAAAACTAGCCTCCATGTATGAGAGTGTGTGCAATGTAAGTACTAATACAACTCTTTGTTTGTTGTTAACTCTTTCTAATTTTCCCCTTTTTTTGGGGGTGTGTTTGGCAACAGTCACCAAGAAGAAACTGCGCGAGAATACGGAATTCATCGAAGAAGCCAACAACCACCATGGTGATAGATGTGGGTGTATATGTAACTCAGGTGAGGTCACGGAGGTATAAATCTCCCAAACCAAACAAATAGGATTAAAAAAAGATTAGTAATTTAGAGACCAAAACATCTTCACTCATCTCATCTCATCTCATCTCATGTTGTTAATTTATCGATCTCCAGTTGTTAAATTTTTCGCAGTCCATTTGTAGTAGTTTGTATTCAATTCCATTTGTAGAAGAAAAAGCAAGCTCAATTTTCCATCTCATACCCAAACAAAATTGGGGGAATTACAGCCAAAAACTCGATATTCACATCTTGTTCCATTGAGTGAGTAGAGTGTATTATGAATATGGAATCAATGTAGAGAGGTTATAGCTCATCAGTTGTGAATGAAGATCATAGATTTCCCTTTCCATTCCTCATCACTTTCTTCTTGCTTTATTGCTTTCATTTTTATTTTTATTATTTTTATTATTATTATTATTATTATTATTATTATTATTATTATTATTTGTCGAAATCCCCTTAGAAAAGAAAAACATAACAGCTACAAGAAAACGACTTAAAACATCGTGTTGAAGAGACAATTAGGATATTGTTTGGTGTTGTTTGTCCTTGAGTATATTTTCAACATGCTACACTATGTCTTTTTTCCATGCCCTTTTACTAAGGGAGTGTTTGGTGCAAAGAATAATCATTTTTTTAGGAAAATAGTTTTCTTTGTAAAATGACTTTTCTATAAAATTAATTTTCAATTGATATTTTCAATTGTTTGATACATTTTTCATTTTCTTGGAAAATGATGAGAAAGAAGATATCTAACATGACGGCAATGACGGTTGTAACAGTGACAAAGGAGTTAGTGACAAAAAGGTGACGTTAGGGTATTCGTGTAGCATTGGGAATGGAAATAGGCTATGTGATTAATTTGGGCCTAAAAAATGGATTTTCTTAAAGTTAGATTCAAGAAAATAATTTATATAATTAGAGGGGGGATGATTTTTCTAAAAAATGGATTTCGCTATATTCTATCCACCGAACATCGGAAAATAGAAGGATCATTTTCTAGAGAATAGTTTGATTCCTATCAAACACACCCTTAAGTCTAAATTATTCTAAAATGATTCTGGCTTAATTACTCAACTGTGATTAGTGGTGTGCTTATATTACTACACGAGGATTATTGGTTAATTACTACTTTAATTACGTTTGGACCACAAGCAAGTGGGGCATATGACACGCCTCGTGCGTCGGGATCTGATTAAGGGGATCTTTAATTGCTTGCTTAATGTGATTACTATGAAGATCTCCCAGTGTATGTATGGCCATGTGAGAGTTGGGGATCTTATGAGTTTAATTATCTTAATTACATTAATTAATCATTCATACTAGCTTGAGCTTTAAAAAATGCACACTTGGAATTCTTTTTAAGGTGAACGTGATTTGGTGTGGCTTACACTTGAAGCCAAACTATATATTCCCTTTTTTGTATGCTATGTATACTTACTATATACTATATTCATTATTTTTTTTATTTATATTATTGCTCTAATCTCTGTTTCAACTTTCATGTTTTAAAGGTATTACTATCAGTATATCATGATGATTACTACTTTGGTACGATTTTTTGCATTTTTAAATTTGTAAAAGGCTGGTCCTCACCCTAGATCACATCTAGTCTAGAAGAAATGCTAGCAATTGCTTCTCAACACTCCAGACTTGTCTTAATTCAGTTTGAACATGATTTTTTACATGGTGAATAAAGTGTGGTAATAGTATGGTATGATAAAATTATGAATGGTGGGATATAATATGGTATATTATAGTAAATTGTGGTAAAAGTTATGGTAAGAATAGTTGGTGTAGTAAGTGAAGAGAGAAAAAAGTAAAAAATAATGAGAAAATTGAGGAAAGAAATGAGTAAGAAGATAAAAAACTATGCTTGTTGTGGTATAGTGTAGTATGATATGATAATATATGATCATTTATGATTAATGTGATAAATTATAACAAGTACAATATGGTACGACACAAAATAATAGAGCAGAGTCTTACCTCGGATATGTCCAATTCCAAATAATGTCACATAACCCAAATGCCTTTATCCTCATCCCCATTTCTCATTACTCTTTTCTTTATTATTGTTTACAATCTACGATAAATCTACTGTTCCCTTCATTCTATATTAATTGTCTCATTTTTTTTTCTCTAGAAAACCCTATACTCCTCTTTTCTTTTTCTCTCTATGAAACCCTACCCTCCTCTCTCTTGGAGGGGTTGCCATCGATTCTTTTGTCGATGATAAGTCCCAATTCGATTGATTTCTACCCCAATTGTTAGTTTGATTTTACGTTTATGCAAGGAAAATTAGTCTCTTCATTTGTAAGAGTTTTATTGTACTCTTATTTAGAGTTTCTAGTCTCTTTCTAGAGTTTTTGTTCAGTTCGTGTGGTCTAATACGTTGGATGAAGATTGACTTTTAAATCGTTATAGCACGGGTTGTGATGTTTTCCATTAATGGTAAAAGATGCAGAGTCATCGAAAATAGATGCAGAGTCATCGAAGAAATCGGAGCCAAACGTCAGTAAGATTAGTATTAGTTATTTGGAAGTTGAATTTCATATCTATGTTTTAGATCTACAATTGTTCAATCACGATTTTCATTTTAAGTGTCGTATAACTTACAATTAATGAAATCGTTATGTTTGGTTTCAAAAAAAAACATTAATTATCTCAAATATCCTTTTTGACTATGATTTTTTATAGTATATTTTATCAAAAAATTCCAATATTATATTCTTATGATAGTATTTTCTGTTATAAAAATGACAATATTTTTATATACTAAAATATTGTATAGGTTAAAAATTTAATGACATTAACACAATTAACAAGGATGGGGAACAGTTTATGACTTAATCTCATAAGTATTGTATTGTTCAACTTTTATGTTTTTTCTTCATGTTTTAGCTAGTTAAGCACACATTATTATATGAAGGAATTACCAATTGGTTGGGTTTTTTTGCATTTCGGACCCCGAACTTTAGGGGTATTTATATTCTGAACCCTTGGTTTTTAACATTAATTTTTTAGATCCTAAAGTTTGTAGGCTGAATAAAAAAGAACCTTAAAGTTTGTGAGCTGAAGAAAAAGACTCCTGTCTCATTCTTTATTTTCCTCCCATGTTTGAATTTATCTCTCGATTGACGTCAAATTTCAAGACTATGGTTAAAACTAATATTGAAGCTATAATACACTTCTCTTATTCATGTCGGGGTTACTTAGACCCCTGAATACATGGTTTTAAGTAACTCCAACATGAATAAAAGAGGTTTATTATACTTTTAATATCGGTTTTAACCTTAGTCTTGAAGTTTGTTGTCAATCGGGAGAGAAATTCAAACATGGAAAGAAAAAGAAAAACGGGAAACTGACTTTTTTTTCACCTCACAAACTTTAGGATCCTTTTCTTTCAATCTACAAACTTTAGGGTCCAAAAAGTTAAAGTTGAAAATCAAGGGTTCAGAACATAAATACTTCTAAAATTCGGGTTCCAAAATGCAAAAAACCCGTGGTATAGTCAGTTAATGCGGTCACATCATTCTGTTAATAAGTCATAATTTTAATTAACCGAAGGTTAAATATATGAAAGTTACTTACCAAGAAAAGGTAGGGTCGTTCGGAGAAAATGACTGCTTAACCACCTCAAAGTTGACAGCTTCACCACATTCTTCCCCATAAATTACAAGGGAAAAAACAACAGACGAAATGGGCTAGCTCCCTTCTACTTCTTTTTTTTTTTGTCCTTTTTCTTTGGTAATTTTTTCTTCAATAAAAAAAAATGGAAGCAATATTCATGACAGTCATTGAATTATGTTTTATTGGCGTGAAAGTACGAATCTGACTGTAAATAGAGTTATTACTTGGATTTTTTTTGAGAATAACAATGAATAATTTTACCTACTCTGTTAGTTGATGCTTATATGTCAATCTAAATTGGTTGTTATTCACAGAGACTGGATTCATGCTATAGACAAGTTACATCCCCCCCCCCCCTCTTTTTTGTTATTCACTCCATTCCATATTAATTGTCGTCTTTAAAAATTGTAGAGTTAAATTTCAAAAATTTTGACCATAAATTTCTGAATATTGTATAATGAGTTGCTATATAAAATTATCACTATTAGATTCGTAACGAAAAATACTATCATAAAATTAAGTATGCTTTTTGCAATTGTTAATTATATGTTATTTAAAAAATTATCAATCAAAGAGTGACATTAGAGAACTTAAAAGTCAAAATTATTACAATTTATATGGAATGGAGGGAGTATTTGGATTTTTTTTTGGGTCAAGGCCTCAAAGTCAAAAAAGGGATCAACTATCATCTGAATATACATGTTTAATTAATTTAATACAATATTAAACAAGCTGTGTTTGACAAATCTTCAACTAATTTTGGCGCGTAATAGCCTGGTTATGTGGACTTCTTTAACACAAAAAAAAAGCTAGCTAAACTAAACACTAATTGAAAAGGAATTAAAAAAAAAGTAAACTATTTAATTTTAGAAAAATTGAGGAAAGTGCTACTGTTCAAACCCAATTTTATTTTTCATTATTTTAGGTTAGGTTGACATTTGTAAAATTTTTGAATAATAGTTAAAACACAATATATGCACACATATGCTATAAGGTACATTTATATATTAAAGAAAAATATCTTTCAAATTCCCCACTAATGTTTAAATTTTGGTGGAATTAAAAAAAATTGTGTAAAATTTATGTGATTTCATATTTATCATGGATAATTTGACATGTATCCTTTTTTTTTTCTCTTACCCCGATTTGTAGTACTAGTAATCGGTTGCTTCTGAGATGAGATTCAATTATTATTCATTATCAAAAAAATTACGGCCATGTTATTTGGATTGGTATCTCTAACCAATCCAATCCAAACCTTACGCAATTCCCCCAAAAACTATCCTCTCTAAAAACACAATTCCCCCAAAAACTATCCTCTCTAAAAACACAATTCCCTGAAAAAGCATCATAACGTATCCAATCCAATCCAATCCAATCCAATCTAATCCATCCAAACCTGATTTTAACCAATCCAAAGAACATGGCCGCAATATGATGTCTTAAAGTTAACCTTAGTTTTGAGTTTACCTTTAATATTTGGGGTTGCTTTTTTATTTTTGAATACATTTGTATAGAAATCTTTTCCTCCATAATCTCAATTAAAAAGTTGCTTAAAAAGGGAGAAAGACTAACCATTTTTGGTGTATAGAGGGAGTAGATACATGGTCATATGGGCTGACTACAAATAATTGGGCCAACAAAAAAGGGAGATCCTTTTTAGTGACCTAATCAAATATCATGGCAATATCTTTTTAATATAATGATGATCATAACAGTAATGATTGATCATTAAGTTTTCTAGATCTAGACTTTTCTAACTTGTCCCTTGCCTTTGTGTTTTTAGTGTATCTTCGTATGTCCCTATTTAGACTTTATTATTGAGACTTTTAGAGAGTAGGTGATTTGAGTGTGGTGGATCCTACTTATATATATACTCTCCTAGCTTTATATTACTACCCTACAAAACCAGCTGTTTGTTGGGAGATTGTCTTCCCTCTTTTTGCATACCACCATTTGCCGTCGGTCGCTCCGAATTTTGATGGGATTCGGTGCATCAATCTTAATATAATCTTAGTCAAATATTTAATCATCATGTGGGTATTATATGATCTCACTTGGTTATAAACCCAAAAGAAAATTATTTTTCACAATCGTGTTACAAAAATATATGCATAAAGTCAAGTGGCATGAGGGTGAGAGGTTTATCCTCGATCCCCATCATGGTTCAATCCCTGGTGACTGTAACTTTTTTGGAGGGAATTGTTGGTGTCCTTAGGAGGCTCTCGAGAGCCTCATAGTGGTGTACTCCTTCCCCTTTGGGCTGGTAAACTTTCTGGGTTCTCCTTGAGATAAAGGACTTAGGCCCTGTTCTTTTCTGCGGTTGGCAAACTGCGGTACCACAGTATACCGCAGTTTGCCACAATTCACTACACTTTACCACAAATCATTATTTTTCTCTCTCCTCACTTTTCTCATCTACTTTTTACATTCTCTCTCTTCACCCACCCCACATACTAATAACCTACCACAATTCCACCACACCAACTGCAATTCCACCACACCTCACCATACAATACCGCAAAATACCGCAGAAAAGAACAGGGCCTCATTAGATGGTATGACTTACCAACATAAAATATATATATATATATATATATATATATATATATATATATATATATATATATATACACACAAAGCGTACATGTAAATGACTCTTGAAACTTTGCTCTTTCAGTGAATGTATAGAAGTTGGCCAGATAAAGTGAGGGTAAGTGCGATTGGTAGATTTGAATAGGCTTAGATCAAAGTAGATAATGAGTTTTTTTTTTTTTTAAAGAAGGAAAAATTTTGGTAGGTTTAGAAAGAAAAGAATAGGTGAAAATAAATAAAATCAGATCATAAATAATTTACAGCAATAAAGAGCATGGTCTAAATAGTTTGGATCTTTATTATTTTTGAGTCATTGCATGTGTGTTCAATGTTCACTTTGAAAATGATTGCTTATCAGACCTCTTTAGTAAGAAAAGGCAAATATTTTGTAATATTAAAAAATAGTTGAAAATCAGTTGGACTGAAATGATAAGCACTCACTTCTTCCATCTATGAAAGTAATTAAGTTATATAGGGTTTATCTAATATCTCCACTTACAACATGATTTTGATCATGAAAAATTTACTTATAGAATTATTGTAATAACCCACCCTAAAACATAGCTATTACAGTACTTTAAACCTGTTTAATTAGTTTTAATTCGTCATTTAATTTATTTGTACCTTGCGGTTAGCTAACGGTGTGAGTTTGTGAATGGCGAAGTCGGTTCTTAAGTCAAACTTTTTACCGAGCTCGTTATATTTTATTTAGAACCTTATATTATAATTATTTTAGGTTCTACAATTTTATTTTAAAGTCAGTTTATTTGTAGATTAATTTTCCGTATCGAAACGAATTTATTTTCGGGTTACCGATTTACCGACTTTCTAAACCGATTAAATTCTTTTATAGTACCAAAGTATTTATGGGATTACCCACACGTTACATTTTAGTAGAGTATTAGTATAATCATTATAGGTGGAGTGTTGGAAAGTGTTGCAATGATTAACTCTATTTTGTTTTAGTTTTAAAAAGGGATGATTATATTAGCAAGGGGGGGTTAAGTGGCCTTTTATTTTCAAACTTACACAACACAACTCTCATCTCTCCTTTCTCTCTCTCGGCAGCAGCAACCCCCAGCCACGCCACCCCCTTTCCGCCGGCGCCGGCCAAAATCCGGCGAGATTCCGGCCACTTTTCCGGCACCATTTTGAAGCTCTCACTCCCCTCTTCATCCTAGTCCATTTTATTCATCTTTTCAAGTGGTATATCTCTAGTTTTCTCTTCCTCCATTGTTATGAATTTTGAAGGTTTTGATATTATAGTTTTACCATGATGTTTTTGTATTAAATTACTACTTTTTTTCATGAGTTTAGAGTACAAATTGTGGTAGTTGATTTTAGTGAGTAAAGCTAGGTATTTTGGTTCAAGTTTGTGTGAAAGATGTTGAGGTTCTTGTGAATTATTGAAGATGATGATGATCTATAGTCATGCATGTTGGATTGGAAGAACTTTTGAGTTACTCTTTCTGTTTTGATAAAGATTAGTGAGTATTCTTGAGTTGTTTGGATGAACTACATGAGAATTGTGAAGGAAATCATGTTATTTGTGGTGTAGTTTAAATACAAATGTATGTGTGTTGTTGCATGTGAATTATATAAGTATGGATGCTAGTTTTGAGGCCTAAGGTCTGGAAATTTATGAAGAATTGAGTAAAGCATAATAGGTACTTAATTAGTGTACAATTGGAGTTAAAGAAAACCATGCATGAAGGCCAAAACTGACCCGGAACCTACTGCCCGAAATGAGATTTTTATAGAGGATGCTAAAATTAGTTTCGAGCCCAGAATTTAGTGTAAAAAGGTAGCCTAAGTTGTTAGTAAACACCGGGCTTTGGAATTTCGAGGTTTCGATTTGTATAACTCAAGTTAGAGCCAAAACCGTTAAGCAGCTAAATTACATACGAATTTTGGAGTCAGTGTATTATTGGGCATTTTTCGACCAAATGGAGTTTGATTCTGGAAAAGTGTTCAACATAAGAGTTTTAGAGGACTTGACGAGCTTTCCGAAAACGTATGGTATGTCTTAAACCGATGTCGGGAGAGTAAGTTATAGGACCCGGAAACAGAGCTGAAAAACTGGAAATTCTGGGTAATTGCATAAGTACATTAAGGGGTTAAATGTGGTTATAAAGGTCTTATAAGTGGGTTTAAGAGTGGCTAATCTAAGGACTATAGTATTTGTGATATACTTGTTAAGTGAGAACCTTAGAGCTCGATGTTGAAGGACCCCGAGACCTTGAAACTATTTTACCGTTTTACCATTTTAATTTACCGAAACTTCCTAAATTTCTTGGGAAGTTTTTATCGTACTTTGAAGTTTTTAAAGTCTTTTTAGTAAACTGAGAGTTTATATTGTACAAGTGTTCCTTGGTTCATAAAGCTCTTATAAGTTTAAAGCATTTATCCAAGCCTCTTGATTTTATCTCAAACATCCGAAAAAACCCGTTATTATTATTGTCGGTAATTTGCTGCTTCTGTCCGGGGCTCTTTTCGAGCCTTTTTCATTCTTTTTAACCTCTGGCCCGGCCATCAAACTTGTAGAGCATATTTTTCCCTTTCCGAAAAGTACTCGCATAGCGAAATCCGAGTTCTATAGCCCGAGTTACGATCAAAATATCATTGTCTTTAAAACCTGAAATTCCTATACGTTTTATTGCCGAAACTTTATTGCAAGGCTCTACGCCCTCACCTATTCATGGCTCCTATTTTAATACCGAACTCTATTGTTATAGCTCAAAGTCCTGCTTCGACCCAAGCCATTCCCCAGCCGAGATCGCCACCGAGCAACTCACTCGCTTCAGGTACGCAAATTGTCCAACTCTTATTTCTATTTAAAGTCAAGTACGACTTTATTGCATAGTTAAATTCTAATGATTCTATTGTTTTATAAGTAGTCCCGACACCTATTCTACAGTAGCTAGAGTGAAGTCTAGCCTTTTACAGGCTCCTACCGGAGTAATCTTGACCTGGCCAGCGTCTGACTGCCTAGCAGTCACCCATCCAAACTCGAGGTCGGTTTGGGCGTACGTGCGCGGGATGCTTCGGCATCGATCTCAAAAGGGACACCACAGTTTTACTTTATGAAATCATTTTATTGTTAAACATAGCATATGCATAGAACGTTTATAGCTAAAATATTCAATGGTTTAGCATATTTTATGTTCCCCTTCCCGTTTTCAAAATGATTTTAAATGCCGGCGCTAAAAACCGTTTTCGAACGGTTTGACGTGTTGGAGGTTTACGTACTGAGTGTTTCCCCACTCACTTTGCGAATGTTTTTAATGTTTTGTTTTAGGCGGTCCGAGCTCCCAGGATAAAGGCGAGGTTAAGCACGAGTAAGTCGTCTGTACAGAATAGTTCTCTAAAGGCGATCGAAGATCGGTGTTCAAGGTTGCTCAAGGGCGTTAAAGGCCACTTGGTTGTGGAAACCTATGATATGTATGATAAGAGGTTGTACAATGTGTGTGTACTTTAAGTTTAGCAGTTGGATTGTATGGAGTTTAGTACAGTTCTATGGTGTATTGTTATATTGTGGTTTTGTGTTTTGCCTTGTCCCGAGTAGGGACGCCAGAATGCCTCGACCTAAGGTGTTCCGCGCTAATCATGAGTTTAGGTTCCTAAAGTATAGTCTTGATCTTGTGATTAAGGTTGGGCGCTGATTGTGGTATCAGAGCGGAGTTATAAGGAGGATTTAAGGGTATAGAAATTTTCAAGCAAGTGTGATATGCATTTGTGAAGTATGGACGCTAAGTATGGTGACATATGTGTCCCTTATAGGTGTATGAGTCCTTTGTGGATTGAGTTGAAATTATGTGAAATTGTCGGGATGGATGTTGAGCTTGAAGCTCTAGATGAGTATATGAAATGTAAGAGTTTCCCTTGCAGGTTTGAAGATTATGTAAAATTTGGGATAGTCCAATTTATAGGGGGAGTGCTGGCAAAATTTCTTCAGAAATTTTGAAGTTTATTAGCAAGTTTAAGCAAGCTTATCTACGAGTTGTTTTAATTTAAAGGTTTGTTATGAGCAAAGCATGTTATGTGTATAAGTGCCATTGTGGACGAAGCATGTTAAAGTAGTCCTTAAAGGAGATTTTAGTCATCCAAATAGGAATTTATAAGTCTAATTTCAAGAGGAAATGATGTAAAGCTCAAATGAGGGGCTAAAAGCCTTGCCAAGGTGTAGAGTGAAAGGATTAAAGATGTTTATATGATACGAATGTTTGGCATGATCCAAAGATAGTATGTAAGATCACAGTAATCATGAGATGGAACAAGAGTACCTTTTTAAGGTAAGTAAGGTTCAAGTTAGTTGAGTCTCGGACCTCGCCTTAATTTTCATTCGTTTAATTCTCTCAACACAGTTTTCCAATGTCAAAGTTATTAAAACTTGTTATCGATGTCACATAGAACATAGGGCATAGATGGATCACAATCGTGACCCCTTTTTTTTAACCTCTTCACGATGTTGCGGGAGCCCAAGACCAATGTCCAAGTCCGTCTCAAGGAGCTGCAAAACGCCTTTGATATCCTTGGCGCGGCTAATCCGCAATTTGAGCGTCGCAATGATGAGTGCCAAGTTTGGTGCTTATCGCCACCTTTCCCCACAAGAGCGTGGGATGCTACAAGAAGCTACCGTCGGGAAGAATCGACCGATGCCCCGGTGCTTCGACTCTGCTACATCGAGCGCAGAATCACACCGCATTGGAAGATGTTATCATTCAAGTTGCTTCGCAAGCGATCACGTGTGTGAGCTAGGGCTTTTCCTACACGAGACGTTATCGTTGCCCACTCCTCTAAACGCGAGTCTAACCCATCCGTATGTTTCCCACCACGACGTGGGTCATCACCGCTAGAGCACGAACCTGCGGAGGAAGAAAAATTCTGATATGGATCCCGACGAGCATAAAGTTAACCAAGAGCCTAAGAGCACTAATGATTAGAATTAAGAGGCCTCTCATCATGAGAATCTTCTTTGATTAACTCACGCGTGGTTAACTAGAAGCTAACCGCCGCTAAGTTACATGACCGAAGTGACCTTCGTGGTTGACCGACTCTTCTGCCCCAGAGTCATCTCTCGTAACTAGTTAATCTATGCTAAGTTTGTGGGACCTCCCCATGCCTTTGAGTAAAGGGACGCATTGGAAATAGTTTGGGGACTTTAGAATTTGTTTAGTGTCCGGATATGGTTGTAAAAGGGGTACCCTAAAGACAAATGGAAGGGACATTCTCATATTCTAGGATGTTTACATTAGTATCGTATGTCGAAGGTTTCTAACTAGCAAGTGCTAGCGATAGCCATTAAGGGCGATAAGTTTTACGTTGTTATTGGGTCGAGGGAAATTAATTGGAGTTTCCCCTGTTATACAGACATGCTTATGGATTTTATAGCTAGGAGAGGCGAGGAAGGCCTTATGAGAATGCAATTGGCTACGAACTAAGGATACGTACAGAATAAGTTATAAAGTGATGATGACAAAAAAAAATTACGTTGAAAAGGATATGCTCCGTAGTGGTGTTGGAATATGTTTCAAGGATCGGGGAAATCAATTTGAAATATAAGGTCCTCAGTATAACCTGGGAATAGCTACGCGCCCAGGCACGTACTCACCCCGCCACTAGGATAAGAGAAGTTGTTTTGGAGGATAGTTATTAACGAACAACCATTGCGGGGAATCAAATTTCTTCTGTATAATTTTTATACTTCCAGTTCATCGCTCAAGTTTAACTTTTATACCCTGTTTTCATTGTGCATCCTCCTAATAAAGTTTACCCCCTCATTGCAATTTTAAAATCCAAGCTTCTCGTTTCCTATCCTTGTTTATTCTCCAGAGTCTTTATCAGAATCCTTGTTTATTCTCACGAATCTTTATCAGATCCTATCATTGTTACGATCCGGTGTTAAAACATTCAATGACCTACTCTTGATGGCACGTTGCCAATCCATGAACAAATTCGTCAGGACCATTACCTACTTTCGTCCATTGCTGACTCGTTATGTTTCCAAAGACAACTTTATTAGACTCATATGACCCTTCTTATTCGTTAAGATCCATTTGTTCCCAGGTGATGGTCACGTCTTATCATGAATTTGAACATTCTTTTCAAAGCTTAGTTGCCACAAACGCTGTCCTTTGTTTAAGATCAATAGCTTATGCTCTATTATTCCAGAGAGTTATCACAAAGTATTCATATATTCCAAACTTTAATTGTTTAATTTGGTAATCAGAAGATCGATCCCGATAGCTCTCTTCTCCAATTCAAGCTCATCTCGATGTACTTATGAATTTCCTCATTCACGAAATCATTGTAATCATCATCTTTGGCAAATATGCTATTCCTTGTTGATCCCAATCTTCTTAATCGATATACATGCGTCGTTGGACTAAAGAATACCTTTACTCATCCACGTCGTTTTAAGGCTTTAAGTCTACCAGTGTAAACCTTTGCCTTGTTGCTATTCATTTTCAAAATTCATGTTCTTACCTCTTAATTGATGGCACCTCCCTATTATCATGTTTCCTCCGTGCCTGTTGGTGCCTTTCATAAGAAATAGATACCTTAAAAGAAGTTAACAAAGGGAGAAAAGCAGAGTGGAGAAATGTTAGTTTGTATGGAATCAGATGATACCTGAGGTAAGATAGGAAAGGTAGAGAAATCGTCGTTTAAGAAAATATTAGGGACCTTTGGGTCAAGGCTTCTTACGATTAGATGTTCATGAGTTCAAGAGTATAAAACGCTTGAAGAAAGTTTGGCTCTTCTTCCAAAGGACATAAAAGCCATATGGATATATCTGAGAAAGAAAAGGTTCTTGCCATATTTTTATGATGGGAAGAGAGTGCTCAGCTAATTAACAGGGATAAAAACCCAGTGTTTTGGGCCTTGTCTTAGGAAGTGATACCAAGAGAAATGAGTTCAAAGTTGTATGAATAACCAGTGTAAGGTGCTTGTCATGATGATGACTGTAACCTTCGGATGAGATACTGTTCGGCCTCGTTTCGAGCCGAATTTCTTCTCTTTTATAGGGTATATTTGCTTGTTTTAACCCCTATTTATATATTAGATATAATGATTTGGTGTTTTGTAGGAAAATAAGTAAGCGATCGAAAAAGGCGACAAAACGGAGCAAAAACCGGCCAATCAGGTGAGACAGAAGGTCTGCTCGACCGAGCAGAATGGTGGCTCGCCCGAGCAGTCCTCCTGGAGTTCAGCAAAAACAGTCGAGAAGAATTGAGCCAAAGGGAAGTGAGACAGTGAGCCTGCTCGCCCGAGCAAGAATCCTGCTCGGCCGAGCTGGGCTTCTGTGAATCAACCAGGGAAAAACTCGATGAAAATTAGCTAAGGCATGGAACGACGTAACGCCGCTTCGTAGCCGGGCTTCTGTGCCGCCAAAGGAGAGCTGCTGAAGAACGAGGCATAGGCACCGGTGAGCTGCCGCTCGGCGTAAATCCCGCGCCAGGCGATTCCAATTTTGGCATAAACCGAAACGGAAGCGAAGTCTTTGCGTTTGTGAAACAAACTTAGGGTATTATAAAAGCCTTAGCTGCGACTCCAAAAAGGAAGATATCAATTAGCCTAGGTAGTTTAGGAGTAGAATTAGATTTAATTGCTTTCCTTTATTTGCTTTAATCTCTCTTAATTGTTCTTCAAGTTTTCAATTGTTCTTCATTGTTCTTCAAGCTTTCATTGATTTCTAGCATTTGTATTCAACTTTCTCAAGCTTTCTCAATTCAAGCAAGTTTCCATTGAAGTTTTACAAGCTTTCTCTCTCTTCTCTCTCTCTCTCTCTCTCTCTCTCTCTCTATAATTGCCATTGTTGACTTGTTTCCCAAGCTCTATAGTGTTAGCCACAATCAACTCCATTTTTAGTGGGGAGGAGGGTCAAGGAACTCCAATTCTACTTACTAGTGAGAATTTGGGGGATTCTTGGTAATCCAAACCACAATTTCTTGTTTGTTCGGGGGAAATTCAAGTGTAGATTGAAGGTTTATTGAAGATTAGTCATCAAAGGTATAATTTCTCATTCCCAATTTCATTGTTCATTCATTGTCTTCATTCATGCCTTTTAATTGCTTTCATCTTTAAGTGCTTTCTTTTAATTGCTTTCTTTATTATTATCATGTCTAGGTTAGATTTAAATGCTTTCTTTACATAATTTATCGCTTTCGCATTGTGAGAAAACCCCTTTCCACAAACCGATTCTTAATCAAGCCTCACACCCATCCACGAGATCGATAATCCTTACTTAAAACCACAAAATACGCAACGAACAATGGCGCGTTTCTGGGATGGCGTTATTTGGTAGATTAGGCTATTGGTTTGTGTGTACATAGTTTATTGCTTTCTCGATTATGCTAGAAAAATGTAGCGAAAAAAATTGAATATCGAAAAAAGTGAGAAAAGAAAAGAAAAAAAATATAAAATTAGAAAAATAGAAAAAAGAGAGTTATGGATAGTCCCCAATTCCCTCAATTTGAGCATGAAATATTTGGAGGTATTTTGCTAGATTACATGATTATCGTGCTCAATGTGAATTATATGGTATCTTTTATGATACATTATCTCTTTTGGGAATTGTTAGTGAGGGTGTGAATTATGAGACCCGAAACCTTTTAGATTATTACGGGTTTTCTTGTTTAGGTGAAGAAAAAGCATGGGAGTTACTTGAATGGTTGTCTAGGGATTCCTATGAATTTGAGCAACAAAATGTTAGTCCTAGCTTCCAACCTCCTTATGCACCACCCTTTGGGACCGAAACTGAACAATTATGTGAATACCCCGTGTATGTTGATGATCAATCTTATGATGGGGATATGTGGAAAATCGTATGATCTTTCCCAAAGTGCCGATGAGTCTCCTTCCGTGCTCCTTGTGTGATTCGTCATCATAGTTCAATTTCTTGTTTGCAAACTCGGTGGCTTCCTTCGAGACGGAAGTAGAAAAATTATGTGTGAACATGAATGAGTATATGCGTGAATTTGTCCATGAGAGTAATCATAGGGTAGAAACTCCGTCTTCACAAATGGTTGATTCGAATGTTGAAGTAGGTCATTCATCGTCTTTTAGTCCTGAAATGCAAGTTGATTTTTCTGTGTATGATGAGGATGATGACTATTATAACCGGCCATGCCTTGGACTACTTAGTGATTCCTTAGCTCTAGCCCCACCTAGTGAGCATGAGGAACTTGTTGATTCTGTGTGTGATGATGTTGAAATTGATGAAAACATGTTAGACGATGAACCGTTGTCCACACCATTGTCCATGCCTTTATGTGAAGAAAAGATTGAGTTTAGTGAATGTCGTGATGTAATTGAGCATAATCTTGTTGAGAGTGAAATTGAATCTGTTGTGATTGAATGTGTGCTTGATAACGATTTGTTCACTTTCATTGAGGATCATTGCATTAGTGAGGCATTAGCTACCCTTGTATGTGAGTCCATTGATGTGCATACCTGTGATGATGAGCATAATTCTTTGGGGAATGATCATGATTGTTTGAACTTGGTTGTTGACAATGATGCTTTTGATGATGACATGCTTTATGAGTCATTCACGATGAGTTATGACCCTGAACCTTCCACTTTCACTTTTGATGTTGCTTTGGATGATGCACCTTTGTCTTTTGATGTTGATAGTTCTTCTAGTGAGTCTGATATTGATGAAGATGAAGATGTGGTTGTGTGTGATGTTGGGAGTGTTGTGATGTGGTCTAACCCTATGTTTTCCTTATCACCTATTGACGATTGTAATGTTTATTTGGATGAGAGTGGAGATTTGGAATTTGTGATTGATGAAAATTGCATGGAAATTGAGTTTGAACCATTGTTTGCATCCAAATCTTCTCATGAGCATGTTCAGAAATGTGTTGTATTGCCTCCTTCCGTTGATTTGTATACCCAATCTCCATTTACGAGTCAATGGGAGGATCCATTTGTCATGTCTTCTTTCACCGTGCCTAGAAAAGTCTTGTATATTCATGAATTTCATCAGTTCTATGACTTTTCTAAGGCATTTGATAAATTGTTAAGAGCACTAATGTTTGTTTATGTGTTATTGCGAGTGTGCTCTTACCACCACCATTCTGAGATGCATGAGAGGATGCATGATTTGTTACTCCGGGCGTCGAATGGTTCTGACATGATGCCCAATATCTTGAGGTGAGAAGGAGTGAATTTCTTGATAAGATGCCTTTGAGGTAATATCCTTCCTCACCCTTCTTGTATAATTAGTGAGTTGGTCTTTCTTTTCTTCTTTTATTTTCTTTTTGTGTGTGTCTTTTTCTTTAATTTTGGGGTGCTTGCTTACCTACTTCTGTTTCCATTTTGAGGACACGACAACCTCTTTGTGTTGGAGTGGGAGGGTAGTATGTATTCCGGTTTTTGAATCCAAAGAAAAAAAAAAGAAGAGTAAAAGTCGTTTTGTAAATATTTTAGTTTGTTTTCTTAGTTCATTAGTCCTTAGTGTCTTGTGTAGTTTGTTTTTTCTGTTTGATCTTGCATGTGAACCATCACACATAGTATGTTTTTCTTGTTTATTTCTAACCTTTGATGTGATGTTCCTTGGATCGTGGATTGAATGTGCTTGATTGAAGACCTCGAGGTAACCTCTTTCCACTCTCTTTATGTGAATATATCGATGATCCATGTTGCATGCTTGGTTTTCTTTTTGGGTGGCGAACCCCTTGAATGTGAATGTTGGGATTATATTGTTGTTGGAGCCGTGTGGGCTCGGGTCGCCACCGCTTCTTATGTGATAAGTGTTTTGTATATATGTTCTTCTTGGTTTTCTACCTTGCTTGAGACACCCTTTTTCTCACAATGGGGACATTGTGATGTCTTGTGTTGGAGTGGGGGTGATATCTTTTATTGTTCATGGGTAGATTACCTAGTTTTGAGTCTTTGTTTTTGTTTTTTCATAGTTTGTGTCTAAAAATTTGAAAAATTTTGTGTGAAAAGGAGAAAAAAGGGAGTGAAAAACCTTGGAAGTTTTCGTTTTTCGTTTTTGTTTTTGCTTTGTTTCTTGGATTTCGTTGTTGAAATCAGGAAGCCGTTCTTAATCTTCTTTGAAAGAAACCGGTTTGAGCATTTTCGACCCTAACTTGGGCGATTGTCATGACTTACCTTAATTAGATTCTTTTCATCAAGTGTTTAGTGAGATCCCATTTTGTCTTTTTATGTTCTGGTTGAAACTAGGAGATTCTAGGGGTTCATATCCGAGCTTGTTTTCCAAAAAGAAAAAGAAAAAAGAGAAAAGGCAAAAGCCAAAGCAAAAGTAAGAAAATAGCAGTAAAATTAAATAATTTGACTAAGTGGGGCATGTCGGCTTTACGACATCAACCACCATACACTTAGCCAACCTACACGGGCCCGGTATCAGTGGTACGGCACGGATGCCCCTTAACCCTCCTCCTATATCGCTTTGCGACGGAGAGGCGAATGGAAAAGACCGTGTTGGGAGGGTATACCCCTTATATGGGCCGTCCAATTCCCGAAAATAAGGCTAATACCGACATTAAAAAGAAGAAAAAGTTTGAAGTGTTAATAAAGTGAGGGGCTCTTCCTTGCATCACCTGCGGCCCTCACCAAGCCAAGGGCGACCAAATGCGGGGAGGGACAACTCTTTCCTTTCCTTTATTCGTTTCGCTGTTTTGTAAGCTCGGGTGTGAGTCTTTGGGGTCGTCCGGGATCGATTAGAACTGTTAAAAACTTTTTCAAATGGGATTAAACTCTACATGAGGTGTAAGGAATCAAAAATTTCTAAGATTGGCAGTTGTTTGAGTTAGATGTTGTGAGATGCTCATAACGGTTCCTTTCGGAGGATTAATACCGTTTTTCTTAATTGAAACAGCTTGATTCATTGAAACAAGAAGTTCTCTTTTTCTTTTCTTTTAAACTTGTTTTGTTTTTCACTTTCCCTCTCTCCTTTTTCTATGGCTTTTGTGGGTATAGTTGCTATAAACCCTCACGAGACCTACCTCGTCCACCCGGGCTACCGGGGGGTTTAAAGGGCTTGATGCATGTGCTAAATGCATCCGCGATTCCTGCGAAAGTGAGTTAGGTTTTTAGTTTTCTTTTTAGTCCTTTTCTTCGTTTTTAGTTTGCTCGGGGCGAGCAAACCCTTGTGTTGGAGTGGTGTTCGGCCTCGTTTCGAGCCGAATTTCTTCTCTTTTATAGGGTATATTTGCTTGTTTTAACCCATATTTATATATTAGATATAATGATTTGGTGTTTTGTAGGAAAATAAGTAAGCGATCGAAAAAGGCGACAAAACGGAGCAAAAACCGGCCAATCAGGTGAGACAGAAGGTCTGCTCGACCGAGCAGAATGGTGGCTCGCCCGGCGATCCTCACGAGATCGTAGCAAAATTGAGCCAAAGGGAAGTGAGACAGTGAGCCTGCTCGCCCGAGCAGTACTCCTGCTCGGCCGAGCTGGGCTTCTGTGAATCAACCAGGGAAAAACTCGATGAAAATTAGCTAAGGCATGGAACGACATCAGCGCCCGCCGCTCGAGCAGTAAATCTTGCTACCGAGCCGGGCTTCTGCCGCCAAAGGAGAGTCAAGAACGAGGCATAGGCAAGCAGCCGAGCTGCGCCGAAAGAAATCCCGCCGCCGAGCAGCATTCCAATTTTTGCGCATAAACCGAAACGGCGTCTGCGTTTTGTGAAACAAACTTAAGGTATTATAAAAGCCTTAGCTGCGACTCCAAAAAGGAAGATATCAATTAGCCTAAGTAGTTTAGGAGTAGAATTAGATTTAATTGCTTTCCTTTATTTGCTTTAATCTCTCTTAATTGTTCTTCAAGTTTTCAATTGTTCTTCATTGTTCTTCAAGCTTTCATTGATTTCTAGCATTTGTATTCAACTTTCTCAAGCTTTCTCAATTCAAGCAAGTTTCCATTGAAGTTTTACAAGCTTTCTCTCTCTTCTCTCTCTCTCTCTCTCTCTCTCTCTCTCTCTCTCTCTCTCTCTCTCTCTCTCTCTCTCTATAATTGCCATTGTTGACTTGTTTCCCAAGCTCTATAGTGTTAGCCACAATCAACTCCATTTTTAGTGGGGAGGAGGGTCAAGGAACTCCAATTCTACTTACTAGTGAGAATTTGGGGGATTCTTGGTAATCCAAACCACAATTTCTTGTTTGTTCGGGGGAAATTCAAGTGTAGATTGAAGGTTTATTGAAGATTAGTCATCAAAGGTATAATTTCTCATTCCCAATTTCATTGTTCATTCATTGTCTTCATTCATGCCTTTTAATTGCTTTCATCTTTAAGTGCTTTCTTTTAATTGCTTTCTTTATTATTATCATGTCTAGGTTAGATTTAAATGCTTTCTTTACATAATTTATTGCTTTCCGCATTGTGAGAAAACCCCCTTTCCACAAACCGATTACCCTTAATCAAGCCTCACACCCATCCCTGAGATCGACAATCCTTACTTAAAACCACAAAAATACGCAACCGAACAGATACGATATCATGGAAACATATGGAAAGAATGAACAGACGGCATACCTATGTCAGACGAATGTAATGACAAAGTCTTATACGAGCATGGTAAAGAAGATTATACGTTGACTACCGAAAGTTGAGCGAGCGAGGACAAGTACCCTCCCAAGAATCAATGGATCGCGACTAACCCCAAGGGCCAAGAGTGTCACTGAGATTGGTTAAGGATAAGATACCAGCCACTCAGAGTTAGGACTGAGAATACTTCTAAAACTACCTTTAGAACAAAATGTGGGCGCTATGAGTTACGAAAACGCCTTTTGGACTTACGAATGTCCAACAGTATTTATGGATCGGATGAACTGAATGTTCAAACCTTATGTGGTTAAGTTGTAGTGGTATTTAACGATGATGTTTTGATATACTCGAGAGGCCGATAAGAATATGTGAATCAATTGAAAGTGGCGTTTCAATCATTAAGGGAGCAAGGACTGTATGTGAAAATTTTTCAAAATGTGAACTCTGGTTCAGAAAAATAGGATTTTGGGAACATATAGTGACCCATGAAGAGATCTGAGTGGACTTTGACAAAGTATGCGCCATTAAAAGTTTGGCAAAACCCACTGTGGTTACCAGGGTTCGAAGTTTCTTAGTTAAGGCCGAATACTATAGGAGATTGTTCCGAATTTTTCTAAAATAGCTCTTCCATAGACCAACCTCCTCAAGCGGTCAACACGATTTAAATGGACCGGCGAATGCAAGGAAACCTTTCAAGTATTCAAGGACAAAACTAACAACCGCCCCAATGTTATCCCTTCCCGAGGAAGGAAAGGAGTATGTAATATATACTAATGCGATTCGTTAAGGGAGAGAATATGTGCTAATATGGAACGATAAGGTAGCAGTCTACATGTCACCGCAATTAAGTCAGGTACGAGGCTTACCCAATGCATGACCTAAAGCTCGCAACAATGGTATTGCGCTAAAGTATGACGGCCTTACCTTTATGGGGTCTCTAATGCCATCGCTATGGATCACAGGAGTCACAAATATATGAACACCCAGGGAGAGTTGAATCTAAGGCAACAAAGGTGGTTGAACGCATTTAAGGATTATAACTTGGATCCCAACAGCACTCCAGCAAGACAGTTTCGATAGCAACTGCTTCAAGCAAAAAGGCTGAGCATAGAGAACCGTTTTGTTTTGTAATTCGTCCATGAATGCGACAAGATATGAACAGGGAAAGAGCATTGTCCCTACAACCGTCCATCTTGGAGGAAACCAAGATAGAATGAATAAATGCCCCAGGACCCAAGAAGACTATGATAATCTAGCCACGAAAGGAATACTTGGATTTTAGGCCATGAAAGCAAAACCCTAAGGTTTCAAAATAGTCTATGTATACTGGTAAGGGAAGCTTAAGGCTTAAGCTTTTGAAAGGAGGCCACAATTCGTTGTACTCGGTATACCCTGGAGGTACAAAAATATAGAGAGGTCTAAAAGAGCACCTTTGGTGACCTAACGTGAAGGGACGTATAGCCGGCTATGAGAATCAATGGTTGTCATGTCAAAGAGGGTCAAAGTAAAAAGTTAAAGAGCATCGAGTAAATCTAGGCCCTTAGAAAGTCCCACGCGGGAGTGAGAATCAAATTCTATGGATGCTATCATGGGAATACCCCTCACAACTTCTAGGAGAAAGAACATTTGAGTAAATTACGGATCGCTTTACCAAGTTGGCACAGTTCACTTCTATCCAAGAAGGATGGAAAACAGATAAGATAACGGATATCCACACACACAAGATTGTTAAATTATATGGAACTCCAAGAGGCAAAGTCCCCGATGGGGATACATGTTGTCATTCGTGATTCGAAGCAACTTCATTTCTACCCAGGAAGGATGGAGCACCCTACAAAGTTAGCAGGGTATTTATGAATCGCCTGACAAAGTCGGCGCACTTTATTTCCATCTATGAAGGAGGAAAAGTAGATAAACTGGCTGATAATTGCATACAAAAGTCATAAGGTTGCATAGAATTCCAATAGGACACAGTATCCGAATGAAATACGCGGTTTCAATCACGATTTCCATCACAATTTTAGTACTAAGACTAATGGTAATAGCCTCTACCATCTGGAAAGCAATGGCCACACAGAAAGAGTAAACCAAATTCTAGAAGACATGCTACGCGCCTGTGTACTAGACTTTCAAGGCAATTGGGATCAGTATCCTCCTCTCGTAGAATTCTCTTACAATACTAGTTACCAAGCCACGATTCAGATGGCGCCTTTTGAAGCTTTGTACGGCAGGAAGTGTAGAACACCCCTATGTTGGGGTGAGTTAGAGGAAACATTAATCATAGGGCCAGAATTAATTCAAGAGACGACTGATAAGGTCAAAGTGATCCAACCGCATATTTGGACAGCCCAAAGCAGACAGAAGAGCTATGCTGACAAGAGGCGGAGACCGCTTGAGTTCCAAATAGAAGAGGGGGGGTATTCCTCAAAGTTTCTCCTACAAAGGGAGTTAGATGATTTAATGTTAGGGGTAAGTTAAGCCCTCGGTACATCGGACCTTATCCCATTGTGGGAAAGGTTAACCCATCAGCTTATCGTCTAGAGTTACCCTCCGATTTAGGACATATCCACGATGTCTTCCATATCTCCCAGCTTCGGAAGTATGTACCTGATCCAACGCACGTTTTAGAGGTAGAACCTCCTCTTCTAGCCAAGGTCCTCACCTTCGAACAGCAACCGATCCAGATTTTGGACCTAGGATCAAGCGTCTATGTACGAAAGAAGTTCCGCTAGCCAAGGTCCTATGGGCGAACCAAGAAACCTCCGAGGCCACGTGGGAGACTTAAGATGAAATGATGAAAAACTACCCCCATCTCTTTTAAGATGCTTCTCACCGCAAAGGTTTTATCGAACAGCAAGTTTCGGGGACGAAACTTCTTTTAAGGGGGGGAGGATGTAATAACCCACCCTAAAACATAGCTATTACAGTACTTTAAACCTGTTTAATTAGTTTTAATTCGTCATTTAATTTATTTGTACCTTGCGGTTAGCTAACGGTGACAGGTTTCGGCGAATGGCGAAGCGGTTGGTTTACCGGTCAAACTTTTTACCGAGCTCGTTATATTTTATTTAGAACCTTATATTATAATTATTTTAGGTTCTACAATTTTATTTTAAAGTCAGTTTATTTATAGATTAATTTTCCGTATCGAAACGAATTTATTTTCGGGTTACCGATTTACCGACTTTCTAAACCGATTAAATTCTTTTATAGTACCAAAGTATTTATGGGATTACCCACACGTTACATTTTAGTAGAGTATTAGTATAATCATTATAGGTGGAGTGTTGGAAAGTGTTGCAATGATTAACTCTATTTTGTTTTAGTTTTAAAAAGGGATGATTATATTAGCAAGGGGGGGGGTTAAGTGGCCTTTTATTTTCAAACTTACACAACACAACTCTCATCTCTCCTTTCTCTCTCTCGGCAGCAGCAACCCCCAGCCACGCCACCCCCTTTCCGCCGGCGCCGGCCAAAATCCGGCGAGATTCCGGCCACTTTTCCGGCACCATTTTGAAGCTCTCACTCCCCTCTTCATCCTAGTCCATTTTATTCATCTTTTCAAGTGGTATATCTCTAGTTTTCTCTTCCTCCATTGTTATGAATTTTGAAGGTTTTGATATTATAGTTTTACCATGATGTTTTTGTATTAAATTACTACTCTTTTTCATGAGTTTAGAGTACAAATTGTGGTAGTTGATTTTAGTGAGTAAAGCTAGGTATTTTGGTTCAAGTTTGTGTGAAAGATGTTGAGGTTCTTGTGAATTATTGAAGATGATGATGATCTATAGTCATGCATGTTGGATTGGAAGAACTTTTGAGTTACTCTTTCTGTTTTGATAAAGATTAGTGAGTATTCTTGAGTTGTTTGGATGAACTACATGAGAATTGCGAAGGAAATCATGTTATTTGTGGTGTAGTTTAAATACAAATGTATGTGTGTTGTTGCATGTGAATTATATAAGTATGGATGCTAGTTTTGAGGCCTAAGGTCTGGAAATTTATGAAGAATTGAGTAAAGCATAATAGGTACTTAATTAGTGTACAATTGGAGTTAAAGAAAACCATGCATGAAGGCCAAAACTGACCCGGAACCTACTGCCCGAAATGAGATTTTTATAGAGGATGCTAAAATTAGTTTCGAGCCCAGAATTTAGTGTAAAAAGGTAGCCTAAGTTGTTAGTAAACACCGGGCTTTGGAATTTCGAGGTTTCGATTTGTATAACTCAAGTTAGAGCCAAAACCGTAAAGCCGCGCAATTACATACGAATTTTGGAGTCAGTGTATTATTGGGCATTTTTCGACCAAATGGAGTTTGATTCTGGAAAAGTGTTCAACATAAGAGTTTTAGAGGACTTGACGAGCTTTCCGAAAACGTATGGTATGTCTTAAACCGATGTCGGGAGAGTAAGTTATAGGACCCGGAAACAGAGCTGAAAAACTGGAAATTCTGGGTAATTGCATAAGTACATTAAGGGGTTAAATGTGGTTATAAAGGTCTTATAAGTGGGTTTAAGAGTGGCTAATCTAAGGACTATAGTATTTGTGATATACTTGTTAAGTGAGAACCTTAGAGCTCGATGTTGAAGGACCCCGAGACCTTGAAACTATTTTACCGTTTTACCATTTTAATTTACCGAAACTTCCTAAATTTATTGGGAAGTTTTTATCGTACTTTGAAGTTTTTAAAGTCTTTTTAGTAAACTGAGAGTTTATATTGTACAAGTGTTCCTTGGTTCATAAAGCTCTTATAAGTTTAAAGCATTTATCCAAGCCTCTTGATTTTATCTCAAACATCCGAAAAAACCCGTTATTATTATTGTCGGTAATTTGCTGCTTCTGTCCGGGGCTCTTTTCGAGCCTTTTTCATTCTTTTTAACCTCTGGCCCGGCCATCAAACTTGTAGAGCATATTTTTCCCTTTCCGAAAAGTACTCGCATAGCGAAATCCGAGTTCTATAGCCCGAGTTACGATCAAAATATCATTGTCTTTAAAACCTGAAATTCCTATACGTTTTATTGCCGAAACTTTATTGCAAGGCTCTACGCCCTCACCTATTCATGGCTCCTATTTTAATACCGAACTCTATTGTTATAGCTCAAAGTCCTGCTTCGACCCAAGCCATTCCCCAGCCGAGATCGCCACCGAGCAACTCACTCGCTTCAGGTACGCAAATTGTCCAACTCTTATTTCTATTTAAAGTCAAGTACGACTTTATTGCATAGTTAAATTCTAATGATTCTATTGTTTTATAAGTAGTCCCGACACCTATTCTACTGAGCTAGAGTGAAGTCTAGCCTTTTACAGGCTCCTACCGGAGTAATCTTGACTGGCGTCGATCGCTTATGATCACCCATCCAAACTCGAGGTCGGTTTGGGCGTACGTGCGCGGGATGCTTCGGCATCGATCTCAAAAGGGACACCACAGTTTTACTTTATGAAATCATTTTATTGTTAAACATAGCATATGCATAGAACGTTTATAGCTAAAATATTCAATGGTTTAGCATATTTTATGTTCCCCTTCCCGTTTTCAAAATGATTTTAAATGCCGGCGCTAAAAACCGTTTTCAAACGGTTTGACGTGTTGGAGGTTTACGTACTGAGTGTTTCCCCACTCACTTTGCGAATGTTTTTAATGTTTTGTTTTAGGCGGTCCGAGCTCCCAGGATAAAGGCGAGGTTAAGCACGAGTAAGTCGTCTGCATGAGAATAGTTCTCTAAAGCGATCGAAGATCGGTGTTCAAGGTTGCTCAAGGCGTTAAAGGCCACTTGGTTGTGAAACCTATGATATGTATGATAAGAGGTTGTACAATGTGTGTACTTTAAGTTTAGCGATTGGATTGTATGGAGTTTAGTACGATTCTATGGTGTATTGTTATATTGTGGTTTTGTGTTTTGCCTTGTCGAGTAGGACGGCGGTATCTTTCGGCCTAAGGTGTTCCGCTGCGCTAATCATGAGTTTAGGTTCCTAAAGTATAGTCTTGATCTTGTGATTAAGGTTGGGGCGTTACAATTATGGACCATAAAATAATATAATAGGAAAAATTTATGCGTATAAGACTGTCTTATTATAAATTTATCCTAAAATGTATAATTTTATAGTGGGTTTTTTTTTGTGTATATTAGGATGATTCGGCCATGTTCTTTGGATCGGTTGGATCAGGTTGGGATAATTAGGTTGGGATTGGATTGAATAGGTGTGAATGGATTGGGATAAGTTATTATGTTTTTTTGGGAAATTGTGTTTTTAGAGTGTGTGTTTTTTGGGGAATTGTGGTTTTAGAGTGACTGTTTTTTGGGGATTGTGTTAGATTTGGATAAGTTTGGATAAGTTGAGAGAGTTATATCCAACCTAACCAAAGAATAAGGTCTAATAATTTATTTGAGATGATTATGATAGAACTCATCTATTAATAAAACATTCTAATATGATTTTAGTAAGAATGAAAAGATTCAAAAAATTATCTTAAAAAGAGTCTCCATATTTCACCATAACGTTATGAAAGGGTCCTAGTAGCCTTAAATTTAGACCCTGTTCTTTTCTGCGGTACGGTGTGGTGAGGTGTGGTGGAATTGTGGTAGGTTATTGGTATGTGGGGTAGGTGAGGAGAGAGAATGTAAAAAGTAGAGGAAAAAAGTGAGGAGAGAGAAAAATTATAATTTGTGATAAAATGTGGTGAGCTGTGGCAAACTACGGTATGTTGTGGTACCGCAGAACAAGGCTTTAGAATCATAATAAAAAGAAAAAATAAAACAAAAAAAAGTGCACCTAAAAAAGGGTGGCTTATTAATAGGAGAGAAAGGTATTTAAAGTTGGTTGGTTGGGGCTGCTGTTTATTCACCTGGACGAAGAAACAGAGATGAACATGAATATGCATGCAATGCACTGCAATTATGGAAGCGTAGGAGAAAGGGAAATTAATAAATAAATAACACTTCAACAATAGTAACAATTAATAATTATTCATCTACCCATGTATTTTCTTTTGAAAAATCAATGCATTAATCACTTTCAAATAGGAGTATAAAATTAGATTATTAGGTTTTAAAATTCTCAATGAATTATTTTTTTGATAGGATCAATTGTATGAATTGTTCATCAAAATATTCTGAATTTTACTTTCGAAATCTATATCACAAGTTTTGGGGGTTTTACTTAACAACAGTCGGGTACTGAATTACATCAATTAAATTTGAGTTTTTTTGTAAACTAGTGGTATTTTTAGAGTGATATGTGGAATGGTGGTGTGTCTAAATAAATAAAAAAACACCTACTACATTATAGAAAACTCGAGTTTAATTATTCTTAATTCAGTATTGGGCTACTGACAAGTATTACCCCTAGAATTAGGGATATTCCTTTAAAAACACAGAGTTAGGGATATTTCGATAAAACATCCCTAAGGTTGGGAATTTTAAAACTAAATAATCCTGATAAAGTACCAAGAACATCCTTAAAATTTGGACACAAAATATGTAAAGGTTAGCATCAACAAAAATTTGGATCGATCAAATTCGGATGAGAATTGATATCTACACTCAATCTTTTTTCCCTCGAGTCAGACAGGATCAAATCATTAGGACGGAGTTAAATTCAAATCAAAATCAATTTCGAACAATAGAAAAAAGATAAATATTGTATTTGACTATTCGATCAATATAAAACTCGAATTCGAACAAAACGGAGTTTTTTTTCAAATGGGGCGAATTCAGATGTTGAGTTGGACAAAATTTCGCCACCATGATTTATGAAGCAGTAATAGTAATAATACTGTGTATGGTTCAATAGGATGATGATGATGGTTATCAGTTTTACTAGACCTGTCAATTTGGACGGGCGGCGGGTTACGGGTCGATTGTATATCAGCTTTAGGTAAATACGGGTCGGGTGTATTTCAGATCAATACGGATGGTGTATTTCAGTTTTGGGTCAACCCAACGGGTTATGATTGCGACCTTTTAAGATTTTTCTTTTAAAAAATTTGTCTCTAAATATTATTTTTGGTACAATTTACATAATAAAATATGATTATCTTCTAGTACCGATAGATTTATTGTAAATATTTTAACTTAAATTAGAGTAATAACACATAAATGAGTTGCGATTATTATTTAATCATCATAAATTCTAGTCAATTTGAATGTAAGATTAATCGAGTTCGACATATTTCGAGTTCGAATAAAAAAATCACGTTCATAACCCAAAATTTTTGGGCAGGTTCAAGTCGGGCCAAAGATCTAGAGACTACAGTTATAATTTTGAGAAACATGAATGGGCAACGTAACGTCTTATTCCCTGGGTTTCACGCAGCCCCTCCCCACGCACTCATCTCATTCTCATTGGTCGCTACTCCACTATAATAACTGTGGCCCCTTCTCTTGTGTCCTTTCTATATTTCCCATCAAATTATTGGCACACTTGCTCAGTTAAAATCACTAGTTACTCTATTTTAGCGACGTACAATGTATGCACTTAGAGCATATGCTTCATATATTTAGAAGTGAACAATCTAATATTTGTGATGAATAATTTAATACATGTGGGTGAACAATCATACCATCCGAAGCACATACTCCGAGTGCACCTAAGAAATTCCACTATTTTAGTACCTACCAAATGATTTAAATAATAAATCCATTAGAATTTAGAATTAGTTTTTCTGTATTATAAAAAGTAGTAAAGTTGTTGCTACCTCCGTTCCAAAATATTTGTCATTTGACTAAATTTTGAATTTTGATAACTCACAAATTATAAGGTGTGGTGGAATTGTGGTAGGTTATTGGTACGTGGGATAGGTGATGAGAGAAAATGTAAAAAGTAGAGGAGAAAAGTGAGGAGAGAGAAAAGTAATGATTTGTGGTAAAGTGTGATGAGTTATGGCAAACTGCGGTATGCTATGGTACCACAGTTTGCCAACCGCAGAAAAGAACAGGGCCTAAATTATCTTTCCAACGGCGGTAATTTCATATTTTAACTCATTATAATTTGTGAGTAATTAACGGTCAAAATTCAGTCAAATCACAAACATTTTGGGATGGTGGTGATATTTATGAAGCTTTCATAGCTCGCATGAGCAAACTTTTGGACTACTATAACCCTATTCTTTTGTACGGTTGGCATGGTGCGGAAATGATGCGGTGGGGAAAGAGAATGTGAAAAGTAGAGTAGAAAAAAAAGAAAAAAGAAAAGTGAAGTATATTAGTAATGATTGTGGTAAAGTGTAATACAGTATGGTAAAGTATGGAAAAATATTGAATGGTATGGTGAGTTGTAATACCACACCGCACCGTACAAAATAATATGTTCTAAGTTTGGCTTGGTACTACAGGCTACAATTACTTAGCCTACTTGCCAAAATCAAATCAAACCAACTCATTTGTAAGGCCCCGTTCTTTTATGCGGTAGATTGCGGTGCGGTACCACACTGTATCGCAACTCTTTAATTTCTACCATACTTCACCACACCACACCACAATCATTACCAATATATTTCTTCACTTTTCTCTCTACTCACTATTCTCTTCTACTTTTCACATTCTCTCTATCTTCATCTACCCCACTTACCAAAATTTTCACCGCAAGTCACCACAATTCACCACACTTTTTCAAATTTCACTGTACCACACCATTACCACACTGCAATCAACCGTATACAAGAGCAGGGCCTAAATTTCCCTATGAAAATTACCACGGTAAAAATCTACTTTAAGATATTTGACCATTTTATTTTACAACTTTAACCATGTTCTTTAGATTGGTTAAAATCGTGATTGGATGGGTTGGATTGAATAAGTTATAATGCTTTTTTGGGAAATTGTGTTTTAAAGAGGATGTTTTTTTTGAGGAATTGTGTAAGGTTTGGATCAGATTGAATTAGTTAGAGATACCAATCCAAAGAACAGCCAAAATATAAGAGATCGACTTCGCATGCATTGTTATGAAGTCAACCTTTTGAAGGTTTATTATGACTAATAAATTGTACTAGAAAAAAATCTACATATATGAAATGAACATAGTTTTGCCTAACCAGGCTAATCAAACTGAGTTATTCTACACTGAAACATTATTTTTTTTTTCCCATCAATCTTAATTTTTCATCAACTAGACTTAGGCCCTGTTTGGCAAACAGCCGATAGTTTTTGGCTGATTGCATTGGCTGATTCTTGTTGGCTGTTTCTATTGGCTGTTTGTATTGGCTGTTTGGAAAAGTTGTGATTGATAAAGTTAGCTGATTCTAAAAAAATTTTTGCTAAAATTCCATTTATACCCTTTATCACTAATATGATAAATATGCATCAAATATTTATCTTTTAACTTTAGGATGACATATGGTGTAAATTTAGACAACTTTTGGACAAAATGGTCTTTTCCACAATCAGCCATTTACAATAGGCTACTTCCCTCAGCCTATTGAAAAATGACTTATTGGGACCAATAAGCTAATAGAATGGGCTATTTACCAAACACCCCAACAGCCTATTTCACCCCCCTAATAAACCAACTTTTGCAATAGGTCAATGAATAAGCTGTTTACCCAACAGGGCCTTATTCTAGATGATAAGATGAAGTCACCAAAATCATACTCTCATTAACATACATACTACTGCAAAATATTACATAAGATGTCATCTATAAGCTTTCCTGAGGATAAACTTTTATGAGAACATCATCAAGAAACTACATAACATGCTGACAATATATCTGATTATATCATGAAGATCTATGTTGAATACTAGGCCCTGTTCTTTTATACGGCTAGCCGACTGCGGTGTCACACCTCACCGCAACTTGCCATATTACACCACAACCCACTACAATCCACCACAATCTATCACAATCTACCACAACTCACCACAATCTACTTTTTCTAATTTAATTTACCATTTTATTAAAAGTTACTTTCCACAACCCACCACAATTTCACATTTTTCAACACATTTATAATTATTAAAACCAAAACCCACCGCAACTTTCCACACCCCACTACAATCCACCACAACTTTTCCAAACTCACCACAATTCCACCACACCGCACCGCAACCAGCCGTATAAAAGAACAAGACCCTAGATAATATTTATGTCAATACTAATAATTACTTTAAAATACAACAAAGTTTGGGCACCAAATGCAAAATCAAACTATATAAGATGTGCCTCTAACAAGAGCATAATAGTAGTACTTTGTACCATTACATGCTTATAACTAAAACTCTAACCCAATACATAAAACTCGAGTAATCGATAGACTGTGCTTATCATAACCAGTTTGATACTTATTCACGTCGTGCCGCCTTAAGACAGGGCCCCATGGGTTGGTTCGCATTTACACCCAAAAAAAAAAGGAAAAAAGTTTACAGCTAGATAAAAGTTTGCTACAAAAATATCATTGATTGATTGTCAAGGGTGAGTAGAAATGTATGAAGATGACATTGGTAGGGAAAGTTCATTTAGGTGGAAGTGGAACATCACCTCTATAAACCCTCCAGGGGCCACCATAAAACATGGGTTGCATGAGAGGTACTGTTTCTCCTGGATGTTCTTCCCAGTATTTTTCCTGTATACAGAAATATACCACCACAAAAAACAAAAGTATGTTCAGAAATTGCCCCGAAAACTTTGTGCCTTTGGAGGACAAATATATCGTAATCAGTAGAGCCCCGAATGAGCCGAATGTGTCCCCAGGCTCAGTGAAGGGTGTCTGCTGTTGTTTTCAAAAGCAGTAATAACCAGGGATCTGTTGTTTGAAGGGGTAAATACACCATTACACTACCTAATCCGACATAAACTTACCCATTTTCACCTGGGTTTTTCACTTCAGGGTTTTAGTACAAAGGGGTTTCGACTTTCAACCATAAAACTTTTGAAGCTATGGAGTTCTTTATGTAATATACCAGTATTCATCCATGGATTTAGTATAAACGATCCATGAGTAACTTCTAGTAAAGAGTGGTCTCCTCATGAAGTTAATGATCCTAACCTCTTTATATTAGAACCCTCATGTCAAAAATCCTTTTTACCCTTAACTTAACATGTTTTTAAATTTTTACCAAAACTTACCCAACCTTACCTTACACCAATAAAGAACAGACGACTACTTCAAAAGCAGTAACAACTGGTAAATCATGTCTCTGGGTGGGATTGAATTTGGTTTCTCAGAACCCAGAGAACGTGCAGAATTCTAGGGTTGTAGATGGGTGGAATCAAAGAAGGAAAATTAGGGTGGGATTGAATTTGGTTTCTCATTCAATGCCAATGCATTCATCATTGTCTTAGTAGACATTTAGAGCCGTTTTGGTGGAACATTCAATGACTGATTAGAAGCGCAAATTGCAAATAATTCAGGAAATGTGCTCAAATTACGCTCCCAATGAAAATGACAGCTTCCAATGAATTACAGGGACATAAAAGTTGAAAATTGGACCCATCATATTTCCACATATCCTCGACGACAAATACTTGACCCAACATACAATCTGGCAACATACAAGGATCCAAACTGTCTCTGCTGATATTCTTGCTGCTCCTGACAACTATACAAGAATATGACTGTCCCTTCAAAACGATGACTGCCAACCAAAATCAAAAAATGCACAGGTTGTGCAGTAAACAGATCGCTAAAACTATCATAAATGTCCCTTAGTACAGGACTGACTACAGCGATCACCAAAATGCAGCTCCGTACAGGACTACTGGGGCAGACACTTTAAGCGGGCAACAGTCTCCCCAGCAAATGCTATCCGAAAGATAATCATTCAAAATTCCATTAAAAAACCTCTAAAGTTTCCTCAAACTTGTCTAGGCTTCCATAAAGATTAATTGACACCTATAAAATCCAGCAAACTCAATAGTAGACACTAGACACTGTTTTAGCTGTCTCAATAATCTATTGTACGTCTAAAATGAGGAGAAAGCATATCTAACACCATGGATCCAATTCAACCTCTAGTCCTCTACTAGTTAAACCAATACTCTGAAATCCTGTCCAGAGGAGGTATGGAGAGGTTGGAAGTAGCAATCTTATCCCTAAATTTTGCAATTTAGGGAGACTGGTTCTAATTAACCCAGGATTTAAAAATTTTCGCAACCTACAACTCCATCGAAAAGAATCATAGGAGGTTTAACGAGGCTTTTAACTTTAGTCCATTAAAATCTAAGTTGAAAAACATAATCTTTTTTCGACTATCCAGATCACGGACATATAGTCCTCTACTAGTTATTACTTAATATTCCTTTGAGCATTATGAAATCAGATTCTTAAAATTTATAAAATGGTACAAATGAAAGAAAAAAAATACTCAATGAAAATAGTTAAGGAGTTTTATAGTCCTGTAAGTGGTTTTGTATGCATGGTTCACCAAAGTCACTTGGGACACTACAGAAAGGCTATTATACACGACTCTAAAAAAAATATTGAACAACTTCTGAAATGTTGTCAAACAGAGACCAGCGACTCAGCCAGTTGTACAAAATCCTGAAGATAGTCTACCAGATTGCATGCTTATTGTTGATAGACTAGAGATCATTAAATAATGCCATAATACTAGTTTGTCAAAATTTTGAAATTGCATCGGCATCTAAATGATGGTAGCAGTGAAGCACCACCCTGCCAAAATTGTTTCCGAAAGATACCCAAAAGCACTCAAGAGGTTACAAGATGAAGTGTGTACAGCATCTCATGACCCTCTGGATTTTTCTCCTAAAAAAGAGGCCCAAGATTCCAAGAAGCTGTTCAGGGATGCTCAGAATGTTGACAATGGTTATGTAAGCTAAGCTGTATTTAAGCTCCCTCCAAAAGGCCCCAGAAAGGCTCGCCTTTTGGGTCTTAAGGTCCAAGACCCCTCATTTTGCTACGTATCCTGCTACAAGCTATTGAGGAATTAGGTTCTCAATTAAATGAAACCTTAAAATTAGGGTTTAAGTTGAGGAGATTGCATGTGATGGTTGAGAATGTTTCCCTGAAGTTGCCTCTTCCAAGTTCTCCCTTATGAGCAAGTAGAGATTTTTTCAACCCAAAATGCGCCCATCTAAGACTGCATGCAATGGTTGAGAATGAATTTGTTAAATTATTTAACTTTAGTGCTTATTCTCACATTGGTACTCTTATCCTACAATCTATACTTGATTACTTGCCAACATTTATCAATCTACCTTTCTCCTTGGCAATAACCCCCCCCCCCCCCCCTTTCTCCCTTTCTTTCCCCTTTCCCTGAAACACATACAACATCCCTCTTCTGCCATTAAAATAGCCATATTTCTGAACCCAAAATGAGGCCATCTAATATATAACAAGATATTGTCAAAACCACTTTCTAACATTCTTCTAACTAGCCACCATAACTACAAGCAATTCAAATTAGAAGTTAAAACCCACATGCAGAACACAGACACAGCAAGTGATATACACGGAGATTTTCTTTTCATGTCCTTTTTATTTTCATTTAAGAGGGTAGGGGCTGGAAAAGGGGGCATTTGACTCAAGTAGTGGAATTCGTTCTTAAATGTTTAACAACCCCCCCCCCCCCCCCCAAAAAAAAAAAAAAAAACACGCACAATTGATAAAGTCAAAATTGATAGTACAAGTTCAGTTTAGTTTATAATTGGAAGGACCAAACTATCACAACAATCAAAATCCACATGCAGGTAATAGATGCAATATGTAAAAATCTTAGAACAAAATTTGGAAGGAGTCTTTTCGCTATAAGGGTGTCAATTTTATTATCATTATTTTTTCAAATGTTGCAACCCAACAAGTTCGCCAAGTATGTGGAGACTGGATAGAAAAAAGCACTTAGTTCAGCATGTTAAGGTTGGCTCCTTTCCATTGTTCAGGGTTTCAAGTCATTTGCCCCTTCAATTCACCCACAGTACAGAAGGAATTAAGCAATTTCTATATATTATGTCAATTGGAACCAATGTATCTAAATTGCAAAATTTAGGAGTAAGACTACCACATTCAACCCGTCTATACCTGGCCCGGCCTAGATTTCAGAGTAGTGGTTTTGGTTTAATTATTCGGACAAAAGCTTCAAGAAAAATGTAAGGCAAAAGAAACAACAATTACAGAACTAGAACCGATTCTCTAATGGCAATGGAAAAACATGTTAATTACCTTATAGAGTTGCTCCGTGATAGCAGCTCCAACAACCCCAGTGTAGAATGCAGCAACATAAAGAGTAACCAGAGGTGTAAATGACTTGGGCCGTCTATAAGGTTCAATCATGTCCCACAAAATGGTCCTTTCCCATTTACTGTACACATAGTTTGCGTATTTCCTCCATAAGTAACTCGCCATAATGGCGATCTAACTTGAATTGCAGCTCTGAAACAAAAGGAATGGGGAAGGTAAAACATAATCAAATTCAGTCGCACTTCAAAAGGCAAATACAAAATGGCGCATTAGTATTTCAAGCTTTAAGCATATTGCCAACCCTAAGTCACTTTTTTGGATTGAAATCAAAACAAAATTAAAAGGGGAACACAAAGCAAATGGCTTGGTGGAGTGAAGCTGGAAAGGGAGTGGATACACAGCTACACATTCAAGCTTTCAAGCACTGCCAAGCAATTGGAAAACTTAGAAAAGGCCCGCAATCGATATTTCATTCCTGCCGGCCTTTAAGCAATGATGTTCGCTCTTTCGCAACTCACCCAAGATTGGGGGGTTTGGCCCCAACCTCAGAACACTAGACAAGAAGGAATTTAAGTACATATCAACAATATTTTGGATCACATAGCTTAAAAGTAGCCTTCTCTCAGCTCAAGTAATGACAGTTTGGAGATTGAACAGTGTCCATGAGCCTTGATTAATCATTGTTGACATGTATAGATGTGCTTTTTTGGGCCTATATTTCATCATAAAATATTTAAACTTTATTGTAGTATAGTCGAATGCATATCAACAAGTAATGCTTCCGGGTTCACATTTTCATCAATCCACAAAATTACAGGTTTATAGGTGTCAAATAAAGTAAGTTTGGGGCAGAATCACGGTGGTTCAGTTGCAGGATAGTTCTTCGTCCCAGTTACACAATCCGGTTGCTGAACCCAGCCACAACATCCCCTTCCCTAATTCTGCCTGATGAGATACAGCACTGTGCACATTTCCCCTCAATTTGACAGATACTACTGTAAGCTCTAATGCCCACAAACCAGGAGTAACTCAAACAATCCAGGAACATGATATTCATCAGATATACAAACAAGACCTGTTTAATTTGTCACAAACCCGTTAGTAAGCCGACTCCTTAGCCCCCTCTTCACCAACACCGTTTCAAGAACCTCAACTCCAATTCAATATTATCAATAATCCAAATTTCTCACACTAAATTCGAATTTCCAATCCGTCAAACCCTAGTTCTAAGATGCATGAAACTACCGCACTACCAAATTCATTTTAGGGGTGGAAAAATAATAGCAATTGGCGATGGAGATTACCACCTCAAACACTTACAGTCAGAAACTCAGAATGAATCTGGCCGCAATTAGTAGTGGTTGTATGAAAATATGGGTTCCTCTTTCTCATTTCTTACACCTTGATCTCGCAAATTTAACCAGTCCTACGTCTGCTCTCTTTGTTTCTTGCTCCTAATCCTATGATTTCTTCAGTTCAGTCCTCCACCTACAGCATTCATTTTCTCCTTGTACTACAGAAACTAAGAAACAATGATCGGAAAATCCATTTGCCCCTCTGCCATTGTTTCTGGTTTTGCCACCTTTATCATTCGTTTCCTTCCCTGCCTGATGTACACAGGCAGCCTTTTTTTTCTAACTAACCTGAAAGATCGTGGGGTATGGGCTTTCAGCCAACTGTAATAGGCTTAGATGACAAACTATAGATCAAGTAAACATATAAACTCAGCAAGTACATAAAAATTCACATAAGGGAGGGACCTATCACAACAAATTAATCACACAATCCATCCGATAAATAAAATTAAACTCACATGTCAAAATAATTACCTTAGCAAAAAATTTGCCACCCTTATGGAAATTCATATGAAGAATTATTTATTTCACTTAACATCTTACGATTTAACAAAATACCTTTTATAAAATAGTAAAATTGATATAGTTAGGAATATATACTTAATACTTTTAATACAAGTTGACACGTGAACTATCTTGAGTTTATCCCGAAACAAACTTTTTAAATTTCTTTTTGAAGCTAACAGAACAAGTTCCAACCCACGGCCACAAGAACACGTACAACGTTTCTTTTGCTAGAGTTACCTAAACCAACAAACCAGTCACAGACAGTTTCAAACAGTTTATTGTCCAAAAAAGGCTAAAATGCACCAACCCACAAGCAAAGCCCAAACATTTACACAAAATTCACATTTTGAATGATTTAACTCATTTTCAAGTCACTGACCATCCAACAAATTCAAACTCAAATACTATTACTTTGAAAAATTGCATTCGCCAACATTCTACCATCAAGCAAAGCACCCCAATTTAATTCAACACAAGATGCACTGCATTCCTTCTGTATCATTTTGTCAATAAACCAAGAACCAGATTTTGTGCATATTACCAATCTGCAGCCGCACAACTTGGTACCCAAAGTTTTATAAGCTTTCATGTACCGCTCTCACCACGCTCAATTACAGCAGCCACATCAGGCGGCGAGTATGTTCAACTGGCTAGTCGCTACAGAACCGATTCGACAACAGTAGAGCAACCGCTTTTCCTCACTCATGACAGACCTAATAGCTGTGTAATCAAGTCCCCAAACATCAAACATGAACCAAACTAAGAATCCAGCTCTCATGCATGATCAATTCAGCCTCAAATATTGTTAATTTCCAGTAACCCAAAAACGTATATCTCCCCATCCTTTTTTTTCACCATATTTCTCTCTTAATTCCTTTGTTTTCTTCACTGCCAGCCAAGAGTATCCAATTTCCATCCAACCAATTTCAACTTCCAACAACTACCACACTGTACTTCCAATCAAGAACCACATACATACATTTCCTAATTTCAACAATCAATAGATTAAATAATCGACTCTCCTAACCATGATATCTTTCGCCCATATATCATCAATAATCAGAGCCAAAATCTTATTAACTTGATAATATTCCAATCTCAAATGTCCCTCCATTATCATATACACCATCCTAAAAGGAACCTCCGACTCATCAATTCAACCAAAGTACACCCAACCTCGCACTTTCAAATTAAACCTTCAAACCGATTGTATTGAACTAGGACATTCCGGCATAAATTTCAGGAATCACAACCTAAGAATTTAACTTGGAAGTTAATAGCTATTGATGGGGGAGAGACATTATACAGACCTTCGAAATCTCAAATGGGGATTAGGATTTGGCGATGAAACGCTTTGGAGATCTCCCGATTGCTTCCTGAAATCACGGAAGGTGGAAGCCTACCCTACACTAGGTAGCTAATTTTCAGTCACCATCAATGGAGGTGGGCCTTGGAATCCCAAAATTCAAAGCCCAGGTGAAAACTATAATTTAGGACTGTCATTTACATAATAAATTTTGATCAAGAAACACCTTGGTTGTTCCTGGAAAATACCAAACACAAATCCTAAACATAATTTAACAAATTTGAACCCCTCCTTGTCATCGGGATTAATTTCCACACTTTGAGGCCACTTTATAAGTTGCTTATCATTGACAACATTCCTTATTCAGCAGCATACCATCACAATATATATGTGTTTCAAATCGCCAACGATATATGCATATCTCGAAACACTCTAATTCAACAACAGGAAGTAATATTTCTCATAATTCACTACTTCCACCTATAATTTAGGTAATTTTAGGAGTCTAACGTCAATCCTAATTCATGTATTGTAAATTCAGCAACAAAATCACTGATCGGAGAATATTTCAGTTCCTAGAAACATTAGGCACACACCCAAACCATAATCAAATTCATCCAATCATTCAATACCTACTTAATTCATCATTTTATATCCAATTTGACATCACTTAATTCACTAAGCCATCAACAAACCAACATGCAATATAACCCAGCCATGAAGACCTTGATTTAAGAGTATACCGACCCCAAAAATAACATACTTTTCTCAATCTAACACAACCAAACCTCAACCAACAAAGATACACCAAAATTCCACACTTTTATGCCCAAATCACCCCCTACACATCCCAAACTGATAACTTGACACAAAAATACACTTATAAACTGAAATTAACTAAACAACAACAAATTTCAAAATTAAAACTTAAAATTCAGATTTAGGAAAAATTTAGGGTTTTACCTTCAATGGAAGCGAGGTGGATGGACAACAAGGATCAGAGAAATAAAGAGAGAGAATGGCAATGGTGGTGGCGGCGGCACCGGAGGGAGCAGCGACGGCCGATGGTGGCTCCGGCGAGCAGGAACACAGCGGCGGAGACCCCAGATCAAAGAAGAGCAGTGAGATTAGAGAAGGGGGAAAGGAGTTTGTGTAATGTAATGTGTTGTCTGAACCCAAAGCTTGAAGGGAAAGAAAACAAAATAAATGGGTCATCGACTCATCATAGCCATAATCCAACAATATAAAATTCAAAGCCCCTCTAGACTACAAATTTTACATAACTAAAAATTTTTTCCTCTCTAGAAAACTCTAGCCTCCTCTTTTCTTTAAGGGGGCTGTGATCGATTTTTTTGTCGATGGTAAACCCAATTTGATTGATTTTTACCTCAATTATTAGTTAGATTTTGTTTTTTCACAAAGAAAGTTAGTCTCTTCTTTTGTATGATCTAATACGTTGGATTGACTTTCAAGTCACTATAGCACGGGTTGTGAGGTTCTCAATCAATGGTAAAGATACAGAGTTATCGAAGAAAGATGCAGAGTCATCAAAAAAATCGGATCGAACGTCAGTAAGATTAATATTAGTTATTTGGAAGTTGAATTTCATATCTATGTTTTAGATCTACAATTGTTCAATTACGATTTTCATTGTAAGTGTCGTATGACTTATTATTAATGAAATCGTTATGTTTGGTTTCAAAAGAAAAAGTAAAGTGTAGAATTAGGGAGTGCAATAATTGTTGAAACTTAAGATAATAAAAAGTAATAAAATGATAATGATAATAATTATAATATTAGTAACATTGATAATAATAATCTACAAGTCGGTCAATTTTGTCAAATTTAACTAAAAAAAATAACTCAAAAGTATTTTGAGTTTAGCAGAGCTAATTAGTTATAACACAGATAACATATAATATAAGTAAAATAATGAACTGGTGCATGGCGGCGTTGCATTTCTCAAATCCTACAAAATAAACAAACGGTTAATTGATTTGAAATACGCGATTTAGTTAGTCAAACCCTTTAATTAGCTTAACTATACGGGGTTAAGGCAAGGTTATTACATTAACTATAGAGTATATTAGATAATATCAATTATTAATGTTTTATATTCATAGCTAGATTCTCGGATGGTTGTTAGAAATGTAACAGTTTCCCTCATCTTCTATACATAGCTTTATCTTCCCTTGTGACGGCAATACATTTGAATACAACAATATCTTTCTTTCTCTCTTTATATTCTCTGATTATAAATGGCAGCCCGGTGCACAAAGCGTCCCCGCAAGCGGGGGTCCAGGGAATCAAAGCTTATGGTTCACAATATTCACATGGTATCAAAGCTTATGGTTGCGCGGTTTTGATTTTATTTCTTGACTCAAATTCTGAGTTGTATCGATCAGTTCTTTGTTGATCTTTATTCTGTTAAATGAAATCAGAATTTCTTGATTGATTTCGATGGCCTCTAATGCTTCTACTAGGGATATGGCATGCATGTTGAAGAATACAACAATGATTCCTTATTTCTTTCAGATGTTGATACTCCTAGAATACCTCTCACCAATTTGAAGTTTAATGGCTCAAACTTTCAAAAATTGATCAAAGTTGTCAAGATTGCACTCAAGACAAAGGTTCATCGATTGTAAAGTTCCAAGGTCTACACCAACTGCTCCAACTTATAACCAGTGGATTAAAGTGGATGACATGGTAATAAGTTGGCTTCTCAATTCTATGACCAATGATGATTTTGATGTTTTCCTATATCACTACCATCATGTAACTTTTTTGATAAGTTTTACTAGGTGGTGGATGCTAAAAATAACATGAGTTAAAGTTCAATTTATCTATAACAAAATTATAAGTTTGGATTAATTTCTTTTAGTATCCCCAAAGTTTGGACTATTTTTTCCACCATTTTTCATTTTTTAGGGTCTGTTTGTAGTGTTTAACGTTTTGACTAGTAAAAACACTAATTTACCAAATTATAAGTGTTCGGTAAAACAACTTATCCAATCAACGAATAACGTTTAATGCTACTTTTTGCAAACGTTACTCCCAGTAACGTTAAATGCATCTCTACTAGTGTCTTGCTTTTGTATGCCAAATTTACCTTTTTTTTTGTGTTCATATTTCATATGTAATACTTTCTTTCCATCACATGCAGTTATTATCATGCTAAATATCAATATGAAAATGAAACCCTCCATCTCTATTTATTGTCATTAAGTGGGTTTTTATTTTGGACTATTTTATTAAAATGCTTTAAAATTGCATATTGTTCAGTTCTCTATTTAGGTATGAGGATCTTAATTAGATAGTGTTTGTTTTGTAAAAAAATTTTAAAATGTACTACAGTGTGCCAATATAAAATTTATTGAAATTCGATTTGGCGTGTAATGATTTATTAAATTTTTTTAAAATAATAATAATTATTATTATAATAATAGCAACAATAATAATAGTAACAATGATAATACTAATTATTATTAATTGTGTCCTATTTGGTCATTTTATATTTGACAGTCAATTTAACAGTACTAAAATGCAACAGTTATCCGCTATATTGACAGCTATAAGATACACCAACCGCTATCAGCTATCTAATCCGCTAAATTTGCCAAACAGGGCCTTAAACAAGCCTACAAAAAAGCATAAATTAGGCTCAACTTCCGGTTCACGATCCGGTCTAAACGGACCAAAGTGGATTGTTATTTTCCGGTTTTTCCGTTCCTTTCATCTTCCCCTGCTTCCTTGTCTCTCTCTAATCAATCGATTGAATCGCTCACTTTTTGGTGTACACCAGCTAATCTCCCGTCGCTTCTAGGCTTCCGCATTTTTCCTAATACACTCACATTCTTCAAATTCTTCACACCCATCAAATCAATCATATTGTAAGTATTCAATCATAGTTTACCCAGAAAATTTAATCAAGAAAATGGATGAACGAGAAGTTGAGATTCAAGACGACCCTTCTTCACCCTCTTCTTCTAATTCACCTGGGCATTTCAAACTCTTCGATCAGCTGGAGTTGCTCGAGTTCAAGGACAAGTATTTGATCAGAGCCGTCGGTTCTACCCATCAAGGGTTCTCCATCAGTCGTTTGGATGGTGATATTCAACCGTTAATCAGTTAAGATCACACCCACTTTCCCTCTTTTCATTATTTGTACCCATGAATTTAACTATTGTTCTTTAGTAGGAGTTTCTTGGCGTTGCCCAGATTGATTGAATTAGCCATTTGTTGGTCATAGTGTGTAGTCTTGTTCTTTAGGAGTTCCTGGCATTGCCCAGATTGATTGAATTAGCCATTTGTTTGTCATAATGTGTAGATGTGTTTATGTTTAATTTTGGGTTTAGCACCATGCTGCTCTACGTTGCTCGAATTTAGGTGCCCAAAAGGTGAAAGTAGTTTCCTTTTTTGGCTTGCTTGGATTTGGTCATTTGGGTACTCATGTTGGACATGGGTGGGTGATTAAGGTTTGTTAATTCGGGCGGGGCGGGTCGGTTAATTACATTTCGGGTTTGGAAATCGTATTCAAAACCGTAAATTTTCCGCGGGTTGGTGTTGATTTTCGAGTCAGGTCAAATTTTGCCAAGTGTATGATTGCTCTAACATAATGGCCATGCCCTAGTAGTATGTTTGATCAGCAATTCACCCTAGGTGTTTCTTTTAGTGGGAATGAAAGTCCTGAGTGAGTAATCATCCTCATTGCTCCTAGTGTAGGTCCCACTTTCATGGGTATTGGGGGAGATTCATAAGTAGGCAGTCTTACCACAACAAAACACTGATTTTGGAGGTTATGAGTAATAGATAAACTTGCTTATTTTGTAAAAGAATGGAGGCGGGCTTTACCCACCTTGGTAGTCTATTAGTTTCCCAATATGTCATATGTACTTTTTTCCATCGATGACCAACAAAAGAGTCTTCCTGTTTGCAACTGTGATGGTCGATTAATGAATGCATTCCATGTGTTGCAGATGATGACTTATCTGAAAGCCCTTCGAAGACCACCAAAATATGTGGTGTGGTTGGGACTATCCGTTTGGTTGCAGGTACTTCTACATGTGATTTTAGAGTAGAATATAGATGCGGTTCTCCTCAAATGCACTTAATGCACATACAAAATGAGGATAATATTGTGGAAATTGCAAAGTTTTAATCATCCCTTCTGTTTGTGTGCAGGAGTGTATATGATTGTGATAACATCCGCCAAGGAAGTGGGGAAATATCTCGGTTTTCCTATTTTCCGAGTACAATCTTTGAAATACTTGCCTTGTAACGAGGCCTTAAAACAATTAAGTCCTCAGGAAGTAAGGTTTACCTTCTCTTTCTCTCATTTTTCTCTTTCTTGGACAAATCATTTGCTTTTTTGTTAACATGTTGAAATCCGTTACAGAAAAAAGATGAGGCATACTTCAGGAATTTGTTGAGAGTGGTGGAGTCTACACCGGGATTGTATTACTCTTACGAAACTGATATAACTGTCAAGTATGTTGTTTTTCTATGTTTCATCTCCATTATCACGACTGATGGAGCGGGATTTGCTTATTGGCTTCAAATGATCGAGTTAACTCAGCAGTCAGCTGTACTGTACTGACATCTGTTTGTGTGGATCATCTTATGATTCTTATCAGTTTGCAAAGAAGGTTGAAGTTAGCAGAAGGGTGGATGAGCAAACCTCTTTGGAAGCAGGTAATGTCGTACCGATACTAGGGGTGAAAACCTCCCAAGGGATTTTGAAATTTTTGATGATTTTCACTAGAGCTGGCAACGAACTGAATAAGCCGAATTTGTTTGACTTGGAAAAAGTCGGGTTTGGTCATAAATTATTTGTCTGAATTTTGACGTTGACCGAATTAACCAAATATTAGGACATTATTGTCTGAATTTTGACCCAATAATGTCCTAATATTTAGTGCTGTCTAAACCCAATTTTGACCCGGATTTAGTGCTGTCTAAATTGTCTGACCTGGTCCCCCCCAAAAAAATAAATAAAAAAGGTCGTGACATCAATTTATTGTCTGAATTTTGACATTGACCAAATTTAACCAGCCTGAATTTGACCCCAGACCCAAATTTTTGCCAACGCTAATTTTCTCCATGAGTTACTTGCCAAACATTGCCATTATGAGCCTTGACTTTTGAGATTGTTTCCAATTAATGATCTTTTTTGGCCCTTAGGATATTGCCATTAAGAGATGTTGATCTGAACACAATCCTTGACTGTTGAAGGGGGCTGGATTTTCCAGCACCAATTATCATTGGTTTGGGCTTCTCTGGTTGGATCAAATTGCTTTTGTGGGTTATTGGCCCTCGTGGATGTTAACATCATAAATGATAAATTTGCTTGCATAGTTGATCTTGCTAGAGTTGTCTGCTTGTCTTCATGCATTTGTGGATGATCTAGAACAGCTTGTTGGGATTTCTTTTTTTTTTTTTTTAAAAGCTACATTTTCTGCTTTTTTCTTCAAAATGAGAGGCCAACTTTCAGTTAATAGTCTTAGACAACACTCTTGGTAATAGATAAGGCAATTCTTCTTTGGTTTATATCCATGGGTATTGCCATCTTTTCTTCTGTTAACTCATATGCATACAATAGGTACAATCCCGTGTAATTACCATCATCCTGATTTCTAAAGCTTTCCTATTAGTTTTTAAATTTTTTTAATTTCTCATCTTACCTGTGCTTTTTTTCAGGCTGACCCTCGATTTGTATGGAACAAAGCTCTCTTAGATGATCTTATTGAGAAAAAGGTTATATCTTTTGATCCCACATTTAAGAATCACTTTATTTGTAACTTTATATTGGTTTTTGGGGAAAACATTTCTCATGTATAGTTTCTTTTGTGCTTGCAGCTTGATGGTTTCATAATTCCTCTTTTGCAAGGAAATATCCTTTCTTTCATTAATGTGATCAATAAATGCTCAATATGGACATTAAATTTGTACCTTGCCACCTAAATTAGTGCATGTGCTTGCATTTATACTAGAACCTGAGACCATAGAAAGATAATCCATGGTCCAATCTATAATTGTCGCCATTTTCCTTGACAATGTCTAAGCTTCCAAACCGCCGCATTGACGTTGAAAGAGATACCTGTTAGCATTGCATTACTATCAAGAAGATGCACACGACGACTAGGTATAATTAATGACCAAGTACTTTGTAATACACTTATGCTATGATTTCTCAGCTACATATTAATTATAACATTTGGCACTCATAATGAACTTTTATTTTCTTGTCTACTAAAGGAACCCGAATGTGGAGAAGGGGAGCTAACCTGGAGGGTGATACTGCCAACTTTATCGAAACCGAGCAATTGGTGGAAGCTAATGGTTTTAGGTCCTCATTTTTGCAGGTATTGTTTACTATTGCCTTGTTTTGTTTCTTTGATTGTGCATCTTTTTCTCTACTATAAAGTTTCATAGAAATACATTACTTATCTTCAGAATTGCTAGTTGGAAAATTGGATTGTATTAAGCTGAATTATGAGGGTTGGGACAATGGTAAGCCCAACTTAAAAATGTATCACAATAAGCTGAACTACTGGACCCATAGATTTCAATGCACCACCATCAAATTTTCATTCGTGTGACTGGGGGAGGGTTCTTTTCCTATTTGGCGTCTGTATTGTAGTTAGTAATCTCAAATTTTAATATATTGGATTGTAGTAGTCCAAAATATCTTTCAGCTTAGACCAATTCGATGGCGGTACACTATAATTGAAGGGTTCAATAGTTCAGCTTACTGTAATACATTTCTAAAGTTCGGCTTACTAGTCTCCTTACCCCTATAGTTCGACTTACTACTATCCAGTTTTCCTCACTAGTTTGGTTAATCATAAATGGGAGGTCTGAAATTGATGATAAAGAGCAAATTTTGAATTTCAGGTTCGCGGATCGATTCCACTTCTCTGGGAGCAAATAGTTGATTTGAGCTACAAACCTAGGTTGAATATCATTGATCATGAAGACACAGTACGTATAATACTTCATCATTCTCTGAAGCCTATTTGATTATGTTATTGTTCTGGCTCTTCTACTTTGCCTTATGTTTGGTTTTACCCCCCCTCAGCCAAAAGTTGTGGAGCGTCATTTTCATGACTTGTCACAAAGATACGGGCAGATTTTGGCTCTCGACCTAACCGATAAAGTAAGCATGACTTGGTATCCTATCTTATTTTTTCCATCATATTTACACAAGTATGCTATCTCACTAAGGTCTTATTCAGAACAAGGTAGATAAGTTCTCAGAGAATAAATTCTACGCAAAAACCGTCACAAATTCAGGAAAAGGACAGAGAATAAGTTTAGTATACAGCTCAGTCAAAATAAGCATGAAGAGAAGGCCTTAGAATGGTTTCCTGTTACTAAATTCTGCTTGTTATTGGTGATTTAAGCATCATTTCCCCTGAATTCTTATTTTGTTACGTCTCTGCTGTTAATTTATGTTGGTGAAAGAGTTGTTATTATGTTTTCTAGACCTCTTGTCTGATTTGTACTTTACCGGTACTGTGTGGTTATGATAAACATTCGCTTCGTAATTTCTTTCTTCTATTTCTCCAGCATGGTGATGAAGGCAAATTAAATAGTGCATATGCTTCGGAGATGGAAAAGCTACCAAATGTGAGGTGACTTTCTCATCTGGATTTTCTGTTACTAAACATTCTTATAAACCTCAAGTAGCTGTACAATCTCGTGCATGGTTTTACTTCTAACTTGTTTCAATGCATGACTTGATTTGAATGCCAGATATGTGTCATTTGACTTCCACAGCGTGTGCGGTAACTCAAATTTTGATAACTTGGATGTGCTCTACAAAGAAATCACAGAGGATCTCAAAAGACAAGGGTACGTAACTCGATCACAGTTTCAAACTTCAAGTATAACTGAAATGGAAAGAAATTCTTTATCTCTCTTCACAAGTCTATTGTAAAAAGCCTCATTCTATCCATTAATGCCCGCCTTTATATTTGCACCCATTTCCATCTGAAATTCGGAAGGAAAATAGTGATGCCAAAATCAATCAAATTTCCATGATGTTTTCCATCTAATTCTTCGTCCTTCACTTTTTGTAAAGCCAAGTGAAGGAAAATACATCATTTTTCAAAGTTTCTCTTTCCATTTCGTTTTCGAAGTACCAAACAGACCCTTAGAAATGCTGGATCGTGGTTTTCTGCTTCGTATGTACTATTTTTAATTATTTTTTCTTTGAGCTGAGCAGATACTTTCTCTTAGATAAGGACGGGAACATGTTGGAAGAACAAAGGGGAGTCATCAGATCAAACTGCATAGATTGCCTTGATCGAACAAACGTTACCCAGGTTTGATATTATGTTTCTCAGTGTCTTCATAGCCGCAGCTCGATCCAGTTACTCCAAATATGCTTTCAAACTACCCTGGCACCGTTTTACCCATGTATGTATATTTTCTTTAGAGTTATCTGGCGAGGATATCGTTGGATTTACAGTTGCAGAGAATTGGGTTATTTTCCCCTGAAGATTCTGTTGCTAACTTCCCTGAAGAGTACGACAAGTTCAAAATTAGTGAGTGTTTTTCAAGATAAAATATGCCCTTCCGATTATATATAGGAGCAATCTTATCATGAAAGTGATAAATCTTCCTCAATTGTACTCATAGTGTGGGTTGAGCACGGTGATGAGATAAGCTTGGAATACGCCGGTACTCATGCCCTCAAACGCGATCTAGTAAGGTATTACAAAAAGCCCTCCTTTACCCCTTTTCTTAGCAAATAATGTTTACCGAGTCTGCGTGCATGAGTGGGACCCACACTGAGTGTTGTGTATTTTGCTTTTTCACGGGCTACTGGCGTACATACTGCTCCTTGTTCTTAACCCAGCCTAAATCTACACATTCTATCCATATTTCATCAACACCTAATTTTCCAACTTTTACCTAAGTTTACCAATCTTTATTTTACACAACCTTCCCATACCCCCTGAAAAGGACAAACCTGTATAATTGTGAATAATTTTAAGCCATGTTGCATGTCCTATTTTGTGGGACACTGGGCTTGGCAAGAGGCACAGACTCAAGCTCAGTTCCAAGGGTTAAAACGGACCGACCCCCCATCACTGCTACTCTTTTTTTTTTTTTTTTTTTGGTCTGCTACTGTGGCACTCTCCATTTTTGTGTGTGATATCCACTGATTCGGATGTCTGTACTCTGTAGGTATGGAAGGCAGACTCTAGGAGGGCTTATCACAGATGGAATGAGTGCCCTTTCGAGATACTATTTGAATAATTTCCAGGATGGTGTCAGACAGGCAAGCAAGCTCTGTATACCCTTTTTGTTTAGGGTTGATTTGGGTAAAAATTAATAAAAACAGACCGCGCAATAGTGGGACCCACATTGCGAATTGTTTGAAAAAAAAGAAACGAAAAGGTGTTGCTCTGATCATTGTCATATTCTTCAAGCAGGACGCGATTGATCTTATTAGTGGTCATTATTCTGTTGGAAGAAATAATCCTGGGGCTATACAGCGTAACTCATCAGATCCATTTTCTGTAAGTTCTATTGAACAAAAATTATACCATGATCTATTTCAAAGCGATTCATGGTCATAGGTTTTTGTTTTGTGTTTTTTTTCCCCAATTTGTTTGTTGTTCAAAGGAGGCATGCAAAGGCTGATGCAGGCTGGATAGGAACCCGGGTTTTCAGTACCTAACCCATGAGGCTTTATCAGCTGAACTGACTAACACCCGGGTAGTTATATTGAAGACTGTAAAAAGTGAACTTTTCTTACCAAAGTTTCTCCTGTAGAAGCTTATGGTTAAATCACTGATCATGTACTAAGAGACTTAGTCTAGGTGCAATGTTGATTATGATTTAATTTGCTCTTTCAGTTTTCAACTAATTAATTCAAACGGATTTAACCGCAGTATCTTCCGGTGGCTTCAGCGTTGTTGATTGGGGGGTTGACATTGACTTCCTTCACACTCAACCAAGGTATCGAACTCCTCCTTTGCCTTCCATTTTCATTCAGGGCTGTCATAAATTCAGATTCGGGTCATTTTGGGTCTATAGATGAATCAAACATCGGGCGAAAGATTGATGTCCAATAACCAGTTTCTTTTTTCCCTGGGGTTTTTCCAGGTTGTATAATTTGGGCGGGGCTAAATTTAGGTCCAAACAATATAAAATGAAAAAATATTGTGTCTAACTGTCAATACCTGAAAAGAATTGAATTCCAACTCAACATATTTTTTTTTTGAGATTTTAAGAGTTGCTCTTTTCCAAGTGTCTTCAAAAAATCTATGACAGTACCCATTTTTTTTCTCCGGGTCAGTCTGAATCGGGTTTTCAGGTCAGATAGTTTTTGACAGCCGTAACTTCACTAATCCTCAACATTACAACCCCCCAACTTGAAATTGGATCGCCAACTAATACCCATTATTTTTCCTGCGTTTTTCTGTGGTTGTGCCCTTTGGGGGTTCACAGGGGGCCGGAATGCACCGCAAGTAGTAACATCGATGGTGTGGGCCGGGGTGACAGCCGGGATAATGGCGTTGGTGAAGTCGAATGGACGGCAGTTCTGCAGTCGGCCCCGTCTCTGTGGCCTTATATGATGAAGAAACAAACCAACCCAGGCTAGTTAGCTAATAATATATACTTGCTAGCTGTTACTAATTTTGTTCTTCTGGGTGCTACAAAACAAACTCTGTACATTATTATTTGGTGTAAGGTAACTTACTCATGTTTGTTTGTGCAATTACATACATATGCAGCAGTGGACCAGGTTTAATTTATTTGTGCAGATACATCATACATGACAGAAATATCATCAGCTGCTAACCTGTGGTTTTCTGTTTGTCTTTATCTCTGTACCCTGTGCCATACAGGGTGTATTCATTCATGTTTGTATCTTGAAATATGTGGAATAAGTTTACACAATGATTTTCATTGTGGATGTTGGATAAATTTTTAATTTTCCAATAAGGAATTATGGAATCATTCTCTGCACAAATAGTGAAGGTCGAGTTGGTTAGAATAAGCGTATTACATTGTCTGGCTTGGTTCCGAGTTTATTGATTTTTCGCTCAAGCAGCAGATAGCAGTTACACTTTAGCAGTACGCACTAGGTCAATAAAGTTGTTTAGAGTGCTCAAAGAAAATATGCAAAGTAAATTTAATCAACGAGTTAACTTATTAATATAAGCTGACATATTAGATATAGATAATTTTCAAAGGATTTTTTTGTTGGGGGGGGGGGGGGTGTTAATTATATACTATTGCCTTCGTTCCAAAAAAACAAAAAAACATTGCTCTTTGACTAATGAGGTCAAAATCTGCAAATTTTGATAATTTAGCAAATTATATGTCGAGGTGTTGTATAAAACTACTATTATTAGATTAGTGAAGAAAAATATTTTTACTTAAATATAATATTACAAATCTTTTTAAGGTAAAATGTGAAAAATTGACAATCAAAGTATTGTATTGATGATGACCATGAAAAAGCAAACAAGACAATTTTTTTTGGGATGGAGGTAGTACTAAATTTTGGAAAGAAAATAAGATATAATGATTGAAAATAAATGCGCAAAAGAGATCCAAATTTAAAAGTGTGATGAACCAAATTTGTCCTCAAGCTTTTACACCAAAGTTAATTATTTATCTTTGGAGTATAAATTATTGGACTGAAATCAGTTCTTAGGTACACATTGGTCTATGTACAGTAGAAAGCTAGTCTTTCTCACACTTTTTCGGATACATGTAGAGAAAAAATAGGGGGAGTTAGCAATAAGGGGGCGTTTGGTCGAGAAATTTTGAAAGTTTCTTAATTTTTTCTAGTTGAAAAACTTTCTCATATTTGGTTCTGCCAAATATATAGGAAAATTTTTGTGTGCGATCCATTAATTCCCTCACAAACTCAGTAAAAAGTTTCCCAAGGGGGCTAGAGAAAGTCTTTCTCGAGAAAGTTTTTTTTAGGAAAGTCTTTCCCGGAAAACAATCAAACGCACCATAAGGAAAGAGAATAAGAATTTGCCAAATCAAGGAAACAACTGAAAAAGCCCTTGTTGAATCAAACATAACTTGACCCGAATGACCTGATTATCAGATCTAGATATGTTGAATTATTGGGCCTCAGTGGATCCAAGAGAGGCCCAAATGAAACCTGGCCCAACTACATGGTTTCTTTGCTTTTAAAAAGAAGAGAATTTGCTCAATGATCATAGCTAGCTTGGCAAGGAAAAAGCTAAAGAAAAAGGAAAAAAAAAAAAACAAAAAGAAAAACCTCCTCCCACCAATCAACAAATTACAAATGTTAGTTGGATGCACAAGATGGCAAATTCTCCGACATATAAAAGGCAAGCTAAATTGACATTTTGTTGGTTAACTTCTCCACACAATACTCATTCTCTTGTTTTCTTTCACTCTTTCTTCTAATTTGAGCTAATTGGAGTATTGGAATTAAGCTTTTTCCTAGATGTTAGGAGAAAACCCCTTGTTTAATTGAGCTATTATATTAGGCATAAGATATGCTAGAATTGTGAGAACTGTTTATATTGATATTTATTATTGAATTATATCGTTAAATTTGTTTAAGTATACTAATGAAAGTTGTTGAATTTGCACAAAAACATATGAACCATGTTGAAATATGCTAATGAAAGTTTCTGAAATACATGAATCAAGATGAAATATATATATGACTAAAAGTTGAGGGGATTTGTGGAAATGTAAAACACACTGATATTTGGTACTAAAAGTATTTGTTGAAATATGTTACATTAAAACAAGTCAATAAAAATTCTCGAGTTATTTGACGATATGAATCAAGTCAACATAAGGTCTAATCTTTTTAGTAAATAATATCCCTTCTAGACCAATGAAAAACCAAAGAAGGGACTCATACAAAAGTTGCTCAAAACTTATGAATTTGATATATGCTTTCTATGAATTATGCAAAACTAAATGTTGAATAGATTGACCTCTATTATTAGTTAGGGACTAATATCATCAAATTGACGTAAATTAATTAGTTTTCAAGACAAACCCTAGTACCCTACATTAACCCTAGACCCCAAGATGATGTTATTTCTCATGATAGATCCCTCCATTAACCCTAGACAAGCCCATTAACCCTAGACCCCAAGATGATGTTATTTCTCATGATACATTAACCCTAGACCCCAAGACAAACCCTAGTACCCTACATTAACCCTAGACAAGCCTAATAGACTCATGATAGATCCCTCCAATAATTTTTTAAAAAAACATTGAAATACATATAAATATATATCAATCTTTGTACCTTCAATTTAAAAAAAGAAAAAGAAAACACTAGCTATATAAACTTCCACATCTTTCAAAGCAATATAATTAAAACAATTACCGACAACCAGAACAAATTAAAATCTTTTAAAAAAACAGATACAGTCAAAAATCCAAATACAAATTAAACATCAATTTTTGTATCCAGACATTTTCTCTCCCACCTCTTGGAAAGCAAAGATAATACTAAAATAGAAAGCAAACAGTAAATATACCCCAAAAAAGCAAAGAGTCGAACGTTGAGAAGACAGGAAACCCTAAAAACACACCAAGTGTCACTCAAACAAACATCTTAGACACGAAATTATGAGGAATCCGCAGTAATTTTTTTTTTTTTTTGCATGCAGCAAATTTATACTAATATATGATGATCATATATAATCGAAAACGCAGAATTTCAAGGAAATTTTGGTGGGCTTTTTTTGCGGCCAAGTTCCACGTGGTGAGAATGCAGTGCATGGAATCAGATGGAGTATAGCTATGTATGAGCGTACGTACTAAGGTTACAGAGATTCAGATGATCATGATGATCATCAAGATATATACTGTTCTGCATGCATGCATGGATGGCTGCTCCATGCAACACGTACGTACGTAAGGTGCATGGCTGGTATAATTTGTTCGTCATTGATCACTCAATTCCTACCTATTACGACAACAACTGCCGACTAACTACCTCCCTTTTTAAACCACCGCTACCTTTTTTATTGTTTCTTACATACTTGCAGAGGTACGAGAATGTGGAGATTTGTGATTTGGCATGGTTACTTGATCCAAGTTAATTTTGTTTCATTCCATTCAAATATTTCTGAAAATAAATATAGGCTTCGGTTTTCAATACTTGTACTATGTACCTCATCCCTAGCTTCACCTTTTAGCCAAAATTAGAAATTTAATAAATAATTTCATTGAAGCCCTGTTCTTTTCTACTGTGGGTCAAGTGTTGTAATGGTATGGTATATATGATTAAAATTTCGATAATGTGATATGATGTGGTATGGTGTGGCAGAAATTACTGGTAAGAATGGTTAGAATGGTCGTCGAGGAGAGAGGAAATGGGAAAATAGTGAGAAAATCGAGGAGAGAGAAGATTATGATTGTTGTGGTAAAATGTGTTCTGGTAAGATAATATGTGATGATTTGTGATTAGTATGACAAATTATGGTAGATGCGGTATGGTACCACAAAAAAAATAGAATCTTAAAATATGTCATTGTGAGAAAAATTATAAAATACAACTATTAAATTGGTTATACTACTTTCTTCTCTCTCATATTTTTTCTCACATAAAATAAAAAAATCTTAAAATGATAGGACAAGAAAAATAATTAAACTGATAAGTATTATGAGAGATCGAGAGGTAATAATAAATAATTTAATATATATATTGATAAGTAATAATTTGATAGTTTTTAGGTTTGTATAGTAGTGTCACTTATTATATCTACTGATCATACATTGGCAGTGACTAAAGCTATAAAGTTTTGTGTAACCAAATTCTATTTTAACAATGAGTCAATGACCTTATGATGACTCTGTGTGAATGTTATTAGCAAAGATAAAACAGGCCCATTTGGGATGGGTCCACCAGATGTTCCTTTGGAGAAACATCTTGTAGTAATAGGCTATGTTCCTTTGTGCAGTATTATATAACATCTGTTATAATTTGCTACATTAATCATATACCATCACATATTACCGTATCATGTCATACTTTATCACAACAATTATAATTTTTTTTTCTTTATTTTCTCCCTATTTTCAATTTTCTCTTTCCTCACGGGCCTACAACACCAACCATTCTTAACGCAAAATTTTAACATAAGTTACCACACCATACCGCAACATCTCACATTATCCATATTTTACCATATTTGTACAATTACCATACTTTACCCGCTATAGAAAATAACAGGGTCTAAGCATACATTGATTAAGTTGGTTAATGCTAACAAGTAACCATCGGTGCAGATGAGAATTAAGATCCTGTTCTTTAATACGGTTGGTTGAGGTGCGGTTTGGTGAAAAATTTTCAAATTGTGGTGGGTTGGGAAAAGTTATAGTGGAATGTAAACTGTTGTGGTGGATTGTGGAATGTTGTGGTGTAAATAATTGTACATGGGCTGATAGAGTGATAGATTATGGTGGGTTGTGGTGGATTGTGGTGGATTGAAGTGGAAAGTTGTGGTGCGGTGTGGAACCGCAACCAACCAGGTGCATAAAACAACGAGCCTAAGGGTTGAATATCAATTATGAGCACTTGCAATAAGTTAAAAATACCACTTATTTTTTATTTACACCATCACTATCACTTTACTTACCCCCAAACTTGATATGAACCAAACTGTTTCGATCCAAAATCAGCATGATCGATGTTTTTGGTTTGGTAAAATCATGCTTATCATAACCCGAAATGAGACTCTAATATTAAGTTTACGTTGTCTCATATTTACATACATACATGCATATATTTAATAAGATCACTGTTATCTGCATTTTAGCTTCTACAAGCATCGCACATCCTTGACACATGGATGTCATGCCCTTGCATAGGCCCTATCATGTCCATGCCATGTCTCATTTGTCCCCAACCCCTTTTCAAACAATGTCATGTGTTTTCTAACACTTTTTTTCTCATTTAGGCTGTGTTTGGTTGGTCAATAACCTCGGAAAAATGAGGGTTGACTTATTTTCCCTATGTTTGGATGCGGGTTGACTTCAGAAAATTTTTTTATGATGGACCCACCATTTTCTCCATTTTCCTAAGGAAAATTTCCCTTAAGGGGGACTAAGGGAAATTTTTCCAATGAAAAACTTCGGGAAAAATTTTCCTAGGGTTCCTACCAAACACTCCCTTAAATACATTTTAAAAATGTTTTTGGAATGGTAAATTTGATCATCCCATTGGCCTTATTTTAAGGGTAATTACCTGTAAACTTAACAGATTCGTGATAAGGATAACAAGCATAAGCATATGTTTTCTAACTGAATAAGTACCAAACTATCCTAACAAGCATCACCTATAAATCCATCAATTTCCCAAAGGGAAATACTTTGTTTCAACTAGGAATATTTGAACCTTGGTAAGAATTGAGGAGCATAAAAAATAGGAGTGATTAATTGTTGGGGAGATCCAAGGCGGGAGTCAACTTTAAGGTCCATGGTGCACAAGTTAAATGAGGTTTCATCTTAAAATCAATTGTTGTTAAAAGAAGTAGCCCACTTGACTTATATACCATGTCATTTCCCTTTGTTTTTCTGATATGAGACATTTTACTCATAGGTGAATCCCAACACTAATTAACTACTACCTCTTTGATGTCGATTTAAATATACGTCGTCTATTGTTTGAAGGGTATTATCTAAACATTAGCTAGGATAGGGGTTAAAGTTGCTAGAATCATCAGGATCCTAGTTAGGATCAATGAGAAGTTAAAATCAAAATTGTAGAATCGGATCGAGAATAATTTTTATACATTATGTAAGGTATGTAAGGTAGTTTGAGAACAGATTCGTAAGATAGGAAAGATTGTGTAGGAGCAATTGTTATATCATATATGGTATACCTTGAAGTACCTACCTAGATCCTCCAAATCTTGGACGTTGTTGTCTGAAGGGTGGTCAATGACAAAGGGTTGGAATTTCGCCCATTTTCTAGTAGTGTGTTTTCAAAAATTCATCATATTTATTTTAAAATACATGCATCATAAATAGACCAATATTTGCAAAATTCATCCATGTTTCTAAATTCATAAATTTGTTACTAAAGTTTATCATAAATTGACTTATTTTAATTGCATGTGGACCTTGCTAGATTAGTCCTCCACGATATATGATATACATCATGTTTGGTAAACAACCTATTGAATAACTTATTGAAAAAAAAAATGACTTATTAGAAGATTTGACCAAATCAAATAAGTTAAATATGTATTTGGTAAACAACCTATTCACTTGGTTGATTGTCCAATAGGCTGATTTTCAATAGGTTGACATGAACAACCTATTTGATTGGCTGTTTATAGAAATTACCACTTAACCTAAAACTTACCAAAAATTACACACATGTCATCATAAAAGTAATTGGTACATATTATTTTAAAATTAGTGATAAAGGGTATAAGTGAAATTTCAGCAATTACTTTTTCACAAACAACTAACTTTATCAAATACAACTTTTCTAAACAGTCAGTCTAAACCACTAATAAAAAAAGTCAATCCAAACAGCTAATGCAAACAACCAAAACAGCCAACAGTTAACACCTGTTTGTCAAACATGGCCATAATTTGCAACATAAGAGTGATATATTAGATAGAATAAATTCATCCTACATCCAAAAATAACTGGGCAAGAAAGATTTATGCAAATAACCCAAAGATTTAGTCCAACGTATTTGTTTGCACAGAAAGAAGTGTGACCCTTTATGTAACCCTACTAGATCTCTACACAATCAACTTAGTTATTAATGGGCTAAGTTTGACCCGACTTGAACCCGCTCATAGCCCGCCCTGAATTATGTGTCAGGTGGTACGTAAGGAAGAATCCACTCCACAGGCACAAAATAATGAAATATGACGTCAGAGAGCACGAGAAAGAGTAAACTAATTAAATTAATTAGCCCCACACCATAAAATATTAAAATCTCCTTCATAAAAAAAAAAATATTAAAATCTCCAAGCTATGTGACAACAAAATATGCATTCCAAAACTCCATTTTAAACTTCTCATCACATGCGACATTATATAATGTATGTATTCCTATGGAGCCACTTCATTAGTGATGTAACTTTCTTTTGCATTTCTTTTGTTTCGTACCACTTTTTTTTCGCCCAAAATATTAAACAAGCAAAGAAAAAGAACTTGTTGGAGCATCATCTTTGTTTTTTCGTAGATAAAATAATATTGGTGATTTTTCATGGGATTGCTCAAGCCTTTTTAATAGCTTTGATTTCTACCACACATTACATCACTGTACTGTAATTTTTTAATTCCTACCATACTTCACTACACCGTAATATATCTTTTCATTTTTCTCTCTCCTTACTTTTCTCCTTTGCTTTTCACATTTTCTCTCCTCACCTACCCCACTTACCATAATTCTCACCACAGTTTAGCACAACTCATTACAATTTACCACACTTTTTCAAATTCCACCGCACCGCAACCAACCGTATAAAAAAACTGGTTAAACTTATCACCTTTCGTGATAAGATTCTAGTAGCACTTTCGTCAATAAAAGAAAAAAAAAAAGATTCTAGTAGCACGTCTTTTCCAATGGCCACTTTGTCACTTTGACACTATGATCTCTAAGAGCCCTAGTTTTAGCTACTAGTTTTTTTTAATAAAAATTGTAATGTTATATGTAGTTGATTAACCAGAGCTCGATAAGGTTTGGCTTAGCTAGTTCTAGTTCTAGTTCTATTAGTTTTTTTTTTAAAAAAAAAAATTAATGCATATATATGTGGTAGACTTAAGAATAGAAGAAGCGGAGGACACGATCGTGTTCCTAAGCATGGTTGGGCTTGGCCACAAGAAACCTAAAGCATAGGAACACCTTGATGGACACACCCATGCTGACCGGCGATTGAGTGTGTGAGAAGGTTTTTATCTAGGATTTCCATGTATCCTCTATGTTATATTACTATTTTTCTTATTTAAGTCCTTGGCTTTCAATGGCGATTATGAGAAAGGTTTATCCATCTTATATCACACGATAGAGATTGGAGAGAATCTTTGAAATACACTGTAATGTTCTAATGATGTATCGCTTTGTGGGTTTTGTAATAATCCACCCCAAAATCATGTTTAATTATCTATTAATCACTGTAATTATTCAAATCGCGTTATAAATTTTTCGCGTTTACCTTTATTTATTTATTTATTTATTGATATCGGTGTCAAGTCTCGCGCAGGAAATGGCTAAGGTGCCGGACTATCGGCTTAAAAGTTTACTTTACACATTTATTCAATAAGTTAAAGTATTTCAGGTTATATGTTTTACGTTATAAATTTATTTATCGAGAAACGGTTATTATTTATCCACCTCGATTTCTATATATATTTTACCGTTCCAATTTTAATTTATTTAATTTCATTCCCTTTATATTGTTTCAAGTGGTAATTTTACTCATTTTATCCTATTTTAATCTAAGTCCTAATTTATTTTACCCAAAGTGTTACCGATTAATTTTCTTGAGTACAAATTAATTATTTTTAGTCTAGTACATTTACAATAACTTTATTCTAATTAAAGTTTCAGGTTTTAATTAGGCTCTAATTGTCCTAAGTTAATTATATTAGTGGAAGTATATAATAGTTGTTTTAGTAAGGGTCATAGTTATTTCTTTGTCAAACACCAACTCTCAATCACTCTCAAGCTTTCACCTCTCTCCTTCTCCCTCCCATCTGCCGAGCCACCAGCCGAGCCACCAGCCGCCACTTTCTCCGGCCAGCCGGCGCCGGAAACCGCCAGCCCTGGTGGCCGCCGCCCTCTTCTTCATCCCTCTTGTGTTTTCATCCAATTTCAACTCCAAGGGTAATCTCTCAAGTCCCAATTTCAATTTCTTTAAACCCTAACCTGAAAATACATGTTATGTATATGTTTCTTTTATAAATTCTATCTCTTTTACTCTCTAAATTCATGAATTCAAGTGTATAATTGGATTGGTTAAGTTAGGGTTTGAGTTTGGAGTATGTGCATGTGTATTTGGATGAGTTCTTGAGGTTTTCTTGTTAAATTCTTGATGGATGTTGTTATAATCTTGATGCATGTGAATTTCTTGGTAAGTTGCTGAGTATTAAGGGCTGGTTATATATGCTAAGTTTATTATTTAGGTGTTATCATGTTTAATTTGGGTGAATTAGTGAGTTTTTGGTGAAAGAGTGCAAGAACAAGTCCTTTATGTTGAGTTTGTGTTTAATCCATGGTTGCATGTGGGATTTAGGCTCTTTGAAGAGTTAACTTTCAAGGTTTAATTCTGGAAATATAGTGGGTTATAGCCAAAGTGAAGTTTGGTTGAAAATTAGTATGGATTAAGGGCTAAATGTACCATTAGAGCTGAAATTAAGAACACATTATGCTCTGTTTCAATTCTGGAAATTTACAGCAGTATAAAAGTGGGATTTTTGCCCAGATTTCTACTCCATTTGATAGTGTAGACGCTGAATTTTGTATCGGTTTTATTTTCTTTTTTTTTAGTGTTAGTTTTAGAAAATAGGCTAACCGATAAATGGCACGCAAGCCTCTTTCCACCGAAAACTCCAAAAAAATATACAAAGCCCAAATGCCGGGAACCTGGGTCCAGTGGGCCGGAGCTCAGCTCCAACACCACAGGAACCCGTCTGGGTTCAGTGGGCCGGAGCTCAGCTCCGCCCACAGGAACCCGTCTGGGTTCCTGGGCCCAAGGCCCGTTTTCCTTCCAGGAACCCGTCTGGGTTTCCTGTTGATTCCCACGGCGCCGCGGCTTAACCTAGCCTCCAAACCCTAAACCTAAACCTAATTCCCCCTATAAATACCCACCATTCATCACCCACAAAAAACACACCGGAATATACTAGGAGTATTGACACTAGTATATTCTTTCTCTCTTCTCCCTCCATTGCGTGCTTTATTTTAAAGGTTAGCGTAGTTTTTTTGTATTTTTGTACATAATGTAATCCTACGTGTTCTTGTATCTTTTCTTTTCTTTTATTGCATGACATTAATGATAAATCTATGAAATTTATTCAATTCCTCCCCCTTTTTTCAAATCTGTCGCTTTAATTTAATTCTAGTAGAGTCTATTCGTTTGAATAGGCGGGTTTGATGATTTTTATCGTCAAATTCGTAACCTTACCCCCGAATCCGTCTTTGGATTCGTAGGCCGGAGTCTCTTTTTCAATGGTTTGTTGTTTTATCCTTAAATTCAACTGGCGACTCTAACCCTTCAATTTATTTTTCCCCGAAAACTTTTTTCATTTTTTCTCCTTCTCGTGACAGAGAACCCAGACGGGTTTCTGCCTTGTATTTACTCCGAGCCAGAGGCAGGAACCCAGACGGGTTCCTAGCCCCTTTTCTTCTCTTTTGCTTCTTCAGGAACCCGTCTGGGTTCTGTTTTCTTTCTTTTTTTCCGTTTTGTCTTCATGGAACTCAGACGGGTTCCTTGTCGAGTTTCCTCTTTTTTTATTTTCCTTTTTGTTTTCTTTTTTCTTTTTTTATCTTTTCTTTAATAAAATCGAGTTTCGGGGTTAAATCAATTTGTCAATTAAAAGTGTCCTTAATAGTTCAACCTTAATTAAGGATAAGCAATCCTAGTCGTCTCCCAATCTAAAAAAGAGAACATCCTCTTTTAAGTAGCGCCGCGAAAAGGTCCGTCGGATTTTTTCGGGGTCTACAGATTGGCGACTCGACTGGGGACTTAAACTTAAAAGAGGGTAAAACTTGAAAGGGTTAAATTTTAGTGTTTTTGTAAAAAAGGGAGGAATTGATTTATTTCATATTTTTATCATTTTTTAGGCATATTGCATCTAGGCTACTCTTGGGCCTTATGGCTGGGGAGCACAAAAGCGTTGGTTGGTTCTAAAACTAGGATTACCTTCTGAGAGCGGGCAGTCACTACTTGTGGGATGCACTTACATCGCCAAGCCTTTGACTCCTCCTCTCCCCGTGTTACACTCTAAGGGTTTCCCTGAAACCCGAAGAGCAACACCCCACACAACGCTTCCTATGAACGTAGGGAGGTTGCACCGGGGCGAGAACATGCGGTACCTTATCTCCTATACCTAGAAAACCCTAAACCTAGAGTCATGGTTAGGCTAATCCCGCATTTGTATGCTATGTGATTTCATTTTCCATGTATATGTTGTAGAGTTTTATTTTTGTAAAGAGTTTTGAATCCATGTATATGCTGTATAATTATATTCTGTAAAGAGTTTCGAGTCTATATATACATTATGTAGTTTTACCTGGTAAAGAGTTTTAGAGTCCAGTTGTAAACAGTCGTCGAGTCCGAGTATTCAACCCATTCATGAGTCGGGAGTCGTTCTAGTCCGCGTAGGAACACGCGAGGTGCATTTTAGCTTATCAGAAACCCAGACGGGTTTCTGGCCTGTCAAAGCCGGCCCATCCGTGTCAATTATCCGTCAGTGCGGGTCCAGTGCATCAGAAACCCAGACGGGTTCCTGGCCCATCAGGACTGACCCATCTGCTGGTAATTGACGGTACGGGCCCAGTCAGAGAAAGAGGAACCCAGACGGGTTTCCTAACCCACCGCCTTCTCTCTTTTCGGGCCTGACCGCTTCACCCCACGGACAGCCCAATGCCTTGTTGATGATCCTATTCGGCCCTTTATGATATTCCCTGAGTCTAATCCCTATTGCGTCTGTTACTTGAATCTGAGCCCGAAACCGAAAGCAATCGTGACTCGATCCGAGTAAGGACCCAATAGGCGATTAATGTTGTCAGTCCGCATGCTAGGTCCATGTAGAGTTAAGACATGCACTCCCGCGAAGTGGGTGAGTCATCTTACGTCAGCATATAGGCGTCGTGTCTGTGTCCTAAATTAGATTCACAAGTTTAGAAAATTAGTAAAATATAAATGAAATAACTTAGGAAGAAAATTTCAGGTTATATAAAAATAAAGTTTATAGCATAACTTGAGTTAGGAAAAACGGAATGAGGTAAACGAGTATATCTCGGAATAGGGAAAATCATAATCTACAACTTTGTCAACAGAACCAAAGGCTAAAAACGAGTGGAAGGGCTCCAAAATGGGCCCGGACAGCAGCTAGAGAAGAATAAATTAGGAATTCCGGAATGAAATTACATAGAGAAATTGATATAGAAAGGTGAAATCAAAGAAGGGCACTTGAACCTTGGAAAGATAACTTAGATTGATGAAGTATGAGAACCAAAGATTGAAGGTGAAAATGAGATTAAAAGGGTTCCTCTAGACTTATTTAGAGAAAAACGAAGTCGATGTCACGATTGTTGAAAGAGGAATGAATAAAGGAGCTTGAGGAAATAAACTTTGAGTTGAGAACTAGAGGAACTTCACTTGAGAGTTATTTAGAACTTGGAAGTCACTAGCTAGATAAAACCTTGATCAACCCAAAGATATTGAACTCTTAGCTAACACTCATTGGGAGATATGTATACTTGTGCTTAAATCACTACTCTTGGCTAAAAGACCTTAGGACATACTTAGGCCTCCAAAACCATACTTTTCCCCCTTAAGACTTTAACCCAAGATTATAACATATAACCATAACTTATCAATGCTTAAAGTCTCCTATTGACTTGGTTTAGGACCTTAAAGATGGAATTTTAATAAGGGTAAACTGGGCAGAAACTTCAAGTAGACAGCCCTTCTTCCCGGGCTCATATCTCACACTCCCGACATCGTATAACTACAAACCATACCTTTCCGGAAAGCTTGCAAAGAGGCCTAAAACTTTCATGTTTACCATAAAAACCAAAAAGATCTCCAAAGGGACGAAAAACAGCCCTCAAAACACTGACTCAAAAATTCGTATATAAAATTGTACCTTCACGGTTTCGGTCATAACTCGGGCTATACATGTCGGAAATTAGAAATTCCAAAGCCTATGGTTTGCTAACACCTTAAGCTATCTGTAGACGCTGAATTTTGTATCGGTTTTATTTTCTTTTTTTTTAGTGTTAGTTTTAGAAAATAGGCTAACCGATAAATGGCACGCAAGCCTCTTTCCACCGAAAACTCCAAAAAAATATACAAAGCCCAAATGCCGGGAACCTGGGTTCAGTGGGCCGGAGCTCAGCTCCAACACCACAGGAACCCGTCTGGGTTCAGTGGGCCGGAGCTCAGCTCCGCCCACAGGAACCCGTCTGGGTTCCTGGGCCCGAGGCCCGTTTTCCTTCCAGGAACCCGTCTGGGTTTCCTGTTGATTCCCACGGCGCCGCGGCTTAACCTTTTCTCCAAACCCTAAACCTAAACCTAATTCCCCCCTACAAATACCCACCATTCATCACCCACAAAACACACCGGAATATACTAGGAGTATTGACACTAGTATATTCTTCTTCTCTTCTCCCTCCACTGCGTGCTCTTTTAAGGTTAGCACAGTTTTGTATTATTGTATATAATGTAATTCTACATTCTCTCGTATTTTCTTTCTTTTCGTTTGTTGCATGACATTAATGATAATATTATGAGATTTATCTAATTCCTCCCCCTTTTTCAAATCCGTCACTTTAATTTGATTCTAGTAGAGTCTATTCGCTTGAATAGGCGGGTTTGATGATTTTATTGTCAAATCAGTAACCTTACCCCGAATCCGTCTTTGGTTCAGAGGTCGAGTCTTAATTTTTCATTGGTTTGTTGTTTTATCCTTAAATTCAACTGGCGACTCTAACTTTTTTCCCCGAAAATCCTTTTTTAACCCTTGACAAGGAACCCAGACGGGTTCCCTTATTTTCACCCCGAGCCATAGGCAGGAACCCAGACGGGTTCCTAGCCCTGTTTTCCCCTTCTCATTCTCCAAAGAACCCGTCTGGGTTCGTTGCCTTGTTTTCGTTTTGTTCTCGTGGAACTCAGACGGGTTCCATCGAGTTCTCATCTGTCTTTTTTTCTTTTTTTTTCTTCTTTCCATCTTTTCTTTTCTTTAATAAAATCGAGTTTTCGGGCTAATCTAATTTATCAACTTAAAAGTGTCCTTAAAAGTTAAACCTTTAATTAAGGATAAGCAATCCTAGTCGGCTCCCAATTTAAAAAGAGAACTCCTCTTTTGAGTAGCGCACAAAAGATCGTGATTTTTCGGGTCTGAATCGCGACTCAATCGGGACTTAAACTTAAACGAGGGTAAAACTTGAAAGGGTTAAATTTTAGTCTTTTTGTAAAAAAGGGAGGAATTGATTTATTTCATATTTTTATCATTTTTTAGGCATATTGCATCCAGGCTACTCTTGGGCCTTATGGCTGGGGAGCACAAAAGCTTTGGTATGTTATAAAAATAGGATTACCTTCTGAGAGCGGGCAACACTACTTGTGGGATGCACTTACATCGCCAAGCCTTTGACTCCTCCTCTCCCGTGTTACACTCTAAGGGTTTCAAACCCGAAGAGCAACACCCCACACAACGCTTCCTATGAACGTAGGGAGGTTGCACCGGGGCGAGAACATGCGGTACCTTATCTCCTATACCTAGAAAACCCTAAACCTAGAGTCATGGTTAGGCTAATCCCGCATTTGTATGCTATGTGATTTCATTTTCCATGTATATGTTATAGAGTTTTATTTTTGTAAAGAGTTTTGAATCCATGTATATGCTGTATAATTCTATTCTGTAAAGAGTTTCGAGTCTATATATACATTATGTAGTTTTACCTGGTAAAGAGTTTTAGAGTCCAGTTGTAAACAGTCGTCGAGTCCGAGTATTCAACCCATTCATGAGTCGGGAGTCGTTCTAGTCCGCGTAGGAACACGCGAGGTGCATTTTGGCTTATCAGAAACCTGACGGCTTCGCTCACAAAGCCGCCCATCCGTGTCAATTATCCGCTGCATGTCCAGCGCATCGAAACCCAGACGGTTCTCGCCCATCAGATCGACCCATCTGGCCGTAATTGACCAGACGGCTGGCCAGAGAAAGAGGAACCTGCACGGTTTCCTAACCCACCGCCTTCTCTCTTTCGCCCGACCGCTTCACCCTACCTGACACCCCAATGCCTTGTTGATGATCCTATTCGCCCTTTATGATATTCCTCGAGTCTAATCCCTATTGCGCTCACATTACTTGAATCGAGCCCAAACCGAAAGCAATCGTGACTCGATCCGGTAAGGACCCAATAGGCGATTAATGTTGTCACCGCATGCTAGGTCCATGTAGAGTTAAGACATGCACTCGCTGGCGTGGGTGAGTCATCTTACGCCAAGATATAGGCGCCGTGGTTCGTGTCCTAGGCCCATGTAGGTCGATATTGCATTACATAAGTTCCATGTCTCCCATCATGTAGGTCACATATTGCATTGCATAAGTTCCATGTCTCCCATCATGTAGGTCGATATCATATGCATGAGCATCATATCAGTTTTAGTCATAAGGTAAAAAAAAAAACAAAAAAATTAAAAATTAAAAAAAAAAAAACAAAAAAAAAGTTCAATGACCTTTTCTACAAATCGACCTTTTTCCCGGTTTAATTTGCTTCACTTAGAAAAATATGGACGAGATCTCAAAAGTTTTTCAAAACCTTTCTTCAAGCCTTCGATTTTGAGACAAGTTATAGAAGACGATCCGTCGCTTTGACTATCTTAGAAGGTATAAATGTGCGTGCCGCAAATATTTAGGCTAAGCTTAGTTGATTGAGCCCGTCCCGTGAGTCCACATTGCCTAAAACTTGAATTGATTACTTTCATCAATTCCATGATCCCTTGAGCGACTCACCCATTAGTTGCATCTCTAGAACTTGTTTTGCATCTTGCTTGAGACTACATGTTTGCATTACATGCTGTGACAAAGTGATTAAGGCATTCGATTTTCTTAAGCTACATAGCCAAATAGCCTTCCCTGCATTGTATTTACCGTTCTTTTGCCCCGCCTAGCCTTTGTTCATCCCTTTTTCATGATTGAACCCCGACAAGATAAGCCTTAGCCTCTAATATCCAAAGACCTTTTGCCTTGCTTGGTTGGAAAAGAGTCTGTCATTTTTGGAAGGAACAACTGCTTTCGTGTGAGCAAAATATGAAGCTTGGGAGAATCTGAAAGTCCCATACCTTGAGCGAAGTTGGTTATGCTGTTCAAAGTCGAGGTTGTAATAGAAATTTCTTCTCCTTGATCACCCAAAAAAATAAAAAAAAGGAATAAAAAAAAATCAAAAAAAGAGTTTAAAAAATAAAAGGGTGACTAGGGAGATTCAACTTAAAGTCCAGAAAACTTTGACTCGGTTGTATTCGGTTGAGATGTTTTAGGATGGAAGGTGAAACGCTTTGCATACATTAAGTGAGAAGGAGAGTTTAGAGGATTTCATTGAAAATCAATCCAAGCATGGCTTTTAACTCCTCATTCCCAAATTTTACCGCCTCTTACTCCTAGCCTAAGCCCCACATAAACTGTAAAAGTCCTTTTGATTGTCACTTGTGCATTGCATACCAGTAGTGGAGAGCGAGGTTCTTACCAAGCTTATGGTAGTTTGCTTCTATTGGTTTGAGAATGAGAGAAACTCACATACATATTCAAAATTGAGTGTTTGAGTGTTCATCCTTTCCTATGAGAGTTTTGCTCTTTCTGACTAGCTTACGTCTATAACCAACCGCAAGATATTTGCATTATTCTTCGAATCACGGGCTTATGCCTCTCAATTACTTGTTCTTCTCCTAAAGTTTCAAAGCTTCTTCCTATCTCTTTCGAATCGAGTTTTGATTTTGTCCAGATTAATCTTTGTGCTTGTTTGACTTTGTGTTGATCGAAAATTCTTTGTCCTGCATTGTTTCAAGAGTATATAGAAAGTCATAATCGCATTGCATAACACCATCATTACATGAGCATTGCATCAATACCGCATTAGTACATAAGTATAGAAAATGCATTTAGTACATCATGGCATAGCATTGTCCTAAGTACATAGCAAAGAGTCGTGTATAGATAGCATAAGGATCCCGCAGACGCATCGCTCGGGCCATCACGCTGCACTTCGCGGTCGCCGCCACTAGCGCTTATCACCCATGGGCCCCACTCCCGCCAGATCCGAAGTAAGTGTCCCACTGGTAGTAAGAGGAGTCTACCACCTCTGTATCGCTACCTGAGCCAGATAGGTGCAACACTTCGGCACCACCTGCATTAAGCCAAGAATGTTTGAGTGACGCCGGCTTAAAAAAAAAATAAAAAATTCAATCGACTTCCAGAAGTCGGGGCTATTTGAATCCAAAAAGGAAGCAAGTCATCGCGCAACTATCAATTGACTCCCGCTTTAGCAAGAGTTAAATCAAATCGCCACTAAATCAGCTATGCAGCCCAAGCGAGGGGACAAATCAGCTGGAATAGTCTGCCTAGGTCCACAAAGTCCACCATGGAAGAATTCAAGAAGGGGCGAGTCACTACAGCAACCATTAATTGATTCCCAATTTAGCAAGAGTTAAGTCAAACTGCCACTAAACTGGGGGCTATGCGGCACGAGCAACGGGTCAAATCAACCTAAGAGCTAAAACGAGATGGATTTGGGCCTTCTTCTATTCCTTCTGGGCCAGACTTTTCTGATCCACGCAAAAATAAATGAAGAGCCCGACGCCTGGCCAAACCTGCATGCATTTGAGCCTTTTGGGCTTTGCTTCCATCTCATCCGCCACAAAAAGTTTGCTAGAACCCAGACGGGTTTACCTCCGTTTCCAGTGGACCTCCTTCCATCCTTTCGGCCCACACCCAAAAGAAGAAAAGTTGCTCGGAGAAGGAACCCAGATGGGTTGTACTCCTGTTCAGTGGGCCTCTTCCATCTTTTCGGCCCACACACACAAAAAAAAGAGAAAATTGCATGGAGAGGGATTCCAGACGGGTTCCACACCCTTTCAATGGGCCTTCTTCCATCTTCTCGGCCCACGTACAAAAACAAAAAGAGGAGGGCCATGACCAAGAGAACCCAGACGGGTTCCTGGCCCCATTTTTGCCGGCCTTACATCGACCAAGCCCACTAAAGGAGGCTCAGCAAATTAACCCAAACGGGTTCCTCTCGGCTAGTTTTGCTACTTCGGCCCAATTCTTAGCTAAATCAACAAGTTAGAATCAAACATTTCTACTTGCAAATTTAAGCTAAAGCAACCAAGAGCAACCAAAGATTCGACTTGAATGATACGGACAGTCAATGCACATCATATTTAGCTAAATCAACAAGTGGGAATCAAACATTTCTACTTGCAAATTTAAGCTAAAACCAAAAGCAAAGTCAAGAAGAAGACGCATCGACGGACGTGTCAATGCTTATGCCATACGTGGTTCCATGGTTCGCACCAATTCCGACACTTGACATCACCGCCGCTAATACGCCGACACTTCACATCACCCGCCGGGCTAATACGCCGACACTTGACATCAACCGCCGCTAATACGCCGACACTTCACATCAGCCATCGCCGCTAATACGCCGACATTCACCATCACCGCCGCTAATACGCCGACATTCACCATCACCGCCGCCGCTAATACGCCGACATTCACCATCACCGCCGCTAATACGCCGACACTTCACCATCACCGCCGCCGCCAATAAGCGACATTCACCATCACCGCCGCCGCTAATACGCCGACACTCACCATCAACCGCCACGCTAATACGCCGACATTCACCATCACCGCCGCTAATACGCCGACATTCACCATCACCGCCGCTAATACGCCGACACTTCACCATCACCGCCGCCGCTAATACGCCGACATTCACCATCACCGCCGCTAATACGCCGACACTCACCATCACCGCCGCCGCTAATACGCCGACACTCACCATCACCGCCGCCGCTAATACGCCGACACTCACCATCACCGCCGCCGCCAATACGACACTCACCATCACCGCCGCCGCTAATACGCCGACACTCACCATCACCGCCGCCGGCTAATACGCCGACACTTCACCATCACCGCCGCTAATACGCCGACACTCACCATCACCGTCACGCTAATACGCCGACACTTCATCATCGCCGTCCATCGCCCTAACAATACATGACATCACCGCCGCCCATACTACGCCGACACTTCATCATCACCGCCATCATCCGCCCTAACAATACATGACATCACCGCCGCCGCTAATACGCGACACTTCATCATCGCCTTCATCGCCCTACAACATGACATCACATCGCCGCTTACGCCGACACCTCATCACGCCATCGCCGTCATCGCCCGCCGCCCAACATACAATACATGACATCAGCCGCCGCTAATACGCTGACACCTCATCACCGTCCATCGGCGCCCTAACAATACATGACATCACCGCCGCCGCTAGTACGCTGACACTCATCACCACCGCCATCGCCGCCCTAACAATACATGACATCAGCCGTCGCCGGGCTAGTACGTGACACTTCATCGACAACGGCCATCATCGAGCCTTCACAATACGATGAACACCATATCGACATCGACGCAGGACCCAGCTTCCAAGCGTCAACAGCGGCCATCGTCTGCCTTCACACGCGACGAGGGCCATTGTCGGGTCTTCACAATGCGACAAGGGCCATCATCGGCCTTCACAATGCGATGAACATCTCATCTACATCGCGCAGGCCCAGCCTTCCAAGCGCGCCAACGCCATCGCCGCCTTCACACGCGACGAGGGCCATTGTCGCCTTCACAATGCGACAAGGGCCATCATCGCCTTCACAATGCGATGAACGACACTCAACATCGACGCAGACCTAGCTTCCAAGCGCCAACCACCTGTAATGTGCTTCGATTCATATCCAAGATCATCAAGACTACTTTGATCATCGCTTTACTCAAACTCGATCAAAGTGGGGCTATCTCAGACGCTGAATTTTGTATCGGTTTATTTTATTTTCAATTTTGAGTGTTAGTTTTAGAAAATAGGCTAACCGATAAATGGCACGCAAGCCTCTTTCCACCGAAAACTCCAAAAAAATATACAAAGCCCAAATGCCGGGAACCTGGGTTCAGTGGGCCGGAGCTTAGCTCCAACACCACAGGAACCCGTCTGGGTTCAGTGGCCGAGCTCGCCTTCCGCCACAGAACCCGTCTGGTTCTCGCCCGAGGCTGCTTTCCTTCCAGAACCCGCCTGGTTTCGTTGATTCCCACGGCGCCGCGGCTTAACCTTTTCTCCAAACCCTAAACCTAAACCTAATTCCCCCCTACAAATACCCACCATTCATCACCCACAAAAAACACACCAGAATATACTAGGAGTATTGACACTAGTATATTCTTCTTCTCTTCTCCTCCATCGCGTGCTCTTTTTAAGGTTAGCATAGTTTTTTGTATTATTGTACATAATGTAATTCTACGCCCTTTTGTATTTTCTTCTTTTCGCTTGTTGCATGACATTAATGATAGATCTATGAGATTTATTTAATTCCTCCCTTTCTTTTCAAATCCTTCACTTTAATTTAATTCTAGTAGAGTCTATTCGCTTGAATAGGCGGGTTTGATGATTTTTATTGTCAACCAGAATCTTACTCCCGAATCCGCCTTTGGGTTCAGAGGTGAGTCTTAATTTTTCATTGGTTTGTTGTTTTATCCTTAAATTCAACTGGCGACTCTAACTTTTCTAACTTGTTGATTTAGGAGAAAACCCCTTGTTTAATTGAGCTATTATATTAGGCATAAGATATGCTAGAATTGTGAGAACTGTTTATATTGATATTTATTATTGAATTATATCGTTAAATTTGTTTAAGTATACTAATGAAAGTTGTTGAATTTGCACAAAAACATATGAACCATGTTGAAATATGCTAATGAAAGTTTCTGAAATACATGAATCAAGATGAAATATATATATGACTAAAAGTTGAGGGGATTTGTGGAAATGTAAAACACACTGATATTTGGTACTAAAAGTATTTGTTGAAATATGTTACATTAAAACAAGTCAATAAAAATTCTCGAGTTATTTGACGATATGAATCAAGTCAACATAAGGTCTAATCTTTTTAGTAAATAATATCCCTTCTAGACCAATGAAAAACCAAAGAAGGGACTCATACAAAAGTTGCTCAAAACTTATGAATTTGATATATGCTTTCTATGAATTATGCAAAACTAAATGTTGAATAGATTGACCTCTATTATTAGTTAGGGACTAATATCATCAAATTGACGTAAATTAATTAGTTTTCAAGACAAACCCTAGTACCCTACATTAACCCTAGACCCCAAGATGATGTTATTTCTCATGATAGATCCCTCCATTAACCCTAGACAAGCCCATTAACCCTAGACCCCAAGATGATGTTATTTCTCATGATACATTAACCCTAGACCCCAAGACAAACCCTAGTACCCTACATTAACCCTAGACAAGCCTAATAGACTCATGATAGATCCTCCAATAATTTTTTAAAAAAAATTGAAATACATATAAATATATATCAATCTTTGTACCTTCAATTTAAAAAAGAAAAAGAAAACACTAGCTATATAAACTTCCACATCTTTCAAAGCAATATAATTAAAACAATTACCGACAACCAGAACAAATTAAAATCTTTTAAAAAAACAGATACAGTCAAAAATCCAAATACAAATTAAACATCAATTTTTGTATCCAGACATTTTCTCTCCCACCTCTTGGAAAGCAAAGATAATACTAAAATAGAAAGCAAACAGTAAATATACCCCAAAAAAGCAAAGAGTCGAACGTTGAGAAGACAGGAAACCCTAAAAACACACCAAGTGTCACTCAAACAAACATCTTAGACACGAAATTATGAGGAATCCGCAGTAATTTTTTTTTTTTTTTGCATGCAGCAAATTTATACTAATATATGATGATCATATATAATCGAAAACGCAGAATTTCAAGGAAATTTTGGTGGGCTTTTTTTGCGGCCAAGTTCCACGTGGTGAGAATGCAGTGCATGGAATCAGATGGAGTATAGCTATGTATGAGCGTACGTACTAAGGTTACAGAGATTCAGATGATCATGATGATCATCAAGATATATACTGTTCTGCATGCATGCATGGATGGCTGCTCCATGCAACACGTACGTACGTAAGGTGCATGGCTGGTATAATTTGTTCGTCATTGATCACTCAATTCCTACCTATTACGACAACAACTGCCGACTAACTACCTCCCTTTTTAAACCACCGCTACCTTTTTTATTGTTTCTTACATACTTGCAGAGGTACGAGAATGTGGAGATTTGTGATTTGGCATGGTTACTTGATCCAAGTTAATTTTGTTTCATTCCATTCAAATATTTCTGAAAATAAATATAGGCTTCGGTTTTCAATACTTGTACTATGTACCTCATCCCTAGCTTCACCTTTTAGCCAAAATTAGAAATTTAATAAATAATTTCATTGAAGCCCTGTTCTTTTCTACTGTGGGTCAAGTGTTGTAATGGTATGGTATATATGATTAAAATTTCGATAATGTGATATGATGTGGTATGGTGTGGCAGAAATTACTGGTAAGAATGGTTAGAATGGTCGTCGAGGAGAGAGAAAATGGGAAAATAGTGAGAAAATCGAGGAGAGAAGATTATGATTGTTGTGGTAAAATGTGTTCGGTAAGATAATATGTGATGATTTGTGATTAGTATGACAAATTATGGTAGATGTATGGTACCACAAAAAAATAGAATCTTAAAATATGTCATTGTGAGAAAAATTATAAAATACAACTATTAAATTGGTTATACTACTTTCTTCTCTCTCATATTTTTCTCACATAAAATAAAAAAATCTTAAAATGATAGGACAAGAAAAATAATTAAACTGATAAGTATTATGAGAGATCGAGAGGTAATAATAAATAATTTAATATATATATTGATAAGTAATAATTTGATAGTTTTTAGGTTTGTATAGTAGTGTCACTTATTATATCTACTGATCATACATTGGCAGTGACTAAAGCTATAAAGTTTTGTGTAACCAAATTCTATTTTAACAATGAGTCAATGACCTTATGATGACTCTGTGTGAATGTTATTAGCAAAGATAAAACAGGCCCATTTGGGATGGGTCCACCAGATGTTCCTTTGGAGAAACATCTTGTAGTAATAGGCTATGTTCCTTTGTGCAGTATTATATAACATCTGTTATAATTTGCTACATTAATCATATACCATCACATATTACCAGATTGCCATACTTTATCACAACAATTATAATTTTTTTCTTTATTTTCTCCTATTTTCAATTTTCTCTTTCCTCACGGCCTACAACACCAACCATTCTTAACGCAAAATTTTAACATAAGTTAATACACCATACCGCAACATCTCACATTATCCATATTTTACCATATTTGTACAATTACCATACTTTACCCGCTATAGAAAATAACAGGGTCTAAGCATACATTGATTAAGTTGGTTAATGCTAACAAGTAACCATCGGTGCAGATGAGAATTAAGATCCTGTTCTTTAATACGGTTGGTTGAGGTGCGGTTTGGTGAAAAATTTTCAAATTGTGGTGGGTTGGGAAAAGTTATAGTGGAATGTAAACTGTTGTGGTGGATTGTGGAATGTTGTGGTGTAAATAATTGTACATGGGCTGATAGAGTGATAGATTATGGTGGGTTGTGGTGGATTGTGGTGGATTGAAGTGGAAAGTTGTGGTGCGGTGTGGAACCGCAACCAACCAGGTGCATAAAACAACGAGCCTAAGGGTTGAATATCAATTATGAGCACTTGCAATAAGTTAAAAATACCACTTATTTTTTATTTACACCATCACTATCACTTTACTTACCCCCAAACTTGATATGAACCAAACTGTTTCGATCCAAAATCAGCATGATCGATGTTTTTGGTTTGGTAAAATCATGCTTATCATAACCCGAAATGAGACTCTAATATTAAGTTTACGTTGTCTCATATTTACATACATACATGCATATATTTAATAAGATCACTGTTATCTGCATTTTAGCTTCTACAAGCATCGCACATCCTTGACACATGGATGTCATGCCCTTGCATAGGCCCTATCATGTCCATGCCATGTCTCATTTGTCCCCAACCCCTTTTCAAACAATGTCATGTGTTTTCTAACACTTTTTTTCTCATTTAGGCTGTGTTTGGTTGGTCAATAACCTCGGAAAAATGAGGGTTGACTTATTTTCCCTATGTTTGGATGCGGGTTGACTTCAGAAAATTTTTTTATGATGGACCCACCATTTTCTCCATTTTCCTAAGGAAAATTTCCCTTAAGGGGGACTAAGGGAAATTTTTCCAATGAAAAACTTCGGGAAAAATTTTCCTAGGGTTCCTACCAAACACTCCCTTAAATACATTTTAAAAATGTTTTTGGAATGGTAAATTTGATCATCCCATTGGCCTTATTTTAAGGGTAATTACCTGTAAACTTAACAGATTCGTGATAAGGATAACAAGCATAAGCATATGTTTTCTAACTGAATAAGTACCAAACTATCCTAACAAGCATCACCTATAAATCCATCAATTTCCCAAAGGGAAATACTTTGTTTCAACTAGGAATATTTGAACCTTGGTAAGAATTGAGGAGCATAAAAAATAGGAGTGATTAATTGTTGGGGAGATCCAAGGCGGGAGTCAACTTTAAGGTCCATGGTGCACAAGTTAAATGAGGTTTCATCTTAAAATCAATTGTTGTTAAAAGAAGTAGCCCACTTATATACCATGTCATTTCCCTTTGTTTTTCTGATATGAGACATTTTACTCATAGGTGAATCCCAACACTAATTAACTACTACCTCTTTGATGTCGATTTAAATATACGTCGTCTATTGTTTGAAGGGTATTATCTAAACATTAGCTAGGATAGGGGTTAAAGTTGCTAGAATCATCAGGATCCTAGTTAGGATCAATGAGAAGTTAAAATCAAAATTGTAGAATCGGATCGAGAATAATTTTTATACATTATGTAAGGTATGTAAGGTAGTTTGAGAACAGATTCGTAAGATAGGAAAGATTGTGTAGGAGCAATTGTTATATCATATATGGTATACCTTGAAGTACCTACCTAGATCCTCCAAATCTTGGACGTTGTTGTCTGAAGGGTGGTCAATGACAAAGGGTTGGAATTTCGCCCATTTTCTAGTAGTGTGTTTTCAAAATTCATCATATTTATTTTAAAATACATGCATCATAAATAGACCAATATTTGCAAAATTCATCCATGTTTCTAAATTCATAAATTTGTTACTAAAGTTTATCATAAATTGACTTATTTTAATTGCATGTGGACCTTGCTAGATTAGTCCTCCACGATATATGATATACATCATGTTTGGTAAACAACCTATTGAATAACTTATTGAAAAAAAAAATGACTTATTAGAAGATTTGACCAAATCAAATAAGTTAAATATGTATTTGGTAAACAACCTATTCACTTGGTTGATTGTCCAATAGGCTGATTTTCAATAGGTTGACATGAACAACCTATTTGATTGGCTGTTTATAGAAATTACCACTTAACCTAAAACTTACCAAAAATTACACACATGTCATCATAAAAGTAATTGGTACATATTATTTTAAAATTAGTGATAAAGGGTATAAGTGAAATTTCAGCAATTACTTTTTCACAAACAACTAACTTTATCAAATACAACTTTTCTAAACAGTCAGTCTAAACCACTAATAAAAAAAGTCAATCCAAACAATTTAACGAACAACTAAAATAAACAGTTAACTCCTGTTTGTCAAACATGGCCATAATTTGCAACATAAGAGTGATATATTAGATAGAATAAATTCATCCTACATCCAAAAATAACTGGGCAAGAAAGATTTATGCAAATAACCCAAAGATTTAGTCCAACGTATTTGTTTGCACAGAAAGAAGTGTGACCCTTTATGTAACCCTACTAGATCTCTACACAATCAACTTAGTTATTAATGGGCTAAGTTTGACCCGACTTGAACCCGCTCATAGCCCGCCCTGAATTATGTGTCAGGTGGTACGTAAGGAAGAATCCACTCCACAGGCACAAAATAATGAAATATGACGTCAGAGAGCACGAGAAAGAGTAAACTAATTAAATTAATTAGCCCCACACCATAAAATATTAAAATCTCCTTCATAAAAAAAAAAATATTAAAATCTCCAAGCTATGTGACAACAAAATATGCATTCCAAAACTCCATTTTAAACTTCTCATCACATGCGACATTATATAATGTATGTATTCCTATGGAGCCACTTCATTAGTGATGTAACTTTCTTTTGCATTTCTTTTGTTTCGTACCACTTTTTTTTCGCCCAAAATATTAAACAAGCAAAGAAAAAGAACTTGTTGGAGCATCATCTTTGTTTTTTCGTAGATAAAATAATATTGGTGATTTTTCATGGGATTGCTCAAGCCTTTTTAATAGCTTTGATTTCTACCACACATTACATCACTGTACTGTAATTTTTTAATTCCTACCATACTTCACTACACCGTAATATATCTTTTCATTTTTCTCTCTCCTTACTTTTCTCCTTTGCTTTTCACATTTTCTCTCCTCACCTACCCCACTTACCATAATTCTCACCACAGTTTAGCACAACTCATTACAATTTACCACACTTTTTCAAATTCCACCGCACCGCAACCAACCGTATAAAAAAACTGGTTAAACTTATCACCTTTCGTGATAAGATTCTAGTAGCACTTTCGTCAATAAAAAGAAAAAAGAAAAAAAAAAAGATTCTAGTAGCACGTCTTTTCCAATGGCCACTTTGTCACTTTGACACTATGATCTCTAAGAGCCCTAGTTTTAGCTACTAGTTTTTTTTAATAAAAATTGTAATGTTATATGTAGTTGATTAACCAGAGCTCGATAAGGTTTGGCTTAGCTAGTTCTAGTTCTAGTTCTATTAGTTTTTTTTTTAAAAAAAAAAATTAATGCATATATATGTGGTAGACTTAAGAATAGAAGAAGCGGAGGACACGATCGTGTTCCTAAGCATGGTTGGGCTTGGCCACAAGAAACCTAAAGCATAGGAACACCTTGATGGACACACCCATGCTGACCGGCGATTGAGTGTGTGAGAAGGTTTTTATCTAGGATTTCCATGTATCCTCTATGTTATATTACTATTTTTCTTATTTAAGTCCTTGGCTTTCAATGGCGATTATGAGAAAGGTTTATCCATCTTATATCACACGATAGAGATTTGAGAGAATCTTTGAAATACACTGTAATGTTCTAATAATGTATCGTTTTGTGGGTTTTTGTAATAATCCACCCCAAAATCATGTTTAATTATCTATTAATCACTGTAATTATTCAAATCGCGTTATAAATTTTTCGCGTTTACCTTTATTTATTTATTTATTTATTGATATCGGTGTCAAGTCTCGCGCAGGAAATGGCTAAGGTGCCGGACTATCGGCTTAAAAGTTTACTTTACACATTTATTCAATAAGTTAAAGTATTTCAGGTTATATGTTTTACGTTATAAATTTATTTATCGAGAAACGGTTATTATTTATCCACCTCGATTTCTATATATATTTTACCGTTCCAATTTTAATTTATTTAATTTCATTCCCTTTATATTGTTTCAAGTGGTAATTTTACTCATTTTATCCTATTTTAATCTAAGTCCTAATTTATTTTACCCAAAGTGTTACCGATTAATTTTCTTGAGTACAAATTAATTATTTTTAGTCTAGTACATTTACAATAACTTTATTCTAATTAAAGTTTCAGGTTTTAATTAGGCTCTAATTGTCCTAAGTTAATTATATTAGTGGAAGTATATAATAGTTGTTTTAGTAAGGGTCATAGTTATTTCTTTGTCAAACACCAACTCTCAATCACTCTCAAGCTTTCACCTCTCTCCTTCTCCCTCCCATCTGCCGAGCCACCAGCCGAGCCACCAGCCGCCACTTTCTCCGGCCAGCCGGCGCCGTAAACCGTGGCTCCGTGGTCACGCCTCTTCTTCATCCTCTTGTGTTTTCATCCAATTTCAACTCCAAGGGTAATCTCTCAAGTCCCAATTTCAATTTCTTTAAACCTAACCTGAAAATACATGTTATGTATATGTTTCTTTTATAAATTCTATCTCTTTTACTCTCTAAATTCATGAATTCAAGTGTATAATTGGATTGGTTAAGTTAGGGTTTGAGTTTGGAGTATGTGCATGTGTATTTGGATGAGTTCTTGAGGTTTTCTTGTTAAATTCTTGATGGATGTTGTTATAATCTTGATGCATGTGAATTTCTTGGTAAGTTCTTGAGTATTAAGGGCTGGTTATATATGCTAAGTTTATTATTTAGGTGTTATCATGTTTAATTTGGGTGAATTAGTGAGTTTTTGGTGAAAGAGTGCAAGAACAAGTCCTTTATGTTGAGTTTGTGTTTAATCCATGGTTGCATGTGGGATTTAGGCTCTTTGAAGAGTTAACTTTCAAGGTTTAATTCTGGAAATATAGTGGGTTATAGCCAAAGTGAAGTTTGGTTGAAAATTAGTATGGATTAAGGGCTAAATGTACCATTAGAGCTGAAATTAAGAACACATTATGCTCTGTTTCACTCGAAATTTACAGTGATATAAAGTGGGATTTTGCCTGCATTTCTACTCCATTTGATAGTGTAGACGCTGAATTTTGTATCGGTTTTATTTTCTTTTTTTTTAGTGTTAGTTTTAGAAAATAGGCTAACCGATAAATGGCACGCAAGCCTCTTTCCACCGAAAACTCCAAAAAAATATACAAAGCCCAAATGCGGGAACTGGTCCAGTGGGCGGAGCTCACTCAACACCACAGAACCGTCTGGTTCATGGGCCGGAGCTCGCTCCGCCCAGAACCCGTCTGGGTTCTCGGCCCAAGGCCTGTTTTCCTTCCAGAACCCGTCTGGTTTCCTGTTGATTCCCACGGCGCTGCGGCTTAACCTAGCCTCCAAACCCTAAACCTAAACCTAATTCCCCCCTATAAATACCCACCATTCATCACCCACAAAAAATACACCGGAATATACTAGGAGTATTGACACTAGTATATTCTTTCTCTCTTCTCCCTCCATTGCGTGCTTTATTTTAAAGGTTAGCGTAGTTTTTGTATTTTTGTACATAATGTAATCCTACGTGTTCTTGTATCTTTCTTTTCTTTTATTGCATGACATTAATGATAAATCTATGAAATTTATTCAATTCCTCCCCTTTTTCAAATCACGCTTTAATTTAATTCTAGTAGAGTCTATTCGTTTGAATAGGCGGGTTTGATGATTTTTATCGTCAAATTCGTAACCTTACCCCCGAATCCGTCTTTGGATTCGTAGGCCGGAGTCTCTTTTTCAATGGTTTGTTGTTTTATCCTTAAATTCAACTGGCGACTCTAACCCTTCAATTTATTTTTCCCCGAAAACTTTTTTCATTTTTTCTCCTTCTCGTGACAGAGAACCCAGACGGGTTTCCCCGTCTTGTATTTACTCCGAGCCAGAGGCAGGAACCCAGACGGGTTCCTAGCCCCTTTGCTTCTCTTTTGCTTCTTCAGAACCCGTCTGGTTCTTTTCTTTCTTTTTCCGTTTTGTCTTCATGGAACTCAGACGGGTTCCTTGTCGAGTTTCCTCTTTTTTTATTTTCCTTTTTGTTTTCTTTTTTCTTTTTTTATCTTTTCTTTAATAAAATCGAGTTTCGGGGTTAAATCAATTTGTCAATTAAAAGTGTCCTTAATAGTTCAACCTTAATTAAGGATAAGCAATCCTAGTCGTCTCCCAATCTAAAAAAGAGAACATCCTCTTTTAAGTAGCGCCGCGAAAAGGTCCGTCGGATTTTTCTGGTCTGATCATGACTTCATCGGGGACTTAAACTTAAAAGAGGGTAAAACTTGAAAGGGTTAAATTTTAGTGTTTTTGTAAAAAAGGGAGGAATTGATTTATTTCATATTTTTATCATTTTTTAGGCATATTGCATCTAGGCTACTCTTGGGCCTTATGGCTGGGGAGCACAAAAGCGTTGGTTGGTTCTAAAACTAGGATTACCTTCTGAGAGCGGGCAGTCACTACTTGTGGGATGCACTTACATCGCCAAGCCTTTGACTCCTCCTCTCCCCGTGTTACACTCTAAGGGTTTCCCTGAAACCCGAAGAGCAACACCCCACACAACGCTTCCTATGAACGTAGGGAGGTTGCACCGGGGCGAGAACATGCGTACCTTATCTCCTATACCTAGAAAACCCTAAACCTAGAGTCATGGTTAGGCTAATCGCGCATTTGTATGCTATGTGATTTCATTTTCCATGTATATGTTGTAGAGTTTTATTTTTGTAAAGAGTTTTGAATCCATGTATATGCTGTATAATTATATTCTGTAAAGAGTTTCGAGTCTATATATACATTATGTAGTTTTACCTGGTAAAGAGTTTTAGAGTCCAGTTGTAAACAGTCGTCGAGTCCGAGTATTCAACCCATTCATGAGTCGGGAGTCGTTCTAGTCCGCGTAGGAACACGCGAGGTGCATTTTAGCTTATCAGAAACCCAGACGGGTTTCTGGCCTGTCAAAGCCGGCCCATCCGTGTCAATTATCCGTCGGCGGGTCGGTGCATCGAAACCCAGACGGGTTCTCGCCCATCAGACCGACCATCTGCCGTAATTGACAGACGGGCCCAGAGAAAGAGGAACCCAGACGGGTTTCCTAACCCAGTCTGGCCTTCTCTCTTCTTTTCGGGCCTGACCGCTTCACCCCACCAAATTTCAATGCCTTGTTGATGATCCTATTCGGCCCTTTATGATATTCCCTGAGTCTAATCCCTATTGCGTCTGTTACTTGAATCTGAGCCCGAAACCGAAAGCAATCGTGACTCGATCCGAGTAAGGACCCAATAGGCGATTAATGTTGTCAGTCCGCATGCTAGGTCCATGTAGAGTTAAGACATGCACTCCCGCGAAGTGGGTGAGTCATCTTACGTCAGCATATAGGCGTCGTGTCTGTGTCCTAAATTAGATTCACAAGTTTAGAAAATTAGTAAAATATAAATGAAATAACTTAGGAAGAAAATTTCAGGTTATATAAAAATAAAGTTTATAGCATAACTTGAGTTAGGAAAAACGGAATGAGGTAAACGAGTATATCTCGGAATAGGGAAAATCATAATCTACAACTTTGTCAACAGAACCAAAGGCTAAAAACGAGTGGAAGGGCTCCAAAATGGGCCCGGACAGCAGCTAGAGAAGAATAAATTAGGAATTCCGGAATGAAATTACATAGAGAAATTGATATAGAAAGGTGAAATCAAAGAAGGGCACTTGAACCTTGGAAAGATAACTTAGATTGATGAAGTATGAGAACCAAAGATTGAAGGTGAAAATGAGATTAAAAGGGTTCCTCTAGACTTATTTAGAGAAAAACGAAGTCGATGTCACGATTGTTGAAAGAGGAATGAATAAAGGAGCTTGAGGAAATAAACTTTGAGTTGAGAACTAGAGGAACTTCACTTGAGAGTTATTTAGAACTTGGAAGTCACTAGCTAGATAAAACCTTGATCAACCCAAAGATATTGAACTCTTAGCTAACACTCATTGGGAGATATGTATACTTGTGCTTAAATCACTACTCTTGGCTAAAAGACCTTAGGACATACTTAGGCCTCCAAAACCATACTTTTCCCCCTTAAGACTTTAACCCAAGATTATAACATATAACCATAACTTATCAATGCTTAAAGTCTCCTATTGACTTGGTTTAGGACCTTAAAGATGGAATTTTAATAAGGGTAAATCGGGCAGAAACTTCAAGTAGACAGCCCTTCTTCCCGGCTCATATCTCACACTCGACCTCGTATAACTACAAACCATACCTTTCCGGAAAGCTTGCAAAGAGGCCTAAAACTTTCATGTTTACCATAAAAACCAAAAAGATCTCCAAAGGGACGAAAAACAGCCCTCAAAACACTGACTCAAAAATTCGTATATAAAATTGTACCTTCACGGTTTCGGTCATAACTCGGGCTATACATGTCGGAAATTAGAAATTCCAAAGCCTATGGTTTGCTAACACCTTAAGCTATCTGTAGACGCTGAATTTTGTATCGGTTTTATTTTCTTTTTTTTTAGTGTTAGTTTTAGAAAATAGGCTAACCGATAAATGGCACGCAAGCCTCTTTCCACCGAAAACTCCAAAAAAATATACAAAGCCCAAATGCCGGGAACCTGGGTCCAGTGGGCCGGAGCTCAGCTCCAACACCACAGGAACCCGTCTGGTTCGATGGGCGGAGCTCAGCTCGCCACAGAACCCGTCTGGGTTCTGGCCCGAGGCCCGTTTTCCTTCCAGAACCGTCTGGGTTTCTGCTGATTCCTACTGGCGCGCTTAACCTTTGTCCAAACCCTAAACCTAAACCTAATTCCCCTACAAATACCCACCATTCATCACCCACAAAAACACACGAATATACTAGGAGTATTGACACTAGTATATTCTTCTTCTCTTCTCCCTCCACTGCGTGCTCTTTTAAGGTTAGCACAGTTTTGTATTATTGTATATAATGTAATTCTACATTCTCTCGTATTTTCTTTCTTTTCGTTTGTTGCATGACATTAATGATAATATTATGAGATTTATCTAATTCATCCCTTTCTTTTCAAATCCTTCACTTTAGTTTAATTCTAGTAGAGTCTATTCGTTTGAATAGGGGTTTGATGATTTTATTGTCAAATCCGTAACCTTACCCCGAATCCGTCTTTGGGTTCGTAGGTTGAGTCTTAATTTTTCATTGGTTTGTTGTTTTATCCTTAAATTCAATCGACTCTAACTTTTTTCCCCGAAAATCCTTTTTTAACCCTTGACAAGGAACCCAGACGGGTTCCCTTATTTTCACCCCGAGCCATAGGCAGGAACCCAGACGGGTTCCTAGCCCTGTTTTCCCCTTCTCATTCTCCAAAGAACCCGTCTGGGTTCGTTGCCTTGTTTTCGTTTTGTTCTCGTGGAACTCAGACGGGTTCCATCGAGTTCTCATCTGTCTTTTTTTCTTTTTTTTTCTTCTTTCCATCTTTTCTTTTCTTTAATAAAATCGAGTTTTCGGGCTAATCTAATTTATCAACTTAAAAGTGTCCTTAAAAGTTAAACCTTTAATTAAGGATAAGCAATCCTAGTCGGCTCCCAATTTAAAAAGAGAACTCCTCTTTTGAGTAGCGCGAAAGATCGTGATTTTTAGGGGTCTAGATTAGCGACTCATCGGGACTTAAACTTAAAAGAGGGTAAAACTTGAAAGGGTTAAATTTTAGTCTTTTTGTAAAAAAGGGAGGAATTGATTTATTTCATATTTTTATCATTTTTTAGGCATATTGCATCCAGGCTACTCTTGGGCCTTATGGCTGGGGAGCACAAAAGCGTTGGTAGGTTCTAAAACTAGGATTACCTTCTGAGAGCGGGCAGTCACTACTTGTGGGATGCACTTACATCGCCAAGCCTTTGACTCCTCCTCTCCCCGTGTTACACTCTAAGGGTTTCCCTGAAACCCGAAGAGCAACACCCCACACAACGCTTCCTATGAACGTAGGGAGGTTGCACCGGGGCGAGAACATGCGGTACCTTATCTCCTATACCTAGAAAACCCTAAACCTAGAGTCATGGTTAGGCTAATCCCGCATTTGTATGCTATGTGATTTCATTTTCCATGTATATGTTATAGAGTTTTATTTTTGTAAAGAGTTTTGAATCCATGTATATGCTGTATAATTCTATTCTGTAAAGAGTTTCGAGTCTATATATACATTATGTAGTTTTACCTGGTAAAGAGTTTTAGAGTCGATTGTAAGCGATCGTCAGTCCGAGTATTCAACCCATTCATGAGTCGAGTCGTTCTAGTCCGCGTAGGAACACGCGAGTGCATTTGGCTTATCGAAACCAGACGGGTTTCGGCACATCAGCCGGCCCATCCGTGTCAATTATCCGTCGGTCGGGTCGGTGCATCGAAACCAGACGGGTTCTGGCCCATCGGGCCCGACCCATCTGCGTAATTGACAGACGGGCCGGGCCAGAGAAAGAGGAACCTGACGGGTTTCCTAACCCGATCGGCCTTCTCTCTTCTTTTCCGACTGGCTTCACGGAGACCCCAATGCCTTGTTGATTGATGATCCTATTCGGCCCTTTATGATATTCCTCGAGTCTAATCCCTATTGCGTACACTTGAATCGAGCCGAAAGAAAGCAATCGTGACTCGATCCGAGTAAGGACCCAATAGGCGATTAATGTTGTCAGTCCGCATGCTAGGTCCATGTAGAGTTAAGACATGCACTCCCGCGAAGTGGGTGAGTCATCTTACGTCAGCATATAGGCGTCGTGTCTGTGTCCTAGGCCCATGTAGGTCGCATATTGCATTACATAAGTTCCATGTCTCCCATCATGTAGGTCACATATTGCATTGCATAAGTTCCATGTCTCCCATCATGTAGGTCGCATATTGCATTGCATGAGCATCATATCAGTTTTAGTCATAAGGTAAAAAAAAAACAAAAAAATTAAAAATTAAAAAAAAAAAACAAAAAAAAAGTTCAATGACCTTTTCTACAAATCGACCTTTTTCCCGGTTTAATTTGCTTCACTTAGAAAAATCTGGACGAGATCTCAAAAGTTTTTCAAAAACCTTTTCTTCAAGCCTTCTGATTTTGAGACAAGTTATAGAAGACGTATCTGGCTGCTTTGACTATCTTAGAAGGTATAAATGTGCGTGCCGCAAATCTTTAGGCTAAGCTTAGTTGATTGAGCCCGTCCCGTGAGTCCACATTGCCTAAAACTTGAATTGATTACTTTCATCAATTCCATGATCCCTTGAGCGACTCACCCATTAGTTGCATCTCTAGAACTTGTTTTGCATCTTGCTTGAGACTACATGTTTGCATTACATGCTGTGACAAAGTGATTAAGGCATTCGATTTTCTTAAGCTACATAGCCAAATAGCCTTCCCTGCATTGTATTTACCGTTCTTTTGCCCCGCCTAGCCTTTGTTCATCCCTTTTTCATGATTGAACCACAGCGGTACAAGCCTTAGCCTCTAATATCCAGTACCTTTTTGCCTTGCTTGGTTGGAAAAGAGTCTGTCATTTTTGGAAGGAACAACTGCTTTCGTGTGAGCAAAATATGAAGCTTGGGAGAATCTGAAAGTCCCATACCTTGAGCGAAGTTGGTTATGCTGTTCAAAGTCGAGGTTGTAATAGAAATTTCTTCTCCTTGATCACCCAAAAAAATAAAAAAAAGGAATAAAAAAAATCAAAAAAAGAGTTTAAAAAATAAAAGGGTGACTAGGGAGATTCAACTTAAAGTCCAGAAAACTTTGACTCGGTTGTATTCGGTTGAGATGTTTTAGGATGGAAGGTGAAACGCTTTGCATACATTAAGTGAGAAGGAGAGTTTAGAGGATTTCATTGAAAATCAATCCAAGCATGGCTTTTAACTCCTCATTCCCAAATTTTACCGCTCCTTACACTAGCCTAAGCCAGTTCTGACGGAAAAAGTCCTTTTGATTGTCACTTGTGCATTGCATACCAGTAGTGGAGAGCGAGGTTCTTACCAAGCTTATGGTAGTTTGCTTCTATTGGTTTGAGTATGAGAGAAACTCACATACATATTCAAAATTGAGTGTTTGAGTGTTCATCCTTTCCTATGAGAGTTTTGCTCTTTCTGACTAGCTTACGTCCATAACCAACCGCGCATATTTGCATTATTCTTCGAACTGTTGGCGGGCTTATGCCTCTGAATTACTTGTTCTCTCCCTAAAGTTTCGAAAGCTTCTTCCTATCTCTTTCGAACTGAGTTTTGATTTTGTCCAGATTAATCTTTGTGCTTGCTTGTTTGACTTTGTGTTGATCGAAAATTCTTTGTCCCAGATTGTTTCAGTAGTATATAGAAAGTCATAACTGCATTGCATAACACCATCATTACATGAGCATTGCATCAACAGTCTGCATTAGTACATAAGTATAGAAAAATGCATTTAGTACATCATGGCATAGCATTGTCCTAAGTACATAGCAAAGAGTCGTGTATAGCATAGCATAAGGATCCTGCAGACGCATCGTTCTCAGTCGTCATCACGCCAGACTTCTGTGTCGCCGCCGCCACTAGCGCTATCAGCTCCATGGGCCCCACTCCCGCCAGATCCGAAGTAAGTGTCCCACTGGTAGTAAGAGGAGTCTACCACCTCTGTATCGCTACCTGAGCCAGATAGGTGCAACACTTCGGCACCACCTGCATTAAGCCAAGAATGTTCGAGTGACGCCGGCTTAAAAAAAAAATAAAAAATTCAATCGAATTTCCGGTAAGCCGGGGGCTATTTGAATCCAAAAAAGGAAGCAAGTCACTGCGGCAACTATCAATTGACTCCCAGTTTAGCAAGAGTTAAATCAAACTGCCACTAAACTGGGGGCTATGACCAATGAGGACAAATCGGTGGAATAGTGCGCCTAGGTCCACAAAGTCCACCATGGAAGAATTCAAGAAGGCGAGTCACTACGGCAACCATTAATTGATTCCCAATTTAGCGAGTTAAGTCAGCGCCACTAAGCGGGGCTATGCGGCGAGCAGCGGTCAAATCAACCTAAGAGCTAAAGCGAGATGGATTTGGGCCTTCTTCTATTCATACGGGCGGACTTTTACGATCCACGCAAAAATAAATGAAGAGCCCGGCGCTGGCCAAACCAGCATGATTTGAGCCTTTTGGGCTTTGCTTCCATCTCATCCGCCACAAAAGTTTGCTAGAACCGACGGGTTTACCTCCGTTTCCAGTGGACCTCCTTCCATCCTTTCGGCCCACACCCAAAAGAAGAAAAGTTGCTCGGAGAAGGAACCCAGATGGGTTGTACTCCTGTTCAGTGGGCCTCTTCCATCTTTTCGGCCCACACACACAAAAAAAAGAGAAAATTGCATGGAGAGGGATTCCAGACGGGTTCCACACCCTTTCAATGGGCCTTCTTCCATCTTCTCGGCCCACGTACAAAAACAAAAAGAGGAGGGCCATGACCAAGAGAACCCAGACGGGTTCCTGGCCCCATTTTTGCCGGCCTTACATCGACCAAGCCCAGCTCGAAAGGAGGCCCAGGCAGCCGAACCCAAACGGGTTCCTCTCGGCTAGTTTTGCTACTTCGGCCCAATTCTTAGCTAAATCAACAAGTTAGAATCAAACATTTCTACTTGCAAATTTAAGCTAAAGCAACCAAGAGCAACCAAAGATTCGACTTGAATGATACGGACAGTCAATGCACATCATATTTAGCTAAATCAACAAGTGGGAATCAAACATTTCTACTTGCAAATTTAAGCTAAAACCAAAAGCAAAGTCAAGAAGAAGACGTTACCCGGACGTGTCAATGCTTATGCCATACGTGGTTCCATGGTTCGGGCACCAATTCCGACACTTGACATCGGTGATCGGCCGGGCTGTCTGCGACACTTCACATCGGTCGTCGCCGGCTGTCGCGACGCCGACATCAACGTCGCCGGCTGTCTAATCGCGACACTTCACATCGACCATCGCCGGGCTGTCGCGACATTCACCATCAGTCGCCGGGCTGTCTGCGACATTCACCATCGGCCGTCGCCAAGCTGTCTGCGACATTCACCATCAGCCGTCGCCGGGCTAATACGCGACACTTCACCATCAGCCGTCGCCGGGCTAATAAGCGACATTCACCATCAGCCGTCGCCGGGCTAATACGCGACACTCACCATCAACCGTCGCCGGGCTAATACGCGACAGTCACCATCAGCCGTCGCCGGGCTAATACGCGACATTCACCATCAGCCGTCGCCGGGCTGTCTGCGACACTTCACCATCGGCCGTCGCCGGGCTGTACGCGACATTCACCATCGGCCGTCGCCGGGCTGTCTGCGACACTCACCATCGGCCGTCAGCCGGGCTAATCTGCGACACTCACCATCACCGTCGGCCGGGGCTGTCTGCGACACTTCACCATCGGCCGTCGCCAGGGCTAATACGCGACACTCACCATCGGCCGTCGCGGGCTGTCTGCGACACTTCACCATCGGCCGTCGGCCGGGAGCTGTCTGGCGACACTCACCATCAGCCGTCGTCCGGGCTAATCGCGACACTCACCATCGTGCGTCGCCCGGGCTGTCTGGCGACACTCACCATCGGCCGTCGCCGGGCTAATCGCGACACTCACCATCGGCCGTCGCCGGAGCTAATCTGCGACACTCACCATCGGCCGTCGCCGGGCTGTCTGCGACACTTCATCATCGTGGCCGTCGGCCCTAACAATACATGACATCAGCGTCGCCGGGCTAATCGCGACACTTCATCATCGGCCTTCGCCGGGCCCTAACAATACATGACATCACCGTCGCGCCAGGGCTGTCTGCGACACCTCATCACGGCCGGCCGTCGCCGGGCCCTAACAATACATGACATCGGCCGTCGCCGGAGCTGTCTGCGACACCTCATCACCGGCCGTCGCCGGGCCCTAACAATACATGACATCGGCCGTCGGCGGGCTAGTACGCGACACCTCATCACCGTGGCCGTCGCCGGGCCTAACAATCACGTGACATCGGCCGTCGCCAGGGCTAGTATCGACACTTCATCGACAACGGCCATCATCGAGCCTTCACGTCGATGAACACGATATCGACATCGGCGCAGACCCGGCTTCCAGCGTCAGCGTGGCCATCGTCGGGCCTTCAATGCGGCGAGGGCCATTGTCGGGTCTTCACAATGCGACAAGGCCATCATCGGGCCTTCACAATGCGATGAACATCTCATCTACATCGGCGCGAGGCCCGGCTTCCAGCGTCAGCGGCCATCGTCGGGCCTTCACAATGCGACGAGGGCCATTGTCGGGCCTTCCCAATGCGACAAGGGCCATCATCGGGCCTTCACAATGCGATGAACGACACCTCAACATCGACGCAGGACCTAGCTTCCAAGCGTCAACCAGCTTCAGAACAGGCTTCTGATTCATATCCAAGATCATCAAGACTACTTTGATCATCGTTTTACTCAAACTCGATCAAAGTGGGGGCTATCTGTAGACGCTGAATTTTGTATCGGTTTTATTTTCTTTTTTTTAGTGTTAGTTTTAGAAAATAGGATAGCAGATAAATGGCCGCAAGCCTCTTTCCACGAAAACTCCAAAAAATATACAAAGCCCAAATCAGGGAACACAGGGTTGGTGGGCGGAGCTTAGCTCGACACCACGAGGAACCGTCTGCGGGTTCGATGGGCGGAGGCTCGGCTCATACGAGAACCGTCTGGGTTCTGGGCGAGGCCGTTTTCCTTCGGGAACGTCTGGGTTTCCTGTTGATTCCCACGGCGCCGCGGCTTAACCTTTTCTCCAAACCCTAAACCTAAACCTAATTCCCCCCTACAAATACCCACCATTCATCACCCACAAAAAACACACCAGAATATACTAGGAGTATTGACACTCGTATAGTCTTCTTCTCTTCTCCTCCATCTGTGCTCTTTTTAAGGTTAGCATAGTTTTTTTGTATTATTGTACATAATGTAATTCTACGTCCTTTTGTATTTTCTTTCTTTTCGTTTGTTGCATGACATTAATGATAGATCTATGAGATTTATTTAATTCCTCCCCTTTCTTTTCAAATCCTTCACTTTAATTTAATTCTAGTAGAGTCTATTCGTTTGAATAGGCGGGTTTGATGATTTTTATTGTCAAATCCGTAACCTTACTCCCGAATCCGTCTTTGGGTTCGTAGGCCGGAGTCTTAATTTTTCATTGGTTTGTTGTTTTATCCTTAAATTCAACTGGCGACTCTAACTTTTCTAACTTGTTGATTTAGGAGAAAACCCCTTGTTTAATTGAGCTATTATATTAGGCATAAGATATGCTAGAATTGTGAGAACTGTTTATATTGATATTTATTATTGAATTATATCGTTAAATTTGTTTAAGTATACTAATGAAAGTTGTTGAATTTGCACAAAAACATATGAACCATGTTGAAATATGCTAATGAAAGTTTCTGAAATACATGAATCAAGATGAAATATATATATGACTAAAAGTTGAGGGGATTTGTGGAAATGTAAAACACACTGATATTTGGTACTAAAAGTATTTGTTGAAATATGTTACATTAAAACAAGTCAATAAAAATTCTCGAGTTATTTGTGATATGAATCAAGTCAACATAAGGTCTAATCTTTTAGTAAATAATATCCCTTCTAGACCAATTAAAAACCAATTAATGGACTAATACATAAGTTGCTCAAAAATTATGAATTTGATATATTCTTTCTATGAATTTTGCAAAACTAAATGTTGAATAGATTGACCTCTATTATTAGTTAGGGACTAATATCATCAAATTGACGTAAATTAATTAGTTTTCAAGACAAACCCTAGTACCCTACATTAACCCTAGACCCCAAGATGATGTTATTTCTCATGATAGATCCCTCCATTAACCCTAGACAAGCCCATTAACCTAGACCCCAAGATGATGTTATTTCTCATGATACATTAACCTAGACCCCAAGACAAACCCTAGTACCCTACATTAACCCTAGACAAGCCTAATAGACTCATGATAGATCCCTCCAATAATTTTTAAAAAACATTGAAATACATATAAATATATATCAATCTTTGTACCTTCAATTTAAAAAAAGAAAAAGAAAACACTAGCTATATAAACTTCCACATCTTTCAAAGCAATATAATTAAAACAATTACCGACAACCAGAACAAATTAAAATCTTTTAAAAAACAGATACAGTCAAAATCCAAATACAAATTAAACATCAATTTTGTATCCAGACATTTCTCTCCCACCTCTTGGAAAGCAAAGATAATACTAAAATAGAAAGCAAACAGTAAATATACCCCAAAAAAGCAAAGAGTCGAACGTTGAGAAGACAGGAAACCCTAAAAACACACCAAGTGTCACTCAAACAAACATCTTAGACACGAAATTATGAGGAATCCGCAGTAATTTTTTTTTTTTGCATGCAGCAAATTTATACTAATATATGATGATCATATATAATCGAAAACGCAGAATTTCAAGGAAATTTTGGTGGGCTTTTTTTGCGGCCAAGTTCCACGTGGTGAGAATGCAGTGCATGGAATCAGATGGAGTATAGCTATGTATGAGCGTACGTACTAAGGTTACAGAGATTCAGATGATCATGATGATCATCAAGATATATACTGTTCTGCATGCATGCATGGATGGCTGCTCCATGCAACACGTACGTACGTAAGGTGCATGGCTGGTATAATTTGTTCGTCATTGATCACTCAATTCCTACCTATTACGACAACAACTGCCGACTAACTACCTCCCTTTTTAAACCACCGCTACCTTTTTTATTGTTTCTTACATACTTGCAGAGGTACGAGAATGTGGAGATTTGTGATTTGGCATGGTTACTTGATCCAAGTTAATTTTGTTTCATTCCATTCAAATATTTCTGAAAATAAATATAGGCTTCGGTTTTCAATACTTGTACTATGTACCTCATCCCTAGCTTCACCTTTTAGCCAAAATTAGAAATTTAATAAATAATTTCATTGAAGCCCTGTTCTTTTCTACTGTGGGTCAAGTGTTGTAATGGTATGGTATATATGATTAAAATTTCGATAATGTGATATGATGTGGTATGGTGTGGCAGAAATTACTGGTAAGAATGGTTAGAATGGTCGTCGAGGAGAGAGGAAATGGGAAAATAGTGAGAAAATCGAGGAGAGAGAAGATTATGATTGTTGTGGTAAAATGTGTTCTGGTAAGATAATATGTGATGATTTGTGATTAGTATGACAAATTATGGTAGATGCGGTATGGTACCACAAAAAAAATAGAATCTTAAAATATGTCATTGTGAGAAAAATTATAAAATACAACTATTAAATTGGTTATACTACTTTCTTCTCTCTCATATTTTTTCTCACATAAAATAAAAAAATCTTAAAATGATAGGACAAGAAAAATAATTAAACTGATAAGTATTATGAGAGATCGAGAGGTAATAATAAATAATTTAATATATATATTGATAAGTAATAATTTGATAGTTTTTAGGTTTGTATAGTAGTGTCACTTATTATATCTACTGATCATACATTGGCAGTGACTAAAGCTATAAAGTTTTGTGTAACCAAATTCTATTTTAACAATGAGTCAATGACCTTATGATGACTCTGTGTGAATGTTATTAGCAAAGATAAAACAGGCCCATTTGGGATGGGTCCACCAGATGTTCCTTTGGAGAAACATCTTGTAGTAATAGGCTATGTTCCTTTGTGCAGTATTATATAACATCTGTTATAATTTGCTACATTAATCATATCTGTCACATATTACAGTATCGTATAAATACTTTATCACAATTATAATTTTTTTCTTTATTTTCTCCCTATTTTCAATTTTCTCTTTCCTCACGGGCCTACAACACCAACCATTCTTAGCATAAATTTTAACATAAGTTACCACACCATGCAACATCTCACATTATCCATATTTTACCATATTTGTACAATTACCATACTTTACCGCTATAGAAAATAACGAGTCTAAGCATACATTGATTAAGTTGGTTAATGCTAACAAGTAACCATCGGTGCGGATGAGAATTAAGATCTGTTCTTTAATACGGTTGGTTGAGTGCGGTTTGGTGAAAAATTTTCAAATTGTGGTGGGTTGGGAAAAGTTATAGTGGAATGTAAACTGTTGTGGTGGATTGTGGAATGTTGTGGTGTAAATAATTGTACATGGGCTGATAGAGTGATAGATTATGGTGGGTTGTGGTGGATTGTGGTGGATTGAAGTGGAAAGTTGTGGTGCGGTGTGGAGCCGCAACCAACCAGTGCATAAAACAACGAGCCTAAGGGTTGAATATCAATTATGAGCACTTGCAATAAGTTAAAAATACCACTTATTTTTATTTACACCATCACTATCACTTTACTTACCCCAAACTTGATATGAACCAAACTGTTTCGATCCAAAATCAGCATGATCGATGTTTTGGTTTGGTAAAATCATGCTTATCATAACCCGAAATGAGACTCTAATATTAAGTTTACGTTGTCTCATATTTACATACATACATGCATATATTTAATAAGATCACTGTTATCTGCATTTTAGCTTCTACAAGCATCGCACATCCTTGACACATGGATGTCATGCCCTTACATAGGCCCTATCATGTCCATGCCATGTCTCATTTGTCCCCAACCCCTTTTCAAACAATGTCATGTGTTTTCTAACACTTTTTTCTCATTTAAATTTGTGTTTGGTTGGTCGATAACATCGGAAAAATGAGGTTGACTTATTTTCCTATGTTTGGATGCGGGTTGACTGAGAAAATTTTTTATGATGGACCCACCATTTCTCCATTTTCCTAAGGAAAATTTCCCTTAAGGGACTAAGGAAATTTTCCAATGAAAAACCGGGAAAAATTTTCCTAGGGTTCTACCAAACACTCCCTTAAATACATTTTAAAAATGTTTTTGGAATGGTAAATTTGATCATCCCATTGGCCTTATTTTAAGGGTAATTACCTGTAAACTTAACAGATTCGTGATAAGGATAACAAGCATAAGCATATGTTTTCTAACTGAATAAGTACCAAACTATCCTAACAAGCATCACCTATAAATCCATCAATTTCCCAAAGGGAAATACTTTGTTTCAACTAGGAATATTTGAACCTTGGTAAGAATTGAGGAGCATAAAAAATAGGAGTGATTAATTGTTGGGGAGATCCAAGGCGGGAGTCAACTTTAAGGTCCATGGTGCACAAGTTAAATGAGGTTTCATCTTAAAATCAATTGTTGTTAAAAGAAGTAGCCCACTTGACTTATATACCATGTCATTTCCCTTTGTTTTTCTGATATGAGACATTTTACTCATAGGTGAATCCCAACACTAATTAACTACTACCTCTTTGATGTCGATTTAAATATACGTCGTCTATTGTTTGAAGGGTATTATCTAAACATTAGCTAGGATAGGGGTTAAAGTTGCTAGAATCATCAGGATCCTAGTTAGGATCAATGAGAAGTTAAAATCAAAATTGTAGAATCGGATCGAGAATAATTTTTATACATTATGTAAGGTATGTAAGGTAGTTTGAGAGCAGTTAAGTAAGATAGGAAAGATTGTGTAGGAGCAATTGTTATATCATATATGGTATACCTTGAAGTACCTACCTAGATCCTCCAAATCTTGGGCGTTGTTGTCTGAAGGGTGGTCAATGACAAAGGGTTGGAATTTCGCCCATTTTCTAGTAGTGTGTTTTCAAAATTCATCATATTTATTTTAAAATACATGCATCATAAATAGACCAATATTTGCAAAATTCATCCATGTTTCTAAATTCATAAATTTGTTACTAAAGTTTATCATAAATTGACTTATTTTAATTGCATGTGGACCTTGCTAGATTAGTCCTCCACGATATATGATATACATCATGTTTGGTAAACAACCTATTGAATAACTTATTGAAAAAAAAAATGACTTATTAGAAGATTTGACCAAATCAAATAAGTTAAATATGTATTTAGTAAACAACCTATTCACTTGGTTGATTGTCAATAGGTGATTTTCAATAGGTTGACATGAACAACCTATTTGATTGGTGTTTATAGAAATTACCACTTAACCTAAAACTTACCAAAATTACACACATGTCATCATAAAAGTAATTGGTACATATTATTTTAAAATTAGTGATAAAGGGTATAAGTGAAATTTCAGCAATTACTTTTCACAAACAACTAACTTTATCAAATACAACTTTTCTAGCGATCAGTCTAAACCACTAATAAAAAGTCAATCCAAGCAATTGTCTGAACAACCAAAGCAATGAATGATTAACACTGTTTGTCAAACATGGCCATAATTTGCAACATAAGAGTGATATATTAGATAGAATAAATTCATCCTACATCCAAAAATAACTGGGCAAGAAAGATTTATGCAAATAACCCAAGATTTAGTCCAACGTATTTGTTTGCACAGAAAGAAGTGTGACCCTTTATGTAACCCTACTAGATCTCTACACAATCAACTTAGTTATTAATGGGCTAAGTTTGACCCGACTTGAACCCGCTCATAGCCGCCCTGAATTATGTGTCAGGTGGTACGTAAGGAAGAATCCACTCCACAGGCACAAAATAATGAAATATGACGTCAGAGAGCACGAGAAAGAGTAAACTAATTAAATTAATTAGCCCCACACCATAAAATATTAAAATCTCCTTCATAAAAAAAAATATTAAAATCTCAAGCTATGTGACAACAAAATATGCATTCCAAAACTCCATTTTAAACTTCTCATCACATGCGACATTATATAATGTATGTATTCCTATGGAGCCACTTCATTAGTGATGTAACTTTCTTTGCATTTCTTTTGTTTCGTACCACTTTTTCGCCCAAAATATTAAACAAGCAAAGAAAAAGAACTTGTTGGAGCATCATCTTTGTTTTTCGTAGATAAAATAATATTGGTGATTTTCATGGGATTGCTCAAGCCTTTTTAATAGCTTTGATTTCTACCACACATTACATCACATCTGTAATTTTTAATTCCTACCATACTTCTACACCGTAATATATCTTTTCATTTCTCTCTCCTTACTTTTCTCTTTGCTTTTCGCATTTCTCTATAACTCTGCACTTACCATAATTCTCACCATGATTTAGCTCATTTCATTCTGATTTCAAATTAGCTGTGCATGACCAACCGTATAAAAAGCGGTTAAACTTATCACCTTCGTGATAAGATTCTAGTAACACTTTCGTCAATAAAAAGAAAAAGAAAAAAAAAGATTCTAGTAGCACGTCTTTTCCAATGGCCACTTTGTCACTTTGACACTATGATCTCTAAGAGCCCTAGTTTTAGCTACTAGTTTTTAATAAAAATTGTAATGTTATATGTAGTTGATTAACCAGAGCTCGATAAGGTTTGGCTTAGCTAGTTCTAGTTCTAGTTCTATTAGTTTTTTAAAAAAAAATTAATGCATATATATGTGGTAGACTTAAGAATAGAAGAAGCGGAGGACACGATCGTGTTCCTAAGCATGGTTGGGCTTGGCCACAAGAAACCTAAAGCATAGGAACACCTTGATGGACACACCCATGCTGACCGGCGATTGAGTGTGTGAGAAGGTTTTTATCTAGGATTTCCATGTATCCTCTATGTTATATTACTATTTTTCTTATTTAAGTCCTTGGCTTTCAATGGCGATTATGAGAAAGGTTTATCCATCTTATATCACACGATAGAGATTTGAGAGAATCTTTGAAATACACTGTAATGTTCTAATAATGTATCGTTTTGTAGGTTTTGTAATAATCCACCCCAAAATCATGTTTAATTATCTATTAATCACTGTAATTATTCAAATCGCGTTATAAATTTTTCGCGTTTACCTTTATTTATTTATTTATTTATTGATATCGGTGTCAAGTCTCGCGCAGGAAATGGCTAAGGTGCCGGACTATCGGCTTAAAAGTTTACTTTACACATTTATTCAATAAGTTAAAGTATTTCAGGTTATATGTTTTAAGTTATAAATTTATTTATCGAGAAACGGTTATTATTTATCCACCTCGATTTCTATATATATTTTACCGTTCCAATTTTAATTTATTTAATTTCATTCCCTTTATATTGTTTCAAGTGGTAATTTTACTCATTTTATCCTATTTTAATCTAAGTCCTAATTTATTTTACCCAAAGTGTTACCGATTAATTTTCTTGAGTACAAATTAATTATTTTTAGTCTAGTACATTTACAATAACTTTATTCTAATTAAAGTTTCAGGTTTTAATTAGGCTCTAATTGTCCTAAGTTAATTATATTAGTGGAAGTATATAATAGTTGTTTTAGTAAGGGTCATAGTTATTTCTTTGTCAAACACCAACTCTCAATCACTCTCAAGCTTTCACCTCTCTCCTTCTCCCTCCCATCTGTAGGAGCCACCGGTAGGAGCCACCGGCCGCCACTTTCTCCGGCCCGGTAGGAGCCTTGACCACAGTGGCGCGCCCTCTTCTTCATCCCTCTTGTGTTTTCATCCAATTTCAACTCAAGGGTAATCTCTCAAGTCCCAATTTCAATTTCTTTAAACCTAACCTGAAAATACATGTTATGTATATGTTTCTTTTATAAATTCTATCTCTTTTACTCTCTAAATTCATGAATTCAAGTGTATAATTGGATTGGTTAAGTTAGGGTTTGAGTTTGGAGTATGTGCATGTGTATTTGGATGAGTTCTTGAGGTTTTCTTGTTAAATTCTTGATGGATGTTGTTATAATCTTGATGCATGTGAATTTCTTGGTAAGTTGCTGAGTATTAAGGGCTGGTTATATATGCTAAGTTTATTATTTAGGTGTTATCATGTTTAATTTGGGTGAATTAGTGAGTTTTTGGTGAAAGAGTGCAAGAACAAGTCCTTTATGTTGAGTTTGTGTTTAATCCATGGTTGCATGTGGGATTTAGGCTCTTTGAAGAGTTAACTTTCAAGGTTTAATTCTGGAAATATAGTGGGTTATAGCCAAAGTGAAGTTTGGTTGAAAATTAGTATGGATTAAGGGCTAAATGTACCATTAGAGCTGAAATTAAGAACACATTATGCTCTGTTTCAGTGGAAATTTCTGTGATATAAAGTGGGATTTTGCCCGATTTCTACTCCATTTGATAGTGTAGGCATTTGAATTTTGTATCGGTTTTATTTTCTTTTTTTTTAGTGTTAGTTTTAGAAAATAGGCTAACAGATAAATGGCACGCAAGCCTCTTTCCACCGAAAACTCCAAAAAAATATACAAAGCCCAAATCTGGGAACACAGGTCCAGTGGGCGGAGCTCGGCTCAACACCACAGAACCCGTGCAGTTCGATGGGCGGAGCTCGGCTCCGCCCACGAGAACCGTCTGGGTTCTGGGCCCAAGGCCGTTTTCCTTCGAGAACCCGTCTGGGTTTCCTGTTGATTCCCACGGCGCCGCGGCTTAACCTAGCCTCCAAACCCTAAACCTAAACCTAATTCCCCCCCTATAAATACCCACCATTCATCACCCACAAAAACACACCGGAATATACTAGGAGTATTGACACTAGTATATTCTTTCTCTCTTCTCCCTCCATTGCGTGCTTTATTTTAAAGGTTAGCGTAGTTTTTTTGTATTTTTGTACATAATGTAATCCTACGTGTTCTTGTATCTTTTCTTTTCTTTTATTGCATGACATTAATGATAAATCTATGAAATTTATTCAATTCCTCCCCCTTTTTCAAATCTGTCGCTTTAATTTAATTCTAGTAGAGTCTATTCGTTTGAATAGGCGGGTTTGATGATTTTTATCGTCAAATTCGTAACCTTACCCCCGAATCCGTCTTTGGATTCGTAGGCCGGAGTCTCTTTTTCAATGGTTTGTTGTTTTATCCTTAAATTCAACTGGCGACTCTAACCCTTCAATTTATTTTTCCCCGAAAACTTTTTTCATTTTTTCTCCTTCTCGTGACAGAGAACCCAGACGGGTTTCCCCGTCTTGTATTTACTCCGAGCCAGAGGCAGGAACCCAGACGGGTTCCTAGCCCCTTTTCTTCTCTTTTGCTTCTTCAGGAACCCGTCTGGGTTCTGTTTTCTTTCTTTTTTTCCGTTTTGTCTTCATGGAACTCAGACGGGTTCCCCGTCGAGTTTCCTCTTTTTTTATTTTCCTTTTTGTTTTCTTTTTTCTTTTTTTATCTTTTCTTTAATAAAATCGAGTTTCGGGGTTAAATCAATTTGTCAATTAAAAGTGTCCTTAATAGTTCAACCTTAATTAAGGATAAGCAATCCTAGTCGTCTCCCAATCTAAAAAAGAGAACATCCTCTTTTAAGTAGCGCCGCGAAAAGGTCCGTCGGATTTTTTCGGGGTCTACAGATTGGCGACTCCACTGGGGACTTAAACTTAAAAGAGGGTAAAACTTGAAAGGGTTAAATTTTAGTGTTTTTGTAAAAAAGGGAGGAATTGATTTATTTCATATTTTTATCATTTTTTAGGCATATTGCATCTAGGCTACTCTTGGGCCTTATGGCTGGGGAGCACAAAAGCGTTGGTTGGTTCTAAAACTAGGATTACCTTACGAGGCGGGCGGTCACTACTTGTGGGATGCACTTACATCGCCAAGCCTTTGACTCCTCCTCTCCCGTGTTACACTCTAAGGGTTTCCACTGAAACCCAGAGCAACACCCCACAACGCTTCCTATGAGCGTAGGGAGGTTGCAGGGCGAACATGCGGTACCTTATCTCCTATACCTAGAAAACCCTAAACCTAGAGTCATGGTTAGGCTAATCCCGCATTTGTATGCTATGTGATTTCATTTTCCATGTATATGTTGTAGAGTTTTATTTTTGTAAAGTTTTGAATCCATGTATATCTTTGTATAATTATATTACTAAAGAGTTTGAGTCTATATATACATTATGTAGTTTTACAGTAAAGAGTTTTAGAGTCGATTGTAAGCGATCGTCAGTCAAGTATTCAACCCATTCATGAGTCGGAGTCGTTCTAGTCGCGTAGGAACACGCGAGTGCATTTAGCTTATCGAAACCAGACGGGTTTACGGCACATCAAAGCCGGCATCCGTGTCAATTATCCGTCGATGCGGGTCGGTGCATCGAAACCAGGACGGGTTCTGGCCCATCGGGGTGACCCATCTGGCGGTAATTGAGTGCAGGCCCGATCGAGAAAGAAGAACCAGACGGGTTTCCTAACCCGATCGCCTTCTCTCTTCTTTTGACCGCTTCACCGCGGACATTGATGCCTTGTTGATGATCCTATTCGGCCCTTTATGATATTCCACGAGTCTAATCCCTATTGCGTACATACTTGAATCGAGCGGCAAGCGAAAGCAATCGTGACTCGATCAAGTAAGGACCCGATAGGCGATTAATGTTGTCGATCGCATGCTAGGTCCATGTAGAGTTAAGACATGCACTCCATGAAGTGGGTGAGTCATCTTACGTCAACATATAGGCGTCGTATGCGTGTCCTAAATTAGATTCACAAGTTTAGAAAATTAGTAAAATATAAATGAAATAACTTAGGAAGAAAATTTCAGGTTATATAAAAATAAAGTTTATAGCATAACTTGAGTTAGGAAAAGCGGAATGAGGTAAGCGAGTATATCTCGGAATAGGAAAATCATAATCTACAACTTTGTCAACAGAACCAAAGGCTAAAGCAGTGGAAGGGCTCCAAAATGGGCGGACAGCAGCTAGAGAAGAATAAATTAGGAATTCGGAATGAAATTACATAGAGAAATTGATATAGAAAGGTGAAATCAAAGAAGGGCACTTGAACCTTGGAAAGATAACTTAGATTGATGAAGTATGAGAACCAAAGATTGAAGGTGAAAATGAGATTAAAGGGTTCCTCTAGACTTATTTAGAGAAAAGCAGAAGTCGATGTCACGATTGTTGAAAGAGGAATGAATAAAGGAGCTTGAGGAAATAAACTTTGAGTTGAGAACTAGAGGAACTTCACTTGAGAGTTATTTAGAACTTGGAAGTCACTAGCTAGATAAAACCTTGATCAACCCAAAGATATTGAACTCTTAGCTAACACTCATTGGGAGATATGTATACTTGTGCTTAAATCACTACTCTTGGCTAAAAGACCTTAGGACATACTTAGGCCTCCAAAACCATACTTTTCCCCCTTAAGACTTTAACCCAAGATTATAACATATAACCATAACTTATCAATGCTTAAAGTCTCCTATTGACTTGGTTTAGGACCTTAAAGATGGAATTTTAATAAGGGTAAACTGGGCAGAAACTTCAAGTAGACAGCCCTTCTTCCCGGGCTCATATCTCACACTCCGACATCGTATAACTACAAACCATACCTTTCGGAAAGCTTGCAAAGAGGCCTAAAACTTTCATGTTTACCATAAAAACCAAAAAGATCTCCAAAGGGACGAAAAACAGCCCTCAAAACACTGACTCAAAAATTCGTATATAAAATTGTACCTTCACGGTTTCGGTCATAACTCGGGCTATACATGTCGGAAATTAGAAATTCCAAAGCCTATGGTTTGCTAACACCTTAAGCTATCTGTAGACGCTGAATTTTGTATCGGTTTTATTTTCTTTTTTTTTAGTGTTAGTTTTAGAAAATAGGCTAACCGATAAATGGCACGCAAGCCTCTTTCCACCGAAAACTCCAAAAAAATATACAAAGCCCAAATGCCGGGAACCTGGGTCCAGTGGGCCGGAGCTCAGCTCCAACACCACAGGAACCCGTCTGGGTTCAGTGGGCCGGAGCTCAGCTCCGCCCACAGGAACCCGTCTGGGTTCCTGGGCCCGAGGCCCGTTTTCCTTCCAGGAACCCGTCTGGGTTTCCTGTTGATTCCCACGGCGCCGCGGCTTAACCTTTTGTCCAAACCCTAAACCTAAACCTAATTCCCCCCTACAAATACCCACCATTCATCACCCACAAAAAACACACCAGAATATACTAGGAGTATTGACACTAGTATATTCTTCTTCTCTTCTCCCTCCACTGCGTGCTCTTTTTAAGGTTAGCATAGTTTTTTTGTATTATTGTACATAATGTAATTCTACGTCCTTTTGTATTTTCTTTCTTTTCGTTTGTTGCATGACATTAATGATAGATCTATGAGATTTATTTAATTCCTCCCCTTTCTTTTCAAATCCTTCACTTTAGTTTAATTCTAGTAGAGTCTATTCGTTTGAATAGGCGGGTTTGATGATTTTTATTGTCAAATCCGTAACCTTACCCCCGAATCCGTCTTTGGGTTCGTAGGCCGGAGTCTTAATTTTTCATTGGTTTGTTGTTTTATCCTTAAATTCAACTGGCGACTCTAACTTTTTTCCCCGAAAATCCTTTTTTAACCCTTGACAAGGAACCCAGACGGGTTCCCTTATTTTCACCCCGAGCCATAGGCAGGAACCCAGACGGGTTCCTAGCCCTGTTTTCCCCTTCTCATTCTCCAAAGAACCCGTCTGGGTTCGTTGCCTTGTTTTCGTTTTGTTCTCGTGGAACTCGGGCCAGGTTCCATCGAGTTCTCATCATCTTTTTTTTTTCTTCTTTCCATCTTTTCTTTTCTTTAATAAAATCGAGTTTTCGGGCTAATCTAATTTGTCAACTTAAAAGTGTCCTTAAAAGTTAAACCTTTAATTAAGGATAAGCAATCCTAGTCGGCTCCAAATTTAAAAAGAGAACTCCTCTTTTGAGTAAGCATGAAAAGATCGTGATTTTTGGGTCTCTGATTAGCGACTCACTGGGGACTTAAACTTAAAGAGGGTAAAACTTGAAAGGGTTAAATTTTAGTCTTTTGTAAAAAGGAGGAATTGATTTATTTCATATTTTATCATTTTTAGGCATATTGCATCAGGCTACTCTTGGGCCTTATGGTGGGAGCCAAAAGCGTTGGTAGGTTCTAAAACTAGGATTACCTTACGAGGCGGGCGGTCACTACTTGTGGGATGCACTTACATCGCCAAGCCTTTGACTCCTCCTCTCCCGTGTTACACTCTAAGGGTTTCCACTGAGCAGCAACAACACAACGCGCTTCCTATGAGCGTAGGGAGGTTGCAGAGCGAGAACATGCGGTACCTTATCTCCTATACCTAGAAAACCCTAAACCTAGAGTCATGGTTAGGCTAATCCGCATTTGTATGCTATGTGATTTCATTTTCCATGTATATGTTATAGAGTTTTATTTTTGTAAAGAGTTTTGAATCCATGTATATCTTTGTATAATTCTATTACGTAAAGAGTTTGAGTCTATATATACATTATGTAGTTTTACAGGTAAAGAGTTTTAGAGTCGGTTGTAAGCGATCGTCAGTCGAGTATTCAACCCATTCATGAGTCGGAGTCGTTCTAGTCCGCGTAGGAACACGCGAGGTGCATTTGCTTATCGAAACCAGACGGGTTTACGGCACATCAGCCGGCCCATCCGTGTCAATTATCCGTCAGTGCGGGTCGGTGCATCGAAACCAGACGGGTTCTGGCCCATCGGGGCCCGACCCATCTGTAATTGTGATGCAGGCCCGATCGAGAAAGAGGAACCCGGGCGGGTTTCCTAACGATCTGGCCTTCTCTCTTCTTTTGGAACTTCACCCATGACGATGATGCCTTGTTGATGATCCTATTCGGCCCTTTATGATATTCCACGAGTCTAATCCCTATTGCGTCATTACTTGAATCGAGCGAAGCGAAAGCAATCGTGACTCGATCAGTAAGGACCCGATAGGCGATTAATGTTGTCGATCGCATGCTAGGTCCATGTAGAGTTAAGACATGCACTCGCGAAGTGGGTGAGTCATCTTACGTCGGCATATAGGCGTCGTGTGCGTGTCCTAGGCCCATGTAGGTCGCGTATTGCATTACATAAGTTCCATGTCTCCCATCATGTAGGTCACATATTGCATTGCATAAGTTCCATGTCTCCAATCATGTAGGTAGCATATTGCATTGCATGAGCATCAAATCAGATTTAGTCATAAGGTAAAAAAACAAAAAATTAAAAATTAAAAAAACAAAAAAGTTCAATGACCTTTTCTACAAATCGACCTTTTCCGGTTTAATTTGCTTCACTTAGAAAAATGCGACGAGATCTCAAAGTTTTTCAAAACCTTTTCTTCAAGCCTTACGATTTTGAGACAAGTTATAGAAGGCGTATCTGTTGCTTTGACTATCTTAGAAGGTATAAATGTGCGTGCATGAATATTTAGGCTAAGCTTAGTTGATTGAGCCCGTCCCGTGAGTCCACATTGCCTAAAACTTGAATTGATTACTTTCATCAATTCCATGATCCCTTGAGCGACTCACCCATTAGTTGCATCTCTAGAACTTGTTTTGCATCTTGCTTGAGACTACATGTTTGCATTACATGCTGTGACAAAGTGATTAAGGCATTCGATTTTCTTAAGCTACATAGCCAAATAGCCTTCCCTGCATTGTATTTACCGTTCTTTTGCCCCGCCTAGCCTTTGTTCATCCCTTTTTCATGATTGAACCCTGACAGTACAAGCCTTAGCCTCTAATATCCAGTACCTTTTTGCCTTGCTTGGTTGGAAAAGAGTCTGTCATTTTTGGAAGGAACAACTGCTTTCGTGTGAGCAAAATATGAAGCTTGGGAGAATCTGAAAGTCCCATACCTTGAGCGAAGTTGGTTATGCTGTTCAAAGTCGAGGTTGTAATAGAAATTTCTTCTCCTTGATCACCCAAAAAAATAAAAAAAAAGGAATAAAAAAAAATCAAAAAAAGAGTTTAAAAAATAAAAGGGTGACTAGGGAGATTCAACTTAAAGTCCAGAAAACTTTGACTCGGTTGTATTCGGTTGAGATGTTTTAGGATGGAAGGTGAAACGCTTTGCATACATTAAGTGAGAAGGAGAGTTTAGAGGATTTCATTGAAAATCAATCCAAGCATGGCTTTTAACTCCTCATTCCCAAATTTTACCGCTCCTTACCCTAGCCTAAGCCCCGTTACAACCAGAAAAAGTCCTTTTGATTGTCACTTGTGCATTGCATACCAGTAGTGGAGAGCGAGGTTCTTACCAAGCTTATGGTAGTTTGCTTCTATTGGTTTGAGTATGAGAGAAACTCACATACATATTCAAAATTGAGTGTTTGAGTGTTCATCCTTTCCTATGAGAGTTTTGCTCTTTCTGACTAGCTTACGTCCATAACCAACCGCGCATATTTGCATTATTCTTCGAACTGTTGGCGGGCTTATGCCTCTGAATTACTTGTTCTCTCCCTAAAGTTTCGAAAGCTTCTTCCTATCTCTTTCGAACTGAGTTTTGATTTTGTCCAGATTAATCTTTGTGCTTGCTTGTTTGACTTTGTGTTGATCGAAAATTCTTTGTCCCAGATTGTTTCAGTAGTATATAGAAAGTCATAACTGCATTGCATAACACCATCATTACATGAGCATTGCATCAACAGTCTGCATTAGTACATAAGTATAGAAAAATGCATTTAGTACATCATGGCATAGCATTGTCCTAAGTACATAGCAAAGAGTCGTGTATAGCATAAGGATCCTGCAGGCGCATCGTTCTCGATCGTCATCACGCGGACTTACGTATGCGCCGCCACTAGCGCTATCGGCTCCATGGGCCCCACTCGCGGATCGAAGTAAGTGTCCCAGCGGTAGTAAGAGAGTCTACCACCTGCGTATCGCTACTGAGGCGGATAGGTGCAACACTTGGCACCACGCATTAAGCCAAGAATGTTCGAGTGGCGGCTTAAAAAAATAAAAATTCAATCAATTTCCGTGGCGGGGCTATTTGAATCCAAAAAGGAAGCAAGTCAACTGCGGCAACTATCAATTGACTCGGTTAGCAAGAGTTAAATCAAGCGCCACTAAGCGGGGCTATGCGACCAATGAGGGACAAATCGGTGGAATAGTGCGCCTAGGTCCACAAAGTCCACCGTGGAAGAATTCAAGAAGGCGAGTCACTACGGCAACCATTAATTGATTCCCAATTTTGCAAGCGTTAAGTCAAACTGCCACTAAACTGGGGGCTATGCGGCTCGATCAACGGGTCAAATCTACCTAAGAGCTAAAACGATACGGATTTTGGCCTTATTCTATTCATACAGGCGGACTTTTACGATCCACGCAAAAATAAATGAAGAGCCCGACGCCTGGCCAAACCCAGACAGATTTGAGCCTTTTGGGCTTTGCTTCCATCTCATCCGCCACAAAAAGTTTGCTAGAACCCAGACGGGTTTACCTCCGTTTCCAGTGGACCTCCTTCCATCCTTTCGGCCCACACCCAAAAGAAGAAAAGTTGCTCGGAGAAGGAACCGGATAGGTTGTACTCTGTTGATGGGCCTCTTCCATCTTTTGGCCCACACAAAAAAAAAGAAAATTGCATGGAGAGGATTCGGACGGGTTCCACACCCTTTCAATGGGCCTTCTTCCATCTTCTCGGCCCACGTACAAAAACAAAAGAGGAGGCCATGACGAAGAGAACCAGACGGGTTCTGGCCCCATTTGCACGCCTTACATCGACCAAGCCCAGCTCGAAAGGAGGCCCAGGCAGCCGAACCCAAACGGGTTCCTCTCGGCTAGTTTTGCTACTTCGGCCCAATTCTTAGCTAAATCAACAAGTTAGAATCAAACATTTCTACTTGCAAATTTAAGCTAAAGCAACCAAAGCAACCAAGATTCGACTTGAATGATACGGACGATCGATGCACATCGTATTTAGCTAAATCAACAAGTGGGAATCAAACATTTCTACTTGCAAATTTAAGCTAAAACCAAAAGCAAAGTCAAGAAGAAGCGTTACGGACGTGTCGATGCTTATGCCATACGTGGTTCCGTGGTTCGGCACCAATTCCGACACTTGACATCGGTGATCGGCCGCTAATACGCGACACTTCACATCAGCCGTCGCCGGGCTAATTCGCGACACTTGACATCAACCGTCGCCGGGATAATACGCGACACTTCACATCAGCCATCGCCGGGCTAATACGCGACATTCACCATCACCGTCGCCGCTGTCTGCGACATTCACCATCACCGTCGCCGGGCTAATCGCGACATTCACCATCGACCGTCGCCAGGGCTAATCTGCGACACTTCACCATCGGCCGTCAGCCGGGCTAATAGCGACATTCACCATCACGTCAGCCGGGCTGTCTGCGACACTCACCATCAACCGTCGCCGGGCTAATACGCGACGATCACCATCGGCCGTCGGCCAGGGCTGTCTGCGACATTCACCATCGGCCGTCGGCCAGGGCTGTCGCGACACTTCACCATCACCGTCGGCCGGGCTAATCGCGACATTCACCATCGGTAGTCGCCGGGCTAATCGCGACACTCACCATCGCCGTCGCCGGGCTGTCTGCGACCTTCACCATCGGCCGTCGCCAGGGCTGTCGCGACACTCACCATCGGCCGTCAGCGGGCTAATACGCGACACTCACCATCGGCCGTCGCCCGGGCTGTCTGCGACACTCACCATCGGCCGTCGTCGGGCTAATCTGCGACACTTCACCATCGAGCCGTCGCCGGCTAATACGCGACACTCACCATCGGCCGTCGGCCGCTGTCTGCGACACTCACCATCGGTGATCGCCAGGGCTAATACGCGACACTCACCATCGGCCGTCGGCCGGAGCTGTCGCGACACTTCATCATCGTGGCCGTCGGCCCTAACAATACATGACATCGGCCGTCGGCCGGGCTGTCTGGCGACACTTCATCATCGTGGCCGTCGCCGGGCCCTAACAATACATGACATCGGTCATCGCCCTAACAATACATGACATCGGTAGTCGGGCTGTCGCGACACCTCATCACCCGGCCGTCGCCGGGCCCTAACAATACATGACATCAGCCGTCGCCGGCTGTCGCGACACCTCATCACCGTGGCCGTCATCGGGCCCTAACAATACATGACATCGGTAGTCGCCAGGCTACGCGACACCTCATCACCGGCCGCCGTCGCCGGGCCACTAACAATCGTGACATCGGTAGTCGCGGGCTGGTATCGACACTTCATCGACAACGGCCATCATCGAGCCTTCTGTCGATGAACACGATATCGACATCGGCGGACCCGGCTTCCAGCGTCAGCGGCCATCGTCGGGCCTTCACAATGCGGCGAGGGCCGTTGTCGGGTCTTCACGATGCGACGAGGGCCATCATCGGGCCTTCGCGTCGATGAACATCTCATCTACATCGGCGCGAGGCCCGGCTTCAGCGTCAGCGGCCATCGTCGGGCCTTCACAATGCGGCGAGGCCATTGTCGGGCCTTCACAATGCGACAAGGGCCATCATCGGGCCTTCACGATGCGATGAGCGACACCTCGACATCGGCGCGGGACCTAGCTTCAAGCGTCGGCCAACGGCTTGAGCGGGCTACGATTCATATCCAAGATCATCAAGACTACTTTGATCATCGTTTTACTCAAACTCGATCAAAGTGGGGGCTATCTGTAGACGCTGAATTTTGTATCGGTTTTATTTTCTTTTTTTTAGTGTTAGTTTTAGAAAATAGGCTAACCGATAAATGGCATGTAAGCCTCTTTCCACGAAAACTCCAAAAAATATACAAAGCCCGAATCAGGGAACAGGGTTGGTGGGCGGAGCTTAGCTCGACACCACAGGAACCGTGCGGGTTGATGGGGGAGCTCAGCCCACGAGAACCCGTCTGGGTTCTGGGCAGGCCCGTTTTCCTTCCAGGAACCCGTCTGGGTTTCCTGTTGATTCCCACGGCGCCGCGGCTTAACCTTTTCTCCAAACCCTAAACCTAAACCTAATTCCCCCCTACAAATACCCACCATTCATCACCCACAAAAAACACACCAGAATATACTAGGAGTATTGACACTAGTATATTCTTCTTCTCTTCTCCCTCCACTGCGTGCTCTTTTTAAGGTTAGCATAGTTTTTTTGTATTATTGTACATAATGTAATTCTACGTCCTTTTGTATTTTCTTTCTTTTCGTTTGTTGCATGACATTAATGATAGATCTATGAGATTTATTTAATTCCTCCCCTTTCTTTTCAAATCCTTCACTTTAATTTAATTCTAGTAGAGTCTATTCGTTTGAATAGGCGGGTTTGATGATTTTTATTGTCAAATCCGTAACCTTACTCCCGAATCCGTCTTTGGGTTCGTAGTAGAATCTTAATTTTTCATTGGTTTGTTGTTTTATCCTTAAATTCAATGTGACTCTAACTTTTCTAACTTGTTGATTTAGGAGAAAACCCCTTGTTTAATTGAGCTATTATATTAGGCATAAGATATGCTAGAATTGTGAGAACTGTTTATATTGATATTTATTATTGAATTATATCGTTAAATTTGTTTAAGTATACTAATGAAAGTTGTTGAATTTGCACAAAAACATATGAACCATGTTGAAATATGCTAATGAAAGTTTCTGAAATACATGAATCAAGATGAAATATATATATGACTAAAAGTTGAGGGGATTTGTGGAAATGTAAAACACACTGATATTTGGTACTAAAAGTATTTGTTGAAATATGTTACATTAAAACAAGTCAATAAAAATTCTCGAGTTATTTGACGATATGAATCAAGTCAACATAAGGTCTAATCTTTTTAGTAAATAATATCCCTTCTAGACCAATGAAAAACCAAAGAAGGGACTCATACAAAAGTTGCTCAAAACTTATGAATTTGATATATGCTTTCTATGAATTATGCAAAACTAAATGTTGAATAGATTGACCTCTATTATTAGTTAGGGACTAATATCATCAAATTGACGTAAATTAATTAGTTTTCAAGACAAACCCTAGTACCCTACATTAACCCTAGACCCCAAGATGATGTTATTTCTCATGATAGATCCCTCCATTAACCCTAGACAAGCCCATTAACCCTAGACCCCAAGATGATGTTATTTCTCATGATACATTAACCCTAGACCCCAAGACAAACCCTAGTACCCTACATTAACCCTAGACAAGCCTAATAGACTCATGATAGATCCCTCCAATAATTTTTTAAAAAAACATTGAAATACATATAAATATATATCAATCTTTGTACCTTCAATTTAAAAAAAGAAAAAGAAAACACTAGCTATATAAACTTCCACATCTTTCAAAGCAATATAATTAAAACAATTACCGACAACCAGAACAAATTAAAATCTTTTAAAAAAACAGATACAGTCAAAAATCCAAATACAAATTAAACATCAATTTTTGTATCCAGACATTTTCTCTCCCACCTCTTGGAAAGCAAAGATAATACTAAAATAGAAAGCAAACAGTAAATATACCCCAAAAAAGCAAAGAGTCGAACGTTGAGAAGACAGGAAACCCTAAAAACACACCAAGTGTCACTCAAACAAACATCTTAGACACGAAATTATGAGGAATCCGCAGTAATTTTTTTTTTTTTTGCATGCAGCAAATTTATACTAATATATGATGATCATATATAATCGAAAACGCAAATTTCAAGGAAATTTTGGTGGGCTTTGCGGCCAAGTTCCACGTGGTGAGAATGCAGTGCATGGAATCAGATGGAGTATAGCTATGTATGAGCGTACGTACTAAGGTTACAGAGATTCAGATGATCATGATGATCATCAAGATATATACTGTTCTGCATGCATGCATGGATGGCTGCTCCATGCAACACGTACGTACGTAAGGTGCATGGCTGGTATAATTTGTTCGTCATTGATCACTCAATTCCTACCTATTACGACAACAACTGCCGACTAACTACCTCCCTTTTTAAACCACCGCTACCTTTTTATTGTTTCTTACATACTTGCAGAGGTACGAGAATGTGGAGATTTGTGATTTGGCATGGTTACTTGATCCAAGTTAATTTTGTTTCATTCCATTCAAATATTTCTGAAAATAAATATAGGCTTCGGTTTTCAATACTTGTACTATGTACCTCATCCCTAGCTTCACCTTTTAGCCAAAATTAGAAATTTAATAAATAATTTCATTGAAGCCTGTTCTTTTCTCTGGGTCAAGTGTTGTAATGGTATGGTATATATGATTAAAATTTCGATAATGTGATATGATGTGGTATGGTGTGGCAGAAATTACTGGTAAGAATGGTTAGAATGGTCGTCGAGGAGAGAGGAAATGGGAAAATAGTGAGAAAATCGAGGAGAGAGAAGATTATGATTGTTGTGGTAAAATGTGTTCTGGTAAGATAATATGTGATGATTTGTGATTAGTATGACAAATTATGGTAGATGCGGTATGGTACCACAAAAAAAATAGAATCTTAAAATATGTCATTGTGAGAAAAATTATAAAATACAACTATTAAATTGGTTATACTACTTTCTTCTCTCTCATATTTTTTCTCACATAAAATAAAAAAATCTTAAAATGATAGGACAAGAAAAATAATTAAACTGATAAGTATTATGAGAGATCGAGAGGTAATAATAAATAATTTAATATATATATTGATAAGTAATAATTTGATAGTTTTTAGGTTTGTATAGTAGTGTCACTTATTATATCTACTGATCATACATTGGCAGTGACTAAAGCTATAAAGTTTTGTGTAACCAAATTCTATTTTAACAATGAGTCAATGACCTTATGATGACTCTGTGTGAATGTTATTAGCAAAGATAAAACAGGCCCATTTGGGATGGGTCCACCAGATGTTCCTTTGGAGAAACATCTTGTAGTAATAGGCTATGTTCCTTTGTGCAGTATTATATAACATCTGTTATAATTTGCTACATTAATCATATACCATCACATATGCAGTATCGTATGCCATACTTTATCACAACAATTATAATTTTTTTTTCTTTATTTTCTCCCTATTTTCAATTTTCTCTTTCCTCACGGGCCTACAACACCAACCATTCTTAACGCAAAATTTTAACATAAGTTACCACACCATACCGCAACATCTCACATTATCCATATTTTACCATATTTGTACAATTACCATACTTTACCCGCTATAGAAAATAACAGGGTCTAAGCATACATTGATTAAGTTGGTTAATGCTAACAAGTAACCATCGGTGCAGATGAGAATTAAGATCCTGTTCTTTAATACGGTTGGTTGAGGTGCGGTTTGGTGAAAAATTTTCAAATTGTGGTGGGTTGGGAAAAGTTATAGTGGAATGTAAACTGTTGTGGTGGATTGTGGAATGTTGTGGTGTAAATAATTGTACATGGGCTGATAGAGTGATAGATTATGGTGGGTTGTGGTGGATTGTGGTGGATTGAAGTGGAAAGTTGTGGTGCGGTGTGGAGCACCAACCAGTGCATAAAACAACGAGCCTAAGGGTTGAATATCAATTATGAGCACTTGCAATAAGTTAAAAATACCACTTATTTTTATTTACACCATCACTATCACTTTACTTACCCCAAACTTGATATGAACCAAACTGTTTCGATCCAAAATCAGCATGATCGATGTTTTTGGTTTGGTAAAATCATGCTTATCATAACCCGAAATGAGACTCTAATATTAAGTTTACGTTGTCTCATATTTACATACATACATGCATATATTTAATAAGATCACTGTTATCTGCATTTTAGCTTCTACAAGCATCGCACATCCTTGACACATGGATGTCATGCCCTTACATGCATAGGCCCTATCATGTCCATGCCATGTCTCATTTGTCCCCAACCCTTTTCAAACAATGTCATGTGTTTTCTAACACTTTTTCTCATTTAAATTTGTGTTTGGTTGGTGATAACGCCGGAAAAATGAGGTTGACTTATTTTCCTATGTTTGGATGCGGGTTGACTTGAGAAAATTTTTTATGATGGACCCACCATTTTCTCCATTTTCTGGAAAATTTCCCTTAAGGGGACTAAGGAAATTTTTCCAATGAAAACTAGGAAAAATTTTCCTAGGGTTCCTACCAAACACTCCCTTAAATACATTTTAAAAATGTTTTTGGAATGGTAAATTTGATCATCCCATTGGCCTTATTTTAAGGGTAATTACCTGTAAACTTAACAGATTCGTGATAAGGATAACAAGCATAAGCATATGTTTTCTAACTGAATAAGTACCAAACTATCCTAACAAGCATCACCTATAAATCCATCAATTTCCCAAAGGGAAATACTTTGTTTCAACTAGGAATATTTGAACCTTGGTAAGAATTGAGGAGCATAAAAAATAGGAGTGATTAATTGTTGGGGAGATCCAAGGCGGGAGTCAACTTTAAGGTCCATGGTGCACAAGTTAAATGAGGTTTCATCTTAAAATCAATTGTTGTTAAAAGAAGTAGCCCACTTGACTTATATACCATGTCATTTCCCTTTGTTTTTCTGATATGAGACATTTTACTCATAGGTGAATCCCAACACTAATTAACTACTACCTCTTTGATGTCGATTTAAATATACGTCGTCTATTGTTTGAAGGGTATTATCTAAACATTAGCTAGGATAGGGGTTAAAGTTGCTAGAATCATCAGGATCCTAGTTAGGATCAATGAGAAGTTAAAATCAAAATTGTAGAATCGGATCGAGAATAATTTTTATACATTATGTAAGGTATGTAAGGTAGTTTGAGAACAGATTCGTAAGATAGGAAAGATTGTGTAGGAGCAATTGTTATATCATATATGGTATACCTTGAAGTACCTACCTAGATCCTCCAAATCTTGGACGTTGTTGTCTGAAGGGTGGTCAATGACAAAGGGTTGGAATTTCGCCCATTTTCTAGTAGTGTGTTTTCAAAATTCATCATATTTATTTTAAAATACATGCATCATAAATAGACCAATATTTGCAAAATTCATCCATGTTTCTAAATTCATAAATTTGTTACTAAAGTTTATCATAAATTGACTTATTTTAATTGCATGTGGACCTTGCTAGATTAGTCCTCCACGATATATGATATACATCATGTTTGGTAAACAACCTATTGAATAACTTATTGAAAAAAAAAATGACTTATTAGAAGATTTGACCAAATCAAATAAGTTAAATATGTATTTGGTAAACAACCTATTCACTTGGTTGATTGTCCAATAGGCTGATTTTCAATAGGTTGACATGAACAACCTATTTGATTGGCTGTTTATAGAAATTACCACTTAACCTAAAACTTACCAAAAATTACACACATGTCATCATAAAAGTAATTGGTACATATTATTTTAAAATTAGTGATAAAGGGTATAAGTGAAATTTCAGCAATTACTTTTTCACAAACTAACTTTATCAAATACAACTTTTCTAAACAGTCAGTCTAAACCACTAATAAAAAAAGTCAATCCAAACAGCTAATGCAAACAACCAAAACAGCCAACAGTTAACACCTGTTTGTCAAACATGGCCATAATTTGCAACATAAGAGTGATATATTAGATAGAATAAATTCATCCTACATCCAAAAATAACTGGGCAAGAAAGATTTATGCAAATAACCCAAAGATTTAGTCCAACGTATTTGTTTGCACAGAAAGAAGTGTGACCCTTTATGTAACCCTACTAGATCTCTACACAATCAACTTAGTTATTAATGGGCTAAGTTTGACCCGACTTGAACCCGCTCATAGCCCGCCCTGAATTATGTGTCAGGTGGTACGTAAGGAAGAATCCACTCCACAGGCACAAAATAATGAAATATGACGTCAGAGAGCACGAGAAAGAGTAAACTAATTAAATTAATTAGCCCCACACCATAAAATATTAAAATCTCCTTCATAAAAAAAAAAATATTAAAATCTCCAAGCTATGTGACAACAAAATATGCATTCCAAAACTCCATTTTAAACTTCTCATCACATGCGACATTATATAATGTATGTATTCCTATGGAGCCACTTCATTAGTGATGTAACTTTCTTTTGCATTTCTTTTGTTTCGTACCACTTTTTTTTCGCCCAAAATATTAAACAAGCAAAGAAAAAGAACTTGTTGGAGCATCATCTTTGTTTTTTCGTAGATAAAATAATATTGGTGATTTTTCATGGGATTGCTCAAGCCTTTTTAATAGCTTTGATTTCTACCACACATTACATCACTGTCTTGTAATTTTTAATTCCTACCATACTTCTTCTGCGTAATATATCTTTTCATTTTCTCTCTCCTTACTTTTCTCTGCTTTTCGCATTTCTCTCTCCACCACTTACCATAATTCTCACCACAGTTTAGCACAACTCATTACAATTCTACCACACTTTTTCAAATTAGCATGCAACCAACCGTATAAAAAAACTGGTTAAACTTATCACCTTTCGTGATAAGATTCTAGTAGCACTTTCGTCAATAAAAAGAAAAAAGAAAAAAAAAAAGATTCTAGTAGCACGTCTTTTCCAATGGCCACTTTGTCACTTTGACACTATGATCTATAATAGCCTAGTTTTAGCTACTAGTTTTTTTTAATAAAAATTGTAATGTTATATGTAGTTGATTAACCAGAGCTCGATAAGGTTTGGCTTAGCTAGTTCTAGTTCTAGTTCTATTAGTTTTTTTTTTAAAAAAAAAAATTAATGCATATATATGTGGTAGACTTAAGAATAGAAGAAGCGGAGGACACGATCGTGTTCCTAAGCATGGTTGGGCTTGGCCACAAGAAACCTAAAGCATAGGAACACCTTGATGGACACACCCATGCTGACCGGCGATTGAGTGTGTGAGAAGGTTTTTATCTAGGATTTCCATGTATCCTCTATGTTATATTACTATTTTTCTTATTTAAGTCCTTGGCTTTCAATGGCGATTATGAGAAAGGTTTATCCATCTTATATCACACGATAGAGATTGGAGAGAATCTTTGAAATACACTGTAATGTTCTAATAATGTATCGTTTTGTGGGTTTTTGTAATAATCCACCCCAAAATCATGTTTAATTATCTATTAATCACTGTAATTATTCAAATCGCGTTATAAATTTTTCGCGTTTACCTTTATTTATTTATTTATTTATTGATATCGGTGTCAAGTCTCGCGCAGGAAATGGCTAAGGTGCCGGACTATCGGCTTAAAAGTTTACTTTACACATTTATTCAATAAGTTAAAGTATTTCAGGTTATATGTTTTACGTTATAAATTTATTTATCGAGAAACGGTTATTATTTATCCACCTCGATTTCTATATATATTTTACCGTTCCAATTTTAATTTATTTAATTTCATTCCCTTTATATTGTTTCAAGTGGTAATTTTACTCATTTTATCCTATTTTAATCTAAGTCCTAATTTATTTTACCCAAAGTGTTACCGATTAATTTTCTTGAGTACAAATTAATTATTTTTAGTCTAGTACATTTACAATAACTTTATTCTAATTAAAGTTTCAGGTTTTAATTAGGCTCTAATTGTCCTAAGTTAATTATATTAGTGGAAGTATATAATAGTTGTTTTAGTAAGGGTCATAGTTATTTCTTTGTCAAACACCAACTCTCAATCACTCTCAAGCTTTCACCTCTCTCCTTCTCCTCCCATCTGTGAGCCACCGGTAGGAGCCACCGGCCGCCACTTTCTCCGGCCGGTAGTGTGGAACCGCGATACAGTGGCGCGCCCTCTTCTTCATCCCTCTTGTGTTTTCATCCAATTTCAACTCCAAGGGTAATCTCTCAAGTCCCAATTTCAATTTCTTTAAACCCTAACCTGAAAATACATGTTATGTATATGTTTCTTTTATAAATTCTATCTCTTTTACTCTCTAAATTCATGAATTCAAGTGTATAATTGGATTGGTTAAGTTAGGGTTTGAGTTTGGAGTATGTGCATGTGTATTTGGATGAGTTCTTGAAGTTTTCTTGTTAAATTCTTGATGGATGTTGTTATAATCTTGATGCATGTGAATTTCTTGGTAAGTTGCTGAGTATTAAGGGCTGGTTATATATGCTAAGTTTATTATTTAGGTGTTATCATGTTTAATTTGGGTGAATTAGTGAGTTTTTGGTGAAAGAGTGCAAGAACAAGTCTTTTATGTTGAGTTTGTGTTTAATCCATGGTTGCATGTGGGATTTAGGCTCTTTGAAGAGTTAACTTTCAAGGTTTAATTCTGGAAATATAGTGGGTTATAGCCAAAGTGAAGTTTGGTTGAAAATTAGTATGGATTAAGGGCTAAATGTACCATTAGAGCTGAAATTAAGAACACATTATGCTCTGTTTCAATTCTGGAAATTTACAGCAGTATAAAAGTGGGATTTTTGCCCAGATTTCTACTCCATTTGATAGTGTAGACGCTGAATTTTGTATCGGTTTTATTTTCTTTTTTTTTAGTGTTAGTTTTAGAAAATAGGCTAACCGATAAATGGCACGCAAGCCTCTTTCCACCGAAAACTCCAAAAAAATATACAAAGCCCAAATCTGGGAACACAGGTCGGTGGGGGAGCTCGGCTCAACACCACGGGAACCCGTCTGGGTTGATGGGCGAGCTCAGCTCGCCCATGAGAACCGTCTGGGTTCCTGGGCCCAAGGCCCGTTTTCCTTCCAGGAACCCGTCTGGGTTTCCTGTTGATTCCCACGGCGCCGCGGCTTAACCTAGCCTCCAAACCCTAAACCTAAACCTAATTCCCCCTATAAATACCCACCATTCATCACCCACAAAAAACACACCGGAATATACTAGGAGTATTGACACTAGTATATTCTTTCTCTCTTCTCCCTCCATTGCGTGCTTTATTTTAAAGGTTAGCGTAGTTTTTTTGTATTTTTGTACATAATGTAATCCTACGTGTTCTTGTATCTTTTCTTTTCTTTTATTGCATGACATTAATGATAAATCTATGAAATTTATTCAATTCCTCCCCCTTTTTCAAATCACCGCTTTAATTTAATTCTAGTAGAGTCTATTCGTTTGAATAGGCGGGTTTGATGATTTTATCGTCAAATTCGTAACCTTACCCGAATCAGTCTTTGGATTCGTAGGCGAAGTCTCTTTTTCAATGGTTTGTTGTTTTATCCTTAAATTCAATGCGACTCTAACCCTTCAATTTATTTTCCCGAAAACTTTTTCATTTTTCTCCTTCGTGTGAGAGAACCAGGCAGGTTTCCGTCTTGTATTTACTCGAGCAGGCGGGAACCAGCAGGTTCTAGCCCTTTCTTCTCTTTTGCTTCTTGGGAACCCGTCTGGGTTCTGTTTTCTTTCTTTTTTTCCGTTTTGTCTTCATGGAACTCAGACGGGTTCCTTGTCGAGTTTCCTCTTTTTTTATTTTCCTTTTTGTTTTCTTTTTTCTTTTTTTATCTTTTCTTTAATAAAATCGAGTTTCGGGGTTAAATCAATTTGTCAATTAAAAGTGTCCTTAATAGTTCAACCTTAATTAAGGATAAGCAATCCTAGTCGTCTCCCAATCTAAAAAAGAGAACATCCTCTTTTAAGTAGCGCCGCGAAAAGGTCCGTCGGATTTTTTCGGGGTCTACAGATTGGCGACTCGACTGGGGACTTAAACTTAAAGAGGGTAAAACTTGAAAGGGTTAAATTTTAGTGTTTTTGTAAAAAAGGGAGGAATTGATTTATTTCATATTTTTATCATTTTTTAGGCATATTGCATCTAGGCTACTCTTGGGCCTTATGGTGAGAGCCAAAAGCGTTGGTTGGTTCTAAAACTAGGATTACCTTACGAGGCGGGCGTCACTACTTGTGGGATGCACTTACATCGCCAAGCCTTTGACTCCTCCTCTCCCGTGTTACACTCTAAGGGTTTCCACAGACCAGAGAGCAACACCCCACAGCCTTCCTATGAGCGTAGGGAGGTTGCAGAGGCGAGAACATGCGGTACCTTATCTCCTATACCTAGAAAACCTAAACCTAGAGTCATGGTTAGGCTAATCCGCATTTGTATGCTATGTGATTTCATTTTCCATGTATATGTTGTAGAGTTTTATTTTTGTAAAGTTTTGAATCCATGTATATCTTTGTATAATTATATTACGTAAAGAGTTTGAGTCTATATATACATTATGTAGTTTTACAGTAAAGAGTTTTAGAGTCGATTATGCTTGATCGTCAGTCAGAGTATTCAACCCATTCATGAGTCGGAGTCGTTCTAGTCGCGTAGGAACACGCGAGTGCATTTAGCTTATCGAGAAACCAGACGGGTTTACGGCACATCAAAGCCGGCCCATCCGTCAATTATCCGTCGATGCGGGTCGGTGCATCGAAACAGACGGGTTCTGGCCCATCGGGGTGACCATCTGCTGGTAATTGTGATGCGGGCCCGATCGAAGAAAGAGGAACCCAGACGGGTTTCATAACCCAATCTGGCCTTCTCTCTTCTTTTCGGGCCTGACCGCTTCACCCCACGGACATCCCAATGCCGTGTTGATGATCCTATTCGGCCCTTTATGATATTCCCTGAGTCTAATACATATTAAATGCATTGCTTGAATCGAGCGGCAGAAAGCAATCGTGACTCGATCGAGTAAGGACCCAATAGGCGATTAATGTTGTCAGTCCGCATGCTAGGTCCATGTAGAGTTAAGACATGCACTCCCGCGAAGTGGGTGAGTCATCTTACGTCAGCATATAGGCGTCGTGTCTGTGTCCTAAATTAGATTCACAAGTTTAGAAAATTAGTAAAATATAAATGAAATAACTTAGGAAGAAAATTTCAGGTTATATAAAAATAAAGTTTATAGCATAACTTGAGTTAGGAAAAACGGAATGAGGTAAGCAGTATATCTCGGAATAGGAAAATCATAATCTACAACTTTGTCAACAGAACCAAAGGCTAAAAGCAGTGGAAGGGCTCCAAAATGGGCGGACAGCAGCTAGAGAAGAATAAATTAGGAATTCCGGAATGAAATTACATAGAGAAATTGATATAGAAAGGTGAAATCAAAGAAGGGCACTTGAACCTTGGAAAGATAACTTAGATTGATGAAGTATGAGAACCAAAGATTGAAGGTGAAAATGAGATTAAAGGGTTCCTCTAGACTTATTTAGAGAAAAAGCAGAAGTCGATGTCACGATTGTTGAAAGAGGAATGAATAAAGGAGCTTGAGGAAATAAACTTTGAGTTGAGAACTAGAGGAACTTCACTTGAGAGTTATTTAGAACTTGGAAGTCACTAGCTAGATAAAACCTTGATCAACCCAAAGATATTGAACTCTTAGCTAACACTCATTGGGAGATATGTATACTTGTGCTTAAATCACTACTCTTGGCTAAAAGACCTTAGGACATACTTAGGCCTCCAAAACCATACTTTTCCCCCTTAAGACTTTAACCCAAGATTATAACATATAACCATAACTTATCAATGCTTAAAGTCTCCTATTGACTTGGTTTAGGACCTTAAAGATGGAATTTTAATAAGGGTAAGCGGCAGAAACTTCAAGTAGACAGCCCTTCTTCAGCTCATATCTCACTCCCGACATCGTATAACTACAAACCATACCTTTCCGGAAAGCTTGCAAAGAGGCCTAAAACTTTCATGTTTACCATAAAAACCAAAAAGATCTCCAAAGGGACGAAAAACAGCCCTCAAAACACTGACTCAAAAATTCGTATATAAAATTGTACCTTCACGGTTTCGGTCATAACTCGGGCTATACATGTCGGAAATTAGAAATTCTAAAGCCTATGGTTTGCTAACACCTTAAGCTATCTGTAGACGCTGAATTTTGTATCGGTTTTATTTTCTTTTTTTTTAGTGTTAGTTTTAGAAAATAGGCTAACCGATAAATGGCACGCAAGCCTCTTTCCACCGAAAACTCCAAAAAAATATACAAAGCCCAAATGCGGGAACACAGGTCAGTGGGCGGAGCTCAGCTCAACACCACGAGGAACCCGTCTGGGTTGATGGGCGGAGCTCGGCTCGCCCACGAGGAACCGTCTGGGTTCTGGGCCCGAGGCCCGTTTTCCTTCCAGGAACCCGTCTGGGTTTCCTGTTGATTCCCACGGCGCCGCGGCTTAACCTTTTGTCCAAACCCTAAACCTAAACCTAATTCCCCCCTACAAATACCCACCATTCATCACCCACAAAAAACACACCAGAATATACTAGGAGTATTGACACTAGTATATTCTTCTTCTCTTCTCCCTCCACTGCGTGCTCTTTTTAAGGTTAGCATAGTTTTTTTGTATTATTGTACATAATGTAATTCTACGTCCTTTTGTATTTTCTTTCTTTTCGTTTGTTGCATGACATTAATTATATATCTATGAGATTAATTTCATTCCTCCCCTTTCTTTTCAAATCCTTCACTTTAGTTTAATTCTAGTAGAGTCTATTCGTTTGAATAGGCGGGTTTGATGATTTTTATTGTCAAATCCGTAACCTTACCCCCGAATCCGTCTTTGGGTTCGTAGGCCGGAGTCTTAATTTTTCATTGGTTTGTTGTTTTATCCTTAAATTCAACTGGCGACTCTAACTTTTTTCCCCGAAAATCCTTTTTTAACCCTTGACAAGGAACCCAGACGGGTTCCCTTATTGTCACCAGAGCCATGGCGGGAACCCGACGGGTTCCTAGCCTATTTTCCCCTTCTCATTCTCGAAGAACCGTGCAGGTTCGTTGCCTTGTTCGTTTTGTTCTCGTGGAACTCGCGGGTTCCATCGAGTTCTCATCTGTCTTTTTCTTTTTTTCTTCTTTCCATCTTTTCTTTTCTTTAATAAAATCGAGTTTTAGACTAATCTAATTTATCAACTTAAAAGTGTCCTTAAAAGTTAAACCTTTAATTAAGGATAAGCAATCCTAGTCGGCTCCCAATTTAAAAGAGAACTCCTCTTTTGAGTAAGTAGCATGAAGATCGTGATTTTTGGAGTCTCTGATTGGCGACTCCACTGGGACTTAAACTTAAAGAGGTAAAACTTGAAAGGGTTAAATTTTAGTCTTTTTGTAAAAAGGAGGAATTGATTTATTTCATATTTTTATCATTTTTAGGCATATTGCATCAGGCTACTCTTGGGCCTTATGGTGAGGAGCACAAAGCGTTGGTAGGTTCTAAAACTAGGATTACCTTACGAGGCGGGCGGTCACTACTTGTGGGATGCACTTACATCGCCAAGCCTTTGACTCCTCCTCTCCCGTGTTACACTCTAAGGGTTTCCTGAAACAGAAGAGCAACACCCACACAACGCTTCCTATGAGCGTAGGGAGGTTGCAGGGCGAGAACATGCGGTACCTTATCTCCTATACCTAGAAAACCCTAAACCTAGAGTCATGGTTAGGCTAATCCGCATTTGTATGCTATGTGATTTCATTTTCCATGTATATGTTATAGAGTTTTATTTTTGTAAAGAGTTTTGAATCCATGTATATGCTGTATAATTCTATTCTGTAAAGAGTTTCGAGTCTATATATACATTATGTAGTTTTACCTGGTAAAGAGTTTTAGAGTCGATTGTAAGCGATCGTCAGTCAGAGTATTCAACCCATTCATGAGTCGGGAGTCGTTCTAGTACGCGTAGGAACACCCGAGGTGCATTTGGCTTATCGAAACAGACGGGTTTACGGCACATCAAGCGGCCCATCCGTGTCAATTATCCGTCAGTGCGGGTCCAGTGCATCAGAAACCCAGACGGGTTCCTGGCCCATCAGGACTGACCCATCTGCTGGTAATTGATGATGCAGGCCCGATCGGAAGAAAGAGGAACCCAGACGGGTTTCCTAACCCAGTCTGGCCTTCTCTCTTCTTTTCGGGCCTGACCGCTTCACCCCACGGACAGCCCAATGCCTTGTTGATGATCCTATTCGGCCCTTTATGATATTCCCTGAGTCTAATCCCTATTAAATGCATTACTTGAATCGAGCGGCAAAAGCAATCGTGACTCGATCCGAGTAAGGACCCAATAGGCGATTAATGTTGTCAGTCCGCATGCTAGGTCCATGTAGAGTTAAGACATGCACTCCCGCGAAGTGGGTGGGTCATCTTACGTCAGCATATAGGCGTCGTGTCTGTGTCCTAGGCCCATGTAGGTCGCATATTGCATTACATAAGTTCCATGTCTCCCATCATGTAGGTCACATATTGCATTGCATAAGTTCCATGTCTCCCATCATGTAGGTCGCATATTGCATTGCATGAGCATCATATCAGTTTTAGTCATAAGGTAAAAAAAAAATTAAAAATTAAAAAAAAAACAAAAAAAAAGTTCAATGACCTTTTCTACAAATCGACCTTTTTCCCGGTTTAATTTGCTTCACTTAGAAAAATCTGGATGAGAGCTCAAAAGTTTTCAAAAACCTTTTCTTCAAGCCTTCTGATTTTGAGACAAGTTACAGAAGACGTATCTGGCTGCTTTGACTATCTTAGAAGGTATAAATGTGCGTGCCGCAAATCTTTGGGCTAAGCTTAGTTGATTGAGCCCGTCCCGTGAGTCCACATTGCCTAAAACTTGAATTGATTACTTTCATCAATTCCATGATCCCTTGAGCGACTCACCCATTAGTTGCATCTCTAGAACTTGTTTTGCATCTTGCTTGAGACTACATGTTTGCATTACATGCTGTGACAAAGTGATTAAGGCATTCGATTTTCTTAAGCTACATAGCCAAATAGCCTTCCCTGCATTGTATTTACCGTTCTTTTGCCCCGCCTAGCCTTTGTTCATCCCTTTTTCATGATTGAACCCTGACAGTACAAGCCTTAGCCTCTAATATCCAGTACCTTTTTGCCTTGCTTGGTTGGAAAAGAGTCTGTCATTTTTGGAAGGAACAACTGCTTTCGTGTGAGCAAAATATGAAGCTTGGGAGAATCTGAAAGTCCCATACCTTGAGCGAAGTTGGTTATGCTGTTCAAAGTCGAGGTTGTAATAGAAATTTCTTCTCCTTGATCACCCAAAAAAATAAAAAAAAGGAATAAAAAAAAATCAAAAAAAGAGTTTAAAAAATAAAAGGGTGACTAGGGAGATTGACTTAAAGTCAGAAACTTTGACTCGGTTGTATTCGGTTGAGATGTTTTAGGATGGAAGGTGAAACGCTTTGCATACATTAAGTGAGAAGGAGAGTTTAGAGGATTTCATTGAAAATCAATCCAAGCATGGCTTTTAACTCCTCATTCCCAAATTTTACCGCTCCTTACCCTAGCCTAAGCCAGTTCTGACGAGAAAAAGTCCTTTTGATTGTCACTTGTGCATTGCATACAGTAGTGGAGAGCGAGGTTCTTACCAAGCTTATGGTAGTTTGCTTCTATTGGTTTGAGTATGAGAGAAACTCACATACATATTCAAAATTGAGTGTTTGAGTGTTCATCCTTTCCTATGAGAGTTTTGCTCTTTCTGACTAGCTTACGTCCATAACCAACCGCGCATATTTGCATTATTCTTCGAACTGTTGGCGGGCTTATGCCTCTGAATTACTTGTTCTCTCCCTAAAGTTTCGAAAGCTTCTTCCTATCTCTTTCGAACTGAGTTTTGATTTTGTCCAGATTAATCTTTGTGCTTGCTTGTTTGACTTTGTGTTGATCGAAAATTCTTTGTCCCAGATTGTTTCAGTAGTATATAGAAAGTCATAACTGCATTGCATAACACCATCATTACATGAGCATTGCATCAACAGTCTGCATTAGTACATAAGTATAGAAAAATGCATTTAGTACATCATGGCATAGCATTGTCCTAAGTACATAGCAAAGAGTCGTGTATAGCATAGCATAAGGATCCTGCAGACGCATCGTTCTCAGTCGTCATCACGCCAGACTTCTGTGTCGCCGCCGCCACTAGCGCTATCAGCTCCATGGGCCCCACTCCCGCCAGATCCGAAGTAAGTGTCCTGGTAGTAAGAGGAGTCTACCACCTGCGTATCGCTACGAGCGGATAGGTGCAACACTTGGCACCACTGCATTAAGCCAGAATGTTCGAGTGGCGGCTTAAAAAAATAAAAATTCAATCAATTTCCGGTGGCGGGGCTATTTGAATCCAAAAAAGGAAGCAAGTCACTGCGGCAACTATCAATTGACTCCCAGTTTAGCAAGAGTTAAATCAAGCGCCACTAAGCGGGGCTATGCGACCAATGAGGGGGACAAATCAGCTGGAATAGTCTGCCTAGGTCCACAAAGTCCACCATGGAAGAATTCAAGAAGGGGCGAGTCACTACACAACCATTAATTGATTCCCAATTTAGCAAGAGTTAAGTCAAGCGCCACTAAATTTGGGGCTATGCGGCCGAGCAACGGTCAAATCAACCTAAGAGCTAAAGCGAGATGGATTTGGGCCTTACATTCCTTCCAGGCGGACTTTTACGATCCACGCAAAAATAAATGAAGAGCGGCCTTTGGCCAAACCTGCAGATTTGAGCCTTTTGGGCTTTGCTTCCATCTCATCCGCCACAAAGTTTGCTAGAACCCAGACGGGTTTACCTCCGTTTCCAGTGGACCTCCTTCCATCCTTTCGGCCCACACCCAAAAGAAGAAAAGTTGCTCGGAGAAGGAACCCAGATGGGTTGTACTCTCATTCGATGGGCCTCTTCCATCTTTTCCCACACACACAAAAAAGAAAATTGCATGGAGAGGATTCGACGGGTTCCACACCCTTTCAATGGGCCTTCTTCCATCTTCTCGGCACGTGCAAAAACAAAAGAGGAGGGCCATGACCAAGAGAACCCAGACGGGTTCTGGCCCCATTTTGCGCCTTACATCGACCAAGCCCGGCTCGAAAGGAGGCCCGAGCGGTAGAACAAACGGGTTCCTCTCGGCTAGTTTTGCTACTTCGGCCCAATTCTTAGCTAAATCAACAAGTTAGAATCAAACATTTCTACTTGCAAATTTAAGCTAAAGCAACCAAGAGCAACCAAAGATTCGACTTGAATGATACGGACTGATCGATGCACATCATATTTAGCTAAATCAACAAGTGGGAATCAAACATTTCTACTTGCAAATTTAAGCTAAAACCAAAAGCAAAGTCAAGAAGAAGACGTTACCCGGACGTGTCAATGCTTATGCCATACGTGGTTCCATGGTTCGGGCACCAATTCCGACACTTGACATCAGCCGTCGCCGGGCTAATACGCGACACTTCACATCAGCCGTCGCCGGGTTAATACGCGACATTCACCATCAGCCGTCGCCGGGCTAATACGCGACATTCACCATCAGCCGTCGCCGGGCTAATACGCGACATTCACCATCAGCCGTCGGGCTGTCTGGCGACACTTCACCATCAGCCGTCGGCCAGGCTGTCTGCGCGACCTCACCATCGGCCGTCGCCGCTGTCTGCGACACTCACCATCGGCCGTCGCCGGGCTGTCTGCGACACTTCACCATCGGCCGTCGGGCTGTCTGCGACATTCACCATCGCCGTCGCCAGGGCTGTCTGCGACATTCACCATCGGTAGTCGCCGGGCTGTACGCGACACTCACCATCGCCGTCGCGGGCTGTCTGCGACACTTCACCATCGGCCGTCGCCGGGCTGTCTGCGACATTCACCATCGGCCGTCGCCAGGGCTGTCTGCGACATTCACAATCGGCCGTCGCCGGGCTGTCTGGCGTCACTCACCATCGGCGTCGCCGAGCTAATCTGCGACACTCACCATCGGCCGTCGCCGGGCTGTCTGCGACACTTCATCATCGGCCGTCATGGGCCCTAACAATACATGACATCGGTAGTCGGGGCTGTCTGCGCGACACCTCATCACGGCCGTCGTGGGCCCTAACAATACATGACATCGGTAGTCGCCGGGCTGTCTGCGACACCTCATCACGGCCCGGCCGTCCGGGCCTAACAATACATGACATCGGCGTCGCGGGCTGTCTGCGCGACACCTCATCACGGCCGTCGCCGGGCCCTAACAATACGTGACATCGGCCGTCGCGGAGCTGGTATCGACACTTCGCCGACAGCGGCCATCGCCGAGCCTTCGCGTCGATGAACACGATATCGACATCGGCGAGGACCCGGCTTCCAAGCGTCAGGCGGCCATCGTCGGGCCTTCACAATCGGCGAGGCCATTGTCGGGTCTTCACGATGCGACGAGGCCATCGCCGGGCCTTCACGTCGATGAACATCTCATCTACATCGGCGCGGGCCCGGCTTCCAGCGTCAGCGGCGGCCATCGTCGGGCCTTCACAATGCGGCGAGGCCATTGTCGGGCCTTCACGATCGACAGAGGCCATCATCGGGCCTTCACAATGCGATGAACGACACCTCAACATCGGCGGACCTAGCTTCAGCGTCAACGGCTTGAGCAGGCTTACGATTCATATCAAGATCATCAAGACTACTTTGATCATCGTTTTACTCAAACTCGATCAAAGTGGGGGCTATCTGTAGACGCCGAATTTTGTATCGGTTTATTTTCTTTTTTAGTGTTAGTTTTAGAAAATAGGCTAGCAGATAAATGGCATAAAGCCTCTTTCCCGAAAACTCCAAAAATATACAAAGCCCGAATCTGGGAACACAGGTTCGGTGGGCGGAGCTTAGCTCAACACCACGAGAACCGTGCGGGTTCGATGGCGGAGCTCGGCTCCGCCACGAGGCCCGTCTGGGTTCTGGGCGAGGCCGTTTTCCTTCGGGAAACGTCTGGGTTTCTGTTGATTCCATGGCGCCGCGGCTTAACCTTTTCTCCAAACCCTAAACCTAAACCTAATTCCCCCCTACAAATACCCACCATTCATCACCCACAAAAAACACACCAGAATATACTAGGAGTATTGACACTAGTATATTCTTCTTCTCTTCTCCCTCCACTGCGTGCTCTTTTTAAGGTTAGCATAGTTTTTTTGTATTATTGTACATAATGTAATTCTACGTCCTTTTGTATTTTCTTTCTTTTCGTTTGTTGCATGACATTAATGATAGATCTATGAGATTTATTTAATTCCTCCCCTTTCTTTTCAAATCCTTCACTTTAATTTAATTCTAGTAGAGTCTATTCGTTTGAATAGGCGGGTTTGATGATTTTTATTGTCAAATCCGTAACCTTACTCCCGAATCCGTCTTTGGGTTCGTAGGCCGGAGTCTTAATTTTTCATTGGTTTGTTGTTTTATCCTTAAATTCAACTGGCGACTCTAACTTTTATCCTCGAAAATCCTTTTTTAACCCTTGACAAGGAACCCGCAGGGTTCCTTATTTCACCAGAGCCATGGCGGGAACCAGACGGGTTCCTAGCCCTGTCTTCCCCTTCTCATTCTCCAAAGAACCCGTCTGGGTTCGTTGCCTTGTTTTCGTTTTGTTCTCGTGGAACTCAGACGGGTTCCATCGAGTTCTCATCTGTCTTTTTTTCTTTTTTTTTTCTTCTTTCCATCTTTTCTTTTCTTTAATAAAATCGAGTTTTCGGGCTAATCTAATTTGTCAACTTAAAAGTGTCCTTAAAAGTTAAACCTTTAATTAAGGATAAGCAATCCTAGTCGGCTCCAAATTTAAAAAGAGAACTCCTCTTTTGAGTAGCGCCGCGAAAAGATCGGCAGACCCCGAAAAAATCCGACGGACCTTTTCGCGGCGCTACTTAAAAGAGGATGTTCTCTTTTTTAGATTGCGAGACGACTAGGATTGCTTATCCTTAATTAAGGTTGAACTATTAAGGACACTTTTAATTGACAAATTGATTTAACCCCGAAACTCGATTTTATTAAAGAAAAGATAAAAAAAAGAAAAAAGAAAACAAAAAGGAAAATAAAAAAAGAGGAAACTCGACGAGGAACCCGTCTGAGTTCCATGAAGACAAAACGGAAAAAAAGAAAGAAAACAGAACCCAGACGGGTTCCTGAAGAAGCAAAAGAGAAGAAAAGGGGCTAGGAACCCGTCTGGGTTCCTGCCTCTGGCTCGGAGTAAATACAAGACGGGGAAACCCGTCTGGGTTCTCTGTCACGAGAAGGAGAAAAAATGAAAATAGTTTTCGGGAAAAAAATAAATTGAAGGGTTAGAGTCGCAAGTTGAATTTAAGGATAAAACAACAAACCATTGAAAAAGAGACTCCGGCCTACGAATCCAAAGACGGATTCGGGGGTAAGGTTATGAATTTGACGATAAAAATCATCAAACCCGCCTATTCAAACGAATAGACTCTACTAGAATTAAATTAAGCGTGATTTGAAAAGGGGAGGAATTGAATAAATTTCATAGATTTATCATTAATGTCATGCAATAAAAGAAAAGAAAGATACAAGAACACGAGGATTACATTATGTACAAAAATACAAAAACTACGCTAACCTTTAAAATAAAGCACGATGGAGGGAGAAGAGAGAAAGAATATACTAGTGTCAATACTCCTAGTATATTCGGTGTGTTTTGTGGGTGATGAATGGTGGGTATTTATAGGAATTAGGTTTAGGTTTAGGGTTTGGAGGCTAGGTTAAGCCGCGCGCCGTGGAATCAACAGAAACCAGACGGTTCTGGAAGGAAAACGGGCCTCGGGCCCAGAACCCAGACGGGTTCTGCGGAGCGAGCTCCACCATGAACCGACGGGTTCTGTGGTGTTGAGCTGAGCTCCCTGGACCTGTGAGTTCCGGCATTTGGGCTTTGTATATTTTGGAGTTTTCGGTGGAAAGAGGCTTGCGTGCCATTTATCGGTTAGCCTATTTTCTAAAACTAACACTAAAAAAGAAAATAAAACGATACAAAATTCGGCGTCTGAGATAGCCCCACTTTGATCGAGTTTGAGTAAAGCGATGATCAAAGTAGTCTTGATGATCTTGGATATGAATCGAAGCTGCTCAAGCTGGTTGACGCTTGGAAGCTAGGTCCTGCGTCGATGTTGAGGTGTCGTTCATCGCATTGTGAAGGCCCGATGATGGCCCTTGTCGCATTGTGAAGGCCCGACAATGGCCCTCGTCGCATTGTGAAGGCCCGACGATGGCCGCTGTTGACGCTTGGAAGCTGGGCCCTGCGCCGATGTAGATGAGATGTTCATCGCATTGTGAAGGCCCGATGATGGCCCTTGTCGCATTGTGAAGACCCGACAATGGCCCTCGTCGCATTGTGAAGGCCCGACGATGGCCGCTGTTGACGCTTGGAAGCTGGGTCCTGCGTCGATGTCGATATCGTGTTCATCGTATTGTGAAGGCTCGATGATGGCCGTTGTCGATGAAGTGTCGCATACTAGCCCGGCGACGGCTGATGTCACGTATTGTTAGGGCCCGATGACGGCCGCTGGTGATGAGGTGTCGCGTACTAGCCCGGCGACGGCTGATGTCATGTATTGTTAGGGCCCGATGACGGCCGCTGGTGATGAGGTGTCGCGTATTAGCCCGGCGACGGCTGATGTCATGTATTGTTAGGGCCCGATGACGGCCGCTGGTGATGAGGTGTCGCGTATTAGCCCGGCGACGGCTGATGTCATGTATTGTTAGGGCCCGATGAAGGCCGCTGATGATGAAGTGTCGCGTATTAGCCCGGCGACGGCTGATGTCATGTATTGTTAGGGCGATGGCGGCGATGATGAAGTGTCGGCGTATTAGCCCGGCGGCGGTGATGTCATGTATTGTTAGGGCGATGTCGGCGTATTAGCCCGGCGGCGATGGTGAGTGTCGCGTATTAGCCCGGCGGCGGTGATGGTGAGTGTCGCGTATTAGGCGGCGGCGGGCGATGGTGAGTGTCGGCGTATTAGCCGGCGGCGGCGATGGTGAGTGTCGGCGTATTGGCGGCGGTGATGGTGAAGTGTCGCGTATTAGCCCGGCGGCGATGGTGAGTGTCGGCGTATTAGCCGGCGGCGGTGATGGTGAGTGTCGGCGTATTAGCCCGGCGGCGGTGATGGTGAGTGTCGCGTATTAGCCCGGCGGCGGTGATGGTGAATGTCGGCGTATTAGCGGCGGCTGATGGTGAGTGTCGGCGTATTAGCGGCGGGCTGATGGTGAATGTCGTATTAGCGTGGCGGTGATGGTGAAGTGTCGCGTATTAGCGGCGGCGGTGATGGTGAATGTCGCGTATTAGCGGCGGTGATGGTGGTATCGGCGTATTAGCCCGGCGACGGTTGATGGTGAGTGTCGCGTATTAGCCCGGCGACGGCTGATGGGGAATGTCGCGTATTAGCGGCGGCGGTGATGGTGAAGTGTCGGCGTATTAGCGGCGGCGGTGATGGTGAATGTCGCGTATTAGCGGGCGGCTGATGGTGAATGTCGCGTATTAGCCCGGCGATGGCTGATGTGAAGTGTCGCGTATTAGCCCGGCGACGGTTGATGTCAAGTGTCGCGTATTAGCCCGGCGACGGCTGATGTGAAGTGTCGCGTATTAGCCCGGCGACGGCTGATGTCAAGTGTCGGAATTGGTGCCCGAACCATGGAACCACGTATGGCATAAGCATTGACACGTCCGGGTAACGTCTTCTTCTTGACTTTGCTTTTGGTTTTAGCTTAAATTTGCAAGTAGAAATGTTTGATTCCCACTTGTTGATTTAGCTAAATATGATGTGCATTGACTGTCCGTATCATTCAAGTCGAATCTTTGGTTGCTCTTGGTTGCTTTAGCTTAAATTTGCAAGTAGAAATGTTTGATTCTAACTTGTTGATTTAGCTAAGAATTGGGCCGAAGTAGCAAAACTAGCCGAGAGGAACCCGTTTGGGTTCGGCTGCCTGGGCCTCCTTTCGAGCTGGGCTTGGTCGATGTAAGGCCGGCAAAAATGGGGCCAGGAACCCGTCTGGGTTCTCTTGGTCATGGCCTCCTCTTTTGTTTTTGTCGTGGGCGAGAAGATGGAAGAAGGCCCATTGAAAGTGTGGAACCGTCTGGAATCCTCTCCATGCAATTTTCTTTTTTTGTGTGTGTGGGCGAAAGATGGAAGAGGCCCATCTGAGCAGTACAACCCATCCGGTTCCTTCTCCGAGCAACTTTTCTTCTTTTGGGTGTGGGCCGAAAGGATGGAAGGAGGTCCACTGGAAACGGAGGTAAACCCGTCTGGGTTCTAGCAAACTTTTTGTGGCGGATGAGATGGAAGCAAAGCCCAAAAGGCTCAAATCTGTCTGGGTTTGGCCAGGCGTCGGGCTCTTCATTTATTTTTGCGTGGATCAGAAAAGTCTGGCCCAGAAGGAATAGAAGAAGGCCCAAATCCATCTCGTTTTAGCTCTTAGGTTGATTTGACCCGTTGCTCGTGCCGCATAGCCCCCAGTTTAGTGGCAGTTTGACTTAACTCTTGCTAAATTGGGAATCAATTAATGGTTGCTGTAGTGACTCGCCCCTTCTTGAATTCTTCCATGGTGGACTTTGTGGACCTAGGCAGACTATTCCAGCTGATTTGTCCCCTCGCTTGGGCTGCATAGCCCCCAGTTTAGTGGCAGTTTGATTTAACTCTTGCTAAACTGGGAGTCAATTGATAGTTGCCGCAGTGACTTGCTTCCTTTTTTGGATTCAAATAGCCCCCGGCTTACCGGAAATTCGATTGAATTTTTTATTTTTTTTTTAAGCCGGCGTCACTCGAACATTCTTGGCTTAATGCAGGTGGTGCCGAAGTGTTGCACCTATCTGGCTCAGGTAGCGATACAGAGGTGGTAGACTCCTCTTACTACCAGTGGGACACTTACTTCGGATCTGGCGGGAGTGGGGCCCATGGAGCTGATAGCGCTAGTGGCGGCGGCGGCGAAGTCCGGCGTGATGACGATCGATGCGTCAGGATCCTTATGCTATGCTATACACGACTCTTTGCTATGTACTTAGGACAATGCTATGCCATGATGTACTAAATGCATTTTCTATACTTATGTACTAATGCGGTATTGATGCAATGCTCATGTAATGATGGTGTTATGCAATGCGATTATGACTTTCTATATACTCTCAAACAATGCAGGACAAAGAATTTTCGATCAACACAAAGTCAAACAAGCAAGCACAAAGATTAACTGACAAAATCAAAACTCGATTCGAAAGAGATAGGAAGAAGCTTTCGAAACTTTAGGGAGAGAACAAGTAATTCAGAGGCATAAGCCCGCCAACAGTTCGAAGAATAATGCAAATATGCGCGGTTGGTTATGGACGTAAGCTAGTCAGAAAGAGCAAAACTCTCATAGGAAAGGATGAACACTCAAACACTCAATTTTGAATATGTATGTGAGTTTCTCTCATACTCAAACCAATAGAAGCAAACTACCATAAGCTTGGTAAGAACCTCGCTCTCCACTACTGGTATGCAATGCACAAGTGACAATCAAAAGGACTTTTGGGTTGTAGCAGGCTTAGGCTAGGTAAGAGCGGTAAAATTTGGGAATGAGGAGTTAAAAGCCATGCTTGGATTGATTTTCAATGAAATCCTCTAAACTCTCCTTCTCACTTAATGTATGCAAAGCGTTTCACCTTCCATCCTAAAACATCTCAACCGAATACAACCGAGTCAAAGTTTTCTGGACTTTAAGTTGAATCTCCCTAGTCACCCTTTTATTTTTTAAACTCTTTTTTTGATTTTTTTTTGATTCCTTTTTTTTATTTTTTTGGGTGATCAGGGAGAAGAAATTTCTATTACAACCTCGACTTTGAACAGCATAACCAACTTCGCTCAAGGTATGGGACTTTCAGATTCTCCCAAGCTTCATATTTTGCTCACACGAAAGCAGTTGTTCCTTCCAAAAATGACAGACTCTTTTCCAACCAAGCAAGGCAAAAAGGTACTGGATATTAGAGGCTAAGGCTTGTACTGTCAGGGTTCAATCATGAAAAAGGGATGAACAAAGGCTAGGCGGGGCAAAAGAACGGTAAATACAATGCAGGGAAGGCTATTTTGCTATGTAGCTTAAGAAAATCGAATGCCTTAATCACTTTGTCACAGCGTATAATGCAAACATGTAGTCTCAAGCAAGATGCAAAACAAGTTCTAAAGATGCAACTAATGGGTGAGTCGCTCAAGGGATCATGGAATTGATGAAAGTAATCAATTCAAGTTTTAGGAAATGTGGACTCACGGGACGGGCTCAATCAACTAAGCTTAGCCCAAAGATTTGCGGCACGCACATTTATACCTTCTAAGATAGTCAAAGCAGCCAGATACGTCTTCTGTAACTTGTCTCAAAATCAGAAGGCTTGAAGAAAAGGTTTTTGAAAAACTTTTGAGATCTCGTCCAGATTTTTCTAAGTGAAGCAAATTAAACCGGGAAAAAGGTCGATTTGTAGAAAAGGTCATTGAACTTTTTTTTTGTTTTTTTTTTAATTTTTAATTTTTTTGTTTTTTTTTACCTTATGACTAAAACTGATATGATGCTCATGCAATGCAATATGCGACCTACATGATGGGAGACATGGAACTTATGCAATGCAATATGTGACCTACATGATGGGAGACATGGAACTTATGTAATGCAATATGCGACCTACATGGGCCTAGGACACAGACACGACGCCTATATGCTGACGTAAGATGACTCACCCACTTCGCGGGAGTGCATATCTTAACTCTACATGGACCTAGCATGCGGACTGACAACATTAATCGCCTATTGGGTCCTTACTCGGATCGAGTCACGATTGCTTTCGGTTTCGGGCTCAGATTCAAGTAATGCATTTAATAGGGATTAGACTCAGGGAATATCATAAAGGGCCGAATAGGATCATCAACAAGGCATTGGGCTGTCCGTGGGGTGAAGCGGTCAGGCCCGAAAAGATGAGAGAAGGCCAGACTCGGTTAGGAAACCCGTCTGGGTTCCTCTTTCTCGATCGCCCTGCATCGTCAATTACCAGCAGATGGGTCAGTCCTGATGGGCCAGGAACCCGTCTGGGTTTCTGATGCACTGGACCCGCACTGACGGATAATTGACACGGATGGGCGGCTGATGTGCCGAAACCCGTCTGGTTTCTCGATAAGCCAAATGCACTCGCGTGTTCCTACGCGACTAGAACGACTCGACTCATGAATGGGTTGAATACGGGCTCGACGATTTACAATCGACTCTAAAACTCTTTACCAGGTAAAACTACATAATGTATATATAGACTCGAAACTCTTTACAGAATAGAATTATACAGCATATACATGGATTCAAAACTCTTTACAAAAATAAAACTCTACAACATATACATGGAAAATGAAATCACATAGCATACAAATGCGGGATTAGCCTAACCATGACTCTAGGTTTAGGGTTTTCTAGGTATAGGAGATAAGGTACCGCATGTTCTCGCCCCGGTGCAACCTCCCTACGTTCATAGGAAGCGTTGTGTGGGGTGTTGCTCTTCGGGTTTCAGGGAAACCCTTAGAGTGTAACACGGGGAGAGGAGGAGTCAAAGGCTTGGCGATGTAAGTGCATCCCACAAGTAGTGACTGCCCGCTCTCAGAAGGTAATCCTAGTTTTAGAACCTACCAACGCTGTGCTCCCCATAAGGCCCAAGAGTAGCTGGATGCAATATGCCTAAAAATGATAAAAATATGAAATAAATCAATTCCTCCCTTTTTTACAAAAACACTAAAATTTAACCCTTTCAAGTTTTACCCTCTTTTAAGTTTAAGTCCCGATGAGTCGCTAATCTCAGACCCCTAAAAATCACGATCTTTTCATGCGCTACTCAAAAGAGGAGTTCTCTTTTAAATTGGGAGCCGACTAGGATTGCTTATCCTTAATTAAAGGTTTAACTTTTAAGGACACTTTTAAGTTGACAAATTAGATTAGTCCGAAAACTCGATTTTATTAAAGAAAAGAAAAGATGGAAAGAAGAAAAAAAAAAGAAAAAAAGACAGATGAGAACTCGATGGAACCTGGCCCGAGTTCCACGAGAACAAAACGAACAAGGCAACGAACCTGACGGTTCTTTGGAGAATGAGAAGGGAAAATAGGCTAGGAACCCGTCTGGGTTCCTGCCTATGGCTCGGGGTGAAAATAAGGGAACCCGTCTGGGTTCCTTGTCAAGGGTTAAAAAAGGATTTTCGAGGATAAAAGTTAGAGTCGCCAGTTGAATTTAAGGATAAAACAACAAACCAATGAAAAATTAAGACTCCGGCCTACGAACCCAAAGACGGATTCGGGGGTAAGGTTACGGATTTGACAATAAAAATCATCAAACCCGCCTATTCAAACGAATAGACTCTACTAGAATTAAATTAAAGTGAAGGATTTGAAAAGAAAGGGGAGGAATTAAATAAATCTCATAGATCTATCATTAATGTCATGCAACAAACGAAAAGAAAGAAAATACAAAAGGACGTAGAATTACATTATGTACAATAATACAAAAAAACTATGCTAACCTTAAAAAGAGCACGCAGTGGAGGGAGAAGAGAAGAAGAATATACTAGTGTCAATACTCCTAGTATATTCTGGTGTGTTTTTTGTGGGTGATGAATGGTGGGTATTTGTAGGGGGGAATTAGGTTTAGGTTTAGGGTTTGGAGAAAAGGTTAAGCCGCGGCGCCGTGGGAATCAACAGGAAACCCAGACGGGTTCCTGGAAGGAAAACGGGCCTCGGGCCCAGGAACCCAGACGGGTTCTCGTGGCGAGCTGAGCCCGCCCATCGAACCTGCACGGTTCTGTGGTGTTGAGCTGAGCTCCGCCCACCGAACCTGTGTTCCGGCATTTGGGCTTTGTATATTTTTTTGGAGTTTTCGGTGGAAAGAGGCTTGCGTGCCATTTATCGGTTAGCCTATTTTCTAAAACTAACACTAAAAAAAAAGAAAATAAAACCGATACAAAATTCAGCGTCTACAGATAGCTTAAGGTGTTAGAAAACCATAGGCTTTGGAATTTCTAATTTCCGACATGTATAGCCCGAGTTATGACCGAAACCGTGAAGGTACAATTTTATATACGAATTTTTGAGTCAGTGTTTTGAGGGCTGTTTTTCGTCCCTTTGGAGATCTTTTTGGTTTTTATGGTAAACATGAAAGTTTTAGGCCTCTTTGCAAGCTTTCCGGAAAGGTATGGTTTGTAGTTATACGATGTCGGGAGTGTGAGATATGAGCCGGAAGAAGGGCTGTCTACTTGAAGTTTCTGCCTGTTTACCCTTATTAAAATTCCATCTTTAAGGTCCTAAACCAAGTCAATAGGAGACTTTAAGCATTGATAAGTTATGGTTATATGTTATAATCTTGGGTTAAAGTCTTAAGGGGGAAAAGTATGGTTTTGGAGGCCTAAGTATGTCCTAAGGTCTTTTAGCCAAGAGTAGTGATTTAAGCACAAGTATACATATCTCCCAATGAGTGTTAGCTAAGAGTTCAATATCTTTGGGTTGATCAAGGTTTTATCTAGCTAGTGACTTCCAAGTTCTAAATAACTCTCAAGTGAAGTTCCTCTAGTTCTCAACTCAAAGTTTATTTCCTCAAGCTCCTTTATTCATTCCTCTTTCAACAATCGTGACATCGACTTCTGCTTTTTCTCTAAATAAGTCTAGAGGAACCCTTTTAATCTCATTTTCACCTTCAATCTTTGGTTCTCATACTTCATCAATCTAAGTTATCTTTCCAAGGTTCAAGTGCCCTTCTTTGATTTCACCTTTCTATATCAATTTCTCTATGTAATTTCATTCCGGAATTCCTAATTTATTCTTCTCTAGCTGCTGTCCGGGCCCATTTTGGAGCCCTTCCACTCGTTTTTAGCCTTTGGTTCTGTTGACAAAGTTGTAGATTATGATTTTCCCTATTCCGAGATATACTCGTTTACCTCATTCCGTTTTTCCTAACTCAAGTTATGCTATAAACTTTATTTTTATATAACCTGAAATTTTCTTCCTAAGTTATTTCATTTATATTTTACTAATTTTCTAAACTTGTGAATCTAATTTAGAACCTTACTCGGTTCTTCATTGTTACTTATTCTTATCTTAGTTGACAAGTTTCAAAAGCCATCTCCAAACCGAGCTGCGCCGCCAAGGTCTCTAGCATCTCAAGGTACGTGAATTGTCCAGCTTTTACGATCTAAATTATAGTCGTAATTCATTCAATTTATGCCATGTCAAGTTTTATGGTTTACCATGATTTTATATTTAACAGTGGACCCGCATTCTATGCTTATTCTTACATTCATGTTTTAGCACTCCTGATCAGAGTGCCTTGACCTGGCCAGTGTCGACTGATTGACAGTCACCCATTCCAAGTTTAGATCAACTTGGGCATACGCGTGTGTGAGGTGCTTGCACCGATCGTAAGGGTTCCACCTAATTTCTATCTTCATTGATTTATGTTATGCATATGTTTATGTTCATGTCATGCAAGTTCTATTTTAATACCCTTCCCTTGTTTTCAAAATGAATTTAAATGCCGGCACCAAAACCGTTTTCGAACGGTTTACGTGCTGGAGGTTTGCGTACTGAGTGTTTCCCCACTCACCTTTTTGCAATATTTTAATGTTTTGTTTTAGGAGGTTCGAGCTCCCAGGGCAAGGACAAGTCGATCGCAAAGTAATTCAAGGTTCTCGAGGTAGTTTCAAAGGTTTTCATCGGTCAGCAAGGACGAGCTGGACTTTTGGAAGTTGTTCTAAGTTTTAAAGCTATGTTTAAGTTATGTACTTTATCCTGGGGTTGTATAAGTTTTATTTGTGAAGGTTCTCAAGTTAGTAAGTTATCTTGTGGTTTTGGAAGTATCTTTTGTGTGTTGTTGCCTTGTCTCTTTTGGGAGACGGCGGTAATGCCCCGACCTAAGGTGTTCCGCTGCGCTAATCGCAGGTTTGGGTTTCTGAGTGTAGTCTTAACCTTGTGATTAAGGTTGGGGTGTTACAGTTTTTTCCCCGATTTCGAATTTTCCACATAAATACTTGTGTTCATAGCCTCATTCCCTTGTTAATTCCCTTATTTTGTTTAAACTACTGACACTATAAATCCTAACAACGTGTACAAAGCTTGGTTGTGTGTTGATTGATCTGCAGGTTGGCAAACGATGGAGGGTTAATCTTTTTGGGAAAGATTAAACTCTTTGGAATATGCAGATAGAGGATATTGTATCACAAGGGGTTGCATTTAACGTTGAAAGACAATAAGCCTGATAAGATGGAACAAGATGAGTAGGGTGTAGAACATACAAATCATCAATGCCCTCCACAACGTCAGAGCCGATGACCTCCTACATGCACAGAAGATTTTGTTTGAAAGAACAAATAAGGGAAGTCTTCGAAACCTTCCAGTTTATCATCAGAATATCCTCCAAGATATTATAGACTAATCCTGATATGTATCTTTGCAAAATATGATTTGATAGCAACGTTTGACGCTTCCAAAAGAGCAAAGATAGAAGATCAAAACAAATATGGAAAAGATCAAGAAATAAGGAAACACAAAGAGCCGTTGAATTGAAGCATCAAAGAACTATATAAGGATCGACCACCTCTCCTACAAGGTCAATCGATTCCAAGGAAGTGTAATCGAAGTGTAAGAATTTTAGTGAAGAAAATTCTAAGTTGTAGATACTAGTGTGTTAGTGGTGAGTTTTGTAATCAGAAGAGTAATTCTGGTGAGACCCTCACGTTTGTGTAGCTAAAGAGAGAGTGGTTCTATCTTTAGTGAGTGCATCTTCGTAACCCTCCTTAGTGAGGTCTGCCTACAGAAGCGACATTCAAGCTTTTGACCTTGTAAACATTTCTGAGGACCTCACAGTCCTGAAACTGTCGAGGACTCTAATCTCCTCATCTCTCTTTGTACCTCAAGCTTTATCCAATAAAGAAGTATTATTCAGTCTAATATGTTGCTATTAACGCCCTTGTGTTTATAAGTGTAGAAATATTTATACAACCCTATTCACCCCCCTCTAGGGTTTTTTCAATTGGTATCAGAGCATGTCCACTGTTTCAAGAACTTAACAACTCTGTGGAAAATATCATGGCCGGAATCAGTGCAAATGAAACCCCTCAAGGATGCTTATGGACAATAGCACCACTGCTCACTGGAGAAAACTACGGGATGTGGAAAAGGCAAATGAAAGTCTTCCTCAAAGATCAAGATGAGGATCTATGGACTGTAGTCACCGAGGAGATTACCTTACTCCCACAAAGAAGAATAATGCAAAACAAGATGTCCCAAAGAAAAGATCAGAAATGACCATTGAAGAGCTGGAGCCATTGAGAAAAAACACTCGTGCCCTAAACGTGATATATTGCAGTTTAAATTCCAATGATTTTGAACATGTATCTAACTGTGAAATTGCGAAACAAGTTTGGGATTACATGATAACCTCATATGAAGGCACAAATCAAGTCAAGGACACCAAAGTGGATATCCTTGTCCAGAAGTATGAGGCCTTCAGAATGGAAGAAAATGAGATTGTTGAAGAGATGTTCAAAAGATTCAGCAGCATCACCAACCACCTCATATCACTGGGAAAAGCCTACTCAAATGAGGAACAAGTTAGAAAGGTCCTCAGATGCCTGCCAAGAAGGAAGCGGGATCCCAAAATCAATGCCATTGAAGCACAAAACCTCAAGACCCTCAACCCCAAATCTTAAAATACTTAAGACTTGGCTTTCTTTTGTTCCATAACTCATATGGGGGTACTAGAATTCCCTTTGAATGGAACTCTATTCAAAATATAACAAGCCGTTAACATAGCTTCACCCCAAAATCCATTGCTTAAACCGGAGTTAGACAACATAGAATTCATCATTTCTTTTAAAGTTCTATTTTTCCTTTCCGCAACCCCATTTTGTTGTGGTGTATACGGGGCGGTTGTCTCATGAACGATGCCCGTTTCTTGGAAAAACTTCGGATCATATATTCCCCTCCCATATCGGATCTTAAAGTTTTAATCAAAGTCTCACATTGAAGTTCACTTCTAGTTTTGTAAACTCTAAACTTTTCAAGTGTTTCATCTTTAGAACTCAAAAGATAAACTTGACAATATCTAGAATAATCATCAATGAATGTCACATAATACTTCTTACCACCTATTGAAGGTGTACTATGAAAATCTCCTAAATCACTATGAATTAAATCAAGCAATTTAGAAGTTCTTTTTACACTTGAGAATGAACATTTAGTGATTTTATTAAGCATGCATGTCTTACATTTTTCTATGTCATCATTCAACTTAGGAATCAAATCAAGATTAGACATTTCTTTCAACTTTGAAAAGTTCACATGTCCTAATCTAGCATGCCATAGAAAAGACTTATTCAAAATAGACACATGCATATAAGCGGAAATCATGCCATCTTTATTACTTTTCGCATTCAATTTAAACATCTCCCCATAAGCATATCCCTTCCCTACAAAAGTCTCACCCTTGGAAAGTACATAATTATCTCCATCATAAACTTGCATAAAACCAAACTTGCTAAGGAGATAACCGGATACAAGATTCTTACATACTTCCGGAGCTAAATACACATCATTTAAAAGCAAAGATTTACCGGAAGTGAAAACAAGTTCCACTTGCCCAATGCCTTCAACTTTGACCGAATGGTTATTGCCCATGTAGAGTTTCACACCATCATCCACCGGTTTGAGACTCTTGAATAAACTCTTGTCAATGCAAACATGCCTTGACGCACCCGAGTCTATGTACCAATCATTACAACCAATGGATACCATGTTAATATGATCCTTAATCATGGCCACGAAGGAATTAGGCTCCTTCTCCTTACTCTTGCCCTTAGATGTATCTTTGTTCAAAAGACCATGCTTCTTTTTCCATTGGTAACACTCTTTCTTTGTGTGCCCCGGTTTGCCACATTCCCAACAAACTTGCTTGGGCTTTTGAATTCCATTGCTAGATTTGTTGTGGCTCTTGTTCTTATTCTTGTTTCCCTTATTCTCTTGCACCATATGGACCTTAGATTGCTCTTTGGTACCATCTTGTAGGCGTAACTCCTCTTCAATCCGAAGATGGTTAGCCAAATCTTCAAGAGACATAGCCTCTTTCCAGTGCATGAGAGTCCTTTTAGTCTCATTCCAAGAAGAAGGTAACTTGTCAATATAATAGAGGATACGATTATAGTTCCATCCATGTTCAAATTGTGTTGCTTGAAGTTACTCAAAATACGTTGAATCTCATGGAATTGGACTAGAATTTTCCTATTATCATCCATTTTAAATTTCATGAATTAACTAACAAGAAAATTCTTACTTGACGCATCTTCCGATATGTACTTAGCTTCAAGCATCTCCCAAAGCTTCTTTACCGTCTCCACATGTTGATATACATCGAAGAGGGTGTCGCTCATCCCGTTGAGAGTGCATCCTCTACAAATGTAGTCGTCATTCTCCATCTTGAGCCTTTGCCGAGTAGCCTCCGCATCTTCCACGGGCACCTTGTCTTTTCCTTGATCCTTGCTTCCATCTACCGTTGAAATCTTGCCGGTTGCATCCTCTTTTGGAGACTCCTCGGTTGTCACCTTCTCGGATGAAGGTTCTTGAATCACCTTGGGAGAAATCTCAATGTTAAGGACATAGGCAACATTAAGAGTCGTTAGCAAGAAATGCATCTTGCTTTGCCAACACCGGAAATCCACTCCTTCAAAGCGCTCTAGCTTTTGGAAATTGCTAGACATATCACGTAGCGAGGCCATTACTAAATAGTTCTTAAGATTGTTGGAGGAAAGGGAGTAAACGGTATATAGAACAATGGAAACTCGCTTAGATAACACTAAGAGTCGTGGCCTAGTACTCGCTTTCCTTAAGAACTATTTACTATACCGTAAATGTTTAAAGGGATAAAACTTAGCACTTGTAACACTCAAGAAATAGATTCTCACTTGAATCACTCAAGTATAGCTGCAATCTAGACAAGAATGAGGTTGTGATTAGCTTAGAATGGTGTGTCTCAAATAGCCTAGGATGTCTCCTATTTATAGGAGAATTCCACCCTCTTAGGATACCCTATTCAAAGGACAATCAAGAGTCTTAATGAAGAGATTATGCCCTTAATATGACCTTGACCAAGTCAAGTCATATAGCTGTTGCAATCTCAAAATAATCGTGCTTAATAACGATATCAAACACTAATTACACAAAATCATATAGCCGTTAGCATTTAAAACAATCCTGGCTTTCAACACGACCCGTGTTGGGTGCAACACGACCCGTGTTGAGCCCAGAAATACTTTCCTTACTCTCTGGAAGACAACACGACCCGTGTTGCTTCCTGTTTCACTCGTGTTGATCATATTCTTATTATTTCACTTATATATGATCCTTATATTTGATATACTTTATTCTTTAGGCTATATAATTGTCTTATACTCTTGAAATATTTTGAACATTGACTTCATTTTAGCCCATTTATTCATTTAAATAAAAAAATATCGAAATTGGATTAACCCTTTGTCTATATGCATTAAAGAATCAGTAGATGCTCAAGTCTTATCTCCAAAAAATATTATAGTATCATTTTCATTATTATTGTAGGAACTCAAGAGGGCAGTGAATTTGACAAATAAACTCTACACACTAGGTAAGGACGTTAGAGCAAACTTCCTTGGTTTCAAACCAAGGATCAAAACACAGTGTAACTGAAATACATCATTATATATATATATATTAATCAAAGAACAAGTTACACGTAGAAAACAAAACAAGAAGTAACAGCTTGAAGGCAGTTACTGATAGGTTCACTAACCGAGACTGAAGGTCGTCCTTGAGTCAGCTACAGATAAGGATCGTCGTAGGAAAAATCCTAACGACGATTTGGAACATGATGGATTACATTGAAGCACAAACTCACAAAGTCTTAGTCCGTCAAGACTCTGCTACACATCTTCTCACCACCACATTTGGATACACCAAATGCTCACCAAGGTCCTCGGCTATACCTTCACCAGATGCTCACCAAGGTCCTCGGCTATACCTTCACCAGAGGTCTTTTACTGGCTACCTTCACTTTGGAACCTTTGGCTACACAATCAGAAATCCTCTCAATTTCTTACCCGCCGATTACTTCCATGGAATCGCCTAAGTCTTTAATCTTCAAATCTTATATTTATAAGTGTAAACTAGATGTCATCCAGTTAGTAGCCGTTGGTGATTAATTCTTTCCTTCTTCGTCCTCTGCTCTTCTTTCCAAGCTTGTTGATGATCTACTTTTCTTCTTTTTGAGATTTCTTGATCTTGCAATCTTTTCCTTTCTTCAAGTTGTCTTCCATTGAAGATATTGATCCTGGAAGATATATCAACAATATCAATTTATTTATAAAGAGATTTGAAGAAAATTATCACTGATTTTGCTAAACAAAATAACTTCCCTTTTTCATTAAAACCTCGTATAAGCTCCTTCGTGGATATGCAGATAAAGGACCTTGACTCTTTGTCCCAACAATTATTATTATTATTATTATTTATTATTATTATTATTATTATTATTATTATTATTATTATTATTATTATTATTATTATTATTATTATTATATGCATGCAATATATAGAATGGTAGATGGTAAGGCATAAGGTAGAAAACGAGGTGGTTGTTAGGTTATTCTGCCTTATTATCATGTGTCGAGGTTTTGTCCCCCAATTTTTGTCATTTTATCTCAAGTTCTTCCCCTCTCTCTATACATCCAAACCCTATTTTTTTTCCCATGCATGCATGCTTTTATTTCTGCTTCTCTTACACTGTGAAGAGAGAGAAAGAGAGAGACCCGACACTGACCCGTACAACCCGATCAACGGCCCTTAATTAGCTGCCAAGCTAGCTCATATACAACTGTACCTACTTAATTTAGTTTGTGCCTTCCCTTTTTTTTTTTTCTTGGGGTCTTGGACGTATGTTATTACACTTAAACTAGGGTAGATTTTGCTGAAGTTGGTGTACATATATGTGTTAAAAAGTAAGTACACCATATAAGATTTTGTTAGACCTAGCTCAGATATCCTTGTGAGACTTTGATACCAGTCGTTAGGATCGAGGTAAAAGATAAGGTAAGGCCTAGTATTTGTAGCGGAAGAGGTAATTATCAGGATGTATAATATTAAGAAGAAATATAAAAAGATTAGTAATTAAGATGGAGAGTATAAAGACACACGATTTACGTGGAAACCCAAATTGGGAAAAAACCACGGACGGCAACGGAACAACAATCCACTAGTATAAAGGGAGAGATTACAAGAGAGATCCAAAGGGGCTATATAATGAAACGAGATCGAGAAGGAAAGATCTCAAGGGGTTAATAGCACAACGGGAATATACTGAAGACAAAATAACTCTCTAAAAGGACTCTCACAACCTAGGGATGGACAGAGGTGAATAATGCTCCATGTGTGTGTTTTTCATATGCCATGAGTGTATAGGTTGATAACAACCTATATTTATAGTAGAATGAAGGAAAAGAAAACTAGGTTAAATATTACAAAAACCTAGAAATAAAAGTGAAGAGCCGTCGCAGACAAAACTAGCACCCGGAGACGCTGGTCGCGCCTAAAATATGGCCACTTCTGTAAGAGACGCTGGCAGCGCCGGAGTGACGACCTCGAACCGGGACGCTGGCAAGGTCGGCTTCGGGCTGGTAGCATCTAATTCCTTCAAAATAGATTTTGGGCCATAAAACCCAACATATTTAGCATACTATTATTTTCTCAAAATATCTTTCTAGACAATTTTTCCAAAACCGTATACACAAATTTTGGAGTTCCCAAGTTGGAGATGAAGAATATTGCATATGAGGACGTCGTATAATGAACTTGTTCACTTTATTATCCAGTCAGCTGCTTGATTACCTTTTTGAAAAGATGTTGCTTTTGTGAAAGAGAATTAATATATGCCACTAATGTGTAGCTGTCAAGGGATAGTGTAGTTGCCCCTAACAGTTATGTAATAATCTAGTTATCGCCCTTTACTAGGACTCTTGAATAATCCTTGCGGATAGCACAACGTGACCTATTGAGTAATGCAGTAGCTTCATCCATCAAGATGGAAGCAACTCCTAGGTTATAATTGTCAGCTCGCAAAAAATGACTCCCAACATCATAAAATAAAAATATGGTTATCGCTGGTCAAGATGTAGCCTTGAACTCACCAAAATTAAGCTTCGGGTAATAGAATGAATACATGGAGAATTAATGGATTGAGGTTTATGAGGATGGTGATATATAGAACCTAAAATAGTCTGTCACTCGACTTACTATCTTGTGATAGTACGTTACAAAACTTGTTGAGGGTTAAAAGCTTTTTATTTTGAATATGACCTCGTTCCGTACCTACTTTCTAAATGCTCCATATCAGTCTCTTTAAAATAAAATAAGCGCAGATCCTAACAAAAAAAAATAGTAACCTAAGTGATAGTTGATCATATATAATAATTTTGGTTACTAAACACACGTACTCTAAGAACAAAGTGCCAATTTTAATTGAAACAATGAGCAAGAATAAAAATCCAATTAAGCCGGCTACCATGAATAAAATGCGACCCAACATATATAATGCATGTCCCACAAGCACATTTAATTTCGGCCATCAGATTTAGATTTTAGAATATGCATGGCCGGGCAAAACAACGGGCCGGGTCAGGTCGGTTAGAGCTGATTGAGTGGCTAACTTTACGTAGTTGTGCAATAATATATATAATTGACCCGACCCAACTGATTCAGGTCCTGTTTTTTTATGCGGTATGACGCGGTATGATGTGGTGAAATTGTGGCAGGTTATTGGTATGTTGTGGTGGATTTTTTTGTGTATATATATAAGTATTGTATTGATAATTGTGAAAAAGTAATTTGTTATGGGTTGTGGTGAATTGTGGTAGAATGATATTTTGTAGCGGGTTGTGGCAAACTGCGGTAGGTTGTGGCACCGCAGTTTGCCAACCGCAGAAAAGAATAGGACCTTAATGGGCGATTGGGCATCACTCTTGTCAAAGACACCCCACACCAGTGCACCACCCTTCTTGGTGACTTTGTCTCATTTGTAGTTTTATATATAATATATTATTATATATAATGCTAAATTTTATCAAAGTTACGATGAATTTCTTGTTAAAGTGTAAAATTGTAAATGAATTAATAAATTAATGTGAAATTTATTAAATTATATATATGCGTTTGTGCATGTGTAAATTAAGGTTAAATTTTATTAAAATTATAGATGAATTTCTTGTTAAAATTGAACTTGTTGTGGGTCATAGCTAGGTAGGTAGTTCAAGTAGTGTTGCAATGTTGGCACCTCCTATGTTGTGGACATAAGTGGGAGTTGTTGCAAAGATTGGTGATGGGCTCCAATCAAGCAGCCACCTACAAATCAATGTGAGTCCTTTCACATGTTTCGCCCTCGAGCATAAGTCTGTTAGAGTATGGGCAATGTGGAACTATTTCATCGAACTCCTGCATTTTCTCTCTCCTCCTATCTCTATTTCTCTTTTACTTACAACCCATTTTCACAAAAGATGGAATGACGCAGAGATCCATCTCTTGTAAAAATGGATGGTGAGTATGAGAGAAATAAGAGATAGGAGGAGAGAGAAAATGTAAAAATTACATAGAACAGTTCCACATTACCCATGCTCTTAGGAAAAATTTTCAAGAGGTCACTCATTTTCTAGCTAATAGTGCTCCCCAACCCCTCCAAGACGGTGAGTATTGGCCACAGTCACCCCACAAATTATCGTGAACCCTTTCAATATGTTTCGTCATTGTTCACACGTTATCTGAAAAACTTTCAAGGAGTCAATCCACCCATTTTGAAACTAATCTAACTCAAACATATTTAATGTACTTATGAGTTTTCAAAATATGAGATTCCTAAAATGAAACTATATACTAATTAATAATATAAATAATTTTTTTTAACACTTTCTAATCATACATGGGTTGTTACAAGTAAAATACAAGAATGATAACTCCTCCCCATATAATACTCGATCTCAAATAATCTATTTCGACCATCATTTTTTATTAATATTTTTGTAAAGAGTTAATATAACTATATAAGATTGCAATTTTGTGTGAAGGTTTACCTTATTATCATTAGTTATTATAAATATGATAGTGCTATGTTTTCATATACCTTCTCCAATCTCCATACCACAATTAATATTTGTCACTCATTTTTTTTTATATGTGGTCTCCAATGCACTGTTCTAATTAATAATAAGGTCTGAATAATAATATTGTAGCAAACTTAGTGGTTTATGGCAAGCCTATATATTTTAAGTCAAATTTTGTTAAATTATAGCAAATCAAATATATATATATATATGTATATATATGTATATATATATATATATATATATATATATATATATATATATATATATATATATATATATACTCTCCGTTCCATATTAATTGTCGTCTTTGAAAAATATGCAGTCAAATTTTAAAATTTTTGACCGTAAATTTCTCATTATATACAATGAGTTGCTAAATAAAATTACCACCATTAGATTCGTAACGAAAAATACTATTATAAAAGTATAATATTGCAATTGTTAATAACATATTATGTAAGAAATTATCAATCAAAGAGTAATATTGAGACCGTAAAAGTCAAAATTATGACAATTAATATAGCACGGAGGGAATATATATTGAGGTTAATTAGGTAGATAACAATTTATCCCTACATGCAGACCATGCATGCAATATAAAATTGAGGAAAACTCCCAACTCATCATATTCACCACCAACATAAATATTTAGCAATTTTTTATCAATAATTTATGAAAAATATCCATTTTGTTTCCACCTCTAATACATGCAGTCTTACGCTACCTATATATGCAAACAAAAACCATAAAATCATCCCCCTCTAATTTCTCTCTCTTTCCTCTACAAGCCCTCACTACTACTCTCCATATATCTCCTCCCACTTTCCCAACTTTATTCACCCAAAAAAATTTTAAAAAAAAAAACTCCCAAAAAATAAAAAAAAAAAGAGAAAGAAATTAAAATTGAGATGAGGCCAAGTGGATCATCATCAAGCAATGCGACGGCGAACGCCACGTCATCCTCGTCGCTGCCGGCGTTCGAGCGGTTTCTCGGCGGGTGGCACCACCGGCAGGAGCGGCTGATGTCGGAGATGACGGCGGCGGTGGAGGGGAAGGGCGGAGGACGCGACGGCAGAGAGGAGGGGGACAGGGTGCTGATAGCACGTGCGCTGGGACACTTCGAGGAGTTCTACGAGCACAAGTCACGTGCCGCCTACCAAAATGTGCTGGCGTTCTTTGCGCCCACGTGGACGTCCACCTTCGAGTGTGCCTTCCTTTGGATAACCGGGTTCCAACCCGCCGTCCTCTTCCAACTCGTCTCTGACTCGGTCCCTGATCTCTCCCCTGACCAAACTCGGGCTCTCACCAGGTATTTTTAATTAAATTCATTGCATTTTTTTAGGGAAAAATTAATTCATTTCATAAATCATAAATTACCTTTTTCATGTGTATTTTTTTGTTTCGTATTTGTTGAAATGAAAATTTGAGCAACAGCATGCTCAAAACAACATGCTCTGATTTTTTTTTATTTTTTTTTTAACCGGGGTTGCTAAAACAAAATGCTCTGATGTTTCTAGGCAAAAAATATGAATCACAAAATCCCTTCAAAATTATTAAAAGTTTTGGTTTTTTTTCAAGAGGAGATAGTATTTTATAATGAAGATTTGAAAAGGATCTATACTTGACTACGTTGTTTTCTACTTTAGATATGATATATTACTTTTTTCATATATATTTGGAAAAAAAAATGTTAATAGCATGCATAATTTGTTTTTTTTTTCTCTAGGTCGATCTTACTATGCATGCATGCTCCCTGAAAAAGTTCTTTTTTTCCCGACCTTTTTTTTTGTGGGTGAACAAAAGTTGTATATTTAAGATTTAAAGGACTTTCTATCAGGAAAAAATGGATTTGAGGGAGTTTAATTATATAATCAAGGTATAAGACTTATGTTTATTCCATAAAGAAAAATTGATTTATATTTTACATAAAAAAAATAGACTGTTACATAGAGTGAAGTTCTTTCCATTTTACTTTGTTCTACTAGGTCTTTGCATGCTTCTTTAAAAAAAAAAACAAAAAAACAAAAGAAATCCCCACTGTATGTTTTTGTGTTGAGGAAAAAGATAAGATTTGATATATTTGAATATGTTTCTTTCTACTTGATATGAAATTAGAATGAGGTGTTTCAATTTTTAATGTGCAACTTTTCTGTAAATAAAGTTAATTATGAGCATTTTTTAATTTAATTTCATAATTATTTGGGGTTTTTATTAACTCATATGTATTTTATTTATTTTTTTGTATTTTATGAGATCCATTTTTTAATTATTATTATGAAGGTCATTCTTCAATTTTTTTCCGTCATGCATCAAACGTTGTTGGGGATTATTTTCACTTATAAACTGAAAGTAATTTTTCAAAGAGCAGTAAGATAAATTTTGCGTGGAAGATACGTACCACGTCAGATTGGACTAGAAAAGCCTTAATTTGAAATTTTGATTAGTTGTCGATATGATTTTCTCTTTTTTCTATTTTATCCCGCTCGTAAAGGCTCTGTTCTTTGGATTGGATAAAATGGAGTTTGGATGAATTGAATTGGATTGGATAAATTATGATATTTTTTTTTAGAATTGTGTGTTTAGAGAGAAAAAATGTTTCGGGGGTGGGATGTAAAAGTTGAATAAATTAAATTTAAATTGGTTTGAGTTATTTATATAAAATATATAGAAGTAGGCATATATTTATATGTATTGGACTAGTGGTTTAGATTTAATTTGAACTCGTGGGTTAGATTGAGATTTTTTTTTTATAGAATAGATTGAGATTTTGGATGAATTTAATTTCAGCCTAATAACTAAAATAAAAAAATTATATTAAAAGATGTACCCCATTTGTCATGAAATAAATGTACATTTGTTATTTTGAAATGTTCCAAACTGGTGTTGACTTTTCAAAACTAGAAATACAAATTTGCACGTTCTTTTATGTAGTTGACTGGTTGCGATTTCACACCACACTACAACTTTTCGTATTCCACCACAATCTACCACAACATAACCTACCACAATCTATTTTTTCAATTTTAATTTATCTTTTTATTAAAAGTTAAACTTTTCCCAACCAACCACAATTCATTACAACTTTTCCCAACCCTCACAGTCCACCATATTTCTTTTCCACCGTAATGCAGCCAATTACAACCAGCCGTATAATAGAACAGGGCCTTACCATATCCAAACAAGTACCCTCATTGTAAATAAAAGAGTGTATAAAGGAGAGGAGTCAAAATTGATATTTTTGAATTCAAAAACCATGGACTTTTCCATTAAAAAAAATTTATATAAAAAAAAATTATGGGCTTTTATGATATTTTATGCGCTTAAAAGGAGACTTAGTAGTTAAAGTAAACATTTAATTTGGCATGGGGTAGGTATTAATCCATCTTTATAAATTTTATACTAAGGACTATATTGTTATTATTGTGTTATACTCATTCCATATTAATTGACACTTTAATTAAATTTTGACCATTAATTATTCACAAATTACGACGAGTTACAATATGAAATTACCTTCATTGTAACTTTTAATAAGTAGCTTTCTAACGACGGTTTCATATTGTAATTTATTGTAACTTGTGAGTAATTAACAGTCAAAATTTTAGTTAAAGTATCAATTAATTTGGAACGGATGGAGTAATTTCGTAATTCAGCAAAATATGTAAAATCATACTCTCTTTGCTCTTTATTATATGTCAGTTTAATTTTTATAGTCTCCAAGTCATCACTTTAACCTTTAATTTAGTTCTAACATAGAATATTTAAAAGTACTATATGAATATATTTATATAAAGAGTACTACCTTCATTCTTTTTTATCTATCATTTATGATTTTCAGTGTCAATCTTTAATCAATAATTTCTAATATAAAATTTTTATTAAAAAAATATAATATTATATTTCTCTAATAGTATTTTTTTATAATGAATTTAATGACATCAATTTTGTATGATGAATCATTATATAAATTAAGATATTAACGGCCAAAGTTTTTAACACAATTTTCTAGGCGACAGATAAATAAAAACGGATGGAGTATTTCACAATAATTTAATAATTTAAATTTTATGTTTTAAATTATTATATATGTTAAGGCCCTGTTCGACGAAACTAACGATTAATGTAGTGAATAGTTGTTTAAGCAGCTATTGTGTTATGTAAGTTTAACGTTTGAGTTATCAGATTAATGTGAATGGACATAAAATGGTATGAATAATTTCTAAAGATAAAATTTTCAAAGGGCATTTTTTGACCAAAAATATGAAACGTTATTCTAAATGCTAAACATTAATTATTGACATTTCACAAAACGCTATTTAAAATGCTCAAAACTAATCGAACGATGCATTTATAAATGTTAATATTCATACAGTTAGAATTTGACTTGATCAAAACACTAGACATTACCCCAAACACTAATGTCGAGCACTGCCGTATGCCGAGCACAACTTAAATAATCGATTGTTAAAATTTGTAAAATTCAATTATATATAGTTCATAACAACAAATCATGCTGAGAGTAATATAATACAATCATAGAGATTGCAAGGAGGTACAAAAATCAGAATTCACTATGAACCAAGAAACAATTGTTTGGGACCAAATTAAAGAAATTGTATTATTAGGGTAAGAGTCGTACAGAAATGAAAAATATGAATTTAGATACAAGTATAACTGTAGGGTGGGTCCATTTAGTACTCTCAATTCTATGTTTTCCAGCCGTAGGTTGTCGGCTACTATGCTCTAGATCCCTCGTGTCTCACTTGTTATATTAAAAGAATAAAAGAATTAAATTTACAATAAATTATGAGGTTCTTAAATTATATTTATACTTATGGATAATTATATATTATTTATGTGTAACTGTATATACCATCCGCATCTATGAAAAACTTTGGATACGTACATGAAAATATAATTAAAGACTCTATAGTCTCTTTTATCATCTTATAATCCAAAGTCTTTCAACTAAAACTACTAAGTAAAAAACTTATTAGATAAAGCTCGTCTTTTATGCCTAGTTGTTGGCTATATGCTATACACACACACACACACACGATATAAGGGGTTCATTGATGTATAGCGACATAGGTGCGAGTTCAAAACCCCAAGTTTAAATTAGAAGGATCTTCCCTCAATGGAATAAAAGGATTACTACTGTAGTCTGTAGATGTGAGTTCATTGATGTATTAGAGACTAGAGAGATTTACGGACATTGTTCAAGAGGTCTTTAGGAGCTAGTAGCTTTCTTTTAAGCTAGGTGTTATTTTGTTGAGTCGTCTTTTATTTTGTTGTTCTGGTTCTAGAACTTGTTTGTATTCTAAGCAACAACTTTCAACATTGAATAATCAAAGAAAAGATTAGAATGTGATTCCCCTCTTCGTTTGCAAAGTAGGTTGAAAAGAGAAACAAAAATGGAGGAGAAAGCGGTGATGGACGAGTTGGCTAGGATACAGGAGAGCATAGCGGCCCCACCACAGCTAGGGATGATGAGGGAGGCCGGCAGACAACCAGAGGACGACCACTTGTTTACAACATTGGACGAGTCGATGGGGTGGCTAAGGGCCGCATTGGAGGAGGTGATCGGCAATGCTGACTCTTTAAGGGTGTCGACTGCTGCTAGGGTTGTCGAGGTCCTGACACCCCAACAATGTCTCCGGTTCCTCATAGCCGCCCTCCGCTTGCAACAAAGCATGAGGATTGTTGGGACTCAAAGGGATAACCTTGATGATAGGGAGAGGGGTTAAGTTAAGTTACTAAAGTTCTCAATCAACCTATCTATCATCAACTCAAGTCATCAAAGTGATCAAGCTCTCCTTAATTGTGGTTTCTCAAGCATTTTGTGGTGTATTTGGTTGGTTGGTTTGTTATTTATTGGTGAGTTTATTTTTGGTTTGGGTGTTTGCTTTTGCAATTTCTATTAAAATATATGGCATATGCATGGTTGTTTGTTGGGTGGAAGTGTGGTTATTTTGAAGGCACAATCCTCCTATAGTTATATGCGAAGGGGCTCTTAAGTCTAATTTGGTATACTCAATCTACATTCTATCTCTAGTGGTTTCATACAGATTTGCAAGGATTCTTGGTGTACATATGAATATTTTTCTTGCAGCTTATTGTTTTGTACATATCTGAATCTCATTGCTACATTGTATGTTTAGCTCTATTGTTTCTTACATATTTGAATTTGGTATATTTTTTCGTAACTATCTTGTATGCTACCTCTTAATTGAACAATGAAAAATAATAATTGTCAATATAGATTTTGTAGAGCTTAGAAAAATTCAGATATAGACAAGTTATACCCGATAAACATTCAGATGTGACAGTTACTAAACAATGGAAAATAAAAAATACTTCGACAAAACATCTCCTACAAAAATTTGCTTAGGGATACATGAAAACAGCTAAAAGTTGTGTATCATAATTTTTTAATCTTCAACAAGATTTTTCACCAGAATAAAGTAGCAAACATAAACTAGGGCCATGTTTCTAAGAAAAAAAAATAACAGTTTAGGCAACAAATACCATTTTGACAGTGGATAGTGATTCTAGTTTAGCAGTTAGTTGTGAAAATGAGCATTTGAAGAGAATTTATTCAATAAATTTAGCTATTAAGTTAGTGGATTGATATAAATTGACATAAAAAAATATATGGACTGTAGGTAATTTTCATACATAAAATTTCCAATTAAAAGAAGTAGAACACTTACTTCGAACACTAATTTTGTTATCATTTCAGAAACGCTGATTAAAACACTAAACAATATTTGAAATGCAACACTGAGATTTTGACCCAGTCTAAACGCTAAATGTAACTCCAACGATTATTGCCGAATGCAACTTCTACACCCGAGTTCAGCATCCTGGCAAGTTTATGACTCAAAGTAGATGTACAAAACCTGGGGGAAATTGTACGTGTTCTATGTTGCATACAAAAACTACCAAGACATTCATTCAGTAAATGACAGTAAATGAATTGCAAATCATCCAAGACTTGCACATTACATGATTCATCATCACCCGTACGCTGCTAGTATCAAATTTACATGCGAGAAAATTACTAGGGAACACAATCTTTGCCCCGTTTGTATTGTTTGCCTAGGAAAAGATGAGGTCGAGTTCTACTGCATCAGGAGAAACGGGTGGGTGGATGGTAGTCTTAAGACCACATACTTGCACCTGCACCATCTACGATTCTCTGCACTGCAAGCTTCTTGCTAACGAGATCCCTCAGTTCAATTTCACCGGGGAATCTTTGCTGCTGCAACTTCGAGAAAACCTACAATCAATATGAAGTGGGCAATGTTAAGGAGATATGATATAGCTGAAAAGCAAGAAGCTTGGGATGAATACAGCTCGAAACTGTTAGTAGGAACAAACACATGCAATAAGTGCATCATTACTAGAAAGTGTATTAACCAAAGTAAAACATTTTTAGGCTATGCTTCTTCGGTGGGTGCATAGAAGTTGATTAAAGTAAGGTTTGGTAAGTTTGAGTAGGTTTAGTTAGGTTTCGGTAGAAGTAGATAACAAGTTTTCTTTTTTAGGAGTAGGGAAGTTTAGCTAGGTTCAGATCAGAAAAAATAGAACAGGGTAAGATTGGGTAAAGTTGGATTGTAAGTAGTTTATAATGCGAAAGAACAGGGCGTATAAACATCAAGACTAGTTCTATGTGAACATCAAAAACTGTCCACCGGAGAGAGAATGGGTGAGATGGCAATTTCTCATGAACAATGACAAGCTGACAACTTTTTTTATGAACATTAGGCTAGTTTTAAAGAAGAGAGCACACAATATTCCTTTACATATTGTCACATATTCCAGAATATACTTGTCTGTCATATTGTCTTGTGTACTCCCTCTATTCCAGAATATTTGTTGTTTAACCACTCTCTTTTGTCACATATTGTCTGTCATTTTACATTTTCACTAATATACTTTCACTTTTGCCCACAAGAACATACTTCTCACTTTTTTAGAATTTAGCTATGCCATAAATTGTCGGTTACCTTGGTACCTTCCTCTCTTCCTTAATAAATAAAGAGAACAGAGGGAGTAAGATGTGATAACTAGCATTGTCAACGGGATTGGTCTTAACTCTGGTCTCAACTCTCACTAATGACACCCTCAAACAGTATATCTAATAAGTATGAAGAATAATATAGGTGATAATGTGATATGAAACACAATAATCATCCCTCCCTCTCTAGCTAGATTTATAGGTTCTCCCTCATGCTCCTCCACTCCTCCCTCCCTCTCTTCCTCTCCCACATACATCTTTCTCGGGATCAAATAGTAGAGCTCTTTTACTATTAATTATGATTTGAAGAACAGTACCGGCTTCAATATAGCCCATCACATTTGAACCAGTTCTGTTCAGTAGATAATGCAGTAACATGGCAAAACAGCAACCAAACACAAAATGAATGAGCTGTGGAAACTCAATTTCAACAGTCTGGACTTCTGGGCAGAGGTTTTCTATTTCCCATAAATGGGCACAATAGTCTACAAACAGAAACAGCTTATCAACTAGACATGCCATTCAATGCATGCTCCCTGTCTCTAGTAATTTCTTGCAATGTATATACAGTCTAGTGTCTAACCTCCTTCCGGAAATACTATTTGAGCTATGATAATGTAAGACTACCATACAAATAACATCATTTTCACAGAAGTTCTGTCAGGAAAACAAATAAAATTCTATCTCCAAACTCATAAATTTCGACAAATAAACTACTAGCAATACCATGGGATTCTTAGAGACTTAGACACAAAAAAGTGAGAAGGTGGTATCAATTTTGTCGCCATGAAAAGAAAGGCAAAATTTCGATGCAAAAGCAAAAGGCCAAGAAGAGAAATACAATTATAAAAAGCATTAGGCACGCAAGTGGTGAAAGCTCCTTACCAGTTCTCCGTCAACAGAAACTTCAAAAGCACCAGAACTTTGTAGGTAGTTCTGGAGGAAATTCCCGAGAAGCCAAGCCGCAGATATGGTACCAAACCTATTAGCACGTAGTGAGTAATACCATGGAGGCGGAGTCATTCCCAGCCTGGGAAATATTTGATCACCGGCCGTTATGACGCCAATAACTCCAAATTGGAAGACTGGTACCAATTTGCTTAGAATACGTTTTGGAGGCGATGGTGGATAATTTGCAAGAACAACATCAATTCCAGGAAGCTGAGTCTCTAGCATATTCTTCATCGCCACAGCAGTGCCCCTAATTCATCCAAAGAACTTAACATCAGAATGATACGAAAGTTTCTGTCTCGGTAAGAGGAAATGAACATATGACCTGACACATGCTGACTAGAATTCACAGGGATAAGCTCAAAAAAAGATACAATCTATAACAGCTCCTTTTCTTGATGGAGAATAGGGTCTACATTATCAGCAAGAAAAGAGCTGTTATATGATTTTGTATTTTTTATCACATTTCGTCTTTATTTATCATATAGCTTTGATAGCATTTAGGCTTACTTCAACAAACTTTGTGATGTAGGAAAATGCATGCTCATCATCCTACATCACAAAGGTTGTGTGCTCTTGAGGCTTTATCCTTTCTTTTTCTTCTACTTATACGAATTTGGCAAGGGAGGTTTAAGGGAAAAAAGAAAGTGCATGCATTTTTTGGTCAGATTTGCACTTAATGACTTCATCTAGCACAAAAACACATAATGTTTCCGATTTTGACTACAATTTAACACAGCGGGCATGTATAACCATAGAAACTTACTACAGAAGCAACAATCAGTGATTCTATGATCACCCTCAAACCATACTTTGAAAAGGCCTAAGACAATAAGGCATGCTTAGGTGCATGGCAAAAATGCGTACAAGCAGTTACAAGGGCCACTAGCTTAACCTTTCACTTGAGTCGAGAGCTAAATCATTGATATTTCATACTTCAATAATCTAAAGTTGCTCACGGACAATTCCTGGTTTTGCGGAAATTTGAAAATGAAAAGGGGAAAACAGGTGGACTTAGGTGAGGTCATCTATTCGGAAGTATGTATGCACCTTCTGAGAAGGGAACAAACCAATGAATTTTTCAATTGGGATTACCATATCCCACAGACAATTGCTTAGCTACTAGCCCACTACCCCAGTACCCCCTGCCCCTTTGTAAGGAGTAGTGGGGAGTTGTCAATGCAAAGTCCTAAAAAATTAAACCTCTCTACAATTCAAGAGTAAGGCCCCATAAGTAACTCAGGCAGGGCTCTTGCTCTTTGGATACAGATACAGATTCAGATTTGGATCTTGATGCAATCAACATCTCTCATTTGTTGGTCGCGTACATGCAAGTTACAAATTAGTTTAAATTAATCTAAATCTTAAATTTGAGTTCAGAATTAAAAAATTAACATCCATGCTCACAACAAATTGTCCCGAAGAATATATCAGCTATAAAATGTTAAAAGGCACTTAAAACATCCAAAGAAGTAAAGTAGCCACATTTCAGGAACCCTGACATCACAGGTATTATACATGGTTCACAATTTAAAAATAAATAAATAAATAAACGATAAGATGTCAAATGAGCTAAGTGTACAATGATTTGCCACTGTGATACCTGCTTTTGCGGTATTCTCATATCATGTTTCCAATCAATAAGGAGGTGCAAATGAAGCTTAATGCAATAAAGTGTTCATAAATGTCCTAAGAGGTCTCCAAACTAGACATATAAATGCCTCTTGAAACGGAACTCCAACAAAGTTTAATATAAATCCTAGGGGGGAAAAACTGTAATACATGTTTCCCCGCCATTTAAAAAGTTTTACAATATGTAAGGGTCATCCTATATATTGTGCAGAGTGTATAAACAACCACCATAATGACCATTCTAGGCCATTTTTAAATGTACCGATGAACCATGGACATTTTTTCAAATGCACATCTTAAATTTCCTAGAGGTCAAGCAAGTGCATTACCAGAGCATTGGGAACCCAACAGAAGCCTATTATATGCGACATTCAGCCTAAAGAATTAGATAATAGATAAAGAATAGTTTGCTACCAGGTGATCCAAGAAAAGAAAGAGAGAACAATCTAACAAGGCAATGTATTACAAGCATTTTCAACTGTTCGGGGAGTCAACAAAATAGTCCCAAGATGTTCCAGGAAACTCGGTCAAATGAAGCACTATTTCTCCTATAGAAAGTAAAAAATTTCCATGATACATCTAGTCGGAATTTTTATAGTACGAGCTATCATAATATGGTGCTAATGAAGCCATTTAGGGCCATAATTTTTTTTTTTTTTGTGTGTGTGGGTGGGGGGGGGGGGGGAGTATTGTGCATTACAAGAGGTTCTAGCAAGGGTCCAACACACAAAGGATATCCAGATAGTTTATTGCACTCAGTTTCTAGGGATTTTGGAGAAAGGTTCAAGTTGTTAAATACCCTCTGTTGTCAAATAAAGGGGAAAATTTAAAATGGCCTGTCGTAATTGTTCTGTGTAAGAGTAATATTGTCAATATTCCTGGACTGCAAGATAAAAGCCATAACACTATGTTCAAGGGAAACAAATCCAAGGAACTGTCGAACGGTGATTAATCTCTCTTTTTTTGATAAAGAAAATAACAAATAATATATTGAAATCAAACTCAGGGTGACAGACGCAAAAATAGCACCCACATAAGACCAAAAGCCTCCCTATACAAGGCTATCCACAAAATCTACAAGATGAAGAGAAGAACATTGACAAAAGTTCCCTTCAATCCAAAAGCAAAGCACTTTCAAATGCTGCAGAGGCAACTCCACACCCTCAAAAACTCTCCTTCATGCCCCACAGGGGAATTACTCTCTCAATCTTTGCCCCTTACAATGTTCCACTTATTCCAGGAACCATTGACATTGTCTACCATTACCAAAGTCACCGATCTCTTCTGGAAATTTGAAACCACACACATCAAAGTCCACCGGATGCTGCTACTGAAGCCATCAAGCTCGTTGGACTTGTTACATGAATATTGGGAATGCCTTAATTAATAAAAAAGTGATGATAGGCTCCTCGAGATCCCCCAAAATGAAGCACACTGTTTACCGTTTAAAGCTATAAGCAGTTTCTAAGCATTTCAAAAGACATTCAAGCATATATAGAACTAGATGGTAAATAGGTAAGTGACCATTTGCAGATTATGGGTTATTTCTAGAGTGTAGTGTACATCACCAAAATGCCCATCTTTGGCATATGATAACCCCCCACCCCCCCCCCCCCCCAACCCTCCCAAAAAAAATGCACTATAAATTGCATAAGAGTATATCTCTATAGTCTACACACAGTTAGGTATGTTGAGGTAAGACTGCCAACACCTAAATCCCCCCAAACCTTGTGCAAAAAGAAATCACACTCAGAGTAGTTGGGGTTGTTGAAGTTTCATACAAGAATATCATGAACATCACAAGAGGTCTAGGAAATAGAGTCATTTGACCCTCTGTCCAAGACCTACAAAAATGTAAAATTTTTACACAGTTACAGAATATTCAGGAAGATGTCCTAGATGCAGTTAAGTGATTCACCCCTCTAAAGACATTAAAGAGTTTCATGATCATTCTAGATAATGTTCTCTGTGGTTTTAAAAATGAAAGCTATTATACATATTAGTATATTACATAAAATTTCAAGACATTAGAAAAATGCCAGCAGAATTATGAACTGTTAAGGGATATTTACTCCTATTGACCCTCAACAGGTTCCACAGACTATAGTCATGTCTATTTTTTAATACCAGAAAGTTGGAAACTCAAAGGAAATACAGACACATGCTAAAGGAATATGCGAAATCATGCTCTTAAGGTGGGCCAATGCTCAACAATTAGCTTTTGTACATGAAGTTGAAGATTTTGGGGCCTCAATTCATCGGAAACTTCAAACTGAGGTTTAGTTTGAACAAACTTCATGCAATTGTTAGGAGTATGCCAAAAATTGTATTGTTATCAACTGTCCTCTGTAAGCATCAAGTTGACAGAGTCTTGCGCTCGGACTCCTATTATTGCATCTGTCCCACTCTTACTAAAAATTCAATTAACTCAGAAAGACATGCACCTTGACATCCCAATCAATGAACCTTTCCAGGGCTGCTAAGTATGAGCTTTGCACCTACAGACGCCTCGGCGTTTTGGATACGTACTTGTTAAGACTATACAGTACAGTCACCAAGCATACCAGAAATTATCTCAATGGCAACATTTCTCTTCTCATATCCGAAACATGATTTCTAGTCTAGATAAAAATAAAATAATCGCGAAGCTAATTGAGCCAAGCCAATATACGGCCAACTGAAAGATTAATCCCAAAGGACGTTGACCAAGCAAATAAAAATGCTCAAAAACTAGATTAATCTAGAAGAATCTAGACATAGATGTCCAGCTACATGTACTACGATTATCCATACCTAATTCTGAAAATAAATAAAACTATAAGACTTTTAGTAGAATTTGAAGATCAACAGTAAGAGCAAGAAGAGCAGAAATCAAATCTAGACAAATATATTTTGCTGCCTGTACTAAGATTTTCCATGCAATTCTAAATAAACATAAAAGTAGCTGAATTTCAGTAGAATTTGAAGATCACCTGTAAGAGCAAGAAGAGCAGAAATCGAATCTAGACAAATATATCTAGCTACCTGTACTAAGATTTTCCATACCGAATTCGAAAGAAACATAAAAAACAGCTAAATTTCAGTAGAATTGAAGATCACCTGTAAGAGCAAGAAGAGCAGAAATCGATGGAAACAGTGTGACCGACTCCGATACCTCCTCCAAATCCATCAGAATCCTGAAATCGGACAAAAATCAACGCAATCAACAAGCAATAGAAGCCGTAAACACGATCAAAATCATCGAAATCGACGACAAACGAACCTTAGTGGGGAAATCTGTAGGCGGATGAAGAGTAGACGGAGTAGGTTGAGATTTGGGGTGGCGATGAATGTGATGATGAGGTTGAGGTTTTGGAGGAGGAGAAGAGAGAAAGAGGTTGAAAATGTCGGTTGTGAAGAGGAACAATGGAAGCCCTACTAGCAGCAGTTGAACACGATCCATCGCCATGGGAATCAGAATCAGAAATTCAGAATGAATGAATTCTACCAGAGAAAAGCCAGGAAGAAGAAACAAGAACTATAAGGAATTGAATGATGTATATGGGCCTTACGGGGGATGGACCATGGGCGGGACCGGGTCAAGTTGGTTATACTTTCATGTTTCGGTTTCAAATTGGGTCATTTTTATTTTAAAATTGGATTATTGCCTTATTGGTTAGGATGGGTGATCCAAAAGCCTTTTTTTTTTTTTTTGCTAAATCCGGATAAAAGAATATTACAAACGAACTTAGAAGACCCTTCTCTCAAAGCGTTTTGCTAAGTTATCATGAAACAAAATAAAATAAAACTTACATGACGGGCTAAACTGGTCGACCTCCTTTGAAGAGAATAGGGAGAAGCGTTGAAGGAGCTTCTAGCTTGCCACTCCGCGTAATTTTTCTTTGCCCGTATAATAATTCTAATACTGTTGAAGACAGAATTGTTGTAGGTGCAGTCATTCTTCTTCTTCCAAATGCTCCAGAGGAGGTAAGTGGCTCTTTTGAGCTCACTGAGGGAGAGTATAGCGTGAAGATTTAAAAGAATATCCTTGCCATTAGAATCAAGTGGTCAATCGATTGTGGAGTTTAACCAATTGTGTTCTTTTACTATTTTCAATACTTTTCCGGTAAAGTGGCATTGATGGATCAAATGTTGACCAGTTCGAATGTGTTCCAAACACATGGCACAAGTAGGATATATGTTGACACATTGTTGGGCTAAGTTACGCCTAAGAGGAAGATCATCATGAAAAGTTTGCCATAGAAAGGCTTTTAGTTTAGGTTGGACATCGAGCTTCCAAATCCACCTACCCTCTCATTTGTCCTTTTTTTTTTGTTACATGGCATAACCAAGTGGCTGTCTTAATGGAAAATAGACCATCACTTGTAAGACCCCAACACATCTCATCCTCTTGATCAGTAGTGGGGATAGGGGTGGAAAAAACAAGTTTAGCTATTTCAGGACTGAGGGCATCCCTGACTTTAGGGATGTCCCATTTTTTATTCAAAATAAAGTCACTAACAAGAAGAGTCTCATCAATATCTGCATTATTCAACTTGTAGATGTCAATTAAGGGATCTTGATGACACCAATTATCAATCCAAAATTTGATTCTGGTACCATCCCCAATTTTCCATCAAATACCTAACTTATAAAACTTAAAAGCTTTATGTAAGTTCTTCCAAACCCAAGAGTTTGATGGCTTAGGTTGGTTACTGAAAAGGTTTCTATCTTTTACATATTTAAGTCTCATTTGTTCTACCCATAAGTTAGAGTCATCATGAAAAGTTTATAAATCAATTTACACTGAAATGCTAGGTTAATAGCATGAGTTATCCTAAGGCCAAGGCTCCCTTGATCTTTTGGCCTACAAAATTTTTCCCAAGCTAACATTGGCATCCCTTTACCTGAGTTTTTTCTAGAAGAAGTTTCAGTTTATGCCATCTAATTGTTCTGCCGTTTGTTTTGGCATTAAGAAACATTGCACAGTATGTGCAGGTAAAGATTCCAAATTAGTCTGAATGATACCAGTTCTTCCAGCTTTCGACAAAGTATTTGTTTTCCAATTAGAAAGTTTTCAGTTTGCATTTTCTATAATTGGCGAGAACAATTCCACTTTCTTCTGCCCACTAACTGAAGGACAACCTAGATACTTACCCAACGATTGTCTGATAGGAATTATTAAAGATTCCTTGAGCTATCTCTTTTTTCCTATTAGTTGTGTTGGAAGAAAAGATCATCACTGAATTATGAAAATTAATAAATTGGCCCGAAGAATTATATAAATTGTCTAGAGTTTTTTTGAGCAATTTGCACACACTTTCTTTACCCTTACAAAATAAAAGACTATCATCAGCAGAAAAATAGACTATGAATAATTGAGGCTTCTTTACAAATTTTAATTTCAATTCCATTCTTTTTAACCTTGCTAAGGTCATGGAGTTGTTTGGAAAGCACTTCCATACACAAAAGGAACAGATATGGGGACAATGGGTCTCCCTGTTTGAGCCCTCTAGAGGGTTTTATTAATTCACATGGCTGATCATTGAAAATTGAATAAGAGACTGTAGAGACACATTCATAGACCCAATTGATCCACTTGATGGGAAACCCCATTAATTTGAGAACATCTATTAGGAAGCTCCATTCAACTCTGTCATAAGCTTTTTCCATGTCGAATTTAAGGGCGATTACTGCGTCTTGTTATTATACTTACCGAACTTATGCATAATTTCATGTGCCAATAGGACATAATCATGAATGTGTCTATTTGGTACAAATGCACTTTGAGTTGGGCTAATCAAGGAGTCCAAAAGTGGTCTCAGCCTGTTCAGCATAATCTTAGTTATTATTTTATACATAGTATTACACAGACTAATTGGTCTAAACTGATTAGGAAATGTTGGGTGTTCCACTTTAGGAATAAGTGCAATAAACGTATGATTTACTTCCTTTAGAAGTTTACTATTCCAGAAAAATTCTTTGATAGCCGTAACCAGCTCATCCGCAATCAAGTCCCAATAATTCTGGAAGAACATTGCTCCAAAACCATCAGACCCTGGAGTTTAGCTAGATCAATTTGAAACAGTGCTTCTTTAATTTCTTCCTTAGTAACAGTTTCTATGAGCAAGTTGGCCTATTCATTAGTTAATTTAGGAAGGTTCACTCTTTCCCAACAAGGTTTGCCTTTTCCAAATGTTCTTTTATCAATAGGATGGAGGAGTTCATTACAATCACCAATAATACACCTTGACAAATGAAAGACTTGGTTTAATAGCTTTAAGTGTTCCCAAAAACTTGATTTATCTCTCTCTTGAGTTGGGGCACAAATCCCAGAGACTATAGTCTCAATGTTCGATTTTTTATTTTCTAATGTAAATATGAATTGCACGAGTGTCCTTTTGCAAAACATGCACATCCAAATTAGAAGTGTTCTAGAGAACCCAAATACCTCCCGGGTGGTTTAAAGTGGGAATCCATTCTGATTGATCACATCTTAAACTTTTCAGAATTCTATTTGTGTTACTTGGATTAACCAGAGTTTCATTCAAAAACGTAATATCTAGTCTTGAGCTATTTAGAAGATGGTTTATTTCAGCAATCTTACCATTACTTTTAGCTCCTTGAATATTCCAATATAAAATTTTCATTAAAACACTAACTTTTTGAACCGAAGTCTTTCGTCGAGAAACAAATTCTCTCTACAAAGTCTTGGAAGACTAGTAGGTAATTAAGCAGAGGAAATTCTCAACTTTTCGCTCTTAACACAAAGTATCAAACTAAAAACTTGACAAAGAAACATAGTTACTCGATAGCTGTAAACTCTATACACTTTCCCGCTCCAAGTATTTGTGTCAAGCCAATTGTTTGGAAAGCGTCCTCATGTTACCTTCCATTTATTTTGAATTAATGGTCTCTTAAGTTGGATGTCTCCAACTTTGCTTCATAATTTCCTTTCGAGAAGATCTTAAGAATGACCTTGGAGGTTACTATGATTATAGACTTATAGTAAGCTCACTTGCCGTTAGGACTTTCATTTTATTTTCAATAACAGAATACAAAATATCAATAACTAAGAACAGAGTGAGGGCAAGAAAGTTCTTGTCAAAACAGACATACAAGTTGCTCCAAAAGATCAGCAATTTACAAAATAGGGACACCCCAAAATGGAAGTTAATTAGAAGATTCGAAAATTCTTTCTCGACACATGCTTGTATGTATAATCCATCCTCGTTGAGTTTGCAATTAATCTTGATTAACCGGCTCTACCACCACAAGAAGCACTCTATGCACAATGCCCTACAAACGAACAACAAAGCAGCAAACACAAGATCCAAAGAGCAAAGAGGCAAACTCCAGGAAAGTATTTCAAGAAGAGGAAGAATAAACACAACCTTGAGCACAAAGGGATAGGACTTAAAGAACAATACTAATATCCACCTCCAAAACACACAAGGACGTAAAAGCCAATAAGAAGAGGTGGAAAAACTCATAGAAAAACCAAAGATGCCAATAAAAGACCACTTACTGAAGCCCTCACAAGTAAGCCAAAGTTATCTAACAGGCATAACACAAACAATATAGCAATAGGGTTGTCTTGACTGGGAACACATAACCATTACATTACCCAACTAACTAAAGGACTAAAAACCAATAGAATTATAGAGTAAAGGTACTTCCAAAGCTTGAAACAGATCAATGGCCAAACAAACCAAACATGCCAATGATAGAAAAAACCAAGAAGAAAAAAAGACGGCAAGAGCGAAATCCTCCCATAGACAAACGAGGGAGAATTAGACCAATAATAATCAAACCAAACTGATCCAAGGTACAACATCATGCCTAATAAGTCACATACACACACTCTTATAGTATATAGAACCAAATTCCAAGGCCGAAAACCACAGGAAGTTTGAATCAAACTATCAACACATATGACATTATGGTCACTAAGAAGTGACTTATCACAAGCTTCCTTCAACCAAAAAAGACGATAATAAGACATACGAAAGACAACCGGTAATTCAACACAAATAACTGCCAAAAACAACAAGAAAGGGATGAAATCACCCGGAATTGGCAAAATGAACACCATCCACTGTAACTTAAGGATACAGACTAAAGGCATAGGCTTTCCAGAAATGATTGTCGGCATACCGAGTATGGTTCTCAGCCGACAATCCTTGAAAAACTGGTTGTCTCCAGATCGGACTATAATTGACGATGAGGAGTGGTTTTCCTCAGATCAGACCAAATTCTGTGAAATCAGCATTGTTTTCTTCTAAACAACCTCAGGACCTCCATTAAAGAACTGGTTGTCACCGATAACAAATTCCGATTGTTGAAAATCGGATCGGGAAACAGAATGGGAAAGGCACAAGCTTTTAATTCTGATTAGGAATCGTTGAAGAAAATGACGAAGAGGGGCAAATGGTTTCAAAAGCGAGGCTAGGGATTGATACTGGAAGAAGCACATAATAGGAAAACTTGATGGGCAATCAAAACGACATTGGGAAATTAACAGCACAAATCTGCATTTGAGAAGAATAAAAAAGGAAATAAGCAGAGGATAAGGAGGTTTGGGTCTTTAAGAGCCATGGATTTAGCAGGAAGAAAAAGAATTAACTCTCACTAGAGGTGTTAGAGAGTCTCTCTCTCATCTTTCTCTTTCTAAAGAGTTTTTCCAAAAGCCAAATTGACCTTGAAGGAAATAGAGCATTATGAGATCCTAATTTGTGAGAGAAAAAGGGATCGATCAGTGCTAAAATAACATCCATGTGGACAATCAATTTTTTTTTTTTTGTTTTTAGTTGTTCTACCTCTAACCATCTTAGCCCACCACCTCCTGTGCTACCACCTGCACCACCACCCTACCATCAACGAATGTCCGCCCACCACCACCTATACGCACCACTCCGTTGCCCCGAATCGGCCGCCCAAAAATACCCAGAAACCACCCAGAAGCACCCCGAAAAGCACCATGGAAGTCCCCCATTTTGCATCTTTTTTGGATGTCTACAAAGATGAACCATGATTCATCTTTATAGATATCCATGGGTATCTACAAAGCGAACTATGGTTCCCTTTGAAAACATTCGGATGGCGAATTCTGTCGACGAAGCTGTGTAATATGTCTTTGATTTGTCAGTGGATCTTAGTCAATAATTCCACATACGTCTAAGCTCACAAACACCAAATTCAGAACACTCAAATTCGTCCAAACCTCATCCAAACCAAACCCCTAAAAGAACCAAACCAAGTCAAATCCAATCCAGATAAGAAGGAAGGACCAAATGAAAACCAAAACATAAATTAGGGTTCATGTCTGGAGGAGAATCCAATCCACATACTTCTCCGCCACCTCCGTCGTCCTCAACCCCTTTTCCATAAACATGTACACGAACAAGATGATGAGGAGGAAAACAAACCAGTGATTTGTTGAAGGGGCTACGAGATAATTCACAAAGAAAGAGATCGAGAGATAGAAAGAGGAGGGAGGCGGGAACATGAGAGATAAATGAATAAGACCTTTCCATCGGACATTGGTAGATTTCAAGCTTCCCCGCAGAAAATCGCCATCCAAATATTTGCAAAGGCAAAGCATAGTTCGCTTTTTGTAGATATTCATGTATATCTACAAAGGCAGACCATAGATTCCCTTTATCGACATCCAGAAAAGACGCAAAACAAGGGGCTTCCATGATGTTTATCGGGGTGCTTCTGGGTGGTCTCTAGGTGGCCGATTTGGGCCGGTGAAGTGGCGTGCAGGTGGCGGTGGGCGGACATTCAGTGATGGCGAGGTAATGGTGAGCTGAGATGGTCAAAGGCAGAGCAATTGAAACAAAAAAAAATTTAATTATCCATATTAATGCCACTTTAGCATTGATTGATCCCTTTCTTTATCATAAATTAGGACCTCAAAAGTTGACCCCACGAGAACCCGTTACCCACCAGAGTTGGGCCCATTACGAAACCGATCCAAACCAAATAGAGATGGCGGTAGCATGCAAGACACTGCACAGCGGCACTGTTACCAAAACAAACAATGTTTGACTGTCGAGGACCAAAAAGAAATGAAAAAAAAAGGAGAAATCGAAACAACAGGCAACAAAAGGAAGATTGAAGAAGTAGAAGAAGAAGATTAATCGAACACTCATCACTCCGGCGATGAACATGATGATGAATACGAAGACCCATCTACCCCTCACACTTTCCCAGCTTCCTCCTCCTCCTAAAATGGCGGATTTCAACTCCGCCATGGCTCTCCATCGCAGAATCAGATACCCCCTCAATCTCTCAACAGCGACCGCAAAAGGAAAACGCCGGGGGGTGTGGGTTTGCCGGGCGGATCTTTCCCAGGACGCTCCCTTTGCCATCGCCATTGGCGCGTGTATGCTGAACTCCTTAATATTTACCGACTCCATGGATGACCAGGAAGAAGAAGAAGAAGAAGAAGAAGAAGAAGAAGAAGAAGCTGTTGCGATTGGTGCTACTGATGCTAGGTTTGCTGTCATGGCTTTCATCAGCTTCATCCCTTACTTCAATTGGTTGGTGAGCCACCCTCTCTCTCTCTCTGTCTTCAAGCTTTCAATTTCGTAGTTCTTGATCCCCCAATTAGGTAGTTCGGAGCAGATTCGGGTTGAATCTGGACTGTTTGATTTTCAAGTTTGATTCTAGTTTTGGCATCTTCGGGTCAGGATTAGGGTTAAGGGCCTTAAGGGTAGCCGGTTAGGGTTTGAGTTTGGGTTACGGGTCATGCTCGGTTGAATTTGGACTGTTTCATTTTCAAGCTTAATTCTAGCTATGGCATCTTCGCTTTAGGATTAGGGTCAGGGTTCGGGCCGGGTCGGGTCGGTTTCACCAGGTTTGCGGGTGCTGGGTAATTTGCTGCATGTCTGCAGTCTGCTAATGGCTGCGATTATTGTTTGTCGATGTTTATAGAGCTGGATATTCGCATGGATGGATACAGGAAAGCGACGATATGCTGTGTATGCTGCTGTTTATTTAGCTCCTTATTTCAGGTATGATTTATTATTGAATCATTCATGTTTGTGTATAATTCAGTTTCAAACCAACAAGTGTGTGTGTGTGTGGTTGATGAATAAGTGGTCAAGTACACATTATGCTTCTGTCGAGATTCTTACTCTATGATTGTGAAGGAAACAGTTTAGCAGTTTACACTCGCAAGCTCTCAGGTGTTTAGATTGCCCTATTCAACTTATGATAAGTAGCTTATTGTAACTTATTGCTGATGAATGCGGACGAGTGTTGTTGTGATTGGAGTTAAGAATATAGCTTGAAGACACGATTGCGCATTTGGGTGCTTACGAAATTACGAGTGCTCATCGATGTTGAAAGCTTATCATAAGCACCTACTTGAGTTGGAACTTGGAAAGAGCAAGACCCTAATAAGAGGAGTTTGAGCTGCTTAGACTTGGTTAGAGGGCAAATTTCATAAACATAGTTGCAATGACGTTGATATTGCTCGACATTTCATTGTGTTAACTGTAGGGATTGTGGGCATATTCAAGGAAATGTAATCACCAAAACATCTTCCCTGTCCTGTTTTTTGTCCTGTTTATATGTCAACTTCTAAGCGTCGGAGCGATGGATGATATTGATCCATTGTCTAATGTTTAAATTGGTGATACTTAGCGTGACTTACTTTGGTGGATTTGTTTGATACGATTGTGGAAATCTCAGCAGTGATGACTTGGCAATTCTAACAGGACCAATCTGTCACTATCCCCGGAGGAGAGTTGGTTACCTATTGCCAGCATTGTTCTCTGCGTCATCCATGTACAGGTACAAGTTTAGATGCCCTTGTATGGTTCTTTCTCACAAAATATTAAACTTTCTATACCACTCAAAACGATTTCTGTTCTCACAGCTAGAAGCAAGTATAAGAAGCGGTGACATTGACAGATTTGCCTTCTTCAATGAGGTCGCAAAAAGGCTTGGATTGGTAACTAGAAGCAAAGATGGCCATCATCATAGAAGACAAAGAGTTCACAAGGTGATACCCACATCCCCCTTTTGAGATTTTAAAATCTTGGCCAATTGGAACTAGTGTCTCTACAATAACAACAAAAAATTCCAGTATAGTCCCGCTAATGTGAGGTCTGAAGGGGTCCAAATGTAAATAGTATTCCCTTCATGCATGAGAGTGCATGAAAAAGCTGATTTTGGCGGCCTCAAAAAACCTTTCCAAAAACAGAAAAGCGACCATTTGAAAACTGTAAGGATAAACCTACTACATCAAACCCTCGTACCCCATTTTGCAGCAGGACTTTGGAGTTTTGGATTTGGATTTGGAAAACCCATTTCACCCTATTGCCAACCCACGTTGCACCATGAGGTGTTTCGCCTTTTGAGCCATTTGGCATTTTTTGATGTAGGAGAGAACATCCAACAGCATGAACTTACCCTCCGGGAAAGCACATTCAAGGGACGAGATTCAAAGTTGGAGGGTTCCTAGAAAGCCGTCTCAAGAAGTTGAACATGATGACACGGATGACAAAATGGAACGTTAAAGGCAATCATTAAAGAGCAATGAATCGTAGGTATCCCAAGTTACGTCGTTAGAGCTTAGATCAAGTATAAAACAGAGCATAGCTTTCGAGTTTCGACATTAGCAGCAGCTTATGTCAAAAGTCAAAAGTGAACTATTAATTGGAGTGGGATTTGAATCTTAATTCATCTCATGTATACATGATTGACCATCTCTTGTAAGAGTTTGCTATGTTTTAGAAGCATTTGCAAAGGGAAATTGTAATATCTAAATCACTTCAAAACTTCCCTTGTGCAAATAGAGCCCTCATGCTAAGCGAAAATGTCCTACAGCTGCAACCAAGTCATTATATATTCATTAAACAAGTTATAACCTATAGGAATGTTTTGAACATTATAGGAACTTACTCTTGATGTATTTGAGAACACCATGGTCATTTGAAGGAGGGCTCGAAAGGAATGGGAAACATTGCTAAAAGAAAGTCATGTAACTTCGGCTAGAAGTGAGCGTCTTAAAGGATCTACGTGTAGGAAGCCTTCTTTAATTCACAATTATTTGATATATATATATTAAGAAAGTAAGCAAGAGAGATAGTTAAAGATTTCTTCTTATAAGAAATATTTTCACCCTATCCTCGTACAATATTTTATTAAACTCTCTATCTTTTATCTGGTTCCACAGTTCAGCTACTGGCAGATGGTGTCCCTTTTTTGAAGGCCCGTCAGTCGTGTCATTTGTTTCTCTATAAATATGTGAAATATTGCTCCATAGAAACTCTGAAAGAAGGTTGTGAGTATCTTCTACTAGCTGTTTGATCCGTTGGGAGGTAGCAAAATTACCTTGAACAACTTAATTTACTACTAAGTTATCACCTTCAATAAATATGTGGGAGTAGCCTGTTTTTGTTGCTTCGATTAACCCATCATGAAGAGCTATTGCTTCAGCCACAACATTATATATATATATATATATATATATATATATATATATATATATATATATATATATATATATATATATATGTAGTTGTCCTAAGAGGCTCACCCAACTTGGCCAATTCCTTCACTTCTATCATGTTTTGTTGTGTGGTACTTGATCACACCTATCACAATTTACCTCATTAACCACAAATCATCACAAATTATGATACCATATCAAAATGCACCACAACAAGTCAACAACTATAATTTTCTTTCTCCTCACTTTTCTCACTATTTTTCACTTTTCTCTCTCTTTATCTACCATACTAACCATTCTTAGTACTGTAAATTTTATTATAACTTATTATACTGTATCACATCATATCAATTATCTACATTTTTACCATCCTATATTATCACCATGCTTTGAGCCCTCTCTCTAACCAAATTTTTTCATAATAACTATTCATAAGTAGCAACGATAAATTACACCCACCCTAATTACTAGGTGGGGCAACCCTCCTATAGGGGCGAAAATAATCATGCTAACAATTAGTGAACCTAATCATGAAGAGTTGTATACGTATCATATTATATAAAGTTGACAAATAATCCACCTATTGAGTTGAACAAAATTATGAAGTGAGAAAGACACATATACAAATGATTTTGTGCTTTTGTTCTAATTTGGTTTCGTACAATGATAATAATTGACGATGAATGTTCGATGTCACATTTGTCTTATCCAATGCAAGGATTCGTTAAAGAAGGTGGTAATTGAGTGCTTGTTTGGCCGAATTTTGAGAGTACTTTTGAAGCTAAAAAGTATAAACTAAGTCAAATAAGTGCTTTTTTTTATAGGGTAATTGGATTCTAATAATACGAACTTTGGGTCATATAAGACTTAATAATACAAATTTTTGATTTGATTCTTAATATCTGAACTTTGACTGCATTCTGATACACGCCACGAGTTCGGATTTTTGACTCAGAGTAAAATGACTTGGCAGGCCAGACATGTGTTCCCTCTTGTTTGACCTTGCCACCTCAGCTATTGACAAAAAAAATGCCATGTCAGCCTTTTATTTGCCATGTCAGCCACCCTCTTCTTCTTCCTCCCTCTTTCTCTCTCCTCTTCTCTCTGCATTGTATATTTCCAGAATTCTGGGTTGGAGATTTTGAAACCCCATCCCTCTATCTCTCTATTCTCTCTATTCTCTCCTCCATTTCAATTTTCAGACAAACCCCATCGATCTTCATTTCTGATTGTCGAAATTCGAGACCCCAGCTTCAATATCCCTTCTCTAATCGAAATCCCCAAATCGAAGCTGGGTTTTCTGTAAAATTTCTGCAAAAATACCCAAAAAAGATAAAAACGGTGTTCTCCAAGAACAACAATGAAAAGCCAGAGAGTCATCTCCTGAAAAGCCAAAAGGGCTTCTTTTCCCATCCCATTCTCCGCGTACCCAGATAAAAGAGCCGACCAAGAAACCAAGTCTTCTCGTTCAGGACTTTCGTCGAGCACTTGGCGGGCGTAACCAAAAGCTCGACACTTGGAGTATAAACTGATCCGAAGTTTCGCATCGATCAACAACCCAGATTTAGCTATTTGAGCGTGCACCTGTAACCCAGGACTAAGGAATGTCAAGATTTAGCTAATCGATCAAAAATGGTGTTCAGCAAAAATATCTAATCGACAGGTTGGAGATTTTGAAAGGGGGGGGGAATGTCAAGATTTTAGGGTTTCTTTCTTCGTCAATCAATCAGGAAAAGAAAGAATTGAAGATACGGTGGAGATGGATGAAGGTGGAAGAAGAAGGAAGAAGAAGGTGAAGTTGCAGAGAAAAAGGAGGAGGGGTTAAAAATTAAAGGGAAAAAAAAAATAAAAGGCTGACATGACATTTTTATTTTTCAATGGCTGAGGTGGCAAGGTCAAACAAGAGGGAACACATGTCTGGCCTGCCAAGTCATTTTACCAGCGAGTCAAAAAAACCCTAACTCGGTGGAGTGTTACTGTAGCCAACAGGGGGTCAAAGTTCGTATTATTAAGAATCAAATCGAAAGTTCGTATTATTAATTCTTATATGGCCCAAAGTTCATATTATTAGAATCCAATAACCCTTTTTTATAAGCTAATAATTGTTTTCGAAAAACAGTTTTGGCCAAAAACAGTTCCAAAAGCAGAAGTAATAAATTGTTGCTTCTGCTTCCTACAAACTAATCACTATTAAATGTATAGGATTCTTTAGTAATTAGTTTTCATAATTTCAAATAAATATTTTGATTCTTATAAAGATAACATTTAAATATTTTAATATTATGTTAGAACCTTTAATTGATTATGTTGGACATTTTTATTATCTAGTTCCTTTACTAATATGGTATTTAGTAAATGTTTGATATATAAATATTTAATTTAATGAATTGTATAGTTAAGTAAGACCATATGTATAGTTATAATAATAACTATTATAACTATAATTATAACTATACAATTATAATCATAGTTAAAATTAAAATATAATAATCTGTTTAAAAATTAATAAAAGAGAAAAAAGTAAATAATCATATGATAATTTTACTCTAGAGAAAATATATGATAATTTTTAAAAGTTAGGCTACACAATTAAATTTAGTAAAAACACTATATCATAAGTTAGGGCAAACACTTTAATTTAGTAAAATCACATGTCGTAAGTTAGACCAAACACTTCAATACTTCTCCAAAAACTATTTGTAAGAAGCAAAAATAATTTGTTTTTAAAATTAGACCCAACATACACATACTAGCTTCAATTTTTAAGCCTTTTATCTAGATTGAAGTTTTGTGGAAGTAAAAGATTTACATTTAAAAACTATGGTATTATTTATGGTTTTGTTTATCATACTTATCCTGTTATCCCTTGCCTCTATTTCTAGAGCATATTGATGGTTACTTTTGAATAGGGGTGTCAACGACCCAAACCCCCTAGGTTTGGGTTCAGATCGGTTATGAAAAGCTCGATTAGAAACTCGCCTACCTTTCAAAGTCAAGCTGTGCCTCAAGCTCGGCTCATATATGTGGGCTCACGCTCGATTCTGCTTTTTTACTTTCTCATCCTTGTTGAAGAGGCTGAGAAGAAGCACATTTATTCATCTCACTATCAAGATCAAACGAACGTTCATTCTCTTTCCAATTGTCGAGCCTAGCAACAATGAAGTTGACTCCATCATCTCTTATGGCTTGACTACTTTTGACCTCCTTAGTGAGAAGAGTGAGTGTATGTTGAAAGAAGATCATTTGCTTAACTGTGAATACCTGAGTCCCTTAGCCCCACATCAAATCAAACTTTGGGTGGGAAGTGAATTGAGGATCCTTCTCCTATTGAGCAAAACACGGGTTGAGTGTATTCTTGGTGAGGACGAGCTACCTTTGGCTTTGTCATTACCTTGTAGCAAACCAAGTGAGGATGAATGTTCCCAAGCACCACAAAAATTTCCTATTCCTTCCCTTAATCCCTCACCTCCACAAAACAAGCCTCCAACCACCTTATTTCATTTGGACGACGGATACATTGTCGGGTTCGAGCCTTGTTGGGTACCTCATGTGATTGTTCATGGTGATTGGGATGTCAGGATTTCTATGGAGCCAAGCTATGGAGAGCGCCTCGGTTTTAACTCCCAAGAGTTGAGGGCAACTCTCTTTCAAGAGGGGGAGTATGAACCATACCGAGTTCGGGACCAAGCTTCCATGGTCGAGCTTGTAATTAATGACATGATGGATGAAACCCCAACACAGCATTCCCATGCTAAAACCGCTCCCCCGCTCGATTTCAAGAATCGTTACACCTTCACAAAAGGCGGGGTGATGAGTAACAAGCTGTCGTGGTTTCGTAGAGTTGTCCATCGATGGCGAATGAAAGGGCCCAAGGTACGTCAACGACCCCAGAGACCTCGCGGCAGAACCGGGCTGTCCCGGGAACGAAGAACGAGGTGGCATCGAGGTACGGAAGTGACCCGAGCAATGGCTTGCATGGTGGGAGGCTTTGAAGTGAAAGGACATGCATAGGCAAGCATAGCAATCGCTACGGCGACCGTAGCACCCGCTACGCATGACAGACAGCAAGGAGACAGTGGGTAGGAGGCTGTAGCGCCCGCTACCATCTGGGCAAAGAGTGTAACGCCTGCTACTACGGAGGTAGCGTCGGCGAAGATGCTCTGGGCGGACAAGGTAACGCCCGCTATCTCTATGGTAGCGCCCGCGATACAACGTTGGGCAAGCCTTGGCTGGGCATCATCGATAGCCGCTGCCAGCGTTTGGAAAAGCGCTACCAGCGTCAAGGAGCCCGTTTGTCACGCCGAAACCAACTGCTGCCAGCGCCAGTACCAACGCCCCCTTTCTACTGTTTGTCACGCCCGCGACAGCTCTTGTGCCACCCGCGACCAGATGCTCCGTAGCGCCCGCGGCGACTGCTTTTCTGCCGCGAGATTTTCGTGTTAAACGCTGTGTTTTATGTTTTATTTCCTCCTTAGTATAAATACCCCCGCTTGCACTATTTTAGAAGTTTTTCCAAATTATTGATGTTATGCTTATGCATTTTTAGGGTTTTCCCTAGTTTTCTCTCAAACCTTGTTATCTTTATGACTTTCTCCAATCAATTTGGTGGCGATTCAAGTCATTTCTCTAGTGATTATTTGGTGGTTTATCCTTCATGATAATCATGGTGGGGGTGTTAGGCCTATGGTTGTGGACTCTCCTTACCCTAGGTCATGTCCATTCCTTTGGGTGTTCAAGCCTTTGTTGATTGTTGATTTTCCATCATCCACTCAAGCTAATCATCATTCCCCTCCATGCGTCGGTAATGCTCCAGTTAATATCTTAATTTATAAAATAATTATCATATAAAATTGATATCATTATATTTATAGTAAAAATACTATTTAAAAATTACAATATCGTATTTTTTTTTATAAAAATATGATATGAGAAATTGTTAATCAAACTAAAACCTCAAAAAATATGAATGAACAGATAAAAAAAAGGACAGAGGAGTATTGGTTAATAAGTCATAGTTACTTTCCTTGTACGTAAACTTCATTAATTTAGCTATGTATAAAATTGTACGGACGACTTATGTGGGTTATATAATGTACACATTGAGTCCTTTTGCTCTTTGATATATCTTACTCTCATTTCTTTCAATGGCTTCCTTATACAACCGTACACACTCTCAATTATTTCATGAAAATGGTGATGATTTTGATCATGCAACTCCCCCACCATTTAAATTAGCCGATGTGAGAGCCGTAATCCCCAAACATTGTTGGGTAAAAAATCCATGGAAATCGATGAGTTATGTTGTTAGAGATTTGGTGGTTGTTTTTACATTGCTTGCCATGGCTGCTTCTTTGGATTCTTGGGTTGTTTGGCCTTTCTATTGGTTTGCTCAAGGCTCCATGTTTTGGGCTCTCTTTGTTCTTGGCCATGATTGGTACGTATGTAAGTTTGTAAATTAAACCTGTCGATCTTTGACCCGATCTAATAACCCGACCCGAATCTGCTCGAAATTTCTGGGTTCTGAACACGGTTTTCCCAACCCCAACCCGACCCGTCCGTTTGATTCGAATACTTTATTTTTTAAGTTTAAATCTATTAGAATTTGTGACTTTTTGTTGGAATTCATGATTATTAAACTATAACCGCAACTCATTCATTTATTAATATTTCTCTGATTTAAGTCGAAACATTTAGAATAATATATCATTATTAAAAGATAATCGTAATTTATTATGTATATTGTACAAAAAATAGTATTTAGAGACAACTTTTTTAAAAGAAAAAGCGGAAAAATGTTGCATTCATAACCCGAAATACAACACCCATATTTACCTGAATTCAAAAAATACACTCCACCCCTATTTACCTGAACCCGATATATGACCTATCCATAATCCACTTGCTCATCCGAGTTGACAATTCTATAAATTTGTTAATTGATTAGATGTCTTGAATCAAGATGCTTAATAACTATCTTAAATTATCTATAATTTACATTTTTATAACTTTTAATAATATTTTTACTATAGCAATGAAGCTATGATTCACAAGTTCAACAATATTAGATATCTAAAACTCCATTTGAAGACAAAATCGTAATTTCCTCCTACAACAAAATATACTTGGAATTTATTTTACAGCTTGATTTGATTGAACAATGAAACCAGCTAATTAAATCTAGCTATTAGAATTGGATCAGAAAATATAACTAGTTAACAAAATTATGTCTAACAAATGGACCAACTTATATATACCCATTCCAATCTCGATTTAAAAAATGGAACTAAAAACTATTCCAATCTCGATCAAAAAAATAACTTTATATCCATAATTTATTTTGTTTTGCAGTGGACATGGGAGCTTTTCAAATAGCAACAAGCTAAATAGTATAGTGGGACATATAGTATAGTGGGACATATACTACATTCTACAGTTCTAGTGCCATGTCATGGATGGTAATTAATTAGCCTTCGCCATTATTTCACTTTCTTATATATGAATTTATTTATTATTATCTTTTGAGCTAATTCAAAAAGAATTTATTTTTATTCCTTGGAAAATTGGATTCTGATAATTCATACTTTCAATTTTTATATGTCAATAATCTGTACTTTACTTTTGTATCCTGGTGGTTCAAAACAAAATATTGTATTTTGGTGGTATCGGGATACCAACGACTCAAAGTGGTGACTTAGTTGAAAGTTGACATATACCTGTAGGAGTGTGTTTGATACGTCAGCTTCTCTTCGAGTCACCGCCATTTGACACACTGGTGTCCCATCAGAATATATTTTTTTTGGAGGGACCATCAGAATTCAAAAATAAAACGGAGGTTATTGACATACAAAAATTTAAAGTAGGAATTATTAGAGTTAATTACATTTACCCTACCTGACTTATGTGGTAATAATTTTTGCACACCCGACATTTGAGAAATAATTTTCACCCTACCTGATATTTAAGTGGTCATAAATTTAAAGCCCCTCAGGTATGTTGTAATTGATTTTTATTGACTTTTCCGATGAACTGTAAAAAAATAAATATGAAATGACCTTTATACCCTTGTTATTATTTCCTTTGACTTTCAATTAAATGTGAAATGACTTTTGTACCTTTATTATTAATTGTTATGCCATTTTAAAACCCAACCACTCCACTCCCTTATCTCTACTTCTTCTTCTTCAGTTAAATTCGAAAACCCAAATCCTCTAATTCTTCTCCCTGACCCCCCTCCCATACAGAAAATGAAATCTAACCCCTCCCACACCATGTCGGTCTTCTACTCTCCAACATAGTCTTTTCCTTCTCAAATTAAAGGGCAGCATCGTAATTTCACATAATGATATAGGGGTATTATTGTATTTTTCCATTTCCGATGACAAGTTACCGGATTCTAACACTAAAAATCACTTTCACTAAATGTCAGATAGGGTGAAAATTATTTTTCAAACGTCGGGTGTGCAAAAATTATTACCGCATATGTCAGATAGGGTAAATGCCATTAACTCGGAATTATTAGATTCCAATGAGGTTATTCTTTTTACAATTTGTACGTACATATTTTGCAGGAGAATAAGTCACAGGATCCATCATGCAAACCATGCTCACGTAGAGAAGGACGAGTCATGGCGCCCAGTATGTTTTTTTAAAGAAAAAAAAAGAAAATCAAATTTCAATTTTCATAATCTGCCCTTTTGTGTTTTCAATAACACGAGTTATTGACTTTAACGAAATTATTTACCAATTAGAATTTGTATAGTTATTGTTTGTATGATTTAAAATTAAAGGGCTATCTTTAATTAAAAGAAAATAAACAATAATAGAGTATTACTCTTTATGAAAATAATTTTATGCGTAACAATGTGATTTTAAATGGCATATGTTCCATTCATTCTTTGTACTTGTAACAACCAATCAAGTGGGAACGCAAATTATATCCTATATTGTAGAACATCTATTTAGATCCATCACATATACTACCTCCGTTCTATTATATTTGTCCATTTACCTAACTTGAGATGTATATTGAAAATTGAGGTGAAAAGTTTGTAATTTACCAAAAATACCCCTACTTTAATTGAAGATAATAGTTGTTGGAATTGTAAAATGTTAAAATAAATTTATTAATTAGGGGTAGAAAAGTAATTACAGTTGAAATCGTAAATGAGACAAATATTTTGGGACAAAAAAATTAGGTAAAATGTCAAATATTTTGGGACGGAGACAGTATTAAAATAGGTCAATTTTTTAAATCAAAAATTTATATGAAACAAAATGGAAAATTTTTAAAAGTGTTGATTATAACAATTGGGTGGGGATCCGCGAAATACTACTTGGATAAAACGATGACTGAAATAGTTTTTTCCCCCCTTGTTTCTGCAAATCACAGTGGTCAGAGACTTTATACAAGGACATGTCTAATTTTTCAAGGATGTTTCGATACACTTTTCCATTTCCTCTATTCGTATTTCCTTATTATCTGGTAAGTTCAATGATCAATCCTTTCTTAATTCCCCAACTGTTTTAAAGTATAAATAAATTCAGATTTCACTATATAAATTACGAACATGGATGAAAAACATTTGGATTTCCATAAATTCACGACTAAGAATTTGCAATTTTGGCAATGCCATGGTCATACGGAGTTTTGTTTGCATTAACATCCTTCAAGTTTGTGACGTTTATTTTTCTTAATCCATCTAATTTTTAAATTTATATTGATGTCCCAAGATTTGTGTCATGTATTTATTATTGTCAAATTTTGCAAGTAAAGGTTTTTTGTACAAAAATTTTGGTGAAATTGTATGTTTTCTTCCCAAACCCCCTTTATTAATTAATTTTGGATCATTTTTTTGACTTACTTAAACCCTTGTCTTGTCGCTATCTCTCCTTGTCTTTCGCAATCCCCCCCCCCACCCCAAAAAAAATAATTGAAGATTCCTTAAATATGTACACGCTTATCTCAAACAAAATAAAGCTTTACTTGATGATATAGTCGTTAGCCAACACACAATGAGGAACTTTGTTGCACAATTTACCCCAAACTAAGCAACTATGAAATAGACAAGCCAAAAGAGAAAAAGACAATTAATCGCGAGAAAGAACCAGAATCTTAACAACAAGAGACAAGAGAGAGGGAGATTGGAAGAGAGAGATCGGGGGCTACGAAAGCACTTTTTATTATATGCTCCTGGAGCACACATGCTCCAAATATGATTATAGTTCATTTTTAATAGCATAATTGTTAATTAATAGTTACCCATTGTTCACTCCCAATAACATAATTGTTCACTCAAATCTATCTGGAGCATATACTCTATGTGCATATAATATATCACGGAGAGGTAATGGCAAGATAAAAGTTTAAGGCAAAAAAAATTATCCAAAGTTAATACAAGGGTATTTAGGAAAAAACACACACTTATTGCAATAATTACTTAAAAAAATGTTATTAACATGTAATTGTTGTAAGCAAAACAGGCAAGGAGAGAGCCAGGAAAGAAGGGATCACATTTTCATCCCGAAAGTGACGTTTTTGCCCCTAGTGATATGTTGGACGTCGTCACTTCCACAATTTGTTGGGGTATCATGGTGACGTTATTAGCGGGTTTATGCTTTGTTTTTGGTCCAATTCCTTTGCTTAAGCTATACGGAGTTCCATATACAGTAAGTATTAACTATACTTACCACTACTAGCATGCATTAAAACTATGTACTCCCTCTCATTATGACTGTCACATAATAAATGTTTTATGATCTCCGATAACCGGTTTTTTTACTGATAATTTTTTATGTAATATTTTATCAAAAGTTATAATATTATATTTTTATAATAGTATTTTTTATTGTAAGTCTGATGATAGTATTTTTATATAATAAAACATTATATACATTGAGAAATGAATATTCAAAATTTTTAAAATTTAACTGACATATAAATTATAATGACAGATAAAAAGAAAAGGAAGGACTATACTAATTGACGCAGTTATTTATCCACTAATTTGAACCTTTCTTTTTTCCCTTGTTTGGTTGAGATAATTTTAAATCCAACGTATTGTAGGTGTTTGTCATGTGGCTTGATTTCGCAGTTTACTTGCAACATCATGGCCAAGGCGAAGAAAAACTTCCTTGGTATCGGGGAAAGGTAAATTCTACTTAGCTCCTCCATATATATAATATGAACAAGCTAATTTATTAGTCGATGATTTTTTATAACAAATATGTATATATTAATGAATTTTGTAATAATATTGATAAATATATGAAGTATTTTGTAATAAATATAATATTGATGGGTATCTTTTTAAAATTTCACTCCTTGAAGAACTTAGATATTTCACGAAATGCCATAAGGTTAGAATTACTTTTTATAATGCTCAAGAGATATGTTCTTTACGTGGGTAAGCTCTTATCAAAGTAGCAGAGCTAAGCCTTTGATTATGGATGACCAATATATACATTATTATATTCATCTAATAAATGTAAAGTCCGTAATGTTTATCCCAAATTGTACTAAATTATTAATTTTTGATATTAACGATGGTTGTGACCACTTTGACTTACACATGAATCTGCCAACGTCTGAACAAGTTGGTTGAAATGAGATTGAGCAAATTGGGTTAAAAGAGACACTCTTTAGAGAAAATTAAAAGAGAGATTCTATCATATTTGAAATTTTTTTCAACTAGGTAGTTGAAATGTATAACTACCCTAAAATATATCTTTAAGAAAATTGAAATTGAAATAACCCTAGAGGGTGGGGTTGAATAGGGTTGTATAAAAATTCAGCACTTAATCAACACAAAAGGGTTAATAGCACTTTTAAAAACTGAATAATACTTCTTTATTGATTGAATTAAAGTGCTAAAAGGAAGAAGGTTACAACTCGACATTATTGAGGATTGTGATGTCCTCAACAGGGCTTATAGGAGCAGAAGACTTCACAGATGACTTCTGCAGTTGAGCCTCACAGAAGAGACGATTACAAAGGAAGAACACACCTAAAGTGATAACCCAATCCCACTTTAAACACACGACCTTAGAGGTCCTCACCAGAAACACTCTCTGGTTACAAATTCACCACTTTTTTTGGTGGCTACAAACTCAAAATATTTTCACTCAAATATTCCTACAACTCAGAATTTTCTAACCAAAATTCATGCACTTATTTTCTTGCTTGGAAATCCTTAATTCTCACAGAAGAGGTTGATAGTATTTATACTTGAGAACTTCCACAACAACATTCCATTTCCTTTAGAGAATGATTGTTTCCTTTCTTGAGTCAATCTTCAATCCTTCTCATATTTGGCAATTGCAACGATTTCTTTCCTTTCCTTGTAGCATCTGAAAAAGATACAAGTTGTAATAATATAAATCCAAATCGGAAGGAATAGAATAAAATTAGGATATGGAAAAACTTCCTTGATTTAATTTTGACTAATCTTTCAAACAAAATCTTCGCACTAGAACTGAAGATCCTCACTGCTGGATATGGTGAGGTCCTCAGAGTAGCGTTGAGATTCTTCAGATTATTTCCTTCTCTGTTTGATCCTCAATCTTCACTTATTCGGGAACTGCTTCTTTCCTTTGATTTGGATCTTTGCAATAAGATAAAATCAGTTAGGGATCACGTAAGATATATAAATACACTAGTAGAATTCATACCAAAATGCGTCTTTGATTTGACGTCTGTTAATATATCATTTGCTAAATCATAGAAACAGAATAAAAAAAAAAGTTTATTAAGAAAATGGCGTCTGTTTGCTAGAAACAGACGTCAATCTAGGGTAAAATAAATGTCAGGCTTTTCAGTTTGAATGTGGTCAAATTTCAATTTTTTTTAATTGTTTTGCAAAAATGGTGTCTATTTGGACCTGAAACAGACGCCTTTTCTATATTGGCGTCTGTTTCTGGTCCAAACAGACGCCATTTTTGCAAAATATTTAAAAAAAAACTGGCGTCTGTTAGGCACCATAACAGACGCCATTTTGGCCTATATATAAACCAAACCATATCAAATTTCCCTCCGAATCCCCCCTATCCCCACTTCATTTTCTCTCATTTTCTCTCATCTTCTTTCATTTTCTCTCATCTTCCCACCACCTCAAATCCATTGAGGATTGAAGATTGAAGATTGAAGAATATTGAAGATTATTGAAGATTGAAGATATATATATTCATTACATTTAAGTTTTTTTTTGTGTCCTATTAGTTATTAAAATTGTATTAGATATTTTGTTTAATTGTTTAATGTAAGAAAGTTTGTGTAAAAATCAACATTATTAAATATATATTTATTACAGGCTAGCCCAGGCTAGCCCTGAGGAGGCCACAGTCACCAGTAATTTTTTTTTAATGTTTTGGTATAATTTGTGATAACATTAGAGATTTTATGTGTATCGGACCCTTAATTAGAAGACGTAGATACATCACTGAGTAGAGTTGAGATCCTAGAAACATTGTGTATTCATCTAACACAATCGTCAATATATGAAGAACAAATTCTAACACAAATAACTTGATATATATGGGGGGGGGGGGGGAATATACATTTTCATCATATATAAATGCTCAACTATACATATGTGTGTTATTATATTAGGAATGGAATTACCTACGAGGAGCATTAACCACCCTTGATCGAGATTATGGAGTGTTCAACAACATTCACCACAATATTGGAACTCATGTCATTCACCATTTGTTCCCACAAATTCCACATTACCATCTCCTCGAAGCTGTAAGTGACTTCTTCTATATTCGATTTTTTTTCTTTGCCTTTAATATGATCAACGTGTTCTTTTCTACACCTATTTAAGGCCCTGTTCTTTTCTGCGGTTGGCAAACTGCGGTGCCACAACCCAGCGCAGTTTGCCACAACCCTTTACAAAATATCATTCTACCACAATTCACCGCAACTCATCACAAATTACTTTTTCACAATTACCAATATTATATATATATATATATATATATATATATACACACACACACACACAAAAAACTCACCACAACATGCCAATAACTCGCCACAATTACACCACAACCCGCCACAATTTCACCACACCATATCGCATCATACCGCAGAATACCGTATAAAAGAACAGGTAAGTGTAATTGTGCCCTGGATGGGGCAATCAAGTATGTACTATCTTCTTCTCATAATGTTTGTCATAATCATTAATTCTTTTGTCTTATTTTATTTTTCACTTTTATTGATCCAACAATTATCATTCATATTTTACCTATAATTAATAAATATATATTTTTTGGTTTTCCCTTTTCTTTTTTAATGTGCAACAATAATGTAGGGATAACTTTGGCAACTTATAATTTTTTTCACTCCATTTTCAATGTGGCTAGGTCGTCTCGGATAGAAGGAGTATTTAATTATGCAAAATGATAAATATTTTGACACATGCAAGATGATTAATTAGCATCTTACATTTTACATAAACCATTTATAAAGTTAAATATAAATATATTTAAATCATTAATTTCAAAGACGACTATTAATACGGAACGGATGAAGTAATTAACTATGTTTCAAAATTTGGTGGCATTGTTTTTGGGGTTTGTAGACAAATGCAGCAAAACCTGTGCTGGGGAAATATTACAAGGAGCCCAAAAGATCAGCTGGGCCTTTTCCATTTCATCTAATTGGGAGCTTCTTGAAGAGCTTGAGGATGGACCATTTTGTGAGTGACTCAGGAGACATTGTCTATTTCCAAACAGACCCTTCTCTCACTGCATTTGGAGCCTCCAAATCTTCCAAATTTGCTCCTTAAATTTAATTCAATTGTCCAATTTAGTTGTGGTATAATTTGTGCTATGTTGAGGTGTTTGTGTAATACTCAGCATTAATGTGTTATAATTAGCACAAATTTGGATTCGATTTCCTCTAATATATCACCTCTCCTACAAAAATGTTCAAATTACCTCTCTTGTCTCTCTTAACTTATCCACAATTAGTGTCACGCCAATCTTGGCTCGATACATGGTATTCCTAATCCTACCCTAGTATGACCGCACATCCATTGAATCACCCTTGTCTATGCCACACTCAATCTCTGGCAATGTATCTTCTTTGTTGCCCAACACTCTGCATCACACTGTATCGCCGGTCTAAGTACCCTACGATATAGATTGCCCTTAAGCATGAGAGGAATTTTCCTATCACACAAAATTCCAGATGTCAATTTCCACTTTTGACAACCAACCTTTATTCGATGTGTAACATCATTGTAAATACAAATTTCGAGTCTAAAATAAATAAAGTCAAGAAATTGAGAAACAAATTAATTTATATTAATGTTCGAATATATGTGGGTACAATCTCTGCATTAAGTACAATAAAGTAGTCCTCTAATTCGATCTCCTGAAACTTGGGTGAGCTAAGGTCGCGGACGTTAGATCTCGATCTCGAACGCAAGTTTAGCTGAAGAATTTTTGCAGTAGTCTTGAGCTGAAGGCTTTGAGTGTTGATCCCCTTAATGCTTGGTAGCTAGAGGCTGCTCGAAGTTTAACCGTTTGTAGGTTGACTGTTGATTATAGTTTTTCAAGTTCTTGGATGCGAAGGCTTGAGTGATTGGTCTTGATCGATGAATAAGGTGAAGAAGCCGACTGTAGTCTTGAACGCAGGTCTAACAGAAGTTGTTGGCCTACGTTGATATCTGTCGCTTGGTAACTGGAAAATGTTTGTAGTTCGATCTTCTGAAGACTTTACAGGTCTAGCAAAAGAATTTTGTAGTGGTTCTTGATCTTGACACGTTGAAGATTTGAAGCTTTTGTAGACATTGATCCTTGACGTTTAGTAGCTACAGTCGCTTGCAGCTTGATCTTCTGAAGTCGTTGGATGTCACATGCTGAATCTCCCGTGTAGAATGCAGAACGCGGAGTGTCGAAATACCCAGGGGGTTTGAAAATGAAGGGGGAGGACCCTATTTATAGGCTCTGGATGTCTAGGATTTGAGTTGGACTTTGGGCTTGACCCAAATTAAATAATTATTTCCTTATTTATAAATAAAGAAATAATAATTATTTTCTGCATCATTTCTGACACTTGGCGGCTTGTGGTTGGTCAGGATTTAATTTTGACTAAATGAGTCCCCCCGAAGGCAACTTGACATGTGGCAATTTGTGATTGACCAAATAAAAATTAATCTATTTCAACGTGTTATTTTCTTATTTGTCGAAATTTTTTTGCCTCCTACAATCATCATTAATTTCCTCATCACTTTGCAACACAAAACCTGATTATCTAAACTTCTCCAACCTCAGAATTGTCACCCCTCCAGTGGTAATTCCTCTACTGAGATTCTCATTCTTAAGTCCACTAAAATGACACATTATATACTTCGTCTTAAATAGACCAACTCAGTTTAAACCCTAGGCTCCAATGTGTCTCTCCAAAGCTCCTCCTTGTCTTTCCTTCAACTCATCCATAAGTATTGTATCATCTGTGAAAAAACAAACACCATAATAACTAGTTTCGTACTCCCTCCGTTCCAAATTAATTGTCACTTTGACTAAATTTTGACCGTTAATTACTCACACATTATAATGAGTTACAATATAAAATTACCTTCATTATAAATGTCAGGAAAATATCTTTCTAATAACGATAATTTCATATCGTAACTCATTATAATGTGTGAGTAATTAACGGTCAAAATTTAGTTAAAGTGACAATTAATTTGGAACGGAGGTAGTATCTCCTTAGTTAGTTCGTCCAGTACCAAAGTAAAAATAAAAAAAGCTAAGAGCAGAACCCTACTGCACCTCAATATCAACTTGAAACTCTTCCGTCATTCCCACCCTCGTTTGAACACTATCATTTATTGAGTGTTGATGCTCATCGATGATAAACATCTTCAAGAAAATTCCCACCATAAACTCGCTAGAAACATATTCAAATCACCAAATTAGTTACCTAACAATTGTTAATTTAAATTATATAGGATGCTTTAAAAATATACTATAAAAATATAAATATCCATAAATAATTTTCACAAAACGAGGGATACCTTCCGATCATTTTTTTGAAAAGACCATAGCCTCAAAGAATTAGAGTGAACTCCAAAGCTTCCTTATTCAATGAGAGTACTTATTAGTCGTTGTAGTTGGCTGGCGTTGGGCCTAATCCCCATCAATGTGAGGTGGCCCAAATGTGGCTTCAATTGGCCCGCTCCCACATAATTATATGATTCAATTTTAAGGCTAGTGGGTTATTTTTAATCAATCCAATTCTAAGGTACTCCCTCCAATCTATATTAATTGTGATTTTGTTGATTTTTATGGTCTTCAATATCATTTTTTTTTGATAATTTCTAATATAATCTATTATTATTTTAAAACAAAACCACCAAAGCAAACAAGTTGCCACGTGTCATCATTTCGTAGCTTCGGTTGAGTTCCAAACCTATTTTCAAATTAAATTAATAATATTTTTCTTCCTTTTGATAAAACACTTAATGATGCAATTAGTATAGTAAATAATTAGGCTATTCACACTTTACTCTTCTTATTTTTCTTTAATGGCAATCTACTATCTTTTATTGATTTGTGGTACAAAAATGAATTGTATAGTTGCATACATTTATTCAAATTAACTAAAATAAAAATTACTATTATTCTTTATCATATGTGTTTAAGAAAAAAATTATAACACAAATTTCTGGATTCTTTTATAATATTAATAATAATAAAATATTTTATTCACCAAATTGAAAAATAAATTATTTAATAAATATTTCTTAATATATCATCTATACATATGAAAATAAGTATTTCAATTTTAATTAGCTTAACATACATATTTTTATAAAAAGATGTTTAGCACAAAAGTATCAATTAATAGTTTGATAATTGACAATTTTCCCGTGCATTGCGCGGATATATATATAACGCTAGTAATTTATTTACAATTGCAAGATTATATTTTTAGGATAGTATATTTCGTCACGAATCTAATGATAATAATATAATATAACAAGTCATTGTATATATTGAGAAATTTATGATCAAAATTTTTCAATATTTGACTGTATAATTTTCAAAGATCACCATTAATGTGGAACGTAAGGAATAGAATTGTAGATGATGGATAGAGCTCCTCAACTTTGTCTCAAAAGCTTATCCATTCTTTTTTGTTAAAAGTTCCAAAAATAACTCCCACTTTTTTAAAAGTGTAAATATAAATATAACTTTATCAAAAAGTCTAAAATACATTACTTTGAAATTTCAAAAGAAGTCGAATAAAGGCAGTGTTGGCTTTATGACACATGTAATTATTTTGATGATAACAAACCATAAAATAAGTTTATATATGAGGTTAGAAATTGAAGTGATTTAATTATTATGTTACTCATATATAATACTTATGATGATCCAATATATTAATTTGAGAATATTTGATTGGACAAATTTACGATTTGGTAATCTTGATTAATATTGAAACTAATAATAAGTATGGATATTAATTTGATTGATTTGATCATGATTATATTATATCATAAATTTGATTAATATTATTCTCTATGTGCTAAGATATATGCATCTATATATACATATTGTAGTAGCTTGCCATATTGGTGAAGTACATTAGATACAAGGTAATCAAGAAGATCATATGTCCATCCTTATGAGGATTATGTTGTGATTGATCAAGATTTGTCCAAGTTTGGTCATCGGCTCTTGCACTATAAATACAAGGAGATTAGATATTAAAAAGAACAAGAGAAGAGACAAAAAGAAAACAAAAGCGAACATCTCACTTGAGCGTAATTCTCTTTTCCTATTGTTGAGTGTGAGATTAAAGTTGTATTGAGTTATTATTCATTCATTTGAGTGATTGAGATAGTTATTGTTAGGGAGAGGATTTAGGAGTTGAGAGGTCGACTCTGCCACACTTGGTTGAGAGGCGATATCAAGTGGTGAGATCTTGAGAGTAGAGAAGGCTCTAAGATCGGTTGTAGAAATCCATCCTAATAATAATTCGAGGTTAAATCCTAGAGTTGGAGAACTCTAGGCGGTGACGTACTCCGAAATTGAGTTCGGAGGAACATCGTAAACAACTACCGGGTTTTGTCTATATCTTTAATTTTCCACTATTTATTTTCCGCATTTTATTTAACTAGCCTAATTAAACTTTCAGGCAGGAAATTAAATTATACAAAGATAGTTTTGAATCTAAATCAAGACATTATGGGTTATCTTGCATTCCCTCTATTTTACATTACTTGTCAATTTTAAAAATTATACAGTCAAATTTAAAATGTTTTGAACATAAATATCTTAATATATATAATGATTTGCTATATAAAGTTACAATAATTAAAATACTAACGAAAATGCTATTATAAAAATATAATAAATTATAATTATTAATAAATTACTATTATAAAAATTATCAATAAAAAAATGAAATCAGAGGCTATTCAGTTGAGATGAATTTGTTGCTTTATTCTTTAGCTGTGCGTTCAAATATAAGGTAAATTATTGGAGAGTCACAACTTTATGCATGAAAGCTTCTTTTTTTTCCCCCTTTTAGTTTTTGGTATACTCTTATGCTTTCATTCTTTATACGTTTGGCGCCAAAAAATATGTGTAGGTTTATCAAGGAATGTAAAACCCATCCGATTTAATAAATACTTCAAAGAAAGATAGATAAATTTATATTTAGGACATATTTTTTCAATTTATTTATGAATAAGTTAATGTTCATGGAGGGTTACCATGGAACCCAAATTGATTAATGTTGGATCATGGTTGGGTTTGGGTAGAAACTCAAACATTAACCTAATAAGGCATGAGAATATTAAAGGGCGCCACCACAAAGAACCGAAGAAGCGGGGCACAACTAGTTTAGGAATTCAACATAAAGATTAATTTGTTAGGGTTTTATGAATGGGTTTAGGGTCCCTATTATCTATTTGATTCCATGTATCAGCTGCTGGCAATTGATGTCCTCTTTTTGATAGCCAGTCAATTGCGTCATTTGTTTCTCTATAAATATGATAAATATTACTCCATATAAACTTCAAAAGTAGGCTACAAACTTCTTCCATCATATGTCTGATCCGCCAAGATGTTGCGAAATTACCTTGAATAGCTTGAATAACTACTAAGTTGTCCCCTTCAACGAATATATGAGAATGGTCTACTTTTGAAGCTTCTAGTAATCCATCACGGAGCGCTCTTGCTTCTGCCACTATAATAGGAGAGTCTCCATAGTTCCCAGCTCCCGCCTTTATCATGGCTCCCCTCCAGTCTCGAAGAATAAACCCTCCTGCCGTAGAGTTTTGATTACGCGAACCATCGAAGTTTAGTTTGATGCTGCCCCTAAAGGGTGTCTGCCATTGAAGTTTAGTTTGCTTCTCTAAGCTATGAATGTTACAATCATTTTTTTACTAGTCAAATTTGAATTTGAATGTAATTAAGTATATACGCTGTTGAATCATACAATTATATATACAATGTAATTGAGTATTTGCGCTATCGAATTACATAGTAATACCATCGAAGATGATAATATGATTTATCAATTTAAATAACTAAAATGTGATCAATTATCAACTCAATATTAATTAATGTAGAACTATTTTAACCTAAAATTTAAATTAATGTTTGAGGATCTAATAATATTACCATTTTTTAACACACTCTCTTAGACAGTATTGTCTGAATTTAAAGTGTGGATATTGAAAAATTCACTTTAATTTTAAGCAAATTTTTTAGTTGACTTTTCAAATGTAGTTCTCATCATACAGTATTTTGAAACGACATGTGAATCTTGAGAGCAAAATCTGAACGCAAATCAACAAACACCGAGACAATGATTGTGATGAGTACCTTGGAGTTAGGAGCACGACACATGAACATATACCCTACGAAAATACGAAATGTCTAATCACTTCATGAATTCGATTTTCATTGGTAAACTTTAAAAAACTATTTATATTATAAAGAATTTTGGATGATAATATACTAAATTTTTGGGGTATTAGATAATAATATACTGATTTTTTTAGACTCTAATACACTGAATTTTGAGGGTGTTGGATAATAATGCACCTAGAACAATATCGGTGGTGATTAACTTAGTGAACGTCCTACTTTGAAGTGTCGTTTTTTGGGATTTTTTTCAGGAATTTTTTTTGTCGTATAAGAAATTATACATAAGTAGAATGACTAATATATTTTTTCTGGAAAAAAGGAAAAAACACTTCAAAGTAGAATTGCCGCCAAGTCAACCGAATTGTTCCATGTGCATTATCATTCAATACCCTCAAAGTTCAGTGTATTAGAGTTAGAAAAAAAAGTTCAGTGCATTATTATCCAATACCCCCAAAAGTCCAATGTATTATCGTCTAATAATCCTATTATAAATTACTCAAAATTATATAACTTTTTCAAAGTTTTGGACGTTTTTTCACCAACCAATATTTATCAAGTTGGGTTTAGGTTAGGTTAGTTAAGTTAGGATAAGTTAAATTGGATAGGATAGGAAATGATAGGATAGGATAAGTTTGAGTTAAATTAGTTGTTGGATGGAAATATTTTATTAATAAAATTTAAATATTTTGGGGAAAATAAATGGAAAAAAGATGTAGGTGTTGAAAAAGTGAATTGATTTGAGATTAAAATAATATTATTTGAATTTCTTTTTTATTTAAAAAGTTATTTTTGGCTTTTGTATTTTTTAGTGAGTTGAGTTAGGTTAGTTCAAGTAATTAAAGATAAGTTAATTTAGGTTGGGTTAGTTAGCTTTAACCAAACTAAAGAACAAGGCCTAAATCTACCATAAAAAAAGAAAGCACTCGTAATTTTGATTGATTGGATTGTTTATTGCACATTTATTTATTTTTACTTCGGGTAAATTTGACCCGCTCACAATGTCCTTATATCAAGCTGGTAATCATCAGTAAGCTTTAGAGCATTAACAATAGAGTGAAAAGATAGTGGAAAAATAGTGGGAGTATCCCACGTGAGAGTGGAATAACAATAGATGTAAGACTCTCTCTCCTCTTTTTTTTCCTCTCTTTCTCTCTCCTCTTTCTCTCTCTTCTTCTCCCTTCCCTTCCTATCTCTCTCCTCCCTTTTCCCTCCCATGTCACAGCTCACACTCCACGCCTATCATGGAAACAAGGCTGTGACATTTTCTTCTCTTTCCAATCTAACCACTCACAAAGTGACAACTCAGCTTTTCACTCTCTATTTCCATGCTGCTGGGAGTGCTCTTATAAGCTGAAGATGGAAGGTACCAAGTTGTCCATACTTAATAACAAGCATGACCTAGCAACCCTACAATTTCACCTCTTCGATGGGTTGTCTATATGCTATAGTATTAACGTTTCTATATGGATTTTTTAAAAAATAAATTTAACCTCATAATAATTTTCATATTCACCCTTTAAGTTCAAAGCACTCTTGAGTGGAAAGCACATTTATATGAATAAGCATATAATAAGAATTAGAAAAAGTGAAAAATTATATTCACACTTTAAGTTGAAAACACGTTTACATGAATGAGCATATATTAAAATATAATATCATTCTTAAACGGTGGATCATCATTCATATTTGTAGTCCCTGTTCTTTGGATTTGCAACTCTTTCCAATCCAATCCAAATCTTACATAATTCCCCAAAAAAATATCATCTCTAAAAACATAATTCCCCAAAAAAACATCATAAATTATCTTATCCAAACCAATTCAATCCAATCCAATACATCCGTACCTCATTTTATTTAATTCAAAGAACAAGGAATTTTTACTTAAATTGATATTTACATACAATTTGTTCAAAATTTATTTCAAGACAATCGAATTTTCATAAATAATGTTAAAGTATAAAACCATCCTAGAATTTCAACCATTAACTTTAAACTTTTGATTGAGATAGTTCCATGCGTGAATATAAACGTTACAATTGAGGATTATCCATTAGAATAATAATCTAAAACTAAATATCTTAATATTCTGAGATATTCCAGCAGGTAAAATGTTATACCCACAATAGTGCTCATAAAATTTATACATTCTATATTTCTATGCAACTGATAGTGTACTTAGATTAAGTGGCGGATGTCAACCTTTTAATTAAGGGTGGCCAATACACTGTTATTTTATATGATAAACTTAAAATCCATAATTTTTATTTCAAATTATAATAACTTATTAATTTTTTTTGAGTTAACGGTGGCCGTGGCCACCGTCGCCGTGGCCTGAGATCCGCCACTTCTTAGATTGCCAGATGCTACTTATCGAATAAATTTAGGAGTAATATGGTAGGGTTGGACCATTCTATATAAAAGCCTTGGTTGATGCTAATTAACAACTATATATATTGTCATCTTCTTTCTATTTTTTTTCCTTTTTTTTGATTATAATAAGTTAAAAGCTTAAAGGTTCACAAAATACAGAAAATAGCATTACAAAACAGTGAACAATCCACTTCAAAAAACACAGCAACAAAACTGCATAAGCAATACTACAAAGATTTACAAGCTCATTACAATAATAAAACGAATCTTTTTTTTCTATTTTTAATAGAAAAACTATTATGGTCATCTTCAAATCCAACAAGGAGGACCAACAAAATTAAATAAACAAACAAAAAAAATTAAATAATCAACTGTGGGGAGAATTTATGTGGTGGGGACTTGCAAAAAACAGCTAATATGTACTCTCTTGTTCTCTGCCAAAAATTTCAAAAACTTTGGTAGTTAGAAATTTAAAGTGAGAATGGAGTCAATGCAGATTGCAGAAGCATACATTAAGGATGCATGTCTCACTTTCACTTAATAATATATGAAGAGTACGTAAGAAAATCTTGAGTTTGCTTTTGTTCCCAAATTATTATTATTTTTTTCGATGGAAAACTGCATAAATTATTCAAATGAAGCCTGTAAATCGGCTAAGACCAGATCACAGATAATATCTGGGCCCCCTTCGCTCCACTCCCTACGACCAAGTTCATAAGGTTGTAGGTGGGCGAAGAAATGAGCAACTTTGTTTCCTGTTCTACGAACATGAAAAAAATACAACAATCAAAATACTTAGCTAATAACAAAATTTCAGAAACTAGGAGACCGAGCTCACAGCTGCCACAGCCTTGTCCATAGCTTGCTCACAGCTATATTCGAACTAGATGAGGGGTTCTCTTGATGTTTCCACTCTCTCAAAGCTCTATAGGCAGACTTTACAGTAAGCTCCCCGCTTGAATCATAATGCCACATGATTCCATCTCTTGGCCATGAAGAAAATAACGGGATAGATTTGATGATCTCGGCCTCCGGTTTGAGAAAGATGTGGTCAATCATGTCTTCCCTCCATTTCCCCATTTCACGGTCTATAAGATCTCCCACTCTTAAAAGTTGCACCTCCAGCTTCTTAGGAGTGATCACCCTAATTAAAAGTAGAAGGCCTCGGGATCCAAGATGAATCCCAAATGTTGAGGGAGAAACCGTCACCCACTAGCCACCGAGACCCTTTCTTTGCAATCCATAGGACCCGACTTAAGCTTTTCCATGTGTAGCTGCCCGATATATTTGGGTTTGCGTCCAATATACCCACATTCGGAAAATATTTAGCCTTAAGAATTCTAAAAACTAGGGACCTTGGGTTTCGCATAAGACGCCACACCTGGCGCGCTAACAAAGTGTCATTAAAGTTTGCAAGATCTCTGAATCCTAAACCACCCATGCTTTTCGCCAGGCAAAGCTTGTGCTTATTAACCCAGTGTATCCTCCGCGAGCCCTCCTTCACTCCCCACCAGTACCGGTTAATAGCCGCTTGGATGTTGTCACAAAAGGATGGAGGAAGTTTGAAGATACTCATCGCGTATGTGGGTATCGCCTGGGCCACTGCCTTTACTAGGATCTCCCTACCCGCCCACGATAAGTTCTTCCCCATCCAACCTTGCACTCTTTTTACCACCTTGTCTCTAATTCCCGCAAAAGCTCTTTTCTTCGAGTGACTCACATATGTCGGCAACCCTAAATATTTATCATGGGCTAGAACCTCCTTCATGTCAAGGGTGATCAAAATTTCATCTCGGCGGCTTCTGGGCACTCCTTTGCTGAACGCCACACTCGACTTGTGGTAGTTAACCTTTTGTCTCGAGGCTTCCTCGTAACGTTATAGGATCTCTTTGATACATCGTGCCTGTTCAGCAGTTGCTTTCGCAAAGCAAATAGAATCATCAGCACAAAGGACATAATATTCCTCATAATAATCTCCACCTTAGAATAACATTGAGAAAAGCTCGAAAGCTTATTCCAAAACTGCTTGAAAGGTCACGCTATGAGTTGTGCAAATTTACTCTCCACCATCTTGAATTCGATAAACTTCTCGACATCAAAGAACAGAAGTTATCTTGTTACCATCTAATACAAACCCTAGCTCCATGAATTTGTACCACTAGGGATCTTATATCACACGAAAATATAGGATATATGCTTCAGAGTATCGAAAATGATAATGTAAGAACAATAATGGAGAGACCATATTTAATATGGAAAACTCAAACCAAGAATAATCATGTGCGACATGACCATAATGAAATCCACTATATAAGGGAGAATACAACAAGTGTTAGAGAAAATAGCAAGGTAACAGCGGAAGCGAAATAAATTGAAATGACGGAAGTTACGACAAATTTAGGAATAAAAAATAAGTGATAAAAGAACACAAGGTTTACGTGGGAAACCGAAGAATTCGGAGAAAAACCCACAGACGGCGACAACTAGAAAAATAATCCACTATAAGAAATGAGGAGTACAAACCCGATCACTATCACAGGGTGTGATGCGTTCAACAACAGAGGAGACTACAATATAAATCTCTCTCACTCTCTCTCATTATCTCTCGGGATACACTGGGAAAATATTAGTGAAACAAATTTTCTCTTAATATTTTCTCCCTCTCTGACTCTCTATCACTCAATCGTTTTCCGTCTGCCGTTGATCGACGTCGCCGTGAATTAGGTTGAGAAAACTGAACCCTATCTATAGGGTGGCTAAGAGAAGAAAATTAGGTTAAACATCAATTAACCTACGGCCCACACGTTAAATCACGCCGCCGAACGAGGCCTTGCTGTGGCGCTGGTAGCGCCAAAAAAAGGAGAGGGTAGCGCCTGGTGTAGGTAGACGCTAGTGGGGGCGCTAAGACGCTGGTAGCGTCGAACTCCGTAACATAGACGCTGGTAGCGTCTGTACGACGCTGGTGGCGTCCTTCAAGACATCTTCTCTGTGTGGGGTGCTGTTAGTGTCTTTTCTGACGCTGGTGGTGCCTCTCATATTTGCCGATTCTTCTCTCGTTCTGGACCCCATCGAGGATCCAATGGGCCACAAAACCCAAAAAACTCCACCTTGGACCATGATCCAAGTCATCGGTCCAGATAAACATCTCGACTGTCGCCATCAACACGCCCTTCCGTAGGGCGTAACCCCACAGGGTTCTCAAGCGATAAACATCATATAGTGCTGTTTGGATGCCTGTTTAATTAAGACCATCTGTGCTATCGAACTCATCAAGATTTGAGACCGCCTCAGCAGTTCTCGTTGTTGTAGACCGCTGTAGGGTGTATAGGATGCCTGTCCTGGTTTCCTTCATCCGAACCATGGAACCCCTGCATATTTTTAGGACACTATCTTCTGTTTTTACCTGCAATTGTTAACCTCAACACAGTTTGCGGTACCAGTTTTGATGCGGTTATCCATACTACCCTGCTTCTGGTCTCTCAGCTTTCTCCAACAGTCACTCTCTGCATGACCTTCTTGTGCATCCATTCTTCAGTATACCGTGCCGATCTTCTTATCTCCCTCTTGGGATGATCTCTTATCATGCTCGGTTCTTCCTCCACCTGAGGAACTTCAGTTTCGATCTCAGGCTCATCAACCTGAGTTGTTTCAGGAGCATTATTAGCAGCTTATTCCTAACTGTAGGTTCTAGTGGCTCCACTTGAGCCTCAACCTGCTCCACCTCCAACTCAACTCTTCCTGCGTGTTCATCACTCATTGTTTCATCAGTCTTCGTGTAGGGATACTCAATTACATCCTTTACCCCGTGCTGAATCAGGACCGCCTTCATCTGCGCTCTCCTTGTTCCACCGATTTTTGGAATTTCACACAACATGAAGCCATCTCCACCTTGCTCTGATACCGCTTGTTAGAGAAAATAGCAAGGTAACAGCGGAAGTGAAATAAATTGAGATGACGGAAATTACGACAAAATTTAGGAACTAAAAATAAGCGACAAAAAACACAAGGTTTACGTAGAAAATCAAAGAACTCGGAGAAAAAACCACGGACGACGACTGCCAGAAAAATAATCCACTATAAGGAGGAGTACCACCCGATCGCTATCACAGGGTGTGATGCGATCAACAACAGAGGAGATTACAATATAAATCTCTCTCACACTCTCTCACTGTCTCTCGGGATACACTGGGAAAATATATATTGATGAAACAAATTCTCTCTCAATATTTTCTCCCTCTCTGACTCTCTGTCACTCAATCATTTGCCGTTTTCCGTTGATCGACGTCGTCGTGAATTAGGTGGAGAAAACTTAACCCTATTTATAAGATCACTAGGAGAAGAAAATTAGATTAAACATCAATTAACCTACGGGCCACAAGTTAAATCGCGCTGCCGAACGAGGCCTTGCTGGGGCACTGGTAGCGCCAAAAAAGGATAGGGTAGCGCCTGGTGTAGGTAGACGCTAGTGGGGGCACTAAGACGCTGGTAGCACCGAGACTCTATAACATATACGCTGGCAGCGTCCGTACGACGCTAGTGGCGTCCTTCAAGACATCTTCTCTGTGTGGGGTGCTGCTAGCATCGTTTCTAACGCTGGTGGTGCCTCTCATATTTGTCGATTCTTCTCTCGTTCTGGATCCCACTGAGGATCCAATGGACCACAAAATCCAACAACAAGTAATCTCATCCCCACATGAAATCAATAGGAGAGAAAAGACATATTGTAGATAAGTTATTTGAGTAGATTCAATCTCTCAAAAGTCTCACATCAAAAACTCTCAACCCAAACATGCACTTAACAGTGGAATAGACTACCCCCAACGGTCTACACATGCCAACAGGTATATGTTACGCTCCACATACTTCCTTCCTGAAGTAGGTTTAAGAGGATCTCACCTCAATCGCACTTCAGAAGGTGAATAAAGCCTTCTATTTATAGAGAAAAACCTCTTCTAACTTACTTTAGCCACCATTTTAATTTTTTTTTTGAACAATAGCCACCATTTTAATTAAATTTACTGAATCTAATACAATTAGAACACCTAAAATAATGAGAAAATCTTAATAATTTTTTCAATACAATTAAGAAATAAACTGGGACACAATATTCCTAACAATTGTGATTAGAACTCAACTAATCTTGAATAGGAAAAGAAAAGTTACAATCATAAGGAATATAGCTTTCTTTTGGTAAGCTAGCTAAGAGCAAATCTAATAGCAATCCAAACTTTTAGAATGTAGGTGGGAGTCCATATTTTTCACATCATCCATCATTTATACTTTTTGGAACTTCATTCCATTTATTCTACAATAATATATATGGACTCAATCCTACTTTTTCACTTTAAAATATTTTTTTTTTAAAAAATATATCATACTACTATTTTCAAAGACGACAATTAATAAGAAACGGATGATGTACTTGATAAACTTGTAAATATAGGTTTCTTAAATATATTAGAGGTTGCTTTTCTTTCTACTACACTTATAAAAGCTCAGCTATCCTATTTTCTAGGTAGGTTGAGTCATTTGATCCAAAAACATTACGAATTAATACGTGTTTTCCGGGGCCTAACCTCTCTTTTGTACTGACATTAAGCACATGTAAAGTTGGAGGGTAAGTAGGTGACATTAAGAAACTTACTAAAAATTACCCTACCTAAAAAACATAACATTTAATATATAAAATGAAAATTACCAAAAATTATCGAAATTTACCAAAAACTTATCAAAAGTAATACTTATGATAACTACTATTTAGAACTTTATAAACTTTAGAAGAGGGATGTAATTTAATTGTAAGACAACTCTAGGTAGACTAGGTTCAATGTAAAATAGGACAACTAGTGCTTAGGCTCTCACCGAATTAAATATATCGAGAGTACATGCAACGTCACCTTACCGTTACTTTCACATAGAGATTACTACTTTATAATTGAACTCATAAATCCAAGTAATGGTGCCATATATTATTTAATGTTCAGATTTCCAATTGTTTAGGACATCATTCAAATATTTATTATTTTTTTGTGACTTTCCATTCATGTATGATTTGGTTAACTAAAGTACATTTTTGAAAGAATATTAATAAAGCTAAAATTTATGTTAGGTGTTTAATTTAATTTTTTTCATATTATCATAAAAGGATAGTCCACTGTATAAATGAAAGTGACCTCACAAATAGATGTGTAGGGGAGAGTTCCACCACAAAGGTGTAATATTTTTATATTACCATAACAAGCAATAAATCTCATCTTTCTAAAACTCATCCATAAAATGGTGATGTTTAAGCTAGGTTTTTTTGCGAGGTTATTATTTCTTAATAAAAATGTCCCACATGCCGTATTATTGCTCATACTTTTCCTTACATTACTCGTAATTTGTATTCATTTTCCTATATTTGTCAAAAAAAATTAATACAAACAAGTGGACTCCACATCTAATATGCAGATCATACATATTTCGATTTTTAGGAACAATTATTAGCTTAAACTTGCATCACATCAAAATATAGAAATTTTAGGAGAATTTAACAAAAGTTATTATCTCTTAGTTCCCTCTTAAATCCCCCATTATATATGCTCGAATTTAACTATAGTCCAACATGACGGGTATGGTGAAATTGTGGTGGGTTATTAGTATGTGGGGTAGGTGAGGAGAGAGGATGTTAAAAGTAGAGGAGAAAGGTGAGGGGAGAGAAAAGTAATGATTTACGATAAAACATATAGTAGGCTGTGGCATCGCAGTTTGCCAACCGCAGAAAAGAACAGGGCCTAAACCCTAGAAATTACTTCCACTTCATTCATGTGCATACATATAACATTACATGTTTGTTGTTTTTTGGATGATTTACATTCCATTCCAACAAGGAACCAGATGGTTTTCTGTTAGATGCCTTTAGTTTATAAAAGACTTGACACTAATATACATAACCTTCCTCAATCTCAAAAAATATTCTACCTTAACATTACATGCATTGTACTTACAAAAGGAGAATTTATGGTTACAAGATACAACAATTTTTATAAGACAAAACTAGTAATATATTAGTCCTTGTTAACAATAGTGGATTCAGAAAATCTTGTTTATGAGGTTTCTTAGGAGTTTTGATCATTGAATAGCGTGCTTTGTAGTATATATACTCCCTCCGTTCCATATTAATTGACATATTTCACAATTTCTCACATACCTAGGTTGTAATTAAAAAAACTACTACCTCTGTCCTTGATTAATTGTCTCAAAAACTACTTTCACAAAACCAAAAAATATAGGGAATAGAGCAAAAGATTTATACATTGCCAAAAATGTCCTTGAAAATACCCTTGAAAAAATGTAAAAAGTGCATTTATTAGGGATAAAATGGGTATTATAGTTATTAGAAATACAAAAGTTAGGTAATTAGACAAATAAGAAGGGATAGATAAATTAGTTAATTGGACAAATAAATAGGGACGGAGGTAGTACCTAAACAATTAAATAGCCCCATTCTCCAAGGCTTTTTTTAGCATACCAAGATATGGGTAGTGAGAGAATGTGAGGAGAAGTAACTTTATTAAATGAAAAAAATAAAGAATTTAACATAATTAATAAAACTAAAATAATTAAATAAAGTATTGGAAAATGAAAAGTGACAATTATTTTGGAACAAAAAAAATTAGTTAAAGTGTCAATTAATATGAAACGGAGGGAGTAATTGTTTTCACCCTTTTTTTTTAAAAAAAAGGTGATATAACAAATTGATAATAAACTATGTTTGCTATGTAACAAGTTAACTAATTCAACCGTCCAGTATAATGCCATAACAAATGTTTTTTTTATGTCTTTTTCTGTTGATAAGGTAAGATTAGGTGGAAAGTTATAATTATATATAGTACTACTTGGTAAAATATTGTAAGCGTAATTAAAAATATAAAAACACTTTAGATAACTTTTGATCCGAACAAGGAAAAATTAAATAAATTTAGACCCTGTTCTTTTATGTGACTGGTTGGTTTTTGGTTGCGGTTCCATACTGCACCATAATGTTTCATCTTTCACCACAACCCACCACAATCTACTTTTTCAATTTTAATTTATCTTTTTATTAAAAGTTAAATTTTTCTCAACCCACCATAATCCACCACAACTTTTCACAACCCACCACAATCCACCACATTTCTTCTCCACCGCACCGCAATCAACCGTATAAAAGAACGGAGCCTTAGGTTGAATAAGATTAATCAGTAAATTAATTATAAAGAAGGAAATAATATGATACATAAGTGTTCCTTCTTTGGTGCCTTTCCTTAAGTATATTTTTATTTTGTATATGTAAAAATATAAATGGTTTCTCTACATGAAAAATGAAAAGGTTATTATTTCTCCATCATAAATATACTTGTATTAGTTTTATAGATGACGTGCAATAAATAAAGTAAAAGACTAGAAATTAGGGAAAACTATACGAAGAAAAATGGAAATGAAATAAGCAAGCGAGGCTGTTAAATATGGTATGTAGTATATCAAAAGATGATCATATCTAGTTTAGCTAGGCTACTTTGAAAGGAAAGGAGTAAAAGTTGCATGCACTCGATAACCCTAATTGAAAATCATACCCTAACAAGTAGACATGTCAATTTGGGCGGGCAGATCGATTCTAGGTCAGGTGTATATTGAAGTCGGATAAATATGGGTTGAGTGTATATCGGGTCCGGGTAAATACGGGTCAGGTATATTGGGCTCGAATAAAAACAGGTCGGGTATATTCCGGTTTGGGTTGGTTTTACAGGTCGTGACCACCCTTTTTCTTAGTCACTAATAACTAATAAAATTGATTGTAATTAGCCGAAGGTAACTGCGTAATGTATCATTTCATTCCAAGTTCCAACACTGCGATATATCAACGAGACATATATATTGGTAATGTCGGTGATCCCACAAGATAGATCATTGCTTTTTAGAACTTGAATAGTTTCACTGAACGACCTCCAACTATCCCACCAATGCCTTATCCACCATATCTCCTTAAAATCTCATTTTCATGAGTAGATATATCCATAGCGGTCTTGATACTGCTTTTAGTTATTGAACATAAGTCGATTATTCAATCGTTTAGCTTTGTCTACCCCTTTTTGTTGATAAAAATATTTTACCTTGTTACCACTCTCTAACTCAATATTATAAAGAAGAATAAAGGCAAATGAGTTTGTATTGTTTCTAATATGATATATTTTAGTAGATAAAAACTATAATTATGAGTGAAAAGGTACAAAAAATGGACAGTTGTAACAGTAAGAAAAAAAAGTATATTAAATGTACAGTTTTTATTAATTTGAAAAACGGGTTGGGCGGTTTCAGATCGGGTTGGACCCGCTAAATTTTCAATTTTTCGAGTTTGGTTAATTTGATTGAGAATCGTGTTCAAAGCCAAAAAAATCGAGAAGGGTCAATTTCTATCATGTCTAGATACACGCAAGTGCTCAGCAAAAGATGAAACCTTACAAAAATTATGATTTCTTTTTCTTTTTTACATCCCTTTCAAAATGCTTCATAGCTTAGTTTGGTCCCTAATAACTAGAACACTAAAATTGATGTTTTTTTTGTTGGATGATGATTCTTTGTATTAGGGATGACAATAAAATCCGTACTCGCGCGCGGGTACTCGCCTCTACCCGTCCCGTAAAAAGCGGGTAAGGGTACAATTTTTTTTAAAAATATGGATATGGGTCGGGTACGGGTACGTGTATGTGTACATGGTAGTACTCGGTGAGTACCCGCCCCGTCCTGCAAATAAGAAGCCCAGAATTTAGCCAAGACCCACTCAGATTTTGGCCAGAAAGACTGTCTCTCTGCTCTAGTGCCCTTTCTAATTTTTCCCCGTCACTCCTTCAGGGCTCTTTTCTTATGCTCTCTGCCCTGCTAAATGTTATTTTCTTATGAAAATATCATATCATTCTTATTTATGAAAATATCATATCATAGCCCCGAAAACAGAGGTTAAATTACCCGAATACAACCCCGTTAATTTGTGCATATGGGTATAAAATGAGTGGTAAAATTTAATCTTTATGTATACCCGCATAGTACCCGTATACCCGGTGGATACGGGTAAAGGTACAAATATTTAGTACCCGCTAAATATAGGTAAGAGTAAGGATAGTGATTTTGAAAACGGGTACGGGTAAGGATACGGCTCTACCCGCCCCAAAACCGCCACATCGCCATCCCTACTTTGTATTGTATTTTCTTATTCAGGTAATATTTGTTGTTTTATATAATTATATTCATGATATATTGATTTTGAAGTGGGTTTCGTATTTTTTATTTAGGCTTCTAATTAGCCTTTGGGCTTCACAGAAATCGAGCTTTTTTTTTTTGAAAAAAAAAGCAACCTAATCCTAGGCTTAGGCTCACCAATCAATAACCTTTCTATAATTTAAAAGTTATGATTATTGAGATTTGAACCTTAATTTTGAAAGAAAAAAGCAACAATCTTGTCATTTGAATCTATTCATTCTATATCTATGTACTTATACCTTCTTTGGTCGGCTTGATTTTTATACACAAGGCAAACTTTGAAAATTTGATCATTAATTTTTTAATATATATAATAAACCATCGTATAAAAGAATTATCTTTAAATTTATAACAAAAAATATTATCATAAAATTATAATATTAATTTTTTGATAAAGAGTTATGTAATAAATATTTAATTAAATAAAAACATTAAAGACCGTAACAAAATTTAATGGGCCATAAATAAAATGAGAATAAGAGAGTACCTAATAACTCGCATTATTTAATTATTTATATGAGCTATTAACACTAATCAATAAAAGACATTTTCTAAAAAAAAGATGAGTAGATAATTCAAAAAAGACACCAAGTTTAAAAGCAAACAACTAAGGAGTAAGGACTGGTTCTTTTATGCGGTTGGTCGGCTGTGATGTCACACCGCACCGCAATTTCCATATTCCACCACAATCCACTACAATTCACCACAATCTACTTTTTATTGTTTAATTTATCTTTTTATAAAAAGTTAACTTTTCATATTCTACCACAACTCACCACAACTTTCCCCAACCGACCACAATCCATCATATTTCCTCCACACCACACCGCACCGCAGCCAGTCGTATAAAAGAATGGGCCTAAGGTCATTTGACTATCTCAAAAGGTAAAAACATCGTTATTTGATCGAATGACAAGTGAAGTGTTGATGTTTTGCAGAGTGTTGTTCTCTCTCTAAATCATGATACTAAGGCCCTGTTCTTTTATGGTCAAGAATCAAACGCCATGCTTCACCGCACTGCCACAACCCACCACATTTTACCGCAGATCATTACTTTTCTCTCTTCTCACTTTTCTCCTCTACTTTTTACATCCTCTCTCCTCATCTACCCCACGTACCAATAACCCACCACAATTCCACCATACCCGCCACAATTCCACCAACTTCACCACACCATTCCGCAAAATACCGCATAAAAGAACAGGGCATTAGTTGAGTTACGTTATAAATTCTTATAGACATTAGCTTAGAGAAAGATAATGTGTTAACTTAATTCGTCATAGTAACAATTTTTTCTTGATATTTGAAGTTTTGTTTTAATCTGACCTATTTTCGGGCCAAAAAAATTACCAATGCACTAATTTTTGTAACAATGTTTTCTTGATATTTGAAGTTTTGTTTTAATCTGACTTATTTTCGGCCCAAAAAAATTACCAATGCACTAGATTCCTGTTCTTTGGATTGGATAAAATAAAGTTTGGATGGATTGGATTGGATTGGATTTGATACGTTATGATACTTTTTTGGGGAATTGTGTTTTTAGAGAGTTTTTTTTTTTACAATTATGTAAGGTTTGGATTGGATTGGATTGGATTGGAAAAAGTTACCAATCCAAAGAACAGGTATACATTTTCTCTATTCAAAGACACAAATTTAAGCTCTTGATTACTTGATGCAAGCAACTTTAAACCTACTCAAACAAACATGTGCTGCTCATTTCTTGAGTGACACAAACTAACAAAGTCTTATACCAAACATTCAATTGACATTTTGTGAGAGTAAGAACAAGTTAAGCTCAACATTTGTCTTGAACTTTTACAGCCTAGTATATAGATAGTACTGTACCTTGACATTTTTTGGTTAACTAAGATGGTTTAGTGGCAATTGGCAAGTCTAATAAGATAACAAATGTGTGATCCATGAATATTGGCATTTGGTCTCTTCCCTCTTTGGTTGTTTGTGCTTTATTCCTTATACTTGTACACTGAGTTTCTGCACCACAAGAGGTGCTTCTTGGCTTTTGTATGAGACTTGGATGGATGGAATCTTGCCAATTTGTCAGGTGATATCTTCCATCTGTTTTTCTTGGCTGTGATTCTTTCTTTTTGTGATTTTTGTCCTATGCAGACGTTAGTAATAATAATAGCGACAACGACAATATGCACGTTAATAATAATAACAATGACAACGACAATAGCAACTGCGTGCCAATAGTAAGAAGCTTAATGTTGGGTTTCACCCCTTGAGTAAAAATGTCCCACATCGAAAAAGTATAGAGAAAGCATATGGTATATAAGTCAAGTGGGCTACTCCTATTAACATCAATTGGTTTTAAGATGGAACCTCACTTAACTTGTGTACCATGGGCATTGGTTGAAGTGAGCTCCCGCCTTAGATCTCTCCCCAATAAGTGGTATCAGAGCCGATGGTTCGTTCGGCTGGGCGCGTGCAAGGTGCGAGAAGATCACCGTGGACAGGAGCAGGGACTATAGCACGTGCGCGGCTGGGTCTCCTGAATGCCTAGAGTGGTGGCATGAGACTCGGATGGTAGGGTGCGGCTTTGTGGAGTAAGGTGCGGATGAGACTCTTGAGGCAGAGTGGTGGCATGAGACTCAAGTGGAGTAGGGTGCAGCTATGATGTGCTCCTGATGGTATATAAGTCAAGTGAGCTACTCCTATTAACACCAATTGGTTTTAAGATGGAACCTCACTTAACTTGTAAATCATGGGCATTGGTTGAAGTGAGCTCCCCCCTGGATCTCCGCAACACTTAATATTTACCGTTGAGTACAATTCATATTCTAATTGATTTAACTTCGTCTGTAGATTCTCTTGGAAAATCTTGTGTGGAAATGGCTTATGGGTTGATCTAATGAGATCTAAATGCTTAAACAAAGTCCTTTTTTGAAGTTAAAGCTAAACAGAGCGACTCTTAAGCTTAAAAACCCATATTGTGTGATATCCCTGACTTTAATAAGGAATAATAATGACAACAAGAACAACGACAATAGCAACTAAGTGCTAGCTAATAGTAAGAAGTTTAATGTTTATCGTTAAGTACGATTCATATCCTAATTGATTTAACCCCATGTGCACTCTCCTAGAAAATCTTGTGTGGAAATGGTTAGGGTAGAAACAGATACTTGGTATTCTCCCTAACTTTCAAAAGGAAATTAGGTGGAAAGTAAAAAATAGTACAATATTAATTTTTAGCTTAACATTTGGTGTGCAATAATCTTTATGAGTTGTATGCTCCTTTATGTGCTCCTTAGCACTTCTTTCTTAATTGAATAAAAGGGTCTCTTTGGCTGCTACTCATATAAAAAAATTAAAAATTTTAGCTAAATTGATTAATATTACACACTGAACCTCTGTTAATACTAATATTTGTGTAGCGTTCTCTCAAAAAAAAAAATATTTGTGTAGCGGATGTCATTATGACATCTAGCATGATTGGAATTTATCTATTGTTTAATTTCTTTCTTAACTATGATTCTATTTAACTTATTAGGGTTATGTCTATTCCTCATAATTATTTGGAAGACTCCATGTATTATGGTTTTTCTAGTTAAGATATCTTTACTTGGATTGCCCATAATATCCCTCCCCCCTTCCACATCAGGATGGGAATCAAATTGAATTTGAAATCTAACCATCATGTCTTAGAGCATGTGCAATGCAAAATATAAAGTTACATTATCTTTCCTCTCTCTCCTCCATCTCATCTTTTTTCTTAATTTTTTTTCTCCATTTCAAAGCATTCCAAGCCATTCTGGAATGAGGCAGAGTTCGGGAAAAGAGAAAATTGCTAGGGAAAGTGTGAGAGGAGGAGATAGAAGATCCACATCATCAAAATTCTATGGCTGAAGTTCTGCACTGCTCTTGCTCTTAGGCCTTGTTTTTTTATTGGTAACTCTTTTCAATTCGATCACATCCAAACCTTATATAATTCCTCAAAAAAATCATTTCTAAAAGCACAATTTCCCAAAAAAATATCATAACTTATCCAATCCAATCCATCCAAACCTCATTTTATCAAATCCAAATAACATGACTTTAAATGAAAGTTTTTTTTTTAATTTCGCAACTTTGTCATTCGACTCTCCCTACTGAAGACTTGTTTAGGAGGGAACTCCACATTGATCCTTCTTGCCCCAATATAATTAAGATGTAGAACACCCTAACCATTTATTTGTATATTGCCTCAAAGTCAAGGAGGTTTGGGACCTGGTTTTTGTTTATAACTAGATCCCTGCTCTTATTCCGCCCAACCTTAATACGTACCGATATATCAAAAACCACGCCATCTCCTCTACCTAGGTTGAGTTATTGTTAGCCTTCGAGGTGTTTTGAAATTCAGAAATAACAATATAGTGCTTTTGCGACCCTCTAATAGTTAGCATAAACCCGTTACATTAAGCTTTGTCAAACATAATTTATAGATAAAGTATGAGCAAAAACTATTATAATTTTACATAAAAATCTTAAACTCAAAAATCAAGAAAAATCTTCACATGCATGGTGTGAGTATGAAATTTCTTGAAATCTTTGATACGCAAAAGAGACCTTTGTCATTACTCTCTGGCCATGTTTTTTCATGAAATCCGTTACATTAAGCTCTAAAGTATAAAGTAGTACCACCATAGTTGTGTCTAGTTAGGCTCAATCTGTGTGACTTTAGCCATATTTTTCATTATTTTCTATTCTAATATATATATATATATATATATATATATATATATATATAAACAGATAATATGAGAATAACATTTGGTGAGAAGGGATGAACATCAAGTAATCAAGTATCGCAGAGATGGTCATGGATAATTGGTGTCTCCCCTAATGTTCACCATGCAAACTTGATGTCTATATTTTCTCACATTCTCACCAAAATGTCCTTCTCATATTATCTATTTCATATATATATATATATATATATATATATATATGTATATACTCCCTCCGTTTCATATTAATTGTCCAAAATATCATATTTAACCTAATAATTTTTTTATAGTATATTTTATTAAAAAAGTACAATATTATATTCTTCTAATAGTATTTTTCATTATGAATCCAATGGTAACATCTACGTATGTTATAATATTATACTCTCTCTGTTCTTTTTTATCTGTCATTTACAGTTTTCAGTGTCAATCTTTAATCAATAATTTCTAATACAAAATTTTTATATAAAATTATAATATTATACTTTTTCAATAGTAATTTTTTATTATGAATCTAATGACATCAATTTTGTGTGATGATCATTATACGAATCAAGATATCAACGGTCAAAGTTTTTAAGACAATTCCCTAAGTGACAGATAAATAAATACGGAGGTAGTATATATATAATCTTTTTAATATCAACTCAATATACGAAAGAAACTAATTAGGTGCATTAAATATATTTGTACGTACATAAGTAAATATTTACACCCGACCCAACTGGCTTGTATCCCAACTTGCTAGTTTTGCGAGTACAAATGAATTTAATTTTTATTATATTGATAGGGCCCGTTTTATTTATATACATGGGGCCCTTCGTACACTTGGTTGGTTAGATTCATTCCTCCACATATTCATTTGCGGATATGGTGATGCATGTCTTATTAAAAAATATGATTGAGGGCATGTTAAATTTATGGATAAATTGAATTTATTTATTTTTATTTAAATTTATCAAAAATTATCGAAGTTAAAAATTAAAAAAATAATAATTTTGTTGTAATAGTGGAAATTTGACAAAAGTTATCAAAAATTAATTTTTACGCAACTACTTTTTACCTATGAATTTGACACACCCTAAAAGGGAGGGAAATGCAAAAAAATATGCAAAATAGGAATAATATATATGTATGCGCAAGAAGTGTTAAGTACCCTATCCGTCTTAAAATATTTATCCATTTTAATTTAACACGTATTTTTAAAAAATTATCAAACAATATCATTCATAACAAAGTATCAATAATAACCCTTAGCTTTAAATTAAAAAATATTATTCATAGTTTTTTCTCTCATATTTAAATACTTTTGAAATATAAATTAAAAGCATTTTATTAATTTCAATAAAATAAAAATTTCTATTTTAAAAAAAATAAACCTAATTTTCGGACATCAAAAAATGGAATTATGATAAATAATTTGTGACGGTAGGAGTAGGTAATAACCAAGTTAGTTATTATTGTGGGAAGCTATGCTGAGTCATCGGCATAGGGTTTTCTATTAAGGCCCTGTTCTTTTCTGCGGTTGCAAGAATCATGCATGATCCACTGCAGCCACACAACCCACCACAAAATACCATTCTACCACAATTCACCACGACCCACACAAATTACTTTTTCATAATTACCAATATAATATTTATATTATATACAAAAACCCAAAACATACCAATAACCCGCCACAATCACACCACAACCCGCCACAATTTAACCACATCATACCGTGACATACCTCAGAATACCGTATAAAAGAACAGGGCCTAAGCATGTATAATAATGTTCCAAGGTTTTGAAATTTGAGTGGGGTGCATCCAGCATCCCTCTCATATCACTGGTTATTTTTCTTTTTTGGAACTTCATTCTAGTTGTTTTATAACAATAACAACTCATTCTTACTTTTTCACCCTAAAATATAGATTTACCTTTTTTATTCTATTTTTAAGGTATTAAACAATACCATTTAGTTGCATTATAAAAAAAAAGAAAAAAAAAGAGGGAGAGATAGAAAGAGTTAAGAACATTGCAGCGTTCCCACACTTCATTCTTCTTTTCCCCATTCCTTGTACAAGAACTTCAAAATTCCACACAAGTTCCAAAGTAGAATTTTTATTAATGCATTTGCAGAGCTATTTTTCATAAAAAAATTACTAATATTTACTTTAATATACAAAGTTTATTTTACACAATCTTCCCTTATCCACATAACGAACAATGCTCTTTCTATCTTTATTGATGTTATGTTCGAGCCGTGACCACCTAAATACATTTAAAGCCTTCTTTTGTATTTTTATTTTTGTTAAATAAAGTAACAAAATATTAATGTGCATGGCTAAGCAAAAACTTAGAATTTACGAAGTTAATTTATTTTTGAAACTGCTATTTAGTTTGAAATGGACTTTTTTTTTAAAATCAATTGAGGCAACTTAGCCAGATTTTATTCAACCAAAATATTTCAAAGTGACAACAGAGCACTACAAATTAAAATACTATCCCACCTTTGAAAACTGGGCACAACAAACATACTACATCACAAGAACCAAATAGCCAATGGATTTACAATACTATCTTTTGAACATGCATATTTCGTATGTGTTTATTAAAATTCTATTTAAATTAGAGAAATCTTTCATCCAATTTTGCGATCATTGACCTTGAATTTTGGCTTTGTCATAAGTACTTATTAATCCCTATTTTACTAAAGAAAATCATGTAACAAAATAGTGGGGATGGTGGGTCAAGTTTATAATTATTTATTACCCCAACTCGTAAAATTTGTTGGTGATTACTCCAATGCAATGGATAAGCCAGTTTACCCATCATCAAAAGATTAAGAACACATATATATATATATGCATAAACTTTTTTTTTCTCACTTGCATAGGTCATCTAGAATAAAAGTAGCAATTATCTAACAATTTATACCTCAATAAGTGGAATGGAACTATTACGTAGGAAGTCTTCCCATAACGGTTTGAATACTGATGATCATAATTTCACGAGAGAAATTTTTGGTATTTTTGGAGGCTCTTCATGGGCCTACAGAATGTAGTAAGGCATTGAGCCTAGATTGGCGTGGTATCGTCCCATTTACTCTTTGTTAGCCTATTGAATTTACGCCCTATAAAGAGAGTTCAGTGAATGGATGTATTTACTAAATAAGAATGACAGTTTTAACTTTTAATATTATTCCGTTTTTCACTACAACATCACTATTTACACTTTAAAAATACCATGCTAATCAATATCAATTTAACATACAAAATTTATGAATGTGTAAGTGAGATTCCTTGCATTGCTCTCAAATCAATGCAAAAAATTGTGGGACAATTCCACATAGAAAATCACATGATTATTGCAAAGCCTAAGATAATTGTTGGTTTGGAAAACTAGGTTTGGGGTTGCTAGACTTTTATTTGTATTTATTAGATAGTAAGATAATTATTGTTGGAAACAAAGATGTGGTAACGGTTAGAAATTTAGAGATGGATTATGCTTTGAGGCGTAAATAAAATCACTTTCTTTAAGACAAGATTTGCCCCTTACGCAAATTCGTGTCTCCTGAAAATCATACGAAAAAATACAATAATGCCCCTATATGACTATGTAAATGTACCATGTTGCCCATAATATTGAGAAGGAAATGACTTAATTGACTCTTTCATTGTTTTGTATGGAAAAGGTGTGTCAAAACTCCAAATAGAAAACACCAACAGTTGATTCCTCTCTCACTTCTCTTCTTCAACAATCCCTTGTTAATGCCATATGAATTAATATTAAGGGTAAAAACGTCAATTCATATTTAATTGAAAGTCATACGAATTAATATCAAGGGTAAAAAAGTCAATTCATATTTATTTTTTTAATGTTACACCGGAAAATCCAACAAAAATCAATTATAAAATATCTTTGGAGGGGTTTAAATTTATGAACACTTAATGTCAGATAAGGTGAAAATTATTTCACAAATGTCGGGTGTGCAAAAATTATTACCATAAATGTCAGGTAGGTTAAATGTAATTTACTCGCTAAGTAGGGGTACTTGCCCTGAGTTGGGTAATTTTTTTGTGCCAAGTATTTTTTTCGTTCTTATGTTAAATTCAATTGGATATAGTACCATAGATTACGTGAGATCAGTTTGACTCTGACTATATAAATAATCAAGTTACGTGATGTGATTTTGATCATGTTGTATTCTTCTTCTTTCTCATAGTGAATTTGTGTTCGTTACTATAGTTCGTGCATGAGTTTTCTTGCGTATTGTGTTTCCCATATAAACCTGGTGTTTGTATTCTTTCTTTCATTGCTTCCTTTGATTTTGGTTTATTTCTATCATCTAGTGTTGGTTCCGCTTAATTTGTAGATTGTAGAAATACCATTGATTTTTCCTTCGACAAAATCAAAAAATATATATTTCCAAATAAACAATAAGAAAATAAACATCACACAAAAAATATACAATCAGAAATCTATTGGCAATAAGAAAATAAACAGTTAGAAAATCATAACAATAAAAAACAGTTATAAACAACTAATAATTAGAAAATAAGCAATCTTAAAAAACCAATCATAAAATAAATATCCAAAAGAAATTAAACATGCACCCAATTTGAAAAAAAAAATGTAATGGGCCCTTACATTAGCCTATACAACATTAAATGTCCAATTTTAAGTTGAAAAGAAAGACAACTTACATATAACATGTGTAAATTTAGTCTAATAAATTTTATTCAGATATATATATATATATATATATATATATATATATATATATATATATATATATATATATATATATATATATATATATATATATATATATATATATTTGATGGCATCATGCAACATTATTAAACTGATCTTACAGAATAGCCTAGACATTAGGCATGCAATAATTTACCAAACATGTCGACCTCTTTAGTTTTATGTTGTACTTAAACTTTGTTGGAGTTTATGTTCTGATTGACTTGGAACTTCTTTTGCTTGGACAAATATCGTTGCCTTTTCTATTGATAACAAATAAAGTTTTAAAAAATTTTAAAACGTTTTCTTTAGGTAGTATCTATTGTTTGTTGGACTTCGTAGTACTTGCAGTAGTGAAAAGTGACATGACATATATATGATATGGTAAATAGTGAAAAGTGACATGACATACATATGATATGGTAAATTGGAAGTTGTAACTAAATTTCTAACTTGTTAATTGAATATTTAGTTCATTTAATTAAATATGTTAAATTCAGGTTATTAAGGTGTTTCTTAGTCATCTCCTCATGTACATGTGCCTTCTTTGATTTTTTCTGTTGTGCTCTCTCGTTCATTCATACTAAATAGTACATTAGTGTTTTTGCACTTGGTGATTCTCTAATAAAGTTGTGCAACTAGAAGACGTGTGTCAAGTTAAATATGAACACAGATTTTGATCATTAAGTAACTTGAGAACAGACATTAAGTTATATTTGAATTCTAGAACATATAAAGAACTTTAGTTAATTTTAGAGTATCATAAAGAATAACACCACCAATAAGTGTTATCCTTTTACGAGAACCATAGGGTAGAATAAGTTGAATAGGTTTAGAAAAGGCATGAATATTGTGCAATAGTTGTAAATTGTAACACATATTGTCACGAGCTCCCGTATCTATATCCGAAGAACAAAGACTTAGGGTGCGTTTGGTTGGTCAATAATCCCGGGGAAATGGTCAATTTTCCCGATGTTTGGATCCGGGTTGACTTCGGGAAAGTTTCATGATGGGCCCATTATTTTCTCCATTTTCCTAGGGAAAATTTCCCTTAGGGGGGGCTAAGGGAAATCTTTCCCATGGGAAATTTTCCTAGAGAGTGTTTGGTAGGAACCCCAGGGAAATTTTTCCCGGGGAAAATTTCCCATGGGAAGTTTCCCATGAGAAAAATTTCCCTTAGGCCCTCCTAAGGAAATATTTCTCTTGGAAAATGGAGAAAGTGGTGGACCCACCGTGAAATTTTTCCCGAAGGTCAAACCACGCCCAAACATGGGGAAAATAAGTCAACCTCAAGAAATTGACCATTTCTCGGGGTTATTGACCAACCAAACGCACCCTTAATGAATCGATAATACATGCAAAAGTTGACTTGACTGCACAAAGAGTATAAGTTGTCAGCATATTGAAGCCTTGTGCTTCTGCAGTTTCAAGACTTCTTGTGCCAAAGCTTGTAGGAGATTGTTATCAGATTGTGGCTTAGGAGTAATGTTATCAGGAAGAGTATGCTAAAGTGGAGTATCATATTCCTCAAAATATTGACATTTGCAACAACTTTGGAACCAATACCCCTCTTTTTGCTATCTTCAAACTTATCATACCTATCAGGAAAGTCCATAAGCTAAAAACATTCATCCCAGGTATGACTATGGCTTCTGGCAGTGATCACAGAATTTCGTCGGTTCGATATTCCTATTATATTTCCTATTTCTCGAAGGATTTTTAATAAAAAAAAAAGAGGCTTGAACAAGCACATCATTGTCACTGGATTGACCATGTTTATTCATATGCGCAACGATCGCTTTGGAAACACTAGGAGAACTTGTAATCAACCTTTGTCTTTCCACTTGTTGTATCATATTGTAGGCTTTGTTAATGGAATGGAGAGAATTGTTGGGATTCACCCATGAGTAAAAATGTCCCACATCGGAAAAGAAAAAAGAAAGGACATGGTATATAAGTCAAGTGGGCTACTCCTCTTAACACCAATTGGTTTTAAAATTGAACCTTACTTAACTTGTGTACCATGGGTCTGGGTTGAAGTGAACTCCCCCTTGGGATCTCCCCAACAAGGACCTTGAAGCAAAATTTGACATCTAATTGTATCATACTCATCATTTAAATGCATCAAGAATTGCAAAAGTTTCTTTCTTTGCTCAATTTCATAGGATTGCTTAGTCTTTGCATTTGGATAAGTTGCGTTAGGTTGCGGTAGGAATTAATAAAAATGTTAGTAGAGGTGAATAGTAGATTATGATAAATTGCGTTTGCGTTTGCGTTTGCCATGCATGTATCTTGGAGAATTTGGAGTTGGTTTCTAACAATTTCCATCAGTGAACCCTAGCTTCTCCTTAATCCTTAAGGCGATTATTACTACTTTGCTCCATTTCTAGTAATTGTTGCCATTAAGTTTCACGGTTGTGAGTGGAATTCCAATAGGGGTGGCAAAAATTTGACCGACCCGAATGACCGAATTTTACCGACCCGAAAAACGGGTTTCGGACATGTTTTTACCGAATTTAAATTCGGGTCGGGTTCGGGTCTTGACATTCAAATTCGGGTTGACCGAATTTTGATTAAAATTTAGATTCGGTCAATCCAAGTTCGGGTTGACCGAATCCGATTATGAAGATAGTGTTAATAACTCACGTAAAGAGGCTCAAATTTCATATTCGGTCATTCGGTCAATTTGTCATATTTGGTAAAAAAAATCTAGTATTCAGTTAATTTTTAGTTTTAACAAAAACTTAAATTCGATCATTCGGTCCAATTCGGTCATTTGGGTTCGGGTCTGGACTTGGGGGTTTTGATCGAATACCGAATTGACCGAACCCGATAAAATCCGGGCCCGAATTTTTGTCACCCCTAAATTCCAAGATGATCCGAGCTTTGTAGAAACAATGGATCATTATTGTATTCATTGTAATATGATATTGATTCACCATTGATTAACCTAGATGCCATAATTGTGGTGTGGAGAAAACAATTTAGAACAAAGAATTATGGAAGAAAGAAAGAAGAATTTATGTAATCAGAAAGACATAAGCTCTTATACTATGTGAAGTAGTTTAAAATATCCTTACAATAAATGTCTCATTTATATTGTATATGTCAAATATTGTAATAGTTAAATTTTAAAAATAGGAATACAATACGATTTGCATGGTGGGCTTCACTTATGAGCCATTTTTAGCTCATGCATCGCGCTCTAAAATATATATCTAGTAGTTATTCCTTAAGTAAGAATAGGTATGGAAAGAGAATGAGAAACAGAAGGAAAGAAATGTTGGGTTAATGTGGAGACCAATTTTCGGTTGGTCTCTGTGTTTAGAGAGTAAGGTAGGAGAGATTGAGTGGAATCAAGTTGTTGATTTGTTAGCCACTTTTTTTGTGATTCCTTTATTGCAAGAACTTTATTAACCCTAAAATTATGTTAGCCTTGTACTATAAATAGAGCCTAGGTGTTAGGCTTATTGATATCACAATTTGGAGTGTTTCATCTAACCACAAGAAATTGACCTGTAATCTCTATGTTCCTAAGGGAGTTGTGTGAGACTCAGCTACGAGTGTTGAGTTCTCATGTTGTAACCCTAGGAAGGCTTTGAGAGATAGTGGAGGTATGTGAATCTCTAAGGCTATCCACATTGGTGTCCCTGGGATTGGGGGATGAGGGGGGTATGAATAGTAGAAATAGTATTATTTTAATGGGTGTTGGGGGATGGTATTGTTAATGGTGTCCTTGGAGTTGGGGGATGAGGTGAGGGATGAGTGGGGTAGGAAGTAATATTTTATTGAAGTATGGGACCCACATGTAGAGTATAATTGTTTTTCTTTTTTTGTATTGGACTATATTTATTTTCTACAATGATAAAATTGTATAGTTATAATTAATAATTAAAATATTAAAAATTAATTAACTATAAAAATAAGACAAAAATAAAAATATAACACATACTTAAATAAACTATTTAAATTATCATTAAAAGGAAACATAATTAAAATATTAAAACAATTTGAGTTATAATATTTATAATTAAATAAATTATTTAAATTACAAAATTATAATTACAAATTCAAAAATAAAAAACCAACCGTTTCAAACAAAAAAAAAACAAAGGAAAAGAGAAAGAAAAGAAAAGGAAAAAAACGCATGCGGCCCCACTGAACCCGCCACGACGCGCGTGTGGCGCACGCGCTGCAGAAAGAGAGGAGTCGCGCCCCCTCCTGCGCCTCTCCCTCTTCTTTTCCCCCTTTTTCTCTTCAGGGACGAGCCCTCGTCCCTCAATCCCCCTTTCCATTTCTTTTTCCTTTTTTTTTCTTCTCTCTCCTGTATCCCTCTCCCCATAAAGACACCATTGTGGGTAGTCTAAAACACTCTTATAATCATCTGATATTGCATCGTTCGTGGTTTTTTTTTCTAGTTTGAGTTTTTCTACGTTAATTCTGTGTCGAATCATTATTTATTTTTTCACCTTTATTATTGTTTGTCTACAAACAACGCGCTGAGAATCCTAACAAGAAAGTCGTCCTTCACACCTTTAGTAAAAATTGAATCCACAACTTTTCTTTTCTTTTTTAAGAGTGAAGCCAACTATTTATTGAGACCACTAAAATGATACTACTTTATATTATATTCTGTTTTCAAGGTAGTAAGCTTGTTTATAGGCCCCTATTTAATGTATTATAACTAGTAAAACTATGTTCTTTTCTGTGTTAAGGTTAAGTTTAACCGCATTATTCACACTTTATCAACTTTACGACATCACTTGCTTTCACCTCATTCACCTTAAATTTAATATATATTTAAAAATCCATATATTTAATAAATGAATTGACTGATGTGGCTTGTCTTACTCACAATATCTTATTTAAAAGTATAAATATTTTTTCACTTTTATGCACCTCATCCACACTTTACCAACTTATCCACATTTATCGAAATTATCCATAATTTACCAATTTATCCGTGCAACCACTAAACCAACTACAGAAAAGAATATGGTCACAGACCTGGGGATAAGTTTTATAGGCTATAAGGGGTTATTGAATCCCTCAAACTTTCACTCAAAGGAAATATATTGAAACTGGCAATGGATAGTGGAAAAGGGATGCTATAGAGCAATATTTGTTGCCTGGAGATGTTGAATCTATCAAAAACATCCCCCTCTGCAGAACCTGCCTCGAAGATTTATTGGCATGGAGCGACATGAAGGATGGCGAATACACTGTTAAGTCGAGCTACCATGTACTGATGATGCCAAGCTCTCCAATACCCACACTTCCAGTGGGTTGTCCCTCAAGAGTTTTGGAAGAAATTGTTGAAATTAAAAGTGCCTCATCGTATCAAGGTGTTAAAATGATGCCTTTGTAGGGAGATTCTGCCATCAACAAGGGCTATAGGCAACCGCATAAATTTTGTGGACGATACATGCAAGAGTTGTGGCTTTCAATCAAAAACCAACAACTAACATCTTCAAATGCCCACCCGCGGTAGCCTCTAGGAGCAGAGTAATTCAGGTGAGGAGGTCTGGCGGCTGTCGTACCCCACTATTATGGATTACTTTCACAAGGTTTTCCTGGAACTGGAAGAGAGTGTTGCGATTCACCCATAAGTGAAAATGTCTCACATAGGGAGATCCTGCCATCAACAAGGGCTATAGGCAACCACATAAATTTTGTGGACCCGACATACAAGAGTTGTGGCTTTCAATAAAAAAATCAACAACCATAACATCTTCAAATGCCCACCCGCGGTAGCCTCTAGGAGCAGAGTAATTTAGGTGAGGAGGTCTGGTGGCTGTCGTACCCCACTATTATGGATTACCTTCACAAGGTTTTCCTGGAACTGGAAGAGAGTGTTGGGATTCACCCATGAGTAGAAATGTCCCCACATCGAAAAAGTATAGAGAAAGCACATGGTATATAAGTCAAGTGGGCTACTCCTCTTAACACCAATTGGTTTTAAGATGGAACCTCACTTAACTTGTGTACCATGGGCCTTGGTTGAAGTGGGCTCCCCTTGAATCTCCCCAACAAGTGGTATCATAGTCGATGGTTCGTTCGCCTGGGCGTGCGCAAGGTGCTGGAAGATCACCATGGACAGGAGCAGGGACCATAGCGCGTGCGCGGCTGGGTCTCCTGAATGCTCAGAGTGGTGGCATGAGACTCAGGTGGAGTAGGGTGCGGCTCTATGGAGTAAGGTGCGGCTGGGTCTCCTGAATGCTCAGAGTGGTGACATGAGACTCAGGTGGAGTAGGGTGCGGCTCTGTGGAGTAAGGTGTTGGGACTCTTGAGGCAGAGTGGTGACATGAGACTCAGGTGGAGTAGGGTGCGGCTCTGTAGAGTAAGGTGCGACTATGATGGGCTCCTGATAGTGACTTGAAACCTTGGTCAAAAGAGGCTTCCGATCAAGGGGGAGAGACTCATGTGTGAAGGGGGAGATTGTTGGGATTCACCCATGCATGAGTAAAAATGTCCCACATCAAAAAAGTATAGAGAAAGCACATGGTATATAAGTCAAGTGGGCTACTCCTCTTAACACCAATTGGTTTTAAGATGGAACCTCACTTAACTTGTGTATCATGGGCCTTGGTTGAAGTGGGCTCCCCCTGGATCTCCCCAACAGAGAGTTTTGAAGCGTGGTTCTTGATGGTGGCCTGGTAGTGTTGGAATTTGTGAAACAAGCTAGATTCTTCCCTTTTGCTTGCTCACTTTCAACCCCCTGATTTTTGTTGATGAATTTGATTGGAGGAGACTCTCGAGGCCTGATTGGCCCTGGTCCGAGACAATATGCATTGTTTTCCAAATGGTATAATGAATAATCTCAATCGTTTAGTTGGCGAGGCTATCCAAAAAAACTACCGTTGTTTCCACCTAGAATTAAACTTCAATGAATAGCCAAAACTTGGTAAACTTGGTTCACCCACTGGACCTATTCCAATGATCATAACCAGAAGTAAAATTTTACATATCAGGGAACCAGTCACCAATCAGTGATACCTAGGGGTGGGCAATGGATCGGGGTCTCATAGGGTCAAGAGGGTCAGACCCTAAAAAATAAGGGTTGTGAAAGGGCCGGGTCGGTGAAGGGTCGGGTCATTAACAAGCCGACTCATTTCACAATGTCAAAGGGTCAGTGAATCGACCGGACCGGATCGACCTACGATAACTAAAGATAAATAGTTTTCCTATTATTTTAAATGCTAACCTTATTTAAACATATTATTAATACTCCCACGTTAAATAATAATTAACATAATTACTTTTTTTTGTATAAATACACTTATTTTAAACTTTAGGGTCAAACGGGTCGGTCCATTTTCACTAAAAAAACCATGATCCGACATATTACTATGAAGAGTCAACCTTGACCCGACCCGCCCTACATGACCAATGGGTTGACCTGACCTGACCCGGCCCAACCCGGCCCGTTGCCCACCCTTACAGTGATACCCATTTGCGTGACTTGACCACCACATCTTTTCCAAATCTCATAACAAAACAATTTCATATTACATGCCATATATTTTAATAATTAAACAAGTATAACAAAATTTAAAAAATAGGACTTATATAGGAATACGTACACTAACACAAGTATATACTTGAAATTTTTTTAATAAAAAAAAGGAGAAATGAAACTCCACTTTACACGCACTTATTTTGTTGCCAATTGGAGGAAATGTAGGCTAGCGTTAAGCACATGGAAGTGTCTGTCCCCAACCCTTTTATATATTCCTCTCCTCCTCCCCTTCTTCTTCTCCCCCACACACACCCTTATAATAATAATTCTCTCTTTCTTTTACAAAAACCAAAAAAATATCCCCATCTTCTCTCATTTTCATTTCATTTCATTTCATCCATCAATGGCTGCTTCTTCTTCTCCTCTTCCATCTAACCCTAGCACCCCCCAAATGCTCACCAAAAGAACCACATTGCAACAAGAAGAAGAGAAAAAACAAGAACAATGTAAGAAAGAAGGAGAAAAAGGAGAAGAAGAATTAGGGTTTGATCATGGGGCACCACCACCATTCAGATTGTCAGATGTGAGATCAGCAATACCCAAACACTGTTGGGTGAAAAACCCATGGAAATCTCTGAGTTATGTTGTCAGAGATTTGGTGGTGGTTGCTGCATTCATGGCCATGGCTGCTTGGTTTGATTCATGGGTTGTTTGGCCTTTTTATTGGTTTGCTCAGGGTACCATGTTTTGGGCTCTCTTTGTCCTTGGACATGACTGGTATGTATATAATATACCCTTCTTTGTTTGTTTGTTTATGGTACTTCCTCTGTTTCATATCTATAGTCTCGAGAAAATATCGTCCCACTTTTTATTTAGAGTCACATTATGTATGTATGTATGTTTGTTGTTTATGAAGAGTCATATTTATGTCTCGGAAAACAACATGACTCTGGCTTCTATGGTAGACTTTAAATAGGACGGAGTGAGTATATATATACATGATGTTTCGTCGTACCAAAGTACTATCATTAGATTTGTAATGAATAACGGTCTTACAACGTTTTGTTATATGAAAACATTATTATGAGATTCATAATGAATAATGATATTATAAGAGTACTAATATTGTAATTTTTAAATAGAATATTACATGAAAAATTTTAGAGATGGTGAAATATTAAATGAGTGAGAGATAAAATGGGAGGGGGAGTAATGAATTAGTGCATCTGTCTTGCATATCACTTCTTTTTTGTGTGATAATGATAGTGTTATTGAAAATGTGGAATGTTGGAGTCTCCTTATGTTGTTTATGTTCTCTTATAAATTTATAATTACTCTGTTTGTCCCACAACTATGGTTGAAAATTTAGAATCTAGTTATATTGTCAAATTTTTATTTTTATTGGTTTTGTATATATTATCTGCATATTGATTTTTTTAAATTTTTTCCAATAATAATCGGTAAAAAAGGACGTATTGATGTTTTGGTTGGTGTAAACTTCATCTACGGATTCGCTTGATGCATTAAAGAGCTTGAACTATTCCACATTCCCATTTTAGCTGTTTTTTTATTTTTTTATTTTTGTGTCAGTCCCAATGAAAATTTTAATAACTAATTTCCCAATATATGTAATTGACTAGTAATGAAAAATAATATTACGAAAATGTAAAATTTTAATTTTTAATAAAATATTATGTGACAGATAACTTATCAAAGAAAAATATTAAAAATTGTGAAATATTTAATAAATGACATATCACAGGGACAGGAACTAAACTATCATATATAGTCTAAATTATAATAAATTTCGTCCTCATTATATTGTCTAATTATTTTTCCAGATACTCTTCAGACTGCATTTACTGCTTTTTGTTTTGATGCATTTCATAAAAAAATGGACCACCTATATGAGACAGATGGAATATATCTTACTGATCTAATACAAATTAGATCGACTTTATGTCTTAATTAAAATAATGGCGTGACTTTGTTTCATGATTTGGTTTTTGTTCAAATGTTATGTGTTTTACTTTTTTTGTTTGAAGCAATGTGTTTTACTTAATATAGCATTAATAAGAGATTTACTCAAAACACATACTAACTACTGTAACTAGTAAGGTATTAACTATGATAATGTATATTGTGTAACTTGCATTTTTAGTAAATCTTTTTTCCCATTTTGGTGCCTCTAAAGAAGAGTAGTTAAAAGCTTAAGTTCAAATTCACCAAAGATAGCATTTTTTGTTCTTCCCTATGTTTAACCAAAACTTTTATAAATATCTATGTATAGTAATATGTTTAGACATTAATTTTATACTCTAAATTATTTGTGCTCGTTCATGTAATCTACACATTCCAAATTTCTTAAATACTTCATTTGTCTTTAAATAAGTGTCAATTTAACTAAGTTTTGAATGTCGATTACTCACAATTTATAATGAGTTACAATATAAAATTAATACAATATCTTTCCAATTGTGGTGATTTCAGATTGTAATTCATTGTAATTTATGAGTAATCAACGATTAAAACTTAATCAAATTGACATTCATTTAGGGACGGAAATAATAGTTTGCAAAATATATTGTTTCCTCATTTAGTTTATTTTATTTGAATTTCATCTAGTATTCCATCGGTTCTTTTTTATCTGTCATTTACAGTTTTCAGTGTCAATTTTTAATCAATAATTTCTAATATAAAACTTTTATTAAAAAAGATAATATTATACTTTTCAATAGCATCTTTTACAAATATAATGATATCAATTTTGTATAATAAATCATTATACAAATTAAAGTACTAACGGTCAAAATTTTCAATACAATTTTCTAAGCCATAAATAAATAAAAACAAATGGAGTAATATTTTAAAGTGGCTCGAGTATCGAAAGAATAGACAGTTGTCTCTCATTAATGTAAAAAGTACTATTGATGAAAAATTGGACAAACAGAAGCAATTATTTTGGAACCTTTTTGAGCGTGACATTCATTTAATTTGCCCATATAATTTATGTACATGAATACTTTATGTATTTTGCAGTGGACATGGGAGTTTTTCAAATAGCAGCACACTGAACAGTGTGGTGGGACATATTTTACATTCTTCAATTTTGGTGCCTTACCATGGATGGTAAATTTATTTTATCAATTATTTTCCAATTCAATTTCTTTTTTTAAAAAAAAATTCATATTAATATTGATCTGATTTTTTTTTCCTGTTTAGGAGAATAAGTCACAGGACACATCATGCAAACCATGGTCATGTAGAGAACGACGAGTCATGGCATCCGGTATAATTGTATATCTTTCATAAATAATTTGTGGTCCACAAGTTATTTATGAAATAATACTTCCTTGATATTTATTTAAATATCACATTGAGAGGTTGAGGAGATATCAGTAATAACGGATGAAGAATATGAATATAAAATTGATAAAAATTATATTGAAAATGTAAATTAATAAATAATTAATGAAAAAAATAAATTAAATAGATAGGGCCCAAAAAAAAGGACAAAAAGGTGATTTATGTAAGTCTAAATTAGCATAATTTGTGGAAAAGTTGTCATTATCCCCAATTACTTTATAAAATCACATATGTAAAGGAGAATCACGCTCATACATTTTCTTTTTCTTTTTTGACAAATTGATTGGTCGACCATAGAAAATCTGAAAATGCAATCATTTCAAATATCTACTCATATGTCCAAGTTTATTGGATTGTCTCTGTTTGGTTAATAATATTATTAATATATAATACTATTCGATTTTAGTTTTCCAGATATTATGACCAACTAAACAATTCAAAAAAAAAGAGCATTTTATTTTTGAAAACTTTTTCAAAAAAATTGTCATACCATAATTCTTGTGTTTCAATGCAACACAATCCCACGCATGAAAATTCATTTTAACTGATGCAAGAAAAGTAATGTCATACCATAATTCTTGTGTTTCAATTCAACAAAATCTCACGCAAGAAAATTCGTTTTAATTGAGGTTAAAAAAAGTATTGTCATACCATGATTCTTGTGTATCAATGCAATAAAATCACACGCAAAAATATTCATTTTAATAGACTCACGTAATAATAATTTTAGAAAAAAAGACAATTTGGTGTACAAAGTGTCTCACAAGCAGGGGTTCGTGGAAGGATCTCACCACAAAGATGTAATATAGGAAAATTTTACCTTATATTCTCATAAGAGCATGTTTCAAGGATTCAAACGTATCTATAATCTCACAATCGTACGACAACAACTAATACAATAATAATTCAATTTGAAATTGACATTTTTGGTGTGTAAATTGCAGTGGCCAGAGACGTTGTATAGAAGTGTGCCTGAAACAACAAGGATGTTTCGATACACCGCGCCATTTCCTTTATTTGCATATCCTTTTTACTTGGTGATTCTACTAATTCTTCCTTTGTTTTCTTTTAACCCATAATAAGTTTTTCATTGTACAATTTCTATAATAAGTTATCGTAACACTGTTTCATATATTATTTAATAAACAGACATGGAGAGAACCAGGAAAGAAGGGATCCCATTTTCATCCAGAAAGTGAATTATTCGCCCCGACGGAAAAATGGGACATCATAACATCCACCATTTGTTGGAGTGCAATGGTAGCTTTGCTTGGTAGCTTGTGTTATGTTTATGGTCCCATTCCTGTGCTTAAGCTTTATGGAGTCCCCTACATGGTGAGCATATATTCATTTAATTTATGCCAACTATATATTATATGTACATTGCCATCTTCCAATTAAAAATAAAAAAAAGATCTCAACTAAAAAAATATATAAGACACTCATGTATATAATTGTATTTCTGATTTTTCTGATTGTTAGTAACTAGGAAATGGTAAAATTGGGTACAATAATCAATCCTTTCGTCTCTAATTAATTGACATGAGGAGAGGTTAATTTATTTAATTACTAGTCTGAGGACTCGCTCTACCAGACCCGGCTCGAAAGTTTACCGGTCAGAATCAAATTTTTTTGGGTTGATGGCTAACCAAACCTGATCCAAATGTTTCAAGCCCCGAGCCTAGTTCGGGGTCAGGGTTGTCTTGAATCGACAATATTAAAAGTATTATATATATTTAAAAACATTTGATAAAAAAGATCATACGGCCCGGCGCAATCCAACGGGTCAAGGCCGCCTTGAACCGAAATTGAGGTCAAGTTCAGGCGGGGGATTCATTCACTTCCAACCCGGCCCAACCTTTGAATAGATCAAGGAAAAGTAATCTTAATAGTCAAAAAGCTAAAATGTCTAGGCTACCCCTAAATTGTGGTCTAGGAAATTGTCATCGAATTCATAATAAAAAATCATTTTAAAAAAGTATACTATTATATTTTTTTATAAAATTTTTTATTAAAAATTATTAATTAATGATTGATATTGAAAAATGTAAATAATTAATAATAAATTAAGAGGGAGTAATAATTAGGAATAAACAAAGTAGTTTTAATGGCCGTTCCGTTGTTTGATATTACTGTAATAAACTCTACAGGTCTTTATCATGTGGCTTGATCTCGTCACATACTTGCATCATCATGGTCATGGTGAGGAAAAACTTCCATGGTACCGTGGGAAGGTATGTCATTTTCTTTTTATATGATAAAATGAAATGATATGACATTTTTGATTTGACTATTTGATAACAATGTTTTTAGATACACTCTAATTTAATTTAATATTCATTTTTAATAATAGACGAACTTTAGGTTTGAATAAGTTAGGATAAATTATAATGTTTTTTGGGGAATTGTGTTTTTAGATTTTTTTTTTGAGAAATTGTGTTAGGTTGGGATAAGTGATGATAAATTACGATAAGTTACGAAAGTTCAAACCAACCTAACAAAAGAGCACAACCTAAGAAGTCTTGTAATTTTGACAAAAGTTTTTAGGGGAAATTGATTATTTAACCCACTTTTATTAGCAAGCTCAACAATTGTGAAACTTAAATACAAACCTACATTTACCATGTTTGTTTAGTTGTTTATACTTTAGTGTTAAGTTGTTGTTCCATGCGGATCATGCAGTTTTGTTACAAACTCTTCGGTTTGTTGTAGACTTTGAATAATCGGAAAAACAAATATTCATTTATTAAATATCAGTTAATATTTAATTAACGTTATATAGGAATGGAATTACCTACGAGGAGGACTGACCACCCTTGACCGTGACTACGGAGTGTTCAACAAAATCCACCACGACATCGGAACTCACGTCGTTCATCACTTATTCCCACAAATTCCACACTACCATCTTTGTGAAGCCGTAAGTATTTCTACATCGCTTTATCATTAAGAATCTAAGTATCAAACCACTTGAACTGATCTGTATTTACTCGGTTAATTTGCAGACGGAAGCAGCAAAACCGATACTCGGAAAATACTACAAAGAACCGAAAAGATCACCGGGGCCGTTCCCGATTCACCTAATAGAAAGCTTTCTTACAAGCCTGAGGATCAACCATTTTGTAAGTGACTCAGGAGACATTGTCTACTACCAAACCGATCCTCATCTTAGTGTTGATGGGGTGTCCAAGTCCATGTAACTTTTTTTTACCTCACCATTTTATTGGACCTAAACTATTTCATTTAGTAACTGTCTAATAGTATTAGTATTACAATTAAATTAGTTACCGTCATCGTCGGAAAAACAAAAAAAACCCTATTAAACTAGTTCGAAAATAATTTATATTTAGAGATAATTTATATTTAGAGTATTTTGAATGAAATGCAGTATGCTTCTATAGTATTTCTGTTGTTGTTGTTGTGTATTACAATTAAATTAGTTTTGTTCTCTCAATATACATGGACACACATGTACTTGTTAGCTATTCAAGTTGTGTTTTGAAATGTTTAATTTGACTCAATTATCAATCTCTGGAGACTAGATTATACTCCTTTATGTAAAATACACAATGTTCCAGCTCATTAAAATTTCACTGTTTCTTGTATTTGAAATATGGGTGAATTTGTATTATGTTTAGCGGTGTTTAAAATTTTAGTCTGGGTGTCCAATTTAATAGAATACAATCCAACTATTCATAAAAGAAATTAAATAGATTATTATATATTGGATATCTCTTTCAAATATATGCAATGATAGTTATTAGTGAACACACCTAACTTCAATGTCTGTATCCGTCACTGATTTGAAACACATTTTCTTGACAATTTATTATGTGAGCACATGGAGCGCATGATCCTACTAATTCTTGTATATAATTCTTAAATGTATTTTTATTATATATTCACTTTAATTTCTAAATGTCACACACATATACATTTCTAAATAATTTTTTTTATTTTATGATAGTTATTTATATATGTAGATTTAATAATTATGGCTCCCATGCCAAGAAGGAAAATGGAAAGTTTGTGTATTGATGAGAGTTGAACCATTGAGTTTATAGGGCTTGCATTTCATGTATATAGAGGTATAAGCCCATATGTACATGGTGCTACTAAATGAAGATGGCCCATTTTTATTATGGACTAGGGTTTTAGGTATGTACCTTATAATAGCTGTTCAGCTGCCATATTTTGCCTACCCCAAATTATGAAATGAAAGTGACAATTTAATAATGCAATTGGACATTGATTTTTCAACTACTACCTAATGAAAATTGTGAACTAATTACTATATTGGGATAGTTGACAAATGCACTTATTGATTTATGAATTGTTGGTGAGTATGGTTGTCAAAAATATGGGTCCGGATAATTTGCGGGCTCGGTTAAGTTGGTTATTTTGTCAAAAATCTATGACCCTGTTAAATAAGCAATTTCCATTGTGACTACTATACGCAAACTCAGATATCTATCATCTGAATTGTATATATAGGCACATTTATAGTTTTGGTGTTGAAATGACTAAACATTGTCTGATTGTCCTGATGTTCAAATTATAGATAAAAGTAGTTTGAAAACCAGCCAAGTTCGCTCACAATCCAAGTTTGGATATTATCTGATTGTCCAAAATGTTTGAAGCTGATTTTCTTCCAAAATTCGAACAGCCAGAACTCGATACAACTAGCAGACTGGTCTTTTCAATTTTCTTCCGCTGAATGTAGTAGACTTGTGAAAACGAACTCACATGTAGAACCATGTTAACCATAAGGTTAAGTTGATGGTTCAAGGCCCAATAAGAGTCTTGTCTTGTACTCTAACACATCATCTCAAACGAATGTCCTTTATGGTTTAATTAACATGGATGTTGTAGAGGCTCCCTTGACCTTACACAAATAAACATAAGGATTATTACTTACATTTGAACTTGAAACATCTTACTTAGTTTGACTTATATAACATGGAACCATCTCAAATTGTCAATCAAAAGTTAAGCTAAAGACTAAAGGTTGAATGATAGTCTTGTATTCTAACAACTTTCAATGACCCATAGAAAATTTGTAATTTCAATACTTATTGATTCATATCATTTGATACTTAATGAATTATTATGCTTAACTTTTGTCTTTAGACTGTGTAAAAGTTTGGCGTGCCCACTAATCCTTCATCTGAAAGGTAATTAGCACTAAGTTTTACACAGACAAGTGCGATCCATCGATTCCATAATTTCTACTTATAGCAATTTTTTTTTTCCGCGATGTATATTGAACCTCTAATTACTAAAGAAAAGATATGTCCTTAAAGGCCAACACTAACCAAATTTTAATTAAATTCATCAATGCTCCATTGATCAAGAATGTCCTAACTCCAATATCTCCTGCCCTAATAAATAGTAACTGAGTAACATGCAGTATCCCAAAAAAGTCAAATAAGTAGGCACATCACCCATCTCAAGTCACATTCACTTGGTCAATGCATTGCTTCTACCAAGTACATTCACATTGAGCACCAAATACATATTGTCATAAACTCATAATATCCTATTCTCCTTTTATACTATCTTCGTCTCATAATATTCTATCACACTTCACCACACTTTACCATAATCATTATCAAAATATATTCTTACTTTACTCTCTCCTCACTTTTCTCTTCTACTTTTTACATTTTATCTCCTCAGTCCTCACTACCCCATCTACCACAACTCATCACAACGCACCACACTTCGCCACACTTTTTCAAATTTCACCGCACCACACCATTACCACACGAAGCCTAAGTGTTGTGTTGTATGAAAAGTTGTGAAATATTAATATTAAATTGTATGGATGCATGTCTTTCTCTCTCCTACTTTTTCTATCTTTGTATGAGAAAAACTAATGGAAAAAGTAGTTAGTTGGAAAAAGTTGCATTGAAATTATAAAGTGACCAATATTATGGGACAAAAAAAAAATTAGTTAAAGTGACAACTATTTTGAGACGAATGTAGTATTATGATATGATTATATATAGCATACAATAAGAGGAACATGTATATTTTACAATTTACATGATACTATGTTCTACTTACAGTATGTTTGGATTGGGGTTATAGGAGGAGAAGGAAGGGGAAATGAGGAGAATGATACTAAATAACCATATCTTCCCTTTATGAAAAAATAAGTAGGAGGGGAGGGGAGGGGGGGGGGAACTATTTACCTATGTTCCCTTCCGATTAACCCCCAATATGAGGGTTAATGGAGGGGAGCGAACTCATTATCCATTAAACAAAAAGAAAATAACTTTATTAGTATAATAACTACTTCATTTTTCTCACCTCCCCCTCCTTTCCTCTCTTTTTTAATTCAAATACAACAATTAACCTTCTTAATTACCTCTCATTCCCCTCCCATTTATAATCCAAACAAGATAGAAATAGATTCTCTTCCTTTCCCTCCCCCCTCCTCCCCCCCTCTAATAACCAAACAGACTGTTAAAGAGCTTTTGCAGGACTTGCAGCGCCATTTGGTCCTCATTGCTAATTGAGCAACACCGGTGAATATTTTTTTAGGAAAATCACGAGTAAATCATTAAAATATGCAATTATTTTATGTTATTTGTAACACCCCAAATATGTGGTAAAGTGTGGCTTAAAAGGATTGAAATGACTACTCACATCACCAAGGTGCACCTTATTTTATGATGGCTCATCCGTTGGGAACTCCTCAGTTAAGCGTGCTTGGCTGGGAGTAGTCCAAGGATAGGTGACCTCCTGGGAAGTTTTCCCGGACAGCGTATGATCGAGGATGAAGCATGCTAGAAATACTCGTGGTGATTTGTGGGGCCGGTCAACGATCCTTGAAGCAGTTATCGGTAATATCCGCGACCCGGGAGGGGGCCGGGGCGTTACAGATGGTATTAGAGCTGACCCGCGACCGTGAGTTGCACCAGTGAACGGGAGTGACATGGGCAGTCACCTAGCGGGGGAAAGATTCTGGATTGGACTGTGGCACAACGAGGACATTGTGCGCTTAAGTGGGGGTGAATGTAATACCCCAATTATGTGGTTTAAGTGTGGTTTAAAAGGATTGAAATGACTACTCATATCACCAAGGTGCTTCAATGAACTCTTCAGTTAAGCGTGCTTGGCTGGGAGTAGTCCAAGAATGGGTGACCTCCTGAGAAGTTTTCCCGGGCAGCGTGTGAACGAGGACGAAGCACGCCAGAAATACTCGTGGTGATTTGTGGGGCCAGTCAACGATCCTTGAAGCAGTTATCGGTAATGTCCGCGATCCGGGAAAGGGCCGGGGTGTTACATTATTTTATTTTTAAAATTGTTGATGTTTTCAGAAAATGATGACGTACAAGTTGTTTGAAATTTTAGGAAAATATTTTAGGGGAAATTTCCTTGGAAATCTCTCGGACTTTCTACGAGGTTTGAGAGAGCCTCAAAAAGTTCGAAGTCTCGGATCGAAGAGATTAAGGCCATGCTCTTTTGTCAAATTAGGTTCATGTTAGATTAGTTAAATTAAGATAAGTTAGGATAGGATCTGACAAGAAATGATAGAATATGATGAGTTTAAATTACGTTAGTTGTTGGATTGAAATATTTTATTAATAAAATTTGAATAATTTGGGAAAATAAATGAAAAAGTTATATGTGTTGGAAAAAGTGGATTGATTTGAGATTATTATTTGAATTTCTTTTTTATTTAAAAGTTATTTTTTATTTTGGTGTTTTTTAGGGAGTAGAGTTAAGTTAGGTTAGGTAAAGTAAGGATAAGTTAAGTTAGGTTAGGTTAGGCTAGTTAGGTTTAACCCAATTAAAGAATATAATTTAAAAGGATTTTTGTCACATTGAGTGAGAAAATTCAGAGAGCAGGAGAGAAAGAGCGGGAAAAGATGGTTTTTCGGCTTCCATATCTAGGTTTAAGCATGACAATCGACTACAACAGAGTACGAACAATCCAAGGCTGATTAATCATGGAGAAATTTTCTAAGAAAATTCGTCACTATGATTCGTCATCATCATTGTTTGATTACGAGGATGAGAAGGAGTTGCTGTCGTCATTTTTTTTCGATTATTAATAGTTAAAAGGCTTAAAAGTTCATAAATACAGCAAGACGCAAACAAACAACACACAAACCACCACCAAAAGAAAAAAGGTTATAACCAAACTGCTAATAAGTAACGCATAAAAGACTTTTACAAGCAGCACAACTAAACGAAACCATTACACCATAAAAATGATGCAAGATCAATGAAATCAGCTTGATGGGTCATCGAGGACTCGCGCGCCTATAGCGTTGCCAATAATCACACCCCTTCGGTCAACCTCAGCTTCGATATCATCAAGACTATCATTTTCAGACATGTTCGCACGTCTATTCATCCTAACCTTCTAACCATCCTTTTGACCGCGAGCAGCTATACAAGTTGTTTCTCTGACAAGCAGCCACTTAGATTTCATCAACATGTTTAATTTTCTCTTACTTCTGTCTTTACCCTTCAAGGCCTCAAGGATGGAATCTTCAATATCTGCAAATAAGTCATGCTCAGCCAAACCATCAAAAGATTCAATCGAGTTACTAAGAGTGCGGTCACTGTCAGAGTCGGCCTCCGGAACCCTCACGATCACCCGATTGTTTTTGCAACCACTCAAGAGGGCATCATTCAAACCCATATTTATTGCCTATTTCGAAGTGTATAAATAGTTCACATGGTTCTCGGCGGAGATGTTGCATTTCTCGTCTGGATTAATGTTAGTTCGCTGGGTTGGGAAGATTGAATGGATTGTGAGCCTAATTAAGAGTAATGTGTGACTTGTTTTGATTGAAGCCTTGGTGATTATTCTTGGTGATGACTCATACCTATATTTTGATCAGCATTTTTAGCCTAGTAACCATGTTCTTTTATATGACTGATTGCAGTATGACACAGTGCGATGTGGTGGAATTTGGTGGGTTTGGAAAAGTTCTGGTGGGTTGTGATAAGTTGTGGTGGATTTTGTTTTTAATAATTGTCAATTGTGTTGATAAATGTGAAAAAGTTGATTGTGGTAGGTTGTGGTAAATTGTGGTGGATGAATATGTTGTGGTGGGTTGTGACAAGGTGCGATGTGTTGTGACGCCACAGTCAACCAGCCGTATAAAAAAAAACAGAAACTAAATTTCCATTAACCTTCTCATTTATGTTAGTTAATTACTTTCGTTTGAAAGTATCAAAACTACCAAGTCCCTTGGAATTTTTGGAGGAAAGATTTATTATTTCAAAGGGTTGACCATTCTCCTTGAACCGTTTTGATAACTAGACCTGTCAATACGTGCGGGCGGGCGGGCGGGTTACGGGTCGGTCATATATCGAGTTCGGGTAAATACGAGTCGGGTGTATTTCGGGTTCGGGTAAATACGGGTCGGGTATATTCCGGTTTCAGGCGGTTTGGGTCGGGTTTACGGGTCATGACCGCTCTTTTCCTCAGTCACTTACAACTAATAAAATTGATTATAATTGGTCAAAGACACATGTGTAATGTACCATTCCATTCCAAGTTCGACCACCACGATATGTCATAGTTGTATAGACATATTACTATACACCCAAAAGACAAAATTTGGCAATCTTCAAGTCTACAAGTATTATGCGGTTTACGTCAACAATCCACGAATAACAATACTTATGAAATATATAGGGTTTTGGGATGCTAATATACTGAACTTTTAGGGTATTGGACAATAATGCACTGAACTTTGACATTTGACAATAATACACTATTTTACTAAAAGAGAGGAGAGCGGCGAGACTGCAGGAGTTAGAGGATTCACTGAAAGAAAGAGTGAGTGAGTGACAGTGTTAGGGTTTTGTTTTGGTCATTTGTTATTTGATTATTTCATTTGTATGTCTCTCTCTACGCATAACTTTCCAAAGTCACCCAATATTTTACTTTTGGGTCTTATTTTTCATGAAATGGACCTATTTTTTTCACAGGGCCAAAATAGACAAAACACTTAAAATTAAAGTGTCTGATCCAACGGGTCGACCCAAACCTGACCCGACCTGACCCGTTGTTTACCGGGTTCTTTGGGTCGGGTCATTTTCGGGTCCCGGATCGGAATTTCGTGTTCAAAACCCAATTTTTGCGGGTCGGTTTGGGTTGGGTTTCCGGATCGGTGCGAGAATTGTCAGGTCTATTGATAACAGTAAGATTGTCACCTCAATAATAATATAATATTCTTAAACCCTATATCTTATATTACTTTGACACCACCTATGAGAGCCCTAACTTTTGCCACCATGACTGAAATATCTTCGTAATTATATATTCGACTCACTTATTAAACTTTAAACTAAACTCAACATGTTGATCCTCATAAATGGTGTGCTTTGTAGTTTCACGTAAAAGACCTTTTCTAATCCCTTGAGAAATTTATTATCGACTTTGTGATGGAAATAGATAATAAATTCTTTTCACTTAGAGTGCGTTTGGTTGGTCAATAATTTCGGGGAAATGATCAATTTTCTTAGGTTGATTTAATTTTTCCAATATTTGGATGTGAGTTGACCATAAGAAAAATTTCACGGCGGGCCCACTATTTTCTCCATTTTCCTATGGAAAATTTCCCTTAGAGGGGTTTAGGGAAATTTTTCTCATGGAAAACTTCCCATGGGTCTCTGGGATTTATACCAAATGCTCCCTTTAAAAAAAAAAGGCTTTTGGCTCCAAATAATTCATACTGTGGTTTTTGTGTATGGGAATAATCCAAAATGACTTTTCGAGTAATGATGTCCTATACTTTTATCTTATTTTCTCAAAGCAAAATGTTAATATTTTCCAACGAAGAAAAAATGACATAACCAGTGAAGAAACTGAATTTTTGGCCAATGAGAGTCTCCCCCCCTCCCCCCCCACAATAGCATGTAGTCCGGTGGCTACGTCATATTTCCTTTACCAGAAAATGCAATATTAAGCTATGAGAAAATAAGATAAAAATATTGACTATCATTAATTGAAAAATTACTTTAAATTATTCCTAATCACAAGACCCTCGATACGGATTCTTTGGAGCCAAAAACCAAAAAAAAAAAAAACATTCTGACCAACTTTTGCATGAATAAAACTATCCCTAAAAGTGTTTGATAGGAACCCCAGTGAAATTTTTTCCGGGGAAAATTTCTCATGGGAAGTTTTCCATGGGAAAAATTTCCCTAGGAAAAATTTCCTTTAGCCCCTCTAAGGAAAATTTTTCATAGAAAAATTGAGAAAATGGTGGGCCTATCATAAAAACTTTTCCGAAATCAACCCGCATTCAAACATGGGAAAATAAGTCAACCCAGGAAAATTGATCATTTCCCAAAGTGAATGACCAACCAAACACACCGTAAATGAAATTTCTTGACATTCTTTTCACGCCATGGTATCAACATTTAGGATCTCTAAACCATTTTTCTCCTTAGAGTTCTCAAATAGGGATTCATTAAGTTGAGTACCACAACCGTATAGTTCGCCATCAAATGATCAACCATTTCCAACGCGTTGAACCCATTTCTTCCCGTGTGAACTTACTTACTCGTTACTAGTACTCCTATGCAATTGAATCATCTTGCATTACTCGTGGAAATGACACGTTGGTCTTGTCACTTTTCTTCATGTTCATCGGATAGCAAGATCAAGCTCTACTATCCAGGGGCGATAAGTTATAACTGCGGAAAAGTCCTAACAATTTTTTGTGAGGCTGAATGAAAAAGCCCTCGTGGATTTTCAAGAACGAATGTTTTGTTGGGAATGTCCCGACAATGTTCGATGTACACGGAGATTAAACCAAAGTAATATAGTGATTATAAGTCTTGCTAGAGACCTCTATAATTAGTAATTGAATATGTTTAATTACAACTATATTATTTGGTCCTACTGGGTCACACAAGTCAGTGCCCTGGAACAATGTATGTAACCTAAATGATATTGTATCAAGTTTAGAAAAGTTGGAAACTGATTTCTGTGAGAAATCAGCCCAACACGGACCGAATTGGGCTCAACACGGTCCGTGTTGAGACAGCACGATCTGTGGTGTCCATGGGCCGAATATTTGGACTCTCTGGAGTCCAACACGGACCGTGTTGTTTCAACACGGACCGTGTTGGGCCCAGAAAACGCGCCGTTGTCTTTTTCGGCCCTTTAGGGTTTTGAACCCTTTCCCTAGGTTTTCTAAACACTATATAAAGGGGTCTCTGGGAGACATTATTCCACACCAACTGCCTTCGACTCTTAGAGAGATACCAGGGTGATTTCCTGAGTTCCTCTCTCCTTTTGCAGTTCTAGTTTCAGAAGCTGTCGGTTTCTGAAGCGATCTCTATACATCTTAGATTGAGATTCGTCTCGATCGGGTCGATCTAGCAATCGGGTTTCCGGAGTGCTGCGTAGATTTTTCAGTAGAGGGTTTCAACGTTAGAATCTGGAAGGTCAACCTCTTCTTCAGCAGGAATTAGCGATCAGGTATAATTACTAAAGCCTCTGCAGTTGTTTTGATTAATTGTTTATAACTGTTATAATATTCCGCCGATTAATCTGTATCTGTTTAGGAAATAGATAACCTAAAACCTAACAGTGGTATCAGAGCCACCAATTGCATGCTAAAGTATTGTACTTGTATTCATAATTAATTTTGTCAATAGTTAAATTATATTATGAATATGCTAGAGTAGATTTATGCCTAAAATTTTGAATCTTTATGAAAGTTTTAATCTTTGATGTTCATGATAATAAATCTGAGATTTTATTGTAAAATTTCATGCTTTGTTAATATTTATTCCTTGTTGCCTTTAGTAAATCAATTTTATGTTTGTTTAAGCGTTGAATATAGCATGAACTTGATTTACATTTTGGATGTTTTAGTAACAATCTTGTTTAATATTGTTAAACAGTAGGCAATACATGAAATAGGTCCAAATTCGCAAAATAGGATTTTGTAGAATTAATTTTCTGATTTAGTTTATTTAAGGTAAAAATGAAAAATCGAAATAAAATATCAAACGAACTCGAAAATTTCTGAAATTTTTACTGGAGGTGTCTGGAAGTGTTCTGAACTTTTCATATTTTTGGTAGATTTTTCCCAATTAAAATGGATTTTTAATTGAGTTTTCAGATCTGAAGTGAATTAAAATTCGTTTAATTCTCTGAATTTTTTATATTTATAGAAATTTGCAAATTTTCTGAAAATTTTACAAATAGGTTACTGGGTAATCATACTGTTATGGATAAACTTTTCGTGAATTTTCGAAATTTTTTACTAATTTTTCTTTAATTTCCAGATTAACAGAAAGGTATAATTGTTTACTTTTCTGATTTTTATTCTAATTTTAGAAATTTGATAAAAATCAGAAATTTTTACAGTAGCATATTAGATAAATCTACTAAATGGAAAAATTATAAAATTTGATTTTTAAACTTATCGAACTGTTGTTATTTATTTTCCTCTTAAATAGAGAATTAAAAATGTTTAATTCCCTAAAATTTTACAATCTTTTGAAAATTGTTAAAATTCTAGAAAATATTCATATTGGGTTATTAGATAACACTGAGATATGAAATCTTTAAATTCGATAAGTTACGATAGTTTTATTTAAGTTTTTCATTCACGAAATTAACCGAAACTGGGAAGCAACACGGACCGTGTTGCCAGCAGTTTTGGTGAATTCGTATATTTTAGGGTTTGTAATTAATTTTAGAAATTAATTATTAAATCCTATTAGTACTAAATCTGATAATAGGCATAAAATCTATTATTTTGTAAAGTTTAGGAAACTTACAATAATCTTCAAAGATATAGTATCTTTTAGACTCCTTGATTTTAGGAAAGTCAGGTTTTTTGTATGTATAAGTATAAAATCCTAAATCTGTTTAGGTAACTAAGATAAAATTTGAATTTTGTTTACTTTATTAATCATGCAAACCTTTTAGGAAATTTTATTTAGTATTTATTTCCTTATGTTTTATATTGCAATTATTTATATGCCTTTATAATTTGTTATTTAAGCATGTGTTTATTGCAATATTACATGTTTGCATGTGCTTCTAGTATGGCCATAGATAGTCAGTTTTACCGGTCTGCGTACCGAGTTGGGTGAAATACGGTCTGCGTACCGTCTTTGAATTAAATTTTAAATTTTAAATTTCAGTTGAGTTTATTTTTATTTCTCAATTGTGAGGTCCAAATTGTAAATTGGTTGTAATTGGAGACATCAAATTGAGTGGGAGCCCAACAGTAATAGAGGTGGTGATTCGAGTGGGAGCCCATCCAATGGAGTTGCATGACCCAAGAAGGTTTTCTTGAAGACTATCAAGGCTTACTTAAATTAGTTGATTAAATCTAGGTGGCCATACTAGGGGTTTTATTTATGCTTTAATTTTGTTATTGCATGTTTTATTATGCCTTTTGTGCTTTTCGAAAGAGTTCACCTAGAATTGCATGCTTAGGATAATAAAACCTACTCTCATAATTGAATTATTGCTCAACCTATCGAAACACCACTTAGATGGATAAATAGAAAGTCAAAGCGAATTATTTGTCCATCATTAATAAGTAGGGTGGGAGCTAGGTCAATTCAAATTGACTATCAAAATAGTTTTGGGCCAAGAGCAGAGGAAGAGAAATATTGTATTCGATACAAATTTCTTGCCAAGAGTCATTTTTGAATGATCGATCATAAGATGATCCACCAAAGGCAACATGGGCTCGAGTTTTGTTGGGCCAAAGTCCACTTGAGCCCATGGGTCTTGTGGGTCTTGGTTAAATTAAAACACTAAGTGAGAGTTGATAAAGTGTTTTGATTTGAAGTTAAAATTAGTTTAATTTCTTTGATGATTAATAACTAAAATTGAACCTTTATGTCTTGTCAGAATCAAAGATGTCTAACACACCCACCAATAACACTGTCAACCTCCGTTCTCTTTTGGAAAAAGAGAAACTCACCGGGGCCAATTTCCTTGATTGGCACCGAAACCTGAGGATTGTCCTTAGGGCAGAGCAGAAAGAATATGTTCTAGAAAGAGCCTTGAAGAACAAGCCCAAAGAAAATGCGACTCAAGCTGAAAAAGACAAGTGGCAGCGTCATTCTGATGATGATGTCCAAGTCAGCTGTATCATGTTGGCTACTATGACTCCTGAGCTTCAAAGACAGTTTGAAAACAAAAAGGCACATGAAACAATCACTCAACTGAAAAGCATGTTTCAAGAACACGCTCGAATTTAGAGATGTCAGATCAATGAGCAAATTGTTCGCACCCGTCTTGAGATTGGCAAGCCCGTCGGGCCCCATGTATTGAAGATGATTAGTCTTTTTGAGTCCATGGAGCGACTAGGGTTCCCCTACACTCCAGAGTTAGCTACTGACATTCTACTTAGCTCACTACATGAAGGATTCAGCACCTTCAGGCTGAATTACAACATGCAGGGGCATAAGAAGTCTCTAATGGATCTTCATGCGATGTTGGTTACGGCAGAGAGGGACATTAAGATAGCCCATAAGGTTAACTCGAATGTCCTAGTGGTCAGCAAGGGAAAAGGAAAATTCAAGAAGGCTAACAAGAGCAAGAAAGGACCTGCAAGTAAGAAAGGCAAGAACAAAACTGTTGTCGGCAAACCTAAAGCGGGACCTAAGCGGATGAAGAGTGCTTTTCTTGTAAAGGCAAAGGACACTGGAAAAGAAAGCGCCCCACCTACTCGGATGATCGAAGACGGAAAGGTCGTCAAAGCGGTATAGATGTGATCGATATAAATCTTTGTTTCTACTTTATGGGTATTAGATACGGTTGTGAAGCTCACATTTGTGGAAATGTAGACGAGTCAGCAAGAATGAAGTAAACATACGCACAGGAAACGGGCAAAGAGTTGCGGCTGTCTTCATAGGAACTTATAGTTTATCTTTACCTTCAAGACTTATATTAGAACTAAATAACTGTTATTTTGTTCCCGCTATTAGTCAGAATTTAATTTCAGTAGCTGTACTTGAGATTGAAGGTTATTCTTTTAATATTACGAATGGTCGTTTTTCATTTACAAAGAATGGAATCTTTTATGGTGCGGGTATTCACATGAATGGCCTCTACATATTAGATTTAGATAAACAAATTTGTCACGTCGAATTCAAAAAGGCTAAAACAAAAGACTCAAATGAAACATACCTTTGTCATTGTAGGCTAGGTCATATTAATCAGAATTGCATCCAGAAACTGCAAAGAACAAGAATTCTGGAAAACTTAAACTTTGAAAAGTTTGAAGTTTGTGAGGCATGTCTGATGGGAAAAATGACTAAGTCACCCTTTGGGCGGTGAGCAGATTCGATGACTTATTAGGGCTCATACATACTGATGTATGCGGACCAATGAGCACTAATGCTAAAGGAGGATTCTACTATTTCATTACTTTTATTGATGACTTTAGTAGATATGGGTATATCTACCTAATGCGTCATAAATCTGAATCTTTTGAAAAGTTCAAAGAATTCCAAAATTAAGTACAGAATCAACTTGGCAAAACAATAAAAACTCTTCGATTAGATCGAGGTGGAGAATATTTGAGCCAAGAATTCATTAACCATCTAAGAACTTGTGGGATTGTCTCACAACTGTCTCCTCCAGGAACACCACAACACAATGGTGTATCTAAAAGGAGAAATCGCACCCTATTAGATATGGTACGATCGATGATGGCAGAGTCAGATTTACCACTTAGCTTTTGGGGGCATGCTCTTGAAACCGCATTGCTCATTCTAAATAGGACTCCGACTAAAGCTACTGAAAAGACACCATATGAGATATGGAGAGGAAGAGTTCCTAGTTTGTCTTTTCTAAAGATTTGGGGATGTGAAGCCTATGTTAAGGTTTTACCTGACAGCAAGCTTGCACCTAGATCTGAAAAGGTTTTCTTTGTGGGCTATCCTAAGGAAACCAAAGGGTATTACTTCTACAACCGTTCTGAGAACAAAGTGTTTGTGTGTCGGAATGCTTTCTTCTTAGAGAACGAGTTTGTCTCTAAGAGAAAGAGTGGGAGAGAAATTGAACTAGGTGAAGTTCAAGAGCCACAAACCACTTCGAATCTTATCCCACACCCCGTCACCACTACTTACATTCCAATCTCCGTTGATCCTCAACAAGAAAGGAATGATGAACAGGTAGTCGGGGGACAGGTCAATGAAGAAGTAGGGAATGTGGACATACCCCTTCGTAGGTCCAGTAGGGACATTCACCCTCCTGAGAGATACGGTTATCTCATGACATCGGAAATCAACATATTCCTTGTAGAATATGATGAGCCCGAGACCTACAAACAAGCTTTAGAGAGCCCAGATTCCAAGAAATGGCTCGAAGCCATGAAATCCGAGATAGACTCCATGTACGAAAACAAGGTTTGGACATAGGTTGACTTACTGGCAAGCTAGAGCCATCAGAAACAAATGGGTCTTCAAAGTGAAAACCGACATGGATGGTAAACCTAGTGTTTACAAAGCACGGCTGGTGGCAAAAGGTTTCACTCAAATTCATGGTATTGACTATGAAGAGACTTTTTCCCCAGTAGCGGCTTTTGAATCTATCAGGATACTCCTTGCCATAGCTGCATGGTATGACTATGAAATATGGCAAATGGACGTCAAGACTGCATTCTTGAATGGGATTCTGGAAGAGGAAGTGTATATGACACAACCTGAAGGTTTTGAAGATCCCAAAGGTTTTGGGAAGGTCTGTAAGCTGCAAAGGGCCATTTATGGCCTCAAGCAAGCTTCAAGGAGTTGGAATCAAAGGTTTAATCAAGTAATCAAAGAGTTTGGTTTCTTGAAAAACCAAGAAGAGCCTTGTGTTTTAGAAAACTCGGGAGCAAAATAGTCTTTCTAGTTCTGTATGTGGATGATATACTCCTCATTGGAAATGACATTCCTATGCTGGAGTCTTGTAAGACATGGCTTAGGAAAAATTTCCAAATGAAGGATCTCGGTGAGGCCCAGTACATTCTTGGAGTAAAGATCTATAGAGATAGATCAAGGCGTTTGATTGCATTAAATCAAACAACTTCTATTGATAAGGTGTTGAATCGGTTCAACATGCAGAACTCCAAGAAGGGATTCATTCCCATGGTTCATGGCACATCACTTGGTAAAACAGATTGTCCTCAGACATCTGAAGACCAGGAAAAGATGAAAAATATACCTTTTGCTTCGGCTGTGGGGTCTATAAAGGCCAGATATAGCTTTTGCTTTAAGTATGTGCAGCAGGTTTCAAGCCAACCCTGGTGAGAAACACTGAACTGCTGTGAAGAACATACTTAAGTATCTGAATAGAACTAAGGAGTTGTCCTTAATCTATGGAGGTGAGAGACAGCTAAGTGTAAAAGGTTACACTGATGCCAGTTTCATGACGGATAAGGATGACTACAGTAGCCAATCTGGATACGTTTTTTGTTTAAAAGGTGGAGGCGGTGGTGGAAGAGTTCCAAAACAACATCGCTGATTCTACAACTGAGGCAGAATACATTGCAGCATCTGAAGCTGCGAAGGAGGCAATGTGGGTGAAGAAGTTCATCAAGGAGCTTGAAGTTGTGCCTAGTATTGCGGAAGGCGTGGACCTATACTGTGACAACAGTGGGGCCATTTGTAACACCCCAACACTCTTAACCATAAGATTATCCTTAATCATGCCATAACCCTGTGATTAGCGCAACGGAAAAGACACGTATTGAGGCATTACCGCCGTCCACACTCGGGACAAGGCACATAAACCACCAAAATATACATAAACCACCAAATGAATGCTACACTTAAACCCATACATAAACATTCATTGAAACCATAGATATTACACTTTATACACCCATCAAAGAAATATATATATATATATATATATATATATATATATATATATATATATATATATATATATATATATATATATATATATATATATATATATATATATATATATATACGTTAAACTTTCTCCAATGCAAAATAATCTTTGAAACCATGAAGTCCACCGAGGTCGGCCAAATCCGTCCTTTAAGACTACCTTGCACGCGGAAGTTCTACCTCTGCTTATCCTTGTCTTTACTTTGGGAGCTCGGACCGCCTAAAAACAAAACATTGAAAACATACGCAAAGTGAGTGGGGAAACACTCAGTACACAAACCTCCAACACGTCAAACCGTTCGAAAACGGTTTTAGAGCCGGCATTTAAATTCATTTTGAAAACGGGGACGGGGCTAAACATGTCATAAATGGATTTGGCATAGACATAAACATATAAAAGTAGACATGCTATAGATATATATATACATAGAAAATAGAGTGGTATCCCTTACGATCTGGTGCAAAGCACCTAACACGCGCCCCAAAGCCGATCCGAGTTTGGGTTGGGTATTGCTATGCGATCGGACAACTGCCAGTGCAGAGAGGTCAGTCACTCTGATCAGGAGCACCCTATAGATGAATAAAGGCTAGCACTTCACGTGACTAGCTAGAATTATAATAATATGGCGGGACCACTTTTGAAAATAGATATAGTATATGTTAATGATATTCATAAAGATGATAAACATGATAATGATATGAATGACATTGATATACATGATTGTATTGCATGACGATTAAACCACAAGGGTTGGACAATTTGCGTACCTTGGAAAGTAGGAAAACTTGGTGGCGTGCCTCGGGCTCGGGACGTCTTGGGTGACTTGGGAACTATAATAGGAAGTGTAGAAATTGAGAACCAAAGAGGGTTCTTAGTGAGTTTCAAACGTTAAGTAAAATAAGAATTTAAGAATGAAATAGATTAGAAGGAAAATTTCAGGTTTTTAGAAATAAAGTTTTTAACAAAACTCTAGCTAGGAAACTCGGAATTAAACAAACGAGTACTTCTTGGAATAGGGAAAATCATGATCTACAACTTTGTCAACATGACCAAGGTCTAAAAATGAAAGGAAGGGCCTGTAAAATGGCCCGGACAGAAGCTGATTCAAACGATATTTAAGACATTCGGTTTGAACTATTGAGGTGAAATTGGTACAAAACCTTGGGAATAAACCATGGAAAGCTTATCACTTATAGAATGATTTGAAGAGATCATATTGATGGAATATGGAGAATTAAGGAATGAAAGGTTAGAATGGAAATTAGAGAGTTCTTGATTTTTTGGATATATCGTCAAGCGACAAAGAAGAATTTATAACGATGGATTAATGGATTTTGGAAGTGTTTGAAAGGTGAATTGGAATTATGCATTAGAGAAGGAATATATCCTATGATTATTGAGGTCCAAAGAACTCTTCGACTAATGGAACATTCCAAATTTCCAACTTAGAGTCGATTTCTATTATAAAACTTAAACTTCTCAACTTAGCTAAAAAGACTTAACTCGATAAATAATATTAAACTCCAAAAGATAGTATTTTCAATTTAGAAAACACTTCTTGAACATCCTAATATTGACCCAAGAGTCTCCAAACTAAAAGGATCCCTTAATGATTGAAATTGGTTCACAAAAATCCAAATTTACTACAGAATTTTCTGGGCAGAAACTCAAATTATAACCTTCAGTCTCGACCCTATAACATCCACTCCCGATATCGGATGAACGCAAACCATACATTTCCGGAAATCTTAAAACGTCACCTAAAACTTTTATGTTTACCACTGGAACCAATAAAGTCTCTAAATGGACGAAAAATTGTCCTCAAGCTACTGACTCAGATTCGTATACAATTCGCACCCCTTCACGGTTTTGCTCATAACTCGAGCTACACATACCGGATTCTCGAAATTCCAAAGCCCATAGTTAGATAATGATTTAAGCTATCTTTTTAAGTAAAAATCTGGGCTAAACTCATACTTTTAGTCCTCTGTATTATTCTGATTCCAGACAGAAACTTATATGGCCATCAAAAACAACATGCATGTGTCTTCTTACCACTAATTTGCAATAAATCTCAATTAAACTTCAAAATAGCTATCATCCATCAATTTTCCAGAAGTTAAACACTTAATCTTACTCAACCAAAATCTTAAAACTCACATGCAAAAACCATTTCAAACATTCAACAACACTACAACACTTAAACACTTAAAATCAGCCCCAAATTTACATGTATCAAACCCAAATTCAAACCCTAATTTAACCACAATATAAATTCATGCTAAAAGGGATATAAAAGAGATGTAAAAAGCAAGAATAATCAATTTAGAAAAGAAAATTCAGATTAGAACAATAAAACTTGAGTTAGGGTCTGGAGTATATACCACATGGGGAAGAAATTGAAGGAGAAAAACAAGAGAAGAGGGGTGGAGGTGGTGCTCGGCCGGGCTGGTGGTCGCCGGCCGCCGGAATCTGGCTGGAAACAGGGGGCACGGCTAGGCAGAGGAGGGAGGAAGATGAGAGTGAAGAATGACTTGGTAGTTGTCTGAAAATGAAGTGCCAAAAAAATAAACCCCCCCCCCCCCAGTATATATATAAATAAAACTCCCCTTAACTAGTTAACTCTCTAGATTAGGAAATAACTTGAACAATTAGTAATATAAACTAGCTAGATAAAATAATTGGTATCAACTAAATATAATTAGTGAACATAAACTTGGTAATATAATTTAGTATATGATTAAATAAAATTACTTGGGAAATAAATTGGGTAAAATTAACTAGTATTACACCACATAAAATAAATTGGTAGGACATATTAATAAAATGAATTGAGCAATAAAATGTACTTAGGAAGGTTGGGTAATATAAATCGTAAAAGAAACGGAATTGAAATTAATATAACCTTCTTCGGTTTAAAAGCGAAAAATTGAGAACCATAAAATAAATTATATAACTCATCGTAAAAATATTCCTAAACTCATAATAATATTTATAATTTTAAATCCGAGGTAACATAAATTCAACCCATTTAGCCATCGCCTTGCTCGAGACCTGTCACGCATAAATAAATAAATAATAGAAGTAACAATCGCAATAACCACAAAAATAATATTCATGTCGTGAAAATAGAAAATTTTTATTAGCGTTTTTTGGGCTAATTACTGTGATTAAGGTTTTAATTAATACGGGTTTAGGGCGGGTCGTTACACCATTGCTCAGGCAAAGGAACCTAGAGCACACAACAAAGCAAAGCATGTGTCCAGAAAGTATCACATCATTCGAAAGTTCATCGAGGAAGGTGATATTAATGTGTGCAAGGTTCATACGGATGAGAACGTCGCTGTTCCGCTTACTAAACCCCTGTCGCAAGCAAAGTATGAGAGTCTTACTCGTGCAATAGGAATTAGACATCTTGAATGATGTTATTAAGTTACATTTTTGAACATTAGATGGCTCATGGTTTGTAATAGTTATTTATTCATCAGTTATTAATAAAATCAAAACTTTACATAATTTTTGGTTTAGAATTATGTGAATGTCCAAAAAGGTCAGCGCATTCAAAATGGGAAATTGGATGAGGTTCGATTTCTGAAACCCCATTAGTGAACTTGATAACGCTAGTCTTGGTCGATAGTCGACCTGGTTCCTAATTGTATTATCACGTAGGAACAGTGATAATATCAACACAATTAGCATGTAGGGTTGAGGTGATGATCAAGTTTTGTGATCATAGTGATGTGATGACATCATAAATCAATCACGTGGGTACTGTTGAGAACAACTACCGAACTGACCCGCAGTGGGAGCTCTTTAAATTAGGAATGTCATAAGAGCTCTCACTACTCAAAATTCCTAAATCCTGAGTTCAATACATAGACTACATGGTCTGCTATGACTTTGGAGCGCGTCAAACGTCTTTGGTAACAGTAGGCTATAAAGGCGGTGTCTGGGTTACAGTTGGATCATGTGAGAATGTGTGTCTGAACAAGATGGCATTGTCCTCCCTATTAGGGACAGTTGTCTCGTTGGCCACTCGGTGAGATTGGACTGAAAATGCTTGGCCGAGCTCAGTTGAATCAATAGTTGATCGTCTGTTTTTTCAAAGTCTAAACTCGGAGATCGAGGAACGTTTCGGACCTTACATAAGGATGACATCAGCTTACCTTATCCGAACATGAGACAATAAGTGACAAGGGAACTCAAGGAATCGAACACTTGTGGGACAAGTGGGAGATTGTTGGGAATGTCCCGACAATGTTCGATATACACAGAGATTAAACCAAAGTAATATAGTGATTATATGTCTTGCTAGAGACCTCTATAATTAGTAATTAAATATGTTTAATTACAACTATATTATTTGGTCCTCTTTAGTCACACAAGTCGATGCCTGGAACAATGTATGTAACCTAAATGATATTGTATCAAGTTTAGAAAAGTTGGAAACTAATTTCTGTGAGAAATCAGCCCAACACGGACCGAATTGGGCTCAACACGGACCGAATTGGGCCCAACACGGACCGTGTTGACCCAACACGGTCCGTGTTGAGACACCACGATCCGTGGTGTCCATGGGCCGAATATTTGGACTCTCTGGAGTCCAACACGGACCGTGTTCGGCCCAGAAAACGCACCGTTGTCTTTTTCGGCCCTTTAGGGTTTTGAACCCTTTCCCTAGGTTTTCTAAACACTATATAAAGGGGTCTCTGGGAGACATTATTCCACACCAACTGCCTTCGACTTTTAGAGAGATACCAGGGTGATTTCCTGAGTTCCTCTCTCCTTTTGCAGTTCTAGTTTCAGGAAACGCTATCAGTTTCCTGAAACAGTCTCACATACATCTTAGATTGAGATTCGTCTCGATCGGGTCGATCTAGCAATCGGGTTCCCGGAGTGCTGCGTGGACTTTTCAGTAGAGGGTTTCAGCGTTGGAATCTGGAAGGTCAACCTCTTCTTCAGCAGGAATTAGCGATCAGGTATAATTACTAAAGCCTCTGCAGTTATTTTGATTAATTGTTTATAACTGTTATAATATTCCGCCGATTAATCTGTATCTGTTTAGGAAATAGATAACCTAAAACCTAACATGTTCATCATAAATTCTTCTAACAACATTTTACATAAGAACAACTTTTTTAAGAATGTTCATCACAAGTCAAATCCTTCTAATCCCTCACGAATTTTTGGGGCAGTTGGATCGTTCGGATATTTTCATGGCAGTTTGCATGGTCCACAATTTTGAAGAGATTTCCTCAATCGGTTGTACATTAGAACTACCTTTTTTTTTAAGCATGTTCAATATAGGTTATGGCACTAGAATCCCTACAAGCCCTTAAACAACTTTTACGAAAGCATGTTCACATATATCAGTTTGTGCTTGAAGATATGAGTTTTGTTGACACAACGTCCTAATAGTTTTTCGTTCATGAAGTTCTTGCGGATTTTGGGTGGCCTATCGTTCTTAGATAATTCACATATGATCCATGAAACTTCAGCAAAACTGGACAAACTAAGGAAATTCTATGCCTTAAAGCAAGGTCAAATATAGCAACTGGTGACCGCAACCAGCAAACTATCCTTAAGATATTAGCCACTGACCTATTATGTCAGCAACTAAATACTTACACTACCTTTTGAACTACGATGGTCTTATTCTACTCATGAAGTGGATACGTAAGAAGCTTTTGAAGTTCGGCCCAAGTAATCAAACAAAAGTAGCTTCTTTCAAGTGATCTCTCAAAAGGATCTTATCTAATTTCTGGGTCGTGCACCAGCGGGTTAAAGCAGAATCCTTGCAAAAATTTTTCTAACAGATCTAACAAACTTTATAACCCGTAGAGACTCAAACTTCTTTTCTCATTGATTATCTAAAGTCCAACCGAAGTCTTGGCAGATTCCATGTTGACATAAACTCTCGCGGTTCTCTCGAGGTCCACAACTAGAGTGTTTCAGTATATTGATTGTCATGGATTAGATTAAGATTCGTTACATATTTATAAAAGGGGTCGTAGCTGAGGGTACGAGTGAAGACTAAAAATGCTTGCGGATTTTGGTTCTCTCTATTTGAAGCGTCCTTATATTTCCAGTGTTATCGGCCACAGCTCAATGCCTAGACTCTCTTATTCATTACATGTTTGTCTTGCATCCTCAAAAATAAATTAAAAAAAAAATAGTCTGCATAAGTGCATTAACATCATGCATTACTAGAGAAATAGAGTCCATCCATTGCATCATAAAAGATAAATGATGGTCTAAGCATTATACACGCACTCAGTGCTCATCAACAGAGATCCAATAAATCATTTCCAGACTCGAGAACCCATAGCACAAACCAATGGTCGACAAATCGGTATGCATGCCAAAGAAGTAGGTCCAATCTGTATGAGAAGGAATGATGAGCCGGACTCAATTTAAGCAGCAAGAAAACATGCCCGACTCATTTGGATCTTCGCGGATCTAGAACCATCAAATACTGCTTCCGGGTCTATACATAATTATTTAAGCTTAAGCATACAGTCCAAGTTGATGGGCTCCTCGCGGATCCCAGTTTCGACCCAGATAACATTTTGAACATTTTTTTTCTCAGAAATACAGTGCAGTCCAAGTGGATCCTCGCGGATCTCACTTCCTACCCATACTATTTTGGACATTTTTTTTTCGGCAATAAAGTTCGGGAATAAAATGCAGTCTACGAGTAGTTCTTAAATTCACTTAGTTCAAGCATAATGTAGGACATGTGCATAGGTATCATTTAGATCCTCGCGGATCGTGGTTCCCACACACATAATACTTTGATTGAAGATTGTATGATTTGATATTATTCAAGTGAAATTTAGTCCACATGCAGGGGAGTTATTAAAATCTAAGTGGATCTTCGTCCCTACACTTATGCAGTATGGCATTTTAATAAGAAATTCTGACATGATGAATATGCTAGTGTTGCACCATACAAGTGAAATTTGGTCAATGAAACTCCGAAGATCCACGTAGTTCCGGTCTCACTAAAGGAAAAGATTACAAATTCTCGCAGATTTACTCCAGTAGAACCTTGCGGACCTGTTTATGAGATTAAAGAACTGGAGCTTATGGCTCATCAAATGGAGATTACTCAACAGCTCAACAACGATACAGCTCCTCATGGATTTTTAGATCTGCCCTACCAAAATGCAGATGAAGAACTTACTCAGTAGTTCGGTGGATCTGATCTGAGCACCTCGCGGATTTGTTTGAAAAATCTGCCAAGTTTTCGAAAATTTGAGTTTAACAAGCAAAGACTCAAAATTTGATTGCATGAAAAACATATCCGGCTGCAACTCGACCTAGATTCTCGCGGATTTGTGAAGAACCCATGCAAAATTTGAGTGTGCTCCTCGCGGATTTCTCAACAACGAGAACGAAAATAGCTTAAAGTGGAAGAAGAACGAAAATGGCTGCTATTGGCTCCTTTTGGATTTGTCAGAGTTTTCAAAAAAAAAAAAAGAAAAGAGTTTGTCAAATTCCAGCAACTCAAAACGTTTAGACGACAGCTCAATATCTCTAGCTCCTCGCGGATCTGTCGAATTTTCAAAAAAAAAAAACAGAGATTTTCAGCAATTGGGATCCTCGCGGATTTTTGGTGCTTCAAAGGTTCAAAGTGGCGTTTCAAGTGCAGCTCAACAATAGTTTGTCAGAGATTCAAAATCTAAAGTGAATGAGAAGCTCAAGCAAGTCAGCCATTCAAGTTAAGAGAAACTTACTCAGCTGCTCAACACAATGGATCCCCGCAGATTTGGTACAAAATGTCAAAAACATAGCTCCACGCGGATCTAGAATGGAGCTTACTCAGTGCCTACTGAAGGTTACTCTCGCGAATTTTGTGTGGAAATAGGCGCAACTCACTCAACAGTGTGGACAATAGTTGCAAGGTGAGAGAAAAATTCCAGGTTGAAGATCAGTGGATGCACGCGAATTTGTGGTTGCTCAAGAGATGGGAGAGGGTAGAACACATTGAAGGGAAGTCATTATTACTACTTCTTCTAGTACTATCTATTTTCAATTTCATTTTATTTTTATTTTTATTATTTTTATTATTTATTTATTATCATTTACTTTTATTATTATTAGTGTTTTCATTTACTTTTTATTTCTATTTACTTTCAGGTAAATAATTACATCAAGCCTGTACAACCTCCAGCAATCTTGTCAGCGTCGGACTACCTCCGGTCAATTTTCAATATTCAAGCTGCCCTTGAATAGCCAAGCCTGGATAGCTTTCAACAACCAAGTTAGCATCAGACTATCTCCAATTATCATCCAACTATTTGGGCTAACCCCGAGAAATTCATCAAAGCATGGACTACCTCCAGCAATTTCAAGCGGACTACCTCTGGATATCATCCAAGTGTTCGAGCTACCCCCGAGAAATTCATTAAAGCCTGGATTACCTCCAGCATATCTAGATCGGACTACCTTCGACCGTTCTTAAGCTCAATTGAATTACCTCCAACCAATTTTCAGCTCATTTGAGCTATCCCCGAAAATTCACTAGACTAGCTCCAACAGCTTGAAGGTATACTTTGACTTTTGTCTTACTCAGACTTAGTCAAAGTGGGGGCTAACTGTAGACACCAAAATAATACTCAATGAGCGACATGAGGATTTTGGTCACGCTGGATTCCTCGAGGAATTTGTGAGATATAGGTCCCTCGTGGATTTTCATCAAGAGTCCTTGGGTCAAAAGGGTCCTCGCAAGTTTGTTTGTCAAGGGGGTCTTTGGGGATGCAGATTACCGGTCAAGTCAAAGTCAATGGTCATGGTCAACTTTTGGTCAAAGTCAACTGGTCAAAGTCAACTCTAGGTCAAAGTCAAACTCAAGAATCTGCGTGAATTTCGAGCGAGCCCAAGATAGAAATCCTCGCGGATTTCATGAGGCGCAACATAGAAATGCAAATTTCCAACTGACACAAGGCAAAAACCCTCGCGGATTTTTCAGGAAATTGGGGGGGTAATCCTCGCGTATTTTTCAGTAAATTCTGGCGGATCCAGTCTGCCAGCCCAGGAGAAATCCACTGTAACACCCCAAATCCTGTAATCACTCATAAACATCATCTTACTTAATTTAAGTCTAATCTACACACACTGGGTTAAAAAGAAAAAGAAAATTTTAGGCACAAATTAGTTAATTAATACGATTAAGAGATTTAAATAAGAATGGTTTAGGGCGGGTTGTTACATCCTGGCGGATCCAGTCTGCCAGCCCAGGAAAAATCCTGGCGGATTTGTCAGGCCAGCCTAGGAAAAATCTTGGCGGATTTGCCAGGTCAGCTCAGAAAAAATCCTGACAGATTTGCCAGGCCAGCCCAAAAAAATCTTGGCGGATTTGCGAGACCAACTCAGGAAAAATCCTGGCGAATTTGCCAGGCTAGCCCAGGAAGACAACACGGATTTTGCAGGCCAATCCAGAGGACTACTCGCGGATTTCTTACTTTTGGCCCATGCGAGTTCTCGTAGATCCAGGGTAATTAGCTCAGAAAAAGTCAATACAAGTCTAGGCTCAGAAAAGTCAACGCAAGTCTACGCGGATACAAGCTGCAGCCCGATACAAAAATCCAACCCTAAAGAAGATCTCGTAGTATGTCATTTCAGCTTAAAATCTCGCGGATTTGTCAGTCGAGTCCAGCTGAAAATCTCGCGGATTTGTCAGTCCAGTCCAATTGAAAATCTCACGGATTTGTCAGTCTAGACCAAGCAAAATCTCGCTGATTCTTTTCTTTTTGAATGGTCGCGATTACTATCTTTGGTCTGTGGGAAGTTTCCCTGGTCAGATAAATAGTCATTCCCCCACACTCCCCACTAAGACTAGTTCCCCCCCGGATTTGCAGAAATGAGGGGAATGTGCTGCCAGGGATAACTGCCGAAACTGTGTACTATAAATAAGGAATCCACGCGGATTTCGCAGGGTGGAAAATTTGGGGTATAGGTGTGCTTCTGGAGATTATCAACACAAAAAGAGAAACAACAATCACACTTTTTACATAAAATCCTCGCGGATTTTGGAAGAACATCACGGTCAATACTTGCGTGGTACAAATTGGAGTCTGACCAAAGAAATCCTCAGGGATCCGCCAGGATTTGGTAAATTTCCATTTCAATTTTGTTGGATTTTCTCTGATTTGTAATTATGTAGTTCTAACGCCCCACCCGCTGTAACTTTTTTTTTTCTTTCTTTTGTTTCATTTCCTCTCGGATGTTTGCACTTTTTTCTGTTGTTTTTATTCGCACCTTCCAATTTTAAAATTGTGTGACAACTTTTGCGTTTCGGTTTCTTTTTAACAAAAGACCCGACCTAGTAAAGGCCTCCACGGCGGGCGATGCAAGGGCATCCCCCTTACATCGACACCTTTACCCCCTATCCCGACTTTGGCGACGAAGACCGTGGAGTTTTGTCTTCTTTTTCTTTTTTGTTAGTTTTTATGAAAAACTAACTGGCGACTCCGTGTGTATTATTTCATGCAAGTTAATGGCTTTTGTGTAATTAATCTTTGTTCAAAATTCATGTGACCTTAACTTGAATGGTGAATTGGCTTGGTGCACTGCTCAGAAATCCTCGCGGATTTCTGGCCAGTGGGCTCAATCAGATTCCCATTCAGGTTGCAAAATGGTCACGGGGTGTAAAATAGTGGACCGACTATACATACTAGTTGAAAATCCTCGCGGATTTTGGCCCGTATGCATGTTTGGAGCATAATTTTGAGTTCCAGTGACCAGTATCTCATTCGGGATGGGCTTGTTGGACCTCATTGGATTCAAGAAATCCGCCAGGATTTCTGCCTCTCTTGAAGTCTCGATCCATTTCAGAATAGGTACGGTTCACTGTAATTTTGAAACCGGGGATTGAACACATCTTTGGCCTTAACTACATGAAATGATTAATTAAAAAGTACTAATAATTCGTGCATAAAAATTGAAATTGCATCCTAGGAAATATAAGCAACCCTATCGTCGACTCGATACTCTATGGGGGACCGTGCCCTTCGGGCCGCGGGCCCTACACCCAGTGAAATGTTTTCCAGGGAAAATTTCCCATAGGAAGTTTTCCATGGGAAAGATTTCCCGAGGAAAAATTTCCTTTAGCCCTCCTAAGGGAAATTTCCCCTAAGAAAATGGAGAAAATGGTGAGTCCAGCGTAAAAACATTCCCGAAATCAACCCGCAACCAAAAATGGAAAAAATAAGTCAATTCAGAAAAATTAATCATTTTCTCGAGATTATTGACCAGTCAAACGCACCATAAATGAAATTAAATGAAATTTCTTAACATTCTTTTCACGCCATGGTATCAACATTTAGGATCTCTAAACCCTTTTTTCTGCTTAGAGTTCTCAAATGGGGATTCATTAAGTAGAGTACCACAACCGTACAGTCCGCCGTCAAATGGTCAACCATTTCCAACGCGTTGAACCCTTTTCTTCCCGTGTGAACTTACTTACTACTTACTACTAGTACTACTCTGCCATTGAATCATCATGCATTGCTCCTCAAAAAACCCAGAAAATCCAACCCCATTTCACATCTCCATTCTATCCCCTTATTAATCAATCCCTCTCATTCACACTCTTCTCAAACTCTCTCTCTATCTTACCCAGCAATGAGCGAATCTCAGAAGAATCCCAGTTGCTTTTCATCCATCTTCAAACACCTCATTTGCGCTGCCAATCTCCCCACCTACCCAGATCACCATCACAATCACAATCAAATCAAGAACACTGTTTCTTCAGATGTCTTAATCACTCAAAAAAACACTCAATTAGCACTCGAAGAACAAAATGCAGCTCAAATTAAGCCGGGGATTGTCGCAAGATTAATGGGGTTAGATTCAATGCCAGAAAACAACATGGATGAGTCTCTGTTTTTCAGGAGCAAATCCCTCAATTCTCTCCATTTCTTCCCTGATTTTACTTCAAACAGAGCTTCGAAATCTGCCTCATTTCATCGTCGCTCTGCTACTTTGAATTCCAGTTCGAGTTTTTCCTTCAAAATTGAGGAAGAAAACAAGGAAAACAGAGGAGGTGTGAAACAGAGTGTGAAGAAAAAACAGGGGAAGAGAGAGAAAGTGGCAGAGGTTAGTTTCCGAAGCAAGTCACTCAATTCCCTCCATTTCTTCCCTGATTTCAATTCAAAAAAAGCTTCACAATCTTCCACCTTTCATCGTCGTTCTGCAACTATGAATTCGAGTTCGGGTTTTTCCTTCAAAATTGAGGAAGAAAATGTGGGTTCATCCAAGTCACAAAGTGAGGAAAACAGAGGAGGTGTGAAGAAGAAACAGGGGAGGAGAGAGAAAGTTTCAGAGGTTAGTTTGAAGGGGTATGAGAGAAGTAAAAGTAAGGAAAAGAAGAAGAAGTATGAAGAAGGGTTTGCTAGTTCAACTGCTAGGAAGGGTAAGAAGAACAATGGTGGTTTGATTAGGGATGGGAAATGTGCAGTGTTAATTCAGAAACAGGGGAGATTAGGAGGAGGATTAAGGGTTAATGATGTTGGATTAAATGCCTCAACAAAGAAAAGGGTTCATCATAATCATAATCATGATATTAATGATGTTGATCATGAAGTTTTGAGTGATTCACTCTCAAGAAGCCCTGTTTTGAGTGATGCATTGTCAAGAAGCCCTGTTTCTGTACTTGATCACCATCTTCTTCATCTCCACCTTGATTATTCCCCTTCAAAAGGTGTGCTTTCTAATATTTCATTCCTCCCTTTTTTTTTTTATCATTTTAGACTAATATTGTTGGTACTTTTGTACATTTCTTAGTCCTTAAGTATAAAAGTCCAATCCTAGCAATTAAGAATGATTGTTGGAATGCTTAAGTAGTTAAGTGATTAGGTTGACAACACCTAATTTTAGCTGGTCCATGAGCCAACCAAGCTATGATAAAAATTGGTTCCTAAATAAAAATTAGGTTAACTTAGGCCCTACTGTTGTGCGATATTATACCGCATCTACAACAGTTTACCACATTAATCATTAATCATCGTATATTATCATACCATACTACACCTTACCACATTAAATCAGTAACCATAACTTTCTCTCTTCTTATTTTTTCTACTTTCCAGTTTTCTCTCCCTTTACCTATAACACCAGTCATTCTTATCAAAAATTTTGCTACAACTTACCATATCATATAACATTGTCCATATTTTTATCATACCATACCATATCATTACCACATTTACTAACCACAAATAACAATAAATTTTTAAGTGGTTAATAATCTACAAAGAAGTGAGTCACAGTGCTCCAAAATATTTGAATGTGAGTAGATATATTAACAAGTGGGCCAATTCGGTTTTACACAGGCCCAAAAAGGGTCTAACGTATGGGCCAAATGGCCCTCTGTCTTGGGCCACTCAGACTTAAGGTGACCATTTGACTAATATTTGATTTTTCTTTTCAGCATTATTTTCCACAGAGGATGAAAGACGAACAACTACGAATGGCAGAAATAAACCAACACCTAAAACCAAACCCAAGATTCATAAGGAAACTCCGCAAAGAAACATCACACTTGAAGCACCACATGAGAAAGACTGTGATGATGAAGTCTCAAGCCGGATCCAACGGCCGAAATTCGACAATAATCACAAGTTGAAGGTAGATGATCAAGAAGCAGAGGTGGAAGAGTATTTTGTGGGATTACTAGGGCAAGTTTGTAGACTGGCTGAAGAGGAAGTAAAAGATCCAAATTGGGTTGCAAAATCTCAAGGGTTTAGGCTTCATTTTGTGGAGGAATTAAGCTTGGATTTTGGTGGCCAAATCCTTGACTTGTTGTTAGATCAACTCTTGGATGAGTTAGTACATTTATAACTTCATTTTCTAGTTATATGAATATATGAATAAGGCTAGAAGGGCAGTTTTTAGGCATCATTTTTATCAAAATTAGATGAGCGATTTTTCGGGTCGAACATTACACGCAACAAAAACTCAATAAAGTTTAAATCCTATTAGTCAATAAACATTACATAGAAATATATTCTGACAAAAAGTTAAGTTTAATCGAAACGTATCTTTTTAACTCGTAAGTTGTAGCTCTATATGATTCCTGTTATGAAATTATCCAAGATTATCATCATCATGATTCATGGTTCACAAATAGTAATGTATTTATAATTATGTCAATGCATATTCTCTTTTAAAAAAAATCCGCATATTGACATGAATCAGATAAATAAACTCACAAAAGCGCTAGAGGAAGGGCTTGAATATTCGACCTTGTGGTTAACAACCACACGCTCTAACCAACTGAGCTACTCCAGCTTAGTTGCTGCCCTCGTGAAACTTGGCGTTTATATAGACGCATGTTTAATTTGTATTGAATAATAACACTTTAGCATTTTACATGTTTTATATCTCCTTTATATAATCATTTTACATTCTACAACAAAGATTTAGTTTGCCACAGATGAATATTTTATCTTTCAAGAATATTAGAGTACCCCCTTTCTGTTTTCTCTTCTAATTAGAAATGCCACCTCATAATTTCTTATACTCATTTCATATTACCCACCATTTTACAATTTCAATATTGTATTAATTAGTATTTTTCTTATTTTACCATTAATTAATATTCATTGACTCCACCCCAAATTTTAATTTTAATAAAGCATATTTAATCAATTTTTTCACTAACTACCTTATACATTTTTTTTTTTATAATTAGCGGTCAAAGGACCCTTTTATTCAAAAGACAAGATATGTCTTTAACAGCGGCATACAACGAAGAAATAGATTATATAACCTCAACTGAACAGATAACCCCTACAATTGAGATCAAACACTGAAATATTAATCTTAGTTTTTGCTACCACTTTTAAAAGACAAATAAAAAGAAAGAAATGGAGGAATGGCTATAATACGTCTATTAGAAGAAACTAATTGGATTTAAATTGAAATTAAATACACAATATAAAATCAGCATGCCTCCTATATATACTCGGATAGTTACTTTTTAAACGATTTGTATATGCAATCAAACATGTGGAAAGGATATATAAACATATAAGTTATCAGAAGTATGATCTCATAACCAAAAAAGAGTTATGAGAAGTATTACAAATTCTGTCATATACTATGCTAATAGAGCAATAGCCCCTTTTTTGGGCTGTGGGAACTTATATTCTGTACATACTACGAAATAAGTCAATTACATATATATAAAATTAGAGCTAGGAAAAACTAACCCGACACGATTATCGATATGAACTGGGCACAATACTAATAAATGGGATTAGGTAGAAACTTTCAGCACGTTTAATTAAATGGGTTGACATGGCAAACCAGTTTGATTAAATGTCTTATGTTCAGGTCAGGATTTTCGATACGAAAAACACATATTTAACCCGTTTAATTAGGCATATTAAATGGGTCAAGTCATTTGATCAATAATTGTTACCCAATTATATCGTTTCTTAATAAAGTTAGGTGAAAGTTACAGCTAATACTCTTTGAAATATACGTAAAACTTTTAATTTTAACTTATATTTATCTTTTACTATGAATTAAAAGATATCTCCTTATATAAATTGAATTATATTACCACGCAAATGGTTGAGTATGATATGTCATTATTTCGATCCTACAATAAGTTGTTTTATATAAATGAATTAATGGTTAAATGGGTAAATTTGTAATTTTATTCTAACATTTTTTCTTAAATGGGTAAACAGGTCAAAATAAGGTCAACCCATTTAAAATTTAAACGGTAAACGGTTTCGATTTCCAACTCGTTTAATAAATGGGTTAGATTTAGGACGGAGCATTTTAAGCCCATTTAAGCTTGACATAAACATGAACCCGACTCAACCTGACCTATTTGCCAGCTCTACATAAAACCCACAAAATCAACTGAAATACTTTTTGGGTATTTCCCATTTTCAAGTATAGCACTTTTTATACTATATATGTTAATTAACCATGTTCTCTGGTTAGATTGGATGTAACACTCTCAACTTATCCAAACTTATCCAAACCTAACACAACTCCCCAAAAGCTTAAGGTATCCACTCTAAAAATACAATTTTCCAAAAAAAACATCATAACTTATCGCAACTTATCCATACCTATCCAATCCAATCCAATTCCAACCTAACTATCCTAACTTGATCCCAACCGGTCCAAATAACAAGGCTTCAATTTCGTAGCTAGGTTAACAATAGTAGGCGGAGGAGCGAGGAATATTGTTGAAGGACAAAAAGAAATCTTCAACCCCAAGTATAATAATAATAATAATAATAATAATAATAATAACAATAATAATATTGTGTAAGTAGTCAAACGTACATACTTTAGAAGGAGTATAATATAAGCTGAAAAATGGGTACAAATGTATATAAATTAAAAAGTTTGAGGGTCTCGAAGTAGTCAAAGCTACCTGCTTTTCAAAAAATGTTAATATAATGATAATTAGGTCAAATAATCTGGCCAAGTTGGAATATTAGTCAAGTCGGTGATTTGTCAGGTCAGTCACCCATCCCCCACCAAAAACATACGTATCTCAATAATTAACTTTAACTTGAACTAATTTACTTAATTTCGATTGTAGCAATAACATAATTTTGTCCACTTATGTAGAAAAGTGAGGTTTCTCATGATGTTCACTAGGGTATGTATAGTACATTAGCCTACGTTATTAGGGTAAATAGGTCGCTTTGATCAAAGCTCGGCTTAGTTGGACTTAAATATCTATCAAAGTGAGTTCGAAGTCTTGGCTGATCATTACTAAGATTGTAAAATAGCAGAGTTAGCTTGTGAACTGTCCAGGCTCGAGCAGATTATATCTCAGTTTAATCAAGTTCGATTTGACCATAACTTGGTTAGAATCTCAAATGTATGTCAAGTTAAGTCCGAGCCTAGGATAGCTAAGGCTCAAGTTATTAGGGGTGTAAAACAACCGAGCCAGCTCGTGAAACTCTGACTCAACTTGATTATAGCTCAACTCAAGTTTGGTTTGATCAGAGCTCAATTACGCTCATCTCAAATGTCTATCGAGTCTCATATTACTAGGACCATAAAAAAATAACAAAAATGGAAATGGCTTGCGAGTTGGTTAGGCTCGACCCGGTTATAGCTAGGTCCAAGTTCGATTTGGCCAAATCTCACCTTATAGAATATAAAGAACTAAAGAAAGTAAACAAAGAGGTGAAAATAAGCTTAAAAACTCTCTCTCTCTCTCTTTCTCTCTCTCTATCTATATATATATAGGAACTGTAATATATCCTTAATTTTTTTGGTATCAAATGAAATGTAAAAGATGTGCATGAACTTTTGATAGTACATAACGATTTGGCACAAGGTTATGTTATCGTTAACCTATTAAATTAAATATATAATACATTACCAAATTAGATGAATCTCCCATGTTTAAGTCAAATAATTTATTAGAAGAAAAACTAGGAATTAAAGCATGGAAATAAATAGAAGAAATTTATAGAAAAAGACTGTACAAAGTAATGCTTCTTGTTCCATTACTTCCATATGCATATCTCTGTTTGCAGACAAAGTTGCTCTTTTATAGTGGAAAATAAAAGAAAAAGAGAAAGTGAAGCTTCATACACTTTTTGGATTTTAATTTCTTCTTTTTCTTCCCTTTTTTTTTATTTATTTTAGTGCTAAAAATTAATGGAATATACATGACTATGACCTGCTGATGACCATTGACCACTAAGGTAAAGAAATGCAAGGAAAAAGAAGTATTTTGTTGTTCTAAGGAACCTAAAGAAACATGTCAAAAGCATATGATTTCTAGTTTATCTTAATTTGCTTCAATATTTCAATTCATTAATATAACCCTTTGAAATTGTGATGAATTGGTGATGATGTGGGTTAGTTTCCTTCATATATTAAACATTCCCTTTGATGTGAGTTATGTATGACTTTTTCTCTTCTAGCAACAAAGGTGTTTTCAATTTATTTTAAGATAGGTATTTTGATGTCCTTTTCAATGAATGACATCACTTAATATGAATCACTTACTCACTTTGGTTTTTTTAGAAAGTCAAAAAATAGTAAAAGATATTATTTATATAATTATAAACTTATTTACCTAGAGTCTAAATTGTCGAGATAGGTTTATCTTCGATCCTCACTAGGTTGAATTTGTAGTGGGTATACATAACTAGCTAGGTATTTGTCAGACCTAGTTCGATGCACGTCACAATAGCTAAAAGATACAAAGATCCGCAAAACAGAAAAATGTCAAAGAAAAGCAACTAGACCATGCCGCTATAGTTAAAAGATACAATCAAGAATCACAAAATAAATAGCTTCATGACCACCAAAAGAAAAAGAAACACAACATTTCCCTTCTCATTGGTTGATACAACCTTCAAATCACAACACTCTCTCACTCGGACTCCCTTATGAATAAGCACTGCTTTGAAAAATTGCACGTATTATATATTCATTCCCACTGTTTATTAGCTTATTAAATTTACCTATAAACTGAATCCAATAAATATAATACATACGCGAAAAAGATTGGTGTCTCCTTTACAAACACAAGAAAAAATAAGAAACAAAAATAAGAAAAAGATGACATCATAGGCTCTGTTATTTGGATTGGTTCAATTATCCAATTCAATCCAATTCAAACCTATCCAAACTCATCCAAACCTTTCACAATTTCCAAAAAAAATCCTCTCTAAAAATATAATTCCCCAAAAAAAAGCATAATAACTTATCTAATCCAACCCAATACATCCAAACCTGATTTTAACCAATTCAAAAAACAGGGCCATAAAACCCGGCCATGTCTTTGGATGGGATTCCATCACCATCTACAAGAAAATTAAAGTGTTGATAAACAATATGATTAGATCTTTGAAATTAAGAGCAATTATGAGGAAATTGTCCTTCTCTTTCAAATTAAAATTGTTGAGTGAGCTTTATATATATATATATATATATATATATATATATATATATATATATATATATATATATGATTCAAATATTTGACAATTTATGTTCAAGCACGTGTGAGATTTCATAGACTTCTTTCTTCTTCTTTTTTCTGATTTTTCTTGTTTGAATTTTTTGCAAGATGAATTGGTCCATGGCTTCAACCTTCTCCTAACCTAAAAGCATTGAATTTTTGTGTACGGAGTTGGCATTTTATTGTCTTTTAGGAAATTATTCATCCACCATTTTATCATTCGTTCAACAACAACATTATATGCACATGAGAAGAACCTTCTAATTGAAATCATCATTTTCCACCTTTAATTTTTTCTCAAATTAAAGTAACTTTTCAAATTAATTATAGGAATCTAGGTCCTTTAATTATCACCTAGGAAATTGGTGGAAAACCACATGCATTATTAGTTTGGAGCTAGATTGATGTTGATAAATTAGATGATCATTGACTTTGTATATTTTGATGAGAAATCAAATTGATATTGATTACAAGCATACCTAATCATAAGATTTCACTAAGACAATATATATCCTCTAATAATGTATATATAACCAAAAGGATCAAGCTTGGTGAGGCAACGCGAGGCTTGCATGGGTCATTATTTATTAATCATCTAAGCTAACTCTGTCAAATTGAGGCCCAATTCTTTTCTGCGATTGGAAAAGTGAGAAAATGATTTGGTATGGTAAATTATGGAAAATATGATATGTTATGATGCAGTGTGGTAGGTTGTAGTAAATTTTGTACTAAAAATGGTTGGTGTAATAAGTGAAAAAAGAGAAAAATTAAAAAACAGATAAAAAATAAGGAGAAATAAAATTATAATTATTGCAATAAATGCGGCATGGTATGGTAATTAAGACGCAGTAATTTAAAGATAGTATGGTAAATTACAGTAAATGCAGTATAATACCATGGAAAAGAACAAGGCATGCATCCAAATGAAGTTTTTTTCCCATATGATTTGAATACTAATGTAATATTCCCTCCATGACTTTTATTTGATTCTTTAATTGATTTTTCTCATTTTATATTATCTATCACTTCACAATTTTAATAAAATATTAATTACTTTTTTTCTTATTTTACTCTTAAACATTTATTGATTGAAAACACCAAAGCTAGGTTGATTCAATATTTTTCTGTAATATTAATTTTTTTTCACACCACCTCCAAATTAAAGTCTCTAGAAAAGCATGCAAAGAGAGTAATTAATTGGAAATATATTATGTTTTAACAGTCAAGAATTATATCATCCTTCTCAAACTAAAAGGGTGGATAGTGCCAAAATTAAATTATTCATAAATGCAAAATGTAAATACAATTATGAGAAAATAAAAAACATGCTTGCGAACTAAAACAAATACGAAAGCTCAAGGAAAAAAAGGGATATTAGTTTTTTTATAAAAAAAAGAGCTTACTTTGGAGGCTTGGACTTGACTAGCATACAAGCTGAATTTCGATGGCTTAACTCATAGCTTGACTCATTTTTATATTGAACAAATTGCATCTACATATATAAATGTACAATACATGAGCATTTACACTACATACGCATATCCCCATTAACACACTAATAGTTTTTCATGCAACTCCATTTTACCCTCACCATCGGGTCCTCTTCTTTTATGAGGTGCGGTGCGATGCAACATCACAACGTAACTCATCATGTCATTTAATATTCTTCCACACTTTATTACAATAATTACCAATATATTTTATTATTTTTCTCTTTCCTCACTTTTCTTTTCTATTTTTCACATTCTCTCTCCTCGTCTACCACACTTTCCACAAATTTCACCACATCATTATTTCACACCTCACTGCACTTCCACAATTTCACCACTGCACCATTTCCGCGTCTTACCGACCGCACAAAAGAACATGGCCTTAGTCAATTAATTAAAGCCATATTTCTCAATATTACTATAGAGAGAGAGATAAGAAGTATATGTTCAAACTCCTTTCTATTAATCTTTGCAGGGAGAAAACACCAACTACTTAGAAACACATAAATGAAAATGAGTAGCATATATATATATATTATTAGTGCATGTTAAATGAAGTAGACGAAACAACAAAGCTAATAATCATCTAGCCAGCTAAATTCCTGCATGCCCTAGAATTATTACAAGCTAGCTAATCAACTAGTAGATCGAAGAAACTACGTACAAACGTGATAGATCCATCTAAGTCCAAATAAAGCTAAAAATGAAATGTGAAACCTAATTATAATCCTTCCTTTTCTTTCCTCCCGTTCAAACTAGGCTAATCACCAGCAGTCATTCAAAAGCATATCTGATCACATCTAGCTAGCTAGCTAACTAGTAGTATTACAATCAAAAGGCTAACTATTAAAGTTCAAAAGCAAAAAAAGAAAAAAAAAAGAAGGAAAGAAATTTAGCTTAATTGCTAGCCTTCTATTAAAATGAAAGAGAGTCCCAAGACAAACCTCGATCCATCTCCATCAATCTTGTGCATGCATGATTGATACAACACTCGCCCCTCGTAATCCAGATATAGACAATCTGAGCTTGACGCATTTCCATGGAGATCTTCATTAGTCATGTGCATGCACGATCGATATATACAATACCCGCCTCACATTACAGATATCTAGATATAGACAGTATGATGAGCTTGATACACCTCCATACAAACACGAATTCGGGTTTCAACCAATTTCAGCACGTACAGTTCCATCTTTGTTGAAACATAAGAGAGATCCTGATTTCGCCACCATTACATCTTTGTTGAAGAATACATGTTGGGATTCTAATTTCAACACCATTCAATAATCCTTATTGCCATACAAGAAATTCTGATTCCAACATACTTCAATCTTGATTGAAATGTAAAGAGATTCAAATATAAACAGTCTGATCAATCCACCTCATGCATGCATGCACCCTTGACCTTGCATGCATGCATGGTGGTTCAAAACGCCAGAGGTTAACTCGGTCAACAAAATTTCGGATGTGGATTTGTCATAAGCTAGGGTCATCCCTCCTAAGCTTATTCAAAAGGGCGGTGATAAGGGCATCCCTCTTCTCCGCCCTAGCCTCCTCCCGCGCCCTCCTCTGCTCCTCCCTCTCCCGCCACCGCCTCTCCATCCCGAGGCGCTCGTTCTCGAGCGCCTCCATCCTCTGCCGCCACTCCCGCTCAATCCGTCGCCGCTCCTCCTCCCTGGCCTCATATGCCTCCCGCCACTGCGCCTCCATCTGCGCCTGCTGCTTCATGAACTCCTCCAACATCTCCCTTATAATCACCACCGCACCACCACCGCCGCTTCCACCACTTGGCTTCAGTCTCTTCGCCTTCTTCTTGGCGGCCCCACCACCACCTCGTTCGGGGTCAGATTCCTCCTCCTCCTCCTCGTCCGATGATTGGGCTTGGGCCTTGGCTTTTCTAGAAGATGTCGTGGAGGAGGGCCCCGCCGATGTGGATTGAGGTGGGCCCTCTGCCTCGGCCCATAACATGCGCTGCATGCGGGCCGTGAAGATGGATTGCATTTCGGTGTAGAAGGGGAACTGCTGCCGCATGGCCTCCGGCTCCATTGTCTCACACCCCTATCCTTTCCCACATTAATTGTGAAACCACATTAATTCATTCATTCGATAATCAGTTTGAGAAGATGAGTAAGACTACTATATGTATCTTCATGTATGAAACACACACTTCTGAAATGATATTAAAAACAAAAATAGCTCCGAATCAAGATGATTACTAAAATTTATGATGAAATATCGAAATCAATCTCTTCATGCACTCACATACATGGAAAAAAAATTGTCTATAAATCCCCTCAAACCTTGAAGGGGCGGGGTTATTTTGTTGTCGATGTAATACTTTAACTATTCTAAAAGTTATGTTCATGTATAGTTCACATTATTCATGTATATATAAAATTACACAAAATTTACATTGTATACTAGATGGTGGATACATATGATTAAGTTATCATTTATAAAATTACACAAAATTTACATTGTTGTCGATGTAATACTTTAACTATTCTAAAAGTTATGTTCATGTATAGTTCACATTATTCATGTATATATAAAATTACACAAAATTTACATTGTATACTAGATGGTGGATACATATGATTAAGTTATCATTTATAAAATTACACAAAATTTACATTGTTGTCGATGTAATACTTTAACTATTCTAAAAGTTATGTTCATGTATAGTTCACATTATTCATGTATATATAAAATTACACAAAATTTACATTGTATACTAGATGGTGGATACATATGATTAAGTTATCATTTATATTTGTCAACATATGCAATATTATGCGTTTATGATTAATAAATACATATTATTAGTGACAAAAATTATTATTTACAGTCATAAAAACTAGACAACTCAAGATTATTAGTTGCTCTTCATAATCTAAAGATGTATGGCACTTCAGTTGAACTTCTTAAGACATTTTCTTTTGAAAAAAAAAATGTTGATTTAATAGTTTGAATGAAATTACATGGTGGTGAGATCAATATGCACTAATATATACCAAAAACAATGGTGCAACAGATTATTACATGCTCTTATAATTGTTTTTAGTTACGTGCTTCTAGAAATATATAGCATGGCTGTGTGATCATACAGGAAGCGCGTGAATCTTATTTAAATACTATATAATTGAATAGTAATTAATTACAAAATAAAAATAGGGTATAAATTAGAAGAAAATCAAATACACACACTAACAAATGACAAGCCCCTGTAAAAATTCAATTTTTGGGTTATAAACTTATATAGCTATAGTAAAAACACCTACAAATATGTATAATTACTAACAAAAGTAATCAAATAATACCTTTAATTTTGTATTAGTACCCTAGAATTAACACATAAGTATGTTAGTACTTTTCGTATATTGTAGAACAACCTTTGAAAATCGAAACACCTTGATGAAAATGAGCTTGTTACTTTTCATACATAGTAGAACAAACTTGAAAAATCTAAACAGCTCCAGGAAAACAAAATCAACATTATTTCTAAAATTAGGGTAAAAAAAAACCCACAAAGACACTTTTAAAAGTAACCCAACACTATAATCTTTCATTTGGGTCAAAATATATAGGGTTAAAAATGGGTAATTGGTCCTAAATCCCGCACCATAAAGTACATAGTTTTCGTATTAGATTAACCCTTCAAAAAGTATGTAATAATAATTCCGGATTTTGAGGATAATTAATAATCAAAATCAACTTTTTTTTTTCCTTCCCATAATTAGTTGATCAAAGATGAAATAATAACAACGTAATTTTAAATTTTAATTATTTACCTTATAACGAGTGACGAGGTTTTTCCATTTGCACTTGCACTGCTCAGCACTTCTATGGAACCCTTTTTCCCTCATTTTAGTGGAAATAACTTCCCACAGAAGCTTATTTCTTTTGGTTTCCATGAAGGCCCGGTCCAACTCGGCCCGGATTATCAGGAACTCCTTCGTTTCTGATATGCTCCACTGTGGGAATCTATCCCCTGCTTCGCCCCCCACCGTAGGACTGCTGCTACTCATCTGCTGCTGATACTGATGTTGATGCTGATGAAGTTGTTGTTGTTGATGATGATGATGGGGTGGAGGGGGAGGATTTTGTTGATGATGATGATGATGGGGATGCATATGCCCATGACCCTCCATCCAATAAAATAAAAAAGGAAAAGAAAAAAAATAGGGAGGGAGATTATGGGTGATTGGATTGGGGTTTGGGAGGAGAAAGATTGGATTTTGAGAAGAGGGGATTAAAGAAGAGGGGATTTCAGGATGAGGGTATGAAAAAAAGGAGAAAAAAGGTGTGAAAACAAGGTGTGAATTTCTTCATTTTGTTTCCCTCTCTTTTTTGGCCTCTTTTTTTTTAGTTTTTGTTGTTCTTCATGAGATGATGATGATGATGATAGTGATGATGGTGATGATGATGGTGATGGTTGAGGAGGGGTTTGAGGAAGATGAAGATTCAAGAGAAGGAAGTTGAAGAAAATAGAGAGAGAGAGAGAAAAAGAGAGAAGAAATTTTAGTTTTGATTTGCTTCTTTTTGTAGGGGGAGTATATGTATGAGTTTTTTCCCTTTTTTTTTTCTCTCTCTAGATTTGTGTAAATGAAATTATTCAGCCCATTTTATACCAATTGTCAAAATTTTAATTTTTAAATTTTTGATATAATTTTTTTATTAATAATTCTTTATATAATATGATAATTAAATAATTATAATATTATATTTTTATTATAGTATTTTTATTATAAATTTAATAATAATAATTTTATTTATCAACTTATTATATATATTAAAAATTTAATTAAAATTTTTAAAATTTCACTAATTTTAAAAAATTACAGTTAATAATGAAAAAATAATTTGGTTCCTCTCTCTAAGAAACACAAACACACGCACACCAAGTCTACGCGGAATTCTCACCTTTTTGTTCTCTGATATGATCTAACGATCTATCTGCTGCGCCTGTTTTATCAGAAAATTTGAAAAAACAAAAAAAATAATTTAATGATCTTTGAGGGAGAGTGGGCCCCAGGAGAAAGTCTATTTGGTTCCCATTTGTTCCCACTGCGTCGAGCTGGCGTCATGCTTACGCCAGCCTATGAGTAAAAAAGAAAAGGTGGAAATGAAATTAAGGCCGCGTTTGGGGAAAGGGGGGATTTTATTGGGTGAGTGGCGGTGTAATTTTTATTTTTCCTTTTTTTTCTGCCAAGGAGGGGCGGTGTAAAATTGGACTTTAGATTATTTTGGTTTCGGATAAATTGCATGTTAGGTGCAAAATTAACGTTCCATTTTTTTAGTCAGATAATTTAATTTAATTTAAATAAATCAAAAAAGTTCAATAGTAAGATAAATATAGTGCTTTCCTCAAAAAAAAATATAGTGCTCAAATTTTGATCAAATTACTCTGTTGAAATTCAGTTGAAAAATTTATAATTTGATTTATGAAAATACCATAATAGTTGATTTTTTTGCATAATTAAAATTTTCTTATCATCAATTTCAATGTGATTAATTATGGTAACAAGTTAGTTACTTGATCAAATTATATTGATTTCAATTTTTTAATGTGAAATCAACGGTTATTATATTTTCTAATATGCTAACTGAAAATTTTCAATTATAATATAATCACCTTAAAATACTAATTTTTGTAAAAAAAAGTTATATTAATCAATAATATTATTTGTTACAACACATCACTCGTCAATATATATTATATTTAGAGTTGACAATGAGCCGAATGAACTCGAGCTTGACAGGCTTGAGGCCAGGCTTGGCTCAAAATTTTCACTCTCACAAGCCTTATGAATTTCACGAGTCAAGCTTCTTTGAGCTCGGCTTAGCTCGTTAATGTGATGACCTCGAGCCCGAGCCGGGTCGAGCTTATCGTGAGCCGATCTTATCGCACTACAAGAATGACTCACTTGCGCCACAGAATTATTCGTGGCTAAAGTAAAAATTTCCCGTGGCAAATACAATTAGCCATGGAAATCTTGTGCATGGCCTGTCATGGCGAATGGCCTCGTGGCTACTAAAATGGCCACAGAAATATCCACTGCATGGAGAGCTATCGTAGTACTTGCCACAAAAAATTTAGTGGCTAAGTATTGTCCAACTTGAGTTATTTATTCCGATTCGCCACAATATCTTTCGTGGCTAATAAGTATATTAGCCACAAATAACATAGTGGCCACTAAATTATATTAGCCACGCCATCATCCGTGGCTAGATTTTATAAAAAAATAATTATTTATTAAAAAAATATTATTTCTACTAATAATCGCCTATATATATATGACCATGTGTGTAACTAATTGTAATGCCCCGGCCCCTCCGGGCCGCGGACATTACCGAGAACTGCTTCAAGGATTGCTGGCTGGTCCCACGAATCACCGCGACTCTTTCGAGCGTGCTTTGTCCTCGCTTACATGCTGCCTGGGAAAACTTCCCAGGAGGTCACCCATCCTGAGACTACTCCCACCCAAGCACGCTTAACTGAGGAGTTCCCAACGTACGAGCTACCATTGTAGAAGGTCCATCTCGGTGTATAAGTAATCATTTCAATCCTTTTAAGCCAACACTTAACCATATACCCAGGGTGTTACACCAATACTGTTCATAGTATGCAGAATCTCTAGCCACGACTTTTCTAGTGATTTATTGGCACCATTGTAAATCACTAGCAAGAAAAATTTCATCTAATAAAAATATCCAGTATTCACTGTCATTACTACACTACAACAGAGCAGGCCTGCGACGATCGTTACTATCGGCCGCAATCGGGCTCTATCGGTCGCAGGAGGCGAGCGGCCGATATCGGCGATATCGTCGTATCGGTCGCTGCATATCCGTCGTTTGACGAACCGAGCGACCGATATATTTGGTGGCCAAACTTGTTGAGTATCTAATCACTAATAATACTCAACAAGTTTGGCCACCAAATATATTTGTAGGAGCATATGAAGTTGAAACTTCGAGCCGCCAAAATGATTTTTTAGTGGCAAATATAAACAATTGGCCACCAAATATTTTTTTCATGGCCAAATTCACAAACTAGCCACGGTATATTTTTATCATGACCAAAATTTCAAACTAGCTATGACTATTGGCCACAATATATTTTTATAATTGCCAAATTTTCAAACTAGCCATCACTTTTAGCCACAAAATATTTTTATCATGGCCAAATTCACAAACTAGCCACGATATATTTTTATCATGGCCAAATTTTCAAACTAACCATGACCATTGGCCATAATATATTTTTATCATGGCCAAATTCACAAACTAGCCACGACTATTGGCTACAATATATTTTTATAATGACCAAATTCACAAATTAGCCACGACTACTGGCCACAAAATGTTTTTGTCATGGCCAAATTCACAAACTAGCCATGATTAACTCTTATTTCATGGCTAACAAGGGACCATTTTCTTAATTGGCCACTAAAGAATTACTTTCATGGCAAACATACTTTGGATCTATGGATTATAAACATTGATGTAAAATCTGCCCACCAAAACTTGCTTCCCGTGGCCACTTTGGTGGTGCAAGTGAGTCATTCTTGTAGTGTCGACCTTTCCGCCGAGCTAGCTCGTGAGAGCTCACTAGTCTGATTGCCTCACTGTCAGCCCTAATTATATTTTTTAACTACCGTAACTGGGAGTAGAATATTTCTTCAATTTAAAATTTATTTTGCCCCTTATTGATGGAGTATTTTTGACCTGGGAAGGGAACATTTTCAACCGATTTTTGTGGGTTTTTTTGTTAGTGTTATTTTGTAATTATGTAGGAAAAAGGGGTGAAACTTGCACCAGAAGCAAGTGCTACCGTGTTTGGGTCAAGTACTGTACTGCTGTATGTATATGTAATGTATAATTTAGGAGAGAGAAAAAGAGGAACAAGAATAAAAGGTTTCAGTATACTCCATCACAAAAGTCCTGTCCGTCTCTCCTTCCAGATTATACGTGGATACTCTATTCTCTTTTCTCCTTTTTCTATCTCTATTTATTTTAGTATTTATTACATCATCACCATATTTGTTCATTTTTCAAAAATAAAATAAAAATGAAAAGAAAAACCTAATCCATTTCTTAGGTATGTAAAATTGTAAATGGTAGGTATGGTAAATATTATTTTTGAAAATTTCTGACAATTTTTGTTCACTTCTTGTAAGATTATGTATATTTAGATGACTAATTTAGATATGTTTTTTGAAATTCGAAATAAACAAATTAAAAGTTAGGGGTTAAAAATTTAAATTTTCAAATTTTTAAAGAACTTCAAAATTTTAAAAATTATATTAAAACATTAAAAAAATAAAATTTTAAAAGTCAAATTACTAAAATTAAAAATTAAAAATTAAAATTAAAATTTTAAAATTTCAAAATTAAAAATTAAAAATTAACAAAATTAAAATTTTAAAATTGTGTATTTATAAAAATTAAAACTTTAAAATTTTAAAAATTAAAAATTAAAAATTTGTAAATTTTCAAAAATAAAAAAAAATTAATAAAGAGATTAAAAAAAATTAAAATATTAAAAAAAATTAAAATTTTAAAATTAAATTAAAAATTAAGAATTAAAAATCAAAAATCAAAAATCAAAAATTATAAATTATAAATTAAAAATAAAAAATAAAAATTTGGTAATTTTTGGTAACTTCCGGTAATTTTCAGTAAATTTCGATAATTTTCGACAAGTATTTACCAAACTTTACTTACCTACGAACTTTACAGACCCTTAATCATACATCCTTAAAGAATAAGGTCTTAATATAAGGATTTTTTCAAAATGAATTTCATAAAGGTAATGTCATATATGGATCATTGTAAATATTAACAACTTAATCGTCAAAACTTTTAGTGTTCAGCTAATAACAGAAAGTTCAAGGTGATAAATGAACTGAGAAGATTAAGCAATATACTTACGAAATATTATTAAAATGGTTTGTTTTTCCAAACAGTAGGAAAAAAGTTGGTAGAAACATTTTCCCACCATTTTAACAAAAGTGGTTGGAATTTCCAATCGTTTTCCCACCTAAAATTAGAAAAATGATTGAAAAGTTATAATAACATGAAATAGTTGCTAAAATGGTGGTTTTTCTAATCGTTTTAAATCTAACCCTAAAGAAAGTATAAACATGAAGTTTAGGCTGTTTAGCTCAAGAATAGGCAACTGCCAAATGATTAACCAAATGTATCATAACTACCTTTATTTTATTTTATTTTACTTTTTTTTATGTCAATTTCAAGTCACCCCTAGAACAAGCACCAATTGCCATATTCCAAGGAGGATTTACCGAGATCCTCCGCATGTAATTGAAATATGTTAATAATTACATGATGAAATTTTATAATGAATATTATAAATTTAAATATATTGATGGGTTTATAATATTATTGATACATTTATGTTAAATATTATAATAAATATTGATAATTTTTTTTAAAAAATAATTTTTTAAAGAACATAAATAGGCACTTCAGGAATTACCATGTAACAAATTCGTGTACAATTATAGTCCATGCTTTCTGTCACAAAAGTACCAAGTTCTTGCAATTCTGAGTAATTGTTTTGTCTTACAATTAATTTTATAAAATTTGTTTGAGTCAGTCAAATAATTGATTACGATTACTAGCAAGTAAATCAAGATTATTTACAGTACATTGTTGCGATAATGTTGTGGTGTAATACGTGTTAACCAAGTTTGTTATTAATCAAATCCATAATAAATGAATGAATCAAATAAATTAAACTGTAAGTATGCCAAATGCAAAATGTTCATCAATCGATGTCAAGTCCTATTTGCGTATAATTACAAGTTTTGCATTAATTTCTTGGGCCTACGTAAAGGTAACCAACTTTCTACTATTAATGAATGTACCATTTATGTAAACTCAGACTCTGTTCTTTTATGCGGTATTTTGCGAAATGGTGTGTTGAGGTGTGATGGAATTATGGTGGGGTGTGGTGGAATTGTGGTAGGTTGTTGGTATGTGGGGTAGGTGAGGAGAGAGAATGTAAAAAGTAGAGGAGAAAAGTGAGGAGAGAAAAAAGTAATGATTTCGGTAAAATGTGGTGGGTTGTGGCAAATTGCAGTAGGTTGTGGCACCGCAGTTTGCCAACCGCAGAAAAGAACAGGGTCTCAAAATAACTTCATGGGAGATTTATCAGAGGTAAGAAAGGCATTGTAGATTGTGCTAAGGTTAATCGCAGGGGAGTCAAGGAGAGTGAACTTGTTTGGGTTCCAAAAAGAAAACACACTCAGTTGTGTTCAACATCCAGCCCTGAGACAGACAATGCCTCATATCAAATTCGAGGAGACGTCAATGAAGAGTTTATGGAGTGGCTTCAACGAAGCGTTGTCTGTTCATCAAATGTCCTGCGTGATCTAGACTCTTTAACATCTTTAATCAAGGATAACTATGGTCTATTCTCAAAGATCACTGCACTTAGTGGAGGTCTAGGAATCTCTGAAACACTGTCGTAATCTTTTGATAGTGCATCTTTCGTGGTTTTTTCCTAGTTTGGGTTTTTCTACGTTAATTCCTTGTGTTGAATCTTTATTAATTTTTCACCCTTTATTATTGTTTGTCTCCTAACAACGCCCTGAGAATCCTAACAAATGTATCAGAGCTTTGGTTGGAGCGTTATTGATCTGCATGCTGAGAAGCAATGGCGGGAGTAATTGTGAAAATTTCGGAGTTCGATGGGAAAGACCGCGCATGGTGGAGGATGCGTGTGAGGATGTGCTCCGCCAGCAAAAGTTGCATCTTGCGATGGGTGAAAAGCTAAAAGAGATGGAACAAAAGGATTGGGAAGAGCTTGATCGTCAAACATTCAGTACGGTGAGATTGACGTTAGCTCGGAACATGACTTTCAACGTCAAAGATCAGAAAATGACAAAGGATATACCGAAGACCTTGCAAAATACATATGAGAAACCTTCGGCGATGAACAAGGTATATGTGTTGCGTTGTTTGTTTGAATTTAAGATGCATGAGTCTGGTGATATGAATGATAGTATGAATGAGTTAAATGCGATACTATCAAAGTTGCCCTCTGTAGCATATAGTTTTAACGACGCGATAAATACTAATATACTATTGGATACCCTACCTAAGTCTTGGGAGAATTTTGTGACTTGTGTAACATCTTCGATTAAGAAGGATGAGAAACTGAAGTTTGGGGAAATTAGAAACTCTGTCCTGAATGAAAGTATTCGTAGGAAAGATTCTGGTGTGTTTGAGTCTTCGGGGAATGCTTTGGCTGTCAGGGGTAAGAGGAACAGTGGGAGCTCGGGTCGATGTCAATCTAAATCTAGAGGTCGAAACATGGAGCGCGTGTTGTGTTGGAACTGTGGTGATAGCGTTCATTTTCGTAGGGATTGTCCTAAACCCAAGAAGAGCACTTATAATGACTGTGACTCGTTAAATTCTGTTGAGAATTTGGGTGATGCCCTTATTATTGATGTTGACAAGTTAGAAAAGATATAGTCGTTGCTAATGAATTTCCAAGACCTGTAAAAAGGCACCAGCTTCCTCCTTGAAGAATTAGTCGATTCCAAGCAAATAATCGAGTGTAGGAAATCTGGTGAGATTTCTGAGTGTAGCCAATGAATCCTTGGTGAGAAACGTAGCCAGTAAGGTACTTCTGGTGAGGTAAAACCAAGGTTCTTGGTGAGTTAGGTAGCCAACTATGTTGGTGAGGTGTAGTCTAGCAAAGCCTTGAAGTACTAAGGTTTTGTGAGTTTGATATCCATTGTACACCGCCATGTTCTTCTCTGCCTCATCTATGAGGCCCCTCTTCTCTGCCTTATCTGTGAGGCCCTTCATCAGAAGCCTCATTTGTGAGACCTGTAGACCCCGAAAAATTGATAACCTTTTTCGCGGCGCTACTTAAAAGTGATTGGGAGCCGACTAGGATTGCTTAACCTTAAATAAGGTTTAACTTTTAAGAATGATTTTAGACTCGATAAAATGGTCAACCCCTCTAGGTTTATATGAACCAAACCTGCAGGTTTACTGAGTAACCCGTCGGATTTCAGGGACGAAAACCCGTCTGGATTTTCAGGGACAAAAACCCGTCTGGGTTTTCAAAACCCGCCTGGGTTATCAGGGACTAAAACCCGTCTGGGTTTTCAGGGACAAAAACCCGTCTGGGTTTTTAGTGAGCAACCCCGTCAGTTGGATTTTTAGGAGAAAAACATTGAAGTACAAATGAAGAGTCGCCAGTTGAATTTTTAGGGGAAAAACAACAAACCATTTTGATAAAAACTCCGGTCTATGAACCAAAAGACGGATTCGGGGGCAAGGTTACGAATTTGACAATTAAAATTATCAAATCCGCCTATTCAAACGAATAGACTCTACTAGGATTAAATCAAAGCAAATAAATTGAAAAGGGAGGAATTTGATATAAATTTCACGAGTTTAACATTAATGTCATGCAAATTATGAATTGAAAACTCAAGAATCACATGAATTCGCTAGGTTACATTGCATGGTTTACATCAATGCGATAATTATTCTAACCTTAAATGAAGTAGCATGCAAAGGGAGAGAAGAGGTAGAGAGAGTATACTAGTGTCAATACTCTAGCATAATCCGCCGTCCCGAAATGGAGGGGGAATAGGTTTAACTTATAGTGGGATGTAGATTAGATGGGGCGATTAGGGTTTAGTTTAGGTTTAGCCGCGGTAACTCAGCCGGGTTTGGGCCGAGCTGCGTTCAGCTTTAGCCCACCAAACCCAGCCGGGTTTTCGCAGAGCTAAGCAAAACTCAGTCGGGTTTGGGCCGTAATATTGGGTCACTTTGCTTGCTTTCGGGCTAGAAGAGAAATGAGTTTGCATGCCACTAAATTGCTCGGCTAGCTTATTTTCTATAAATAATTAAAACTAATACTGGTACAAAATCCGGTGTCTACAGATAGCCCCCACTTTGATCGAGTTTGAGTAAAACGATGATCAAAGTAGTCTTGATGATCTTGGATATGAATCAGAAGCCTGTTCTGAAGCTGGATGACGCTTGGAAGCTTGGTCCTGCGTCGATGTTGGTTGGTCTGCTTAGTTTCTTCCGTAAAGCTGACCGAATTGATCCGCCTCATTTCGCCGTGAGGTAGATCAAGGTCATGCACTTCATTTCGCTGTGAAGTGCAAGACATGTGTCTGTGTGGGTTGAACTGCTTAGTTTCTTCCGTAAAGCTGGTCGGAGTCGATCCGCTTCATTTCGCCGTGACGCGGATCTAGGAGGCATGCTTCATTTCGCCGTGAAGCATGCCAGGATGATGAGGTGATCCACTTCATTTCGCCGTGAGGTAGATCAAGGTCACGCACTTCATTTCGCCGTGGAGTGCGGGACTTTTGTCTGTGTACTGAAAAGGGTGTCATCGCATTGTGAGGGCCCGATGACGGCCGCTGAAGATGAGTTCGTCTTTTTGTAACCGCTTGACGACCGACGTATTTTGTGCATTGTTCTGTAAAAAGAGAAGGAGGGCATCGATTTTTCTGAAAATCAGAGCGAGTCAGAGAATTTACCTGTCAGTCGTGCTTTAGCTCTCGGAAACGGGCCTGCAAAATCAGACCGACGTATTTTGAGTTTGTCATTGCTTCGTGGGAAATGGCCTGAAAAACCGTCTAGGTTTATGCTCGAATTGCATTGGGCCTGAATTGCAGAGACGAGTTTGGGCTCATTTCAGGCTGCGATGGCCCATAAAACCCGTCTGGGTTTTTGCATGGTTTTTTTTTCGTCAAACCCGTCTGGGTTTGGGCTAAAATTGCGAGTCAGCTGCTGAGTGAGGGAGGCAGACCCAAACCCGTCTGGGTTGGACCGAGAGTTGGGATCTTTTCCTTTTTTTTTTGTGAGTCGAGTGAGCCGACAGACAGACCCAAACCCGTGCAGGTTGGAGGAAGGCCCAGGTGAGGAGGCCCAAACCCACTGGTTAATGAGAGAAGGCGAGGAGCCGATATGAAATGAGTCTTTGCGAAAACGGACCTAGGCGGGCCGTTCTAGTTTTTAGGCTGATTCGACCCCTTGCTTGGGCTACGTAGCCCCCAGCTTAGTGGCAGTTTGATTTAACTCTTGCTAAACTGGGAATCACTTGATAGTCGCCGTAGTGACTTGCTTCCTTTTTTTTTTATTCAAATAGCCCCCGGCTTAGTGGAAACTCGATTGAATTTTTTCTAAGCCAGGGTCACTCGAACATTCTTGGCTTAATGCAGGCGGTACCGAAGTGTTACACCTATCTGGCTCAGGTAGCGATACAGAGGTGGTAGACTCCTCTTACTACCAGTGGGACACTTACTTTGGCCCTGGTGGAAGCGGGGCCCATGGGGCTAATTGCGCCAGTGGTGGTGGCGATACGGAGGTCTGGCATGATGAAGACTGAGAATGATGCACATGCAGGGTCTTTATGTAATGCACTTATGTAATGCTATGTATGACTCTTTATTATGCACTTAGGACAATGCAATGCAATGATGTAATAATGTTACTCATGTACACTTAATGCATGACGTACGTTTTTTTTATTTATGCACTAGTGCGAACCACTGATGTGATGCTTATGCAATGATGGTGCTGCGTAATGCACTTTTTATTTTCGTGTACCCTTATGCATAATGTAACAACAATGTGCAATGCGATACGCAATCTACATGGTGGGATTACTCCCACTTGATGGCCCCCAAACGAAAAAAAAAGACCGAAAATTAAATGCTACAAGTAAGTTCGAGCTACAGTTTCGGGGCCGGCGAAGACATATAACTATCTTGTGGACCCGCATTACGCCCCAAAATAGAGTTGAAGTGGCTCCGTGAGATAGCCCAATAAGCTGGCCCAAACCCGTCTGGGTTTCAGGCCCAAAATGATTCCCACTTCTAGGAGCTGGGCCTTTAGAACTCCACATAGGCTGGCCCAGGCCCGTCTGCGTTTCGCGCCGAGAAGCCCTAACTTGGTGTGCAGTTTAAGGAAAGCTGATCTTGGCGTACATGGCAAGTAAACACCATCAAACCCGTCTGGGTTATGCCTTCTCTAAATCACAAGCACAAGCCAAACACCATCAAACCCGTCTGAGTTTCATTATCCCCATTATTTCCTTACCCCGACGTGAATCAAATCGTCCTTTCGTCCCGATGGCGTTCGAGAAAAAGCACTCTGTCCAAAAAAAAGAGAGAGTTGGGGAGGTATAAGTTGATTTCTCTGCTAAGTTTGAGGCAAGTGAAAATAGATTGGGATTTTCTACGTGCTGCTGAAACATTCTGGGATAAGGAATTTTCGATAGGAAGAACAAAATCAGAACAAAATCAATTCAACAAGCAAGCACAAAGATTAATCTGGACAAAATCAAAACTCAGTTCGAAAGAGATAGGAAGAAATTTTCGAATCCCAAAGGAGAGAACAAGTACTTCAGAGGCATAAATCCGCCAACAGTTCTAAGAATAATGCAAATGTGCGCGGTTAGTTATGGACGTGAGTCGATCGAAAAAAGAACAAACCTCACATAGGAAAGAACAAACACTCAAACACTCAATTTTGAATAGGTATGTGTGTTTTCTCATACTCAAACCAATAGAAACAATCTACCATAAGCTTGGTAAGAACCTCACTCTCCACTACTGGGTATGCAATGCACAAGTGACAATCAAAAGACTTTTCGGGTTCTGTGGGGCTTAGGTTAGGGTAAGGAGCGGTAAAATTTGGGAATGAGGAGTTAAGAGCCATGCTTGGATTGATTTTCAACGAATAAAACACTCTGAACTCTCCTTCTTGCTTAATGTATGCAAGGCATTTCACCTTTCACCCTGAAACATCTCAACTGAATACAACCAGGTCAAAGTTTTCTGAACTTTAAATTGAATCTCCCTAATCACCCTTTTATTTTTGAAACTCTTTTCCTTTTTTTTACTTTTTTTTTACTTCTTTTTTTATTTTTTTGTGGGTGATCGGGGAGAAGAATATCTATGGAATCTTCGACTTTGATATAATATATGAACATAACCAAATACCAATCGCTCAAGATATGGGACTTTCAGATTCTCCCAAACTTCCAAAAAAAAGACAAACTCTCATCCAACCAAGCAAGGCAAAGGGATACTGGATATCAGAGGCCAAGGCTCGTATTGTCAGGGTTCAATCATGAAAAAAGGATAAACAAAGGCTAGGCGGGGCAAAAAGAACGGTAAATATAATGTAAGGAAGGCTATTTAGGTATGTAGCTTATCAAAATAAAATCGGATGCCTTAATCACTTTGTCACAGCGTGCAATGCAAATGTGTAGTCTCAAGCAAGATGCAAAACAAGTTCTAGAGATGCAACTAATGGGTGAGTCACTCAAGGGATCATGGAATTGATAAAAGTGATCAATTCAAAATTTAGGCAATGTGGACTCACGGGATGGGGCTCAATCAACTAAACTTAGCCCAAAGATTTGCGGACGCACATTTATACTTTCTAAGATAGTCAAGCGATCGGATACAACTTCCATAACTTGTCTCAAAATCGGAAGGTTTGAAGGAAAAGGTTTCAAAACTTTTGAGATCTCGTCAGATTTTTCTAAGTGAAGCAAGTTAAACGAAAGTAAGAAAGGTTTACCTCCGTTGGATGGAATTAGTCTCAACAGTTCGAGGGGCTAGGCACGCTAGTGGCCCTCCTGTTGGAGCTAGATCCAGAATGTTATGTGCTCTTCTCGTTGTAAGCAGCTTCAATTTGCACACACAAATCCTTCAAAATCTCAAAGTCTTTGATAGATTGAAAGCCAAAATGCCGGGTGATGCGAGGGTGGATGCTTTGCTTGAAAGTGCTCAATTGCATCCTAAAGGGGACTGCTTCGTCGATCTTTAACAGCATTGAGTGTCATCCTTCATAATAAGAGAGGAATGACTCATCATCTCCTTGCTTCATGGAAGTGAGGTCATCTACAGTGACCTCCTTTTGTTGGAGACGACTAAAATGGCTGATGAAGGCCTTGAACAACTCGTCTGCGTCAGTTTTGATGTGAGGGGGTAGATTTTGGTACCACACCTTGGCCTTACCTTCTAGAGTGGAAGGGAAGACTGTGGTGTAAAGACTTTCATCTACTTTGTGAAGAGGGGCCAGCCTCAGGAACTCCTCTAGATGATGAGATGGGTTCTCAGATGGCTTGAACCTGATGCCCGGTACTTCAACTTTGTCCCTTATCCTTGATACATGGTGTTTGGGGATGGCCAAATCCATGCAAGCGTTTGTAACGGTTGGATCAACTTTCATCATCCTTCTGGTGAGCATGTCAACCTTCTCTTCAAGCTTCTTGACATAGGGGTCCTCCGAGGTTTTGGAGTTATTCTTTACGGATTTAGACTTAGCCTCACCAGATGAATTGGGTTTTGGGCCCCCATTTTTGGATTTAGGGTTACCCTTCTCTTCAATGCCCAGCTTCTTGTTGATCTGCTTAATGGCTTCCAGCACGCCATTCATGGTCTGTTGATTTTCGCTGAACTTCTTTTCTAGCTTCTCATTGGTTCTGTCCTCCTGGTCTGCCATGCAAAAGGCAATTGCTTCCTGTACCCGCTCATACAGCCAATCGAGTTGCTTGTCACCAGAACTCTCCCCGAAAAGGTTGTTGGCTAGGGATCCTGACATGGTGGATTCACTGATTCACTGGATCGGGCAGGCGGTCTGTAGTTGGGATTGTGAATGAGCCTGCCAGTTCGTGGGTCACGGATGCGGGCTCGGAGATGGTCTGCTATCCTGCCTGCATGGAAACTGGTTTAGTGCTCGAAAGAACCTTTATGCCACCCGCCCAATGCATGCATGACTTAATGGACCTATATGAACCTAGGACATGGACATGACACCTACATGCTGACATAAGGGTGACTCACCCACTTTTATGGGAGTGCATGTCCTAACTCTATATGGACCTAGTATGATGACTGACAGGACTGATACTCATTGGGTCATTACTTGGATCGAGCCACAATGGATCATGTTTGAATTTTTATCGGGCTCAAGATCAAGGTACAAGATACAATGGAATCGACTCGAGGCGTCATAAAGGGCCGAATAGGATCAATAGTAAGTGGATCAGGCCAACTGCAGTATCGAACAGTTTGGCCCGATGTGGAAGGAGAAGAAAAAATAGGCCCAAACCCGTCTGGGTTTAAACTGTAATTCCTCCCTTTCAAATGGGCATAGATAGGATTTCGCAGCGAGTCCAACTAGGCCAGGCACATCAAACCCGTCTGGGTTTGGGCCAATCCATCTCTCATTTGATCCTACGCGGGCTAGAATGACGTCCCACTCATGTTTGGGCTAGACATTTGGACTCATCTTTCACAGGATTAATTTACATGACATACAGATGCGGGATGAGCCTAACCATGGCTTTAGATTCAGGGTTTTTCTAGGTTTAGGGAGATGAATAGGGTACCACATGTTCTTGCCCCGGTGCATTTTCCCTATATGGAGTTCATAGGAAAAATGTGTGGGGTGTTGCTCTTTGGGTTTCAAGGAAACCTTTAGAGTGTAACACGGGTGAGAGGAGAGATCAGATGCTTGGCGATGTAAGTGCATCCCACAAGTAGTGACCTCCCGCTCTCGGGACTGATTCCTGGTATTTCAACCTAAACCAACGCTTTTGTGCTCCCCAACCATAAAGGCCCAAGAGTAGCCTGGTATGCAATATGCCTAAAAATGATAAAAATGTGAAATAAATTAATTCCTCCCTTTTTTTTTTACAAAATTCACTAAAATTTAATTCTTTCAAGTTTTACCCTCTTTTTAAGTTTAAGTCCCCAGTGGAGTCGCCAATCTGTAGACCCCGAAAAATTGATAACCTTTTTCGCGGCGCTACTTAAAAGTGATTGGGGGCCGACTAGGGTTGCTTAACCTTAAATAAGGTTTAACTTTTAAGAATGATTTTAGACTCGATAAAATGGTCAACCCCTCTAGGTTTATATGAACCAAACCCGTCTGGGTTTACAGACAGAACCCGTCGGATTTCAGGGACGAAAACTCGTCTGGATTTTCAGGGACAAAAACCCGTTTGGGTTTTCAGGGAAAACCCGCCTGGGTTTTCAGGGACTAAAACCCGTCCGGGTTTTCAGGGACAAAAACCCGTCTGGGTTTTTAGTGAGCAACCCCGTCAGTTGGATTTTTAGGAGAAAAACATTGAAGTACAAATGAAGAGTCGCCAGTTGAATTTTTAGGAGAAAAACAACAAACCATTTTGATAAAAACTCCGGTCTACGAACCAAAAGACGGATTCGGGGGCAAGGTTACGAATTTGACAATTAAAATTATCAAATCCGCCTATTCAAACGAATAGACTCTACTAGGATTAAATCAAAGCAAATAAATTGAAAAGGGAGGAATTTGATATAAATTTCACGAGTTTAACATTAATGTCATGTAAATTATGAATTGAAAACACAATAATCACATGAATTCGCTAGGTTACATTGCATGGTTTACATCAATGGGATAATTATTCTAACCTTAAATGAAGTAGCATGCAAAGGGAGAGAAGAGGTAGAGAGAGTATACTAGTGTCAATACTCTAGCATAATCCGCCGTCCCGAAATGGAGGGGGAATAGGTTTAACTTATAGTGGGATGTAGGTTAGATGGGGCGATTAGGGTTTAGTTTAGGTTTAGCCGCGGTAACTCAGTCGGGTTTGGGTCGAGCTGCGTTCAGCTTTAGCCCACCAAACCCAGCCGGGTTTTCGCAGAGCTGAGCAAAACTCAGCCGGGTTTGGGCCGTAATATTGGGTCACTTTGCTTGCTTTCGGGCTAGAAGAGAAATGAGTTTGCATGCCACTAAATTGCTCGGCTAGCTTATTTTCTACAAATAACTAAAACTAATACCGGTACAAAATCCGGTGTCTACAAGACCCCTCCTCTCTGCCTCATCTGTGAGGCCCCTCATCACAAGCCTCATCTGTGAGGGTCCTCAACAAAATTTGAATCTCAGTTTCTGTCATTGTAACCAGTCATCAAGGACCTCATTGTCCTGATTCGGCTAAGTTCTCTAACTTCCTCAATTTTTATTGTACCTCAACATTTATCTAATAAAGAAGTATTATTCAGTTCATTCAAGTGTTATTAACGTCTTTATATTTATATATGAAGAACTCTGTATCAAACCTATTCACCCCCCCCCCCCCTCAAGGGCCCCAATAAGTGGTATCAGAGCAGGTCCACTCAAGAAGAGATTAACCGCTCTGTGGAAAAGATCACGGGGGATAGTGAAAGCAACAAGCACAAACTGTGAGGTATGCTTCTGTAAACCATTCATTGATCTAATTTACCTGTGGCATGAATTGAATGGGAGGACCCTCTCTTAGTACTAACAAGTTTATCAAGTGCTGCAGGTTTCTAGACGACCTCTAAAATATTCTAGATGTTGTATCAAGGGGGAGATTGTGAAAACGCATCTCACCTCTGAGGACCTCCGCCATCTCTCCTGCAATGATTGAGGGGGAGCCAACTCATTAAGGTCCTCACTACTCAGTTTTGTCTTTCAAATAAAAAGGGGGAGATTGTAGAAACTGTGATGCCCTCAACACCACTGTCGTTGAGGACCTCAGCCATGCCCAGAGAGTTTTGTTTGAAAGAGCAAAAAATTAGGGAAGTATTTGGAAAATCTCTTAAATAATCTCAACATATGTTCAAGATTATATAGACTTATTTTTGGTGTATAATTGTCGACACCGAGATTTTTACCGATATAATCCCGACTTATCAAAAGTGTGAATAAAGCATTTGGGCCGATATCAAAACGGATTATTGGTCCAATGAGCAAAGCAAGCAAAACAACAAAAAAGAGAGCGGCCCAGTTCCAGCGATAAAACCCGCACGGGCTTTAATCAAGAAAGCGGCATAGAACCAGGACAGGCCCAAGGCGCGCACGCCCATAAACGCGTCGTTTTGCCTTGCCTACGTCAGCAATCCGTGTGTAAAGATTATAAAACCCGCACGGGTTTTATATTTAAGAATCCGACACCAAAATTTGATCATTATCTCATGTGTGTTGATCTTAAGCCTTGACTTGATTTTGCATGGATTAGGGGGCATGATCATGGGGATGTGTCTCCCTCCATTTCCCTCCTAAACCTCACCTCCTCGAACTATAAATACCCCCCTCCATTCCATTCATTTTCACCAATTATCATCATAATCCCACCAACTACACTCATAAACCATCCCATTATTCTCAACTAATCTGTCATCGTATTCTCTTATTACCATCCCCTTACTCTCCCGAAATCATCACTCACATATTATCCTGCTACCATCCTCACATTCATTTTCCGATCCACCAAGTCAAGGCAAGGCCAAAATTTTCGGACGGCGCATTCGGGCCCATAAATCCAAGAGGTTCGCTCTCATTTTTCTTATCGTTGTATAATTTAATTATGTAATTTGTATTTCATCTCCGTTAATTATTTGTGCATATTTTGTAAATTAAAACCTTGTTTTTGTATTGCATGTTAAGAATATAATTTTGCGAAATCTATTAAATTTCTCCCCGCTTTATTTCATTTTAATGTCGATTTTAGTAGAGTATGTTTTCTAACAGGCAAATTCGAGAGTTCTTGTAATTCTCGAATTCGTAACCTTACCCCCGAGCTTAGAATCGGGTTTCGTATACCGGAGTTATTTTTATTATTTTTTATGGTTTGTCGGTTTCCTTAAATCGGCTGGCAACTCTTTTATTCTCTTTTTTTATAATCCATTTAATTATTTAATACGGGAATTTACACTAAAATGATTAAGAAATGATTTAATATCTTCCTCTCACCCAATTCGAAGTGAAAACCGAGAGAAAATATGTTGGATTCAATAAAACTCGCACGCGTTTTATTATTTTCGATCCATGTTCTCTGGCCCAAGGGAAACAGGCGGCCCGACCCAAGAATTGCGAAAACCCGCGCGGGTTTTGACAGTTCTAGCGGCCCGCCTGCTTCCTTTTGGGTCTGAATTTGGTGTGGGTCGGTTTTAAGTCATTATTAATATATTTAGGTGTAATTTCGATTATTTAAATAATATAAACGAATTTGTAAAATAAATAAAATTTCACCACCCTGAAAATGAATTTCGAAAATAAAAATATCCTTATTTAAGGATTAAGCAACCTTATTCGGCTCCCAATCACTTAAGTAGCGCATCACGGAGTGAAAGGCGGTCGCGCCCTTTTCCGGGGGTCCTACAATAATTTGCAGAATATATTTTGGTAGATAAGGATTGGAGATTCCAAAAAGTGTGAAGATAGAAGATCAACACAAACTTGGAATAAATCAACAATGCCATTGGAAGAGAATATATAGTCGTTGCTAATGAATTTCCAAGACCTATAAAAAGGCACCAGTTTCCTCCTTGAAGAATTAATCGATTCCAAGCAAGTAATCGAGTGTAGGAAATCTGGTGAGATTTCTGAGTGTAGCCAATGAATCCTTGGTGAGAATTGTAGCCATTGAGGTACTTCTGGTGAGGTGTAACCAAGGTTCTTAGTGAGTTATGTAGCCAACTATGTTGGTGAGGTGTTGTGTAGCAAAACCTTGAAGTACTAAGGTTTTGTGAGTTTGATATCCATTGTAATCCTTCATGTTCTTCTCTGCCTCGTCTGTGATGCCCTTCTTCTATGCCTCATCTGTGAGGCCCTTCATCAGAAGCCTCGTCTGTGAGGCCCCTCTCCTCATCTATGAGGCCCTTCATCAGAAGCCTCGTCTGTGAGACCCCTCCTCTCTGCCTCATCTGCGAGGCCCCTCATCACAAGCCTCGTCTGTGAGGCCCCTCAACATAATTTGAATCTCAGTTTCTGCCCTTGTAAGTAGTCATCAAAGACCTCACTATCCTGATTCTGCTAAGTTCTCTAACCTCCTCTATTTCTGTTGTACCTCAACGTTTATCTAATAAAGAAGTATTATTCAGTTCATTCAAGTGTTATTAACGTCTTTATGTTTATATGTGAAGAACTTTGTATCAAAACTATTCACCCCCTCCCCCCTCAAAGGCCCCAACAGAAGTAGTACACTACTATTGATAATTCTAACGAGTTTGTTCATGCTCGTCAAAGGCGTGTTAGCTTCTTTGATGAGAGAAGGGTACCAGAAACAAGGAGGTTTTCGGTCAAGGCTACGAGAATGGATTGTCAGCCGAAGTATACATCTAACCTGCACGGGAATTCAACAAGTTCAACACAAAATAAAATTCCAATCCATTGTTCCCCTAAGTTGTTGATGAGCATGCGTATGTCGAAGTTGCAGGGGCGTGATCAGTTCAAGTGAGAGCCTGTTTATAAAAGAGGAGTTGATGTGAATTCAACTAAGACCTCTGTTGATCTTTGTTGAACAAGATCAAGATGGATGCGCTAAAGGATTCGAGGAGGTGTTGAAGTGGTAATTGATGATGATCATCGAAGGCTACGTTTACAACTGGTCTCCAAGTGGGAGATTGTTGCGTTGAATATGGAGACCAATTTTAGTGTTAGAACCCCTCGAGGATCTCAATAGACCCAGGCTCAAGGACCTTGGCGACTGGATCAGTTTTGAATGAAAGTCAAAATTCGTATAATATTGGCATATAATTTGGATATCTTAGAAGTGATACTTTCCTTATTGCTTTGACATATTTGCTGCATATAATCTGCTTATAAGAAGGAAAGAAGATTGTGATTGCTACAAAAAGGAAACTTCAAGAGAAGGAAGGATAATCCAAAGCAAAGAAGGAAAGAAGATAGTCTCCAACGGTCTACAAAGTTGCATGTATAAATACGATAACTCAAAGACTGAAGAAAGCAATCGATTCTAAGGAATAAATCGAAGAGTAGGAATCCGTGATGATTTCTGAGTGTTGTCTTTGAGAGGTGAGTTTTTTAGTGTGTTGTAGCCTAAAGAAGTTGGCAAGTTATTGGTAGCAAAACCTTAACGGAATTAAGTTTTGTGAGTGAAAGTGTATTGTTGTGTTGGTGCGTTGATTTGTCAAACAACCTTGAAAGTGTCATTCAGTAATGCACTCCTCTAGCAATTGCAACAAGGACCTTTGTTCCTTGGGAAACCTAGTTATTCTTATTTTGTACTGCATTCAGTGTTGATTAAATAAAGGAAGTTCATCATATATATCTTGCTACTTATTATATCTGTGAGGTTGACTTCTTAATATGAGAAGGATTAAGAAACCTAACGTCCTTTATCTTAAATGTGCAGAAGTTTTATAACCATAGTCACCCCCCTCTAGGGTTATTTCAATTGTTATCAGAGCAGGTCCACTTAAGAAGAGACTAATTGCTTTATGGAAAAGTGATAAGTGTATTTGTGACTATGTTTTTAGGGGATTTCAATAGTGAATTAGGGATAACTTTAATTGTAAATCTTGATTTATATCCCAATTTCCCTATTGTGCTTGGTGTTGTTGTTTTTGATGCAGATTTGTAGGTTTTGAGGTCAAAACACCAACTTTCTCTCAACTTTTGGTAAGAATGGACATACCACGGGCCTCTACTCGTCAAAACTAGATCGTTGCATGAATTTAGGATGGAACGGAGCAAGACCTCCACGGCCAGAGGCCACCACGGTCAGGCGGTGGTGAGCCCCACGGTCCATGGTATGGACTTGTACGGACACCACGGACCGTTCGGACTTGTACGGACAGCCCGTGGCAGCCTCAGCCGGGTCGCACCGTTATGTTTTCGCGAGTAGAAAAGATAGGCAGCGACAGTTTTTTTGATGAATCTATCATCATTCTTCCTTCGTTCTACGACCATCAAGAGAGAAAGAAAACCCTAATACTTTCTTACTACTCATCTTCCCCATCCATCAAGATTTCAAGACCGAGTCGATTCAAGAGAAGCGAAGATCAAGATTCGAGAAGAAATCATCAACGCTCGCGAAGACGGTTCCACCCCGGGATCGAAAGACTCGAAGGGCCGTCAAGGAGAGCCCTAATATTTCCATACTACTCCTCTTCCCCAATCCATCAAGATTCAAGATCGAATCGAGTCAAGAGAGGCAAGGATCAAGATTCGAGAAGAAATCATCAACGCTCGCGAAGAAGGCTCCACCCCGGGATCGAAAGACTCAACGGTTGTATTCTTCGTAGTTTTTCTTTCTTTTCGTATTCCTTCTTTGTTTTGAGATTCAATTGTTATGATTGGAACTTGTTTTGTGTTTTCATTGAATATGAGTGAGTAGATTTCTCAAATTCCAGGATTTTATAACCCGAAACAATGTAGTTTGATAGAATGTTCTAGTTTAGGCATGAATTCTTGTTTTGAATCAATAGAAGGTTGTGTTCTTCATGTTCATGGGTGTTATTTAAGCGCTTGAATACTTTTGATTTGAGATTAACCTGAAAAGTACTGAAAGGTGAATTAGGATAATATGACTACCAACCTTTCTACCTAGTTTTGTGAAATTTGAGAAAAGAATAGCAGACTAGGGAACCTTTTGATGACCAAAATATCTGAGACCTTCAACTTTGATTAACTTGAAAAGCATACGAAAGTTGTAATTTAGGTTAATTGAAGTAATTCTATTAGCATCGAAAGAGCAGTAGAGTTCTTATGGTTACCGTTCTTGATTCATTCTTGAATGTATGACTGTGGAGGCTAGGCTTTAATAATCGAACTCGTTGCTAGGCTAGCATTTCTAGAAGTCTTTCTCTCCTTATTGGACCTTTGATTATTTCCCTGCTTTATTAGTTTTAATTATTTTTCTAAGTCTTTCAAAGCCAAAACCTCGTTAGCTTAGCAATCAAATAGAGAGCTACTTTACTGCGTTGCTAATTGAGTCCCTGTGGAATCGACCTTGACGTGCTACTCCGTACACCGCGCGCTTGTGGCCGTGTCAAAAAGATCATGACTGGGATCGAAGATGGTGATATAGGACAAGGACGTTGCTTGAGCAGTCCCCCATTATTCAGAGGATCAAACTTTTCCCACTAGAAGAAGTGTATGAAAGCATTCATCATGGATCAAGACTATGAGCTTTGGGACATAATTGAGAATGGAGACTTTGTCCCTATGATTACAGGAGGAAAAATCACTAAAGCCAAAACTAGATCTAAATATACTGCCAAGGAAGTCAAAAAGGCAAACATTAATGTTAAAGCCTTACATACTCTTTATTGTGGACTTGATTCTAATGAGTTTGAATATGTCTATTCCTGTGATACATCCAAGCAGGTGTGGGATACCTTAGTGACCACATATGAAGGAACGAGCCAAGTTCAAGAAATAAGGATTGACAATTATGTCAAGCATTACGAATCCTTCAAAATGAAGACTAGAGAATCCATCAAGGACATGTGCAAACGGTTTGCTATCATAGTCAATAATCTAAAGTCCTTGGAGAAAACATACTCCAATGAAGAAAAAGGTCGCAAGGTCCTCAAATGTCTTCCAAGAAAGAAATGGAACAGAAAGTCATCGCAATTGAGGAAGCCCAAGATTTGAAAACTCTCCAATTAGATGACCTCATTGGAAAGCTTCTTTCTCATGAAATACATCTTCAAGAAGAGTAAGATGAAAAGGAACAAGTAGCCCATAAGGACATCAATGGTCCTGAAGACAAGTCAAATGAGGATGACAAGAACTGGATCTTGGCTTTGATGGCCAAGGAACTCAAGAAGTCGTGCATGAAAAGTCATACCTCTAGAGGATCCTCATCCAAACGGGTCAACCAAAGAGGTAAGGACTCTTCAAATAATGAAACTAACTCATTCTCTTGTTTTGTGTGTGGTGACCCAAATCACTTGATCAAGGACTGTCCCTACAACAGAAAGAACAGAGAAAAGAGGAGTCACATAGCCCTAATGGCTACTCGGAGTGACGATAGTAGCAGCGAAAGTAAAAATGTAGAAATGACCAATAGTTGCCATATGGGAAAAGAAACCAGTGATACCGAGGAAGTTGGTACAACCAATGATGACTACCAAGACAATGATGACAATGAATCAGTAGAGGTAACACTTGATGATCTCCTTACTTGGCCTAAAGAGTACTTGGCAAATTGCTTTCTAAAGCTTATTAAACATGAGACTAAGTACTTGAATAAAATTAAATCTCTAAAAAACGTCATCAAGGGGTTAAAAGAGTCCAAAGTTGAATTAGAAAAATCTTGCGATAACCTTACCTCTAGGATTAACATTCTCAAGGCCGAAAGTCACTCGCTACAAGAAAACCTTGATAAATCTCGTAGATCTCGATGTGTACCCTTTAAATAAGAGTTTGAATATTGGAAAAATGCTTACAAAGCCAATGCTCAAGAAAAGAGGCATGAAAAATCAGCCCCTACCGAGGAACGAAATCGCTGTCAAGAACATTCTGTCCCTCAAAGGCAACCTGTCAGAACCAGGCATCAAGGACGTCATAGTAACCTCGATAGAAATCATCGAGGCCACATATTTTACTCATGGCATCAAAAACGACACAACTACCTTGGGACAAGATAATAAGGTCATTCATCTCATCTCGAAAGCAAGAGCCAATCTGGTAAATCTCACTACTCCAACCATTATCTTTCTAAAATTGTACAAGTTTGGGTTCCAAAAGGAACAAGACCTCCTAACATGGTTGTTAATAGCAGTCAAGAACCTAAATTTGATGTCAATTATGGTTTGAGGAAAGGTGTCTGAAGTTTTTGCAGGTATACTCAACATCCAGGAGCTTGGATGCTTGAGGGAACTTGGAGAAATCAAGGACATTACTTAGATCAGCAATAAGAACCCCTCGAGGACCTTGGTAGACCGGGTTCAAGAACCTTGGCAGACCTAGGATCAAAGACCTTGACAACTGTATCTATTCAAATGGCAGTGTTATTGATTTTTTTTTTTTTTGGCATGAATTGAGGGGGAGCACCCTCTCTTAGGACTAACAAGTTCATTGAGTTCTTGCATATTATTGGAGATGGTTACTATATTACGGGGGAGCTCTCAATAGACTTTTTTTTTTTGATAAAAGTCAAAAAGGGGGAGAAGTGTTGCAAAATGTTAGAACCCTTCAAGGACCTCAACAGACCCAGGCTCAAGGACCTTTGCGATTGGATCGGTTTTGAATGAAAGTCAAAATTCGTATATTATTGGCATATAATCTGGATATCTTAAAAGTGATACTTTCATGATTACTTTGACATATTTGCTGCATATAATATGCTTATAAGAAGGAAAGAAGATTGTGATTGCTACAAAAAAGAAACTTCAAGAGAAGGAAGAAAAATCCAAAGCAAAGAAGGAAAGAAGATAATCTCCAACAGTCTACAAAGCTGCATGTATAAGTAGGATAACTCAAAGACTAAAGAAAGCAATTGATTCCAAGGAAGAAATCGAAGAGTAGGAATCCATGGGGATTTCTGAGTGTAGTCTTTGAGAGACGAGTTTTTGAGTGTGTTGTAACCTAAGGAAGTTGGCGAGTTATTGGTAGCAAAGCCTTAAGGGAATTAGGTTCTGTGAGTGAAAGCACCTTGCTGTGTTGGTGCGTTGATTTGTCAAACAACCTTGAAAGTGTCAGTCAGTAATGCACTCCTCTAACAGTTGCAACAAGGACCTTTGTTCCTTGGGCAACCTGGTTATTCTTATTCTGTACTGCATTCAGTGTTGATCAAATAAAGGAAGTTCATCATATATGTCTTGCTACTTCTTATACCTGTGAAGTTAACTTCTTAATCTGAGAAAGATTAAGAAACCTAACGTCCTTTATCTTAAGTGTATAGAAGTGTTATAATCCTATTGACCCCCCTCTCTAGGGTTCTTTCATTTAGGTTGGTCTTTGTGTCTTGGGAATCAAATTGTTGATTTGTTAGTCGTCTCCTTTTGTAATTCCTTGGCTGCAAGGACTCTATTAACCCTAAATAATTGTGTTAGTCTTGTACTATAAATAGAGCCCAGGTGTTAGATTTATTTGTATCACAATTGAGAGTTTTTCATCTTACCACAAGAGATTGACCTGTAATCTTTGTGTTCCTAAGGGAGTCCTGTGTGGCTCAGCTGTGAGTGTTGAATTCTCAGGTTATAACTTTAGGCAGGCTGTGAGAGATTGTTGAGGTATAAGAATCTCTGAAACACTATTGTAATCCTATGATGGTGCATCGTTCGTGGTTTTTTCCAGGTTTGGATTTTTCCACGTTAATTCTTTGTGTTGAACCAATATTTATTTTTCGTCCTTTATTATTGCTTGTCTACTAATAACAACGCCCTGAGAATCCCAACAAAAGTAATATAAGTGGCCACAATATTTTTCACTTTATCATTTTGACGATTTTACCCTTACTATTTAAACCTTTTCTTTTATCTCTCTTCATACTTTCAATTGCACTAAATATAAGTATAGTTTTATTATTGAACTTAAAATCTTTCAATAATTTTGTATTACCTTAATATTTCTCTAAAATTCTGAAGTGACAATCAACAAAAAAAATGAAACTGGGTGAGTACTAATTTTTTTTTTAGTTGGGCAAGAATGTTACTCCCTCCGTCCCATATTAATTGACACTTAAACTAACTTTTTTTGTCCCAAAATAATTGTCATTTTTCATTTTCCAATACCTAATTTAATTATTTTAACTTTAATAATCATGTTAACTTTTTACTTTTTCAATTAATAAAAACTATTTCTACTCACATTCTCTCACTACTTATGCCTTGGTATCCGAAAAAATACCTTGGAAAATAGTGTTATTTAATTATATGAGTAGTTTTTTCAGTTAAACATTGGTATGTGAAAATTTTCAAAATATGTCAATTAATATGGAACAGAGGGAGTAATGCAATACTAATTAATTAATTGGAAAGAAAAAGGGGAAAGAGAAAATGAGAGTAAATTACATTTACCCTACCTGACATTTGTGGTAATAATTTTTGCACATCCGACATTTGGGAATAATTTTCACCCTACCTGACATTAAGTGAAAGTGATTTTTAGTGGCAAAATCCGATCACTTCTCATCGGAAATAAAACGATGAAAGGATCATTTAAGTCATTTCCTTCTAAATATTAATGGACAACATGACATATTCACATATTCATATAGGGGCATTATTGTATTTCCTCATTTCCGATGAGAAGTGACAAGATTTCACCGCTAAAAATCACTTTCACTTAATGTCAGGTAAGATGAAAATTATTTCCCAAATGTCGGATGTGCAAAAATTATTACCACAAATGTCAAGTAGGGTAAATGTAATTTACTCGAGAAAATGGCATGTCTTGCTTTAGAATAAAAATGTGGTAATCCCTATAAAGATAATCCCCTAAAAAGAGGCCTCAATGACTAATACATTGATTTATCCCTTCATCATGCATAAAGGAAAAGAGTTTTTTTTTTTTTTCCTTTTGGAAGACAACATAAAGCAAAGTCTTGTAGCATGCATTGCCTAAAGAATGATTAATTAATGACTACTAGTGATTTAATCTTTTTTCCTCGATCGCACAGTTAGTTACCAAATATTAATAATAATCTATATATTATAATAAAAATTATTGTGGGTCCCACGAAATAGAGCCACAAGAGTGACCGTAGGGGAATTGGACAATCACTTTTTTATTTTTTATTTTTTATATTTTCAATCCGGATTTTATTTCAAAGTATCACTCCTCCTTGACTGCTTTGGACTCTTAATTAAATTATTTTAATGTAACTAACAATAATTGTTTTGATGTTGCCTATAATAATAAAAATAATGATAATCTATATATTATAATAGAAATCATTGTGGGTCCCACGAAATAGAGCCACGGGAGTGACTGTAGTGGAATTGGTCAATCACAACGTAGAAATTTTTTTTTTGTTTTCTATTTTCAATTTTTTTCAATCTGGATTTTATTTTAAAATTAAAAAATCAAAAAGTATCACTAATCCTTGACTATTTTGGACTCTGAATTAAATTATTTTAATGCAACTAACATTAGTTATTTTTGTGTTGCCTATAATAATAATAATAATGATAATAATAATAATAATACCTAGCATGTTGTCAACCAAGTTACATCATCCGTATGCACAATGTTTGTTCAAATTCTTGGAAGACGAGAGGAAAGTGTTTATCATGAAGAACGGAAAAACATGAGAAATGCGGCAAATCTCTTTTGCAAGTCTAAAATCACCACTCATCAAACAATGTTATTTCAAGAGACAATTGTTCTATAAATTTATCATCTTATATAAAAGACGGTTACCTATTACATTGAATGAATTTATCTCAATTTCGAATTTATTGGTTATTTTTTCTACTTGAATTGTCCGGTTTACATTTTTTATTTGTGTGTATTATTTTTTAAATAAATTATTATGGTACTTATCATGGTATCTTTTCATTTGATTAGGTTATTTAACTTAAATTCAATTGTGTATTTTCCTTTTGAACAATTTATTATTATATGTTTTCTCAGCGCAATATGATTCATGTGTTATTCTTTCTAATTTGTATGTATGTTTACCGTTTAATTTCCCTTTTTTTCAACTAAAAAATATATTTATTATGTATCGTGCATCGCACGGGTTTAAGACTATTAATAGTAATAATAAAGTTTGTGGGTCCCACTGAATGGAGAAAAGAGATTAATTCTAGGAATTTCGACAAATCAAAAAGTAAATAAATGATGAATTAAATTATTTTGATGCAACTATCGGTTATTATAATTTTTTGGAATAATAATAATAATAATGATGATAATAATAATCTATAAATATTAATAAAGTTTTTGGATCCCGCTGAATGAAGAAATGAGATTAATTGTAGAGATTACAACCAATAAAAAATAAAATAACTATTGAATTAAATTATTTTGGTGCAACTATCAGTAATTACAATTATTTTGGAATAATCTTTCTAAATTATATTTACAGTTACTATTAAATTTTTGATTTTTCAAAATAACCGTTTTAATACACTTCGTGCATCGCACGGGTTGAGGCCTAATAATAATAATAATAATAATAATAATAATAATAATAATAATAATAATAATAATAATAATAATAATAAGGGTTTTTGGATGATAATATACCAACCTTTACTATTGGACAACAATATCTCTGACCTTTATACCTGTGTGACATTATTATACCAACAATAACTAAGGGGGTGGTGAACCGGTCTCCATGTGCGCTAATGTGGCTAGCGAAGGGAAGAAACTATCCAAAGTCAATAACTTGATTAACCCTTTAGTTTTTTTCACTAACCCACATTACGAGACATTGGTTGGTTGTGTTTCACGTTAGTACGAAGACCGGTTCATCATCTCGTTAGTCACTATGTTAGGGCCGATTTTTTTTTAACGTAGGTTAGTGAGAAAAATGGATGGGTTAACGGAGTTATTGGACAAGGGCCGGTTATTTTTCGTCCACCTATCACGTCAGAATCGAGACCAGTTAATCAGTCACCACTCCCTTAATTAGTCACTGTTGGTATAATAATCTCACCTTAGTATAAAGGTCATGAATATTATTGTCCAATAGTAAAGGTCGGTTTATTACAATCTAATACCCCCAAAGGTCAGTATATTGTCATCTAATATCCCTAATAATAATAATAATAATATAATTTCAAATAATGGTTATTAAAGTAGCAGGGATGACAACGGGGCAGATTGGGGATGGGGGAGTATACCCCCGTGTTGGGAATGTCCCGACAATGTTCGACATACATGGAGATTAAACCAAAGTAATATAGTAATTATATGTCTTGCTAGAGACCTCTATAATTAGTAATTGAATATGTTTAATTACAACTATATTATTTGGTCCTACTGGGTCACACAAGTCAGTGCTCTAGAACAATGTATGTAACCTAAGTGATATTGTATCACGTTTAGAAAAGTTGGAAACTGATTTCTGTGAGAAATCAGCCCAACACGGACCGTGTTGACCCAACACGGTCCGTGTTGAGACACCACAGTCCGTGTTGTCCATGGGCCGAATTATTGGACCTTCTGGAGTCCAACACGGACCGTGTTGGGTCCCAGAAATGCGTCGTTGTTTTAAGTCGGCTCTTTAGGGTTTTGAACCCTTTCCCTAGGTTTTCTAAACACTATATAAAGGGGTCTCTGGGAGAGATTATTCCACACTAATTGCCTAAGACTCTTAGAGAGATACCAGAGTGATTTCCTAAGTTCCTCTCTCTTTTAGTTTGCGGTTCTAATTTCAGGAAACATTCTCTGTTTTCCGAAACAATCTCACATACATCTTAGATTGAGATTCGTCTCGATCGGGTCGATCTAGCAATTGGGTTCCCGGAGTGCTACGTGGACTTTTCAGTAGAGGGTTTCAGCGTTGGAATCTGGAAGGTCAACCTCTTCTTCAGCAGGAATTAGCGATCAAGTATAATTACTAAAGTCTCTGCAGTTGTTTCGATTAATTGTTTATAACTGTTATAATACTCCGCCAATTAATCTATATCTGTTTAGGAAATACATAACCTAAAACCTAACACCCCGTCCCCATCCCCATCCCCGCTTCGGGGAATGCCCCTTCCCCAACGGGAATCCAACGTGGATTTTTTAAAACTATCCTAAATTTAACTAAATTTTAATCGGATCCCATTTTTAATCGAACTCGGTGTTAACATGTTCAAAATACAACGTATTTAACTTGCTTAAGTAATAATACATCAAAATCAAACAATAATACATCAACAAGTGAGAATAAATTGGAAAATTACTACTTTGTCCTTCCCATTAATATATATATTAAATTTGAATAAAGGTTATTTGATAATTTTAACATTTTCGGGGGTGGGGATTCGGGGATGGGGCGGGGAATTCACCCCGGCGGAGAAAATTTTGTCCCCACCCCCGCCCCGTCCCCGAGCAGATTTTGAAAAACCGTCCCCGTCCCCGTCTTCGTCCTCATACCCAATGGGGGGTGGAGATTTTTCCCCAAAGCGGGGCGGGGCCCTGACAGGTTCGGGGATACTCCGTCCCATTGCCATCCCTATAAAGTAGTGATCGAGATGGTTATAGATAATAATTATTCCAAGATCAATCGCCGTGGACAAAGATTAATGGCTTATTATTTTTAAGTTATTTTACATGAAATAATTTTTATCACATCCACATTGATTGATCCGTAATTACCAGCATTCATCGACACTAATTAACAATGATCAATATTGATTAATATTGATGACATTAGACCTGACTAACAGTAATTAACACCAATTAACAATTATGAATAGAAACTACATTTTAAAGTTGTATTTTTTTAACTTCAACTAGATCATTATTGATATTAAATACTGCCTCTGTTCCATATTAATTGTCCCGTTTCAACATATTTGATGTTCTAATATACAAAAATATCATAATTATATTCATAACAAAAAATACTATATATCATAAAAATATAATTTTATAATTTTTTGATAAAATATATTTTAAGAAATTCTAAGTCAAATATAACATTTTAGATAATTAATATGGAACGGAGGGAGTAATATAAATAAATCCTACTTAATATGTTCTTTACTTAACAGTTAAAACTAATCATCAACAAATTCCTTATATAATCATAATTACAAACCGAAAAGAGCCCGCTTTAATTGAACTTATACGTGCGCAATTTGTCAAAAGAAGAACAAATAAAAAAGAAAAAGTGGAACAATTTTGTTTAGGAAAACGGATTCATAAAAATAAGTAAAACTGAAAAAGTAGGGAAAAAACGCGGTATTTTGATTCTGGCATGACCTACCACGTCACGTGTGACCGCCTACCAGAGACGCCGACGTGGATGCCATGCAGGCGGCAGGAGACTTTGCCTTGTACCCCAAGAAATTGGGACCCGCTCTTCTCCCAGTTGTTCACACCTGACCGCACATAGAAATATCATTTCCTTTTTCCCCACTGAATTACTTTCGTCCTATATTTGATGTCATTTCTTAATCAAAAAATTAGTGAAATGTTTCCGGTGAAATGTTTTTCTGATACCTCAACTTTTAAAAACTAATTTTTGAGTATCCTAATTTTTAGAATTAGAAATAATTAGGTGAACTTCCGGCCAATGATTTGAATTCACCGGCGAGTTTTAGGCGCGAAATTAATTAAGTGTTTTTGTTGACGAAAATGCCCTTTGTTTGTTAGAAAATTCCCTTTATTTTTGTGGACGAAAATGATTTGAATCAATCGGAGTTTCGCCGGAAATTCACCTAATAATTTCTAATCCTAAAAGTAAGGGTAATCCAAAATTAATTTTGAAAATTTAGGGTACCAAAAAATTGTTTCTTCAAAAGTTAGGGTACCTCTAAGTAATTTTTTGTTTTTTAATTGATAATTTTTTATATAATATTATATTAAATATAATATTACATTTATATAATAGTATTTATCGGTTTCAAATTTAATAATGGTAATTTTATGAAATAAATCATTGTATATATTGAAAATATATGATCAAAATTTTTAATATTTGACTGCATAATTTTCACATATGACAATTAATAAAAAATGTAGGGAGTATATTACTCTCAAGACCTACCAATTCAGGCTAACGAGCGGGTTATAGGTCGAGCGTATGTCGAGTTTGAGTAGATATGATCAAGTATATTTCAGGTTTAGATAAATACGACGATGTATTTGGGTTTCGAGTAAACCCAATGGTTATAATCGCAACCTTAATGTTTCAACTTTAATTGGACAGATAACAAATAAATGAGTAGCACTTATAGTTTAATAGTCATCAATTCCAGTGAAAAGTCACACATATTAAGAGTTAAACTTAAAACCTAAATTTTTCGTGTCAACAGATGTGTCGGGTTTAACACACTAATTTGCAAGTTTTTCGGGTTCAATTTATTTTGGCTCCAAGTCGAGGAAATAGAGAAAATCGGGTTCAAAACGAGAAATTTCGGGCTGGTTCGGGTTTGGGTTTACAGGTCGGGCCGGGTCAGAAGTTGACAGGTCCTCCCTCCGTTCTGTATCAATTGTTATATTTGAAAACTGTGTATTTAAATTTTTAAAATTTTGACCACAGATTTCTCAATGTATACAATAACTTGTTACGTACAATTAGCGCCATTAGATTGTTAACAAAAAAATACTATCAATGAAAAAGTGATACTGAAGACTGTGTCAGTACACAAAATGACAATTGATATGGAGCAGAGGGAGTAGTAGAATCCATATGTCTTCCATAATAAAATGTTGAAATGATTTGGATTACACTTATGGGAGTAGCATCCTCCTCTATTTTTTGAATGAGTTTTATAAATATATGTGTATGTTTTTATGATCACAGACATGTAGATCTATGAGGAAAAAAAATTTCATTATTGAACACACACATGTATAGGAAAATTGAATTATAATAATCTTATGTTTTGCAAATTGGATGGCGATAATCCCTACTTTCACTTTGTATTCTGCTGGTAAAAACAAAAAATTTGAATTGTAGTGGTACAAACTCACCTCCACATTCTTCTTACTTTTTTCATTCTGATCCTATATTGTTTTTGTTTTTTTCGTTCCTGCCCCTAGAAAGTTAATCAATTGTAGTTTCTAAAACATTTTTTAAATTATTTTTTTGACACTCCGAATAATTATTATGATTTTTTAAAAATAATAAAAGTGAAACAATCATAAAAAAAATTGAAAAAAATTGGGAGAAACACCGTAAATTCATTAAAAATCATGGTAAAGTGTTATACTAAGCTTTGAATCAAATGCAACACAAAATCTATGATATTTAGGATATACTTTCGAAAATGTCCCACTACAATCCAATTTTTTTTTTAACCACCAGAATACAAAGTGAAAGTAGGGATTATCTCCATCCAATTTGCAAAACATGGGATTATTATAATCCAATTTTCCTATATATATATATATATATATATATATATGTATATATATATATATATATTTAGGGTATACTTTCGAAAATGTCCCACTACAATCCAATTTTTTTTTTTTAACAACCAGAATACAAAGTGAAAGTAGGGATTATCTCCATCCAATTTACAAAACATGGGATTATTATAATCCAATTTTCCTATATATATATATATATATATATATATATATATATATATATTTGAGTTCATAATGTATACATAAATATACATTTATAAATTTATAGGTTTACACTTTTTATTTTATCAACATGTGTATACTTGTTAATTTTATGAGTATGCTCACAAGCTTATACGTGTGCGCTCACAAAATTTCACATATGCTCATAAAACCCATTATGGGAGTACAAAATAATGGTACTCCCTGACGCATAATCCTAGTTCTAAGTAAAAAATGGGGGGGGGGGGGGGTTTGTTGTTATTGGTGAAGGTTGCCTACTTATTTGTTAAGAGGATGAGAGTTGTGGGTCTCACAAGCAATGGTTGTTTTTCGGTTAAGTCGACCTCTTGGCTTTGCCACGACATAACCAAACGAGAAAAATGGAAGAGTAATTGAATTTGGAAACTTGAAAATCTTTCTCTGGCAAATCTTCCATAATGGTCTACCTCCGAAAGGTAATTTAGTCCGACGAGGTGTCAACTTGACCCTACTTGTGCTACTTGTTTGGACAAGATCGAAACAGACCAACACTTGATCTATCAGTGACGATTCTCCCAAAAGGTTTGGAAAACTTCCAAAGACCATAACTGGATATATTTTATAATAGACTGGTCACTTGATTCTAGTGGAAAGGATATACTTATTTCTCTCAGGGCAACACTATCTTCTAGTGAGCTCAAGAAATTAAGCAACCCATCTCCTTTGGAGCATCTAGAAAGAGCGGAACGACTGCAATTTCAACAACTTCATCTTCAACCACGTCTGAGTAACCAGGTCTAAGAAGAACTTCGCATAATGGCAAGCTAGAAGATCCTTCCAAGCATATCCTTCTATTTCTCAGGACCGGTGGCACATGCCTATGAGGGAGTACCTAATAGAGCATGTTGGTTGGGATCGTCCGAATCTTGGATGGGTCAAACTTAATTATGATGGTTCCGTCAACGGGCAAGGTGCAGCAGCTGGATTTATCGCCCGAGGCCATCTAGGCAGATTTCTTCGTGCGGGTTCCCTCAAACTACATTCTGAACCTATTCTTCTTGCGGAGGCTTTAGTAATCAAGTTTGGGTTGAAGCAAGCTATCCAAGCAGTTTTCAAGAAAGTTCAAGATGAAAGTGATAACCTTATACTTGTTCGAGCAATCCAATGGTGCTTTAAAACTCCGTGGCAGATAGACATGACTATTAGAGATATCTGAAATCATCTTTAACTCTGTGAGGCTTTCTCGGTAAAACGCGTGTTTAGAGAAGCTAACATGGCAGTAGATTGGTTAGTGAATAAGGGGCACTCCATCTATGTAACAACCCGCCCCAAAATCACGATTAATTAAGTACTAATTACCGTAATTACTTAAATTGCGTATAAATTTTTCGCGTTTACTTCTAATTATTTATTTTATCGGTGTCAAGTCTCGTGCAGGAGATGGCAAAGAATATCAAGTTACGGGTTTATAAACCTTTAAGTTACTCTATTTACTCGTTAAAGTGATTTATATCGAGTTTTACCGTTTACGTTATTTCTTTAACCGGAAAGAGTTTAATTATTCTACTTCTTAACGTTTATATTTTATTACCCAAACCTTAATTTATTTGGGTTATATTTATTTTATTTAATCACAAGTAATATTTATGTCCTACTTATTTAATTTTTCTAATTCAAGTCCTATTTTATTTTAATCAAATTGTTAGCAACTAATTTTATTTAGTACAAACTAATTATTTTAACCCAATGTATTTACAATTACTTAAATTAAGTTAAAGTTTCTGATTTAGTTAAGTGTAATTTACTAAGTGTTGTCTTAATTTAATTAGTTTAAGTATATATATTAGTAAGGGGGGTAGGGGGATTCATTTTACATCTTTTATTTCTCAAACACCAAACCCACTCCACCCTCTTCCCTCTTTCTCACTGCCGTGCAGCCAGCCCCCCTCTGCTGCCCTTTTCCGGCCACCGGCGCCGGAATCCACCGCCAGCCAAGGTGGCCGCCGGCCACCCTCCCCTCTCTCTTGTGTTTTCATCAAATTCTTCCCCAAAGGTAATCTCTCAAACCCCCAATTCAAACCCAATTAAACCCTAATCTGAAAATCATGTTCTTTTCATGTTATTCTTGTAATTTCTATCTCTTTTACTCTCTTTATTCATGAATTCAAGTATATAATTGGATTGGTTAAGTTAGGGTTTGAGTTTGGAGTATGTGCATGTGTATTTGGATGAGTTCTTGAGGTTTTCTTGTTGAATTCTTGATGGATATTGTTATAATCTTGATGCATGTGAGTTTCTTGATAAGTTTCTGAGTATTAAGGGCTGATTATATATGTTAAGATTATCATTTAAGTGTTGTCATGTTTAATTTGGGTGAATTAGTGAGGTTTTGGTGCAAGAGTTCAAGAACAAGTCCTTTATGTTGAGTTTATGTTTAATCCATGGTTGCATGTGGGATTTGAGCTCTTTGAAGAGTTATCTTTCAAGGTTTAATTCTGGAAATATAGTAGATTATGGCCAAAGTGAAGTTTGGTTGAGAATTAGTATGAATTAAGGGCTAAAAGTATCATTAGAGCTGAAATTAAGAACAAATTAGGCTCTGTTTCAATTCTGAAAATTTACAGTATTATAAAAGTGGGATTTTTGCCCAGATTTTTACTCTATTTGATAGCTTAAGGTCTTAGCAAACCATAGGCTTTGGAATTTCGAATTTCCGACATGTATAGACCGAGTTATAGCAAAAACCGTAACCTCACGTTTTTATATACGAATTCTGGATCAGTATGTTGAGGGCTGTTTTTCGTCCCTTTGGAAACCTTTTTGGTTTTTATGGTAAACATGAAAGTTTTAGGCCTCTTTGCAAGCTTTCCGGAAAGGTATGGTTTGTAGTTATACGATGTCGGGAGTGTGAGATATGAGCCCGGGAAGAAGGGCTGTCTACTTGAGGTTTCTGCCCAGTTTACCCTTTATAAAATTCCATCTTTAAGGCCCTAAACCAAGTCAATAGGGGACTTTAAGCATTGATAAGTTATGGTTATATGTTATAACCTTGGGTTAAAGTCTTAAGGGGGAAAAGTGTGGTTTTGGAAGCCTAAGTATGTCCTAAGGTCTTTTAGCCAAGAGTGGTGATTTAAACACAAGTTATATATATATCTCCCAATGAGTGTTAGCTTAAGAATTCAATATCTTTGAGTTGGTCAAGGTTTTATCTAGCTAGTGACTTCCAAGTTCTAAATAACTCTCAAGTTAAGTCCCTCTAAGTTCTCAACTCAAAGTTTATTCTTCAAACTCCATTATTCATTCTCCTTTCATCAATCGTATCATCGACATCGTTTTTCTCTAAATAAGTCTAGAGGAACCCTTTTAATCTCATATTCACCTTCAATCTTTGGTTCTTATACTTCATTAATTTAAGCTATCTTTCCAAGGTCCAAGTGCCCTTCTTTGATTTCACCTTTCTACATCAATTTCTCTATGTAATTTCATTCCGGAATTCCTAATTTATTCTACTCTAGCTTCTGCCCGGGCCCATTTTGGAGCCCTTCCACTCGTTTTTAGCCTTCGGCCCTGTTGACAAAATTAAAGATCATGATTTTCCCTATTCCGAAATGTACTCTTTTATGTCATTCCGATTTTTCTAACTCAAGTTATACTTCAAACTCTATTTTTATATAAACCTGAAATTTTATTCCTAAAGCATTTCATTTATATTACTTAGTTTCTAAACTTATGAGTCTAATTTAGAACCTTATTCGGTTCTTCATTTCTATTTATTTTCATCTTAGTTGACAAGCTTCCAAAGCCATCTCCAAGCCGAGTATACGCTAAAGATCTTTAGCGTCCCAAGGTACGCAAATTGTCCAGCTTTTACGATCTAAGTTATATTCATGATTCATTCAATTTATGACATGTCAAGCTTTATGTTTTATGATATCATTATGTTCGAAAGTGGACCCATTATATATATTCTATGTTTATGTTTTAGCTAGTTACGTGAAGTGCTAGCCTTTTTGATGCTCCTGATCAGAGTGTCCTAGACCTGGCCAGTGTCGACCGCGTAGCGGTCACCCAATCCAAATCTAGATCGATTTGGGCATGCGCGTGTGTGAGGTGTTTCCACCGATCATAAGGGTTCCACGTATTTTCTATATACCTCCATTCTATGTTATTCATGTTTATGTTTTATGCACATCATTGCAAGTTATCGTTTTATCCCTTTTCCCGTTTTCAAAATGAATTTAAATGCCGGCACTAAAACCGTTTTCGAACGGTTTACGTGCTGGAGGTTTACGTGCTGAGTGTTTCCCCACTCACTCTTGCGATGTTTTATGGTTTTGTTTTTAGGAGGCTCGAGCTCCCAAGGAAAGGACAAGTCGGTTCCAAAGTAATTCAAGGCTCTCGAGGTAGTTCTCTAAGGAAATCATCGGTTAGCAAGGGCGAGCAGGATTTCGGAAGTCGTTTTAGTATTTAAGCTATGTTTAAGTTTATGTACGTTATCCAAGGGTTGTATAAGTTTTATATGTGAAGGTTCTTAAATTAGTAAGTTATCTTGTGGTTTTGGAGTTTCTTTGGTGTTGTTGCCTTGTCTCTTTTGGGGGACGGCGGTAATGCCTCGACCTATGTATTCACGCGCTAATCACAGGTTTGGGATTCTAAGTATAGTCTTAATCTTGTGATTAAGGTTGGGGCGTTACAGTTGTGGTATCAGAGCCGAAGTTTGATTAAGTATTTGGGGATTATGGAAATTTCTTAAGTCATGGATCCTAGTTTAAGGGGAAAGATAGGCATGTGAGTATAAGCCTCTCTATGGGTAGTATAAGTATGATAAGTGATATGTTGGGAATTGTTGATGAGCATGAAGCTCTAAATATTGGTTTAGTATGTAAATTGCTCTTTTTTGCAGGTTTTCAAGATTATGTAAATTTGGGAATAGCTCTAATTATAGGGGAAGTGCTGCCGAATTTCTTCCAGGATTTTAAGAAGGTTTTAGTCAAAATCTTTAAGGGGAAAATTTAGGTGAATTGAGTTAAGCCTAGTAATTTATGCAAGTGAAGTTAATGAATATAATGGAAAATTGTGAAGTTTGCCAAAGCACCTCATCGAAAGTCTTTGAAAGTTGATGAAAAGATTATAAAGCGAGTCCCAAGTGGGATTGGTATATGATGAAATGAGTTTTAAACATTAGTATGGATTAAAAGTTTTTAAGGAAGCCCGAAAAAGGGAATAAATTATGAGGTCTAGAATTGTTAAGCAAACCTAGGGCAAATTCAAAAGATAAAATGAGAGCTTCTTAAATCGCTCATAAGAGGTTAACTTGGTTGAGTCTCGAACCTCGTCACAAATTTGTTTCTTTTATTGCAAATAACCCGTTCATTTTGGCCATGATAAGATTTTAAAATCTTGCATTGTACTTTGTGTATGGTATAGATGGATAACGACGGTAACCCCCCCCCCCCTCAAATCCGTTCGCGATGTTCATGGACCCCGCCACCAATGTTCAAGCCCATCTTAAGGCTTTACAAGATGTCCTCGACGCACATTGCGCTGCAAATCCCAAGTCCGAATATCACGACGATATTTACCGGGCCCGCTGCCTCCTAGCGACTCTTCCCACGAGCCCGGGATGATATCCGACAGTACCGCCAATCGCTTATACGTGGAGAACCCAGACGCCACGCATGGTGCCTCAACTATGTAGGGGCTTGGAACCAGATCGTGATGGAGATAATGATCACGCAAGCCGCGCAATCTTTGAGTCTTCACGCTACCGATTAGGACCCTATCTTCATGAGGTGCTAGGATTACCGCTACCGCCAACGCGGGGAAAGCACCAGCTCACGTGTTCGCTCCCCCGGCGGATGAAGTCCGTCTACATTTTTCACCGTACCTCACAGGACGTTCAATTGTTCCGAATCTATCGTCTCATGGGGAGACTACGCCTACCGCCCGAATAGCCGGAAAAGAAGAAGAAGATCCTAGCATGGATCTAGACCCAGACGAGGTGCGCCCCGAACCAAAACAAATCAAAGAATGCGAAGCAGGAACGTCTACACATGCCGCCCCGATGGAGAACGACTTTGATTGGACCACTTTGGGGCCCATGATTCGGCATACCAAACGCAAGAGCGTTCGTCCTCTACGGCTTCGATGCGTGGAAGAGGCTAGGGATCAAGAACAAGAAGGGTCCCATTCTCATGTTTAGCAGTAGTCGTCGGTATTTGACTTTTGTGCAGGTTTAGCAAGGAGCTGACCATATGTGTAGGCTAGATGACTGTAAGTATATTGTGGGTGACTAGGTTTTTGCTTTTGAGACACCAATGTAACTAATCATACTATGTTTATTTTTTTTTTGTAATCTCCCTACGATTATTTTGTGGAAGGAAGCCTGGGTTTGTAATTCAAGGGGGAATGGAGTACATGATGTTTTGGGAATTTTTCTCATGTATTGGGATTGGAAATGGAGATGAAAACTCTATGACAACAAAAAAAAGGGGAATCGTTTTCTTTATGAATATGGATGGATGTTGTGGTATTTGTGGATTTATACGTATTGTGGATTCTGCAATTTACAATATATTGGGATTATGAGAATTCTTTTGAGATTTTAATTATGCATGTATATATGTCTATGGATGATACCTAGGTTTTGACCAAGGAATCAAGGTTCTAAGGAGGGAACATTTGACTAAAATCTGAGTTTTTACAAAAAAAAGGGCTGTAAAAGGGGGGATAATGTTAAGCTATGTGGGTAATATGACTTCACAAAGAAACAAAGGCCCTATGAAGGAACACCGGATTAGAATTTGAACTTCTATAAAAAGGAACTATAAAGGAGGAAACAGTGTTGAGTTGTAGAGAACGATAATATGTCTTTGTTGTAATATCTTGGCGTGCCGCAAGCTCCGAGAATTCACCACCACAAGAAGAGCCCATGGATGGGGGCTTCAAGGGAAAATTAGCTTGAAGTGATAAGGGGAAGAAATACTTTATATTTACCCGAATTGTTCAATAGTGGTCAATAAGATAAACCAGGGCTTCATGAACGCAGTACTCGTAATGGGGGCTTTAGTGCGAACATAAGGATTTAGACCTTGGTTATGGAGTTAATAATAGTCATTTCTAATCCTGTATAAGGAACAATGTTAGCGGAGAAACAAAAAGGGAGGCAATAGAATCATGATGAGATTAGGAGGTTCATACGGGAGTAAGAGATTTATGATTAAGATTGAGATTAAGAGGGAAATGCCGAATTGAGGAATAAACTTGCGAAGTATATGGGTTCCTTAGAGACATCCAGCAAGATTGCGAGGTTTTAGGAGTTCTAATCTCCTTTACCCGTATACATGTATCGTAATCCACCTAGCCTTCTCTTGTAATGAACAACCGTTGTAAGTTTCAACTCTCCTCCGTATGGCTATCTTACCTCTAGTCCATCATTTGAATCAAGCTTTACCTCACACTCATATGGTACATTCCCCTCCTAAATTCACCTTTATCATCACAAGATGGCGATCAACTTTGTCGATTTTAATCATTGTTTGTTTTTAAGAATTTTTTTTTGGAGAGCCTGTAATCGTATCAACCAATCATTTTAGCTCCTTAATGTTATATCCACACCTTTTGGCACCTCTAGCCATAGGTCCAGAGTTGATCCAAGACACCACGGATAAAATCAGGGTCATTCAGCAACATATCAAGGCCGCCCAGAGTAGGCAAAAGAGCTATGCGGATAACAGGCGGAGGTCGCTCGAATTTCAAGTCGGAGACCAAGTTTTTCTTAAGGTTTCTTCAACTAAAGGGGTTCGGAGATTTAACACCAAAGGGAAATTGAGCCCTCGCTATATCAGACCATATTCCATTGTGAAAAGATCAATCCAGTGGCATATCGGTTAGAGTTACCCTCTAGCTTAGGGAAGACTCATGACGTTTTTCACGTTTCCCAACTCCGAAAATACGTGCCGGACCCGACGTATATTCTTAAAGAAGAACCTCCGCTGTTAGCCGAAGATCTAACTTTCGAGCAGCAACCAATTCAGATTTTAGATCAGAGGACTAAACGACTACGTTCAAAGGAAGTTCCCTTAGTCAAAGCGCTATGGGCAAATCAAGACACCTCGGAAGCCACGTGGGAAACCGAGGAAGAAATGAAGGAAGGCCACCCACATCTTTTCTAAGGTTTTTCGTTCGCGATCAATCCAACCGCAAGTTTCGGGGAAGAAACTTTCTTTTAGGGGGGGAGGGTGTAACAACCCGCCCCAAAATCACGATTAATTAAGTACTAATTACCGTAATTACTTAAATTGCGTATAAATTTTTCGCGTTTACTTCTAATTATTTATTTTATCGGTGTCAAGTCTCGTGCAGGAGATGGCAAAGAATATCAAGTTACGGGTTTATAAACCTTTAAGTTACTCTATTTACTCGTTAAAGTGATTTATATCGAGTTTTACCGTTTACGTTATTTCTTTAACCGGAAAGAGTTTAATTATTCTACTTCTTAACGTTTATATTTTATTACCCAAACCTTAATTTATTTGGGTTATATTTATTTTATTTAATCACAAGTAATATTTATGTCCTACTTATTTAATTTTTCTAATTCAAGTCCTATTTTATTTTAATCAAATTGTTAGCAACTAATTTTATTTAGTACAAACTAATTATTTTAACCCAATGTATTTACAATTACTTAAATTAAGTTAAAGTTTCTGATTTAGTTAAGTGTAATTTACTAAGTGTTGTCTTAATTTAATTAGTTTAAGTATATATATTAGTAAGGGGGGTAGGGGGATTCATTTTACATCTTTTATTTCTCAAACACCAAACCCACTCCACCCTCTTCCTCTTTCTCACCGCAGCCAGCCCCTCTGCTGCCCTTTTTCCGCCACCGGCGCCGAATCCACCACGACCAAGGTGGCCGCCGCCACCCTCCCTCTCTCTTGTGTTTTCATCAAATTCTTCCCCAAAGGTAATCTCTCAAACCCCCAATTCAAACCCAATTAAACCCTAATCTGAAAATCATGTTCTTTTCATGTTATTCTTGTAATTTCTATCTCTTTTACTCTCTTTATTCATGAATTCAAGTATATAATTGGATTGGTTAAGTTAGGGTTTGAGTTTGGAGTATATGCATGTGTATTTGGATGAGTTCTTGAGGTTTTTTTGTTGAATTCTTGATGGATATTGTTATAATCTTGATGCATGTGAGTTTCTTGATAAGTTTCTGAGTATTAAGGGCTGATTATATATGTTAAGATTATCATTTAAGTGTTGTCATGTTTAATTTGGGTGAATTAGTGAGGTTTTGGTGCAAGAGTTCAAGAACAAGTCCTTTATGTTGAGTTTATGTTTAATCCATGGTTGCATGTGGGATTTGAGCTCTTTGATGAGTTATCTTTCAAGGTTTAATTATGGAAATATAGTAGATTATGGCCAAAGTGAAGTTTGGTTGAGAATTAGTATGAATTAAGGGCTAAAAGTATCATTAGAGCTGAAATTAAGAACAAATTAGGCTCTGTTTCAATTCTGGAAATTTATAGTATTATAAAAGTGGGATTTTTGCCAAGATTTTTACTCCATTTGATAGCTTAAGGTGTTAGCAAACCATAGGCTTTGGAATTTCGAATTTCCGACATGTATAGACCGAGTTATAGCAAAAACCGTAACCTCACGTTTTTATATACGAATTCTGGATCAGTATGTTGAGGGCTGTTTTTCGTCCCTTTGGAAACCTTTTTGGTTTTTATGGTAAACATGAAAGTTTTAGGCCTCTTTGCAAGCTTTCCGGAAAGGTATGGTTTGTAGTTATACGATGTCGGGAGTGTGAGATATGAGCCCGGGAAGAAGGGCTGTCTACTTGAGGTTTCTGCCCAGTTTACCCTTTATAAAATTCCATCTTTAAGGCCCTAAACCAAGTCAATAGGGGACTTTAAGCATTGATAAGTTATGGTTATATGTTATAACCTTGGGTTAAAGTCTTAAGGGGGAAAAGTGTGGTTTTGGAAGCTTAAGTATGTCCTAAGGTCTTTTAGCCAAGAGTGGTGATTTAAACACAAGTTATATATATATATCTCCCAATGAGTGTTAGCTTAAGAATTCAATATCTTTGAGTTGGTCAAGGTTTTATCTAGCTAGTGACTTCCAAGTTCTAAATAACTCTCAAGTTAAGTCCCTCTAAGTTCTCAACTCAAAGTTTATTCTTCAAACTCCATTATTCATTCTCCTTTCATCAATCGTATCATCGACATCGTTTTTCTCTAAATAAGTCTAGAGGAACCCTTTTAATCTCATATTCACCTTCAATCTTTGGTTCTTATACTTCATTAATTTAAAGTATCTTTCCAAGGTCCAAGTGCCCTTCTTTGATTTCACCTTTCTACATCAATTTCTCTATGTAATTTCATTCCGGAATTCCTAATTTATTCTACTCTAGCTTCTGTCCGGGCCCATTTTGGAGCCCTTCCACTCGTTTTTAGCTTTCGGCCCTGTTGACAAAATTAAAGATCATGATTTTCCCTATTCCGAAATGTACTCTTTTATGTCATTCTGATTTTTCTAACTCAAGTTATACTTCAAACTCTATTTTTATATAAACCTGAAATTTTATTCCTAAAGCATTTCATTTATATTATTTAGTTTCTAAACTTATGAGTCTAATTTAGAACCTTATTCGGTTCTTCATTTCTATTTATTTTCATCTTAGTTGACAAGCTTCCAAAGCCATCTCTGCGGGTCATCACGCCAAGATCTTTAGCGTCCCAAGGTACGCAAATTGTCCAGCTTTTACGATCTAAGTTATATTCATGATTCATTCAATTTATGACATGTCAAGCTTTATGTTTTATGATATCATTATGTTCGAAAGTGGACCCATTATATATATTCTATGTTTATGTTTTAGCTAGTTACGTGAAGTGCTAGCCTTTTTGATGCTCCTGATCAGAGTCTCGACTGTGGTCGCATCACAGATGTGTCACCTAATCCAAATCTAGATCGATTTGGGCATGCGCGTGTGTGAGGTGTTTCCACCGATCATAAGGGTTCCACGTATTTTCTATATACCTCCATTCTATGTTATTCATGTTTATGTTTTATGCACATCATTGCAAGTTATCGTTTTATCCCCTTTTCCCGTTTTCAAAATGAATTTAAATGTCGGCACTAAAACCGTTTTCGAACGGTTTACGTGCTGGAGGTTTACGTGCTGAGTGTTTCCCCACTCACTCTTGCGATGTTTTATGGTTTTGTTTTTAGGAGGCTCGAGCTCCCAAGGAAAGGACAAGTCGGTTCCAAAGTAATTCAAGGCTCTCGAGGTAGTTCTCTAAGGAAATCATCGGTTAGCAAGGGCGAGCAGGATTTCAGAAGTCGTTTTAGTATTTAAGCTATGTTTAAGTTTATGTACGTTATCCAAGGGTTGTATAAGTTTTATATGTGAAGGTTCTTAAATTAGTAAGTTATCTTGTGGTTTTGGAGTTTCTTTGGTGTTGTTGCCTTGTCTCTTTTGGGGGACGGCGGTAATGCCTCGACCTAAGGTATTCCGCTGCGCTAATCACAGGTTTGGGATTCTAAGTATAGTCTTAATCTTGTGATTAAGGTTGGGGCGTTACAATCTAAATTAGGATCGTTTGGAGTCTTAGCCTTGATTCTGTATTTTCTTTTATTTTGTTTCATAATAACTTTGGTAGACGTCTTGCGAGAGGGGCTCCCTAAGTTCTTTTGTATCTCTCATTTACCGGAATTTTTTTAAAAAATTAATCAACAACTTTCCTTTTAGTTTGTGTTCATACAAAAATTTACTATTTCACTATCGAGTACAATAACTTAGAGCTTGCTTTGTAACTTGCTTTCATATACGAATTTACTATGTCTCCCTCAAACACAACAACCAAGGAGCTTAGCATCAAAGGAAAATTAAGTTAATAGACTTATCAATTCAGGAGGCAGGTTAAATATAAGTCGATTGTATATCTAGTTAGGGTAAATACATACCACTTTATTCCGATTTTGCGTAAATTTGAAATTAGAAATACGAGTTGGGTATATTTCAGATTCAGAAAAATATGCTCAAGTATATTTTGAGTTCATGTAAATATGAGCCCGAAGTTATTTGACAGTAAAACTTTCTTTTGAGAGGACAAATAAAATTAGTTTCATGTAAATATCTTTTGATACAATTATGTTGGGATTCACCCATGAGTAAAGTTGTCCCACATCGGAAAAAGTAAAGTGAAAGGACATGGTATATAAGTCAAGTGGGCTACTCCTCTTAACACCAATTGGTTTTAAGATGGAACCTCACTTAACTTGTGTACCATGGGCCTTGGTTGAAATGGGCTACCCCCTAAGATCTCTCCAACAAGTGGTATTAGAGTCGATGGTTCGTTCGGCTGGGCGCAAGGTGCAGGAAGATCACCATGGACAAGAGCAGAGACCATGGCGCATGCGCGGCTGGGTCACCTGAATGCGCAGAGTGGTGGCATGAGACTCAGGTGGAGTAGGGTGCGGCTGGGACTCTTAAGACAAAGTGGTGGAATGAGACTCAGTTGGAGTAGGGTGCGGCTCTGTAGAGTAAAGTGCGGCGATGATGGGCTCCTGACAGTGACTTGAAACCTTGGCAAAAAAGAGGCTTCCGATCAAGGGGGACAGACTCATGTGTGAAACGAGAGATTGTTGGGATTCACCCATGGGTAAAAATTGTCCCACATCGGAAAAAGTAAATAGAAAGGACATGGTATATAAGTCAAGTGGGCTACTCCGCTTAACACCAATTGGTTTTAAGATGGAACCTCACTTAATTGTGTACCATGGGCCTTGGTTGAAGTGGGCTACCTGTTAGGATTCTCAAGGCGTTGTTAGCATACAAACAATAATAAAGTGCGAAAAATAATAAAGATTCGACACAAGGAATTAACGTGGAAAAACCCAAACCGAGAAAAAACCACGAACGATGCACTATCAGAGGATTACAACAGTGTTTCAGAGATTCCCAGACCTCCACAATCTCTCACAACCTCCCAAGAGTTACAACCTGAAAACTCAACACTCACAGATGAGCCTCACTATAACACCCCAACACCCTTAACCACAAGATTAATACAACAACTCATACTAAACCTGTGATTAGCGCAGCGGAACACCTTAGGGTGGAGGTATTACCGCCGTCCCCACTCGGGACAAGGCAACAACCCAAAAGAACATCATTAAAACATATAAACATTACATACTATACTTCAAAAACATAACTTCATACTTAAAGATGAATCTCCAAAGCATAACCATCAAACTTTTAAACAACCCTTAAAGGGAACAAAATACAACAATTCTTCCATAAACATGGGTACTTCAAAACATGCGACACCCAAGTCGACCAGGATACTTCAACAATGACTACCTTGCTTGCAACACGTGATTACCCTTGCTTGCCTTTGCCTTTATCTTGGGTGCTCGGACCCCCTAAAACAAAACATTAAAACAACATAAAAGTGAGTGGGGAAACACTCAGAACGTAAATCTCCAACACGTCAAACCGTTCGAAAACGGTTTTAGTGCCGGCGCTAAAATTCATTTTGAAAACGGGAAGGGGATAACATGATTGAAGTAGCTTGAAATCATAAAGAACATGTCACATAAACTTAGAAGTAAACGTATAACATCAAGAGTTTTGGTCCCTTACGATCGATGCCAAAGCATCTCACACACGCGCATGCCCAAACCGATCTAAGTTTGGATTGGGTAACGCTAGCGATCGCCGCCAGTCTAGGACACTCTGATCAGGAGCATCTAAAATAAATAGGGCTAGCACTTCACGTGACTAGCTAGAATATAAAACATAGAATACATAAAATGGGACCACTTAAAACCATGAAATAATCATAAAAGCATAAACTTAGCATAAAGGAGCGAAGAGTTGGACAATTCGCGTACCTTGGATTAGACGAAAGTTTTAACGACGAGCCTCGAGCTTGAGATGGCGTGGGCGACTTGGAAACTATAAGGAATTTGTAATGAGAGCGTAGAGAAATTGGTAAGGTTCGTGTAATTACATAAAATAGAACTTAAATACCTAAACTTGTCTCATAAGAGATAAGAAAGGAAATAAAATTTCAGATTCTCGTAAATCACTATTTCGACGATAACTTGGGCTAGAAAACTCGGATTTCCGCAAACGAGTACTTTTCGGAAAGGGAAAATCATGCCCGACAATTTTGTTAACTGGCCCAAAGGCTAGAAATGAAAGGAAGGGCCCGAAAAATGGCCCGGATAGAAGTTGTGCAAGAAGAATTTATAAACGGCTTAAAAACTTAGAGTGGAACTCATGGTGAAGATTGAATAGGATTAGAGAAGGTTCATGACTTATGAGGCATTCTCAACCATTGGCTTGAAGGAACATAGAATTAGAGTACTTGAAGGTTCAATAAAGGAACTATTCGCTTAATGAAAACGTGAAGAAACGTCGTAACGACGGAAATTTAGGTAGGGTCGTGTTTATGGATTTGGGAACGATTTATGAATCGATGAACGGTGAATTGGATATAATGAAAGAAAGAGCTTTTGGCTACTTAGACATAAAGGGACTCATAATCTTGCCAAGAACACACATGTACCCCTTTAGCCATCAACCATACTTAATCGAATCCCAAAACTTTACTGATTAACTCCATGGTTTATTAATAATTCTATAATCCTTTAGGAGGTAATTCTTAACATCAACCTAGCTTAAATTAGCTTAGAAAACTCATCTAAACTATCTTGACAACACCACCAAGGTTACAAACTCATAAGAACTCCTTAAAAGACCCAATTTGCACATTTTAGGCTAAAATGGCAATAAAAATTCTGGGCAGAAACACGTTGGTCGGCCTCTGAACACAGCTTCATATCTCACTCTCCTGATATCGTATGGCCGCAAACTTTATGTTTCCGGAAAGTTTGAAGAACGACCTAAAACTTTTTTGTTCACCCTCAGAGCCAATAAGGTCTCTAAACTGACGTAAATTGCCTATCAATCTACTGACTCAGAAAAATGTATAACAAGGTACACCTTCACGGTTTTGGTCGTAACTCGGGCTATACATGCCGGATTGTCGAAATTCCAAAGCCTATAGTTAGCTAATGACTTGGACTACCATTTCCAGTAAAAATCTGGGCAAAACTCCCATTTTATAACCTCTGTAAAAATCAGACATCAAAACAGAGACTTCTTTGGCCTTTTAAATTAACATGCATGCTCTTCTTTGACCTCAATTTGCATCAATTCTTACCCAAACTTCAAATTAGCCATTACCCATAGTTTTTCCAGAATTAAAAGCTCAAAGAATACTCAACCAAGCTCACAAAACTCACATGCAACCATAGATTACACAAGCAAAAACATCCAACACTTAAATTAGCTCATAAATCAACAATTCCACCCCAAATTCATATCATCCAATAGTAGCAACTTAAACAACATATAACTCACTTTCAATCAGCCCCTAAATCATCAATTTAGCCATTAAAATCCACATGCAAGATAGAACTTTCTTTACTCATCAAGAACTAGCAAGAATTACTTCCACCCTTCACCAAATTAACATATATCTCTTCACAAATTCAAACCCTAACTTAACCACAACTTAAATTCATGCTTAATAAACATAAAGAAGATGAAATACATCAAGAGAACATAAATTGGAAGTAGAATTTCAGATTATAAACAAAAGAATTGGGTTAGGGTTTGAGATTATACCACTTGAATTTGAGGTGAGAGATTGAACAAGTAAAGGGGGGAGAAGGTGGTGGCCGGCGGCTGGGGGCGACGGCGCCGGCGTGGTCGCCGGAAAACACCAGGCAGGGGCGGCAGGGGGTGGCGCACGGCTGGCAGGGGGAGAGGGAAGAGAGAGAGAGAGAGTTTGAGAGTTGGTTCAAAAATCTGATTTTGAAAATGAACTAAAACCCCCTCTAACCCCCTTAATATAAACCCTTCCCTAATTAAATTACCATCTAATTAACACTTAACTTAAACTATTGGTAAAAGAAATTAGCTAGGTAAAATAATTGGAATCAACCCTTGGAATCAACCCAAATAAATAAATAACATAAACCTTGAAAATATAATTTAGTATATAACTAAATAAAATTTCCTTGGAATAAAATTGGGTGGAAGACTAAAAATTAAAGTCACATAAACTAAACTGATAAAACATACTAATAAAATAATTTGGGTCATAAAATGTACTTAGGAGGATCGAGTAGTATAAATCATAAAAGAAACGGAATTGAGAATAATATAACCTTCCTCGGTTACAAGCGTAAAATTGAGAATGATAAAATAAATTATATAACTTATCGTAAAAGTATTCATAAACTCGTAATAATAATCATAACTTTAAATTCGAGATAACATAAAATCAACCCGTTTAACCATCGCCTTGCTCGAGACCTGTCGCGCATAAAAATAAATAATAATCATAATAACAGTAATAACCATATTAACGTAAAAGAAAGAAAATTTCTAACAGCGTAATTTAGTTAAACACCGTGATTACGGCTTTAATTAATACGGGTTTAGGGCGGGTCGTTACACTCACACAACTCCTTTAGGGACTCAGAGATTACAGGTCAATCTCTTGTGTTATAAGATGAAACATTCTCAATTGCAATACAAATAAACCTAGCACCTAACCTCTATTTACAGTACAAGGCTGACACAATTTTAGGATTAATATAGTCCCTACAGCAAAGGAATTACAAAAAAGAAATGGAACAAATCAACAACTTGATTCCCACTCAAACTCTTCTACTTTGCTCCCCAAGAGACAGAGACCAACCCAAAATTAGTCTCCACATTCAACCCAACACTACCCCCCTTGGAGACCAATTGTAAACGCAGTCTTCGTCGATTATCATCAATCACCACTTCAACACCTCCTTGAATCCTCTAGTGCATCCATCTCGATCTTGTTTAGAAAAGATCAACTGAGGTCCCAGTTGACCTCCCATCAACTCTTGTTTTAGCAACAGGCTCCCACTTGAACTGATCACGCCCTTGCAACTTCGACATATGCATCATCGTCAACATCTTAAGGGAATTTTAAATTGGGATTTTACCTCGTGTTGAACTTGTCAAATTCCCGTGCAGGTTAGATGTGTTCCTCGACTGACCATCCGTTCCCGTAGTCTCGACCAGAAACCTCCTCATTTCTGGTTCCCTTCTCTCGTCAGAGAAGCTAACACGCCTTTGACGAGTATGATTAGTCATGTTAGAGTTATCAATGACAGAATATAGTTTCCCCTCTTTCCTGCCATTTGCAATTATCAAAGATCCTTCCGTTACCCTCCAATGACCATCTTCAAATCTCGTCGTGAACCCTTCCTCATCCAGTTGACTCATAGATACAAGGTTCTTGGTCAGACCCGGGATATACCGAACATTCTTCAACCTCCAAGTTCCACCTTAGAAGTTTTAATGTTCACATCACCTCTTCCTGGCACCTTTAGGTTGTGACCGCTTGCAAGCCTAACCCTGCCAAACCTCCCACTCACAAAATTATTAAAGGCCTCCCTGCTAGACGAAGAGTGAAACGAAGCACCCAAATCTATCACCCAACTCCTTTCTGACTTGTCAGCACTAACAGTTAGGACATCACCCAAATCCTCAGTGGAATTTACCGAGTCATGGTCATTATAGCTGCACTGCCTAGGTTTAGGACAATCCCTACGCAAATGACCTCTATCACCATAGTTCCAACACAACACGTGCTCCATGTTTCGGCCTCTAGATTTTGATCGACCCCACCCGAGCTCCCACTATTCCTCCTACCCCTGACAGTCAAAGCATTCCCTGAAGACTCAGACACATCAAAATCTTTCCTACGAATACTTTCATTCAAGACAGAGTCTCTAATTTCCCCAAACTTCAATTTCTCCTCCTTCTTAATTGAAGAAGTTACAGGTATCACAAAATTTTCCCAAGACTTCGGTAGGGTAGCCAATAGTATATTAGCATTCATCTCATCGTCAAAATTAAATCCCACAGAGGTTAACTTTGATAGTATCATATTAAACTCATTCATACTATCATGCATATTACCATACTCATGCATCTTAAATTCAAACAAATGATGTAACACATATACCTTGTTCACCGTCGAAGGTTTCTCATATGTGTTCTGCAAGGCCTCGAGCAGATCTTTCGTCGTTTTCTAATCTTTGACGTTGAAAGCCACGTTTCGAGCTAGCGTCAGCCTGACCGTACTGAATGTCTGACCATCAAGCTCTTCCCAGTCCTTCTGTTCCATCTTTTCTGGCTTTTCACCCATCGCAAGATGCAACATTTGTTGGCGGAGCACATCCTCAACGCGCATTCTCCACCACGCGTAATCTTTCCCATCGAACTCCGAAATCTTCACAATTGCACCCGCCATTGCTTCTCAGTCTGCAGATCAACCACGCTCCAACCAAAGCTCTGATACCAGTTGTTAGGATTTTCAGGGCGTTGTTAGCAGACAAACTATAATAAAGGACGAAAAATAATAAAGATTCGACACAATGAATTAACGTAAAAAAACCCAAACCGGGAAAAAATCACGAACGATGCACTATTAGAGGATTACAACAATGTTTCAAAGATTCCCAGACCTCCACAATCTCTCACAACCTCCCTAGAATTACAACCTGAGAACTCAACACTCACATATGAGCCTCACACAACTCTCTCAGGGACACAGAGATTACAGGTCAATCTCCTGTGGTATAAGATGAAACACTCTCAATAGCAATACAAATAAACCTAGCACCTAACCTCTATTTATAGTACAAGGTTGACACAATTTTAGGATTAATATAGTCCCTACAGCAAAGGAATTACAAAAAAGAAGTGGAACAAATCGACAACTTAATTCCCACTCAAACTCTTCTACCTTGCTTCCCAAGAGACAGATATCAACCCAAAATTGGTCTCCACATTCAACCCAACACTACCCCCGTGGATCTCCCCAACAAATTGTAATATTTGTACAATGAAAATACTAGGCATCTTAACATATGACAATTTTTAAAGCATTCTATGTTTATGAAAATTAAATCATTGTACATTATTGTATTTGAAAAATGAATACAGTACTACATATAGATTTTACATAATATAGTGATGTTATTTGTAAATTTTCATATTTATTACTGCATTATCCAAGGCAGAGATTATTAATGTAGTAACTTTTATGCACATCATTACACCAAACGTACATACTTTATAAACTGTGATTTCTAGGCACGGACTTCCTAGTATCTTTAAAAGTTTGTATTTTAATCTACATAATTAACAATAATATTTTCTTAAAGTAATAGTTCCTTTTTTCTTTTTGTTATTGCAATACGCAATTGTAACAAAGGGAATAGGGGAATTGAAACATTCAAATTGAAACCTATTGTACATGACTTGGGAAATTGGATAATAATAAGTCAAACTTTATAGTTTGGAATAGCAATAAGCCGAATTTTAGAATTGTAACATGGTAAGTTAAATCATTGAATTATTGAATTTTAGGGTATTATCACCAAATTTTACTACATGACACCAAATAAGAGTTGTTTTCTTACGTACATGACAATTGTATTATAATAATCACAAATTTTAAATATTGGATTGTCGTAGTTCAAACTATCATATACTGATTTGTAGTATTTTAAAGATTGGTTTAAAAATAAAAAGTAAAAAATGGCTCCCTTGTTATAAGTGTAGTATATATTAATTTTTCGTTTAATATTTAGAATGTGAATTCGATTTGAAGATAAACAAAAAAAATGTAAAAAAGATTATTCCGGAGATTTCGATTTGAGATATGTTGAATGTATTTCGTTTCACATAATAATTGTATTCAAGTAATAATATAGATATCAATTCGTTTCGAATTGTTGATTTCATTATTCTCATGATCGATAAGACCATCAACTATTCATATTTATACAAATAAAAGATTACTCTAAGATTTTTGCGATCAAGTAATTATATAGATATCAATTCGTTTCATTGTTGATTTCATTATTCTCATGATAAGACCATCAACTATTCATATTTACACAAATAAAAGATTACTCTAAGATTTTTTGCGATCAGATTATATTGTCTAAAATTTAATTGTTATTATAACTTATGATAAATTTGTAGGTTATTGAACATATATTTACGAATGACTAACAACAGTCTCTTTTAAATAAATTATTGGTAGTATATATTCATCGATTAATAAGTGAGTATTATTATAACATAATTGTTACTTATTAATTGATCGACAATGTACATATTCACCAAAACTTTAATTGAAGATGAAAATTTATCTTAATATTTAAAGAAAATGATATGAGATTATTTTCATTGTAAACAATGCATGACTTTTTATCACTAAATTCCTGTTATTTAAAATAATCGAGTGTCATATCTGGCAATTGTGATTAAGACAAACAAATATCAACCATGACCTTTTTAACTATTTAAAAAGCAAACAAATTAAATATACTAAAAGAAGAATATATAGGGGAAGATAATTGTGGATATAATTTAATTATTGGACGTTGGATTGACTGTTGTTCGATGGGATTGGGTTGTCGCCATTTGAGAGTGACATTTCTATCCTCGTCTATAAGATTTCCTCCCATTAGATTTGATCCTTTCTCTTTTTCTTCTTTCTTTCTAGTCAAACTATTAAATTAAAAAAAATTACAAATGGAAAAGCCAAACAGCAAAAAAGAAAAAATCACAAAAAGGGGAAGATTTATAGGGGCCCTTGTGATATTGGAGTGGAATGCCCCCGATAGGCAGCTGCAATGCAATAATTTTTTAAACTATTCCAAATAGTAAACTTATTTTGAAAAATTTTCCATTTCGTGAGCTTCTTTTTGTATCGTCGTTAGAATATTGCTCGCAAAACTTTCTTCCTCTCACAATTTCATTTAGTCTCCCTATTAATCTCACACTCGACTCACTTTGAATAATATATATCTAAAGTGTTTGACAGCTAGAAATAATTTTTAAAGTGCTTCAAAACTTTGAATAATTTTTAAAGTTTTCAAAATAAGCCTACCATGCATTTAGAATAATCTTCAAAATAAGATTATCACTTGAAATAGTTTAAAAAATGGTTGACATCTTGGAATAGGTAAAAGTTGAAGCCTATCAAATGAAATTTCCCTTATTTTTTTATTGGAAAGAAATGCAATAATTACTAATTGTATGTATATACAGACTAATTATGAGAGGTTTTATCATAATTGAAATAGTTTTCATTTATGTAGTTGAAAATATATTTCATCTTTAAAAAAGCCAAAGCTAATATATATTAATCCAAGTGAATCGCTGTAATAAGTAATGACATTCATTCATTGAAATACAATTCTTTTACAAAATTTAATATTTTTGATTGAAACTTTTTCAACTATCGTAGTTAAAAAGTATAATGTACCATTGATTTCACCTTACAATATTGAAATTAGTATATTTTGATTGAAGTAACTTGTTGCAATAGTTAATGGTATCTACCAAAACATAAATATTTTTAACGGATAGCCGGATAGGACTTATCTTAGTCAAAATAATAATAAGCAACTTTCAACTACCATAGTTAAAAAAAAAATTAACTATGATAGAATTTTCATTTTATATTTGAAAATTTTACTAAATTGTCCAACATAAAAATTTTCTTGTATGTATTTTATTAAAACAAAATGTATTTTTCTTATTTTCAATATAATAATAATGAAAAGAATACCCATTTGACCATTATATTGACTCCAAATTACAATAACAAAATTATTAATACAATCATTATAACGGTCTTTATTTTATCCATTATATAGTTACGCATCTTTAACTTTATCCATTATAGTTAGGTTTCAGGTGAAATTACTATATTTTAAATTTTCATCAACAATTATCTTTATAAATATTTATTTGTAGAACATTAAATCAAATTTTAGTATATAAAATAAAATGTCGTATACAATCAAAGATTAAGCCAAATTCTAGCAAAAGAGTGAGATTCAATGCCAGATTTAAAGCCAAACCATTGTATGATCACGACAAACATGCTTTAGTTGGGCAAAAAAAAAACTCAAAAAACGTATTTTTATGAATTTTTTAATTTCTTGAAGATTAGGAAACTCAAGTCAATAAAAGAAACGTTAGGTTAACTGTAACTACTAACTAGTTAGCCGGTGATAAAAAATAAAAACAGTAATTAGTTAGCCATATAAATTTGACTGTGAGATTGAAATTTTTATCATTTATCCTATAAAAGGTAAAATTTGTTTGATAAAATAAACTGAAGGTAAAAACAGATGAATTTTATATCCATTTAAATGTAAATAATTTATTTGAAAAAGATTCAGGTTGGTGAGAGTTTTTCTTTCCTCTTTTTATATTGTCGCCAATGAGGATATATCGACATATAGTAAGAAAAGAAGGATAAAGAATAGAAAGTCAGATAATAGAAAAAAAAATACAAAGATCAAAGTTAACTGACCAATTCGCTGCAAGATTTCCTTCTCGAACTTTATATTGAGTAAGGACTTGGATGCGAAATTTGAGGTATATAGCAGCTCGAGCATGTCACACATCTTGTTTATACACTTATTAGTACATGATGTGGGAAAGCAACAAAATTGCATCGTTTCGGGAGTTTATGGTCCTACTCAAATTAGTGAAAAGGATGCTTTCTGGAATAACCTAATGAATTTGCACACAATTTTTGACCTTCCTTGGTTCATTATGGGAGATTTTAATGAACTAGAAACAATGGCGGAGAAAAGGGGTGGACCTTTAGTAGCAACTTCTAGAATGGAACGACTCCCACGATTTCTAACACACATAAATGGGGAATCAGTTGTGGTAAGAGGAAATAAATTTTCCTGGAAAAAACGCATACATGGTCACTAGATATATGAAAGATTAGATAGAGCTGTTTTTCGTCAAGATTTTTTAGACAGATATCCGGAAGCAATTTCTTGGCATGGATCGTTTACGTTCTCAGACCACTGCGCGGTAGTCATGGAAACTAACAGGGCTCTTACTAGGCAAAAAAACATCCCCTTCCGTTACCAGCGTTTTTGGAGTCGATATGACCAAATGAAACAGATTACTAAAAAGATGTGGAGTCAACCTCAAAAAGGTACCCGGCTTTTTAGAGTTACCCAGAAACTAAAACTGGTTAAGAGTGGTTTGAGAGAGTAGGCCAAGCAACAGTATGGCCGGTTTAAAACTAAATTGGAAGAGAACTTGGAGAGAATAGAGTACATTGAAGAAAAGTTACTAGAGAACCCCCAAAGTGTCCGGTTAAACTCTTGGCTTGACCGTAAGCTCAACCAACGGGAAAAAATGCTGCTTTATCAACAGAAATATTGGGGTAAATTAGCTCGGAAAGATTGGTTGGTAAAAGGAGACAGAAACTCATCTTATTTTCAAAGAGTAGCAAAAGCAAAACAAAAACGTCAGGAAATTTCAAGAATCAAAACTGAATCCAGTGATTGGTTGGAAAATGAAGAGAAAATTGGAGAAAAATTTGTGGAGAACTACAGAATCTGATTCACCTCTCAGGGAACGACTGATTCCATCAATTCGCTCTCAGGAATTCAAAAAGTTATAACAACTATGGATAATGAGCTTCTTATGATGATTCCCTCTACAGAGGAAATCAAGCAGGCAGTTTTTGACATCGATCCTAGTAAGACCCCGGGACCAGATGGGTTTGGGGCTGGATTTTTCCAGGACTCTTGGAAACTCATTGAAAGTGATGTTGTGCTAGCTATACAAGATTTTTTTGTCAAAGGTCGGTTGCTTAAAGAAATTAACCACACCTTGATTACCCTTATTCCGAAATTAAACAATCCAACTCAGACGAGGAATTATCGCCCTATAAGCCTTTGCAATACAGTTTATAAGATTATTGCTAAAGTCATGGTCAATCGGCTTAGACCGTTACTAGAAAAAATCATTTCACCGCTTCAAAGTGCGTTTATCCCTGGTAGATCAATCCATGATAATATACTAATCACGCATGAGATAATGCATAAGTTCAAAACCTCTAAAGCAAAGAAAGGTTGGGTTGCGATAAAATTGGACATGGAGAAAGCGTATGATCGAGTTGAGTGGCCCTTCTTGAGAGATGCTTTGACTAAGTTGGGATTCTGTCCTAAGTGGGTCAGTTTAGTTGACCAATGTGTTTGCACGGTTTCATACTCGCTCTTGATAAATGGCTCACCTAAAGGTCTTATAAAACCTTCAAGAGGATTACGGCAAGGTGATCCCCTTTCACCTTACCTTTTCCTGATTTGTATGAATGTGTTAAGCTCTATGCTTGAACTGACAACAAACAAAGCTAAATCTGGTTTGGGTATTCAGTCGGCCCCACACTCGTTGAAGATTCCCGCCTTATTCTTTGCCGATGACTGCTTATTATTCTGTAAGGCTTCTCCCCATGCGGCCTCTAAATTAAAAGATATCACATTAAAGTTTTGTAATATGTCAGGGCAATTAATTAACTTTCACAAATCAAAGTTAATTTTCTCCAAAAACACGCCGAGACAGGCTAAAGAGATGGTTCATGGGATTTTTAACATCCCTGTTGCAGAATCACTGGGGAAATATTTGGGGTGTAAGATTAAACAAGGAAGACAAATCCCAAGGGACTTTGATGATATTTTAGGGAAAGCTACGGACAGGTGTTTAGTCCCATTTTAGGGGCTAAATACCACTCGTTTACGCCCAAGTCTATTGTCGTTCCCTAATAAAATGGTTATTTATTACGTGTTTTGTGATTTTTAGGTATTAAGTTCGGAGAATGATAAAAGGGGGGCGAAGTTGCGAAAAAGGGCGATAACTCGGTCACCCCGAGACCTTTGGAGCTGATTTGATGCCGTGGTGAAGACCCGGGAAGCATGGGAGACCAATCGTGCTTAAAAGAGAGGGAGTTCGGGCCAAAAGGCTAAGTATGGGGGCATCCATGTTCGCTACGCCCCTTTACTTGGCTGGAAGATCAATTGAAGACCGTAGCGTTCCCTACGCCGGTCGTAGCGAACGCTACGCCGTAGCGTTCCTTACGAGCCCAGGCAGAATGTTCTGCCCAAGACCGCAGCGGTCGCTACGAAGGGTGTAGCGAACGCTACGATGAAGCCCAGATTTCCCAAGATTCCAGCCATCTGTCATAGCGTTCGCTACGCCAAGTGTAGCGAACGCTACACATCGTTGACTGGGTCGCTACGCCGGACGTAGCGATCGCCTTGGAGCTGCCGAGAGTTAGAGTTTCATTTGTCTTGGGTCGTAGCGAACGCCACGATACTCGTGAGCGGTCGCACGACCTATTTCGATTATTTTAGGCCAAAACGACTGTGTTTTGGCCATTCTTCCCCTTTTGTTTAAATAGCCCGTCTTGGGGCATCAATGGGGAGATGGATGATCCATTATCTAATCTAGGGAGATATCTAGGAGTAGCTAGGGCATCTAGGTTTAGACTTAGATTTTATTTTCAGTTTGTAATTAGTAGATTTTAGAAGGAGATTAGTGAGAGATTAGTCTAGGGTTTTGGAGATTTGAGTTTATTATTGAAGAATTGGGGATTCAATCAATTGAGAGATTGTTGGATCATCTTTTTATTGCTTTCCATTGTTCATCTACAACATTTTGATAAGTATTCTCTTCCCTTAACTCTTTTATTAATTACCTTGCTAATTACTTTGCTTGTTCTTAATTGCATTGCTTGCTATTTCATTGTTCTTTCTTGTTTATGGTTGTTTGATGTTAGAAATCATGTGTAGGTTTGGTATGGATGTTGTTAGCTTAGTAGATATCATGATTAGTGGCTAGAAACCCTATGGGTTAGGGGGTAATTAAGGGTGTGAATGGGTGATTAAGTTTGAGTTAGCAATATTAGTGAGTAATTAGTTTGGAAATCAATTTCGCACTCCTATCCTTCCCTCAAGTGGGATGTATTTGGGTGCGAGAGCATCCCGAATACATCCAACACTTGTGTTGGAAGGTAGGAATTGGGATGGTTAGTATTCTAGTTCGCGAGAGCGAATAGAAACTAACTAGGAAATTCTGCTTTCATTAACTTCCCAAGTCCCGATGGATTCTGAAGTCAATCCGAGCTATTCTCGAGAGAGGAAGCTCGGTGGTGAAGTCAATCCGGGCTATCCTCGAGAGAGGAAGCTCGGTGGGCTATTTCCAATGGAATTACCATTTGATTATCCCTCCTTGTTATTCGCTTGTTGCAAAACTCATTTCCTCATCCTCGTTTGCATCCCGAAAAGCCTCCGAAGCCCATTTTCCATTCCTTGATCGACCTTAGTTTTATTTCTTGCTTTGTGATCTTTCAGACCAATATCCTTACCTTAGCAATCTCAACCCGACCATTGACCTAGTTCCTTTGACCAAGGCCGCCAGCTCCCTGAGAGAGAACGACAAAACCGAGGTCTTACAAGCCGCTGGTACAACAGGATGACGTCTTGGAAAGCGAATGCGCTCTCGAAAGCTGGTAGAATTGGGCTTATACAATCAAATCTTGAATCACTCCCGGCTCACACAATGCAATGTTTCAGACTCCCTAAAACAGCTTGCCTCGGCCTTGACCGAATTAATAGAAACTTCTTTTGGAAGAAAAACAACGAGACCAATGGGATGGCTATGGTTGCATGGGATACGATTTGTCTACCTAAGGAATATGGTGGGCTGGGACTTAGACGAATAGAAGCTGTTAACCTAGCCTTTCAATGTAGACTTGCTTGGAAAATTTTAACTGGAGAATCTCTCTGGGCAAAGTTAATGAGACAAAAATACCTCAGATTAAATGACCTGTTTTCGTATAACAGTAAAAATACAGATTCTCCAGTGTGGAGAAATCTGTTGAAAATTCGGGATATTCTAAAGCAAGGTTTAAGATGGAGATTAGGGGATGGTAAATCCATTAAGTTTTGGACGGACAATTGGATTAATGACAAACCGCTTCAAGATTTATGTGGGCATAACGTGGTAGACGATGAGGCATTAACTGTTGATAATTTTATTACTCAAGCTAAAACTTGGGATGTAGAAAAATTGAATAGCATAATACAAGACCCTGTTATTATTCAAAAAATTTTAGGCATACCAATTACAATGGCAAACATGAATGATGAAGTTTGTTGGGGCCTTACTGGTGATGGCTCGTTTTCCACGAAAACGGCAACTAGAATTATTCAAGATTGTATTAATCAGGAGGATAAATGGGAGTTCCGTTGGATTTGGAAAATTGATATCCCACCTAAACTTGGTATATCCCTGCGGCTTATGCTTCACAAAGCCCTACCGACTCGAGGCACCCTGCTTCGAAGAGGACTGAATTTGGACCCCACCTGCCCCTTTCGTCTTGAGGATATTGAAAGTGATAGTCATCTGTTTTGGGAGTGCACAACAACCAGAAGAGTGTGGAGATTAGCAAGTCAACATGGCTGGATTGAAGATCTGGTAACGAATCATGGTACAAATTCCATTACTCAGTTTTTAGAGTCCAATCGTTCTGGGGACCATAACAGAGATTTAACTAGGGGCATTTTCCTTTTATGGACGATTTGGAAGAATAGGAATGAGGCTATCTTTCGAAATAAAATCTTTCGACCACTACAGAGTCTCATTCAAGCTAAAAGTAGAGCGGTTGAATGGAAAATCAGGAACAAAAACGAGGTAGATGATTATGGTAGCAGTATCAAGGGGGGGTATACCAATCCTGTTTCTCTGGTTCGCTGGTATACCCCTCCTTTGGGAGTCGTCAAACTAAATTTCGACGGCTCTCTCATAAACAACTCGGTGGCAGGTGGCTTCATCATCCAGGATTGGAGGGGCGCGGTTATTGGAGGGGGAGCGAAGTACTATGGCGAGGCTCCAATTTTGGTGGCAGAGGCAAGGGCTTTGAGAGATGGGTTAGTTGCAGCTTCGACAGCTGGTTTCCAATATATTCACATAGAAGGCGATAATATGGTGGTAGACCTGGGCATTGAGCGGGTCGGGCTGGGCCGCGGGCCGGGTCAGACGGGCCGAAAATTTGTGACCCATCGACCCGAGCCCGGCCAGGCCCGTCCTTCGGGTCAAGTATGTCGGCCCGAGCCCTTACCAGGCGGGCCGCGGGCCGGGTCAGCGGGCCAGTAATTGTGCAACTTAGATTTTTTTATTGAATTTTCCATGCATTTTAGGCCTACATATTGAGCGGGTCGGGTCAGGCGGGTCAGGCCGACCCAATTTCGGGATTTCTTTTTTTGTTTCTTTTAGCGGGTCGCGGGCCGGGTCGGGTCACAGACCCTTGGCCCGAGCCCGGCCCGTCCATTCTTCGGGGCCCCGATCTTTTCGTGCCGGGTCGGGTCGCCTTCAAAAAACGCGACCTGGACCCGCAATTTTTCGGGGCGGGCCGGTCGGGTCCCCGACCCATTGCCCAGGTCTATATGGTGGTTATTCAGGCTCTAAAGGGTAACTATAAGATTCCGTGGCAAATCAAAGGTCTCATCCTGGATGCTCAAATTCTTCTTCAGCGTTTTCAAGAAGTAAAAGTTTTTCATATCTACCGCGAGGCCAACGCGGTCGCTGATTGGTTAGCTAATCAAGGACATTCCAGAGGGGTTGGTGATGATACGACAATCCTTAATAATCCCAATCTCTGTAATTTAGTTAATCTAGATAGGGCGGGCCGATTTCTTATGAGAAGACATCGGTAGTCTGCCGTTTACCCGCTTACCTTTATAAATAAAATAAAAAAATGTCACACATCCTGTCATGTTAGCTCAACGACGATTCTTTTTTAACTGGACAAAGTTTATCAATATGTCTACTAAGCTCCTACCTTACAGATAAATGTCTCAATAAATTTTACACGTCATAGAATAAAAATTAAGGTAGTACCAAATTGTTCATAACAATTATTAATATAATCCATCAATTTCACAATTTTCTCATATATAAATTTTTTATTTTTTATTTACCATGAATTGAACCCTGTGAAAATGAGAGGTTTAAAGATGAGGATGGTTGCTTACTTGCCCACCACATCTTTAGTCAGTTCAACTACGAAAGTTGCATCACTTTGGTTGGAAATGTTCGTAATATGAATTTCTTCAAAAAAAAATTAAATTGCAATTTTGTGATTTCTCATTATTTTTTAGTTTCTTATAATTCTTTTTGATTCATTGGAGTCATGTGCAACAAAATTACTGATCTAAACATTCAATAGTAACTTAAATAGTAGATGTTTTTAAGTATCATATAATTATAATTCTAGTTTAGCATGCAGTTAACATATATTGCTAATATAAGTGTTTGAAGAAAATATGTTGCATAAGTTTTTAGTTAATGCATTAACCTTTTTTTTCTTTATGTATAGTTGTTGCGTCAGCCTGTTAATCTAAACTGGCATAGAAAGATACTAGATAAATTTCAAGGACAAAATTTGAAGGAGTATCATGATATACATCTTGCCTCAAGATGATTAATAATCATTTTGAATTTTCTATATTTCACATTTTGTTAACTTTTAATAATATTTTCTCTAATAATTATGTATATTTATCAACTATAAGAATGTAATACTTATTTGCTAGGTCAAAAAATATAAATAGTAGCTAATTTAATCAATCATAGTAGAAAATACACATTTTATGCATACTTTTATATTTATGAAAAAATATAAATAAATAAATATTTTTATATTGTTTATAGGTTATAATAACCCTCAAAATAATGAAACATACATTTATAATAATTTAAATACTTACATTTAATTTTATGAGTGATTTGGGTGAAATGCAAGATGGTTAAAACCATCTTACTGCAAGATGTTTATCATTTTCGTTTTGAAAATTCTACCATTGAATGCAACATTTGACTTTTAATGGTTAAATGCCAACTTTATTAACGATTCCAAAACTACATTTGAGACAATAAACGATATTGATAAGGTCAATTGAAACATTAATTTATGAAATACTAATATTCGACCAATTAATATTTTCACACAAGCTTAGGAGTTCAGATAACACATAGTAGTTTGAGGTAGTTGATAGTGGCCAGCTATAGGACGTAGTGCGTAGTTGTCGAGAATAGCATTTTTAAAAAATTAACATGTTCGATAAATTTAGTTGATGATCAGCTAACTTATTATAAGTTAGCATATAATAATATAACGAATCACAAAGATAAACTTTTCAAATATTAGTTTTGACTAACACTGTTTCAAACGTTAACTTCATTAACATTTGCTTAGAATTATTGGTTGAAACACTAGATATTACGTAGTACTAACTAGTCTATTGAATATAATATTTGACTAATTAATATTTTGATTTAGCTAAAAAAACTAAATGTTATTGTTGAATACATATTTAATCAAAAATATTAAAAATTATTCTAAATATTATTGTATTTTTCTTCTTTTTAATATTTGTGTATATATATATATTTACGAGAAATGATAAAAGTCTTGTGCAAGACACATATTTTGTGTCTTGTCATTATAGAAAATCTATATATTTGTGAATTAAATTGGAAAAAAGTTACATTATTGACTTCTATAACTATAATAATATATATAAATTGTATACAATCACACTTTTATCTATATTTTTAAAAATTTACAAAAAAGCGTCTAAAATATGCCCAACGGATGGGGTTCATTCGTTAGGGTGTCAATTTTAATTGTTGGCATAGCCAACACATTCCAAGCTTCTTATAATTGATAATTAATAGTATCTGTAAAAAAATTGGGGTTAAAAACGATAATAAGTATTGATTTTATAAGGGAGAAGATATTTAAGGAGTGTCTTGAGGCAAGACACTTATCATCACCCTTTACTTTGAAGACAAAAATTTAAAAGAATCACAACTTGTCTTTCACATGATCATGTCACCAAAGTTCATAAATAATTTTTCGACTATATGTCTGGTACAAAATTGACCTGATAAAATTATTTAAATTATTTTTGGGGATTCTCTAATTTTTTGGATTTATTATTTCTTGTGCTGTGGTCCTTTAAATTTCAACTTCAACGCTTAGCTGACAGACGCAATGGTGAACGCGGAAATTCTCTGTTTCCCATAATTTCTCATCAATTTTTGTAATGAGGCTTGCGATTTGCAGCTGTGAAACACTTTACTCCGTTGTATATTAATTATCTTCTTTGAAAATTGTACAGTCAAATTCTAAAAATTTTGACCATAAATTTTTCAATATATACAATGAATTGTTATATAAAATTATCACCATTAAATTCGTAACGAAAAATACTATTATACAAGTATAATATTGCAATTGTTAATAACATATCAATCAAAGAGTGATATTGGAGACCGTGAAAGTAAAAAATATGACAATTAATATGGAACGGAGGGAGTATTTAATTTCAATTATTTTTTCCTCATCTACACTTGCTAATATTAGTACTAAATACAATAGGAATATAAATAATTATCATTCAATTTATTAAATATACCCTTACTATTTATGCCAACTCACTGACAATTTTTTTTCTCCTGCCACTTGTTAATAATGAAAAATTAACAATTGTAGTCGTCTATCCTAGTGATTCACATGCATTGATGTAATATATACTATGAATTCTATAAAATAATATACTATGAAACACTAAATATAGTATTTTCTCTATTTCAAAAAAATTGTCCATGTTTAATTAATTAATGAGATAAAATTTAGTAAAATTTGATCGTTAATTTATCAAATTATATGTTCAGTTAATGTATAAAACAACCATCATTAGATATGTAATGAAAAATATTTTTACTTAAATAATGTTATAAGACTTGTTAAAATAAAACGTGAAAAAAAATCAGTGTTCAAAATATTGCATTGAAAACTATAAAAAGGGAAAGTGGACAATTTTGTTTGGGACGGAGGGAATATATAAACTATATGGAACTATATTTTTTATTAAGTACTGGATTTGGGGGGGGGGGTTCAATAAAGGCTTTTATAATCATTAATTACACAACAATTGTTAAACTTCTTATAACTAATAATAGATTCTAACCATCATAAATATTCTTTTTTTCAAAAATCATTACAAATAATAATTTAATGAAAATTACTCACTCTCTTTTTAAATGAGTTGTGGAGGTGGTGAAAAAAACAACATCCCAAAAGATTATGAAATAATTTAAGAAGATATTATTTAAATATTCTTAATGAAAATGAACTTTTGAGGTTAATTCAATATGAATAAAATAAAAAATAATAATTATATATCATTGATATTAAAAAATGACATATTATACAACATGGAAAAAATTAATTAAAAAGTTGAACAAACAAAAAACGTAACAGATAGTGATAACTGCGTTTCATGACTATATTTTTAGGGGTTTTTAATAGTGAATTAGGGAGAGTTTTATGTGTGAACCTTGATTTTTATTCCAATTTCCCTACTATACTTGGTGTTGTTGTTTTGATGTGAATTTGTAAGTTTTGAGGCCAAAACACCAACTTTCTCTCAACTTCAGGCAAGAGTGAATATACCACGGACCTCTACATGTCAAACCCAAACCGTGGTATAAATTTGGTACGGAAAGGAGCAAGGAACTGGCGTGACAACCTGGGCGGCTGAGGTGGTGGCCACGGTCCGTGGCGGTTCAGCTCCTTGTGCCCAACTCATTTTTTGCGAAGGAAAGAAGAAAGAAACGAAACAGTGGCAACCTCGGGCAGCCCGTGGTGATCACCAATGTCCATGTACGGACTGTACGGACCGAGGCGGACTGCCTATGTAGAGCGGTTGTTTTCGCGAGTAGAAAAGGATGGAAGCGACGGTTTTTCAAGGGGGAGTCATTTTCTATCAGTTTTCCTTCATTCTTTGGCCGTCAAGGAGAGAAAAGAGAGCCTTAATACTTCCATTCTACTCCTCTTCCCCACCATCAAGATTCAAGACCGAATCGATTCAAGAGAAACCAAGATCAAGATTCGCAAAGGAAAGGAGTAACGTTCGCGGAGAAGGTTCTACCCCGGATCGAAAGGCTCGACGGGTTGTATTCTTCGCAATTCTATTCTTTCTTTTCGACTTTCTTCTTAGTTTTAAGAATTAATTATGATGTTTGGAACTTATGTCGTGTTTTCATTGAATATGAGTGAGTAGTTTCTTTGAATTCTAGGGTTTTGCAACCCGAAACAATGTAGTTTGATTTAATATTATTAGTTTGTGCATGAATTCTTGATTAGATTCAATAGAAGGTTGTGTTTTCCATGTTTATGAGTATTCTTAAGGCCTTGGATATTTGTAAGTTTGAGATTAACCTGAGAAGTACTGAAAGGTGAATTAGGGTAATCTGACTACCAACCTGTCTACCTAGGATTGCGAAAGTTGAAAAAAGAGTAGTGAACTAGGGAATCATTAGATAATCTGACCTTTTGAGACCTTCAATTCTGTTTAACCTAAAAGGCACACGAAAGTTGTTGATTAGGTTGTTTAGAATAATTCTATTTAGCATCGAAAGGGCGATAGGATTTAGAGGTTATCGATTCTTGATTCATTCTTGAATGTATGATTGTGCAAGCTAGGTTTTAGTAATCAAACTCGTTGTTAGGTTAACATCTCCCTAGAAATCTTTCTCTCTTGATTAGAATATTTGATTGATTTTTCCTTGCTTTATTAGTTGATTAGTTGATAAACATTTTCCAAAACCTAAAATCTGATTAGCTTAGCAATCGCGATAGAGATTAGTTTATTGAGCTGCTAAGTGAGTCCCTATGGGATCGACCTTGACGTGCTACTATGTACATCGTGCGCTTGCGGCCCTGTCAAGTTTTTGGCGCCATTGCCGGGGACTCTGTCCCTAGTAGTCGGTAAATGAACCTCTTAGGTTGACTAAGCTGTTTTCTGTTTTTTCTTTTCTTTTCTTAGATCTTTTATAAAAAAAAATGACAATTCTTGATTTTCCCCAATTTGAGCAGAAATTGTTTTGGCACTATTAACATACTTTAATCATATAATTGAACCAAAATACACACCATCACTCTATTATAGAATTGAAATTGTAACTCTACAAAGTACAAACATGCTATTCGTGAATTAATAAGGCATGCAGTGACGTAATTTAATAAAAGACCCTAAAATTTGACTTTTTTGAAGGTACTACTGATAAAATTCCTAATGAAAAGTTGGCAATGTGTTAGATTTTGACATGATAAGTTCTACTTATCCTTATCTTCCACTCGAATCTTCATCATGTATTCTCTCCAGCCTGTTACTATATACAAAGATCAAACAATAGGATGGATAATTTTCAAACCATCATAAAGGTAGGGCTCTTTTTGATAAATATATATATAAAAAGGGTTGTTCATTGCACAAAGCGTTTCTGGAAGAGGGGTCTAGGGAAGGGTCCTACAAAGTATTGTAATGGAGGATATCAACAATTTGTCTAGAGCATATTTCAGGGGATCAACTTTCGATTCATTTTTTTTATATAAAAAAAATGGGTTTCAATGTATATTATTCTGAATTTTCTGTGAACGCAGATAAAAAGCTAGCGACAATGGCAATAGTGGCGATAATTGTGTCACAGATGGGCGATGGCAGCAGAGGTAACTATGATGGCGGTGGCCGATAAAAGTCCAATCCTTGATTTGAAATTGGATGACTGAAATTAGTCATACTCATATACTTGTCATGGGTCCGAGTCCTGAAAGCAGACTCTTGCAGAAATACAAAGTAAGATCTGCATACATTACATCTTTGTGGAACACCTGTTGGTTTTTTAGGCTCCCCTTTTCAAGTCCCACATCGATGGGTTTGAGAAGTGGAGGGGAGTTGGAGGCTATAAATAAAACCTTCCTCCTCCTTTGTTTATCACAACACAAACGCTTATTCTTTATACTACTAGAGAAATTTAGATGTTGTCTTGGAGATCTCTCTAGTGATAGTATGAGAGGAATGAGAGTGTGAGAAAAATATTGTATGGTGTAATAATTTCCATATAGTGAATATTTTTCTGGTGGTTCGTGGTTTTTATCCCAATTGGGGGAGTTTTTCCACGTTAAATCCTGTGTTGTTATTCTCTATAAATTTTCTTGTTATTTTCTGCTTGAAAGTGATCTTGGCGGGGTGGGAAAAATAGCAGTTTTTCCCCAACAAGTGGTATCAGAGCCAAGGTTCATGCTCGAGTATGCTGTGGTTGCGCTTAATCTGATCTTCCACATCAGAAAAGAAGTTCTTTCGCTGTGTTGAAGCCAAGGCTGAAGAATAATTCTTTTGAAATTTTAGTATGCTCCGTGGTTGCACTTTGTCTGATCTTCCACATCAGAAAAAATTTTTGAATAAGAATTATTATTAAGCAGAAGTTCTGTCTCGGTGGAATAGCAAGTGGAGTTTGATTCCGGTGGAGTTTGCTATTCTGATAGAATTGTTTTGAGGTACTTGTGTATTTGGAAATAGTGAAGAAATACGATCTAAAGAGGTTCTGGTTAAAGAAAGATTTGGTTCTATTGTGATCCATCTCTTTTCTAAGAACTAATTTAGTGGGTATTTTTTTTATAACTATTTTGTCCATTTGAGTACTGATAAACAATATGGGGACAAAATTTGAGATTGAGAAATTTGATGGGAGAATTATTTTGGCTTGTGGCAAGTGCAAGTCAAAGATGTGTTAATCCAATCTGGATTATACAAGGCGTTGAAAGGTAGACCAACAAGTGAATCTAAGAGCGATAAAGACTCTGGAAAATCCAAAATTAGTGATGAAGAATGGGAAGAGCTAGACATGAGAGCGGCAAGCCAGATTCGCTTGTGTTTGGCTAAAAATGTTCTAGCTAATGTGATTGGATTATCTACAACTAAGGAGTTGTAGGAGAAACTTGAAGAGTTGTACCAAACTAAAAGTATTTCAAATAGGTTATATTTGAAGGAGCAATTTCATAAATTGCAAATGGAGGAAGGTACAACTATTTCTGACCATCTGAGTGTTTTGAATGGGATTGTTTCTGATCTGGAGTCTATTGAAGTGAAGATTGATGATGAAGACAAGGCACTTCGACTCATCTGGTCTCTTCCATCTTCCTACAAGCACATGCAACCCATTTTAATGTATGGGAAGGATACTGTGGTTTTCTCAGAAGTGACAAGCAAATTGATTTATGAGGAAAAGAGGTTGAAGAATGGAGATGAAAAATCTCAAGAAGATTCAGCTCTTGTTGTTAAAGGCAAATGGAAGGAAAATAAAAGCTCTAAGAAAAAGATCATCTGCTGGATTTGTGGTCAACCAGGACATCCTAAATCTAAATGTCCAAATAATGGGGCTAGTTCGGCTAGAAGCTCCAAAGAAATTGCTGCCAATGTTGTCTCCCTGGGAGAGGGGGATGATATTTCTTTGTAAAGAAATATGAAAATCCTCATGGCATGAATGCTACCCTTAAAAATTGTCATGGACGAGGATGTTAATTGGTAGTTGGTCCACAGGTTTGCACATGGGCATTGGTTAACAAGAGATGCAAGATGTGTGGTGGAAAGTATGTCGATGGCTAATGAACTCTCAAGAAGTTAACAAGAGAGTTGCACCATAAATTATTAGCAGATTTTTCGACATGTGCCGAAACTAAAATTCTTGAAATAGGAAGTGAATTCAAGTGAAAATTCCTGAATTGATGGGATTCAATCTAGGTGGAGATACTCTTTATGGTGAGAGTATGATAATTCTTGAACTAAGAATTATGATTGTCAGTAGCAGACAATGTGAAAGTTGCAGCTGTGCATAGTTGATCGAGTTTTGAGTTAGGTGGAGAATTGATTCTGTTATGTATAGCTGGATAACTAATGATCAAAAGATTGTATTTTTTTTTCTTCTTTTTTTTTGTAAAAGATGAAGATTTGTATTTGGTGGGACTTGAAGTTGAGCCAAGGTGGAGATTTGTTGGTTTTTTAGGCTCCCCTTTTCAAGTCCCACATCGGTGGGATTGAGAAGTGGAGGGGAGTTGGAGGCTATAAATAAAGCCTTCCTCCTCCTTTGTTTATCACAACACAAACACTTATTCTTTATACTACTAGAGAAATTTAGATGTTGTCTTGGAGATCTCTCTAGTGATAGTATGAGAGGAATGAGAGTGTGAGAAAAATATTGTATGGTGTAATAATTTCCATATAGGGTGTGTTTGGTTGGGATGAAAATCATTTTCTGGAAAATGGTTTTCCAATTTTCCGGTGTTTGGTGATCGGAAAATGGAGAAAACCATTTTCCAAGAAAATGATTTTCCCCCACCCCTTTGTAAATTATTTTCTTAACTCCAACATCAGGGAAACCATTTTCTCCCTCTCCCCCCTATTCTCTTTCTCTCTCTCTCTCTTTCTCTCTCCTACTCTCTTTACACGCATTTTAATCATTGTCTCCTTATTATCAAACATGTGACAATCGTTTTCTAGGAAAATGATTTTTCTGTGTACCAAACACAGGAAAATATCAAATGAAAATTCATTTTCTAAGAAAATCATTTTCCAAGGAAAATCATTTTCCTAGAAAACAGTTTTCCTTTGCACCAAACACACCCATAGTGAATATTTTTCTGGTGGTCCGTGGTTTTTATCCCAATTGGGGGAGTTTTTCCACGTTAAATCCTGTGTTGTTATTCTCTATAAATTTTCTTGTTATTTTCTGCTTGAAAGTGATCTTGGCGGGGTGGGAAAAATAGCAGTTTTTCCCCAACAACACCCTGAAATACGCTGTAGGTAAATTCTTGATATCCCCGATTGCAATACTTATCTTAAAGTTATTATGTCAAATATTAGTTTCCTTTTTGTATGTGTGCATGAATAGCCCTAAAAAATAGAGATAAAACTAAAATTAAGCTGAAAAATTACAAATTGATGAGGAAATTGAAAACTAAAATTTGAAAGGCATAACTTAGAATATGAAATACAACCTTGATTTAATTCATAATAAGTGTAACCAATATTCTAAGTCCTCGATTTTTTTTTATAAAAAAAAAAACTTTAGTTACAGGGTAGGGGACATCAACTATTATCATTGGGGAAATTAGGTGTTGTTGGATGAATTTCGAGGACATTGACTAGTTTCTTCAAGGACATTGAGTTTTGGTACGTAGGTGCAGGACCAGAAAAATTTAGGAGAGTTTCTAAATGTCCCACGCGCATAGTGAGTCGGAAGGAGTGTTTTAGTTTTTATATGTTTGAAATTAAATTTGTTTTTAATGATTAATTTTCTTGATTAAATTGTTAACATTAAAAACTTTGGGCTTTACTTTGATGTTATAAAAAAAAGTGTCCAAAAATTGAAAAGAAAAATCAGGAAAAGGAGAAAAGAAAAAAAAATAAATCAAGAGGGCATGCGAATAAATTTGGGTTATTTTTTTCTCATAGGCAAACCAGATAGTTTACCCTTTTAAACAGAGACCCTAATATCTGTCCGGACCGTCCCCGAGACTTCCTGAGCCAGGGAAGGCTTTTGGGCCACTGCTCCGAACTGTCTGGTTCGACAGTGGGAGGATTAGACCAAAGGTCCTCGGCGCCTCACTCTTCGCTCTTCGCATTTTTTTCTATTCTTTTCTTCTCAAGTTATCATTCTCTACACAAATGTATCATAGCAATAAAATGTTAAGAGTCGTCAATTAATTTTTATGAAATAGTTAATAATCTCAAAATTATTAACTCCACAAACTACAAACCACGAGATTCAGATCCATGAGTAAAATTATGAATTCAAAAATAAAATTTTTGAATTTGTTCATTTGAAAATCGGACTCTACTAAATCGATTAATTAGAGAAGAAGGGTAGAAATTAAGAATTAATAATTTTAATTTGTATTGTTTACTCTATACAACAATGTGAGTTATATGCGATAATATATAGTTTGTATACTAAATTACTAAGTCAACCAAGAAGGGTCCTGTCCCGAAACTTATATGATTTTTATCTTACGGTAACTTGATTATTCAAAGTTTGGGCCTTGCTTTCCATCAGCCCATCGTGCATGGTTTGTTTACAATATGAATAAAATACAAGATAGGCCCATTTAGCAAAGCCCACTTCAATCCATGTAAGCCAGTGGAGCCCATTAGTTCATATCTTGATTGGGCCTTCTCTTAACCTAACGAGCTAAACATATGAAGGCATGACTAACAATACAATAGAGTTACTGACTCTTAAGAGATGACCCAAGAAGCAAATAGATCATAAAGAATTAGAAGGATAATGAAGTCCCAAATTATAAAATATTGTAGGGACCAAAAAGGCTGAAGTGACATGATTTTTTAATTTAATTTTTTTCCCATCACTTACCCAAGCTATCTTGGAAACTTTACTTTAAAAAAATGTCATAGTTTATTCAAGTTGTAACCATTGTTTGTCATTAAATAAAACCATGAATTATTAAAGTTGTAATCATGGTTTAACACTGAGTGCACCCATGAATTATTCAATAACAACATAATTTCAACAATAGTGTTGCTTCCTTCCATGTCCATTTTCAGGTCCAGTTCTTTTATGCAGTAGATTGCGGTGCGATACCACACCGTACCGGGACTCTTTAATTTCCACCATACTTCACCACACTTCATCGCACCACACCACAATCATCGCCAAGAATGAAAAAGTTTCAGGCTTTGAGTATGCAATGACTGAGTGGGTATCAATCTTTGTTGATGGTTGGTGCTCATACAAAACATGTCAAGCTCAACAAGTCATTTTGTAGCCAATTAAAGCACCTTTTTAAGCTTATATGCTTTCTGGCTCTTTTATCCTCCATTGCTAACAGAATCACTATTACTTACACGCAATGTTGTTATCAAACTAATCAAATTCTAACTAGCTTTCTAAATTCACAAGCTACCCAAAATAAAAGGAAAAAACTTTTTACAAGTCAAATGATCAAAAGGGTCACAAAATCACATCACCTCTTCCATAGTCTTTCCCTATGGAGCTCCTGCAACCGAACCGGAATGGTGGCATCGAACCGGGCACTCTCGGGGTTCTCGGAAAACGCCACATGGTAAGCCGAGACACAGGCTTGAGGCCAGGCCAGGGTGGTTCGGGTGATGAAGTACCCTACTAGGAACCCTAGTAGAGAAATTTGGGTGGCATATTCTTTGTGAACCACTAGGGCCCATGACCCTCCTACTAGGGAGCTAAGTCCACCCCCTACTATCCCACAAAACAAGCACAATGAGCTTGTCAAGTCTAGGTCTATCAACTCCTCCATGCTGGCCCTTCGGAACATGTCCCATGTCGCGCGTGATGATTGGACGATCCCCTTGTTGTACACGCCTACGTGGACTAGTCCCCAGCGGTTCGCACATGTCACCAGCCTTGATGCTATACCTGTTTAAGTACATACAAGTACGTATAGATGCTAAGTGATATGTCATACAATATCCATTTTGGGCATTTTAAGGTCTTTAAAAGGTGCAAGTTTTTGTAAACATAACTCATTTGACATGTGTTGTTTACTAAAAGCATGAAAAGGTTAGGTCAATACCTGAATAACAGTCGGCGCAAGAGAACAGAAACTCATCTGAATCCCCCGCGACCAGGCTGATGGCCCGGGCCGAGCCTCGGACAAGGCTGATGACCGGGATGAGGATCGAACCAAGACAAACCGCCCCCATGGCGTGAGCCAAGGTGTCCCTAAACGCCCGACAAAGTTCCCAGTCATCCCCGCAGGAGAAGTTCAAGTACCTAACCCAGGAAACCCCCACCTGAACCACATTCCTAACCACCTGCATCGTCCAAGCCAAGCTCAAGACCATCGCGCCAACCAACAACCTATCGACACGTGTCCCAACACCAGTGGCCCCACCCACCCCGCCCATCAAAAGGCCGCAATACGTCACAGAAAAACCCAAAGTCAGGCCAACAAGCAAGGGGGTCCCAGCCGGTGGGGACCCGGCTGAGACCTCTAAGACCACGATAGCATGGTCAAATCTTGGGCTGGCCCAACAAACATAAAGAGCCTGGCCCACTCCAACCAAGATAGCTAAAACCCCAAAACCCAAACCTAAACCCGACCCGATTGAAATCAAAAGGACCCCCATTGAACATGTTATCAACGGGCCGAACCAAAAGATTAACTTCACAGCTCGAGATGGGTTAAAGTGGGTAAGAGTCTGAAGAACCAACCCCACGATCCCGGCCAATCCGACGGCCGTGAGCATCGGAGGATACCAATCCAATGGACGAAAACGGGCACGAGCACGATGCGATACAAACCCTCGGATTGTGAGAATCACTGCAACGGCTAGAAAACCCAGAAACTGCAAATAGAAAATAAAACCCAGAAATTTTCTCGTTATCCCGCCGGAATTCAGCTGCTCTGTTTTGGGTGTCGTCGGATTCTGATCAACCTGCATTTTGGAAACTTTGATCAGTTCTTTTCAAAAATGGTGATTTGCAAAATCTGGGGATTTTGCTGGGGAAAATAGGGGACTGTTTGGGTAGGGAATGAGAAGAAGTGAGAATTGAAGGGAGTAACGTGTCAAATAGGAAGTTGAAGGGGATAAAAAGACTAAGCTTTGATAACATCAATATTAGAGTTGGCATGTTAATAATTTGTGCACAACAAGGAACAATAATGGGATACAAAAGAAGCAACAAAGATAACACGCCACTTCAATTTGTCATGCTATACAAAGTTATATTTTTACCAATGGGTATGTCATCTAACATCATTTATTCTACTATGTATGTTACATAATTGTTTCCATTTCTATGAAAATATTACTATATAGTAATTAACAACTTCAATTCCCACAAAGATAATTAGCTAGTTAACGTATATGACATCGTATTTTTTTTATATTAATTAATCGAAAAAACCCACAAAATCACAAATACCCTAAACGACAACTGAAATTTATAAGAAATTGAAAAAAAATAACGTTTAATTTAATAATTTCATAATTATACTTTTTTACATTAGATAATATCTTTAATTTTGACGAAAATATCAATTCGTTCAATCCAAAAATTCACATTCGAAATCAATATAAATCCGCACTATATCATACAATAGCAACAAACTCAAGAACGTTCGATCAGGTACACAGTATATCACAACGATTTCAGTTTCGACAAAGATATTAATAGCTAGTTAGTTTAATTGGTAGTAATCTTTCACATATAGGAATCCTTCAATTCACATATATTATCCAAATTGAAATTTCAATGTATTAATAAATAAGAGAGATAGAGAATAATTGCCTTGGTGGGATGCTTGTGAATAGAAGGAGGTGGAGCCGCCTGAATTTGAGGGAGTTGAGGTTCCTGCTTTTGCTTCACAACGGTGTTTATTCCCATGATTCTTGCCATGTTTTTTCAAGATTTCTTCACTTTCTCTCTCTAAATTAAGCCCACTAAATCATCACTAATTACTCCACTAATCCACTTAATAATTGCTTGATTGAGAGAATGTAACAACGTTGAAAATGAGGATTAGGTTTTTGTTTGGCGGCTACAATTTAGCTTAAGAAGATGAAAAGAGAATTAATATATAATCATGAATAAGATGAGATAATTATTGTGTGTAAGTCTTAAACTCATGATAATCTAGAGAGAGAAAGAGAGAGGGAGAGAGATTAGGGATGGATAATCACCCAACTTTGACCAAGAAAAGAGTTGCTAATTGGTTTAACTTCTGTTGGACTCTTGGTATTAATATTTTGGTTATCTAGCTACGTTATTTTTGGAGGGATGTGGTTTGGGTTGTTTCTTGATGTGAGTTTGATTTGACTGTTATGCCCTTCAAGGGTCTATAAAAGTACCAAAGTTGGTCAATGTTTAATGGTTGTGTGGCAGGTGGATTATCCCCATTACTCATTACTCAACCACCTTTGGCCTTCATTTTCATTGACTTTGTTGATAAATATCAAGGATTAGTATAATTTAGACAAATGACTCGGGACCATATATCTTCATCGTCTAAGTCCAGAAATTCACAATCGATTTGGTATAGAAAGTAGTTGAGCGAAATTTGATGAAACAACCCAAATAAATATCGATCCATGGTAGATCACAGAAGGATTAGAGCTAATCTCAAGGATTGCTATGCTTTTAATGTGTTCAATAGGTCTGAAAATGGGTCATTGATTTGGTTTTGATCGTTGTTCAATATCCTATTGATTGGAGTTGGGTTATGTATATGTAGTGTTTGCATTTAGGTTATTTTTTGCTCATATTGACTTCGAATTAGTTTGTATATTTTTTTCGATCGTTCAAATTCAAACATGTTGAAAATATAAAAACAAAACTCTGACCGGGGAACCAAACACTAAAAAGGAAAAACCCCCAACAACAACCTCGAAAAAGAGAAACAAGTGACAAAACAATGCACCCAAATCCAAAAATAATAGAGGACACCAAAAGTAAGGAGAGACACTACAAACACCCTAAAAAACCCCTAAACAAGAAAATGAATATCAAGCTCACCCTGCTGCTTTCAATAAACAAACATTGAGACGTGCACATTCCCTTCCTTCTTTTCTTTGATCCACTTTTTTAATTTCCTCACAAACTCTTCACGAACCTCAAACAATATTGGTGCTAAGCACCACAACTCTACAATCCTCCTTTTCCAATCTTCAAAACACCTTGGAATTCTTGTCAATATTAAAATCAGAATCGTAGAATCGGATCGAGAATCGTACGATTCTATTACACTAGGCAAATAACTAAAATAGTTATATAATAGTTAAAATCTTAATAAATATTCACTGAAATAAATCAATGTGTTAAATTGTATTTTAGTGCGATAACTTTAGTATTACATTGTTAAACATAATCAAATTCACTTAGGATCGTAGGATCATAAAATTGAATTACGGTTCTAACACAAATTATTTAGACTAAACCATGATTATAAGATCCTAACTGCATTAAAATTCTAAGCAGAGTTGGATCGATTAAGAGTTTTTGGATCGTAAACTCGTAAGATCGTTGGAGGTAATCGAAAGACCACCACCTATGATTGTGATCATAGGTAACCGGATCGAATCTGAAGCTAGGTACCTCCACCTACAATCTGAGGTGGAGGTCCACCCCTTCACCGATTAATCGGATCTGTAGGTGAATCTCAGCCTCCGATTATTAATCGGAGCAGAGGTAGAAGTACTCACCTTCGACTTGCCTCCGATCTATTGTCACCTCTAATTATTATATGTTAGCTTATTGTATAAGAATATCATTCTTAAATTTATAACAAAAATAAATTTTATTTAAATATAATATACTAGTCTTACTGAGAAAATATAAACATATTTAAAGTCAATGTATTGCATTAACGAATTTTGGGCCAAATAGTCATTCCTCTGTCTATAATTCTACATCTTAACCCACAAGTCGCCTTTCCAATAGCATTTTCTGGTGGCCCAAACATTTAAATATTTATTGGGTTTTCCCTGACATAGGGGGACCTAATGAGTGGCCCGAATTGCCATTGTAAAAAAAAATTTTAAAAAAAACCTATCTTAGCTACCAACACTTGTAACTTTGGTTTGAGTGTTTTTTAGATAATCGTGTAAGATAAGGTGAATTAAGGTTAGACAGGGATGATAAACCTAACCTACCATGTTAAAGAACAATGATTTAGTTGATTGTAAGAAAAAACGTTTAGTAAAGTGACTGTTTATAAAAAGCTACCTCAAAAAGGTTTTTCAAGTAGTTTTCTAAAAATTAATTTATTGGGTCCCCCAAATGATACAAAAAATTATTTACCAAACACCTCATATAATTTTTTAAAATTTGGTCAAAACTAATAGTATCTCAAAAAACTAAAAGATAAGCCAAAAAGCATGTTACCAAATACCCCCGACATCTTTTTTAGTTCTTACAAAATGGCTAGTGTATAGATTAATACTAGTACTACTAGTATAGTAATATTAGTCCACCTTTGTAGCCCACTCCCTAGAAGCTAACGAAGGTAGGCAAGTAGCCTTACTCCTATTCACCTAACAACTAATCTAAGCTAAAATCTCACATTATGGACTTCCTCATAAAAATAATTGGCCTAAGAGAGACATATTGAGCAAAGCATTATAATGAAGGCATTCTAGGAATGAAAATTCTACTATAGTTAAATTTATTTTCAATTATGATAGTTGAAAATTTTATACCATTCATTTATTAAAAATAAATCATATTGTTAAAAAGATTTATATCCTCCTAAACATGGTTAATTATTATAATAAGTTATTTTGATCAACATACATTGATTTTGAATTTTTATGGTAAAATTAATGGTATTTTCACTTTTCCAACTATAATAGTTGAAAAAAAAGTTAATTATGATAGAATTTCCTTAAAAATACTCAATTTTATAAAAAAAAATATAACTTAACATATAGATTTACTTATTTTAACAAGTCCTATGGTGAATATATATATTAATTTTAATTTTTAATAATAAAATTAAGGATAATCATACATTTCAACTACCATAGGAAATTGATATAAGTGAATTATGATTGATGGGTGTTAATGATATTGATTTTCTATTTTGCCCAAGGAGACATTGACAACGTACATTAACTACAAGGAAAATTGACGGACATTCATTAGCCTAGCTTACTAGATTTTGGGTTGGATTTTGATCTGTCTAAGGCCCTGTTCTTTTCTGCGGTTGGCAAACTGCGGTACCACAGTATACCGCAGTTTGCCATAACTCACCACACTTTACCACAAATTATTATTTTTCTCTCTTATTACTTTTCTCCTCTACTTTTTACATTCTTTCTCCTTACCTACCCCACATACCAATAGCCTACCACAATTCCACCACACCCACCACAATTCCACCACACCTCACCACACCATTTCGCAAAATACCGCAGAAAAGAACAGGGCCTAAATTTACAGTCACAAACTTATGATTTCACATGCCCTACAAAAGAGAACAAACTAAAATAAGAGTTTTACTCCATTTTACGGTTTTGGGCATCACTTGTTAGTAATCAATGATTTTGAATGTATAATGGACTAGGTTATGGGTTGCTATCTAATTATAATCGAACTAATTAGGTTTTTACCCCTTTAAGTTTTGAGAAAATAGGATTTTACCCCCCAAGTTTCGGAAATTAGGTTTACCCTACCTCAACTATAAACTAAGTAATAAATTCACACCTTACCTTTGTATTAAATATTAAATACATCCTTTTCAGATGAAGTTCGTTTTTACATTAATGTGAACTGACCAAATGTCCTCCATTTAAAAATCAATTTGCACACGTGACAAATTAAACTCATCTCACCCTTCATCATCTTCGTTCAATATCTGAGTTTTCATTCCTTAATTCATCTAGTGTTTCGAGCAGGACAACCTTAATGACGATGAAAGAAGAGACGACACTTTGTTATTCTTTTGGGAGAGGTAAATATGTATTTTGTTACTTTTAATTAGGGTCATCTCAGACTTTTTACGCCCTTCTACAGGGGTAGTTTTGTCTTCCACCGGAAAAAGGGGTAAAATAATTATGAGTTTAAACTTGAGGTAGGGTAAACCTAATTTCCGAAACCTAGAGGGTAAAATCCTACTTTTTTAAAACGTCAAGGGGTAAAAACCTAATTAGTTCAATTATAATCAGTGGGTCATCAACATTGACCAATATTAATCATCATTCATAAATGTTTCATTAAGCCCCAACTATATAAAAGAACAGGGCCTAAATAATAAACTACCGATAATAAATTTAAAAGAGCAAATGTTAAACATGGATGATAATAAACCTAGTGAAAAAAACTACCCAACATGAAAATGTCGAAACTAGTTAATTTTAAAAGGATCTATTTCAATCTGAATTTGTTATTTATTTATTTATTTATATTAAATTTATTCATCTTTATAAGAATAGTTTATTGATTTTAAAAATTACGCGACTCAATACTAAAATAAACTAAAAAATAATCCAACCCAATTGAAAATTAATACGAATTACATTGACGAAATGATCCATGCACAATCATAAACCATACTTATTGAAAATCGAATGACTCAATTATCATGTCTAATAAGAAATGAAAAGGAAAAAAAGACTCTTGAATAACAAAAATAAATCCACAAATCAATTATCCTAAAAGAATAATTTATATATTCTATAGTATTTGTCATTTTATTTAGTTTAAATTTTAATAAATTAAGTTAACCTTCAATTTCTACTGTAATTTATTGTCAAAAATCTATCAATGTATTTGCTTGAAATTAGTTTTTATATAAAATATTATAGTATGTATCAAATAATTACTAACTAAAATTTATAATGATTAACTAGATGTGCCCCATGTCAAATAAGCAATTAAAAAGAAAAGAAGAAAGAAATAAAGTGAGTAATGTAATACAGTAATAGTGTAATACCAGTACTGAAGAATGGAGTAGTACATTGCATTGTGAAAGCTCTATTGAGATTGTGCATCAAAGGTTAATGCTGTTTGATCGGTTCATAAAATTCATAATGGTTTACGTCTGTTCACTGCTATTGGGATCGATTCATAAAATTTTAGGAACCTTATCTTTGGCTCTGTTATTTTCTACGATTGACAAACTGCGGTGCAAGAACCCATCACAAAATACCATTCTACCACAATTCACCACAAATTACTTTTTTACAATTACCAATACAATATATATATATATATATATATATATATATATATATATATATATACAAAAACTCACCACAACATACCAATAACTCGTCACAATTACACCACAATTACACCACACCATACCGCGTCATACCGCAGAACACCGCATAAAAGAATAGGGCCTTTATGTATGATTTTAAATTTGATTGTAAGGTACCCTCCTATTATATAATTTATATTCTCTACTATATTTTTTAAAGAAAAAGGTACTAATTTTTCTACCTAACACCTGATTTTAGCCGTTGTCAAGCACTATTAAGGCCCTGTTCTTTTCTGCGGTTGGTGGGTTTGCGGTTTCTCACCGCACCACTTTTCGAATTTCCACCACAACTCATATAACATACCATTTCCCTTTTTATTAAAAATGAAAACTTTTCAAATAAAAAATCAAAACTTTCTCGCATTATTTCCACCTATCATTATTTTAAATTAAAATAGACCAACTCACCTACCATTATTTTCACCACAATCTTCCACATTACACCACACTTTTCAAATTTTCACCACCCCGCAACCAACCGCACCGTAAAAAAGATTGGAGCCAAAAACTAACAAAGACTTAATAAAAATTACAAGTTGTTAGGGTTTGAAAAGAATTATAAGAGCAACACATAATAGCTGAAGCACCGAAATAGGATGGCCACTGGATATCGAGAAAAATAAATGCAAGAACAAAGGGGACATATTTAACGTAGAAACCCAAATCGGGAAAAAACCACGGGCGACACATCCTCAAACAAATCCACTATTGTTAGAGATTACAACAAACGATCTCACCCTAAGATCAACCATTAAGAGAGTATATCAACTCACACAAACTCTCACAAATTCTCTCACCAATTGAAATATGAAATTTCTAAATATCAATAAGCCTCCTCCCATTGGAGATGCCCCCAAAATTGGTCGCACCAAACAAGGCGAACAAAACTCTTTATTCACGTTAAAAAAAAACTCGCTATAAACCTAGTTTGTTCCCCACTCCAACTAGATTTAGAATCTAATACAATTAGAAACTCAACATAACAAGTAAACCTAAATAATATTCTAATACAATTAGGAAACAAATAATTGTGAGGTCAAGAAATTGAGTGATTTTATGACACTTTTCCAACAATCTCCACCTTAGAGAACCAATGAAAGATTTGGAATTTCTTCATCGCCAACGAACCTTAATTTGAAAGGTAGAACTGCAATGAGTAGTCAAATCGTTGAACAGTCACAATCTGGACTCAACAAAAAATATCCACAGACCTCATATTTGATCTAGCCAACGAACTTCTCAATACCAACGAACAAATTTATCAATGTAGTAGCAAATAATTGTGATGTTAAGAGATTGAATGATTTTATGACACTATCCTGACACAAGTTCACGCAACATATAGCTAACATTAACCAGATAACACATTATTTGGACTTTGGACCAACTATTAGAACGTGAACACATCAAATTAACCCCTAAAGTGCCATTTGACTAGGTACCTGGAACTTAAAGCTATCTGACAAATTTCAAGATTCGGTTGAGGATAATAGTTTTGAGAACCTTAACCTTACCTATTTGACAACTGTTCGAACTTATGAACCTTACTTTTACCCGATTGAAAGGTTCCTAAATTTTAAAAACATGATCTTTAACTGCGACAAGTTTTTAAATTTTAGAAACCTTGTACTTATACATTTGGCTTCTTCAAGTTTTAGAACACTGAACATATGTCAATTTCGATCAGATTCTAAGTTCTAGTTCAGAAACCACTCACCTTAATTGTCATATAAAGGCTGACGAAAATTTGTCTAACCCAATAACCCGACTTTATCCGACATGGAAAAAACCGGGTATGGTCATATTTCAATCGGCCGAACCCAATTCAGGCTCGAATTTATAATTGTTTGACTCGTCCAACCCAAGTTCAACATGAAAAATACGCAAAATAATTGGATATCGGACATAAAATTTTTATCAAATATCTAATTTGTCCAAACTCAAAAGTACTCGAACTCAAATTTTTACATAATATGCTCAATAGATATCAATTTGGTCAAGTTCGTTCTAAGTTCTAGACTAGAAACCGTTCACTATATTATGCCTGATATTATGTCCAGTTGTGATGCAACTTTATTTTTTTTTACATTGATAAGTCGGACCACCGATCAGTCAAAGAGGAGGGGAGTACACCACCTATGAGACCCACAAGGAGCCTCCCACATATACTAATAATTCCCACTAAAGAAATTGTAGTCATTAAGAATCGAACCCATAGTGAAAAGGATAAACCTCCAACCCTCATATCACTTGAGCTAAAGCTTGTGACCACTTTATCCTATGATGTATACATTGAATAATAATTAAAAAAAAAAACAGTCATACATGTAAAAAAAAGTTCAAAAGGAGTAAAGCTACAACTGCAAAAGCATCTGAGCCGTTACTGCCATACTTTCTCTCTCCTCCATCTTCACTCTCACTCTTTCTCCTTCTCTCTCTAGCCTCTGCTACATACATTCATGGCTTCCACAGCAATGTGACTGAACCTAGGGTTAGGGTTTCTTCAAGCATTACATTCCTCCCTCTTCACCATCACCACCGCCACTCTCCGATTCTCAAATGGGGAACTGCTGCAGATCTCCGGCGTCGGTAGCTCGGGAGGACGTCAAATCGGAGCAACCTGACAGCCGGCGAAAAGAGAAGGAGAAACACCGCGTCTCCGGCGCCGGAAAGAAGCTCTCCGCGGCGGCGACGGTGTTGCCGGACGTCGTGAAAGAGTCGATCGAGGAGAAGTACTTAGTCGATCGAGAGCTAGGTCGAGGCGAATTCGGAGTGACTTACCTCTGCATTGATCGTTCCACTCGAGAACTCCTCGCTTGCAAGTCGATTTCGAAGCGGAAGCTGAGGACGACGGTCGATGTCGATGATGTGAGGCGAGAAGTAGCGATAATGAAGCATTTGCCGAAGAATTCGAGCATTGTGAGCTTGAAAGAGGCGTGTGAAGATGAGAGTGCTGTGCATTTGGTTATGGAGTTGTGTGAGGGAGGGGAACTCTTTGATCGTATTGTTGCGAGGGGACATTATACGGAACGAGCTGCTGCTGCTGTGACGAGGACGATTGTGGAGGTTGTGCAGTTGTGTCATAAGCATGGAGTGATTCATAGGGATTTGAAGCCGGAGAATTTCTTGTTTGCGAACAAGAAGGAGAATTCGCCATTGAAGGCCATCGATTTTGGACTATCCATTTTCTTCAAGCCTGGTAAGGTTTTCGTTCACTATTATTCCCTCTAGTCCATATTAATTATCATAATTTTAATTTTTACCGTCTCCACCTTTTAATTGATAATTTCTTACTTAATATGTTATTAAGAGTTGTAATATTATACTTTTATATAATAGTATAGTATTTTTCGTTATGAATCTAATAATAGTAATTTTATATAGTAACGTATTATATATATGGAGAAATTTATGGTCAAAAATTAATGTTTGACTACACAATTTTGAAAGACGAGGAGGAAGTATTAGTTTAATTGACAGCTTAATTTGGCCTGGAAAGTTTAGTTCATTGATAATTTAGTTTCAATAGATAGTGGAGGTAAATGTGGAACTGGCGCCTCCATGTTTTTTTTTAAAGCTTGGTATGGCTAAGAACTGAATTATCATACCTTTTTTTTTCATCAAGGAAAAGATAGTTTCATTATTAGAACTTAGAAGTGATAAAGTGAATCACCATACATTTTTTTATAAGAAAAATATCAATGTATAATAATGTGATGAAAAGATGAGATGCTTATTGCTTAGCTAGCATCCTACAAAATTTATGTACAAACAAAATACAAAATATCCACAAAATCCACAGCATTAAAAGAAGAACAGCTAAACTTTCCATTAATCTAAGGGAAGAGTGGCTTGATAAATTGTTTCAAGCATTGAAGGAGAGTTTAGATTACCTCAAAAACCCTATGGTTACTTTTCTCTCCAAACATTCCAAAAAAATCGCATGTGGTACAAATTAATTCATTTTCATCTGGAAAGTTTGTAGTTTGTGTTGTCTATTATTTTTACACTTGAACTGCTATGGACCTGCACCCCTCATAGTAGAACTTCTCCTAAGAACCGGAAAATGTTGTCTAATTTGAAACCAAATTGTTGTTTATGGAGTACGAATGGCTGATAACCCCAACCTCCAACTCAATCTGAATTCCGACTCCAGCAGTTCCAAAATTTGAATTTGACTAATGTAATGAAATTGGACGTAGGGTGGCATGTGGAATTCATCACTTTCTCAGTCCAAGTTCTTAGAATGAGACAAGAAACGCGATGTTTTCCTTGCTGCCAACACAATTTCTTTCACGTCTATTGGACTCTTAAAACAGTCCATAAGTTTGCATGATCGTTTCACTTGAGGACCTTTTTATGGAATTTTAGTTTACTGTGATGGGAATTCTGACTAATGGTTGTGCTTTATCTGAGGCTTCAAACTTGGTGGCGATAGTTTCCAATATGTTTTGTCTCATAGGTTTTATGTTAGAAATACATTGAAATATTTTGAACTACGATCATTGTCTGCAACATCTATTAGACACCTCATGGAATCTAAAATATGATAGTGAAATATTGGTTGAGTACTTGGGTTAGCTCATGTTATGTGTGGCTTTGCAACTATATAATCGCCTTTGTTAAGCTTCTGATAGTGTGAAATTTTCAGGTGAGCGGTTTTCTGAAATTGTTGGAAGTCCATATTACATGGCTCCAGAGGTGCTCAAGCGAAATTACGGACAAGAAATTGATATATGGAGTGCAGGAGTTATTTTGTATATATTGTTATGTGGAGTTCCTCCATTTTGGGCAGGTGATTATCTTTTCTGTTGTTTCCAGCAACATCTTGTCTTAGCATATGAACATCATTGTCGGTTGCATCATACTTTTCTTAGTTGACAGAGTTCTGAAGCTGTTTTTTACCATGGTCATTTCACTCATTTGCGATGCATTCTATATTATTGTTGCCAGCATTTATTTGGATGAATATCTTTGCAGAGTCTGAACAAGGGGTGGCTCAGGCTATTTTGCGTGGCACAATAGATTTCAAACGTGATCCTTGGCCTAACATTTCGGAGAGTGCAAAAAGTTTGGTTCGACAAATGTTGGAGCCTGACCCAAAGAAAAGATTAACAGCAAAACAAGTACTTGGTAATTGCATATCTGGGTTTTTTTTTTTTTTTGTTGCTCAAACTTCTAAGGCAGGCTTATTCTGCGCTAATGATGTCTTATTGGTTATTAACTAAGTGCATGTAAACTAGATGCTCATCATGTTGACTTCCGTTATCTGTGAGATAATCTTGGTTTCTTCTAGAATCCTTGTGCAAAATATAACTTGCAGATTATATTGTAAAAAATTCGCCTCTAGCTAAAAGAAAGTGGATATAAAGAACCATGTTTGAAATACTAGATTACTGAATTTTGATGGATAATCGCTAGTCTGGAGCTGATGGGTCAAGTAACAATTGTCTATAGAAACCTGCTGTCATCTTGGCTTGACGTAGTAGCTTAAGAAACTACTTTAACCATAACCAATATAGAACTGAGGAATATTTGAATTGCGGCACAACCCATTTCTACAGACTGGGAATTCTTGCATTGGAAGGGCTAGCCTGAAAGATTATAACTGGCACTTTATCTCCATGATGACTTCCATTAACAGACACATTCATGTATTGTTAAGTTTGAAAATTCCTGCGAACTAGCTGCATTGTACTAGTGTTAGTGTGTTACCAATATGTAACCAAAATTTGCTCCTCAAAAGGATAGATGAACGTGTTATGAACTTAATATAGGAGCAGTGGAGGCTAAAATCTAGTATGTTCTGTTGATTGACTAAAATTAGTAGCCTAAGAATTGTTGCAGCTCCGTGGCTGTCCAACAACTCACCCGTCGTATAAGTTACTTCCTTAAGATTTCTCCAAGCAGTCAGGATTATATTTGTTCTTCAATCAAAGAGCTGTAGATTAATTGGCTTGTATGTTTGCTTCAATGTAAAAGTACGTAAATGTATTTTTTAGCGAGTTGTTGTATACTGATGTACCCTGTTGGATTGCTTCCCAGAGCATTCTTGGCTGCAAAATGCAAAAAAGGCTCCAAATGTCCCTCTTGGAGATATTGTAAAGTCAAGGCTCAAGCAGTTTTCTATGATGAATAGATTCAAGAGGAAAGCTCTGAGGGTTGGTTTGCTACTTTCCATTTTTTTTCTTTTTCTACAGCTTTGTTATTTACTAGTAATTTATTACTCCTGGGGGTGGAGGACATCGAAATAGGAATTGCTGACGGCTTTAGCAACGCTTGATTCCAGGTGATTGCCGAATTCTTGTCTGCTGAAGAAGCAGAAGACATTAAGGAAATGTTCAAGAAGATAGACACAGACAATGACGGAATCGTTTCAGTTGATGAACTGAAAACAGGACTTGTAAAGTTTGGTTCACCACTTGCAGAATCCGAGGTGCAGATGCTTATTGAAGCTGTAAGCCCTCTCTTCCTCGCAGAAAAAGATAACAGCTTATGTCATATCTATTTTTCTTCATCTTTTTGGCGGGTACCGTGCCCTGGTTTAAGTAATAGGCCCGGATTCCTTGTTTCATTTCTCATAATTTTTATCTTCTAGATGAATGAGACATTAGATAAATTCAATTCTATGGGTAGGCAAGATGGATCATTTCCATTAACTTACTTCACATGGGACACCATCCAATGTTGCGCCTCACCAGTTTCATTGCTTTCGCAGTCTGCTTAACTATTAAGCGTCAATTAAACAGTAATATGACCCATTATTTTCACCCTTTCCATTTGGTTTGGGGGATTTTGATAAAATATCATATTTGGAACCATTCTCTGCTTCTAACCTGACATTGATTCCCATTTGAAGACTCGAATAGAGATGATCTTGATGGTGTCTAGCATTTGAATCATATGCTGTCTTCCTAACGGGGAACAATGTTATAAACCAAGCCTGACATGGACGTAGTTTGACTGAGAATGAGATTGTAATTCTTAAATGGAAATACATTTTAGCTTATCCTGTTCTTTGTTAGTGCAGGTGACGTCTTTACTCTTTACTATGTTTTCGTTATCCTGAAGGTTTCTTTTGGTTGCCGTTGCCACAGGTTGACACAAGCGGTAAAGGAACACTAGACTGTGGAGAATTCATTGCGGTCTACCTCCATCTACAGAGAATGGCAAATGATGAACACCTTCGAAAGGCCTTCTCCTACTTCGACAAGGATGGAAATGGTTATATTGAACAAGAAGAGCTTGAAAATGCGTTGATGGAAGATGGACTTGACGACTGCACTAGTGTGGCCAACGACATCTTCCAGGAAGTTGACACAGACAAGGTACATGAGCGATGCCTCCCAAACATTTATCATGTAAAACCCTAAGCATTGTGTCGCGTTCGGCCCATAATATGATAATCGTAGATATGGATGAGAATCGACACTTCATTTTAGAAAATAAATTCAATGAAATTTCGAAAAATAATGGAGCCTAACCATAGTTACCAGGAATGCTTCCCGTGTCACTAATTTTTACACAAATTTAGTCTAGTTTTGACTTTGCAACGCTTGTTCCCAGAATGTGGGTCGCAGGCAGGCATATGTAGCGTTCCCTTTAACTATTAGTCTAACATCAAAACTCATAGTCCCTTTCCACAATCGAGGCATCTCTTAGACCTGACAAAACAGACCCAACCCGAATGGCTTAAAATAGAACATCTTAAAGCTAAATCAAAATGTACCTGGACCCACAACCCGACCCAAAGTGAATCTGACGCAAATGACCCACTTGCCAGGAATACTATGCTAGACACTTTACACTACGAGTTGATCGATCCTACACCAGAACATCTATTTGTCACTATGAGAAATCCTTGGGAAAATTAGCATTGTGATTGAGACCAAGTAACACATTTTAAACGTATATTTGTCACAATTTTCTTGCCTCTCAATAAACACACACTTGACACGTTCTAACGAACCGAATTTCCATTGCAGGATGGGAAGATCAGCTACGATGAATTTGTGGCGATGATGAAAACCGGGACAGATTGGAGAAAGGCTTCAAGGCATTACTCAAGAGGCAGATTTAACAGCCTAAGCATCAAGCTGATGAAGGACGGTTCCTTGAACTTAGGGAACGAACAACAACAACAACAAGTTTAGGGGTTTGTTTTTCAAATGCTTAGGTAATCTGCATATATTCGAACCACCACGTTGCTCCGACCATCATTGATTCCAGGTTTAGTGATTGGAGTTAGTTGTGTTTCCTGGCTGGTAGTTGTAATTTGTAATGTAAGGGCTAATTCAGAGGCCTTTGTAAAAATTTCATGTCAAATGTTAATGAAATGACTCTGCCTCTTTGGCCTTCTGTGTGATGTTATGATTTTTTTTCCCTCTAAAACAATTCATTATCTAGTTCAATGTGAAATATATACTAGCACTTTCAGATTTGGTAACTCTGGGATACTTTAGATTGTAATATTGGATTAGAACAATCTAATACCTTACAACATTGAATAATTATAATTCCTACTTTAAAATTGTACCTCAACAAACCATAAATTTTTGCACCCCTTGAGGCCTTGAATTGTTGTGTACCATCACTTGTAAATGTATATATATATATATATATATATATATATAAGGATTAAAATAATAAGGATATCGGTAAGGTTTTGGCCCAGTGGTTAAGATTGAGACTTGGATATAAGAAAATTGGATTATAATAATCCTTATTTTTGCAAATTGGATGATGGTGGTCCTTGCTTTCACTTTGTATTCTGGTGGTCCAAAAAAAATATAATTGGATTTGAGTGGGACGCCACCGAGTTGAGTGGTGGTGACTAGGTGGTTTTTTGACATGGATGTGTTTGACCGGTTGACTTTAATACGCCATGTCAGAAAACCACCGAGTCACCACCTTTCAACTCAGCGGCGTCCCACTCAAATCCAATTATATTTTTTTTTGGACCACCAGTATACAAAGTAAAAGTAGGGACCGTCAGATCACTCTACCATTAAGTTAAAGTTTTGGAACAGGTAATGGGTACCGGCTCGCCAAAGGATCCAAAAGGCTTGTTATCTAGCTGAAAAAGGCGGTCTGGAAGCTTCCTGAACAAAACCTGAAAACAATAAACATTATACCATGGACCGAAATTATGCAGATAATTATGCAGCAACTATATAAGTCAATATCATTACATATCTGATAAGCCCGATAGGCTTCAACACATTCAAATTTTACCTATAATGTCAGCCTGCCAAACATCTCAACAACGGGTATAAAAACTCGCTATACGCAGCCAGCTAATACGAATACATATGTAAACCCGACGATCTGATTCTGATACAAGAAAATACAACATTTGCGAATTGTGCTATATGAACAGACAGACATCAACCGGCAACTGATTTGGCACTACAAACTTCAAAGATGCTGTCTGTAAATAACTTTTGCTATACTATGTCAGCAACAACAACAATAACCCCGGTAAGATTTGTTCTTTCTTTCTTTCTTTTTTTCTCAGATAGTTTCCTGATCCCTTTGCACACACACAAACGCGTGCGCACATCAGTCAGTGAGTAGCACGGCCCACCTTCTTCATGCTGCAAGACGGGCATTTGTACTGCTTGATGCTCTCCGCCTTGGCAGGAGTAATCTTGACACATTTCCCATGGAACCACCTCTCGCAAATGTCGCACCCGATCCAAAACTCATCGGCACTGTAGTTACCGCCACAGCTGCCACATAGGGTTTCTCCTTGCTCGTCTTCGTCGTCCTCGTACTCGTCTGCTAGCTTTGGGTTGAGTTTGACCTGACCATCGCTTGTTCTCTGCAAGTTTGAAGGACATAGAACGCCATTCACGGAAAAAGATTTGTTACTCAATGTGGGTCTTGCTGGCGCTTGCAAAAATCCGGTTCCAAGTCAAATTCGGGTTGGTCAAATTCGGTCGATGTGAAATTCGGACAAGAAATTGTTGCTCGGACCTGGTTTTTTTCCCATGTCGGACCAGGTTGGACAATTCAGACGGAACTAAAATCGGGTTTGGACAATAGAAAAAAGAGAAATATCGTGTCCAAATATTCAGTCAACGTCAAAATTTGGACGAAAAATCTGTGACCGAATCCGGTTTTTCTCCGGTCAGACATAATCTTGCCAGTTCTAGGTCCTGTTAAAGCAGGGTCTGGAGAGATCCCAGCTACAAGCATGCAGTCTTGCCTCCAGCAGACAAAGAGACTGATTCCAAGAGACCCACAAAGAAAAATCAATTACACTCGCCCATTCTCGAACAATTATGCATGCATTTTGGTTTGTTATCCCAATCAAGTGTACAGTTGCAATATATGTATCACATTAGATGTAACTTAGTAAACCAAGAGCAATAGGTTTTTATTGTTAAGTGAACACTTAGGATTGTGCAAGAACTCAAATGTGGCCATTTTGAAGTACCACTCCATAACTATCGATTGCCCGTAAACAAACTCTTCGTCTTAGATTTCTTTACAACTCCCCATGATTCCTACCCTTTTTCCAAAGCAATGGTAAGAGGCCCACCCACTATGATCGTGCACATGTTGTAAACCTAGAGGTCTAATGGGCAAAGGGTACAACACAATCACCATAATAGGGCCAGCAGAGACCTAGCCTTGACACCTCATGATTCCTATGGGGTAAACGAGAGTGAAAAATATTGATGTTGGCTGATGTTAATCTTACCTTGGTGCTACCGCGGGATTTGCTTCCACTATCCACACTAGGCTTCTCTTTTGCGGGCTTCTTATCCGTTACAACTTCAAAGACAGTCGGTAGTTCGTTTATCATACTGAATAGGCGCTTTCTGACATGGAAAAACAAATGAAATTCTCAGAAAAACAACATACCATAAGCTATGATACGACATATCTAATGGAAACTAGCCACAGCAAGTGCACTTCATGTCTCTGCCCAGAGATACAGCATTAGCAGTTTTCTTTCGATGAGCAATACAAAGTAATATGGAAAACAGGAACACACACACACACACACAAAAAAAAAAAAAAAAAGGTAGGTAGGTGACCCTATATCGATGCAGGAAACGGTAGCAGTTCAGACTATCATTGACCACTCTTACGGGAAAAGGAGCAAACACTCCATAATCAAGCTTCCGTAACTGCAAATTGTTCTCCATCAACACTATCTTGACAAAACAAGTCTCACAATGAATAAAGGGAGGGGGAAGGAATGGAAGCTTTATGAACAGGACTAATGTGAGAAACTAATCAAAGAATCTCTACCCTGACTGACGAGGAGAAGTTAAACTAGTCAACATAAGAAACATCAATTTAAGGCATTTGATGGGCAGTGTCAATGTGTTATGCAACTAACATGATTTGTAACAAAGCATGCCTTCGGATTCACTCTTTTCTTATAGGAAAAAGATAAATATTAGTAATAGAATTAAAAGAACCGACGTTCAACTAGCACCATAGAAAGTTATGTACAACCAAAAAACAAAATGTCCACAAAATCCAAAAATTTGCTGGGAGGTGCCATACATTCTTAACAACTGACTACTAGGGGACCACATTTTTTTAATGCACTCAAAGGGGACCAAGTTTTCAAATAAATGGCTCCCAGGTGACTTTCCGGCCATTCTTAGCCGGAAACCATGAAAAGAACTAAATGCCCTTGGGGATGTTTCTGAAAAGACCAGACTGCCCTTATATTTGTCCGCTCAAATAAAAATGAAGGCTTGTCCACTACCTTCATCAATGAATTCTTGTTAATGGGAAGAGGGAGGCTTTGTCAGCAATTAACTTTGATTACCGTCGAAACAAACATGAACTCCGATCTCAACTTTTCGTCAGCAATTAATCTGGTGTAGGGTGATTCAATGAATCCTTGTTAATGGGAAGAGGGAGGCTTTGTTGGGAAACGTTATTTCCAGTCAGCAATTGCTGCTGGTGCTGCTGATGAAGTTGAGATAGCGTGGGAGGCTGCTGAAGATTCTGGCTTAGGTTCTGGCTAGGGGTGACAATACCGCTACTTGCAAAGGTTGACTGAATTTGCTGCTTTTGGAGATTCATATGCGATTGTTGCTGCGGTGGTTGTTGCTGCTGTTGCGGTTGGGGTTGAAGAGGCTGTGGTTATTGTGGCTGCGGTTGTTTTGGCAACTGTTGTTGAGCAGGCAGTGTTTGCTGTTGCGGCTGTGGCTGCTGTTGTTGTGAGTTTAGTGTATTCTGCAACAGTTGCGGTTGAGACCATGTTTGGGGTGGTTGTTGCAATTGACCCATCTGGTTTTGCTGTACCGGTTTGTTGAATTGGATGTTTGGCATAGGCAAGGATGGTGCTTGGAAGCTCAAGAGCTTTGATGGATCATCAACACCAAGGGCACCGGGCAATGTGGATGGTGGAACCATAGATGGGAAAAACCCAGCCTGAGCACCAGAAAACTGGTTGTTTTGCTGCATGCTCATCAATTAACCCAGGAAATATCGAGCCGGAGACATCCTTCATTCCAAATTCATCCCCGGAGTAATTTTTATCAAATCAATGAGTTGAGAGTTTTGATAACAACATCAAAGGAGTGGGTTTTAGAGGTTTACTAAGCAGAGGAGGGAAGAGCAACAAGCTAAGGTAGTCGACGGTGGTGCTACGGCGGCGACAGTGGTGGCTCGGAGCTCGCCGGAGTCGTGGGTCGTCGGCGGCGAGGGGTGGCAGCAGACAGAATTGGAAATGGAAATAAAAGAGGGTGGGGGAGTCACCGGAGCTGGGGGCGGTGGTCGTCGGTTCCGGGGTGGTCTTCGGTGCTGCTGGTGGCCGTCGGTGCTACTGCGGTGGCGAGCTGGTGTTTATTTGGCTGCTGCTCGACAAAAATAGAGGTGAGAGAGGGAGGTCGACGTTTCCGGTGATTCGGTGGTGCTCCGGGATTGTTGCAGCTGTCACGATGGTCCTCAGGTGCCCAGGAGGTGGTGGGTGGTTGTGGTTGAGGCTGAGAGGTGGTCGGAAAACGAAAGGAGGGAGGAGGGAGATAGAGGTGAGGTGATGGTGCTGTGGTGTCGGGGATGACGGGGTCTGCTGGGTAAGAAGACCCGAGGAAGAAGAAGAAAAGAAGAAAAAGAAGAAAAAGAATGGAGGGTAGTCTCGGCATTCCACAAAGCCATTTCAAATAAAATCCAACTTTACTCACCTTTCACCGGTTTCCGGCTAAGAATGGCTGGAAAGTCACCTGGGAGCCATTTGTTTGAAAACTTGGTCCCTTTTGAGTGCATTAAAAAAATGTGATCCCCCAGAAGTCAGTTATTAAGAATGTATGGCACCTCCCAGCAAATTTTTGCCACAAAATCTACCACATTAAAAGAGGAAGAGCTAAACTTCTCATTTACCCAAAAGAAGAGAGACTTGACAAAATTGTCTTTCAATCTTTAAAGAGGGATTTCAATTTTCAACCCCCTCAAAAACCCTTCAATTCCTTTCTTTTTCAGATAACCTAAAAAATCACATGTAGTAAGTGTATAAACAATGCCTTTGGACTCACTCTTTCAGTATTTAATAAATCAATAGGAAGGCCCCTACTTCTCCTTCTATTAACCAAAAGAAGCAGCATACCTCTCATTGCGGTTAAGACGGGCGCCAAAATAAAATGAGACAGACAACAACCAACAGTCGCTATGGACAGCAACAAGCGAAAGCCAATCTCTCTGGTTCATCCCATCCCTTGCAAAATTGATCCCCAAAGCAGGCTCCGGAAGCTCTGGTGGGACTTCCTCCGCGGGAAGGTTAACTTCCCAAGTTTCATTCGGGTGTCCATACAAGCATAAGTTCTCCTTCTCTACATTCCACCCAAAAAAAAAAAAACGGAATGAAGTATGAACAACGTAACAATTACTTCAGATAGTCTTTTACTTAATCATGCTCAAATATCATGTCTCGAAACTACAACATTCTATATAACACTAGTTCCTCCACCTGGTTTCTCAGAACTAGGATTATACTCCCCGGAGTACCATGCTTATGCACTCCCGTGTCTAATTTTATGAGCATACATGTATAAATTTATGAGCATACTCATAACATTAACAAGTGTACACATGCTTATAAAATGAAAATTGTAAACCATGAAGTTATAAATATATGGTCATGTATAAATTATGAACTCAAATTACAAAATATGTATATGGTCAAAGAACCGAAAATTGTATGCTCATAAACTTATAAATGTGTGATCATAAAATTCTATACATATGCTCATAAAATCCATTCCGAAGTACAGAAGCATGGTACTCTCGGGAGTATAATCCTATTTTCACCACTTTCTAACCAACACATGGTGTTTCAAAACTACAATCACAATAAAAGCCAGCTACTTCACTGCTAAGGAATCAAAGGACAGTAAAACCAAAAGTCAACTGAGCAATTCTTGTATCACAGCTGAGATTTTTCTCAAAATCCAATGAGGCCCAAATTTTAAAGGCAACACTTCAATAGCTGTATAACATTGCAATGGGCATCAAATTCAAGTGACATTGGCATCAACAACTCAGTCAAAACTAAACTAAAGATTGCAGGAGAACATGAAAAGCTAAAAATACCCACATAATCAACATCAATCTATCAATTAACTTAGTCATGAGCACAATAATTAAGCACAATTTGGCCCTCAAATTAGTGAAATCAGCTACTGATGACTGAATAACCCAATTCAAAGTGACCCATTAATCCAACAAACAGTTACCACACACACAAAATTCAAAAACCCCATCACAACTCAAACCCAGCAAAACCAATCAAAAAGAACGAAATTAGAAACTTCAAATTGAGATTCAACTCACCCGGATCACAAAGTCCATAGAATTCGTCAACATCTGAGACAAAAAGCAAAACCCAGATCACCAAAAAGCAGTTACAGAAAAACCCAGAATCTCAATTCAGGTAAAAGTAGAGATAGAGAGAGAAATTGAAGTACCGGAAGTAAGAGCTCGAACAATTGCAGCCCGACGAGCGCTGAAATCTTTGAAGATCTCTTCTACTGTTCTTGGATTTGAAGATGACATTTCTTTTTGCTTCTTTTTATTGAGAAAATCTTAAAATTGGAATGTTTCTGTCGTTGGTCAGTTGCTTTCCTCAAGTTACATACAAATCACAAACTACAAGTTACCCAATTTGGGTAAAAATTAAAAGACGAGAGAAGAGCAAAAAGTCGAATCAAATCAGATGAAATTGAGAATCAGAGTGACTGATGGGATCAGAATTTGGCACTTGGGGTTGTTTTCATTGGAGAGAGAGAGAGAGATGAGATCGGGCGACAAGCAAAGTTGCAAGTGCTAAGGAAGAAGAAAACCCCCTTGGTTGAGTATAGAGTATAGACTATAGGCTATAGACTATAGAGTTAGAGTATAGATCAAATTTGATTATATTTGGTTCTTCTTAGGGTCTAATTGTTGGTTATATATACTTTACATAGATCACATAGATTGATCTACTTTTTATGTAAAAATACTTATATTAAAAGCAGAATCAGTTTCAGGTTGATTATGCAGATCTGTTTAGCTGTTGTTAGTTTTTTCAGGGAAGAATATAATTTTAGTGATTTCAGTAAACTTGATTATTATAGGTCGATTATGCAAATCTGTTGAGATGTTCGTTAACTTTTAGTGAAAAATGTAATTTTAATGATTTCAGTAGACTTGATTATTACATATCGATTCACTCTTTTTATTTCACGTGTGAATCATATTTGCTTCCAATCAATTTCTAAGTTTAAATTTTTCAGTAAGTTGAGATATCAATAAGATACGTAGATTTATTCTGAAGGAGAACATGTGTGATTATAATTGGTTCTTCTTAGGGTCTAATTGTTGGTTATATATATACTTGCATAGATTACATGGATTGGTTTATGTTTGTTAAAATACTTACAGTAAAAGCATAATTAAATTGAGGTCGATTGTGTAGATCTGCTTAACTGTTGTTGGCTTTTAGTGAAAAATGTAATTTCAATGATTTTAGTTGATTTGATTAATTACAAATCAAATCGCTCTTTTCATTCACGAGTAAATCATGTTTGATTCCAGTCAATTTCTAAAGAGAACATGTGTGATTTATATTTGGCTCTTCTTAAGGTTCAATTGTTAGTTATATGTACTTGCATAGATTACATGGACTGATCTACTTTTTATGCAAAAGTACTTACATTAAAGTTATAATTAGTTCCAGGTCGATTACACGGAACTGTTTAGCTGTTATTGGCTTTTTGTGAAACATATAATTTTAGAGACTTCAGTAAACTTGATTATTATAGATCAAATCACCCTTTTTATTTCATGGGTATAGAGTATAAGATGAAATTTGATTAGATTTGGTTCTTGTTAGGTTCCAATTTTGGTTATATATACTTGTATAGATTACATGGATTGGTCTACCTTTTATATATAAGTACTTACATTAAAGGCGTAATTTGTTTCAAGTCGATTACGTGGATATATTTAGTTGTCATTGGTTTTTAGTGAAAAAAGTAATTTCAGTAATTTGATCATTACAGATCGAATCACCCTTTTTATTTCATGGGTGAATCAAGTTTGATTTCAGTCAATTTATAAGTTTAAAATGTTCAGTAAGTGGAAATACCAACAAGATAGATAGATTTGTTTATAAAGAGAACATGTATGGCATTATATTTTAGTTCTTCTCAGGGTCTAATTGTTGGTTGTATATACTTGCATATGTTACATAGAGTGGTCTACTTTTTATGCAAAAGTGCTTACATTAAAGACATAATCGTTTTCGGGTCGATTACACAGATTTGTTTAGTTGTCATTGACTTTTAGTGGAAAGTGTGATTTCATTGAGTTCAGTAAACATGATTATTATAGATTGGATCACCCTTTTATTTCACGAGTGAATCAAGTTTGAATTAATTTATAAGTTTAAATTGCTCAATAAGCAGAGGTATCAATAAGATAGGTAGATTTGTTTCTAAAGAGAACATGTGTAACATTATATTTGCTTCTTCTTAGGGTCTAATTGTTGGTTAGATTAACTTGCATAGATTACATGGATTAGTCTACTTTTTATGTAAAAGTACTTACATTAAAGATATAATCGGTTTCATGTCGATTCGCAGATCTGTTTAGTTGTCATTGGATTTTGGTGAAAAATGTAATTTAGTGACTTCAGTAAATGTGATTATTATAGATCAGATCGTCCTTTTTATTTCACGAGTGAATCAAGTTTGATTTCATTCAATTTCTCAGTTTAAATTGTTATGTACGTAGAGATATCAATAGGATAGGTAAATATGTTTCTAAAGGGAATGTGTGTGCGTGTGACAACATATTTGATTTTTTTAGGGTCTAATTATTGATACACTTGCACAAACTATACAGATTGGTTTATTTTTTATGCTAAAGTACTTACATTAATGTTATAATCAATTTCAAGTTGATTACATGGATTGGTCCACCTTTTATACAAAAGTATTTACATTAAAGACATAATCAGTTTTCGGTTGATTAGCATGAATATGCTTAGCTGTCATTGGCTTTTAGTGAAAATTGTAGTTTTAGTAATTTTAGTAAATTTGATTATTACAAATCGAATCGCCCTTTTTATTTTACGAGTCAATCAAGTGTGATTTCCGCCAATTTATAAGTTGAAATTGTACAATAAGTAGAAATATCAATAAGATAGACGGGTTGATTTGTTTCTAAAGAGATCATGTATGAATTGGTAATGAAAGCTCTAGTAATTAAAGGATACATGTTTAGCTATCATTGATTTAGTGAACATGTAATGTTAGTAAACTTGATGAGTGCTTTTAGTAAACTTGATTACTACATATGGAAGTGCCTTTTTAAATTCACGAAACTAAATTTTACAATTTAAAGAGATCATGTATGGATTGACAATGAACCCACAACCAAATCCCAAACCAATACTCCAAAATCACGCCGACGCAAAGTATAGAGATGTTGGATGTAGCCATCTTATCTTAATTTTTACAATTTAAAGAGATTAGTCCCAATCGACCTAAGATTTATAAATATTATGCTACCTACTATTCTATGGAAAAGAAGCAAATTAAAGAAGGTTTAATAAGACATTTTAATTTAGTCCATCAAAATCTAAGTTGGAAAAAAATAATCTTTTTCAAACTATACAGATTATAGGTAAAACTCTGAATCACAAAATAAACAAAATTATCTTGGCATATTGGCAAATATCAAATTCTTGTCTGTAATCAACAGAAAAATTCATTGCAATATGCTTTATGTACAATGGATATTTAAAGTATAGTGAATAAATCAAACACTGATCAACATAAATTTTCTTAAGATTCCTCTTTCTGTTTCTTGCCACTTATTTCATCAAATACATTAGAAGCAAAAAAGCACTCAACATGAAAGAATGTTTAACTTAGCCGAACCACCCCCCCTCCCCAAAAAAAAAAAAATCTTTTTCTAGGTAAGGCAAGGACGAGTTTGGAAGGGTCAAACCAACACAAGAATGATAAGTCAGTTTCAAATAATTGGTCACGCAAAAAGCAAATGACACAAAATAATAATGACCATAATTAACAGAATACAAAAGATGACAATGACAGACTACTATTTCAAAGAAAGAACATGCACATCTTTTGATAGACATTTCATACTCATCAATATCGATTCCCTGCATTGGTGGAGGTGTCCATGGTAGGGCCACCAAGGTATCGGAAGGACTGCTAAAATACATAGCATCACCCTCATATGCAAAGTACTGTGAGTTTGTTAATATGGCTCTTAACCAATAGGCCACTCACTGCTTGCTGCATTAGATTCATGTGGCTAAGCGACCACACAATAAAGGGATCTGGTCTTAGCTGTAGAGACATCAAGCAAAATGTAATCTTGGTTGATGTTCATTCTTATCACACTAATTCCCACTTTATGAAAGTAAACCAAAATTTTCCATGAACCTAAGAAATTAACAACAGAAAATTCAAAAATAAGTTGTAACGACTGTCCCACCTCCATATAGAATAACAAAAATGTTGACCCCCCTCCCGGGAACAGACAGGCAAATACTGCAACTCTAGTGACTAATAATGGTACCCAAGTTCAAAGTTTCACAAGAAGAGATAAAAGTCCATTCACAAAATCGCTAATGTCAAAACCAACACCTAAAACCCAGTAAATATTGCACCTAGTAAAAATGAAAAAATAAGTTTTCGTAAATTTCTCTGCGAGCCACCAAGCAAATTATGGGCTATGGAAGCCGAAAATTTTGATACAAATAAACCCCCATGATCAAAGCCACTACATGCACATAGAATACAAATATAAACCACCCAAAACTCCTACAAAAGGGATGATGGGACTACTCTCTTGCATGACAAATATTCCCTACTATTCCATGCATGAAGAGGGGATATATGATAAGTAGATGTAAGAAAACTAAGCAGCAAAGATGCTCTTATGATCACCCTAACACTCAAAGACCTCTATAATAAACAAGTCTTAGTTGTCCCGCTCACTCCCTCTGCTCCTCCCTCACGTACTCGTCCCCCTCTCTTTTTCTCTCTAACCATCGATTTTCTCTTTCTCTCGCTCTAAGATAATCATTTAAAAAAAAAACCTCTTCTAAGATCATATATATCTTCAAGTCACTGAAAACAACTTAAAACTTCATCAACTAGATGGGTTTTGAAAATAAAAAGGGAATGTTGTAACCGGATCAAAACCTTTGAAGGGGATATACGAAGTAATGAGTACGCTCCTAGTTGAAGGGAAAAAGCATGTTTATTATCACAAAGTATGGCTAAATATACTCGGCCTCATTCACAAAAACAATATAGTAGAAGGCAGTGGCGGATCCAGGATTGAGTTTCACTAGAGTAAAAAAAAATTTAGAATTCAACAGGACTAAAAAACATAAATTCTTCCAAAATAGTGTAATTTAATATTAGTTATAAAAATTATATTGAACAGAAATGCATACCTAAACTTCGGATCAACGATCATTCATCTTTCTAAAGTGGTCAATGATAGCCTCATTGGCCACTTTTTGGAAGATATCATCCTCAAATAAGTAACAACATTATTTAAAACTCATCTGAGATAAATTGGTCATGATAACATCATTAAAAACTCATCACCTCATACATGGTTAATAAAATTACCAAAGTCATCCTTAACCCTTTCCAAGCCCCAAACAACAAAATGCAAAGGACATAATATAAACAATTCTAGGTAGTTTTTTCGCATCAAAGTCACTGAATAATTCGCGAGTAGGGTTAAGACAAATCAATTTTCAATAGGTAGATATTAATTTAATTATATTGCACAAACAAACTTTAAAATAACAAATCCTAATTTAGCCTCAATTTAAAATATTAGAATGCATTTGAAAATTGTGAACAAATTATGGTTGAATCATGAATGGGACTTTCAAAATCGTAGTAGAACTAGAAGGGTTAGGGAAAGTGCCAAAATGGTACTTCCTCCATTCCAAAATAACTAATTTTCATGTATTTTAAGATTTATTTAAAACAATAATTTATTATATAATATTTTATTAAAAATATGAAATAATATAAATTTTATATGATAAATCCTTGTACATTTTTAAAAAAATTAATAGAAAAAATTTTTGATAGAAAAAGGTGGACAAAACGATGAAAACATATTAAAAAGCTACTTGGGAACCCCCATGGATTTGAACTCACATCTCCTGCAAAATTATAATCTCACAAGTATCCTAAGCCATGCCAAACTTCATGATGTTTAATGAATTTAATTTTTATATATAGTTTAAATGTTTTTAGTAAACGTAATTTTCACGAAAATTCCAGTGGAGTCACTCGACTCCACTGGCTATACATCAGATCCGCCCCTGGTAGAAGGGGAACTCCTTGCAAGAGGAAATGAGTGTGACATGGAGGTATGAAACACACCACATTGAACATTACACGCACATGGATGTTATTACAGAAGCAATAACTCCACATCACAAACGAAACCAAAACCAATACTACGAAATCGCGCTCACGCGAAGTATTATGAGATTGGATGTATCAATCTTACCCTTAAATTTTACGATTTAAAGAGACTGATCTCAATTCACATAAGATGTAGAAATATTACCCTACCTACTATTCCATGGAAAATAACCAAATTAAAGAAGGTTTAATGAGGCATTTTAATTTAATCCATTAAAATCTAAGTTGGAAATAATCTTTTTCAAACTATCCAGATTATAGACAAAACTCTAAATCACAAAATAAACAAAATTACCTTGGCATATTTGTAAATATCAAATTCTTGCCTATCATCAATTGAGGTAGCTCAAGCAAGCCTATCAAAATTTCATTGCAATATGCATTTACGTACAATGCATATTTAAAGTATAGGGAATAAATCAAATACTAATCAACATAAATTTTCTTAATATTCCCTTTTTTTGTTTCTTGACACTTATTTCATCAACTCATCAGAAGCAAAGAAAGCACTCAACATAAAATAATCTTTTAACTTAGTGGATCCCTCCCCTCCCCCTCTTCAACCGCCCCTTCCCCCACCTTTCCCTTTCTTATTCAATTTCAAACAATTGGTCACGCAAAAAGCAAATGTCACAACATAACAATGACTATAATTAGCAGAGGACCAAAGATGACAAATGACAGACTACTATTTCAAAGAAAGAACATGCACCTCTTTTGATAGACATCTCATACTCATCAATATTGATTCCCCGCATTGGTGGAGGTGTCCATGGTATGACCGCCGAGGTACTGGAAGGATTGCTAAAATACAGAGCACCGCCCTCAAATGCAAAGTATTGGTAAGTTCGACAATATGGGCCTTAACCAATAGGTCATTCACTGCTTGCCGCATTAGATCCATGTGGCCTAGTGACCACACAACAAAGGCACCCGGTCTTAGCTATTTGTAGAGACAACAAGCAAAATATAATCTTGGTTGATGCTCATTCTTGTCGCACTAAATCTCGCTTTATAAAAGCAAACCAAAATTTTTCATGAACATGAGAAATTAACAACACAAAACTCAAAAATAAGTTGTAACGATTGTCCCGCAGCAAGACAGGATAACAAAAATGTTGACTCTCCGCTGAATTGGTCAACCCAAACAGTGCAACTCTAGTAACGAATAAAGAGGACCTGAGTTCAAACTTTCACAAGAAGAAATAAAAGTCCATTCACAAAATCGTTAATGTCAGAACCAACACTTAAAAACCCGGTAAAAGTGAGAAAGAAATTCCGAAAATTTCTCTGCAAGTCGCCAAGCAAATTTAGCCCTTATTATGGACTATGGGGGCCGAAAATTTTGATACTAATAAACTCCCCATGATCAAAGCCACTATATTCATACTAGTAACAATGCTCGTCTTACAAATGTGTCTCTAATTCAATTTATTTTTATTATTATTCATACAGAGTCCTTGTTCTTTAGTTGGGTTAAACCAACCAACCAACCAACCTAATCTAATTTAACTTAACTTAACTTATCCTTACCTAATTTAACTTAACTTATCCTTACCTAACCTAACCTAACCTAACCTAACTCAATTAAATTTGAGGGTGAAATGATAAATTCATGTGTGAACACAAACTGACAGACAGACACACAGACCAACTGCAAAACACAAAATACAAGCAGCCAAGCAGACAAGCAGGCAGGTCACTCTCTCTTTATAATAGAGTACTAGCTATTGTGTCGGTCCAAAAGGACAGAGTAATTACTAAAAATCATTCATTTTATTTTTGTCAAAAAGAAAAAAATTATAATTTTATGACTGAATTTTCCGGTGCATATTTAATAATAATAGCTTGTATAATATGTTACATATATGGAGAAATAATATTTTAATGTTTTTAGAATTAATTACATATAAAATACGGTAACATATAAGAGTATTGTTATATTTTGAATTATGATGTATATTAATATTATTTTTAATTATTATGTATATTGGATAATTTTAGTCAAAGTTAATCAATATTGACTATACATTACCACATTATCCCAATTTAGTTGTCACACTAAGGGCCTGTAAATTTCATAGGTATCTTGAGGTAAGGTAAATGATGAATTTTGGTAATATTTGGTAACTTTGGGTAAATTTATATCGGTAAATTTGTGTTTTTGAAATAAAAGGAAAAAATAAAAAAAACTACATTACACGTGTCATGTGATTTTGGTTAATTTTGATAACTTTTGGTAATTTTTGGTAATTTTTGGTAATTTTCGGTATTTATGGTAAATATTTACTTACCTCAGTCAACCCATGAAATTTACAGAGCCTGACTAATTTGAGAAAGTCAATACATCTTGAATTATTGTGTATATTAATGTCATACTTTGAATTATATATTATGTATATTGGATAATTTTAATCAAAGTTGATCAATATTGACTATACATACCACATCTGTCCCAATTTAATTGTCACATTAAGGCCCTGTAAATTTTATGAGTTGACTGAGGTAAGTAAATAGTTATCATAAATTACCGAAAATTACCAAAAGTTACCAAAATCACATGACATGTGTAATGTAGTTTTTTTTAATTTTTTCCTTTTATTTCAAAAACACAAATTTACCGATATAAATTTACCCAAAGTTACCAAAAATTACCAAATATTACCAAATATTACCAAAATTCATCATTTACCTTACCTCAAGATACCCATGAAATTTACAGGCCCTATCTTGAAATTAATGTGAGATTTTTTGCGGCTTGCCAATATTACTCATGTATTTGAGGGCAATATGGTAAAATTGTGTATGAACACAAAACTATAAGATAAGTTGATGATAATTATTCTATTATAGTTGAAATTTTTTTTAACTATGGTAGCTTAAATGTATAATTATCCTTAATTTTATCATTAAGAAAATCAAAATTAATATATATTGACCATAGGACTTGTTACAATAAGTAATTCTATATGTTAAGATATAATTTTTTACAAAATTGAATATTTTTAAGGAAATTCTACCACAATTGACTTTTTTCAACTATTGTAGTTGAAAAGTGCAAATACTATTGATTTTACCAATAAAATTCGAAATCAATATAGGTTGATCAAAGTAATTTGTTACAATAATTAACAATGTTTAGTAGGACATAAATCTTTTTAACAAATATGATTTATTTTTTATACATTAATGGTAAAAATTTTCAACTACCATAGTTGGAAAAAATTCAACTATGGTGGAACTTTCAGATAATTATTATATTCAAAGTCAAAAAAAGTAAATTCATATGTGAATACAAACTTCAAGAGAAATAGACTGTTGACTATATCATCAATGACGAAAGAGTTATTACGTGTATAAACACAAGCTACAAGGCAAACAGACAGATAATTACCTATTAATTTATTATATTGTATTTCGGGGGCAAAAGGATAAATTCATATATAACCACAAACTAGCATACACTAAATGAGACAAGCGACCTTAAGAACAAAACAACAAAATATTATTCAAAAAATTACTCGGAAGTACCCCAATATTTGGGAAAACTACTTTTTGGTACCCAAACTTTTCAAAACTCATTTTGAGGTATCCTTAATTTTTGGGTTAGTAATTATCTGGTGCTTTTCCGGCCATTAATTTTATTAAGTGACCAAAATACCCTTACTCTTTTTCTTCAAAGGTATTTCGATTCCTTAATAAAATTGATAAATGGAAAAACACCTAATAATTACTAATCCTAAAAGTTGAGTACCAGAAAAACATTTCATCCAAAGTTAGGGTACCTCGGACCCATTCTTTTGATAGTTTTTTATTTTGATGTCCAAAGAAAAAAAATTGTAAAGTCCACTCCTATATAAAGCGTCCCCGCCAAATCTCCCTCTTATTTATTTTGTTGATGCATTGCTTCAGCTACAGTGAGTACTCTGCACGAATTATCGACTCGCCATTAATGTTCCTCCACTGTCGCTCTCTCTCGCTGTTTCTTCTTCTTCTTCTTCTTCTTCTTCTTCTTCTTCTTCTGTCAGCACTGCTAAGCTTACGGTAATTTTCTATCTCTGATTTTGTCAATGCTCGATTTAAATGTTAATTTCATCTTTTGTTCTGCGCTTGATCTAACTCTTGCAGCAGTAGGCCATACATAATGCTATATTTCTCAATTGCATCTATGGATTAGGGCTCTATCTTTGATTTTGAACTCAAATGTCGTAAGAAGTTTCGATTCTTTTGTAACCTGGTTTATTGAAACTTCTTCTCATTTCCTTTTACTCTTCCAATGTCAAATTCGTAATAGCTAGGGCTCAATGTTTGGTAATGATGTTATAGGTTGATGATGATTGAAACTCGAAACATTCGGTTAAAGAATTTTGGTTAAACAAGATAGTTTTAGTGTTTCGATTCTTTTGTAGCCTGGTTTGAAGTGTTGTCTTCGCTATTTTGAAGCTCAAGAGAGTAGGCTGAACATAAAAGGGGCAAATTTTGCATAATTTTGTTGGAAACTAACATAAAAGGGAGATTCTACATAGTTGAAATTTTTTTTCAGCTAAGAAATGTATAATTATCCAAAAATCTACCTTTAAGAAAATTGAAATTTATATATATTGATTGAAGAACTTGTTAAAATAAGTAATCCTATTTGTTGAGATATAATTTTTTACAAAATTTAATATTTGAAGGATATTCTACCAAAATTGATTTTTTTTTTTCAACTATCATAATTGAAAGTGTAAGTATCATTAATTCTAACATAAAAAAATCAATATTAAAATATATTGGTGAAAGTAGCTTATGACAAACAGTTAATCCTATTTAGTGAGACATAACCACTCTAAAAAACAGGGCCTAAATGACATACCGGTTGGATGCGATCCAGCATGGACGTGTTGGGAACTAACAAGATTGAATTCTATTTCTTGTAATTGCGGAAGCTGATTATTCTTCCTGGCTGCAGCAATCTAAATCTCTGTCATCATTGGAACGGGTTGTGTGATCTGGCTTCCTGAAGATGCTGCAGTGGACGGGAGGATCGAGGCGGAAGGTGGCAACTGTAAGTTCAGGGTTTTTTTTTGTAGTAATTGGAAGCCATTAAATGCTAAAATTCGTATCGAAAGATATTACAAAGATCTGCAAAACAGCAACACATCAAAAAACAGTAAGGCAACACCACAGCAGCTAAAAGCTACAACCAAGAAACCTCAAAAATAAACAACACTTAACAATTGCTAAAACATACAAATATCAAGTCTTGAAAGCACCCCTAAACTAGGAGTGGAGAAACATCAGACAGTCTGTGCTTGAGGTTTTTTATGTCCCAGATTTGCGGCACATGCTAATCTGAATTTATGTTTTATTATGTACAAATGTTGTTTGTTCTGCGGGTTCTCCTGTTTGGCTCACAGCCTCACATTATGGTCTCTTTGTGTTGAATTTTATGATACAGACGTTGATCCCTTTTGTGAAGTTATGGGGTCTGCATGGGTAACGTGCTTATCCTTGTACTTATCTGACATGGGTTCTCTCTTTTGGCATGTTCGTCCTATCATTTGATGCGGATTGATCTACAATCCAGTCTAGGAAGTCAATAGAAAAGAGGTATACTACCATCTTTCTTTCTCTTTGTATTTCCATGTCTTTGGTTTAGGGATGTTGTTTACTTTCCCTAAAAAATCTTGCATATGCTTGAAGCTTAGTGGGAATATTTTTTCCTGTGCCCTCCCAGTTGGAGCCTTGAAGGCCTTTATAAGCATGTTTTCTAGCCCATAAATCCTTATGAGGAATGTATGAAACTTAAGTCACCTACTGTGAGTTAGGGAGATCAATCAGCAGAATGGTTGCTATTTTCTTTTGATACCTTTTGGCCAATAACATTAAGTAAAGGCTCAAATGTGTGGATCCTAATGTCTAGTAAATGAAAATGATGAACTCCTAGGCAAAGACAATACTTTGAGCAAAGGAGACGACAGCAGCAAGAGCATGGAGTTGCATTCATTGAAACCAGCAATGATGGTTTAGTCAGTGACCGCCACAAGGCCAATCGCTCGCTGGATATCTTGAGTCTTCTCAGTGTTTCTAAAGCTGCCGAAGAGTGTAGGCGCCACTGTGGTAATATTATCAACTATCTTCTGCATTTGAAGCTGCTTGACTTGAATGTCAACATTCTCATGTTAGGCTGTTAGCAAACTCATATGGATGTGAAGGCAAATTTATATCTTTGGTGATTTTTCTTTCTAGTGATATTTGTTACATAAGCATGCTTCCAATTCAGAGACTTCATGACTCCATAATCAATGGTAAATTAGTAATAATGAAGAATGCACCAGCTTCATCTTGAGTAGTAAATAGTACAATAAGTATTATGTTGTATGTTACATGAGGAATTCTCTGTTTGCTTCACGCATGAACAGCTTGGGTTTTTTTTTCTTTAATTCAAAATATCATGATACCTTGTTGATGAGTTCAATTGTTCCATCAATGACCTGGATGTGTCAGATAATATTTCAACAGTATCTCACAGAGCCACTTCTACAGGGTCTTCTAAAGGTGTGGATTCAAGTAGGTATCCTTCAGTTAAACACTTATCGTATCTGTATTTTTAGATAATGTGCTCCATGTTTTCAGCATCAACCACCCCTCACACACACCCAACAAATGCTTTTTTTTTTTTTTAAATGAAACTAACATGCAAGAGGTCATGTTTTGTCAGCAACCCATCAACTTTCCAGGATCATACCAACTTCAATTAACCATGAAGCAACTGCCAGAGATCAGAGAGAACCTATCATAGCAAGTACGTCTCCTCTCATTCTGCTAATTTTAGTCATTATGGGTTGAAAATGTGAATATATAAGAGCATATGTTAACCCAGGGTCCCCATCAAGCCATCAAATTGGAACAACGACTTCTGAAAGGTCAGTTACTCATGGTGTCTGTAATTGCTTCATGGTTTGACATTGAATGTAAAGTGTTACCTAGAGACCAGATGATTACTTATCAGTTCTAACTAGTATCCTTTTGTTGTTACCAGTACTCGGAGAAGTACTTCAAATATTAGGAATGCTGAGTCAGGTTGTCACAAGAATGTGTCTGCAAACCGTACGTTATTAATGTTCATAAATAGTTAATCATCTGACATTTCTTCTGAGGGATAACTTCTCTGTCTTTAGCTTCAAATTCTTTCTCTAAGCAAGTATTTCCTGTCATATATCTTCCATTTCTTGTTATATGTCTAACTAGCTGTTATGTATTGTTATAGTAATAGACCCATTGATATTGGATTTAATTGGCAACGATGGTACAATTGGTGATTCAAAAGGAAGTCCTGTACATGAAGAACATGTTGCATTCCCAATTAAAGGTATGCTAGTATTAAGTTATATGTTCTTTGATTTGAAGGTTAGTTTTTGGATTGATTAAGAGATACTTTTTTAATGCTCTGATATGACAGGGGCTAGGTAACTAATGACTCATAGTTTTAACTTAGTACGTTAATATTCTGTCAAATCCTTGTCTCAAGGTTTAGGTAACATAGGAACAGAAACACCTGTGCAGTCACCACAGCGACCTGGAAGGTAAGCGGTATTCTGGACATCAAGCAATGTATCTGTAGGAAATTGGAACATAACATATGAGCACGCATTTTGGTGGAGAAGCATGGACCATTCTGTGCTGACTCCTTATATGTGCCCAGTCTCTTATTTTGGATAATTGGGCGCCACGATCTTCATACTTAATTTTCGCTATCATCATAATGTAAATCATCTTTTGTTCATATTTTTCAAATAGCTTGCTTGACGTGGTTCATCACATTTAAAACCCAAATTGATCATCCAATCTGCTGCTCTAGTTTCCTCTTCCATATATGACAAACAATCATAATTTCAAGCCAATCACCATAGATTCCAACATGTGTTCATTTAAACTTCTTCCATTTATGGTGATCTTTCATGGTAGACATTTAGTCCCTCCATGAGCTGTATGATCCAGGCTGAGATCGCAAATGCACATTTTCATACAACTGTATTTTGTACAGGAAGTCATCTGAAGACCATTCGTCATTTACCAAGTCCTTCAAAAACTCTCATCCATTTAAAAGCTTCAATAAAATGTTGGATGATCTCGGAGTGGATAAGGTGAGAATATCAAGTGCATTTTTCTAAGTTTTCCTGAATTTGTTACGGTTTATGTGGGCATATGTCTGATTACAGGCTTGAGTGGGTATGTTCTGATATATAGTCTACCTGGCACAAGGACATACACTCATGCTTTTGTGGAGAATAAAGAATGTAGTGCTTTTTGAATAACTGATAAGATTGGCATGCGAATAATTGAAAAGAAAATTTTGTCAAGATGATGGCTCTTTGGCTCTTCAGTTGTTGAAATGATAGAATGCTAAACGTTTATACTCCTTACGTTTCAGAACAAAAACTGTATGCTCAAAATTCTAAGTATTGGCTATTCTGTCTAACATAAGCTATTCCATCTCGTTTTTATACCAGCACTCTCCCAGTGTGAGATGCCTTCAAAAGCATGTTCACTGAAAAATTTGTGCAGATTAGAAAAGTGGCAAGATATATGTACTTTTCCTTTGACCAATTAAGAAGAGATTTTTGGGCTGCTAGTCTAGTTGGTTCCTTTTAATAAATAGGGTCCTAGAAAGAATCTTAAATTTATGATAACTCGTGACATCTCTTTCTCTTGCGTACTTAGTTTTTAATGTAAAAATAGCTCTCTAATTAAGTGGCACGATAATAAAAAGGGTTTTATAGATCTAGGTTGTCCCGGTCTTAAGGCATAATAATCATCTTTAAACAAATTGCCTAATGGTCTCAAGTCGTAATAGTTCGCCAAACTTAAGCAGCTACGAGGTCATAGGTTATTGAAAATGATAATAAGATTGCTTCCAACGTGCGGCAGTGGATTGAAAAAGGAAATGCTGGATATTACAAGTGACACAATAATTGTGCGAGTTAAATCATCTCGGGGCATCATTTATCGAGAACTTCAACAAATATCTTGTATTTGAGTTCTTGCTTTTTTGAATCTGCAAGTTGTTTTCTATCATCCTACTCATAATTCATCAATGATTGGTCAGCCACATTTTTTTTTCTGTGTTTAATATGTAAACTTTGAACTTTTATGGGATGTCAACAGCATTCTTTGGTTATTGACCTTGGCTATGCTTATAGGTAAAGGTCCTTCGAGTAAAGTCCCATGACCATTATGCATAATTGGTTCTATATGATCCTTTCTTCACTGATGGGCGGTAAAATATATGCAGGAATGCTTAGCAAACACTGAGAAACCAAATGGTGATGATAAGCTGTATTCATTTCCCACATCAGATGATGTACTTTATCCATTTAACTATGTGGGTCAGGTGGAGTCAGTTCCCAAAAATAGTGTGCAACCTGACAAGCCCTTCCAGATGAATTCTCTTCATGAACGAGACCGACATCGTAATCTCTGGAATTGTATATTCTCTATCATTGTAGGTCTTGTTTTGAGTTTCCTGATTTTGCAAGTTTTGTTTCCAACTTCGATTTATCAGTCTAAGAGCTCTAACCTAGATAAAACAAGATTTTAACCTGCATAACTTGTCGAAAGGTCCAAGTTGGCCACATGAGAGTGCCTTCTGTGTTTTCCATGAGGTTTTGATACATACAAATGGTGCAGTAGTGGCTGTGAGGGAACAGCCCAGCTCAGCCCCCCCCAAAAAAAAAAGAAAAACACACACACACACACACACAAAAATAGGGAAAAGGGGGGGATGGGGGGTGGGGGGTTTCACTTCACATCTGATACGGGTGGGAGGCAGAGTGCATCCTGGGAATGTGCTCCCCTGTTGTCTTATTTTGTTGACTTGAAGATCTGTCCTCGTATTGTTTTGCGAGTACCATACAAACTATCTAAGATGAGAAGTCATCTCATTTCCTTGGGTTTGTCTGCAGCGGATTTTCAGTTCTTGGACAATGATGGAAGCGACAAAAGACGCAGATTGAATCGGGGGAATGTCAATGCTACAGATAACCCTTATTACTGGAGAATTGACTCACCAGATCTGGAGGTTGACTTACCATTTAGGTACCTTTCAATTGAAGTATCTTGGCTTTAACTTCAGTACCAATAAATGAAATTTCATCTCGACCACCACGATAGCTTCTTCAGGTATCAAAAGGAAGTGACTAATACTATCATTTCGTTCGATAGTTAACCTTGTTGAGTGACCTTTACATCAGTATTGATCAAGCTAATCCCTACAGCAGTTATTGATAATTAGTGACTATCTTTGTTATTGTTTCAAATGTAATTGCTGTACTGCCTGCACCTAACAGATAAAGGAGATTTTCTCCCAATCTGTCAATGTTTAACTGATTCAAAGAGGATTTCTTTGGGTGGTGTTTGTGTGTGTGTGGGGGGGGGGGGGGGGGACCGAAAAAGCAAATGTTAAAACATAAGTTCTGAATATGACTAACCGTCTTGCTTCAACTGTGCAACAGATCCTCATTTCCATGCAACAATGGTCCACAAGCTGGATGCTCTTCTTTTCAGAAACCATGGCAAGACCCAACAGATACCTTGACCTCGTTCAGGTGAGAATTGCTATGCATATCTCCTAGATGTTACTGAGGGCTTCTCTTGCCATCACTCCATCTTAACTGATTATTTTGTCCTTTTCCTTTTTTCTGTATAAATTGTGCAGTGAGGAGTGTTGCTCATCAAATATGTTATATTCGAAGCCTTTAGTAGATGAAGACCCTTGGCTGTTTGATGAAGGGTTTCTTCATTCCGATAAAAAGGCATGTCGTGAAGGGGATGTATTTGGTAATGATGAAGTAACCGATTTCCTTCACAGCACTAAATGCCATTTTGGCAGAGGTGATGAGGATACAGTGCCCAAATTTTCATCAGACAATCCTTCATTTTTTGAACCATCCTACTTGGGAAAGCAACCTTTACACGGTTCCTTCCCAAAAGCTTGTTCTGGTGAAAGTTGGTTGGGAATACGCCGTGATTTTGAAATCCATGTCCACTCCTCATTAGAAGATGCTGATTTGTTTGGGGACATGGAATCTGCACCTCCCATTCCTGACTTATCTGCCCAGGGAAGTGCCACTGAGGAAGACAGACACAAACCTAAGGGCCAGCCACCTGTTTCTGAAAATCTGGTCCAACTACCCACAGGTAGCAGGAATATAACCTCGGAAAGCTGGTCCTGTGGAGATTCCAATTTGAAGGACTGTGGCAACTCCCTTGACGAACCACCTATGGAAGTAATGCAACAAGATACGAATGCATATTCTTCAAATGAAAAATTGAAGGAGACATCTTTAAATGTGGTGACCCTCCATGAATCACAGGAGAGGGTGATTGGTGAAAAGTCAGCTGGGATTCAGTTATTCCCTCACTTCAATTTCTTTTTGTTGTTAAGTTGTTCACTGGGCGCAGGTTCCTCACATCAATTTCTTATTTTCAAGCAGCCTCTTGCAAAAAATATTTGATTATAAATCCAGCCTTGACCTTGTCCTGACCATTGAAATACTGCTTTCAGGTTGCTATGAACTGATCCAGCGAAGCATCAACAGGACCCCAAAGGTACTGAAACAAGTGAGTTTTATTGAGAATAAAGTCTTCCTTCCTTTTGTATGTGATCCCTTTTGGTTCACAGTTTCCATGGGACATGACATGCTTTTTGTTTTGCAGCCAAACATGTGGATAATGAATATCACAATGGACCTAAGACAGTGTCATTCGAGCCACCTTGCCAAGTGATGATGGTTGAAAGATATGATTTTCAACTTTTTTGCTTCAAAAAAAGGGCAGAATTGTTGTTTAAGATGCCATCGAGAAGCCGTTGTGATGTCTAAATTCATTGCAAGCTTTCGAGTTTGCTCACAAGGCACAAAGGATGACAATGAGCAATATGATACCTGTGAGAAAGTATACATGTCTTTGTGTTGGAGGTAGACATTTTTTTTCAACGACAAATTACATATTAAAATGGAAGAATAGAAGTAAAACACAGCCTAAAACTCTTAATTGGGAATGCCATGGCAATTTGTAAGCATCATGAGGTCTTTAGACATCACAACTGAAGGATTTTCAGTAGAACACTCGAACTGAAGGATCTCTAATTGTGCAGAGAGGGCAGGAAAAGAGTTTAAAATGGACAATTCAAAATTCAAATGGTTCTAGAAGCCTTGGAACTAGTCAAGACTTGAATGACGAGAACTCTAGTCACACGGCTCATATGGTGGAGTTGAATGAGTTGGGGGAGTTTCATGAAGGGTTGTTGACTTCCTCCCCTTTTCAAAATCACTTGTTTAGAGGTGATGGTGCTGTTGTCAATGATTTACCCCTCAAGGTTTACTCTTTTGTGTCTGATATGCCTAGTAATGACAAGCGTTTGTACTCCCTTTTTATTAATAATATGCCTATCAATATGGGTAGCTCGAGGCTCAAAAGTTTATTTAGCAAGTTTGGAGTTGTTATTGATGCATATATCCTGTCAAAAGTTGGAAAAAATGGTAGGAAATTTGGTTTTATGTGGTATGCAAGCAAGGATGATGGGAGAAAAGCTATTAGTGAGATGAACCTTAGAATTGTCGATCACAGGAAGCTCTTTGTTTTTTGGGCTAAATTTAATAAAAAGCAAGTTGTTAGGCCTCCTGTTACTGCAAAATATCTCCAGAAAAGTGGAACCCCAAAAATAATAATGGTGGTGCTATTACTTCGAATGCTTTGCACATCTCAGCTCCTTGTGAGGTTAACAATGGGTTAGGGAATATTGGGAAAGATGACATGGTTGTGGCCGACTCTCTTGAGGCTTCTGATTGTGACGAGTCAGTGGATGCCTCTAGTAAAATTATTATGGTCCTATTAATGTTGTTTTGGATAGCAATAAGCATGCTGGCAGGTTGTCTTACAAGGATACTCTTTTGAGTGGTGCCAAAATCAATCGTGTGGCGGATAGGGATCTGGGAGCAGACTCTAACAGTGACCGCACTCATAGCAACCCGATTGATTCCTTTGATGGTGCGGTTGGGCGTGACTTAAGGTAAAAATCCTAACCTTCTCTCTCCTTTTTTCATGACTGAATTTCATTATATAAATAATAAATTTTGATGTTTACTTTACTTGTTTTAGTAGCATTTGTAATATTATGGATAATCAATTTGGTTGTTGCTTGGGTTGAATTGGTGATGAAATTGTTGAATATGTGAAGAATGAAGTGTGAATTGTGTTGGATGACATTTGATTATACATCCATGTTGTATCTTGGGTTAAGATCCTCATAAGTTAAGTCTTTTGCTACTGTCCCGGGTTGTATATTGAGTAATTTGTGTTGAATGTGAGCAAAATTAAGAAATTCGGGTATCGGAAAGAAGACTCAAGCTTAGTGTTCACTGGTTTTGTGTTTAAGTTCTTTCCATGTGCCATCCAGGACAATTGAGGAGTCATGAGACCAAAATATATGGTGGAATAGAAGCTTATGCATTAGTTTTCATGTAGTTTTGGAATTTTTGGATGTCGAGTTGTATAAATCAAGTTATGGCCATTTTACGAAGGGGGTTCTACTTGTATACGAATCTGTGGCAGTAGGTTTAGGACGTTTTGAGGTATAAAGGAGATCTTATTAACCTGAGTGGTACCCATGAAAGTCATAGTACATTCTGCAAGCTTTTTGGAATGGGGTCGTACGCGTTCATCGGGTGTAAGGGTAATGAGTTATGACCCGTCAAAATCATCCTCATAACCATGTTTGAACCAAAATCTTAAAGTTGTGGTGTCGTGTTCAAGCCGCTCTTTGAGGTTGTTCCAAGGCTTTTTTGAGGTTATGTTCAACATAGGAGTTGTAGTATACTCTTCAAGCTTTCTAGACACTGCTCGCACATGTTCGTACGTATGTCTACATTTTAAGTTATGGATTTTTAAAAATTTCCTCTCTCAAAACTTTTTGCTACAGTTCAGCAGTGTTCGCTTCTCGTTTTTGGGCCCTTACATTCATTTTCAGCTCTAACTTTGAACTAGAAAGTTGTAGTCTGTAAGTTTAGCTTTCCGAAAAGTTATTTTATGATGGATTTCGACATTTGTAGAAGGTATGACTTTTACAAGCAATCGCAAAAATATAAAATTTTCCAAACCCTGTCGCTAAAGTTTTATTCTTTTACCTTGGATTGAGAGAACTTTTTTACTCCACTCCAAAGATTAATTTACCTTGTTGTTGTGCATACTAAGTGTGGTTCATGCGGTCGTTGCTACTCTCCGCTCGAGTCATCCAAGTTTTCAGGATATTTTATCTACATTTGCAGTCTAATGGTACGCATATCTTGTATTTGAGTTCTTGCTTTTTTGGATCTGCAAGATGTTTTCTATCATCCTACCCATAATTCATCAATGATTGGTCAGCCACATTTTTACTCTGTGTTTAATATGTAAACTTTGAACTTTTATGGGATGTCAACAATGCTTATAGGTAAAGGTCCTTCAAGTAAGATCCCATGACCATTATGCATAATTGGTTCTATATGATCCTTTCTTCACTGATGGGTGGTAAAATATATGCAGGAATTCTCTTCATTTCCCACATCAGAAGATGTACTTTATCCATTTAACTATTCGGGTCAGGTGGAGTCAGTTGCAGTTCCCAAAAATAGTTTGCAACCTGACAAGCCTTCCAGATGAATTCTCTTCGTAAACGAGACTGACATCATAATCTCTGGAATTGTATATTATATCATTGTAGGGTCTTGTTTTGAGTTTCCCGATTTTGCAAGGTTTGTTTCCAACTTCGATTTATCAGTCTAAGAGCTCTAACCTAGATAAAGCACGATTTTTAACCTATATAACTTATCGAAAGGTCCAAGTTGGCCACATGAGATTGCCTTCTGTGTTTTTCCATGAGGTTTTGTTACATACAAATGGTGCAGTAGTGGCTGTGTTTTCCATGAGGTTTTGTTGCTATTCTTTATTTTACATTACCATCTTTGGGATATAAAAGTCATATCTATCAGTCCGAATTTGAAATTCCATGTCTTGTTAATTATTTACAAGTGAAGGCATAGGAAGACTGGAAGACTGTATCGGAAAATTGTCTGACTCATTTTCTGTCCCAAATGTCAGTGCGAGGCCAAGGCGTCACAGATATTCCATCTGGGAGACACCTTCGTGGACTAGCGAAAGACCTGGAAAGGCGATTAAAGTCAAGTGCAGATGAAAATTGTGATGATTTGGTACAACAAACAGAGCAGCTGGATCAATGAGACAAGCAGAGGACTGTTCTGATATGGAAACTATACAAGACCAAATGTGTTATATTCGAAACCTATATATTTCTCACTTGGTACTTTGGATGAAAAAAATTAGTAGATGAAGACCCTTGGCTGTTTGATGAAGGGTTTCTTCATTCCGATAAAAAGACATATTCTAGCTCATTCTATCCATCATGTGAGAAAGATAAACATTGGGAAGGGGATCTATATGGTTAATGACGAAGAAACCGATTTCCTTCGCAGCACTAAATGCCATTTTGGTAGAGGTGATGAGGATACAGTGGCCAAATTTTCATTAGACAATCAATCCTTCATTTTTTGAACCATCCTACTTGGGATAACAGCCTTTACACAACTCCTTCCCAAAAGATTGTTCTGGGGAAAGTTGGTTGGGAATACAGCGTGATTTTGAAATCCATGTCCACTCCTCATTAGAAGATGCTGATTTGTTTGGGGACATGGAATTTGCACCTCCCAACCAACTTTCCCCAGAACAAGCTTTTGGGAAGCAGCTTGTAAATGTTGCTTTCCCAAGTAGGATGGTTCAAAAAATCAAGGATTGTCTGATGAAAATTTGTCCACTGTATCCTCATCACCTCTGCCAAAATAACATTTAGTGCTGTGAAGGAAATTGGTTTCTTCATCATCACCAAATAGATCCCCTTAATGTCTATCTTTCTCAGACGATGGATAGAATGAACCAAGACGTGCCTTTTTATTGGAATATGTAGGCTTCAAATATAGCACATTTTTTATCGAAAGTAGTCAGCAAGAAATATGTAGGCTTCAAATATAACACATTTGTGCGATGCCTTGACCTCGCACTGACAAATTTGGGACAGAAAATGAGTCGGACAATTTTCCATGAAGGATACAGTCTTCCTATGCCTCCATTTGTAAATAATTAATGGAACATGGAATTTCAAATTCGGACTGATAGATATGACTTTTATATCCCAAAGATGGTAATGTAAAATAAAGAATACTGATCAAGCACTAATCTGGATTGTATCTCAGCACATCTTGCTTTGTTCTTATTGTCTCTCATTTGAACATTACTGTAATAGTTTGAGCGGTTTTTGGGCTTATCCTTGGAGCACAATCAAAATTAATAGTGCTAGCTTGTTATCTCAATCATGTATGTCCATGTTAGTATTTAATGTTACATTAGAATTGTGCAGAATTATGAGAATCTAAGTATGCATAACTGCATAAGACAATTATGTGTGTCGGTTACTCAGTCCCTCCTGAATAGAGATGGCAACGGGGCGGACTGGGGAGTATATCCCCGTCCCCATCCCTGCTCCCAAAATTCGTCCCCATTCCCGCTTCAGAGAATGATTTTTGCCCCATCCTCATCCTCGTGGATTTCTCATCCCCAATGGGGATCCAACAGAGATTTTTTTAAGCTATCCAAAATCTAATCAAATTTTAATCGGATCCGATTTTTAATCGAACCCGATTTTAACCTGTTCAAAATACAACGTACTTAACTTGCTCAAGCAATAATTCATCAAAATCAAACAATAATATATCAACAAGTGTTATTCGAAAAAAAAATACAATAATACATCAACAAGTGTTTTCGGAAAAAAAATATGGAATTATGGAGGAGAGAAACGAGTTTAGGTGAGGGTCTCTGACTTAAAATTTGAAAATTACTACTTTATCCTTACTATTAATATATATATTGAATTAGAATAAAGGTTATTTGGTAATTTTAAAATGGGTTTTTGGACGCGAATATACTGAACTTTTGGGGTATTGGACAATAATGCACTGAACTTTGATCTTGGACAATAATGCACTGAACTTTATGGGGTGTTGGACAATAATGCACTCGAAACAATTTCAGTGGTGGCCGACTTGGTGGCGATCTTACGTGGCAGACCGAGAAGACGAATAGGCTAAATAATATCTAAATTTATGACATGTTAGCTAATTTACACAAGCAAAGGTAATTTTATACAATTACAACAACAATCTCTCGACGGAAACACGTTTAAACAAATGTGATTTTACTACCTCCGTCCCAATATATTTGTCCATTTACCTAACTTGAGAAGACCAATGCATATTGGGAATTGAGGTGAAAAGTTTGTAATTTACCCATAATACCCCTACTTTAATTGAAGAGAATAGTTGTTGGAATTGTAAAGTGAAAAATAATTTTATTAATTAGGGGTAAAAAGAGTAATTATAATTGTTGGAATTGTAAATGGGACAAATATTTTGAGACAAAGAAGTTAGGTAAATGGACAAATATTTTGGGACGGAGGTAGTATGTTTTTTTTTACTCTTTTCAAAGTTGATGCTCTTTCTTATGTGTGGATTAGCTTCATAAACTTAAATATTTTTGTATCAATTCATCTCCTCCACGTGCTGCGTAGGATTGCCACCGAGTCAGTCACTGTCAAAATCATTATCAGTGCATTATTGTTCAACACCCCCCAAAGTTCAGTATATTATTGTCCAATATCAAAGTTCAGTGCATTATTGTCCAATACCCTAAAAGTCTAGTATATTAGCATCCAAAAACCCTTTTAAAATTTTCGGGGATGGGGATGGGGACAAGGAATTTCCCCCGGCGGGTAAATGGGGACAGGGATGGGAAAAATGTTGTCCGCATCCCTGCCCCGTCCCCGTTCACATCCCCATCCCCATCCCCATCTCCAATGGGGGTGGGGATTTTTCCCCAAAGCAGGGCGGGGCCCCAGCGGGCTCGGGGATTCCCCACCTCATTGAAAAGGTATTCAATTAGGATACTTGGAATTGTTATTGAGAGCGAAAGTCAACTTGCCAAGGTTTTATGCAGACATCTTTTATGAAAGCTTCTAAGCTATGGATTGTTCTGAAATTAGATATAGAAAAAGTCTATGACTGGGTTGAATGGATCTTTTTTTTAAAAAAAAAAATGTGGTCCAAATGGGATTCCCTCCAATCTGGATTAACTGGAAAATGGAGTGCATCTCATCCGTTTCTTACTCGGTATTAGTAAATAATCAGCCTTGTGGATTAATCAAACCAACAAGAGGGCTTAGACAAGAGGATCATCTCTCCCCTTACTTGTTTCTTTTATGCATGAAAGTCTTAACTCAATCGCTAGTTCAACATAGTCAAGACGAGAGAGAGAGAGAGAGAGAGAGAGAGAGAGAGAGAGTTGTGCATCCGGAATGAACATTCCTTGCCTGCTTTTTGCTGACGATAGTCTACTTTTTTGTAAAGGGTTTGAAACAACCTGTAAAAGCCTTAAATCCATTTTGGATCATTTCTATGAACAGTCTGGACAATTGATCAATTATCACAAGCCCACAATGATTTTTTCTTCAAAAGCTTCACGAGATACACATTGTGCAAAGGGGATTTTTAATATCCCCACCAAAGAATCATTGGATAAATGCTTATGTTGTTCTTCCATTAGCGGTAATAAGAAAATAGAATTGTTTTCACCTATTCTAGAAAAGACTTCAAAGAAACTATCTATCTGGAAAGCAAATTTTGTTTCCAAAGTTGGAAAAATAATTCTTATTCAAGCAAACTTGGAATCACTCTCAGCATATACTATGCAGCCCAAATCAACTTGTGAAGGTGTTGAATGTTGATCGAGTAAATAGAAACTTTTTTTGGAAGAACTCCTCCGAAAAAGCAATGCCCATGATTTCATGGAAAAAATATGTAGACCTAAGGACAAAGGGGAGTTGGGCCTCCACAAAACTCATGTTGTCCATTTAGCTTTCCAATGCAAGTTAGTTGGGAAACTGGTGCATGATAAAGACAACCTTTGGGTCTCCCAAATGACTGCTAAGTGCAACCACTCTGATGAGTGGTTTGGGAACAGCCCAAAGTTCTCAAACTCCTGGGTTTGGAAGAATCTTTGTGAAGCTTATAAGCTTTATAGAAAAAGGTTTCGATGGAAAATTGGCAATGGTGCAAAAGTGAACTTCTGGAATGTAATTGGTGCGATCAGCTACCGTTATCTTCTTTAGTTAGCCAAACCCCTTCTCATGAAGAAAGAGAAGTGATTGTTCAAGAATTCATTTGTAATAATGATTGGAATCAACACAAACTTAGACAAGTGCTACCTAAGTCACTAGTCCATATGGTCCTCAAGACTCCCATTTCTCTTGCGGAGCATGGTGAAATTAGTTGAGGCCTTACTGGCAATAGGGAGTTCTCAACCAAGTCTGCAACCTAGCTTTGTCACGAGTTAGAGTCTAGACCTAAATGGGAAGGTCGTTGAATTTGGAAGTTGGATATTCAACCAAAGATGATAATCTTTCTTTGGTTGATATTTCAAAATAGTCTCCCATTTAGAGAGAATTTAATGAGTAGGGGTATTAATTTGGACCCTTCTTGCCCTATTTGTCTCCAAGATTTGGAGACTGATAGCCACCTATTATGTCAACGCCACTTCACAAAAAAAGTGTGCGATATTGCCAAATCCCATTGATGGATATCCTCTTCTGTTAATTGGCCAGCAAACAATATTGATAGTATTATTCTACAAACTCTCAAAAATTATCTTCTTCCCAACGAGTTTTTGAGAGCTTCCTACCTCATTTGGAGCATATGGAAGGAGCGTAACGATTGCGTCTTCAACAACTCCGTCTTCAATGCCACGAGGGTCATCATATGAATCAAGAGAAGTTTCGCAGAGTGGCGAGCTAAGAGCAAATTTTCTTACCAAGATTGGAACCATACACATCATCTTCTTCGACCTTGGTCTCGTCGTAACAATACTGTCCATGTAGGGAGGAAACAACCTCGCTATGGTTGGGGGAAGTTGAACCTTTATGGGTCTCTAAACCACCAAAATCCAGCTGTAGGATTCGTCATTAGAGATCATTTGGGTCATCTACAAAAAGTTGGGGCCATGCCAGTTAATTCACAGTCTGTTCTCTTAACAGAAACCTTGGCTCTTCCTTTTGGTCTTCAATAAGCTATCCTGAAAGATTTTTCAAATTTGCATCATTCTAATCTTTTTAAGAGGATTTGAAAGGCTAGATTTCAAGATAGAATTCTCATAAGGGTTACCTAAGAATTTCCTCAATGATAAAGAACTGACGACATAATCATCATGAGTCTTTTCAATATGTTCCATCCCCACTCACACGTTACCCTAGAAAACTTCTCGAGATGTCACCCATTCATGGACTACTCAACACACTCAACTGTGACATTCTCAAGAGACAAGATTCTCAAAAGAAAGATGCACCTTACCTGCAAAAAAACCTCAACCAAAAAAAACAAAGAAACCTTACTATCAAGTACCTATACATACAACGGTCACATTCAGTTAAATGAAACTTGATTGATTCTTTCCAATACAACAAGTCAGAAGAAAAATCATCTCCCTGCCATAGAAAGTGAAGAGAATCCAGAATTTTGGATTCTGTACAATATTTTACATGTAGCATTTGTTATGTACTTTTACTTTTTTACAAGGTATAGCAACAAATCTTGGATGACAAACCAGTAAAAGAATCACAATGGGTTTCGACATCTGTCTTCAATCACAATGGATTTCGACATCTGCCTTCAAAGCTGTAATGGGCAAAAGAATGGATTCTTCACAAAATATGGCCATGGTCATTGAAGACAATGAGAAGCAATCAAGGGTCTCCAAACTAGGGGCTCTAGATTTTCGATCATCAAATCATACATTGTATATCCTTCTAACTTTCTTCATTCTTCGCCGACAAATGGGGCAAGTACCAGCAATTTCTGCAATTCTGTTGTTGAAAATAGCATGTACATCAGCCAAAAGGTTCAACCTGATGATTTGTCGCGTTCTAACACTAAACAATCTCAAAGATACATACACTAAGCCTCCACTTAGCTTTGAAAAAATGTAAAGGAGGAAGAGTTACATGGAAAACATCATGGAAAATTCACATTAATTTTGTGATCAACATTTTCCTTCCAAATTTCAGAGGAAAGTGAAAGGAAAAAATGATAGGCCAAATGAGAAGATAGAAATGGAGAGAAGAAAATCACGGGAGAGAATGCCAGAGAAAATGACAGTTTTATGCTACATTAGTGACGAGTGATAAAAGCTTTCTTTCCATTTCATTTTCCAAGAATCAAACATGGCCTAACATGCAAGACTAGAGAAAGAAGGCAAAATATGAGGTCATGGGTTCTCATGGTGGCTACATTGAGTCCATATGTCAACGGCTAGCAAGGATACTACTTAGAATGGCTCCCTCATATTATGTCATATAATCGAAACTAATAGTCTTTATTCCATCCGCTCAAACCAACTTGAGATTCTATCACAGTGCTAGACCAAAGTAGCTGATAGCAGGTTCCTCTGGCTAACTGATGCCCACCCTTCTTTCTGGCTAACTGATGCCCACCCTTCTTTTTAGGTTTAGGGTTCAAGACTTCAAGTGCATTAGGATTTAGGTTGATTGAATCTTGACACCGGCTAGCTAAACCCTATACCCTAAACTCATGATATAGGCTAGCTAGCTTAAAGACAGACGACAGGAATTCAGGAAAAGTAGAGGGAAGTATGAGTATATACCTCACGCCACATTTAAAGCAAGATGCACAGTGGCCGCAAGGAATGAAGAAGCAATCTTTAGGTGCATCGTAACATATTACACAAAGTTGCTTGGGATGGTACTTCCTTCTGCCTTCTCCACCGGACCTCCCATCAGGGAGCCCTTCTTCCAAGTAGTCTTGATATTCCTCATCATTTTGGGAACCAGAATCATATGATGAACCCAAGCTAGAAACATCATCGTCTTTTTGAGACAATAAAGGTGCTCTTTCAGAGCCAGCATTGTTAGTCCTCGGTTGGTTTTCCCATGTAACATCATTGTTACGCCTAATCCTATTCAAGAAGCTGAATGCCCATAACATGATTGAAGTCATTCCACCTACATTTAGAAAAAAGAAACAGATATTGAGACAGCCTGCTTCCAATTGCTTTCAATTATGATAGAGCTGTAGAATCAGAAGCAACATAACCACAGTTCCACAAGGTTTCACACGATGAATTCTGTAACCCCCCCCCCCCCCCCCAAAACAAAACACACGCACAACCCACAAAGAAAAAAAAAATTGAACCATGAATCATGATGCAAATGTAAAAGCGAAAGTGAGATATACCTATACCAAGAAAATATGTCATCCAGCGTGGTTCATAGGATAACTTCACATATGTTGCACCTTCAGCACCCTGCAATTACCCAAACAGAATATCACAAATGATGGGAATAGCCCCAGGATTTGACACAACCACTCAGCAACCCCCACCCCATCTTTTCCGTAGCTCCATTGTATTTTGATAACACATGAAGCTCCAAGTAACCGAAATTGCACCAGCTTTGTTTTTCTTTCACAGTTCTTTTCCTTCTATAAGTAAGACTTTTCTAGACTATATTTTACACCATACATGTGTACTCAAAAATCTAATATGCATTGCTGTTCATGATGACATGCTATTACTCCTCTCAGATGACAGGATATGCTTGTTGATTGTTACCCATACCACAATTCAAAAATTAAATTTGCATTCTCTCCTCTACTGTATCTCTCTTTCTCATATTGACCTCTGTCAGAACTCTGACGCCAGCCATGCAACTAAATGTTCTCTACTGTAGTAGCTACTGATGTCTTTCAGCACTTGAGGTCATCGTTCAAGAAGTCAACAAGAACAAAAGGGAAGAGCCAGAGGAGGGAAAGCCTCACCTCATTTGGTCCAGGGGTGGTCAATACACCTAGATTTCCCTCGGGGAAGACTATCTTCAAACTGCATGCACCATGTGTCAAGTTGCACTTGTAATATGAATTTGTAACGTCATACATGGTAGACCTTACCGAAAAGTTCAGAGCAACCTATGCATAAAGTGGTACAAAACAGAAAGCATCAAAATCTAAGCTGAAATAAAACATAAAAGCTTAAACTGAAAGTTTTACATAAGCTTGCTGTTCAAAAAGTTTAAAAAAAAGTTTTACATAAGTTTGTACACATTAAGGTCAAAATTTTTAATAAACTGCAAGGACACATAACAAACAAGCCCAGTATTTTTTTATTTCTAATCCTGTAAGGTTCCTGCCTGCATAGGGTATTGATGACCACAATAGGATTGCTTTAAACTGAAAGTTGCATTCTCATACAGTTTATATCTAAACAAAAACCATCACCTCAGAGTCTTTTACTCCTCGGTGTCTGAGAAAAAGGTTTGGGGGAGGGGGTAGATAAATGCAAACCACAAATTGCCCCTAAACTACTGGTAGTTTCTATTGGATAACAAGTTTAACATGTGTTTTGCCACGTATTAATAAACACCCAGGGATGACACCCAAAAATTGAGCATAAAAATATTAAAAATAACCCTCAAAGCCTCCCGCTCTCTACAAGAACCATATCAACAAAATCCATAAAATTCATCTTTATACCAAAATTAAGAACTTGACACGAACTACACAATATCTTAAAAAATTATGGCTTGAAAATTGAAATCTTAAAAGACCTAGCCGTACCCTCAAAACTCCTCTCCTGGTGCACCACCAAATTACCAGAGGCAACAACATCCAAACACGTAGGATACAACTCTTCTTCACCATAGTCTCAAAGGCACCAAAACGCCCCTTATTGTTTGAAGTCGATCCCAACTCACCCCCATCTAAGAAAATGACAAACGACATAGAGCAGAGATCCACCGGAAAGGGATAAAAAGGTCGTCCGACATCAGACTTTTCCTCCCTAAAAGTCTGAAACACATGGAATACCTATCAGCCAACTCAAATTACTCCTTTGAAACATGTCTTCCGTAGGAATCTTTATCTTGATGGCCACACACGCAGGAAAATATACTTTGGTGGGAGCTTTAGATTTCCAAATTGGTTCCTCCCTCTCATTCAAGCTTCTAACAGAAGTTATATTTTGGTATCTAATCTCCATTCCAAGAGACCACCTCTTGAACCCTTGCCTCTTTCAAACGAACCATCCTAGAATGCTGAGGTTTAGGTGGACGTTCTCGGCACTAGTCATCATGACAAAACAAGATCTTCACCCTATTTCCACTTTTAACGCACAACAAAACATATTTGGTCCAAGCTACTCATATTTGATTTCCAACAACCTAGCCATAGGCATAAGAACTCTTTTTGCTCCACCAGCTGTACTCACGAATCATGTAATTCATCTTAATCTCCCTTCTCCATAAAGCATCCTCCACCTTGCCAAACCTCCAAAACCACTTAGCCTTGAGCATTTCATCCATTCTGCAAAAATGTCTACTACCAAGGCCACCCTCACTTTTAGAAAGACACATCATCCAACTTAACCCATGGCATAACAGTTGAAAATGCACCCCATTTAAAATCTACAATTTATTACATGCTCCTGGAGCATGTGCTCCAAATAAAGTCATTGCTCACTCTCAATAGCATGATTATTCACTCACACCTATCCCTTATTCATTCTGAATAGCATAATTGTTCACTCATACCTATACGTTGTTCACTCCCAACAACATAATTATTCACTCATACCCACCCGGAGTACATGCTCTAGGTGCCTATAATATGTATTGTTTAAAATCCGTACAAGTGTCAAAAATGGGTTTAAACGCGTATAGAGAGGGTATCAAAATACGGGTATGGACATGGGTACATGGGTTTTTCTCCCCATACCCGAATCCATCCTGAAACTATTTTCTGACTGAATTTTAAGGAGGGGGGAATCAAACTAAACATATTTTTAGTTAGTGAGAAAATGAGAGTTCAAACAATACAAACCACATTTTCATGGCTTCCCAAGATGCAATTTTTCATGCCTTAGTTTTCATGCTTTAATTTTATCATTTATTGTACACTAATTCATCACGGTATTTGAACATGGGTATAGTATGAATTTAGTTTTTAAGCTTTATTTGTACCCGAAGAACACCTACCAACCCACCGGGCATAATAGGTGTTATAACAGGTGCTATTCCTTAACCTGTTTGGTATGGGTACAGTATGGATGTCAATTTGGAAAATAGATATGAGTCTGAAACTAGGGGTGGGCATAACAGGATTTGCATGCGGTTAACCGCTTTTGAGGTTTTTGGATTTTGAAAACCTAAACCGCAACCGCAATATGCGGTTTGAAATCTGGAAACCTAAACCAAACCTCGAAACCGCAATTTAGAAGCGATGCCGGTTAACGGCTTTTAAAATCTGAAAAATTACCCGATTAACATACACGGTTTATGATTAACCGATTTCCTGGAAATTTACAATAACATTTATGCAAATAAATGCAATCATATTACTAATAAATTCATATTTCGATACGACGATACGCGGTTAAATTAAATTCATATTACTAATAAATTCATTTTTTTTCAACTTAATTGTGAGCGGTTAACCGCGGCTAACCGCTTCATGAAAATCCAAAACCTAAACCTAAACCGCTATAAGCGGTTTGGTTAACCTAAACCGCTTTTATGCAAAAATCAATTCGGTTAACCGCATTTTGCGGTTTGGTTTATGCGGTTCTGTGGTTCAATTTGCGGTTTAGGTTTATGGTGCCCACCCCTATCTGAAAGAGCACCACCTGCCCCATTGCCATCCCTAAAAATGACAATATTAAGCGAGCCATTTGGCTTCAATCCAATCATAGTCTAAAGCTATAAGGTAGTCCAAAGATGCAATGCACACTTTAGCATTGTTTTACAGTAAAAAAAAAAATGTTACAGAATCTGTTATATGACAAAAATTTACAGAGTATATTTACTCCTAGAACCATATGCAATGACAATGTTGAGTGAGGAGTCAATTTGCCCTTTCATACAGAGATAAACACATCTTCTTCATGGAAACATTCTCACAAGTGATCATGTATAAGAAGAAGAATCACATATGCCATCTTGGATAAACCTTTGGCTTTTCCACCGTTATTTTATGCACTTGGCAAATCAATTGAAACCTCCTTGTCCCGTAATGGATTTGGGGACCCATTGTTTCAATAATCTTAAGACCAAAATGAACAGTAAGAATTACGGTTGCCTGAAAGGACGTTGGGTGTCCGACCCAGCAAGTTCCTTTGACAACACTAGGATCCTGAAGTCATTTCGCTGACAAAAGCATAGAATATGCACACTATGATCTGTGGCATGCAAGAATGCATAGGAATGGACAAAAGCTGATGACTGAAACATGAGAAACACACAGCCAAATTAAAACTGATGCTAGGAACCTCTCAAAGATAATATTATACATGTATAGGAAAGAACCTTTTAAAGATACTAGTTCATGGCCTACCAGCAGAAACCATATTTCCTCTTGTGTTTTGTCCGCAGATGATACAGCAGATCATTGTCTTGTTTGAGCCATTGAAACAGTCCCAGAAACAAATGAAAGCTAACTGAAAGTGTGTGAATTTGGGTTTACAACAAGATTGACTGATGAAAAGTAATATATCTCAGCTGTGATTTTGGCACTCACAGAAGGTCTCATCAGCTTTCTTTGTACATGTCATCCCTGTGCAAGGGCCATGCAAATCTTCTCTGAATTTACAACTTTAGACATCCGAAGAGACTTGACAGATTTTAGTTCTGGGAGCTTGAAGGCTAAAAACGTTTCACTATGCACTTAGTCTGACCATGGACGTACCATAATTGAGCACTCACTACTACTTAAAACACCCAAGTTCGTCAATATCAGAGGTTTGAGTCTACATCTTTTCCAATAAGTATCTCTTCATTTTGATTATTCAATCCCCCCCCCCCCGGCGGGGAAAAAAGTTCGGGAGTAAAATTGAATACCCGTGCATCACTCTGGTTCCATTCAGGAATGAGGACTACTAGCCTTGAACCCTGGCAGTGGTAGATACTAGATACTAATTGCAGAAAACAAGATACACAGGTTATGATGTTGTTTGGATTGTTCATACAGAACCCTAGGAGAGGAGGAAGATAAAATAGGGTTGTTACGACATTAAGAAAGAACCTTCTTAAAAAACCCATAAAGTTGTATCACAGAACTTTGGGAACTGATGGCCAGTGGATGACCCTTCATCCCAGTGACTGTATCAAGAGCATGAATACAAAGACACGAAGCAAATAGACAGCCAAACTAAGATGCACTTTCCCATTTGAGTACATACCAAAGTGTGGGACTCACCATTTTCTATGCCTTTGGTCAAAATTGGTGCATCATTTTCCACATTCATGTAGGAGTCTTGGAGGCCTAGAGCAACTCCATTAGGTATAAGATATGAGATACTTTCATCTATTTAGAATGTTTTCATGGAAAAGAGAGAAAGAGATGTTAGATATTGCCCCTCATAGCTAATTAGTTGGTTCAGGTTACACGATGAACGAGAGGTGCTGTCTTGGTTTAGAAAGTGAACCTCGCCTCACAAAAGCTTGAAGCCAAAACTATTGCACCTTGCTAGGGAATGCCTGCGCATTTTTACACTTTAAATCAACGTTCCAGAACCTTTTTCTCACCAAGATGTCTACCGCCAACCGTATCATTTGGATCTTCTTTGAAGGGTAATGCCTCCCTCTTTTCGGATTATAGCTTTCAAAAAGGATTGTCAGAAGCTATATGGGTGGCAGGGACAATAGTTGGTTTTTGAATGCAAAATCACATTGATTAGTGTTGCGGTTCTTCCGCTGTACTGCACTTCCGGTATTTTTCTATGTTCCTCCGACTGTCTAACAGCACAAGAAGTCAAAGACTGATAGGTTGTTTCAGTTTCTGATGGAGAAAAATCAGAGACCACTTGCTAGCGGGAACATGATGATCATCCAGATTTCATTGATTGCCTTTTGAAGGTGGTTGTTATCTCAGATGCTACTTGTCGTCGGCCTCTGCTGGGTTTAAAAAGTAAAGTCATGACTTAGGAGATACATGATCTTCTAGGAGAATGTATGGGAGGGATCACTCCAAGCATTGGGTATGTATAGTCTCTTACATCTTCTTCCAACAAGGCACGTGCTTGTAGAGGCCTCACTTATGAGACATGGCCTTGGCTATCATTTCAATTAGCAAGCAGCTTTAGTTAGCTTCCTAGAGCCTAATATTCTCCATCTCTCGATATAGAAGCATGAAGGATTCCAAAACAAAAGGATCGAAGTCGAAGCTATTTTTTAAAAGTTAAAACACACAATCAAGTTCATCGTGCTCTTTTCCCTAACATAATATAACAACTTAGCTCTAAACTCTGGAGCTTTCACCAGTGACTCCCGTACCTGAAATAGTTAACAATTGAATCTCTTGAAGATTGAGATGCACAGAGACTTCCCCACATATGTATGCTAATCAAGATCTACAACCAGAGATTAAGGAGCATTTTTTTTCCTGCACCGCTCTCTTGTATAGCAAATTTGGATGGGTTGAACTTTAAGGAGAAACTATTTCAATTCTTAGACAAAGGTCAAAGCTTTTTGAGCAAACAAGCAGGTTAAATTCTTTCGAAAGGTACACTGTATTCTGCTCCTATATCAGATGGAATACGAGAACATAGGATAACAGAAATACAAAATTCTTCCTAAGTCCTAACAGCTTTGGCCTGAATCAAAATTGTCGGTTTATAGGATAACAGGAATACAAAGGTCAAGCTTTTTGAGTTAATAAGCAGGCTAAATTCTCTCAAAAGGTACACTGTATTCTGCTCCTATATCAGATGGAATACGAACATAGAATAATAGAAATAAAAATTCTTCCCAAGTCCGAACAGCTCTAGCCTGAATCAAAATTGTCGGTTTATCCGCCCCTTTGGCTCTTCGGTCTTCCTAATAAAGTCTTCAATGAATGTCCTTTTCCAAATAGGAGTTTAATATTTTTTGAATAAGATAAGAATCAAGAAAGAAACATAGGTGGCCAAGGTTTTAACCTTCTTTGAACAAAACACTTTTCACTACCACACAAAACACCTGTGCAATGGTAGTCAAAAATCCATTTTCAGGAACAGCAGTGTAGCAAGGCACTTGAAATGCAAGAAAGAAATTAGAGAATCAATTAGAGAATAATAATTCTAAAGTTACCTCAACATCCTCAGAGTTGAAGTTCCCAATACCAACATAATAGTCATAAGATTTTAATATATCCTGCCTGATGGTGCCGTTACCTGGGGAAAGAAGCTGCCAAAATCAGAAGGCTCCAACTTGCCATTTAAGAGGATATTGAAGTTGTCCAAAAAAAAAAGGTGGATATTGAAGTTTATTAATTGTTATGATTCTGAAACACCTTCTTAACTCGAACATGTCTTTAGCAAGTTATAAGAGTAGTAAGATAATGATACATTTCTCAGTCTTACCACGAATGACATTCCAGGACAACGCACTATCTGGATATAAAGGATCTTCAACCCATTCAGCCAACCCTTCAATCCCTGAAACAAAATAGATCCAGAGTAAATATAAATTAGGCTCCCCTCAGCCAAACTACCCTCTTCTCTGTCTGATAATAACTGACATAAATGAGCACTGTAAATAAGAATAACTAGAGTTTCCAGGGGCATGCTCATAAACAAACAACAAAACTCCACACCTCAGAGTTATTCTTCAAAAGCAAAAACAACAACCAAAGTAAAAATGGAAAACTTTTCAAAAGAAAAAATTGGAAATACCAACTACCAAGTCATACAAGTATCCCATGTGCAGACATCAGTATTTCAGATTACTTTTATACAGACAAGACAAAGGAAATTGCTCAAAATTATCATGATGGCGAAATATCCTCCTCAGAAGTACAATCATACCTTTTGCTATTACAAGTATCAAAGAAGATGAGCTTGGCATGCTGTATGAGATATTAACTTGAGATCCTTCATTCAAATAATGCACCCATTCCTTGTCAATTGAACAAATAAAACAAAGCAACTAAATCAATCAATAACCCAAAGCATGCAAGCTTGAACACCCGCCACACCTTTTTTGTTGAGGGGGGAGGGGGAGGGGGTTGGAGTTAATTGAACAAAGCAGTCCTTCAAAATCGGCATACCTTGTGACTATCAGGCCTAATTGAAGTGCTTACAGACAGAGACCATGTCTTTGTGATGCCTAGTGGGGGAGCTTCATAGAAACCATAAACAACTGGAGCAGCCTTCATTTCCTCTGATCCTTCCATCTGATAGAGCATTATTAAGTCACTGGATAAATCCATTGAAAAGGAGGGTTGGAACTATGAGAGTATATCTTTTCTTGAATGAGAAATCTGCAAGTAAGCCTCAATTCACCTTTAAGTAAGATATAAATAAGGGGTTTGGCTTTAGTAGGATTGAGCTATATGGACCAAGCTGCAAATCCTCCGATCCAAAGATGCCCATAATTAGAGTCATAGACACTGCAAAATGACATTTGACGAAGTCAACATTAACAATGAAGGAACTTCCTCATTACCAAAAAGTCACTGTCCAGCAATCCCCCAACTCCTTCCCCCGCCAAAATAAACAAATAAAAAAGCGGTGCGCACGCATGCCCACATGCACGTGTGTTGCTAATATGGAGGAAGGAGAAAAGGGAGAGGGATGGAAGAAGGCACAACTTAAGAAGGAATCAAATAGCCTATGTAACAGCCAAGAACAATCTATCAACAACCAAACAATCTGCCAAGAAAAGGCTCCAATCGATCACTCCATTAGTTCTCTCCTCCAGTATGCCTTTAAAAGAAGCACAATGGTTTCTACGTTAAGATTGATGAATGAAACAATTCCACTCCACATATTTTCATCCCCTCCCCCTACGTATTGTTCAGCCTTATCTCCCTTCCATATTTATGACCTGATAACTCTCTTCTTTACAATTTATTTTTTCCCTTCTACTTTTGCTATACCCATTCACATCATTGTCAAACATACTTTCCTCCAATTCCAAAAAGTTAACAAGCAGGACAAAAAAAAAAAAAAAAAATCTAATGCAGGCCTATTCAGCAATACGAAATCCCTTTTATTACGTTCTATCTACAGCATAAACCCATATTTGTATTAAAATCCAATTAGTGTAACCATCAAGTAAACCTAAAATAAGGACCCAATTCCATAAGAATATTACTCATCCCCTCATCCACACATTAGGAAACCAGGGAGCCGAGCACCAATTGAACCACAAAAGCATCATTGACCACAACAAATACAAGGGCAAAGGACAATTCCTGAGCAAATGCTCATTCCAAGACTCTCATTAAGTTTTGATTCAATGATTGTGAATGTCCAACCTGAAACATGTTGAACACGGGTTTTCTTACAATAAACCGCAGTTACAATTTCAGACGCAACCCCAATACAAACATAAGAAAGAAGGAAACCCTTTTTCAGAAAGAAAAACAAGTCTTTCTGTGAAGCAAGCAAACAACAATAAAAATTAAAAGGATTAATCTCAACAGGAATCCAGATTGACCAATATTGCAGCCATAATATCACCAAAAATGATCAAATAATATCACCAACAACATCAAATGCCAAACCATTAACCATAATCAAAGACAAAGACCCCAAACTCAATTGAAAAATCAATTACCAATTGCCAAAACACCAAAACTTTACGTAGTATCATCAAAGATGATCAAATAAAATCAACAAAACCATTAAACAGCTAAACATAACGAAAACTAAAAATCACAAAAACAATTGATTAACAATTACCGAAGAACCAAAATGTGAGGATAACGATGACGCATGACAAGGTATCATCGGCGGGAAGATCATCCGCCGCCGTGGTCGCCGAAAATCTCCGCCCAGACATCGGCGGAACACGGTAAGACGAGGTGCTCGTATGCTGACGCACAAGCTCCGGCGACATGACGTCATCACCATCACCGCCGTGCTCTTGTCTCTCGTCGTCTTCCGACATGACCTCCGGCGACCTCGCAGGCGGAGCCTCCGCCGACGTCGACGTCGACGGTCCCGCCGAAGACGACGACGGCGATGAAGAAATCACCGCCGTTTTCTCCATCAGCGGGATCTCTGAATCGCGGAAATCAAATCAAAATCGTGAAAGAGATTAAAAGGAGGAAGAAATCTTGGGGGAAATTGGAAGGTTTTCCGAATTTGGTGCTTGAATTTGATCGATGAACTCCACGTCGTGTTCAGTTGATGAAGAGAGAGAGAAGGGGGGGGGTCGTTGAAGTCGCAGCTGAGAGGTTGATGGGTAGTTAGAAAATTGTGATTTGGATTTTTGTGATAATTAACGTCATAACGTGTAATCAAGGACAACATTACGAGTAGTACTTTCCTTTTACAGTATCGTTTTGGAAATTATGCAATCAAACTCTAAAAATTTTTACCATGAATTTATCAATATATATACAATAAATTATTATATAAAATTAACCACTTGTGTCACTATTCTTTAGATTGGTAACTCTTTCAAATCTAATTCAATCAAATCCAACCTTACACCATTTCCCAAAAAAGTTTTATCTTTAAAAACACAATTCCCAAAAAAAAAGTATCATAACAATCCAATCCAATCCATCTAAATTTCATTTTATCCAATCCTAAAAACAGGGTTAGTCGTGGTTAAAAAAGCAGTTTTTGAGATTTAAAGTACCAACTACGGGATAAAGTTAACATTTTACTTTGAAATTTTATATTTTGCTACTAAAATAATTAAATCGGTTAACTATGGTTAACTGTTTCACAAAAATGCAAAACCTAAATCTAAACCCGTTTAGTTAACCTAAATTGCATTTTTCAAAAGTCCCAAACAGTTAACCAGACCTACTAGTTTGGTTTTTATGGTGTGAGTTTGGTTTTCAATTTAGGTCTTTCGCGCGCACCTCTAACTGAGACCTTCATTGATATTTGCAGAATAAGATCAAGATAGAGGCACTAGAGGATGGGTACTTGTCAATTCGGGCGGTTTCGGGTCGGCCATACATCGGGTTTGGGTAAATACGAGTCAGTTGTGTTCCGGGTTCGGGTATATACAGGCGGTGTATTTCGAGTTCGGGTCAACCCAACGGGTTATGATTGTGACATTTTTCCATTTTTTCTTTTTAAAAAATGGTCTCTAAGTACTACTTTTTGTCCAATATACATAATAAAATATGATTATCTTCTAGTATCAATAAATTATTATAACTACTTTAACTTAAATAAGAGAAATAACAAATAAATAAGTTGCGCGTATAGTTTAATGGTTAAAAATTTCAATGAAAAGTCACAAATTTTAATAAAGTTCAACTTAAAAAATTAATTTTTCGGGTCAAACGGGTTGGTCTGGTTTAACCATCTAATTTTCGGGTTCAGTGTGCTTCGGGTTTAGCTGAAAAAATCGTATTCAAAACCCATAAAAATTCAGGCGGGTTCGGGTCGGGTTATTGAGTCAACTCAAAATTTGCCAGATCTAGACGGTGGTGATGATATCGATGAAAGTTGCGAGTATATTTTGGTATAGATGCGGTTAACCGTCCGTTCCTAAAAATTTAAATTAACAATCAGACCTTGTTCCTTTATGCGGTATGGTGTGCTGAAATTGTGGCGGGTATGGTGGAATTGTGGTGGGTCATTGGTAAGTTATTGTGGATTTTTTGTATATATATATATAAATATTGTATTGGTAATTATGAAAAATAATTGGAAAAAATAAGTTGAAATATTGTATTGTTTTTGGATGATTAAAAAAAATATTATATTGATAATTGTGAAAAAGTAATTTGTGGTAGGTTGTGGTAAATTGTGGTGGGATGGTATGTTGCAGTGGGTTGTGGCAAAGTGTGAAAAAGAACATGGTCTTAAACAAGAAAAATTAATATTTTGCTTTAAAATTCAAATTTGTTTTGGTACAAAATTAATTAAAACTGGTTAACCACAACTAACCGCTTCATATAAATACAAACCCGAAACCTACTATCATTAACCGATTCTGTTAATATAAATCACAATTTTCAAAAAATCCATAAAGTTAAAATTCCGGTTTGCAATTTGGCATTTGATTTCCGTTTTCTTGGATACATGTAACCAACATTGACCTTCACCGTTGATTATAGGGCCGTTTAAAGAATCCGGAACTGACACACCTAACCGTAAACCAACAAAATAAATTGGAAACGGGCAACACTAAACCACCTTAAAATTCCAGTGCACTGGAAAAACCGAATGCTAAATGGGGCGGTTTCAACTTGGGATATTCAAACTGACAAAGAACCAGAACCGCACCATTAATATATATATATATATATATATATATATATATATATATATATTTACATGAGAAAACTAAGGGCTACAGTAAGAACTAAAGAACTATTGATCTTGACCCTTCGATGAAAAATTAATGGTTGAGATTAATCTTCAATAATTTAATTCTCTTTACCATATAAAACCTTAAAAATAATCGACACTTATACCTCTTTTTCACTCTCCGTAGATTTAGTATCTAACTATTGCAGTCAAAGGGAATTCAAATTCCAATTCTACGTCCATCAAGAATTCCAATATCGACATTTTAATTATGATTCACAAAGTCAGTGATCAATTATACATATACATATAAAAAATTATCGATTAAAGATTGATACTGAAAAACCGTAAATTACAGATAAAAAAGAAAATTATGATTCACAAAGTCAGAGAGTAATTAGAACTATAGTGATTTAATAAAAAATCTTGAATTCGTTTTAAACTGGTGTGTTTGATCTAATAACTTCCTCCATTCTTTTTTATTAAATCAAACACACCAGAAGAAAACGAATTCTAGATTTTTTATTAAATCACTATAGTTCTAATCACTCCCTCCGTTCTTTTTTATCTGTAATTTACGGTTTTTCAGTATCAATCTTTAATCGAATCTAATAGTATTATAATACTTTATAAGATAATACGTTTACAAAAATTATAATATTAGACTTTTCTAATAGTATTTTTTATAACGAATCTAACGACATCAATTTTATCTGTAATTTTTTTGATGATTAACGACACATATGTCAATATGTATAATTGATCATTGACTTTGTGAATTATAATTAAAATGTCGATATTGGAATTCTTGATGGACGTAGAATTGGAATTTGAATTCCCTTTGAATGCAATAGTTAGATACTAGATCTACGGAGAGTGAAAAAGAGGTATAAGTGCCGATTAATTTTTAAGGTTTTATATGGAAAAGAAAATTAAATTATTGAAGATTAATCTCAACCATTAGTTTTTCATCGAAGGGTCAAGATCAATAGTTATTAAGTTCTTACTGTAACCCTTAGTTCTCAATGGATACGTTATATATATATATATACATATATATTGGATTCTAATAATCCCTACTTTCACAAATTGGACAATGGTGGACCGTACTTTCACTTTGTATTCTGGTGGTCCAAAAAAAATAAAATTGGATTGTAGTGGTACCAAATCCACCTCCATATTCTTCTTATTTTTTTCATTCCTACACTATATTGTTTATGTTTTTTTCGTTCATGCTCCTAGAAAGTTAATGAATTGTAGTTTCTAAAACATTTTTAAATTATTTTTTTGAGACTCCGAATGATTATTATGATTTTTTAAAAATAATAAAAGTGAAAAAATCGTAAAAATAGTAAAAAAAAAATGAAAAAAATTGGGAGAAATGCTGTAAATTCATTAAAAATCATTGTAAAGTGTTATACTAAGTTTTGAATCAAATGAACACAAAATCTATGATTTCCTTGAAAATATCCCACTATAATCCAATTTTATTTATTTTTTGATCACCAGAATACAAAGTGAAAGTACGGTCTACCATTGTCCAATCGGTGAAAGTAGGGATTATTATAATCCAATTATCCTATATATATATATATATATATAAAAGGAGCTAAGGATCACCAATGTCCCAAATGTTGAATTCCTTTTTTACCCCTACCCTTTAACTTAAATTATCAACTATAAACTACTACTACTATTATTATTATTATTATTATTATTATTATTTGTTATTTCCTAACCAATTTTTGAATTTCCATTTCACCCTAACATTATTTATTATTATTATTATTATTATTATTATTATTATTTTCAATCCATATTTATCACTCTACGTCATTAGAAGCTACTTATTTCACTTTTATGGATTGAAAATAACAATAATAATAATAATAATAATAATAATAATAATAATAATAATAGTTGTTTATAGTTGATAATTTAAGTTAAAATAAAAGGAGCTAAGGATCACCAATGTCCCAAAATGTTGAATTTCTTTTTTACCCCTACCCTTTAACTTAAATTATCAACTATAAACTACTACTACTACTACTACTACTACTACTACTACTACTACTACTACTACTACTACGTGGGCATTAGTACATTACTGTATTTGGGTTTTGAAAAACCGAAACCACGCTCGATTTTCTGTTGGGTTGATTAAATGATGATTTTTTAATTTTGATACAAATAAAGGCGATTCCAGTTGACCGTTGATACCGAACCGTTAAATTCGGTGCATCAATTTTTAAAAACCAAGCGTTTGGGTTGCAATTTATTAGGTGCTCCTAGAGTACATGCTCCAGATTCTATAATTATTCAACCGTATGTATTAGGTTGTTCACTCTAATTATTATAATTGTTCACTCTAACTATTATAATTGTTCACTCTGATTCACATGATTATTTACTCACAAATGTCCGGAGCACATGCTCCGGGTGCATCTAATAGATATTGCGTTTGGGTTCCAGCTTACGACTTTGAAAAACCATTTCCTTCAGTGTCCCGCTTCGTGAAACCGAAACCACCCGAACCGCACTTCAACTACTGAACCCCCTAGTCAGTTGTACTACGCCAATTTCATTTAAAACAAAAAATAATTTTGGGAGGGAAAAAGCTTTTATCACAAGTTTCACAACTTGTTTCCCTCCGATTCATTCCTGATTTTCCGGTTCCCACCACCATCAGTCCCAACACACACAACCAGCGGCGAAGCCTACTCCCGCAATTCTCCCATCTCCAACCGTCGTTGCTCATCTTTTTGGTGCGTTTCTCTCTCTTCAATCACCAAGTTTCTCTCCTAAAACACGAACTTCTTTCGAAAATTCTCATGGATTGTCATTTATCTCAATATCTGGAGCAAATCCACCATTTTCAGCGACGAAATTCGATTAGAAACTTCAGATTTCATAGTTGCTTTAGTGTTTTCTTTTTTTCGTTGTTCAACTCTGCATAATGCTCATCTTTGAACGAATCAGTTCGCACTGACGACAAATGATCGATTTCACCGAAGATTTTGTATAATACTGGTTGATTTCTGTTGTTTTTAACATGTTCGGTGACGAAATCCAGCGTCAGTTTGTTTTTAACTTCATTTTGGATATGCTATAGATATTTCGCTGTTGTTCATTATGCAAAAACGATGAAGCTGCCGGAATTTTGGGCTCTAAGACTGCTGATTAGTTAGTTCATACTATTTTAAGCATGTTTCGGCGGTTATATCCAGCTTCAATATCTTTGAAGCTTCAATTTAAACAATTTCTTCATACTCTGCTGTTGTTTTACTCCCGATTATTATAGTCATGTCAATGAATCATCTATTACTGTCTACTGACTAATTGATTCCTACTTATTTTGCCGCCTATGTTCTACTAAACTGGTAATTCCTTGCCCTGATGATGTGCCTTGAACGATTTACTGTCTAGCTGGTTCATATTTTATGGTTTACATGGAAATGAGGTGCTGTGATAGATGAGTGTAAGGTCTGAAGCAAATGAAAATCTCAGTTGAACATTTCAGCTTTTGTGTTACCGTTTGTGCTTGGTTTGTCTTTTCATAATAAGAGAAAGAGACTGTGAATGTTTCCCGGATAATGGTCGTTTAAAATGTGCTTTGGGAGTTCTGAAATATTAAAATAAACTTAGAAAAATATTTTCTAACATTTGAACTTTGTTGCAAACCTTATGAAATTCGGTATATAACATGACAATTGATACCTTCACAAGTGTTTTAGACAATGCGAAGATTAAGAAAAGGTCATCCATGCCTATTACTGGATCTTGTAAGCTGGTTGCCGTGTTGATAATTCATATATTGATAGTATATTAATATGGGTTGCTGATAGAAAGAGACATCATTACCACTGGGTTGGACCTGTTGAATTCATATGAATTTATTGTGTGCCTTCATGCATGGGCGGATCTGGCTTACTGTCAGTGGAGTCAAGCGACTCCACTGGAATTTTGGGGAAAAAATTCTGCTTTCAAAAAAAAAAATATACATATTACATATTATATATACAAGTGCAGTTAGGCGCGAGTTCGACCCTTGACAAGTGCAGCTCTCTGAGCTTTTCTTAAGTATTCAAATGCTTCCTTATGACAGCGAGGCGCCGCGAGTTCGAGCCTTACCAAGTGCAGTTCTGACATGAGTTAAATCTCACCAAGGGAAGGTTAGCCAAGTTCTTTGTGTGTTAATCTTTGAACAATGAGGTGCGTGTTCGACTCTTAGTAGACACAAATGTCGGGGTTTTTTTTTTCGAAAATCTATTCATTGTTCAAAGGTGAGTTCGAGTGCTAACAAAGTAGACACAATTTTTTAATATTGAAATATATCAAATTTTTTTTATGTAATAATCTTTTGTGAGATTTCAAAATTTTAAAAGATATCGACGAAGTTTTTAATAATATTATAAATTATAGTGACTTTTATAATCAATATAAATAGTGTATTTATCGATTTCTTAAATGAGTAAATATTATCAAATTAGTGAGTTACTTAGGCATGATTGAATTATGGGAATGCTATGAAAGTATAATTTGATGCATAACTTATTATGTTTCTATTTAAATTCGGAGATCGTCAATTGCTAATATTTGAAATATTTACTTGTTAGTTAATTGAATTATGAATACCTAATTTGCCAACTTAGTATAGGTGCGGTTAAATTTTAATTTTTTTAACAAATTGTTATTGACTCCACTAACTTTAAATCCTAGATCCGCCACTGTGTGAGTGTTTCCCAGATAATGGTCGTTTAAAATGTGTTTTGGGAGTTCTGACATATTAAAATTAAGTTAGAAAAATGTTTTCTAACGTTTGAACTTTGTTGCAAACTTTATGAAATTCGATATATAGCATGACAATTGATACCTTCACAAGTGTTTTAGACAATGCGAAGATTAAGAAAAGATCATCCATATGATGCCTATTAATGGATCTTGTAAGCCAGTTGCCATGTTGATAATTCATATATTTATAGTATATTAGTATGGGTTGCTGATAGAAAGAGACATTGTTAGTCACTGGGGTGGACCTGTTGTATTCATATGAATGTTTTGTGTGCCTTCATGCCTGGTTATCCTTTGATTCCTTTCTGATGTCTTATAGTGATGTGCAGACTTGGAAACTTGTTTGATATAGCAGGCAGTCATTTGCAAAGAGGTTTTCGGCAGCATGGTGAGTTGACATTTTGCTGTGGATTTTTGTTGATGTTGGAGTTGGTTTCTCACTTGAGTGCCTATTTGTTTACATGTTATGTTTTACTTATCATCCTTGGATGACGAGGAATAGTTTTAGATTCAATGTCATTTTCTTTGTAAGAGTATTTCGGGACATTCTTGTGTTCATCAATCTTAAGATCTTCAAATGTTTGTTTTTCTTCACAAGAATAATTTCTTCAGTGAGGATTCAAGTGCCAACTTACAGTCTGTCTAAGATGCTAAGTTGCTAATGATGGATGATTTCAGTGCATTACTATTTTTGGGAATACCTGCGGTCGGTGTTCAAGCTAAATCTGTCACCATACTTGGAAAATAGTTTTGGAATTCTAGGTCTTTCTGATAGTCCAGTTTTTTAGGATTGGTTTTGAACTTTTGTGACATTGATTAAAAAATGCGCAGAAACCACGATAGTTCTTGAATTCTACACCGTCCGTCCCAAAATTGTTGTCCATTCCCACACTAAATGGAAATAACCGTGTTTGGATAAGAATGGAAAAACTTATCCATTTTCAACCTTTTTATATTACTCCCTCTGTTCCATATTAATTGTCCAAAATATCGTCTTTGACCAAAATTTCTTATAATATATTTTATCAAAAAATTACAAAATTATGTTCTTATGATAATAGTTTTCGTTATGAATCTAATGATAGTACTTTCGTATAATAACATTATTATATATGTTGAGAAATTAATGACGCGTCGGGACAATTAATATGGAACGGAGGGAGTCTGTGGCTGTAATAACTAACAATTACTTTTCTAGATGTTTTTCAAAAAAGGTATTGTTTAGTTTTCCAAAACTATCCTTCTTTTGAACTATTGTGTATAGGAGGGAAATTTGAAATTGTTCATGAACTTATTAGTCTTTCAGTTTTAGAATTTCACAATTAAAAAGATTGATTTTCCTCTGTGTGCATGGAAAAACAACGCGGATAAACATTTAGGAATGGATGAACTATATATGGCAGTTATGTCCACTAAAAATTTGCTACTTTTCAAGCTAGAAAATCAGACGATGGAGCTAAAATCTTAGTCAATTTTGTTATTTATAAATTATAATGCATGCTTGACTATAAATTATACTGGGGTTCATTGTTGTTGTTAAGGAGATAATGAAGTTTTGTAAGGTACGTTATTTGGGGAAATACAGATTTTGTGGAGATAAAGATATGGAACTATTAAGAATTTGAAGATATATCGAATTATCGATAGTATTAGAACATTTAATACCCCCTTGGTTTGTATTAGAGTACAAAGGGAGCAAACATGAGTTACATGACATGGTTGCTAACTTGCCATTTTGATTGATGTTGAATTATGAAAAGTCCTTGTTACTGATTTTATGGCAACATCCATCTTCATAACGGGCTCATAGTGTCTCAAGTAGCCTGCTGCTGGTAACAAAGAGAGTTCATATGCGAGATATTCATTGAGTAATGAAGTAGTTTCAGATTTTCAGTTAGACATTTGGACGTAATACAATTGAATACAATAGGAGGGGGGCTGCTTATAGATCCTCTACCTTTCTTTAAGATCATTCCACCTCCCTTTTCGCCCTCCTTTTGGGTTTCACAGATAAAGCCCCCTGACCCAAGGACCCTATCTCATTGTCCTAGGCCAAGGGGCCCCCTCTTTTTTCCCTTTTTTTTTTTGTGGGGGGGGGGGGGGGTGTTCGCTGTCTCCATTGTGTATGGGTCTAGTGGGATTTGAACTTCCAACATTGAGGTGGCTTGGTGAATGGAGTTTCAATAGAGTATCTGTTGCTTGGTCACATTCTCATGCATTGATTAGAGCAAGACAGATTCCCTAGATGGAGAAGGAGCAGGAAGAGTAAAAATCAGTCATATGTTAAAGTTGAAATATGGTTAAATGTAGGTTAATTGCACTAGACAAGAAACCAAGTGCTCTCCCTTTTCCTGTCTGTCTGCTCTGGACTTGTTTTGCTTTTTGGATGAACTTATTGCTGAAGAACTTACCCTGCTTTCTGCCCTTAAATTGTGTATTTTTGTATGTTCTTACCTTTTGATTCCTAACTTCTGTTACTAGTCGAAGAAGAGAGGTCTTTCACTGGAAGAGAAGCGTGAGAAGATGCTTCAGATCTTTTATGACTCACAAGACTTTTTCCTTGTAAGTACATAGAATGTTCTCACTCACGCGCCAGTAGATTGCAACATCTCATTTGTTCAGTGAAAGAATAAATTGGCAATGGTGTGGTAGTTTACAGATTCCAATTTCCTTCTAATGAATTTCCTTATGGTTGGTAGATATATGCTCTAACCTATGAAGCTTAGCTTTGCAGCTGTCAGAGTTATTTGTTATTTTTTTTTTCTAGGAATAAGTATGTAGCAGAGTTTTCATTATATGCAGCTGTTTCAATAATTGCCATACTATTCTTTCCAGCTCAAGGAACTTGAAAAGATGGGGCCAAAGAAAGGTGTCATCAGCCAGTCAGTGAAGGATGTTATCCAAAGTCTTGTGGATGACGACCTTGTATTGAAGGACAAGATAGGCAGTTCTGTAAGTATGCTGTATGCCTTCTAAGATGAATGACTGAACCCAAAAGTGATATCCCTAGCCCTAGGGTTTGACAGACATCATGAAATGCAATGTTTCATTTGATTGTGCTGAGCCATTTTGTTTATTTTATGGCTTCTTGGATAAGTCACTGAGCCTCAGATTGTTCTTCATAAAGCCTTGACAGATAGATGCCACGAAATGGCATGCTTCCTTTGATTATTCCATCTGTTCCTCTTTCTTTTAGGATAATTGATAATTTATATTGTTATCTGTTGCCCCAGATGCATTAATGAAGCTGATATCATTATTTTGCTTTTGCCAGATATACTTTTGGAGTCTTCCTAGCACAGCTGGAAACCAGGTAAAACAAACAAGTAAATATTTTATCGCTAATTTTGGCTTCAATACAAGGCTTGTTTCTATACCGATAATGGGGACATATTCTGCTTCAACTGTGTAAATCAATCTGTGCCAATTAACAGCTAAGGAATGTGTTTCGCAAACTGGAATCTGATCTTCAAACTAGCAAGAAACGCCATTCCGAACTGGTGGAACAGTGTAATGCTCTGAAGAAGGGTCGCGAGGAATCTGTTAGTTGCTAAGCCTCATCACGTGTATGCTGTTCATTAAATCTTGTTATTCCAGGCTTTACTGTCTCATTGTGTTGGTTTATTATATTCAAGGATGATAGAGAGGAGGCTTTGAGTGAGTTAAAATCTGTTGAACTGAAGCACAATGAACTGAAGGTTGGCTACTTTATCAGAAAAGTTAACTGTCATGTTGTGCATTGCTAAAAGTTAATCACTTTGTTGATAGTCTGACTACAATTTTTGTACAATTTGATTTTCAATAGGCTGAACTGGCACAGTATGCAGACAATGATCCTGCTGCTCTTGAAGCAATGAGTTAAGAATGCTTGGCCTTTCTCTTATGCCTATGCAATTGAGAATCTTCCTTTAATTCCCCGAATAATAATACTCCATCCGCCCTAATTCCATTTCGTCCCTAATTCCCCGAATAATAATACTCCATCCGCCCTACCTAAATGGTCATTTTAAAAGACAGAACCTTGTTTTTTGTGAGATATAAATGAGTTTCTTTAAAATTGTTTTTTAAACTGTGACAATTTGGGTGCGACAGAGTGAGTAATAATCTTGAGAGGCATTTATAGCATCAAATTTTGATATTTCATGTCAATCTGGGCAGAAAAAGCAATCGAAGTTGCATATTCAGCGGCTAACAGATGGACAGGTTACACTCTTGGACATGTTATTTATCTCCTCTTTATTTTTCAATCTTAGAAACTAAAAGAAAATAAAGTTCGATCTGTTTTAATACTAGCGACCTAGTAGATAAACACATTGCTGCCTGCCTTGTGACTGTCTTTCTGAAACAATTTCCAGATAATATCTTTATTTTCCGGCAGTGGTGTGCAAACAATTTCCCACAGGCAAAAGAGCAACTAGAACATCTGTATCAGGAGGTAACTTTTATGCATTTTCTTCCATCTCTCTGAGTGAATGACATTATTAGTTTATTACACAAATCCTTCCTCTGTGGAGCTTGCGGGCAGGAGTTACTCATGATGCTAGGCTTATCTTCTTATATTCCATAGTGACTCAAAATGTGTAGTATCTACGAAGAATGGTTTGTCCTTGTCAACTTCCTATGGGTATGGGTGAAGTTTTAGGAGCGGACCTAATGTGGGACACTCGGCAAACAATTCCTACACCTGGAAAATCTCAAATTCCTAATTTAATTCAATTCGATCGATTCAATAATATTCAAACCTAACTCCCTCAGACCTCGTGTCAGTGGGACTAAACTGGGGTACATTGTTGTTCTTGTTGTGTAACTCCCTAGACATACCCCTGGAGTTTAAACGGCGACTGTGGCTTAGCGAAGTTTAAGATAACGAAAAGGTAAAAGAAGATAACTACATATTCATCGTCCTAAATAAAAGTTCCTAGAAGATTATTTCTCTAATACTGACTGCATCAGTGCATCTTGATCTAACAAGAATTTTTGGACATTGCACTTCTAGCCTCTACGTTCCCAACGCATGCCATATGGTGCTGCTTATTCTACTTCTTGCTGATTCTCCCGATGAACAAAATATTCACTTGTCTTTGATGGCCTTGCCATACCGTGGATTTCTTGTGGTATGTCTGTGTTCTATTTTTATGGTGCAGGCCGGAATAACTGATGACTTTGACTATCTGGAGTTACCCACCCTTGCTGCTTCACTCGGCACTCCTGAAGGCTAGATGCAGAAGGTAAATTGCTCTAATGTTGTTTCAACCGAGAGGATAATATTATCTCCAACAAGAGTCAATTTTCATTTTTAATCTTTCCATCTCATTTTCCAAGGACCCAATGGATAAATGCTACAAATTTCTTCCATGTGTAATAGAAAAACCTAGAGCAGTCCTCCTAGGCCCTGCTCTTTTATGCGAGTGCAGTGCAGTATCATAATTCACCATACCACTCAATATTCTTCTACACTTCACCATACTATACCACACTTTACTACAATCATTATTAATATATCTCCTCACTTTTCTCTTCTATTTTTCACATTCTCTCTCCTCACCTACCACATCAACTACACTTTCTACAAATTTCACCACATCATTCCACAACTCACTGCACTTTACACAATTCACCACACGACACCATTTCTGCATCTTATCAATCACATAAAAGAACAGGGCCTAATTTGTATGTTTAAGCCACGATTCTGATGCTGTGATTGTGTTTTAGTGCAGATGTAAATCCAAGGGCATTTTTAAGCAGGATGTTGAAGCTGTAAAATCCAATCAGAAGTGAAGCATTCCCCTTCTCCTTTTTACTAGGTTCCAAGGTTTTACTGTTATATATATTGTGTAGGATCACTGCTTCACAAATTTCAAATCATAGTATTGGACTTGTAATGTGTAACAGCCAATCAGTTCACCAAATCTTGCTCACTTGTTTATCAATTATGCATTTATGCTTATGATGTGATGTGATAGCGGGCATGCCCCTTTCACAGTTTTACGTAATCATTTTATCACGAACAATTCGGTACTTATCGTATAGCTTGTTCTTTGCACAAAAACTTTAGAGATAATAGTATAAAATTGTAATATCAAATGTTTTGTAATCTAAACTTTATATGTTATTTTGGGGTATTTTTATGGATGCAGATGTACAATCATACTAGGTAAGAAAGTGGTTTGATGTGCAAGCAATACAAGAAGTGCAATGATTATACAAAGAATAGCGTTGTAAAATGTGTTGTAGTTATAAAACTTGTCTAGTTTTAGGTATTTATTCGTAAATGATTTTATGGAAGAGAAAAAAGAACTTGTCATAAAAAATGTTAATCAAATGGTGATGTGATATCATATGTGGGTGAAATCCAAATGATATGTAATTGTTGATGTTTTATAAAGGAGCATGAGTTTTCAGAAGAGTTGTTGTACATTGTGATATGATAAAAAGTTTTTATTTCGCTTTTCTAATCCACTTTGAAAGATATATTGTTCACATATAAGCAATTGCGTTATAGCTAAAACTGAGAGTTGGACAACAATTGATAGTTGATTTGTTTGTGTTGTTATCTTCTTAAATTGATAGAACATTTATTTTACTTTAAGGAATAACATATTTCGCTCCTTGTAATTGTATTGTCAATCTTTTCACTAACATATAAAGTAACTTTTACGAGGATGTTTTAGGTAGAACCTTTAAAAAATTGATCACATGTCTAATTGTATCATACAATACATAAAATGTAGAATGTAAAAGTAATTTTCTAAAGGTAAATTATTAAATTTAAAGTAATTTTACTACCCCTCCCTCCCATATTAATTGTCATAATTTTGACTTTCACGGTTTTCAATGTCACTCTTTAATTGATAATTTCTTATATAATATGTTATTAACAATTGCAGTATTATTATACTTTTATGATAATATTTTTCGTTACGAATCTAATAGTGATAATTTTATATAGCAAATCATTATATATATTGAGAAATTTATGGTCAAAAAATTTAAAATTTGACAGTATAATTTTTAAAAACGACAATTAATATAGTCCCGAGAGAGTAATTTCTAGAGAAGTACCATTAATGCTTATCAAACAAAATAAAGTTTGAAAGGTAATTTTAAGAATTTTCTTGTCTCATACGATTATCATAAAATTGCGGGTTGGATGAAAGATTAAGTCAAGTTGACTAAAAAAAACCAAAACAAAAAACCAGACAAATACCAGTAGTATGTAATGTATCATTATCATTTCATTGTGCTTTTTCCATCTTCCTAGACAGCCTGTTCAAAAAATTCCCCCTTTTTCAAACTTAGCTCTTCTAAATTCCCACAATACCCCTCTCTTCTCTCTCTCTCCTCCCCCTCCTTTCCCCGTAATTAAACCCAACCCCCGACCCCAAAAGCGTCAATTCACACATCCCCAATAACCTCAAGGTCTCCAACTCAGAACATCCCACCACACCACCGGAAAAACCAAAACAAACTCACCTCTCTCTCTCTCTACTTTCTCTCTCTAAAACCCCCAAATTCAGATCTGATTCGATCGAATTCGGCATTCCGAAACCCTAATTCATCTGCCCTCTGCGATGGGGGATTTCAACCTAGCGTTGTTGATCGTCGCGATTATAGTGTGCGTATTGGTCCTCATCTTCAATGTCTACCTCCTGGTGAATTACCAGCACCCAGACGACGTTAATCAAGCTTACTTCCCCAAATTCGTCGTCGTTTTGGGGCTCTCAGTCGCCGTCATCTCCATTCTCATGCTTCCTGCTGACGTCGCCAATCGGCAAGCGTGTCGTCGCTCTATCTACAATGGCGCTTGTCAGTTGACACTGCCTATGAAGGATCTGTGGCTTGCTGTCTACATTGCGGATGTGGTTCTTGTGTTCTTTGTGATTCCGTTTGCTATCTTCTACTATGAAGGGGATCAGGATAAGTATGTATGGTGGTTTTTTTAGGGTACTATCGAGTTTCAATGTTTCTATGTTTGTGTGTATTTGAGAGGTGTTTTTGTTTGAATGTAGGAGTGTTGCGAAGAGGGTTCGAACTGCGGTTTGTTGGGTTGGTGTGACTGCCGTTGTTGTTGCTCTTGTGCTCGGAATTCTCTACGGTGAGTCATGGGTGCTTAATTTTTTCTTCCTTCCAGATTTAGAATGAATATCAGTTAGGCCTGGCAAAAGTTTTCCTGGCCTGGTTTTTTCAAACCTAAAAGAGAACAAACCCGGAATACGGGATATACGGAACCGACCCGAATTGACAGATCTACTATTAGTATTGAGGTTGATTTGGTAGCTGATTGAAAGTATTGAGATTTGAGATTGATTCTGCTGCTTTAGTGATCGTACTTTTGAGTACATTGTGTGGAAACATGGGGTTTTGAGTAGCTGAAAGAATGATTTTTGGGAAATTCTCAGTCCTGAATTGTGATGTGCTTAGTTAACCATTGGATTTGACTGTCCTTTTCTCAAAAAATGACTAAAGGGGTCTCATATTTTGGTATAATAATTCTAAAGGTCCTTAATTATGATAAATAATTGTAGGGTAACATTATTTTTGATGTATATATTTAGAGGGGACATGCATGCCAATTTCCGGCTAAAAATGGTGCAAAGCGGTGGGTTTTAGACTTCAATTTAAAACACGCCTAAACATAAAACCCACTATTTCGTGCCATTTTTGGCTGGAAATTGGCCTGAATGTCCCCCGTAAATATTTACATCAAAAATAATGTCACCCCACAATTATTTGTCATAATATAGGACCCTTAAAATTATTACACCAAAATATAAGGCCTCTTTAGTTGTTTTTTTCCCCTCCTTGTCTGGTTTTATTTTGGGAAAATAATAGCCAGAACACTTGCAAAGCTAAACTATTTGGTGGGCCGTGTTCGCTTTGGAAATGACTTGGGCTTGTTTTCTTTAATATAAGGCTTGGACAATGGAATTAAAATGTTTTATGCAATTGTATCTATACATGATAGAAGTAGACTGTATTATATTGTATATAACTAATACAAATTGTACTTGTTAGACCAATCGCTTAGCAACTTGACCTTGCATCCAATAGATGGATAGTTTTGTTTTGGCCTTCCGAAACAGCCTTCTGGTTACTAGGTACGTTGCACGGGGCCACTTCTGTGATTGTCTTGTGCTTTAAGTATCAGATAATTGTGTGAATCAAAAGTGATGGCAAGTTGGACAATTACTTTAGTCTTAGTCTTGAAGTTATTATGAGACAGTATGGCGCGATTATTACTCTGTCCTATGTGACAGATATCTAGGATCTTTTTTGCAATGCCTGAGTCCCTAAAAACAGGATGAATTGGAGAGTTGGACGCTCAGTTTGCTATTGTAGGATTATCACAGAAGAATGGGAATCAGATTCAAGAATTTGATGTAGAGTATATGAATAGGCAATTTGGAGAATGACATCTATCCATGGTGTAGGTTGAAGTGTATCAATAATCAACTCATTCCTTCATTCCTGCATGATTGTGTGAGAAATGGACACATTGTTCTTTATGTTGTAATGCAGATTATTGGTAAACTTGCTAAAGGGACATGTCAGTCCTCTATATAGAGGTTTTCGAGGAAAATAGGGTAACATAGAAATGATGGTGCATTATGCCTGGCAGTGTTAGAAGTTAGATTATATTTGGGGCCACAGAGAGATCTAGATTGTATTATGTCTGTAGATGAGCCAATATTTGATTGATAATGCTGATTTTGGTGTCATGATGGAGGCAAACACTTTAAAGCTGCAAAAAGCAACAACTGGCCATATCCCATATGAGGTCCTTCGATAGCAGAACCTGTGAGCAATATGTTAGTATATTTTGGAAATGGTTCTAGGAGTGCAAGTATCTCAGCATGTGGGTATGAAATTATTTGTAGTGGTGAAGTCATTCTCTGTGATTACCTGAAGAATGGATGAGGGGTGGGTTCTTTCCAGATCACTGTAGCATATATGGAACAAAAGGTCTTCAATACAAGTAGGGTAATACTTGTTCTGTTGTGTTGATGTGTTTGGGGCCTCTGGGATAGGTGAAAGACTGACATGTTCATAGCATGGACGAGATTTTCACATGGAAGGATGGACACATGGCCATTATAACAACTATAAGAAACATCTTACAACTCAAGTGGCATGGGAGTAGGACGGCTTAACCTTTCTATCAGGGTTCGAATCTTGGGGGCCGCAACTGCCGTAATGGAATTTGTTAGGTGCTCCTAAACGTTCTTTGTGAGCCCAAGGGTAGGTGTTGGGCCTCGTTTGGTATTGAATTACTTCCTTCTCATGCTTTTAGCGTGTTGGGTTGACATCTTGTAGAGGGGATCTTATTGTAGCTATTTAAAGCTAGAAGTATGCAGCCGGTGCGCCACCCCCTTTGGTTTTTGGAGATGAGTGGGGGAAGGAAATGCCAGTGAAGACAGGGTGAGAAGTGTCTGAAATAGAAGACTAAAAGTTATTTGAAGCATGAAATAATAACTGTGCAACTTATTACTAAAAAGACCATTATTGTGCCCAAACAAAGAAAACAAAATATGATCTAGCTGAGAGATATCATCAGATAGAGTTTTTGCCTGAGGAGTGACAATCTAATAAATTCAGGGTTTTGTTCCTAAGAAGTCTGGGCTTGTGTTTGGCTCTGTATCCTACATATATTTATGTCCGTCAATCTTGAAGTCCTATCCTGTCCATAATCTGGATGGTTGAAAAGATTATCTTTTCAACGTAGATTGTAATGGACTGAAGTAAATTGCCTAACTTCCCAAGCTTCTTTTCCATGGAGTAGTAGATAGTGAATGATTTCTAAATCTTGGGTCAATTGGAACCCGTCTCTCTAGATCTTTCTAGATTGCAAAATTTAGGGGTAAGACTACTACATCTGATCCTTTCACACCTTGCTTTAGCGGGATTTCAGTGTATTGGTCTTGAAATCTTGAAGTCTGATCCCTCAGACCGCGTGCAAGCGTGTTGCCCCTGAGAGTTTGTTGTTGTTGTTGAAGTCTGATCACATGTTTGTACTCCCATGCAATTAGTCCAGTGGTTGAATAGCTGCTTTCAGTCTTTCAAATGTCACAAGTAATGCAGGCTTGGTTGAAAACACTTATGTATAGAAGGCGGCTTTTCAACACTTTTCCCTCCCCCCTTTGCGAGATATTCATCCTCCTCAACAAGGCTATCCAATCATCCATTGCCCTTCTGCTTTCTGGTTATTAGCTCAAGTCTAGCTGTGCTTGAGCAGTGAGTTAAACTGTCAAAGTTATAGCCAGCAAACTTACTTTGGTGGATGATAAGTTGCATGCATAAGTTGAAGGGGCTTTACTGGTTCGCGGATGGAGAGAAGTAGCATATATGTGAAGCATTCTCCTAGTCTAGATGATTTGTTGGATCTCTTTAAACAATGTCTTCTGTGCCCTCAACAAAAGTGCAATGAATTGCAAAGTTCTGTTACACTGCCTACTGCCTACTATTCATCAGTTGCGGCCAACTTATATTTCTCTTTTCTCATTTTGTGTCTTGTCCTTTTCTATCCACATGACAGGTGTCCATTGCCCTGAACACTTGCAAAATTTGAAACATGTTTAGAAAATCTCAGTTGACTGTAGACTTAATACGAAAAATGGATTGATTAATTTTTTTATAGCCTATGATTTTAGAACCCAAATTCCTATTAAATAAAAGATTCTGGATCCCAAACAAAGGTGAGTCTAATTCTTATGTAAGGCCAAATTTACTCAAATCTGTTATTAGTTCCTGACATATCACTAATATCAGGTAACTTTTATTTCTTTTAGATCTTTTGTACAACTTGATAATGAGTGCTTATTATCAGCATGCTCCCTCCCCTTGAGTACTTTAGTTAAGATAACTGATATTCTGTGTGTGTGCCTGCCTCTCATGCACTAATTTCAGGGCTGCTTGGTAAGGTGGACTTCACTGTCAGACATCTTTCTTCTGCCACAGAACCATTTCCCAGTTCATGGAGCTTCACCAGTGGTCAGCCATGTATTGGCAATTCACGTCAGGTTAGAAAAGACAAGTTCCCTTGAATTGATATATCTTTTACTTGCTGCCCTTCTGGTTTTTCTGTGCTGCTTTAAATTGTTTGTAGATATAATCTTCTACTAGTATATTTCTATTTTCTTATTGTGCTGTTGTTTTCTTTTGTGTAGTGCGCTGGGTATTCAGCTAGTCCTGCATCAGAGAAAACATGGACCATGCGGGCCACTTTCCCAGAATACGTTGTTGCTCTTGCGACAATTGCAGGATCTGTGCTTTTTACGGTATCTTCTTCCTTTGAACTCTAGAGAAAAATATATTTTTGTCAGTTCGCTAGAAACGTTCTTCCCAGTTCCCGCTGCACTTTCTTGTTGAACGTGACGGTTGTTGGGTAAATCAGTTTTTAGGTCATTGTTTTAGTAAGAGTACATGGATTCAATTTCATTATGTTGAAGGATGATGAGTATGTCAGTCTTACATCCATTTTTCTGAACTAGATTTTTGGCGGTGTTGGAATTGCTTGTCTTCCTTTGGGACTTATATTTTCATTCATCAGACGTCCAAAGGCTGTTATCACTCGCTCACAGTATATTAAGGTACCTCCTTTGTTCTGTCTCTCTGACAATTACATTGAGAACTATATGTTTGTGCCTGCCTTATTTCTTGGAACTGTCCACCAGGAAGCTACCGAGCTCGGTAAAAAGGCAAGAGAACTTAAAAAGGCTGCTGATGCACTTCATCAGGAGGAAAGAAGTGGTAACAAGGGCAGGAAATGGCGTAAAAATGTGAAGGCAGTTGAAAAGGTATGCACTTAATCTCTTTAGTAACTTTACAATGATTTTCTTGTTCTGGTAAATGCATTTTGTATTTAGCTAAGTTTTGCAAATGCATGAGTGAAGTTGCCAGTTCTTTATGGTATTGTCTTGCCAAATTCTGAAAACATACACTGATACAAGTCTACTCTGAGTACAGTAGTCTCATAGTTCTTTTTTTGTGATTGAAAAAAATGCAGGTTCTTGCCCCCTCCTTTCTTTCTCCCATTGCTTTCGTTTGTTCAGTTTAAACAAATTTGTCACTAATAAGTGAGAAGGGTTGGATGTGAAGTATGCAACAACGATATATCAGGAACAATATTTTTCCTTTTACAATTCATAACCTGTTTCTAAGGTGCTGAAGTGGTTTTTACATGTTCATGATGGTTCTCCATTCTGTTATTTCTTGGGTTCAGTGTTGAACCTGCATTATATTCACACGAAGAGGAGAAACTAGTTTAGCATGAACTTATACTGCAAATTTCTTAACAAAGGATTGAGGTTTGCTTCTTTTATGAGATAAAAACTTTCGGACACCTTTTTCGCTATTTAGGAATTGCGGATGGAAGTGCTGCCAGAAGTTTTTTTTGGCTATTAAAAGCTTAGATACTTATATGCCTATTTGAATTTCATTCTCATGCTATTGATTGTCTTATGGTCTTGTAGGAGTTGCTTTTGTTGGAAGATGATGTAAAGGCTTTGGAAGAGATGTATCCCCAGGGAGAGAAGGTTGTCATCTGTTTCTTAGTCCTTCAGTGTTTATGATCTGAATCCTTAAGTTATGGTGCTTGTTCTTTGGCAGACCTGTTTTTCTAATACTTAAATCATTCTTTCAGGCTGAGACTGCTTGGGCTATGACGGTTTTGGGATACTTGGCAAAACTCATATTGGGAGTATTAGGGTACGGGTCAATGTTATCGAGTTTAAATTCTGTATCTACTTCATAGCATGATACTGGCTGGTTGTGTTCTTGAGCTTGTGAAAGTGTATTGATTTATATTTGCTGCTTGTGTGTTAGGTTGATTGTCTCCGTAGCTTGGATTGCACATATTGTGATATATTTGATAATTAAGCCTCCACTGTCTCCTTTCTTGAATTTTGTCTTCACCAAGCTAGACAGTGTTTGGGGTGAGTATGCTTACACAAAGATCACATTCAGTATTCTCAGTTATTGGATTGTTGTTCAAAATTTTGTTCTATTACTTGCTAGGGCTATTGGGCACTGCAGCGTTTGCATTCTTCTGCTTCTATCTTCTGTGCGCGGTTGTGGCTGGAGCAACTATGCTTGGTCTAAGATTAGTTTTCATCACGATTCACCCAATGAAGTAATGGTCTTCAAAGTATCTCTTTTATGTATTTGCTATATTGCACCGAATAGTATTTTTCACATACCAAGTATCAACTTTTACAGGTGGGGAGCTACTCTCATGAATTCCTTCCTGTTTAATGTTGGCTTGATTCTGCTTTGCTCCATCAGGTGCGAAATCTCACTCGATATTTTGTTTAAACATTATGACAACTATTCCAATCTTGGTATTACTTGCAAGTTGCAGCGTGTGATCATACACTTGTCTCCTCCTGTTTCTTAGTCCTCCTTTGTTGTTTGTCTTTGTGATGAAAACATCCTCGAAAGTCTTAAATTATTCATTATTCAACTGCAAATTCTTCTGGCGCTTTCCTTTTGTTTTGCTCATGTTTCAGTAGTTTTGCTGTCTATCTGGCCTTAATCTGTTATCTCCTTTCTGTGTACATTACTAGTTTACTACTATCTTTAGTGTTTTTTTTTTTTTTTTTGGGGGGGGGGGGGGGGAGTTGTCTCTGCCTTTCTTTTATGCCTATGAAATTGCCACTTTGATAGTTTGTTCATATTTTCGGTTACTATTCAAACTCAGAAACTTTGATTTAACTTCTATGTTGTGCATCTTTCGTACTTTCAGTGTTATTCAGTTCTGCTCCGCTGCGTTTGCGTATTATGCTCAAGCAACTGCTGCAGAGGAAATATTTGGACACACTTTGCAGTCTCTCCGTGGGATCAAATATTTATATAAGTATGTTTAGCATGATTGAGTATGTCCTTTACGTGCACTTGGTTATTTTATACAAAGTGCTCATTTATCTGTCTTTTTTTCTACAGATACAACGTGTTTCAAATCGGTTTTATTGCTCTGGCGGGATTGACATTCATATACTATGCAGCCTTTGTAAGTTTACTGAACATCTTTCCCCCCTTTTTCAGGAAAAAGAAAAAACAAATGTAAACAAATGCTTATAAAACATGGCTTATGGCACTATGGGCATTGACATTCGTATTGATGATGGTGCAGGGTTGGCGGAGAAAGAGACCGACAGGAAGGTTCCAGCTCTCTAACTAATCCTTGAATCGGTCGTAAAATCCACCACAAAAGCGCTTGGAGTTTCATACAACAGAGGTTAGTTTTGATCTTACTCCCTCTAACCCATTATGAGTACCTGTCAATTTGGGCGGGCAGGTCGATTTTGGGTCGGGTTCGGTGCGGGTCGGTTTCATTCGGGCGAACGGGTCGATTTTGAGTCGGGTTCGGTGCGGGTCGGTTTCAGGTTTGAAAATTCCGGGCCTAACATTTAACTTTCGGGCAAGTTTGGGTCGGTTCCGGGCCGGGTTAATTTCTGCCAGCTCACTTTAGCCTTTCTGGAATTGCCAAGAAAACCAGAATTGTTGATAAATTTTACATGCAAAGTCCAAACTATCCCTCTATAAAGTAGATTGACAAAAAGAAATGGATAAAAAGTAACAAATAAGGGTTAATATGTTAACTACCCCATTTCTGTGATATTGAAAATTTTGAAGAACAATGATTGTGAGAAAGAGAAAGCTAGTTAAAGCGACAATTAAATCGGGACGGGAGCAGGGATTAAATTGGGACGGGGTAGGGTTGGCAAAATTTTGTCCGACCCGAATTACTCAAATTTGTTCAACCTGGAGAAACCGTGTATAAATTTCGTCCGAATTTTGATATTTAACCAGTTTGACCAAATACTCGGACACATATTTCTCAGTTTTCACTTGTCCGAACCCGATTTGACCCAAATTTAGGGTTGACTGAATTATCAGCTGATGCAGTCCTACTTGGAAAAGCTGCTTAATTGACATTAGTTTCTCAGCTGAATTTGACATTACCCGAGCTCGATTTTTTGCCAGCACTGCGGTGGTATTTGTCAATACATGCTCCTCTTTCCCAACTTAACATATTGGAAACTTGGTTGCAGTTTGAGCCAAGACGGATAGAAGACTAGGAGAGGATGCTCTGCCGCTGTCCTTTACCGAGCTTCTTTTTCTTTCCCCATTGTATGTATCCTTTTCTTCTGATTTGATTTGTGCATTTTCTGAGTCTAGGACTTGTAGAGAGCTTTTTTGCACGCACGGGGGTTCCAGTATGAGCATTATGCTGTTGTAATATATTCTTTGTGGGAAGAAACTGTGTGAGCCACTGAAGTTACCAAGTGCACCGTGTTGAGATCAGTGTGTTCAATCCCTGTAACAGAAGCTAATTATTATTTCTATGTGGGAATACCATGGTTGATCACTCATACTGTTTGTTGTTTGTTTCAAATTCTTTTTAATGCTGAAGAAATTTGTATACGATCGGAAGAAATGCTGTATTATTTGGCATTGTGTGGATATGTGTAGCCTGTTTTTTTCTTCTTTTTTTTTTCAACCTACATGGATGGCACGTTTTATCCTCTCGTCATATTATGTAAAAGAGAGAAATAATGGGATGGTGTATAAAGAGCGGGGCGTTTCTTGAGCAATGTCAAATTCATCTTGAGATTGTTGTCCAGCTCGAGTCTGGGAATTTTTGAGCTGAGTGAACCTTGTCTGATTCAAACTAAACATGAACTGATCTTCTTGACAAAGATTCTGTATTGGTGGAAATATTGGGTACTCGGTTGAATTTCATGGATCCAGAACTGAATCGGGATTGAAGGGTATTGGATCCACCACTCAGTACTGGTTCCTCAATCGGGTACCTGGTTGGATAACTCGCCCGTTTTTTACCCACCCTACTTTTATAAGTATGAACTAAGCCAATCGCCTTCTTTTCATTTCCTTTTGCAAGGCACATTATGATCTTGTGCCCCCTAATCACCCTTTGCATCATGTTCATTCCAAAATTATACAAAGCCATGGCCCCTACTTCATATGTGATTTATGCATCTTTTACTTTAACACTCTCAAAGATCTCCCTGAGTCTAAGGGAGTGTTTGGTTGGACAACTTTCTTGGGAAAGTTAGTCAACTTTTCCAAGTTGACAAACCGGAAAAGTTGACAAACTTTCTTGTGTTTGGTTCTTCTTAATAAATAGGAAAATTTTAATGTGGGGATCACTATTTACCTTGTAAGCGCATTAAATTTGTTTGGCCTAGTTTTTCATAGTGTTTTTGGAGTCAAAAAACACAAACTAGGTCACACAATGTTTTTTTAGAAGCTAATAACTATTTTTCAAAAACAGTTTTGGCCAAAAACAGCTCCAAAAGCAGAAACAGGAAATTGCTGCTTTTGTAACTAATCACTACTCATTCTATGAGATTCTTTAGTGATTAGTTTCCATAATTTCAAATAAATATTTTGATTCTTATAAAGATAGCATTTAAATATTTTAATATTATGTTGGACATTTTTATTATCTAATTCATTTATGAATATGGTATTTACTAAATTTTTTATATGCAAATATTTATATTTAATTTAAAGAATTGTGTAGTTAAGTAAGACCATATATAGTTATGATAATAACTATATAACTATAACTATAACTATACGATTATAATTATTATTAAAATTAAAATATGATAATCTGTTTAAAAATTAATTAAAAAATATAAATAATCATATGATAATTTTACTCCAAAAAACACATGATAATTTTTAAAAGTTAGGCTAAACAATTAAATTTAATAAAAACACTATGTCATATGTTATGTCAAACACTTTAATTTACTGAAATCACTTATATCATAAGCTAGGTCAACACTACATCTCTCCAAAAATAATTTTTACAAAAACTGTTTATAAGAAGCAAAAACAGTGTTTAAGAAATTATGCCAAACAGGCACTATATAAATGAGTTAAAGAGGACAATGAAAAGTAAGAGAAGATGAAAACAAGTACATGCAAAGTTCGTAAGTTGTAAAAGAAGAAAACTGGAGAAAAAAGAAACTAAGGTTTTATTATTCGATTATTTCGTGATAGTCAAGTGTCTTCATAATTTGTAGAAGGTTGAACATTTTTTGAAATACACTTTACAAAGAGAAAAAATAAATAAAAATTAAAATTTAAGCAACGACAAACTATATAAATGAGTTAAGAGGACAATAAAAAGTAAGAGAAGACAAAAACAAGTACATGCAAAGTTCGTAAGTTGTAAAAAAAGGAAATCGAGAAAAAGACATTAAGGTTTTATTTCCTATTGGCCCCGTTCTTTTATGCGTTAACGTACCCAAACGCAACGCAACTTATCGCAACTCTATCGCAACATAACGCAAATTACCATTACTTTTTAACTATTTCCGCAACTTAACGCAACCAAACGCAAACGCAACGCAACGCACAAAAGAACGGGGTCCGGTTGTTTCGTGATAGTCAAGTGTCTTCATAACTTGTAGAAGGTTGAACACTTTTTTGTTTATAGTTTAGATTTTTGCTTATGATTTTGATGCACCCAAATCGTAGAATTGGTCTAATGTGGGGTAACTAAAAATAGTTTGAGAAAAAAAAAAAAAGATGAACTTCCATAGCTTATAAACAGTAAATTAGAAAGATAAAATTGCATTAGGGTTTAAGCTCCATCAGATGAATCTCCATGATTGTTGTCTGATGCTATTTGGCTTCAAAGGATTTCGTCCAACTCAAGCCTGGAGTCTTTAAGGAACCCAACAATGATAGACAACGTGTAAAGAAGACATACTAATATCAAAATTAAAAGGTGCAAAACCTAAATTTGTGAGAACTCTTCCTATTATCACCTTGAGGACATTCATAAAATTAAATAAGTATTACTAGTTTACGCAAAGAAAAGTTAGTCTTTTTTTTTTTAAGAGTTTTTATTATACCCTTGTTTAGGGTTTTTAGTCTCTTTCTAGAGTTTTTGTTCAGTTGGTGTGGTCTAATACGTTGGATGGAGATATATTTTCAAATCGCTATAGCACGGGTTGTGAGGTTCTCCGTCAATGGTGAAGATGCAGAGTCATCGAGGAAAGATGCAGAGTCATCGAAGAAATCGGAGCCGAACGTCAGTAAGATTAGTATTAGTTATTTGGAAGTTGAATTTCATATCTATGTTTTAGATCTACAATTGTTCAATCACAATTTTCATTGTAAGTGCCGTATGGCTTGCTATTAATGAAATCGTTATGTTTGGTTTCAAAAAACAAATAAGTATTACTAAAATATAACAAAGAATCGAAAAAAAATAATGAATTAAATAAAATTAAGGAAAATTGGATTATAATAATCCCAAGTTTTACAAATTGGAAAAGAATAATTCCTACTGCCCATTTGTATTCCGGTGGTAAAAAAAAAGAAGATTGTAGTGGCACCAAATCCACATCCACATTCTTTTTATTTTTTTTCATTCCTAACGCATATTGTTTTTGTTTTTTTTCCATTCCTGCCCCCAAAAAGGTAATGTAGTGTAGTTACTAAAACAATTTTTAAGTTATTTTTTTGAAACTCCGAGTAATTATTATGATTTTTTTATAAGGAATAAAAGTGAAAAAAATCGAAAAAAATTTGAAATAAATTGAGAGAAACGCTGTAAATTCTATAAAAAATGGTAAAAGTGTTATGCCAAGTTTTGAATCAAACGCAACACAAAATCTATGATATTTAAGGTCTATTCTTGATGATGTCCCATTACAATCCAATTTTATTTTTTTTGGACCACCAGAATACAAACTGAAAGTAAGGATTATTGCTGTCCAATTTGTAAAATTTAGGATTATTGGAATCCAATTTTCCTAAAATTAAACATGCACTGCTTAATGTACTCTAACCTCCTCCAACTCCCAAGCATCATTGTTGTAACACCCCAGATATATGGTTAATGGCTTAAAGGTATTGACATAACTACTTATATCACCAAGGTGCACCTTTTTTAGGGTAGCTCATCCGTTGGGAACTCCTCAGTTAAGCGTGCTTGGCTGGGAGTAGTCTCAGGATGGGTGACTGCCTGGGAAGTTTTCGCAGGCAGCGTGTGAGCGAGGACGAAACATGCTGGAAAGATTCGTGGTGTTTTGTGGGGCCAGTCAGCAATCCCTGAAGTAGTTATCGGTAATGTCCGCTGACTAGGAGGGGGGGATTACAATTGTTGTTTATGAATTCATCAAAGCTTGAATCTTGGCCCTTGTAAACCCCAAATCTAAGATGAGACTGAAATCGGATCCTACTTCGGATCCATGAGTGAGTTAAGATTGGAATTAACCCACGTGAGATCGTTGACCGGAATGTAGATAGTAGAATTGCGTAGAGGATCTTGGATCATCAATCGTAGGATCGTAGATCAGGATCGGAATTTTAATAACTATGGCTAATCGAGTGTCTTCTAATTTCTACATATGCGATTTGAGAAAACTAATGTAATTTGGTGTTGGTGATGTGTTTAGAGAGAGAATTGAAGAAGAAAACTATTAACACAATTTTCAGAGTTTGAATGTTTGACTAGGAGTGACAGTAAAACCCGGATCCAAGCAAACCTACCATATTTAAAACGAATTAGAGTTTGTAAAATTTCCTAGAAAACTTGAACCCAAACATACTCGAAAAATTGGGTATGGGCCAAAAAAATAGTTCGGGTCATTTCAATTCCAGACTAATTATCAGATACCAGATGAAAAGTTAACGTTCAATATCTAGTAATTTGTTTTGCATATTTTCCAGGTTGGACAATTCAGACAAGCCTAAATTCGGGTAAAATCGGGTTTGGTCAATAAAAAAATGGAAATTATTGCGTCCGGATTTTTATGAAATTGATCGATGTTAAAATTCAGACAAAAAAATCTAAGATTGTCCCCAATTAATCGAATATTTAGTCAGACAGTTTTCGACAACCCTAGTTCAAGCTGGCCCCATCCCCACATGGTGTATGTATAGGTGTAGCACCGACAACATTTTGTCTGACATGAACATATGAATTTGTCCAACCCGGAAAAACTGGTTTTGGTGGTAGAATTTTTCATTCGAGTATCGACATTGATCGAATATCCAAACATAATATTTCACTTTTCTTATCGAGCGAACCCGATTTTGACCGGGATTTAATTACTTATGAATTGTCCAACTTGGTCTGACCTCAACAAATGCCCTGTTCTTTTATGCAGTATTTTGCGAAATGGTGTGGTGAGGTGTGGTGGAATTGTGGCGGGTATGGTGGAATTGTGGTGGGTTATTGGTATGTAGGGCAGGTGAGGAGAGAGAATGTAAAAAGTAGGGGAGAAAAGTGAGGAGAGAGAAAAGTAATGATTTGCGGTAAAATGTGGCGGGTTGTGGCAAACTGCGGTAGGCTGTAGCACCGCAGTTTGCCAACCGCAGAAAAGAACACGGCCAAAAAGGATTAGACATCAATTTCTTGTCCGAATTTTGACGTTCATCGAAATTGATCGGCCTGAATTTAAAACCAAATTTTCGGAAGCACTAACAGGTGCTACGCCCTCCATTCTATATTAATTTTCACTTTGTTGTCTATCACCGTCTCCAATGTTATTATTTGATTGATACTTTATTTATATAATATTTTATTAATAACTGCAATATTATATTTTTATGATAATATTTTTCGTTACAAATCAAATGATAGTAATTTTATATAATAAAGCATTATATATTTTGAAAAATTTATAGTAAAAAAATTTTAAAAATTTAACTGCACAATTTTCAAATTTCACAATTAATATGGAAATAATTAATATGGAAATGACTAAAGGAGGGAGGTAAAAAAAAAACATAAATTCAGCAAGCATAATTGATCTGCCGAACTGGAATCAAGTGCCCAGGGATGCATTGGGCCCGCGCATCGGAAAAAGCCCAAAATCAAATTCCCCCCTTTTCAAATTCTTGATTTGATTCAAACAGAGAGAGATTTTTTAATAATTTCCAAATTCTCTTTTTTTTCCATGCTACTTTTTTTAAAGGATATATAAGTTTTGGGGTCCGCTTCACCTAGTTTCTGCTCTCTTGCTCCGGCGCCCTGAATCTTCATCCTCCGATTTTCCGACAATATTTCTCGTCGCCGGCAAGGGTTCCGGTCACCGTCGCCGTCGCACTTAGGTTCGTTTTCAACTTCATTTTCCTCGTTGCGCTATTTCTTGTTGCTTTCGGTTGAATGTTTCTAGGGTTTTTAGGGTTTTAATTTGCTTGCTTTATCCCTGTTTGATGTGATGTTTTTCATGTTCTTGGTGTACTTTTGTTGCCGATCTGTCGTTTTTTAGGGTAGAAGGTTTGAATTTCCGTGAAATATTGAGATTCTGTTGCCTTTTCCGCTTTGAATACGGTTTGTTCTTGTGTTTTTGTTGGGTTTAGATTTTGTTTATCTTTTCTAGGGTTTGTGCTTGGGTTTTGCAAGATCCTTCTCTGTTCAGTGATTTCGTTGGAATTGATGCGGTATGATAAATGCAAATTTTTTCAGTTTTTGTGACGAGGATTATGAAATTACCAATTCTAGGGTAAACTTGCAAGTTGCTACTGGATATTGTTTGACTTTATTTGGTTAAGGCTTGCATAGATTCTTTTCAACGTTTTATGATTTGGTTGTTTTTTCTACCTTTTGTGTTTAATCTTCAATTGTTGGTGCATTTTTGGTGGACAAATTTGGTTCCCATTTAAGATATCTTGGTTTACTTGTGCACATTGTCTGGTAATGTGCATAATGAGTATGGCCGTTAAAATATCGACTAAACTTAGGTAAATTGAGGTTTTAAACACTGATCTTGGTTTTATTTGGGGTTTTTGGAGGTTTATGCAAGTAAGATTTTGCAGTAAAGGTTTTAAACACTGATTTTAGGTTAATTGACTTTTTTTTTTCATTTTTAAAAATTTGGGAGTTATTGTTACACGAGCTCTTCATTTGGTCTGTTGACAATAGACATTGTTGAATGGGACTTGCCAAATAATTGGATTAAAGGAAATTATGAGGGAAAATACCTTGTTTGTGATCATGTACCTTTTGTTGCATGGGCTTTTCTTTTTACATGGACTACCTGTCTTGAATTTCTGATGCATAATTGGTCAAGTACTCTCCGAAACTGTGATTTAGGGCAAAAAGATGTAATCTTTGATCTAAATTTAGCCGTAGGCTCGTGGCATCATTTGGTTCATGATATTGCCTGTCTATGTAATATAGATTGTGCAGATGTGGTTGAGGAGATGGTTGAGAACCCTTCCCTGACTCCTCCCCTGCAACAAAATAGAAAAGGAAAAAAAAAAGAAAAAAGAAAACAATGAAATGTCATTTGTTTTGCTGTTGATTTACGGGATAGTGGGTTTTTGCTAATCTTTAACAGTTCTGTGCCCACTGTATATTTTTGTTATTTTATTTAGTTTCTGACAACAAAGGTATAACATAGTGGCATGTTGTGTTGCCAGGTATTTACTAAAATGGACTCAACCCAAACAAATTCAGAGCGCCGTCCGATCTCCATCAAACTATGGCCTCCGAGCCAGAACACGAGGATCATGCTTGTTGAACGGATGACCAACAATCTCTCCACTCCAACTATCTTTACGCAGAAATACGGTAGTTTGAGCAAGGAAGAAGCCGCAGAAAATGCCAAGCAAATTGAAGAGATGGCATTCAATGCTGCAAATCAACACTTTGAAAAGGAACCTGATGGTGATGGAAGTTCTGCAGTCCAGCGTTATGCCAAGGAATGCAGCAAACTCATCTTGGAAGCCCTGAAAAGAGGCCCTAGCAAAAAAGTGGATAGAGAAGTGCAGATTTCTTCTGAGACTGGCGGTGAGACTTGTTTTGATATATCTAAGGGTGCCCGAGCCTTCATTGAGGCTGATGAGGCTGAGGAGCTTCTCAAACCACTAATTAAGTTAGAAGGGAACTCGTACACAAAGATATGCTTTAGCAACAGAAGTTTTGGATTAGGTGCTGCCCGTGTTGCGGAGCCCATTTTGGCATCCCTCAAGGATCAGTTGAAGGTGGTAGATCTGTCTGATTTTATTGCCGGCAGACCCGAGGCGGAAGCCCTTGAGGTCATGAAGATATTTGCATCTGCTCTCGAAGGTTCTGTTTTGCAGTCCCTCGACCTCTCAAACAACGCTTTGGGCGAGAAGGGAGTGAGGGCGTTCGGCGCACTTCTCAAGTCACAGCGTAGCTTGGAGGAGCTCTATTTGATGAATGACGGCATATCAGAGGAGGCAGCACGCGCAGTATGCGAGTTGGTCCCTTCGACGGAGAAGCTCAAGGTCCTTCATTTCCACAACAACATGACGGGAGACGAAGGTGCGGTTGCCATTTCCGAGGTTGTGAAGCGTTCTCCATTGCTCGAAGACTTCAGGTGCTCCTCGACAAGGGTAGGGTCCGATGGAGGTGTTGCTTTGTCCGAAGCCCTCGAGGGATGTGCCCATTTGAAGAAACTCGACTTGCGGGACAACATGTTTGGGGTTGAGGCAGGTGTTGCTTTGGGCAAAGCCCTATCCAAACATGCAAATCTCACCGAGGCTTACTTGAGTTACCTGAACCTCGAAGATGACGGGGCGATTGCCATAGCAAATGCCCTCAAAGAGTCGGCTCCGTCCCTCAAAGTGTTGGAGTTGGCTGGAAATGACATCACCCCGGTCGCTGTCCCTGCCTTGGCAGAGTTCCTGGCTGCCAAGAAAGACCTTTCGAAGCTGAACTTGTCTGAAAACGAGCTCAAGGATGAGGGTGCTATCCCGCTCAGCAAGTCACTGGAAGGGCTCGACCAGTTGAAGGAGTTGGATATGAGCACGAACGCCATCAGGAGGGCGGGTGCTAGGGTTTTGGCCAACATGGTTGTCGAAAAGCCCGGTTTCGAGATGCTCAACATCAATGGCAACTTCATCTCCGACGAGGGGGTCGACGAACTCAACGAGATATTCAAGAAGTGCCCCAAGAAGTTGGGGTCGTTAGACGAGAATGACCCGGAAGGCGGAGACGAAGATGAGAAGGAATCGGACGAGGAGGGGATGAATGGGAACGAAGAGGACACCGAACTAGAATCCAAAATGAAGAAACTTGACGTCGAAGAGGAGCAATAGTAGGTCTGCTCTGTTCTGTCCTGTTCTCAAGTAGGGTCGTTGTAGCTTATTTTTAGCCCGCGAAATCCACAGTTGTCCGCTTTTACCGAGGGCATCGGTTGGATTCAGCAGCTTTGCTAGAGGATCTTCAGGTTCGTTTTCGATTAGGGTTTCTCATGTTGTACCCCCATTCCCCCCTTTTATTAATGTACTCCCAGTAGTAGTTGTTTCCTTTGCTTACTTGCTCACAGGCACTCGGTGTTGTGATCTTTTGATCGTGGGGGAAATGTTTTTCCTCGTATTTCCCCCCGGTTAGGGTTACAGAATGGAGCTACCTTTGCTAGAATAGGTTGGCGTTGTTCGGGATGTTCCATTGCAATGAACGATTGGCGGGATTATGTGGGGGTGTAAACTCCATTCCTGAAAACCATGTGTTTGATGTTTTTGTATGTCAATTGTCAAGTTGTCATGCTCTTGGGTAATGGTTTTGTATGTCAAGTTGTCAACACTATGTGTTTGCGATGAATGGTTGGAGCTTGGAAGGTAAGAAACATGCATGTTTAATGGTTTTGTATGTCAAGTTGTCTAACATTGTGTTTGCGATGAATGAAAGGAGCTTGGAATGGCAAGAAATCGTGTATGTTTAATGCTTTTGTATGTCAAGTTGCCCATGCTATGCCCTCAGATAGCAACCTGGCAAGATGTGTTTGACAAAATAGTTGTTTGTAAAAACTTACATAAAAAAGTTTCTTCAAATAGATTTTTGAAAACTTAGCTTATTTGGGTCCAGAGACCAAACATCTCATATAACTTGTTCGCTTAGGTCAAAAACTATTCCAATAAAAGTGTTGTCCAAAATAGTAAAAGCTATCGCAATAAGAGTGTTTTGTCGATATCTTTCACGACTTAACCATGGTCAAAGTGTTTAAAGTACCATATGATTTAACCGTACAATATCCTGTTTCCTAGCCACTAGGAATTACAACATTCTCAATTCATTAACGTACGTATACTATCTATAATCATGAACGTGTAAATCAATTAAAATTATAGGACCATGAATTTGAAAAATTCGCCATAGTTGAGTAATGATAGACTGGTAGTAGGTTTATGTACAATCTGTCTTATTATAAATTGGGAAATTCCAAATGGTAGATATGAACTATAGCTTAATCCAAGTTGTCAACCAATTTTTAACATATTCCAAATTGTAGGCTTAATGACTAAAATATTCCATCTTGTAAGCACTTTCATAACTGCCGTTAAGAAATTTTTTAAAAAAAATTATGTTTTGAATAAAAATTCTAAAACTCTGAAAATTAAAATACTCCAAAAAATTAAGACACTCAATGACTCAACGCTCAACTCTCCTCTCCTCACTCAGAACCTCTCATCTGAATCTCACCATGGTTGCTCACCAGTACAAATTGTCGAACGACTGCAGCTACAGGTTTGTGTATGGAAACTATTTTTGAGTTTTAATTGTTGAAAAATTACTGATACAAATTATACAATGAAATGGTCACGTACAGAACATGAGATAAATGTCAGCAAACATGTAGCTACTGAATTATACAGAGAAGTTCCAAATTATACCCTAGTTTGAGCATTCTGGAACCCCAATTTTTGACATTTATACCCATTCTTGAACATTGTTGAATTTCTTTATCCAATTTCCAGAGTTGAGAGTTGAGAGTTGAGCGTTGAGTCATTGAGTGTCTTAATTTTTTGGAGTATTTTAATTTTTAGAGTATAGAGTTTTAATTCAAAACATAATTTTTTTAAAAAAATTTCTAACGGCAGTTATGAAAGTACTTACAAGATGAAATATTTTAGTCATTAAGCCTACCATTTGGAATATGATAAAAATTGGTTGATAATTTGGAATAAGCTATAGTTCATGCCTACTATTTGGAATTTCCCTTATAAATTTATCATTAAAATATGGGTGACTAATAATTTATCTGAAGTGACTTTGATAAAAGTTACCCTTTGATAAAATATTAGTCACATTCATATTAAAAAGTTATTCTAGCAAATATCATTTATTAGTATAGTGAAATATTAAAATGTCATATTGTAAGGAGTCTATCTCACAATAAATTTATATGAGACGGTTTTATACTAGAATTAGAACTTGCAGATTGATGGGACGAATTTGGAACAAGATTTTTGGCTAAAGATCCAACATGTGTGCTTGGTTAGTTTTGGCCAAAGCGCCGCCCTCTTTGCTGAAATGAACGCAACTCCTCGACGAACTCTTGCTTCCCAAAATCAGGCCAATGTGTGGTTGTAAAATACATCTCAGTGTAAGCAGACTGCCACAGATAATAGTTACTAACTCGAAACTCGCCGCTTGTCCGAATCAGCAAATCCGGACACGACACGTTGGTAACCCTAGTTTGAAGCTCTTGTTCAATTAAAGCCTTGGTGATATCTTGAGGTTCAAGTAACCCATTTTTCACTTTGGTAGCAATGCCTTGGCAAGCTTGGACAATGTCATTTTGCCCTCCATAACTCATTGCTAATAGTAAATGACATTTAGTGCCATTTTTTGTCTCATTTTCTGTCTTTCTGATCTGTTCTTGAAGGGAAATTGGTAGTAAAGTTGTGTCTCCGATGACCGAAACTCGAATTCCATGTCTGTCAATCATGAGTTCAAGCAAAATCAAATGAAAGAATGGTGAGAATGGGAACTGTAATTAGAGTACAAAGTACTTGTAAATGGTGTAGAATAACATAGTTCCATTTTATTAATTGTGTGTTTACATGCATCCAAATACACATAAATTTAAAAGTTTTCCAGTAGAATTATGCTAGCCAGTGTTGTATTTTTCTGTTCCATATTATTTATCATCTATCTTAGAAATTATGTCGATCAAACTTTAAAAATAATAATATATTATATAAAAAATTATACTATTAAGTTTACTAAATGACAAATAATATGAAAGGACGGAAATAATAACATGTTGGCCCATTGTCAAAGCAGATTGAGTTAAGGTCGGGTAACAACCCTAACCAAGAAAAATAAAGTTTAATAAATTGAGGGAAACCAATTAAGTACCATATTTATACTTACTTCACAAAATGGCCTATTTCATCCCGTAAAGCTTCTTCAAAAGCTTGCATTAAATAATCAATTTCCACCTGTAAATTTTCAATTGCAACAAAAAAAATAAATCTTATTAATAGTTAAACGTAGATTATGCAATGGGGTTGTCATTCAATAATACACTGAACCATTAATTTTGACATGAATTCGCCCTCAAAACAATACACGGCCTATTACCCATTCTATTCATATTAACAAGTCATTTTAGTATGACTTTTTCATCATAACCGCAAGAGAAGACCATCTCACCTTAAAATTTGCAGATATATATACGAAAACAAATAAAATCCAAAATAATAAATATAAGAATAAAAGCTCACCTGAGGGCGACGCCAATTTTCAGAGGAAAACATAAAAAGAGAGGCAATAGGAATATCCCACTTAACACACATGCCTAAAAACACTCTTATACTAACAAACCCAGCTCTATAACCCTCAACAAAACTAAGCCCTTTCTTCCTTGCCCATCTTCTATTTCCATCCAATATCGCCGCCACATGTACCGGCATGAGCTCTCGCCGGAGCCCAATCGGAAACCCTGAACTATCTAAAGTGACATCATTGGGTGATTTTCTCCACCTCGATACAAGTGCTCCGATTATATAAAACAATCTCCCCGATAGATGTATCCTTATTGACATTAGTCCGACCAGGAATAATAATAACAACAACAATAACGATGATATCATCAACTCATCCATTTTTGAACCGCTTCCTATTTAAAAATTTTTTAAAAAAATTAAACAAAAGAATTAGAGTTTTGCAACTTTTGTTTTGGACTCCTAACCTTTTTTTTGGTTGTATTTTGAGTGAGAAGAAATGCATGCAGTTTGGACATATTTATAGAAGTAGTTTTAAGGGGATTGATCATCAACTTGCAGTACTTAATTAAGAAAATTGCATGAGTATTTTCAAGCATTCTTCCCATTTTTATGACCAAAAGTAGTCCCATCATTTTCAAACCCTTTGTCAGTTTTTACATAAGAACAAATGACAATAGTAGAAATTACATTATGTTGATTGACGATCAATATTTAATACTCCCTCCGTTCCATATTAATTGTCATAATTTTGACTTTCACGGTCTCCAATGTTACTCTTTGATTGATAATTTCTTACATAACATATTATTAACAATTGCAATATTATACTTTTATGATAGTATTTTTTGTCACGAATCTAATGGTAGTAATTTTATATAGCAACTCATTGTATATATTGAGAAATTTATGGTCAAAATTTTTAAAATTTGACTGCACAGTTTTCAAAGACGACGGTTAATATGGAACGTAGGGAGTATATATGTATAATTAATATAATTAATGTTTCAGCAAAAAGTTACAAGGTCTTATTCTTGAAAAAGCTGCTCATAATTACAAATTTAATTCTCATAATCTTTTATGGATAATTATTCTTAAAAAATTATATAATGATTAAGTTTTTCAGAATTTTAACTTGAAAAGTAAAACACAAACAAATAAATATTTGGTGCAAAGATAGTAAGTATTTCTGTAATACCCATCCTGATACTACTCCCAGTCAAGTACGCTTAACTGAGGTGTTCTCAACGGATGGGCTACCATAAAAGAAGGTGCACCTTCGTGATATATATAAGTAGTCATTTCAATCCTTTTAAGCCACACTTTAACCACATATCCAGAGTATTACAGTGATTGTAACACCCCGGCTATATGCTTAAGTGTGGCATAAAGGGATTGAAATGACTACTCATATCACCAAGGTGCACCTTCTTTTATGGTAGCTCATCCGTTGGGTACTCCTCAGTTAAGCGTGCTTGGCTGCGAGCAGTCTCAGGATGGGTGACCTCCTGGGAAGTTTTCCCATGCAGCGTGTGAACGAGGACGAAGCACGCTGGAAAGACTCGTTGTGATTTATGAGGTCAGTCAGCGATCCTTGAAGCAGTTATCGGTAATGTCCGCGGCTCGGGAGGGGCCGGGGCGTTACAATTTCATTCCAACAACATTGTGTAATGTATATACACTCGATTTTGATTTATGCAAGTTCACTACTAAAAATGTGTGTATTACCAACCATTTTTTCAACCAATTTAAAATGGTTGGAAAAACCAACCATTTTATCAACTATTTCATATTCCAACTATTTCTCAAAAAATTTAGTGGAAAAAGGGTTGGAAATTCTAACCAATTTTGCTAAAATTGGTTGGAAATTTTTCCTACCATTCATTTTCCTACTATTTAAAATTGGTTGGAAAAATGATTAGTAATCCAACTATTTTTCCAACCATTTTTAAATAGTAGGAAAAAATACGGGCCGTAGGAAAATTTTTGTGCTAAGTTTTTATGTAACTGTTGTAAGATATCCATAAATTGAGGACGTTAATCAATGTACGTAGTAGACCAACTGTTGATGTTTCTTGTGGAGCATTAACGAAGTCTATAAGGGTGATGATAAGTGTCTTGCCCTAAGACACTCCTTAAATGTCTTCTCCCTTATAAAATCAATACTTATTATCGTTTTTAACCCCAATTTTTTTGACAGATACTATTAATTATCAATTATAAGAAGCTTGGAATGTGTTGGCTACGCCAACAATTAAAATTGACACCCTAACGAATGAACCCCATCCGTTGGGCATATTTTAGACGTTTTTTTGTAAATTTTTAAAAATATAGATAAAAGTGTGATTTTATACAATTTATATATATTATTATAGTTATAGAAGTCAATCATGTAACTTTTTTCCAATTTAATTCACAAATATATAGGTTTTCTATAATGACAAGACACAAAATATGTGTCTTGCACAAGACTTTTATCATTTCCCAGTCTATAATTATTAATTAACCACTAAACCTTATTGATCCTGAATCTTAGTCAACATCTCGAAGTCCTAAAAACGTAATCTCTTTGCTTAGCTTGTGATTAGGGTTTTCAACTTATCCATCTAAATAATCAACCACTATTTGATAGCTAGAGCGCACCCAAAATTTCGAAAATGATAAATATCTTGACGTAAGAGGGTCATTAATCATCTTGCATTTTTTGTAAATCACTCAAAAATTAAATGTAAGTATATTTAAATCATTATAAAGGTAAGTTTCATTACTTTAAGGGTTATTATGACTTATAAATTATATAAAAATATTTATTTATTTATATTTTGTCATAAATATAAAAATATGCACAAAGTATGCATTTTCTACTATGATTGATTAAATTAGGCTATCATTATTATTTTTTGACCTTGCAAATAAATATTATACTCTTATATTTGATAAATATGTATAATTACTTGAGAAAACATTATTTGAAGTTACAAAAATGTGAATTATGCACAATTCAAGATAGTTCTTAACTATCTTGACTCAAGATGTGTATCATGGTCCCCCAAACTTTCGAAATTTTTTAATAATATAGTAGTACTACCTCCGTTCCATATTATTTGTTCTCTTGTGCAATCAATTTTGTAAAATTTTGACCTTAAATGTCTTAATATATAATGATTTGCTAAATATAGTTACTACCACTAGATTCTATAACGAAAATATTATCATAAAAGTATATTTTTACAATTCTTAAGAACATATTATATAAGAAATTATCAATCAATAAGTGACATTGGAGACAATAACAGTTAAATTATGACAATTAATATGAAATGGAGGCAGTATTTAGTATTGTTACTAACTACTATGTTCTTAATTCATCTAATATTGGAAATAACAAAATCAAATGACATCTGCAAAACAGTGAGTAAAACATGCATGCATGCTTGCGATTGACAAATTGGGCTTAAGACTCACCTTTTCTTACGCTTATTCTGTTTCTGTGTTTGGTGAGAAATACAAAGTTGATATATATAATATAGGATTATTGGATGATAATACACTGAAATTTAGGGGTATTGGATAATAATGTACTGAACTTTTTTTTCTTGGACTCTAATACATTGAACTTTGAGGGTATTGAACAATAATACACTCAGACCAATTCAGCTGGTGGTTGACGCAGTGACTGTCCTACTATGAGGTATCGTTTTTCTATTTTTTCAGAAATTTTTTTTATCGCATAAGAAAGTATACATAAACAGGACGACTAATATATTTTTTTGTATAAAAAAAAATGGTGAAACAAGGTTGAAAAGGTAGAATTTGTTTAAGGTTGAAAAGTGGACAAGAGTCAATTTTACATCGAAATATAATTTTTCATTTTCCCGCAAATTTTACTAACCCTTAAAGGACAAGGAGAGAGGGGTGAAAGTAGATAAAATGAGTCATTAGTGGTGAAAAGTATTTTTTTTTTGATGAAATTGGTGAAAAGTATTAATTATTAGGGATAAATTTATGAAGGAGTTACTAGGAATATAAAATAGACAATAATTAAAGATAGAAAAAGTTAGTTTCACATTCTTCTCAAAAAGCCAAGACTTCTTGTACAAAAAATTACTCGGAGATACCCTAATTTTTGGTGAAATATTTTTCACGTACCCCAACTTTTCAAAACTAATTTTGGGGTACTCTTACTTTTTGGTTTAGAAATTATTAGGTGTTTTTTCGGTCATCAATTAGGTTAAGTGACCGAAATACCCTTATCTTCCATTTTTAAGAAATACCCTTAAAAAAGAAAAATAAAGGTGTTTTGGTCACTTAATAAAATTGATGGCCGGAAAAGCACCAAATAATTACTAACCTAAAATGTAAGGGTACCTCAAAATGAGTTTTGAAAAGTTGGGATACCACAAAATAATTTTCCCAAATATTGGAGTACCTCCGAGTAATTTTTTACTTCTTGTAGATGGGGTTTTTGAGCCTAGAATTCGTCTCCAATGAGGTTTTGAATTCTGGTGAGGTCTGTCGATAGTTTGGTTAATCCTCGTGCTAGGAGGGGAGATGTTGAGGGAAAAGCGATAAACCCAACGGAGCGTTTGGTAAGAACTCTAAGAAAATTTTTCTTGGGAAAAGAAGTTTTCCATGAAAAAAATTTCCACGGGGAAAATTTCCCTTAACCCCCAGGAAAATGTAGGAAATGGTGGACCCATCGTAAAATTTTTCCAAAGACCAACCTATATCCAAACATGAAAAAATAAGTCAATACGAAAAAATTGACCATTTCTCCAGAATTTTTGACCAACCAAATGTGCCCTAATTGAATTTCTTAGTGGTAGTTTCTGTTATTTTCTTAGTAACAATTAGTATTACAAAAGTGTTAGTTTATAAAGGGTTAGAGGATTAACCCATTGTACAAATGCAATTTATTACGGGAATTTAGGAGCAATGATTGTTTACTATTTTGTTAAACTGTTCATTATATAGTACATTTTAAGTATGTGTAATATATATTGTTTTACTACCTCCGTCCCAAAATGTTTATCTATTGACTAAATTTTGACTGTTAATTACTCACAAATTATAATGAATTAAAATATAAAATCACTACCATTAGAAAAATAATTTGCTAAAGATTACAATGACGGTAATTTTATATTGTAACTCATTATAATTTTTAGGTAATCATCGGTCAAAATTTAATCAACGGACAAACATTTTGGGACGGAGTTAGTACAACAATTGAGAGGAGTTAGGAGAGATTGGTGGTCAATGAAACGAACAAACCCTTTGTATTCTTTCAAGTAGCTAGTCTCCTTGGACTAATGACAACATCCCATTTACACATTTTAGGCAAACATAATACTCCATCTTTTCCATTTTAATTATCTGTTACTTGTTAATTATTTTACGGATTTTAATGTCTATCTTTGATCGTCAAGTTCTCACATAATATTTTTATCAAAAAGTTACGACATTATACTTTCGTGGTAGTATTTTCTGACATGAATCCAATTATAGTAATTTAGTATATATATACAGTAAGAAACTAATAGTCAAAGTTCTAAAAGTTTGAATGATGCGTAGATTTAAGGTGACTGATAAATTGAAAATGAGAGGGTAGTCTAATAACGTAGCACTCAATAGGAAACACATGACGAAATGAATCCAATTACAATGAACTTGTTCTTTTCAAAGCTTTATTCTAAGAACACAACACACATACAGTAATGAAACACTTGATCCAACAACAATGTCCACAATATTCAATACAAAGAAGAAATAAATATAGGCTTCAATCTTATAATTCCATTCAAGGAATTGATCCTTTTAATTCAACCGCTTAATTTTGGCCGAATCGTCTTCCTCGTTGTTGAAACGAACGCAATGCCTTGATAAACTCTTTTTTCCCAAAATCAGGCCAAAGTGTATTAGTAATATACATCTCAGTGTACGCAGATTGCCATAAATAGTAATTGCTAATACGAAACTCCCCGCTGGTTCGAATGAGCAAGTCGGGGCAAGGCACATTGGTCACCTTTGTTTGAAGCTCTTGTTCAAACGAGGATTTGGTGATTTCTTCGGGTTCAAGTAACCCTTCTTTTACTTTGGTTGCAAGGCTTTGACAAGCTTGGACGATGTCGTTTTGGCCACCATAACTCATTGCCATGATCATGTGGCATTTAGTGTTGTTTCTCGTTGCTTCTTCGACGTGTTTTATCTGTTCTTGTAAAGAAATTGGAAGTAAAGATGTGTCTCCGATGATTGAAAGTCGTACATTATACCTGTTTGTTAGCCATTCATCAAATGAATTGAATAAGATCTTATGCTATGAAATTGCATCATTTTAAACTTATTATGAGACGATCATTTATATATTGAGTAATAATACTTTGAGGATGATTCATTGTTGGAGTATTTAAAGAGTTAAGAGGTATAAGGGAACAAGTTATAAGCTAACGATTGACGGGGAAGGTCAAAATCTAGCTTATCAAGTAAAATGGACCCAACACGGACTGTCAGGTGTGACACGGGTCGACACGGACCTTGCTGATTCGGCACGGGTCGTGTTGAGGCCACCACGGACCGCGTTGATGCCCAGTCAAGCCCTTTTTTCAAAATCCCTTTATTTTAGCCTCGGGTATTAATGTATAGGACATCTTTTGGGATTATTCTTGACCGATATTCTCAGTCAAGATTAACCCCTTAATGATGATTGAATCCCCATAGACAAAGCCCCCAAATCATGCTATATTGATCGGGAAGTTTGATGGGATTTGAATGCTCCAACCCCTATATATAGTGGTCGCATTTCATTCATCAAACACACTTCAATATCTTCTTTCTTCTTCTTAGAGAGCTTCAACACAACTCCTAAGGTGTTGAACTGCACCAACATTCTTGAGAGATCTTGTACTTTGCTTACAAAAGATTAGGTTTTTACCCTTAAGTCTACTCACGGTCTTGTGAATAAGTCTTAAGGGGAGACGGGTTTGAGCCTCAACTCTTAGCTGCCCAAATAATCCCTCATCTTGTGCAAATGATCGTGTTACCCCATATCTCTAACATTCATAGATTCTAATAAAAGTGGTCACTTAATAAATTATTTACTCTTGAGATGATCTACAACGACATAATATTCTTCAAAGTCACCGCTTATAAATTGAGTTTATATTGTCCCACCACACCATATCTTTTAATTTAAGGAAGACGGTACGGTGTTATGTGTCTAAAAGTTTGATTTGCCCCAATTCCAAAGTAATTAACTGAGGTTTATTTGGTTATTTAGTTAGCAATTTTTATCAAGAAAAATGCATAGTTCACTGATTTTATTTCTCAAGGTTAAAATGGTTTCTGCAAAATGAAATCCCTCAATTCCTTAATATTGGTCGCCTTAAATTATGTAGCCAATTATTAAAAATTTTAACTGTGAATTTTTCAATATAAAAAAATAATTATCTATTATGAGAAACTATTGTCACTAAGGGTCCGTTTGGACCTTGGAAAACAACATGGAAAAAAAAATTATTTTGGAAAATGAAAATCTTTTCTTTGTTTGGATTGAAGAAAAAAGAATGGAAAAAAAATAGTTGGAAAATTGCATGGAAAATTTGAAGTAACAATGAATAAAAAATTTCCCCTTCAAAAATGAAAGGAAAGTTGGGAGAAATATTTTGGATCAAAGCCAACCTTTCTTTTCATCCTCTCTCTAACTCGTCTCTCTCTCTCTCTAACTTTCTTCTCTCTCTCTCTCTCTCTCTCTCTAAGTCTCTCCTCTCTCTCTCTCTCTCTCTCTCTCTCTCGCTCTCTCTCTTCTCTCTTCTCTCTTCTCTATTCTCTCTCTCTCTCTCTCTCTCTCTCTCTCTAATTCTCTTCCCTCTTTCTCTCGCGCACTCTCTCTTCTTTCTCTCTAAGTCTCTTCTCTTTCTTCTCTCTCTCTCTCTAACTCTCTTCTCTCTCTCCCTGTCTCTCTCTCTCTAACTCTCTTCTCTCTCTCCCTGTCTCTCTCTCTAACTCTCTATTCTCTCTCTGTCTCTCTCTCTCTCTCTCTCTCTCTCTCTCTCTCTCTCTCTCGCTCTCTAATTCTCTCTCCCTCTCTAACTCTCTCTTTCTCTCCCAAATCACATCATATGATCTAAAGAAAATGAAACTTGATATTTACAAGTTTTCTTGCAAATTTTATTTTTCCATGTATCTTTCCTCAAACCAAACAAGGAAAAAAAAATTGAATAGAAAATCAATTTTTTCCTTCAAAATTTACTTAAACCAAACAAGAGAAAGAAATTTACTTTACCCCAAAAAATTTTTCCTCCTAATTTTTTTTCCACGAGATTTTTTTTCCATCATGTTTTCCTAGGTCCAAACGGATCCTAAATTAATAGCTAAAAGTACTTTTATACAAGCATAGTTTTATAATTTGTTCTAAAATATATTATTAGAATTCAACATTGATGGTCAAAAAGTTTTGATTAAAGATCATAAAGATAAATTGAAATAGAGAGAGTATATTTAAGTGGTATGGAAAGTTTTATGCTAGTTAGACTCCGTTCTTTTATATGGCTGGTTGGTTGCGGTTTCACACCGCACCACAATTTTATAATTTTCATCACAATCCATCGCAATTTACCATTTCATTTTTTATTTATCTTTTTATTAAAAGTTATTTTTTTACAATTTCCACCATAACCCACCACATTTTTCAAATTCGTGGAATGAAAATGGGGAATCTACTTGCCTCATAAAAAGGACGACATCCTTTAAGGCATCTTCAAAAGCCTGCATCAGATAATCAACTTCTACCTGCAAATTAAATACAGCAGGAAAAAGTTCAAAATTGCGAAAGTTTAAAATGATAGGGTTAAAATAATTGTCAAGTGCTCTATAAACTACTACTATATTACCATATTAAATTGAAACATATATAATGTAAGTGAACAAATATACTATAAAAGAAAATGGATCATATGAGCATGACATTTGAATGAGTGAGTGTGATTTTTTGGACAGCCCTATTCCTACACATGGTCCAATCAGAAATGATCGAGCCTGAATTTTGGACAACCCTATGCTATTCCTACGCATGGTCCAATCCGTACTGAAGATGGAACTCAACCGGATTGGACCAAGTACTCGACTGAGGGAAGTTCGATCCAGTCTGTATTGAAAAAGGGACTGAATCGGATTTGACCAAGTACTGGACCGAGGAAAGTTCAGTCCACTCCTTGGTCCAAGAGATTTTGATTTTCGGTCCTTGGTCCAATTCATGAATCGGACTGAACGACCAAGGACCGGACCGGAGGAGCGAATAAAAATGGTTCAACAACAAAAATGTTAGGATTTCTTTTAACCTTTCTCGTAATAGTTGTGTATAGTCCATTCTGGATTGGACCAAATAAAGTTCACTAAGTCTAATCTAGGATCGAAAAATCTTCAAAACAAACAAAGGAAACCACAAAATCTTACCTTAGGACGATGCCAATTCTCAGAGGAGAACATAAAAAGTGACAGAATTTGAATATCCCAGAAAGTACACATAGCCATCAACTTTTTGATCGCAACAAACCCAGCTTGGTAGCCTTCAATATGGGTCAACCCTCTCTTCTTCCCCCACCGTCGATTTCCATCCAAAATCGCCGCCACATGGCACGGCATCATCTCTCGCTGGAGACCTGCCGGAAGCCCTTCTCCGGCGATCTTCCGGTACAATATTGCATCGTCCGGCAATTCGTTCATATTTGCCCAGCATGATGACATCACTCCCCCCATTGTATATTTTCCACAGTGAGAAAAATTCAAAAGGGTTTTTTGTTTTTTGGTTTTTGGTTTTGTTTGTTTTGGTTGTGATTTGGTTGGAAATGACATGTAGGGAGATGAGGTATATATATAATCACAATATGCTAATCATTTGAAGTAATTAGTTGGGGAGTGAGGAATTAGTTAGGGTGTTGCATGCCAAGCAAGTCCAGATCATTAACGTGTCATAGATTAGAGACAAATGCAAATACAAGCAAAAGATCAGTATATGTAGCACATGCAAATCCTCCTTTAAATTCGGGTCTCTTAAATATTATAATTTAGACGAGAAATTAATATTCGAACTGATTTTCCAGGTAGAACAATACAACTGGATTCGAACATGAGAGCACTTGGTTTTATTTATGTGTACAGTTGAGAGAATAGACTCTTTTAGGCCCTGTTCTTCTGCGGTATTTTGTGGTGAAATTGTGGTGGGTGTGGTGAAATTGTGGTAGGTTATTGGTATGTGGGTTAGGTGAGGAGAGAGAATGTAAAAAGTAGAGGAAAAAAGTGAGGAGAGAGAAAAATAATGATTTGTGGTAAAGTCTGGTGAGTTGTGGCAAACTGCGGTATGCTGTGGTACCACAGTTTGTCAACCGTACCGCAGAAAAGAACAGGGCTTTAATTGGCAAACACATAAAATCAACTTCTTCAATTAGCTATACTCTCTTGGGAGTTGTAAAGTTTATTTATTTAAGTGTACTTAGGAGTCATATACAACATTTTCAATCAAATAGTTTTTTCGTTGGGCATCCGCAAGGCTGTGCTAGAAATGAACTGATCACAGACGCTCGTGCAATGCTTCAAGAATAGGAAGCTGAAGGGAGGTTTTGTTCAATGAATAATTCTCTTGCGTTTTGACTTTAAATTTTAAAAGGAATTATATTTTCCCTTCTGTTAAAAAAAATGTACATTTCCCTGCAAATTAATAAACTAAGTTTGTAATTATTCAGTTCATGGACGATGATACACATCTTGACTCAAGATGGTTAATAACCATCTTGACTCAAGATGGTTAATAACTGTAAAACCCCGAAAAATCCAACGATGTTGACCGTGACGTCGTTAATAGAATAGGTTTGACTTCGTTATTTACTGTTGTTCGTAATGTGTTTATTTATGCTAACGCTTGAGCTCGTAGGACCGTTGAGGGGCTAACAAGGGTAGAATAGCAATTTCCGTAGGTTAATTTTATTACGTGAATATTATTTGTTATGTGATTATATGATTATTAAAATTAATATTATTATTACTATTATTAGAATTATTAGGTTTTTAGAAAAAATCAGTTTTTATTTGTTAATTGGGTTGGGTTAGGATTAGTTTTGGGCCTAAATTGGGTATTAGTATATAAACCCCTAAACCCTCCTCTCAAACCCTAAACCCCTCTCAACTAAAACCCTAAAATCCTAGCTCTCTCTCTCTCCCTTCTCTCTGCCGTCCGCCCAGTCAGCCGGCCGCCGCCACCAGGTCGCCGGAAATCGCGAACCACCGCAGCGCAGCCCACCACCGCAACCGACCCCCCTCTCCTTCTCTTTTCTTCTTCTCCTCTCTCTTCCTCCCTCTCCTTCTCTTTCCTCCTTCCCCTCGCCGCGCCCACCGACCGCCCACCAACCACCGACAGCCGCCTACGCCAACCACCACCGACCGCCACCGCGACCACTCTCCCTCTCTCTCTTCCTCCGTTTCTTTTTCCCTTTCTCCTTCCCTCTGTTCGACCGCCCGGCCGCGTCGGCGACCACCACCAGCGCCGCGCCGTCGCCGCCCGCACCACCAGACGACCGCGCGGGACCACCGCGATCGTCGTCGCACGCCAACCGGCGAAAGGCCGCTGCTTCTCGAACCCGACCAACGCCGACCTCGACCTCGCCAGCGCCACCAAAGCCGCTTGCCGTTCGACCACCGTCGCCGCCTCGACCGTCGCACCACCCCTCGTCGTCGTCTCCGCCGACTCAACCACCGCCGCCCAGAACCACCGAGGAACCGCCCCTGCACCCCCCTGCGTAAACCCTAAAACCCTAACCCTAATCTATACTAACCCTAACTGTTTCTTTCTTTTTCTTTTCTTTTTCTTTTATTTTTCTTGTTTTTAATATTAAAATCTGATTGTAATATTATTGTTATTAATTTCTGTAATTTTGTAATTAGGGGAAATTAATTGTAATTAGTTCTTTGTTGTATTTATGTGTAGATTGTTATTTGTTATGTGTAATTTGTGTAATTAATATGTGTAATTTTATGTTATAAATTGTAATTAGATTTAGGTTGTAATAGTTGATTATTAGGGTTGAAAGTGATTCTTTAATATTCGTTATATTCTTTACATGAATCATGTAGACCACAATATTATTATTGTATGCACGAATTCGATAACTAAATTACCTAGGTTAATTCTTGAATAGCTAGTTTAATAATTTCATGTTCTTTGTTTTCTTTAAAGGTCAATCTTGATAGATTTGTTAGATAAATTAGGTAACCTAATGAAAGTTCGATTCTTGTTAATAAAATCACGAATCTTGTTTTAGTTAATAAAAGAATTAGTTACTAGGGTTCTTGATTAGAAGTTACATCTATGTTGTCTTTATGTTTTCCTAAGTCTTTCTTGAATTTGATTAAAATAATTTCTTGTTAAGATTAAATGTTATGACTAAGTTTATGATTCGTTTAATATTAAAGGATGATGTTGGACCTTAGTTGACTTAGACCTTGGACCTTGATCACTGTTTTAAATCCAAACTAGAACCCCAGGATCGAATGGTAGAAGTTAGAACCTAAATAACGAATTAAATAAAGACCGGGATCGGGACAGTTTTGTGAGGGTTTAAATATCGGGTTGCCACGATTAGTATAGTTGTCTTTTGACCAAGCCCTTTTAACTGGAGGTTCCCTTAGATGTTAGGAACCATAGGAATTTTACGGATCGAACGTTTGACTTGTATAACCCGAGTTATAGTCGTTTTACTAAAACCTGTCAGTTCTGGACCAATTAGAAAGATGGAAGTTTTTAGAGTCCTTCGGGATTGTTTTCGGTTTAGACGTCAACATGGAAGTTTTAGTAGACATTCTGAGGTTTCCGAAAAGTCCAGAACCAGACCCGTAGGATGTCGGGAAGTCGTTTTATGAACCGTTTTGTGAAAACGTTATATTCTGTCCCTGTTTGCCTTTATACATGTAAATTGTTGATTAAATTTCTATGCATGCTTTGTCCTATGTTTCCTAAGTGTACTAAGTGTAATATTTTAATTGATAGGAACCTAAGTGTTCCTAGGGGATGGGTTAGATAGTTGGTAGTTAATACTAACCTCGCTAGAATGCGTGTTGATTAGATAATTATTTTTTTCTAGGCCCGAGTTAGTACGTGCCGGTAGTGAGCTCAAGTGTGCCCTTCGTTATTACTATCTTGTGAAGTATTCAGGTAATCGTCTATGCTCTAATCCCCACCGGGATGCTCTTTAAATGTGTTTTGATGTTTTATAATCTATTTTGAGAATTGCATCCCGAAAGGGGACTTTTGTGGAAATACGACCATCTGTTTTGATAATCTTTGATTCGATTGTGATCTTGGTTTTTTTTGAGTTGAGAAATTGGATGGTCTTTCATTCAAAGTTTTGTTAATGGTTTTGATAACTTGGGATGGTTTGACTTGAGAGTTGTGAGTCGAGTTTGAATACTGTTAATTAATTCAAGTGGAAACGTTAAGCGGGTTCGAGGATAACTTTGTTGTGCAGGTGTAACAACCTGCAGGGTTATGGACCAGGAGATCAGGGCTTCCTTCCCTGATATAGGATAGTATTTGATGCCTTTGGTAGGCGATATTATTTATGCCTTTGGTGGGCGAATGTTTCGATATGCCTTTGGTGGGCGGATGTTATTATGCCTTTGGTGGGCGAATGTTTCGATATGCCTTTGGTGGGCGAATGTTATAATGCCTTTGGTGGGCGATTGTTTGATGCCTTTGGTGGGCAAATGTTACTTTAAGGGATTTGGTATCCCGCCCGCAAATTAAAATATGGATTGGATGGGTTGAGGAAACAGTATGGGATTAAAGATTTCTAAAACGTTTGATTTGATCCCTCTCCCCAAAACGAATTGAAATGAACTTAAACTGTTTTAAACGTTAGGGGTAGACATTATTGAGATTTCCCCCTCATTTTCTGAAATGTTTTGATTTCAGGTGAAGATCTAAATGCTGGGGACGGGAATTAGAAGTGAGGACGACGAGTTTAGAAGTCCTTGAACCTTTTAATTTGTTTTCGTTATGAATTCTTAAAGTTTGTTGAGTTGTTAGTAGTTGCCGTTAGCAGACAGTTGTGTTTTCCTTTCTCGCCTTGTATTCCTTGAGGATACTAAGAACGCCCAAACTAAATTTGAAGTCTTCCGCTAATTTTTGTCTGTTAACGTTAGTTTGACTTTGACTTTTCTATAATTGAATTTCCGGGGCGTTACAATAACCATCTTGAATTGTCTATATTTCACATTTTGTTAACTTTTAATAATATTTTGTCTAATAATTATGTATATTTATCAAGTACAGGAGTATAATACTTATTAGCTAGATCAAAAAAATATGAATAATAGCTAACTTTATCAATCATAATACAAAATGCACATTTTACGCATAGTTTTATATTTATGATAAAAATATAAATAAATAAATAAATATTTTTATATTATTTATAGGTTATAATAACCCTCAAAGCTAGTGATGAAACATATTTTTATAATGATTTAAATATACTTACATTTAACTTTATGAGTAATTTAGGTAAGATGTAAGATGGTTTAGAGTCATCTTGATACAAGATGTTTATCATTTTACTTTGTCGAATTCAGATATGAAATGAAACAGAATATTCGAGATCCATACAAATAGTTTTATTGACTTGAAATAATCTTTGCAACTTATTATCATATCTACTTTCATGTTTTATGGAGTATGAACAAAGTTTAAAGTAAGTAGCCCAAACCAGGCTCCATGGAGCAAAAAAAGCAACAACCTTGATTTTCAAGAAACCTAATCTTTAGGGTTTGCTGGTGATAGAGGTTTTCATTTAATGAGAGAATCATGGAGTATCTTTTATTGTTATCAAAATCAACCAAATTATTTTGCCTGCAAGTTGATTCCATTTAAAAATGAAAATCACCTGGCATTTCTTTCCAAATAAAACAAATAAAGAAATCATGTGAATCAAAATCAACCAAATATATTTTGCTTGTAAGTTATAACGAGGGTTCCATTAGAAATTGAAACATGACATGGCATTTCCTTTTGAATTAAAAAAAATAAAGAAATAATGTGACATTTATAGGGAAAAGTCAAATAGGTCGAAAATATTTTTTTAAAGGATAAGCAACAAATATTTAGGTAGTCATTTATTTTAGGGATTTACCTAGAGCGTTCTTGCACAAAATGTTACAAAATTCATTACTAGAACTACATTGCGGGTTTTTTGCATTTTTTGGACTCTGAATTTTAGGGGTATTTACATTATGAACCCTTGGTTTTCAATTTTAACATTTTGAACCTTAAAGTTTGTAGGATGAAAAAAAGGACCCTAAAGTTTGTGAGGTGAAAAAAAAGCTCGTTTCCCATTTTTCTTTTTCTTTCCATATTTGAATTTTCTCCCGATTGACATCAAACTTCAAGACTAAGGTTAAAACCGATATTAAAGTTATAATAAACCTCTTTTATTCATGTTAGAGTTAATTAAAACCATATACTCAGGGGTCTATGTAGCCTCGACACGAATAAGAGAGGTGTATTATAGCTTCAATATTAGTTTTAACCATAGTCCTAAAGTTTGACGTCAATCGGGAGATAAATTCAAACATGAGAGGAAAATAAAAAAATGAGACAGAGACCTTTTTCTTCAGTCCACAAACTTTAAGGTCCTTTTTTATTCAACTTACAAACTTTAGGGTCCAAAATGTTAATGTTGAAAACCAAGGGTTCAGAATGTAAATACACCTAAAATTCGGGGTCCAAAATACAAAAAACCCACTACATTGCTATACAATGGAAGACTTAGGCTGCGTTCGGCAGTAGCGTTTGGAGTAGCATTTAGTGTTTTGACCAAGTCAAAACTCTAATTGCATAAACATTAGCGTTCGGTAAACTAGCGTTTTGAGGAGCGTTTAGCGTTTTAAGGAGCGTTTTGCGAAACGTTAATAAAGTTAACGTTTAGCGTTTGGAGTAGCGTTTCATATTTTTTAGTCAAAAAATACCCTTTGAAAATTTTATCTTTGAAAATTATTGATATCCTTTTATGTCAATTCACATTAATCTGCTAATTCAACCGCTAAATTTACCGAACACAATTCTCGTTCGACCAGTCATCCACTATCTGCTACTTAACCCGCTATCAGCTACCTAAATCGCTATCCACTACCTAAACCGTTATCCGCTATCTAAAACGTTAATTTTGCCGAACAGGATCTTAACATTATGAGCAATTTGAAAAGTCAGTTTATAGATCTATTATAAGGGATATGGAAAGAGCCCTTCGCCTGCATTAATGAATACAAGATTATCACTCTCAAAATGAATGTTGTTGAGACTAGCCATTATTGTGTCCCAAACTCCATTCCTTAATGCAATGGATTCTGCGACAAGCACTGACAACTCTCCCACATTAAATGAAGACACTTGAATGAAGTCGCCTCTATGATCTCTTATGATAGTATCTCCTCTTGCAGCAGACGACGACTTAGAACTAGGGTTGTTCAAAAAATCCGGAACCGGCTCACCGAACCGGAAACCAGGGAAAAAAAAACCCGGATACGGGGCAAGTTTCCCCGGAAACGGGGCAATACCGAACCGACTTAAAATTCCGGTGCACCGTACCGGAAAAGCTGGTAACTAAATGGGGCGGTTTCGGTTTGGGATATTCACACCAACGGAGAACCGCCACCAAACCGTTAAGATAAATAAATATATATATTTATAAATTTTAGTTTAAAAAAAATTTATGTCCAGAAATTAATACAAAACAGTGTGAAATTGTGAATTAGCTTGTTAAAAAAATAGAGAACAATAGGGAGGGCATTGAGCTTATGGAGTGGGCACTGGGTAGTGTCGCAGTCACGATCGGCAGTGGGCACTGGGCGCGGCAGCCCGGGATTCTTTTTTTTTTTTGATTGAATACCAATTTTTTGATTTTGCCAGAAATTAATGCGGTTTCGGTTAATCGGTGAAACCGCACCATTAAATTCGGTGCACCGGTTAATAAAAACCGGGTGATTCGGTTCCGGTTTAAGGTTTTAACGCACCGTTTCGTCCGGTGCACCGCTTCGAGACACCGAAACCGCACCGCACCGTAAACACCCCTACTTAGAACCATCAAAGTTTATTTTAACGGTTCCTGGGGATGGCTTACCCCTACTTAGAATCAGAGTGCTAGAACTGTTAGCCGATTCATTGCAGAAAACAATCGTGTTCCTCATATTCTAGATGCTCCAAAGTAGAGAAACGTTTAGGTTTGTAGACCTTACTTCACATTTGAGATAGAACAAAATCTGGAGGATGCCGTCAAATTCATAAGAACAAAGGAAATCCTGAATCCAATGGTGAGTTACACTCGAGGCCCACACTAGGGGTATCCAACAAAAACTTAAATCAAAAAGCAAACCATAAAACTGCAAAAACCGAATCGGTAAAACTGGTTAATTGTTTGGATTTTTGAGAATTGCAGTTTAGGTTAACTGAGTCGACTTAATCGATTTAGGTTTCGGTTTTGTGTTTTTGTGAAGCGGTTAATCACGGTTAAGTTTTAATTAATTTAATACCAAAATTTGAAATTTTAAAGCAAAATGTTAATATTTCATCCTTGGTGGTTACTTTAAATTTCTAAGGGTTGGCGATTAACCGCGTTCAACCGTAAACCAAATCCAAAAAGTGATTAACTGCCAATTTCAGGTTCTAATTTCCAAATGCGGTCAACCGCATAATACGTGGTCTATGTTTGGGTTTACAAAATCCTTAAACCAAAGAAGCAGTTAACCGGTTTTGAACACCCCTAACCCACACCACCCATGGCAAACCTGCAATGGAGGAAAATGTGGTTGTCATTTTCATAGTCATTGGTGTGAGGATTCTCAAGGCATTGTTAGCAAACAAACAATAATAAAGTGCGAATTGTAATAAAGATTTAACACAAGGAATTAACGTGGATAAACCCAAAGCGGGAAAAAAACCACGAACGATGCACTATCAGACCGGATTACAAGTGTTTATCAGAGATTTCCAAACATCCACAATCTCTCACAACCTCCCTAGTGTTACAACTTCAAAACTCAACACTCACAGATGAAGATCACTCAACTCCATCTGGGACACAGAGATTACAAGTCAATCTCTTGTGGTCAGATGAAACACTCTTAATTGCACACCAATAAGCCTAACACCTAGGCTCTATTTATAGTACAAGGCTAACACAAAGAATTATTGTTCGGTTGTAATTTTTGTGGTTTTATAAGTTAGGGTTGTCGGTCCACAAGGATGGGTGTTAGGCTTGATTAAGGGAAATCGGTTTGTGTGAGGGGTTTTCTCAATGCGGAAAGCAATAAATTATGTAAAGGGAAGCAATTAAATATAACCTAGGCATGAATCAAAGAAAGCAATAAAAGCATGAAATCAAATAAAGCAATTAGGAACAATCAACGAAAACTAGAATGAACAATGAAATTAGAAGCAAGAAAATATACCTTTGACGACCAAAATCTTCACTAATCTTCAATCTACTTGGATTTCCCCCGAACAAACAAGAAATCGTGAATTGGATTACTAAGAATCCTCAAATCATCACTTTGAAGTAGGATTTGTGACCCTTAATCCTCCTCCTCACTAAAAGTTGGATTGTTTTGTGGCTACACTAAAATTATACCTAAACAAACCCTAAGAAAACTGACTTAAGAAACCCTAATATCTAACCCTAATCTGATCAAAACTACCCCACTGACTCTTAATAGAACCCTAAGACATTCAACTGATCCAAACAATTAATTAAAATCTTAACAAGAACTAACCTAATCTAATCTTGACATAGACAGAAAATAAACAAAAAAAATAGAATACACTAACCTACTATTACTACTGCTGACCGAAGCAATGGAAGAAGTAAAGAAAAGGAAATCAAAAACCCCAACTCCCTACTGCTCACTAACCGAACAGAGGAAGAAAATCAAAGGAAAAAGAGAGCCGAGACAAGCAAGAACAAAGAGAAAGAGACGGAAACAAGGCATAAATCGAACCAGATATTCAATCCCATAACACAAAACTTCAAATCGATTACATTAAACCAAATCAAATCCAGAATCAAACAGAACAAAATTCGAAACCAAACAAAACATTTAAAAACATAATTTATAACATGATTTGCAAAACAAAAATAAACCTAAAGCTAACCCTAAATGGAGGCTCTTGGGGCGTCACTCCCAAAATCAACCATTGATAACTTCAATCGGCTCCCTTCGTCCCTTTTATAGTCAAACCGAGCCTCTCCCTTCAATCCGAGCCCTCAATCTTCTTCAATCATGAACAACTGAGATGGATTTCGACAGTTAAGAGGTGGTATGCGCGATGGTGGGTGTCGAAACTCTTTGCACTTCTCGCTCTTCTTCACCCGAATCTGTTACAACAATCATGAGAAATAGAGTGAGAGAGAGATTGAGAGAGATATCGTGATATATAGCAAAGAGAAGAGAAGAAGAGAAGAGAGAAGGAGATTGAGAAGAGAAGAGAAGAGAGATGGAGATGGGATATGGTGAGGTGCGTGGATTTGGTCGGCTGTGCAAAGAGAACCAGAGAGAAAGGGGGACGAAGGAGTTGAGAGGAAAGAAAAAGGGGGAAAATGAAGTGAGAGAATGAATGAGTTAGAATTAGGGTTTAGGAATTGGTTTTAATTGGCAGGGGCTTGGAAGAAATGGGTATTTGGAAAGGGGAAAAACGGGTTAGGGTAAGTGGGGCGGCTGGGTTAGATAGGTGGGTTCACGGGTATGGGTTTACGGGTAGAAGAGATTAGGATGGGCTGGGTTTGTGGGTTTCTGCTGGGCCGAGAGAGGAGGAGAAGAGGGAAATAAGAGTGAATTGGGCTGGGAATTAGGAAATTAGTTTTAGGTTTGATTTTATCTCTAATATTAATATTATTGATTCATATTAACAATAATAATAATAATAAAATGCTATAAAATCTAATAAAAGAGTAAAAACATAATAAAACTACCAAAATAGTTATTAAAGACAAGCAAAAATACCCTATAAAAGAGAAGAATTCGGCTCGGAACGAGACCGAACAACACTCCCACACAAGGGTTTGCTCGCCCCGAGCAAATTAAAAACAAAGAAAAAGACTAGAAAAAGAAAACTAAAATCCTAACTCACTTTCGCAGGAATCGCGGATGCATTTAGCGTATGCATCAAGCCCTTTAAACCCCCCGATAGCCCCGGTGGACAAGGTAGGTCTCGAGAGGGTTTATAGAAACTATACTTGACAGGGCCGCAAGCGCACGGTGTACGTAGTAGCACGTCAAGGTCGATCCCACAGGGACTCAATTAGCAGAACAGAAAACTAATGTCTATCTCGATTGCTAAGCTAATCAGGATTTGTATTTTGAAAAGGTTTAAAAACTAGTCAAACTAATAAAGTAGGAAAGAAAACAATCAAAGAATTTATCAAGAGAGAAAGACTTCTAGGGAGATTGCTAACCTAACAACGAGTTCGATTAATAAAACCTAGCCTTCACAATCATACATTCAAGAATGAATCAAGAATCGATAACCTCTGAATTCTATCGCCCTTTCGATGTTAAATAGAACTATTCTAAACAACCTAATCAACAACTTTCGTCTGCCTTTTAGGTTAAACAGAATTGAAGGTCTCAAAAAGTCAGGTTATCTAATGATTCCCTAGTTCACTACTCCTTTTTCAACTTTTGCAAACCTATGTAGACAGGTTGGTAGTCAGATTACCCTAATTCACCTTTCAGTACTTCTTAGGTTAATCTCAAACTTACAAATATTCAAGGCCTTAAGAATACTCATAAACATGGAAAACACAACCTTCTATTGATTCTAATCAAGAATTCATGCACAAACTAATAACAATCAATCAAAACTACATTGTTTCGGGTTGTAAAATCCTAGAATTCAAAGAAACTACTCACTCATATTCAATGAAAACACGACACAAGTTTCAAACATCATAATTAATTCTTAAAACAAAGAAAGAATCGAAAAGAAATACAAACTACAAGGAATACGACCATCGAGCCTTTCGATCCCGGGGCGGAGTCTTCCTCGCGAGCGATGAAAATTTCTTCCCGATTCTTGATCTTGATCCTTCTTGAATCAATCTTGATATTGGTCTTGATGGAGTAATTGATTAGTGGAGGGATAGATTGGGGTTTTTCTCTCTTCCCATGGGTGGATCGATGATGGATAGTTCAATTCATTCCCTATGAATAGGTGAATGAATAATAATAAGAGGAACCGTCCCATTTCCCTTTCTTGCGACACACAGCCATCTGCAGCAACGCAACGGACTGCGGCCTTCACCACGGCCAGCCCGTGGTACGCACTGACTCAATTTCTTCTTTCTTTCCTTTGCTTTGTGTGCTGGGTGAAATCGATGGGCCGAGTGAGAGCTTGGACGAATGCCATGAATGATGACCGAATGAAGTGAATGAATGAGCCCATTTATCTCTTCTTTCATTGGGCTAACGAAATGCTTGGACCGAATTGATAGGATGACCAAAAACAATTCATTTCCTCCACTTTTCTTCTCCCTTGTGAGTGGACCGATTGGTAGCTTGAATGAATGGGACCAATTGATCTCCTTTCCCCTCTTTGTGATTGGGCCGTTGAATGGATAGCTGAATGTGAATGGAATGAATTTAATTCAATTTCCCTCCACCTCTTCTTCATGATTGGGCCGCTTGAAAGGCTCAAAGAATCAAATTAATTCTTCCACTTCTCTCCTTTGCTTTAATTGGGCCGAATAAGGGCTGGATGAATGTTGGCCGAATGAATGACGACCCAAATAAATTGTTACAGCCATGGACCGTGGCCACCACCACGGGCAGACCGTTGTGGGTGCTGCCCGGTCATTCCGTGCTCCTTTCCGTCTCAAATTTGTACCACGGTTCGGGTTTGACATGTAGAGACCCGTGGTGTCTTCACTTTTGCCATAAGTTGAGAGAAAATTGGTGTTTTGACCTTAAAACCTACAGATTCACATCAAAAATAACAACACCAAGTGTAGTAGGGAAATTGGAATAAAAATCAAAATTTACACTCAAAATTATCCCTAATTCACTATCGAAAACCCCTAAAAAGATAGTCATAAAACGCAGTTATCAATACTCACAAAAGCCAAAGAAAAAGGAGAGAGGGAAAGTGAAAAACGAAACAAGTTTGAAAAGAAAAAAAGGAAAAACTGTTTGTTTCATGAATCAAGTTGTTTCAACCAAGAAAACGATATTAATCCTCCAAAAGGAACCGTTATGAGCATCTCACATACACCTAACCCAAACAACTGCCAATCTTAGGGGTTTTCGATCCCTTACACCTCATGTAAAGTTAAATCCCACTTGCGTAAAAGTTTAGAAAGTTCTAACTAATTCCGAACGACCCCAAAGACTCACGCCCTAGCTTAAAACAAGCGAACAACAGAAAATAAACAAGGAGTTGCCCTCCCCCGCATTTGGTCGCCCTTGGCTTAGTGAGGGTCGCAGGTGATGCAAGGAAAGACCCCTTACTTTATGAACACTTTAAACTTTCTTTTTGGATTGGATATCCCCAAAAAAATTCTCTTTCTTTTTTTTTTATAACTTTTTTATGGTCGGTATTAGCCTTATTTTCGAGAATTGGAACGACCCAAAATGGGGTTTACCCTCCTAACACAGTCTTTTCCATTCACCTCTTCATCGCGAACGATATAGAAGGAGGCTTAAGGGGTAATAGCGTCGTACCGCTAATACCGGTCCCATGTAGGTTGGCTAAGTGTATGGTGGTTGATGTCGTTCAGTCGACATGCCCCACTTAATCAATTTATTTAACTTTGCTTCCTTTTTCTTTCTTTTGCTTTTGTTTTTTCTCTTTTTTTTTTCTTTTTGGAAAAACAAGCTCGGACATGAATCCCTAGAATCTCCCAGTTTCAACCATAACATAAAAAGAAAGAAATGGGATCTCACTAGACACTCAATGAAAGGAATCTAATTAGGTAAGTCATGACAATCGCCCAAAGTAGGGTCGAAAATGCTCAAACCAGTTTATTTTAAAGAAGATTAAGAACGACTTCTCAACTTTGACAACAAAATCCAAGAAACGAAGCAAAAACAAAAACAAAAAACGAAAACGAAAACTTTTAAGGTTTTTCACTCCCTTTTTTCTCCTTTTTTCACACAAAAATTTTTCGACACAAACTACGAAAAACAAAAACAAAGACTCAAAAACTAGGTGATCTACCCATGACAAATGGAGGTATCACCCCCACTCCAACACAAGACATCACAATGTCTCCATCGTGAGAAAGGTGTCACAAGCAAGGTAGAAAACCAAGAAGAACATATACACAAAACACTTATCACATAAAAAGAGGTGGCGACCCGAGCCCACATGGCTCCAACAAAATATTCGCAACAATTACACATAAGGGGTTCGCCACCCAAAAGGAAAAATCAAGCACGCAACATGGATCACAAATATATACACTCAAGAGAGTGGAAAGAGGTTACCTCGAAGTCTTCAATCAAGCGTATTTAATCCACGATCCAAGGTACATCACAACAAAGGTTAGAAATAAACAAGAAAAGCATACTATGTGTGATGATTCACATGCAAGATCAAAAAGGAAAAACAAACTATACAAGACACTAGGGACTAAGAACTAAGAAAACAAACTAAAATATTTTCAAAACTAAAATATTTTTATCAGCCAAGCATCCAACTGTGCTTTCAATGCATCTCTTCTCAATACCTCATGTTGTTCTAGCTCCCTCTACATAGCTTCTTCATCTATCTTCACAATCTCATTTTCCAGGGTGGCTATTTTGAGATTGATATTGTCAAAGACCTCTTTATTCCACTTTTTTAGAGGGCTTTGAGTAGTTTGAGCTTTATATGTACTGGCTCATTTACTAGGCTGACCCACTCTTTTTCAAAGACTTCCCAAAAGGAAGAGTCAAAGAACCAAGTATCGAAGCCCCATTGGATATTTTATGTTTTCATCATAACAGGGTAATGATATGAAGATTTCCTCTCTTTGCAGTAGGCCTTTATGTTCTGAAACCTCAACATCGTGTCTTGGTCTACAAAAGTCCTATCTAGTTTGCTTGCTGCGCGCATTGACTTGCATCCATGTAAATGTCTGACTTGTTTTCAGCTCTAGCATCTGGCTGTCTTGTATAAATTCTGCAAATTCTCTGATACTCGTAGTGTATGATGTTCCCCCTCTTCTCTCTCTTGGATGCAAAACTTCGTTGAAGTCACCTAGCATTATGAATGTCGTATTAAACTGACTTAGCCAACCTTAGTTGGTTAAACACTTCACCTCTCTCTTGCTGGTCATTTGGTGCATAGACAAAGCAAACTGTACACTGGAATTCCTCTTTGATGAATTTCCCTTGAATACATATCCACCTCTGTGATTTCACTACATTCAGAATTTCAAACTCCTCTTCTAACCACATGATAATAATTCCTCCCGCTCTATTTATAGTTGGTATCATCTCCATCTTTACTTCTAAATTCCCCCAACATTTCCTCACATCCCACTCAGACAAAGCTTCCTGTTTGGATTCTATTACACCCACCATATCCAACCTCTCCTTGAGTATAAGGTTCCTCAAATCTTTTTTCTTTAAGTTTGACCCTAATCCCCTCATATTCCAGCTTGCAATCCTCATTTAGATCTTTCACCCCTTGTTCTTTTGTACTTTCTGTGATCTTCTTCCCTGATTTTTCCCTACTTTGACTTTTTTCCCTCCTTCCAAATTTTCTAGTATCCACTCAGCAGCTTTCCTATTATTCCCTGAGATACGCAGTGCCGCTTTCTGGTTGAGGGCTATTGCTTTCTCAACTCTTCTTTTCCTTCTTGTGTGTGAGTCTTCACTGTTTTCTTGATGGTTGTTTGAAGTCCTTCTGGTATTTGCCACTTCTACCCAAGTCCTTCACTGTTTTCTTGTGTGAGTTAAGACAGGCCCAAGCCTACCCTAAGTCGTTTCGAGCCCAGTAAAAAAGTGCTCAACCTGGGCCTGGACCGGCCATTTAAGGGTGGTCCAAACCCGGTCATTGTCCACTCCTATTTTTGGTTAGTGGTTAGTTGGATTCAATTTTAGAATGTGGTTTTGGTTGATTTGGTATGAAAGTTTGGTGTTTGATTTCTTTTAGTATACCTTTTGGTTGGATGAATAATTGATTTGACGACGAAATGTCAAACTATGTACTTCGTGTGCTGGATCAATATTTGGGGTAGGTTCCAACGGTAGATGTGGAGCTTAACTTTTAACCACAAACCGACACGTTCACAACTTCCTCGAGGTCTTCTTTTCAAGTGTGGCTGACTCAAACCCCATCGCCTTGCGTTTTGTTGAAGAACCAATACCAAGCGCAAAAGTCTCATCTTGAGTAGCAGCAGCAAATGATCGTCCAATTCATGGCAACGGTGACTCAGATGCGAAAGGTAGTTACTAGCTATGTTCCAATGTAATAGGGTGGACAACTTTAATTTCCCGTAAAAAGAAACCGCTAACTCATGCTTACTTTCGCACATACCTTTTTTTGTAAAAGAAAATGTACAAACAACCTTTATATTTAAAAATTAATATCCATTTGTGACAAGGGTTGATTATTAATAACCCTGGGGAAAATTTCTGTTGAGAAAACTAAAATTCTCCCAATACAAAAACAACCAACAATCAACAACAATAAGGACGACAACAACAACAACAACAAATACACAGATGAAATTCAAAATACGCAAGGTCCCGAAGAATTCAAATTTACGCAGCACTCCGACGCAACAAAAAAACACGCAAACTCATGGCCGCGCACACAACAAATGCGGCTAGCAATACTCGAAATCAGGTGTCTGAAACTCAGTGGCCTCGCATACCACAGCAACCATTCTTCCAGAGATGATGAGTCACGACGGTCAGAATGAGGGAGCTCAATAAGCCAAGGAACCAGTGCAATAAAATCATCCCTACGTTGGAGTTATTGTCATTGTTACCATTTTCAGCACTAGCGACCATGACAGGGACATAATGAGTACCATACGGGTAGTTTTCCTTCACATGCATGGCTGGTGCATAATTCCCACCTACGTCTGCACCAATTACCACAACACAAAATGGGGTTTTTAGGTGTATATAACAAAAAAAATTACTCCAAGGTACCCCAATATTTGGAGAAACTATTTTTCGGTACCCCAATTTTTCAAAACTAATTTTGAGGTATACCCTTACTTTTTGGGTTAGTAATTATTTGGTGCTTTTCCGACCATTAATTTTATTAAGTGACCGAAATACCCCCGTTCTTCTTCTTCAAGAGTATTTCTTCAAGAAAGGAAGAACAAAGGCATTTTGGTCACTTAATAAAATTAATGGCTGGAAAAGCACCAAATAATTACTAACCCAAAAAGTAAGGGTACCTCAAAATTAGTTTTGAAAAATTGTGGTACCCGAAAAACATTTCACCAAAAGTTAGGGTACCTTAGAGTAATTTTTTGTGTATATAATGATACATATCTTGCTTCAAGATGGTTAATAATCATCTTGAATTGTTCATATTTCACATTTTCACAACTTTTAATAATATTTTCTCTAATAATTGTATATGTTTACCAACTATAAGATTATAATACTTATTAACAAGGTCAAAATAAATAATAGCCTAATTTTATCAATCATATTAGAAAATGCATATTTTATGCATAGTTTCATATTTATAAAAAATACTTATATTTAATTTTATAAGAGATTTAGATGAAATGCAAGATGGTTGTTAACCATCTTGCTTCAGGATGGTTAACAATCATTTTGCAACAAGATGTTTATCATTTTTGATATGGTATATCGCAAATTACATCGTACATTAATTATGGTGAACCTATCGACATCTATCACATGCACTAAAATAAGTTAATTTTTTATATGATGAATTTTTATAAAACAAATTGTTAGATTTTAAAAAGGGTGGTACGTTTTTTGATCATAATATACCTACCTTTTGGGGTATTGAACCATAATACACTCACCTTTGTTGTTGAATATTAATATGTCAATCTTTATACCTAGGTGATTTTAATATACTTATCATGACTTAAGTGGTGGTGAACCAGTCTCAAGGATAATGTGGCAGGCAGTGGAAACTTTCAAGGAACTAATACCAATCCACCTAAGTCATCCTTGAGATCTATTCACCACCATTAAAGTCATGGTATATTAGTGTTCAATAATAAAAGTGGATATATTACGATTCAATATTCCAAAACGCAGGTATATTACGATCCAAAAATCTTTTTAAAAATATTGATAAATTTTACGATAATATTGATAATCACAACGAATTTTATTATAAATATTGGTAAATTGTTTTTGTAATTTTTAACATCTCGACGAAGCTAAATAGGTACTCTAAAGTCAAGGCATGACGTATAACAATTGCTTTTATATCATTATATGAGTGCACTTATTACACAAAAAAAAAAAAAAAACTGTTATGTTACACTTTTTTCTATGGAAAATTGGATTCTAATAATCCCTACTTTCACGAAATGAACAGCAATAATGTCTACTATCAATTTGGATTATGGTGGTCCAGAAAATAATAAAATTGGATTGTAGTGGTAACAAAGCCACCTCCATATTATTTTTATTTTTTTCATTCCTACCCCATATTGTTTTTGTTTTTTTCGTTTCTGTCCACAGAAAGGTAATGAAGTGTAGTTACTAAAATAATTTTTAAATTATTTTTTTGAGAATCTGAGGAATTATTATAATTTTTTTAAATGAATAAAAATGAAAAAATCGTTAGAAATAGTAAAAAACTGAAAAAAAAAATGGGAGAAACGCTGTAAATTCATTAAAAATCTTGGTAAAGTGTTATACTAAGTTTCAAATCAAATGCGACACAAAATCTAAGATATTTAGGGTATACTTTCAATTATGTTCCACTACAATCCTCTTTTTTTTTGGACCACCAGAATTCAAATTTATAATAGGGATTATTGATGTCCAATTCTTGAAAATAGAGATTATTAGAATCCAATTTTCCTTTTTCTAATAAGAAAACATGTTTATTTTCTCACTTCTACCTCCATCTAAAAGAACTTGGGTCTACACAACTTAGACATCCTTTTGTAAATGATCGGTCAACAATCATATGTGTCTTGAATCATGTCAAATGAATAATAACTATCTTGAATTCTTTATAATTTATATATTTATAATATTTAATAATATTTTCTCTAGTGATCATATATATTTAATTATCAACTTTAAGAGTATGACACTTATTAGTCAACTCAACAAATATAAATGACAATATAATTTTATCAATCAATTAGAGAACGCGCATTTTATATATAATTTTATATTTACGGAATAATATAAATAAATAAATACTTTTATATAATTTTAAGACATAATAACTTTCAAAGTAATGAAACATATATATTTATAATAATTTAAATATTAATGTTAGTTGAAATTCAATATGAAGACACATGTCATTTCGATGTTACAACGTATAATAGTTACGAAAATGATAAATGTCTTGGGCAAGACACATATTAAGTGTCTTGTCATGGTATAAAACCTATATATTTGTAAATTGGACTGAAAAAAAGTTACATGATTGACTCCTATAATTGTAATAATATATATGAATGGTATGAAATCACACTTTTCTCTATATTTTTTAAAATTTATAAAAAAGGCGTCTAAAACATGTCCAATGAATTGAGCTCATTCGTTAGAGTGTCAATTTTAATTGTTGGCATAACCAACCCATTCCAATCCTCTTATAATTGACAATTAATAGTACCTGTCAGGATTAAAAGCAATAATAAGTATTGATTTCATAAGAAGTAAGATACTTAAACATTGTCTCGACGAAGACACGTATGATGACCTTGATAATGCTTGTTTTAGTTGTTTACCTGGACTTGGAGCGTGTGGAAAACTTTGGGAGTTGGGAGTGGTCTTCTCTTCTATAAATCTTCTCTTTTCACCACCCTCTTCTGGCACCGGCAATGGAATAGTAACCCCTATACATGGTGTTTGGTAAAAGGGTAAAAAAAAATATCCCGATTATCTAATGGGTGTTAATGTATTATTTAATATAGTATTTACTCTTTCTTTTCATAATAATGTGAAAATTTTTAATTTTTGAGAGTATTTGAAAAATTGGACTCTTTATAGCCATAGGATAAGACTCGTCAATTCGATCTCGCACTACAACAAAAACCTTCAGCAGTGACGCAGAATATAACGCTTGGATCAAACGTCGCACCAAAAGTACATAAAGCATTTGCAGTGACGTTTGAAGCCCCAACAAGGAAATGACCTGCAGCTATAAGCGTCACTACACAAAATGGGGCCCACACCTTTCCTTATCCTTATTCGTTTTGGCGGGATAAATATACAACATGGCGGATGATGAAATTTTCAACATAATTAAAGTGCTATTGTTTTCAATGAAAAAAGTAAAATTAAATTCAGAATAATAAATCTATCAAAATAATGTTTCTCTTTCCAATCAAATTAATTATAAAAAAAGTTACTGGAAAAAAGGAAAGTGGAGAGGGGGGGGGGGGGGGGATATACAGTTTGCAAAACCTAAAACCTAAAACCTAAATCACGCTCCTTCTTTCTAGAACCAAGCCCTGGCCAATTTGAGAAAACCTAGCCCTTGAGCCCCGATTTCAGCTCTCGTCTCCAATAATCCATGTAATTTTCCGTTCCTGTGACAATAAAAGGGTTCGATCCACACTAGATCTGGATCTAAATCAGTCTTACAGGGTAGAAGGAGGTTGACGAGTAGATCAGTGCCGAGCCTCAGATCCTGCAAATCCGTTGTAAATCCCGGACCTGATGGCCCAAATCCGGCTTTCCCAGGTGCGTTCGTTCTAATTTCTGGTTTTTTTAATTGCTTTTAGGGTTTGAATGACCCAAATGTTTAAGCGGTCTCTGATCTCGTTGCTAAAGGTTTCAAAGGTCTTCTTTGTTATTAACTGATGTTATCCACTTTTCCCAATTTGCTTCAAGAACTGATCTTTCCGGCTGACCATAATCTGAGATGGGTTAAATGTGTTCTGGTCACAAGATTTTTTGTTGGAGTTCGAGAAGTAGTATGATATCCTTCTGGGTTGCTCTTTTTAAAGTGTGAATCTTTGAGCATATGTTGTTTGTTGAGTTTTTCTTCTTCTGGGTAGTTGTTATTTTCCCCAAATCTGGGTATACTGAATTTTCCTCATCAAATTTTTTATCAATTGATTACTCAGGTATTTGCCTTCAAATTAATCCACTGCTTTAATTTGCTTGCTAGTTTGTCCCTTCTAAGTTGCCATGTATCTGAAATTCTATCATTGTGTTTGCAATTGAAGGTATACTGTCTTTTTTTAATGTATTGTTCAAGTTAAATGAGTCAATGGGGCATCAATGGATGAATAAATGGATAAAAAGTGTGAAAAGTTGAACTTGGATAATCTGTATTGCAGCCATTGTTGAATTTTGAATATTAGATGAGTAGTATTGGTGTGAATTTTTCGCTACTAATTTTCTTGTATGTTTTTCTTTTTCAGGAACTTTGAGTGTTGGTGCGGTTGGTGGCCTTGCATCAACTAATGATAGCATTAAGCAGGAAGATTGTGACTTAGGAAGGCCAACTCAATGATTTCATATTTTGGAGATGGCATGCATATATTACACAAGAGTTATAGATATATTTTGGTAATTTTTGTGAGTTAGGCCATATCATATACCAAGTGACGCTTGTAATACACCTTAAGCTTGTTTTTGGGATCTTACTATGATGTTAACTTGGTGTATGTTAATGTAAGATTGTGATTATTAAATTATATACCATCTTTTAATTAATAACAAATTTGTTTTATATAAATGGGTGCCAAATGTACACTATATTCAGCAGTTTTATTACTCTTGTGGGCAGGCTGAATAAAATAAATATATAATTATTTTAAAAATAAAATATATAATATAATTATTTTTGGGTGTGAATGCAGGTTAAAAATAAAATTAATAATAAATTGGGATGGGTAAAGACAATGACGCCTGCAATCGTCAGAAAGGACCTGCAACACGCAGACGCGTCACTGGGACTCGTGACGCTTTAAACTGACACAGAATTTCTTAGTAACACCCAAAATTGTGACGGGTGGGGGGACGCGTCACTAGGAAAATTACGACGCCTAAAAATGCAGCCTATCCCTACCTATACACGTCGCTATTGGGGTTTTCTTTTGTAGTGTCGATTCCATATTGAAACATTTCCGCTAGTTTACTAGAAGACCACAACCAATATTTTGGTCGTTAGAATGAAAATAAATCCAATGAAAAGTGACAAATACGAAATTAAGAACATTATTTCCTTCTAAGATCGATCCGTGCAGTGTGTCTAATTTATTTGTTCTCCTAGTACTCCCTGAGTATTTTTATTTGTTATCATGTAATTTATGTCAAAAATTTTGACTATTAATTTTATTTTTATTTGTCATCATTGTCACCCTGATCCCAAAAAAGATTTTGAAAAATTTGTATGATTTTGATAAAAATTATGATTTGTATATGTATTATCAATAAGTGTAATACTTTCTCCACTCCATATTAATTGTCTGTTGAAATCATTAGTTTCTTAATTTATACAATGTTCTAGTATACGAAAGTATTATCATTATATTCATAACGGAAAAAATTATTCTAATATCACTTATATTAGTCATTGTAAAATATTAATGTGGAATCAACTCAACCAAAAGCTTAAGCTGATAGCTGAAGCCCCATGAATGATTTTATATTCTAACACGCCCCCCTCACGCGAATGCCCTTTGGGCTTGAAGCGTGGATGCTGCAAAGACCCCCTTCACCAAATAACATAAGAAATAGTGGGCAATGTGAGGGAGCAGCTTGTATCCTTCTTTTGATACTAAGACTAAGTTTTCTGGTCTAAGTCTTTCCTTTCCAATTTTCATGAAATCGGGGTTTGATATTTGTGGAAAGTGATTTTGTAAAATTATGTCATTAGACTATTAATTTTGAGCGTTGGGTATTTATTGGTTCGGGATTCTCTCTCGCTGCATCCGAGGAGAATCGATGGGTTGTCGATCTTGGGAGAAGGCTGCAACTGAATTATTTTACCAGTGCAGTGGGGGCATTCCTTCTCTAAAGAGAGTGTTCTTACACGCTTCGACACAGGCTAATTCTAAATTTTTTATTGATGCTGTATTGTACAATTTAATGTAATTTTCTATGTATTCGATATGTATATATGAATGATAATATTGTCGTTATATGTTTGTTGGATTCCAAATTATTAGAAAGTTCTCCACTGTGTTTGAGTTTCATTTTTCGGAATAATTTCCAACAATTGTAACATAAGAAATATCTTCAACAATATATGTAGTTTAATCTTATGCCAACAATATGTATAGTTTAAAAATATTAGAATAATATACTTACAAACTTACGATGATTTTTAACATGCCCTAAGTAATATTTTCAATAATATGTGTCATCTATTGTTGTCCTGTATAACGTACGGGTCTAAGAACTGGTTATTAAATAAAAATGAACTTCCAAAAAATGAAGACAATTATTTTTGAACATACAAAGAACGTGGATTTTTTGCATTTTGGACCCTGGACTTTAGGAGTATTTATTTTCTGAACTCTTGGTTTTTAATATTAATTTTTTAGACCCTAAAGTTTGTAGGTTGAATAAAAAAAGGACCCTAAAGTTTGTGGGTTGAAGAAAAAGTCATGTCTCGTTCTTTGTTTTCCTCCCATATTTGAATTATCTCTCGATTGACGTCAAACATCAGGACTATAGTTAAAACCGATATTGAAACTATTATGCACCTCTCTTATTCATGTCGGGAACTTAGACCCCTGATTACATGGGTTTAAGTAACTCCAATATGAATAAGAGAGGTTTATTATAACTTTAACATCAGTTTTAACCTTAATCTTGAAGTTTGACGCCAATCGAGAGAGAAATTCAAACATGGAAAGGAAAAGAAAATGGGAAACGAGCTTTTTTTCCGCTCACAAACTTTAAAGTCCTTTTTTTTAGCCTACAATTAAACTTTAGGGTCCAAAAAATTAAAATTGAAAACCAAGGGTTCAAAAAATAAATACCCCTAAAATTTGGGGTTCAAAATGCCAAAACAAAAAAAACTCATAGAACGTAGGATGCAAAGGTGTATACATACGTACCTATGGAATAATATTGCTCAGAAATTATGGAGGGTTTTAGTGCCCTCCCTTGAGTGCCCTTGCCATGCAGGGCCAAACAAAAGGATACGGCGCCAACAAACTTCAGAACGTTCGACCGTGAGATCAATCCAAAGATCCAGTATTTGGCAAGAATCAGATATTCCATTTTTTTTATTTTTAGAGAGAGAGATGGACATAACAGACATGACGCCTATTTTTATAGCATAGGTCCGTGTGGTTGACTTTCAATGTCATGTGTTTTAAATTAAAGTATGCATAATTGCATATTATCATTTTTCTTTAAATTTCCATTATGAAGAGGGTGCAGATATGTCTTTATTTGGTGGCTATATGTAATTGTTAAATAAATTATGCTGTGTTGGTTTGGTTTAGTTATAATTTTACCTTTCAATTCGGATTTTTTAAATTTTTTCCTTCTATGTTATCCAATCATATGATGTGTTGATTTGATTATACGGTTATTCCAGTTCAATGGATTGGTATGTTTTACTTTTATTTTCTTTTTAATCAAAAGTTATATTATTCATGAACATATAAAAAATGGATGTTCTTTTATCAAAACTAAATTTCAATTGTTTCATGTTTGCCAAATATATAATTTATATTGTAAGAGAATTATTAATCAAAAGATACTCTCATCTTTTAGTTTTATGGAAAAATAATAGTCATTATATTGGTGTATGTACATATTATATTTTTAGTGTTTTTGCCACCAAAAAATAAGAAAGTCCCTCATTTTGCAATATACTATATAAACTTCATCATTATATAGTAGTTCGGTTATGCTCAAAAAATAATTCTCCCTCCATTTAGTATTTTTCTTTTTTCATTTTACAAAAAAGAATACTACACCCGCGCAAGGTGCGTGCAACCAATTTGTAAAAACTTTAACTATATTGCATAAGCCACTATATTGCATAAATTGACAATATAAAGAAATTTTGACTTTTTGGATGGGTGTGAACACAAATTTCTTATACATTTACTATTTTTTATACATTGTTTCTTATGCTCACACTCATCCAAAAAAAATAAATGTAATTTGTGCTGATGCATATGTAATTTGTAATTATTAAGAAAATTACAAGCATGAGATGAAATAAATACAAAGTTGAAATAAAACAAAAACCAGGAATAAGGACAAATGGGGACCAAGAGAATAAAAGGAGAAAAAAATTCAGCTCTGTTTGCGTTGAAATTCTTCCCACGTCTTGTTCTTGACATTTGGAGTTTTGTGGTGTCCTGGAGTCTACCACCAAAAATGTTCCCAAAGCTGGTGTTCTGTTGGGTGATGCATTAGCAGAAGCCGGAGAGTTAAGATAAGACTAGAAGATGCATTTCCTCTTCATTTCTCCATGCACCAGCCGCCAACCTTGACATTGTGGACCACAAAAGATTCCCAAGGCTTCTAGAAGATGAGGTGTAATATTTCCCTCCTTTCATTCACTTTACTCCCTATGGCGGGAATTTGGGGCGTTTGGTGGTTAGGGCCAGTGAGAAAAGAGACGAATCGACAAAGAAGAAGACCAACATGAGTAATGAAGAATGTGAATCTGCTGTTGTTGCTGGGAATACGCCTCTGGCTCCACAAGTTTTTGAATGTGAAGCACAAAACTTGTTCTTCCAGAAAAAAAAAATGCATTCGACACTGTTGCCGCTGCTTTTGCATTTGATGCCACGCCTCAAACGCTAGACTAGCCACCATCCACAAGAATACTAACCACAAAATCAAAGAAATTTTCCAGGTAAACCTGATCTCAATACACGCCCCGAACCCAGGGAATGACAGACGCCGCACACACAATGCCCCACAAGCATGCAAGGCTTAAAAGACCGAACAAACCAAACATACAAGAATAGACTTAACTCGAAAGGAATACCTCATTGAACAGTCTAACGAGGAATAATACTTAATTACACAGCGGATGCTACAATAGAAAATAATGAAATGATCCTCCAAACTCACAAACAACCAAATCAATAGCTCAAGCCTTTTTCCACAATATTGCTTGGCCCACTACACTTCACTGCGCAACTCAGATACCTCAAAGAACCCGAACACTGCCAAAAAGTCAAGAATCAAACCTGAAAAAAATAGGAAGATGGAAGGATGAGCTCCAAAACCCAACAAGTAGCGTAACACTCCTTTAATTAGCTGGGTTAGGCATGCGAGTAAAACACAGGCTGGGTCAGAGTTAATAAATAAATCAATAAAATATGACTGGGTTTTCAAAACGCTTTACTTAGCTCAAAACTTCCTGAAATACACAAGAATATTAATTTACCGTTGAATAGCTCAATACATATCAAAACTTAGCAGTCGAAATCACAAAACGTACTTTGGGGCTAAGGCCACTACTAGCCCAGTGGCATGGGCAACAGACAGCCGCTACTAGCCCAGCGCTAGCCCAGCGGCATGGGCAACAGAGACCACTATTGACCCAGTGGCGAGGAACCGAAAAATTGGGCCCGACGGAACACATACACAGATCATAATACACAATAGCGCGCATACAAGTCGATCGACAGGTCCAGTGCATACCTTAACTGGCTAAGGCAAAAGACATAGCCCAAAAAGAAAACCAGTAACTTGAGTGTCAAAATCTACAAACAGTACCCAGTCAAGTAATTTAGAATAACAAATAAATCGGAACCATAAAGTCACTAATATAACGAAATGTTCAAATAAATCAAATAGCAGAAATTATTATGTAAACGACTACTTTACAAATAATTTAGTTAAAGCGTCACAAAACGTCACTTGGTATATATATGCAAAATATAAATACAACTTATAAAATTAGCATAAAAGGAAGTACTTTGTAAACACATAAATCAGTAGGTCGAAAGTACGGAAACAACTTAATAGCAATATATTTGCAAACACTAATTAAAATTACTACCAAAGGTTCCAAAATTAAATATATGTCAAAATATATACTAACGTAACTTATAAAATTGATATCAAAAGGCTCACTTCATAAAAATATAAATCAATATGGAATTAATCAAATCCTTCGGATATAAATATAATCAAATATAATATACTTAAACAATAGCATGCCAACCCGATTTAATAAAATCACTTTACGAAAGAAACTTTATGAAATAATATTTTGGGCACGAAGGAAGACTAAAAGAGTATCACACCACTTACCTGAAACACTACTTCAATAGGCCAAACTCCACCACTGAATAATTCCTATAATCCATAAGAGCTAAAATAATTAGAAGATACTAACACTAACATACCAAATTACTCTAGATAGGATTTGCTAATGACGGCAACATATATATTATCCATGATGGGGCCAATCCTCCAAGATTTACTGCTAAGTATAAGAAATTTTAGAAGGAGCAACTTACAAACTCCTAACTCAGGAGATAGCAAGATGGGTTGTAAGAGACAGTGATGATTATGAAATATCAAAATTGATGTCCAAGAATAGAGGTCCTAAGAACCCTTTATAGTTCAATAAATCTTTAGGTTTTAAACTGACGATAAAAATTCAAATGTAAGTACTAAATTGGAATAAAGAAACAAAACATTAACTTGTCAAAAGATTAAAAAGAGAAAAGGATCACTTTTCAAGAAATGAAACGAGGAGGGTATTATTGGTATATTAAATCAAGGGAACAAAGGGCTCAACAAGTAGTCACTAGCTAGGCAATTAAAGAAGAACTAAAAGAAACTTGTATGGTTGTTCGAATACATACAAACCTTTTGAAACACTACAATATAATATAGTAGTTTCACTTGGCATTGTAAGCTGTCAATCAAGAAACAAGAACAACACTCAACTTAATTATATATATAATTAGAGCTGGGCAACGGGCCGGGTTGGGTCGGGTCAGGGCCGACCCTTTACTCTTATGGACTAGAGTCGGGTCAATACTTTTGAGACAAGGATTAGGGCCGGGTCATGGGCCAGCTGACCCTAACCCATCCATGACCCACCCATTAAAATCTGATTTTGTTTTCTACTATATTTTTATTTAAATCTGTTTTTTTCTGCTTTGTTTTTGTTTAAAATTGATTTTTTGTTCTTGCAATTAAAATCTTTTTTTTTTCTGCTGTGTTTTTATTTAAATCTGATTTTTTTTTCTTACTTTTAAAATCTGATTTTTTTCTTGCTATTAAAATCTAATTTTTTTTCCTGCTATTAAAATATGTTTTTTTCATGCATTCATATAATATGATTCATAAATAACTTTTCCTGCTGCTTGGACTTTCTGTCCCCCCCTCTTTTAACATCCACGTAATTATATCCAAAATAGTAGGACCAAAATTACATAATTATATCCAAAATAGTTAATTGTAGATTCTTGATAAACTTGATTCATATTCTTGAAAACTTGATGAACTGACATAATAACATGGAGAACAATTTTTACACATATTATATCCAAAAATTAGGGACAATTCACATCACAGATTAACCCATATATCCAAACTACAGAGCTTCAAATTAGTCAAACAGATGAAATTACAATCGGATTAACTAAAAAGAACTGGTGTTGGCAGTAGCTAACACAGCAGCTGAATCAAGACATGAACCCCCTTCATCCTCAATCAAAATCCATCCCAAGTTCCCAACATAACCTCAACCACCACTCAATATTCCAACACCCTATACAACTTCAATTATCCACCAAATCACAACAAAATGCCCAGCAAATGCCACGAAAAATTGCAAAAGAACAGCCACATTAGCAACTACATCAGGTCAGGCGTGATTTGCACATAAACTAGTTTAACGTAATTTGCACCTAAACTAGGTCAACAGTCAACCCCCTATACACCTTCAATTAGCTAGTTTAACGTAATTTGCACATAAACTAGGAATTAAGCATCATCACTTCATCAGTAAAACAATCATATTGGTAAAATTACTCAAAATTGTGCCCACTGCCCAGAAACCCAATTCAAAACCAACCCATATGGATCTTTGTGCTTCAATCACGGGTACACTAGAATTCAAAATTGACATAAGATTTGGTAAATAAAACAAGAGCAAAACAGAACCTAGAATCCGATATAAGCCAGAATTCCAGATTGAATAAGTTTCACAACTCAAGTCGAAAACAGAACCTAGAATCAGATATTATCCAGAATCCTGATCGAACCCTAAAATTCAACCATCAATCGAACCCTGACATTCCTTTTCTAATCGAAACGAAGAAAGAGAGGATAGAGATTGACCTTTAATCCTTAACCAAAACGAAGAAGATCAAGATCTGATGAATTTGAAGGTGAAGATTAGATTAAGGATCCGTGAATCCAAGTGCAGAACTGAAGATCCAGAGAAGGCGATGATTCGATGAAGGTGATGATTCGATTGTTGGTCGACTTTAGATCCAGAATTGAATTCGAGTGAGAAGAGAGGGAGAAGGTCAGACGGCGTGGAAGTTTACAGGGGCACATGGCTGATTGGGAGAGCTGAGAGGTAGAAGGTGAGACTGAGAGAAAACCCTATTTTGCCCCATTTTTGCTGACCCTACAGTGACCCTCCGAAATACCCTACTTAAGCCCTAATTTCCCTGACCCATTACCAGCCCGACCCCTTTCATTTTTAAATGAGTTTTGACCCTTAAAAATCAGTCCTGACCCTTGCAGTCCGTAGGACACCCGGCCCAATGCCCAGCCCTGTATAAATATAAGATATGGTAGAAAAGACAATATGATATAGCAGTTTGAAAATGTAGTGTAAGTCTTTATTCCTTCAAAATTCGAAATTAGTTTAAGAATCCATACTTACATGTGGAAGCAAATACCAATTAAATTATTCAACAAAATTACCTATGGGGGAAACGTTTGATAAATGGTATGGCTAAATCAAATGTCAGGGCTTTGCATTGAAATAGAAGAGAAATACTGCGATTTGTAGCATACGCCTTGATCCAACAAAAATTTTGCAAAGACCTTTTGATGTAGAAAACTGAGGATACAGTAACATGAAACGGATTGACAAAGAGTAAAATTTTACTCACCATGGTTGCTAGGAAATTTCTTAGAGGAGTCCATGCGCAATTGGTAGAGGCGAAGAGCAACGTAGGGCATGTAGATAGCAGAGTTTAGGGTTTTGAGATACCAGATATTTATAAGGAAAATTGGAATCTAATAAACCAAACTTTTGGTCCATTTTGATCTAACAAACCAAACTTACCTTTTTGCTAATAGCATACCATACTTAACATTATATTTTTTTTATTGAACCTCCACCACTTTCCGGTCATCGGAAAAATGACGTGGAATTTTTTGTGTGCTGAGGTGGACTGTTTTATAGCCAAAAAATAAAAGAAAAAAATGTTGATAGCTTGTGTTTTATGACTTGGCAGCCCTCTCCCAATCTGATTCAGGTTCAATCAAAAAAATATAATGTTAAGTATGGTATGCCATGAGCAAAAAGGTAAGTTTAGTTTGCTAGATCAAAATGGACCAAAAGTTTGATTTATTAGATTCCAATTTTCCTATTTATAAAGGGCTAATTATAAATGGGCTTAAGCTGGCTAAGCACACTATATAATAAATAAATAAAATAGATTTCTAGAATGACCCTTTTTTTATTTCAATATACTTGTTTTTTTACGTTATCAAGTTTTATTATTGATTTTGCTCGATTGTGTACGGTGTACTGTGTACTGAATAACTATGAGTTTGCTAATTTGGTGATTTATTTATATTGCACCGGTTCGTAGTTATCTCACTTCAGCATATATTTTTGGTACATGGACTTCATTTGAACCAATTCATAGCTATCACGGTTGATCATATACTTTTGGTACAAGAACTTGATCTGAAAGGTTGAATCAGATGCAACATTCAGGTGAGAACAATCTATTTCGATTCCTTTTCTTGGTCAATTTGTCTTAATGATTTTGCATAATTGCTCCAAGTTCAATTTTCCATTTCCTTCATTTTCCTTTTCAGTTAGTTTTTTGTTCATTACAAATTCAGTTATGTGGATATATCTTTGTTGACCAATTGAATTGCAATGGTAGAACTTCGCTACGAATTAGGATTCACTGTGGTCAATACTCAGTACCATTTAAATATGTTGGTTCTTATTTAGAGTAAACAATGATGGCGATTCTTCAAATAATGGCATCAAGCTTGAATGAGTTAAAGGCGGGAGACTCAATTCCTGAGACAATCATGGATTCTCCAGCAAAGTCTGCCTCCATATTCTGTCTCAGGTCAAGTTATATATCTTCTGCTTCTGTTTTACATGCCTTCTTTATTGGGTCTCTTAAGAATCATCTGAAGTTCCTAAAACTATCATATTTCTTACAATGTTGTTACTGTTGTTGGCTTCAACCATTTTGCCATTTTCTGCATGCTCGGTTCCTCAATTAGCAAGCCAGATTCTAGCTTCTCTGTTATCATGGATAGAACCATAAATTAGCAGATATTGGTTTTCATTACTGTGTTTCTCAAAAGATGCTTTGCTTTTTTTTCCTGCTTATTTCTTTTTGTTGGGTTATAACTAATTGTTAATTGTTTCTTTATCCTCTCAATCTTATTATGATGGCTTCCAGTGGCAAATAACTAATAATCTCCTAATTACGCAAAATATTTCCTAAACAGTTCACCTACATTATTTGGGTTAGTCATTTGAAATTGTGTATTGATAATAACAATAAAAAAGCTAGTATGTTATTGATGACACATATTTGTATCCGGTTAAAAGCTTTACTATCAGTATTAATACATATCCAATTAGCAGTTAATACTTTCCAGTTATTAATGCTCTATCTAATTTTGTGGTTGATTCCAAGGTTTGCTCAACTAACGTTGCTTGCCCAGAAGTTCTTCGATAAAAATCATCACCCACTTCACTTTCATTGGAGCACTAATACCTAACTGGAGCATAATTAAGTGCATAATGGAACACTAAGTGTGGATGTAATAAGTTGACTTATATTTGTGGAGGGAGTGTGCTTACTTTTTATGTGTGGTTGAAGAAAGCTTAGGTGTGTGATATTTTGAGTGTTAGTATCTAATCCTACTAGTATAAATAGGAGGTGTGTCAAAGGGGAAAATCATCCCAAGCAAGCAAAACAATAAGAAGTGTGAGTGAGTGAGAAAAATTATAAAGAGTGAGGTGTCTTTAGTGAGTGTGTGTTCAAATATTGTATAATTGTCTTGCTTCCAGTGTTGTAGTAAAAGTATAATTTTTAAGTATACCACATGCTCCCTTCCTACTTTTTATCCAACAAACTGGTATCAGAGCCAGATTTTCTAAAGGTCCTTGCTAAGCTCGCATTCATAGTGTGTGCACGGTCAGGGACCGAAGCACCAAGGATACTCTGTCGCCACAGTCAGGGACTGTGATCATTATTATAATTGTTGGTCTGGGACCGCAAGTCTTTGGTTAAGTGCAGGGTGCTTACCAAGCTAGCATGGCAGATTTATCAACATCAACGAGCTCATTAGAGAAGCTCAATGGGAGAAATTATAGTACTTGGTGCACACGTATCAAGTACTACTTGAAGGGCAAGACTTATGGGAGATCGTTGGTGGCAATCAAAAGCTAGAACCAACTGATCCAAATGAGAAGAGGAAATGGGAGATCAAGGCTGGAAAGGCAATGTATGTCCTTTCAGTCACGGTGGAAGATGAATATCTTCATCGGATTAAGGATTTTGAGACACCTGACAAAGCATGGGATGCCTTTGCTACGCTGTTCACCAAGAAGAACGAAGCCAAATGCGAAATGGAGAACGAGCTCATGTCTATTAAACAGGAGACATGATGAGCGATGATTTCACCAAAGTTAAATCTTTGTGTGGTGAAATAGCCAAAGTAGATGATGAAAGTGCAATAAGTGAGTCAAGAATGAGGCGGATAATTATTCGAGGCCTCGACCCCAAATACAGTGGCCTTGTTGCAGCAACCAGGGGCTGGGCCACACAACCTGATCTGCCAGAATTAGAAAGCCTCTTGGTGAACCAAGAAGGCCTGGACAAACAAATGTCCAAGGTCTCGATAAAGGAGGAAGATCAAGCTCTATTCACCAGAAGAAGAGCACATAAGAGCCAAGGAAGAGATATACAAAGAAGCACTAGAGATGGTGGATCACCATCAGGGCCACCATCAGAAAGGAAGCCATCATTAGAAAGAAGACAATCATCAGAAAGGAGACTACCAAGGTGGCAACAAGGACAGCGAAGCCGTCCATATCAAGGGGGAGTTCACCAATCTCGAGAAAGTCAGCAAGAGAAGGAATATCGCCGTCAAGAAGGTCGATGTTACAAGTGTGGAGGGAAAGGCCACTTTGCTCGAGACTGCAGATCACCCTCGCTGGAAGGTAATGCAGCAACCTTCACAAATAATAACAGTGAGGATGAATGGGACTTCCAAGCATTTTTTTGCCATAGAAGAATCTGTCCAAGCAGCCGAAGCAGAAGAGTCCACATATGAAGAGTCTAAAGAAGAGTTTGCACTTACAGTGACAAACAAGAAATTCCTAAATTATCAAAAAGACTGGATTGTGGATTAATTGCTCGACCACATGATGACGATGAGAAAGCTGCAAAACATGTCTGAATACAAGGGAAACCGAGTCGTAGTCACGGCGAATGACTCAAAGTTGCCAATTTCACATATCGGAAAAACGTTAATTGCTCCCCGGTTCAGTTCACACCAGGTGCAACTTCAAAATATCTACCATGTACCTGGAATGAAGAAGAATCTCTTGTCAGTATCCCAGCTGACCTCATCAGGCAACTATGTGGTCTTTGGGCCACATGATTAAAGGTGTATCGCAACATTAAGCCTACATCTCCCCCGCTTATGGAAGGACGCCGTTTGGAGTCGGTGTACGTGATGTCTGCGCAAGATGCATATGTAGATAGAACCAGGAAAAATGAAACGGCAGATCTTTGGCATGCAAGGCTTGGCCATGTAAGCTATCACAAGTTAAAAGTGATGATGCTGAAGTCGATGTTGAAAGGTCTCCCACAACTTGATGTTCGAGATGATATAGTATGTGCGGGGTGTCAATATGGGAAGGCACATCAACTTCCCTATGAGGAATCTACATTCAAATCTAAGGCACCACTCGAGCTAGTGCACTCTGACGTCTTTGGAAGAGTAAAGCAACCATCCATCTCGGGATACAGATACATGATCACTTTTATCGATGACTTCTCGAGATATGTTTGGGTTGCTTTTATGAAAGAAAAATCAGAAGCACTAGACAAATTCAAGGAGTTCAAGAACAAGGTTGAAGGTGAAGTGGGACGTAAGGTGGCTTGCCTACGTACAGATAATGGGGGAGAGTATACATCCAAAGAATTTTCAGAATATTTGCAAGCCCATAAAATACGCCGCCAGCTCACTTGTCCCAATACACCACAACAAAATGGTGTAGCAGAAAGGAAGAATAGGCACCTCGCAGAAACTTGCAGAAGCATGTTACATGCCAAGAATGTGCCACCTCGGTTCTGGGCTGAATGCATGAAGACTGCAGTATATGTCACCAATAGGCTACCACAAGCAAGACTTGGGTTTGTTTCTCCATATCAAAAACTATGGAATGTCAAGCCTACGGTGAGCCACTTCAGAGTTTTTGGCTGTGTGTGCTATGTCTTCGTACCGGATCATTTGCGAAGCAAGTTCGATAAGAAGGCTATTCGTTGCATATTCGTGGGATATGACAATGAAAGAAAAGGATGGAAGTGTTGTGATCCGACGAGAGGACGTTGTTACACGTCAAGAAATGTGGTGTTTGATGAAGCATCATCATGGTGGTCTTCTGAAGAAGTATTGCTACCTGATTCAAAAGAAATTGAGGAAAGCTTGGAGCAAAGATTCAAGGAACACCTAACAGACGATGAACAAGGAAAAAGTCCCACAAAGACGTTACAAGAAGAGTCTGTTGAAGAAGAAGCTGAAGATAGAGAAGAGACTGCCAGGAAAGAGAAAAATCCATGGAAAACATGTGTACATCATAATTTTTCAGAAGAAGAAAGACAAAGCCAACTTGAGGACACCATAGCAGAGACAGTTGCAGAGTTAGAGTTAAGAAGGTCCAAGCGGAGACGAAAGCTAAATCCTAAGTATGCAAATGCAGCACTGGTAGAAGGGCCCAATATCAAGGAACCGAGCACATATGAGGAGGCATGTCAAAAGAAAGAATGGTGAAAGGCAATGGAGGAAGAGGTGCAAGCTTTAATTCAGAATGAGACTTGGGAGTTGGTACCCAAACCCAAAGATACAAAACCCATCTCGTGCAAATGGGTTTATAAGTTGAAGGTACGTCCTGATGGCTCAATTGACCGATATAAAGCTGATTGGTAGCTCGAGGCTTCTCGCAAACCTACGGTATAGATTATGAAGAGACGTTCAGTCCAGTTGCAAAGATCACTATCGTACGTGTTTTGCTAGCATTAGCCTCTATCCAGTCTTGGAAGTTGTGGCAGATGGATGTGAAGAATGCCTTTCTACATGGAGAACTTGATCGAGTTATATACATGGAGCAACCTAAAGGATTTGAAAGCAAAAGTCATCCTGATTTTGTGTGCAAGTTGAAGAAAGCTTTGTATGGACTCAAACAAGCACCTCGAGCATGGTATGGCAAGATAGCAGAGTTCTTGGTTCAAAGTGGATTCATTATGTCAGCAGCAGACTCCAACTTGTTTGTGAAGATTCGCGAAGGAAGGGTTGCTATAATTCTTGTCTATGTGGATGATCTTATCATCACTGGCAACAACGAAGAAGAAATCCAGCAAATCAAGGCTAATCTGTCAGTGCGCTTCCAAATGAAAGATCTTGGTGAGTTAAAACATTTTCTTGGTCTAGAGGTTGATAGAACTAACCATGGGTTATTCTTATGCCAACACAAATATGCTCAAGATCTTCTTGAAAAGTATGGTATGCTTGAATGCAAACTAATATCAACTCCTGTGGAGCCAAATGCAAAACTATGCTCTTATGAAGAAAGAGATCTTGAAGATCCAACGATGTACAGGCAATTGGTTGGCAGCTTGATCTACCTGACATTGACCAGACCAGACATTACATATGCTGTCAGTGTAGTAAGTCGATACATGCAGCAACCAAAGAAATCTCACTTGGAAGTCGTACAAAGGATACTGAGGTATATCAAAGGAACTCTTAACTTTGGTATATTCTACAAGAAAAATGATAAAGTTGAATTAGCTGGCTACTGTGATGTCGATTATGCTGGTGATCATGATACCCGTCGATCAACTACGAGTTATACATTCAACATCGGATCAGCTGCTATTTCATGGTGTAGTAAAAGGCAACCAACCGTGTCCTTATCTACCACAGAAGCAGAGTATCGTGCAGCAGCAATGGCAGCTCAAGAATGTACGTGGTTGGTTCAGCTACTTAAAGATCTTCATGTTCCTGTGAACAAACCTGTGGTGCTAAGGTGTGATAATCTCTCAGCTATCGGTAGCGAGAGAATCCAGTTTTTCATGCAAGGACCAAGCATGTGGAGGTGCACTATCATTTCATTCGAGAGAAAGTGCTACGAGGAGAGATTAATATAAAGCATACAAGGACAGAAGACCAAATAGCTGATATATTCACCAAAGGGCTTGGTGGCTCAAAGTTTGAGGAGTTTCGAGCAAACCTTGGCATGGTTCCAAGGGCAACATTGAGGAAAGTGGGCGCTGAGGGGGAGTGATAAAAATCATCACCCACTTCACTTTCATTGGAGCACTAATACCTAACTGGAGCATAATTAAGTGCATAATGGAACACTAAGTGTGGATGTAATAAGTTGACTTATATTTGTGGAGGGAGTGTGCTTACTTTTTATGTGTGGTTGAAGAAAGCTTAGGTGTGTGATATTTTGAGTGTTAGTATCTAATCCTACTAGTATAAATAGGAGGTGTGTCAAAGGGGAAAATCATCCCAAGCAAGCAAAACAATAAGAAGTGTGAGTGAGTGAGAAAAATTATAAAGAGTGAGGTGTCTTTAGTGAGTGTGTGTTCAAATATTGTACAATTGTCTTGCTTCCAGTGTTGTAGTAAAAGTATAATTTTTAAGTATACCACCTGCTCCCTTCCTATTTTTTATCCAACATTCTTTAAATTTAATATTTTGTGAACTTGATTCGTTTCTTGCTTGTTGCTATGGTCTTTTGGAGAGTCTGAATTGAGGCAGCTTTGCCTTGGCAAAAACTGCATCCGAGGTATGTTAAGTGTTTTCTGAGGAGTACCCTGTTTTGTTTATTAGATCAGCTTGAGGAGTTTTACTTTGTGTTATATATGATTCCATTTTTCTCATGTCTATATCTTGATTGTTTGTATAGAGGATTAGTTGTGGGATTTTGTGTAACATCTTTCCATTTTCGAAGAAAACCAAATCAATTTAGCTGATATGAACTGTGTTGATGAGTTTCATATTTTCAGTACTTAGGTCTACTGAATTATGAGCCTTATCATGATTAGTAAGAACTCAGTTTTTTCCCCTTCAAATTGGGTGTTGACTGTTGAGGTGGGAGCCTAATGTGCGGGTGGGGGGCAATTCGTGATGTCTTGCTAATTGCCTTCATTTATGTATATTTTGAAGTGGAAACTCACCATAGAGTAATGTTTGCCAAGGTAAAGCTTCTTACATCTGAATCACACCGTAAACCGCAAAAGTAGGATCCAAATTAGGATTATTGTTGTTGGTGATGATGTTGTGGAAACTTATAGGATGGTATCCGCAATGTGATTTAACAACATTTTCAGTAGGTAGAGTTGCCCTTTAACCATTTTGTCTCAATCTTATGTAGTGCAATTAGCTTATGAGCATTGGACCAACCTTTTTTCAGTTCTCCAACTATGCATTCTTTTTCTGTTACTAAGAGCCTGTAAAAGTTATGGGTAAATCGTAAGTTGTAAAAATTGGTAGGTAAATTATGTGAATAGAAATTGAATTTTTGTTAACTATTCTCGTACATTGACTAAAACTCATCCAAAATTATCGAAGGTTATCAAAATCTATTATAAAATAACCAAAATTGATCAAAAACTACATTTATTTATCTACCTTACCTTACCTATGAATCTGACAGACTCTAAGTGTCGCTCCTATGTAGTACTATGGATTGTAGCAAATAAGCAAGCTGAAAGAATTTTGTCATAATAGTATAGCACATGTCGATTGACCTTTTGATTGGTGAAAAAACTGTTGGTTTGGTATTGAGAGTTTTAGAACAGTTACATTTTGGGTAGAAACTTGATCGGGAAAATATTGATAAACTCCCAATTTGGATTCAACTACCTCAATTGGATCAACAAGTTTGGGGTGCTCCCAGTCTAGGCAAAATTGGGAGCCTCATTGGTTATAATGGTCAATTGTAGAATTTATGTAAGTAATTTTGTACCTTTTAACTTACAAGGAATTTGAGTTCTTTATGTATGACCTTATATCAACCTTATTGGATTATGCTGTGCAAGAATATTGGACAATTTGTACACATATTGGTTACTTGTCAAGCTGACCCGACAATTATAAACATAAGATTAATATTTCAATAGTAAATAGAAATTTCCTACATAATATTAAAAATTAAATTAAATTTGAATTTTATTCAATTAGTTGAATATTTACTATTAAAAAAGTATGATATATATTTAACTAAATTAAATTTGTATTATTCATTGGTAGAAAATAAATAATTTTTTTTTGAACTTTTCCCTATTATAATGTATCATATAAATACAACTTTTAAATGAATAGTAGACATAGTGGAACTAAGCGGAAATACGGAAAAAGCGAGGCAGGAATCAGTTTTAACGAATGCTTGACACACAAAAAAGTAAAATAAAAAAACAAAACTTGAAATAAGGCTTTCGAAATCTATCCTTTGTTTTGTTCATTTCTATAGCTGCATCTCTTACTCGGGGAAAGACAACGCAGGTGAAGAGGATGGCTGAAGCGAATTTAAATGTATGAAAATGCCTTCTACATTGATATATTTTACTGTCTTGTTTGAGGATCTTGTTGCTATACTTAAAGGGCTACAGAGTATTAATTAACACAACATTTTCGATTGGTTTTCTTTTAGTAAAATGCAAACTTGGAGTTTAGTATTTTTGGGGGATTTCCTTTGGGATAGATTTAGGAGAGATCTTGATTGAGGAATGATTGGAAAAAGTAAGGTGAAAATCTAAGTAGGTGAGTGATTAATTTAATTTAATTGAGTTACTAAATTGCATCCATTTTGAACTGTTTAAACCCACTCACTCCTGTTTAGGAATTAAGGGTAGTTAATTATGCAAAAACATTATTCAATGGTGTTAAAATCCAAGATTTTGCAAGCTGGAATCTTGTGGGGAAGTTATTACCAATCCCTGATTGAATAATTAATCAACCAAAAAATAAAAATAATATAAGTGATCCAAGGGTGGTGCAAATATGATTTGTATTCATCATGTAAAATTTGATGCTCATGTGCTTAGATTACGATGCTCGAATTTGCTGAGCATATATGACATTCCTTCATAATTAACTCATCAAGCAAGCAAAGAACAATGAATGCAACTAACGTTAAAATTCGACCTCAAGTGTCCTGGTTCATAAAATAAAAATAGTGTACCTGGTTCCTCAATAGTCACAGGTGAATATGAGCATAGAAACATGGGTTGCTAAGAGTATGTCATGAGGCATCACATAAAGGATCTCATTCTTTGCTATTTTGTATTGTTGGTACTTGGTATAGAAAGACTTGGAATTCAATCATATTTTCTTTTTTAATGTGTGTGGATTTGATTTATCTGCAATTTGACATAGGCATGCCCTTAATTATCGTTAAGCTTGGGTTGTTTGGTATTTTAGGTAATAAGGACCGTAAAATTTATGAAAGCTGAATAAAAAAACAACATCAAGTGATATGCCTCAATGCTGGATCTCATGCCATAAGCTTTGAGCACTTGCCACATCCCCAGTCTGAAATTAGAGTAACCATCCAGTATTATAGTGAATGTTACTTTATTCATAGATAAACATTTTTGCATCATATGATTTAGAAGCTCCTTAGCTGCTTGCAACCTACCCTTCTTGGACTGGAGTATAAGCGATGAGCTAGATGATGATGACGACGAAGGAGTAAACCCACATTTGGACGTCATAGGTCTGAAAGGCTTTGTGCTCCAGCTCAACTTTGCTGCAGGGTGCCATGACAAGATTTAAAGCAATGACGCTAATAGGAAGGCCCTTCTCAAACAGCTCCTGCAAGAGTTTCATAACCTCATTTGTTGGCCTGCTTAACATAAAACTACAATAGATATATTGGACACTATATGATCTGGAATGAAAGGTGATTACGAAAATACACTTACCAAACTTTCTACATTTCTTCAAATAGCTCTGTTGCTTTACCAATCTCTTTAGCCTTTACATACCTATCAATTAAAGCGTTATACATATTATGTATGTAATCATCTGATAGACACATATTTGTGTCCGGTTAAAAGCTTAACTATCAGTACTAATACATATCCAGTTAGCAGTTTATTCAATATTAGTATCAAATCTAAGTTATGATTGTCATACCTAAATAAAAGTTGGCTAGCATTATTCCTGTTATTGATGACACATATTTGTATTAAATATGTTATGGTTGAAGAACAGAGAAGATGGCATACCAGGCTAGCTTTCTAATTTGATTATTAGTTATGGTTAACATATCGGTAACCCACAATATAAGATGTTTATAACGAGATTAAACAGAGAAGATGTTTATAACGAGATTAAAGGAAGACACATATTGGCTAGCTTCAGTTATGGTTGATCATTTGTGGGACTAGTTTGATTCACTTTGCGGAAAATGTATGTTTTTTCCTGAAATTTATTATGTTTACTTTTCTCTTCTTGCATGCATGAGAAAGCAGATTGCCCATTTTGTTGTCTTCATTGTCAGTGTAGAAGACGGCTTGTTCGAGTTTATTAACCAATGTAGAGCATATTTGTCACCTTTTATTGTGGCCTTGTATGCAGTAATAATGTGTTTATGGCTGCTTACTGCATATTAACAAGATGCTTCTATTTTTCTTATATTGGTTTTACTTCTTGACTTCCACAGTTGTCTTGTACTTCCCCATCTTTTCTTTTCCCCAAATTTCTGTGGGTTTTTAAAGGCAAGCTGAATGAATGCTTTACTATATTTGTTGGAGTTAGCGATTTCATGATTGCATCAGACAGATATTCTTGTTTTGCAACTTGGACAGGTTAAGCTAGGACCATTTTAGCTTTTTGGCTATTATGTTGGTTAATTATTGTTGCCTATTTTGCACCTTTTATGCCTAGAGAAGGATCAAATTGTTAGACAGGTGATGTATAGGGAGGACAAGACACTGAAAGTTGTCCCGAAAATGAGACTGAAACTACTTCGGGCATCCATGTGTCTTAATAGTTCAAGAGTTCCAATGGACAATTGAGAGTATTTTTTTTAATGATCTTTGTATTAAAGACCTTGAGATTGTGGACTAAGTAATAATATATTTTCTGATTCAGAGATGAATGGCTAGCAAAATAGGACTTCGCTAGCAAAATATATTTTCAAATAGTGGACTAAGCTAACTGATTTGTATTGCTAGTCTTAGATGAGCTTCTACCTGGTCCTCTTTGATACTCCTTAATGACGATTTTTTGGAGGAAGAATCCCCTCTTGGATTTGGGGTTACATATTTCTTTTTTTTTAATGTATTTTGGTATTTGATCACCATCTTTATATTTCGCACTAGCGCTCACCACATTCATCTATCCTCTACTATTTGAAAACACATGATATGATTCGTTGACTTTTTTAAAGCTTGCTTACTCGAGTTCATGAATATTTTATTAAACCTAACTTCGGGCCTACTACGCGCAACGCGCGCCCCATAAGGCTAGTGATAGAAATAAACGCACAAATTAATAAACGGCTTGAATGAGTAATTGAGAACGTTTTTGACTAATTCTAGAGAGAGGCTCCCTCTTCTCTCTAGATTGGAAACCCAGACAACTAAGGGTCTGCTTGGGAGAGGGGTAAAGGGGAATTAGGAGGGGTTAAGGAAGGTTCCTACTCCTCCTTACTCTTGCCAAGGAAGAGAGTGAAGGAGGGTAGAGGAGAGTAAGAGGGAGTAGAGTTTACTCCCCTTTACTTCTCTTTACTCTTATTTTTTTGGGAAATGATAAAAGTCTTGTGCAAGACACATATTTTGTGTCTTGTCATTATAGAAAACCTATATATTTATGAATTAAATTGGAAAAAAGTTACATGATTGACTTCTATAACTATAATAATATATATAAATTGTATAAAATCACACTTTTATCTATATTTTTAAAAATTTACAAAAAAACGTCTAAAATATGCCCAACGGATGGGGTTCATTCGTTAGGGTGTCAATTTTAATTGTTGGCGTAGCCAACACATTCCAAGCTTCTTATAATTGATAATTAATAGTATCTGTCAAAAAAATTGGGGTTAAAAACGATAATAAGTATTGATTTTATAAGGAAAAAGACATTTAAGGAGTGTCTTGGGGCAAGACACTTATCATCACCCTATTTTTTTAACACCTCAATTTGGGGGTAAACAAGTGTAAAATATATATAACATAGAAAATGACTATTATACCCCTAGCCTTAATTTCAATTTTCCAGCAACATTGTTAATTCTCTCTCTAGATAAAAGGGTAAATATGTCAATTAACATTTTTTACTCCCCTTCCTAGCAGGGGTAAACAATTACCCTTATGAACTCTCCCATACTCTCACCCTCCTTTACTCTTTTGAACTCCTACTCTCCATTTTTTACTCCCCTTCCAAGCAGAGCCTAAAGAAACCCTAGAAAAATTGGGACCCCAGCCGTTTAGATCCCCTTGATGAAAAATGTTCTAAGCTTGCCAATGCCATCATTGTGAATCTAAAGATAAATAATCATGATAACCTTCAAGATCTTCCAACCTGGTTAGATGTTTCACAGAGTTTCGAACAACTGCTCGAGATCTGATACAAGTCGATCGAATTGCTCTTTGATAGGCAGAAGCATCAGTAATTCATCCTCTCCTCCCTCGATTCCCAAAATGCTCAACCTCGTGCATACTTTGTATAGTTAAGGGTTGAGAAAGGAGAATCACAGCTCTGGCATCTCTCTTTTCTGTTTCGACAAACCAACTAGTAGATCTTTGGTGGTGTGCAATTGGGAGTATCTTGATCGTCATCCATGTATTCCAGGTGTGTTTGTTCCATCTCTTCTCCTCTTCTTTATGTTGTTTTGGTTGTGTTGTGCATTATTTTACTTGCTGCTACTGCTGTTTGGATGGAGGTGTGGGTTATTGGACAAATCCTTATACAGATGTTTTCTCAGACTGCTGTTGTGTTCCCCTCCTGAGTTTGCATTCCTCTCCTCTTCTTAAGTATCGGTTTAGTATAGGCCTAAATTATGTAGTGTCGCAAAACCCCCCTGATTATGTATGATAAATCGACCAACAAGGGTTTTAAGGCTTGGTTTGGGTTGAAGACCTTAATTCTTAGCTTGGTGTGTATTAATTCTATGAGGCTTGGTTTGGTGTGTTTTTATGAAGAAAATCTGCTCCTTACCGCAATCTGGAATTGGTGTCTTTCCCCCCTTTGCGACACTATAGGTGGTTTTTGTTTTGCAAAATTATTTGTTTGCACAGTTTGAGAAGGATGTGAAGCCAAAATGTGAGTTACAATCAAGGAAGAGCTGGTTAAATTGTTCTGACAGAACACATTTTATGAGCATATGTATTTGTTGCAATGTAAGTTGTTGGATTCCACAGTTGGAGAATTCTATTAAGCATGAATATGGGTTAAAAGATATGAGGAATTGGTTAAATTACTCTGACAGAACACCCTCTATGAACATCTGTATTTGTTATATTGTAAGCTGTTGGAGTTCACAGTGTGAGACAGCAAACAAGCATGAATGTGGGTTAAAATCTATGATGAGTCGGCTGAATTTATCTTGCAGAACACCCCCGTTAGGAACAGCTTTACCAAAAAGAATGATGTTCTTGTCCAATGCTACAGTGGGACAGACTCGAGTTTAGTTATCTATCAACCTTACCACCCCCTTAACTGTAAGTTGTCTAATGGTTTCAAGGGTCGGCGGCGGTTGAAATTAATAACAAGCAAGTTCGGTTCTAGATGGTGCAATGGGGTGGTGATGATCCGGTTGAACCCCCCTCTCGATATCGATGATGATTGCAAATCATGGCACAAAGACAGGCAACCTGAGACAAATCTATTCTTAGAAAACACCAATGAGCGAAGCTACTTAAGTCCTAATTTTTCGTGCTTAGCTAATTGGTATTATTACCTGAACTGCAGGGGTTATGGTATGGCAATCATACTAAAGATGGAACTGAAAGCTGAGAAATGGAGCAAATTCAGGGAACTTTGGGGCGTTGTCAGGAAATCATGTAACATTAATCTATGTATAACGAATCAATTTTATTGGCTTTGGATGGTAATTCAAACTGAAATAAGGTTGATGTATGTAATCAGACAATTAGTACATGAAAATCCATTGATGGCGAGAGTAAGGGTTACTTTGAAAGTACCTTACCAAGGCCTTACAAAGACAAGCCATGCATCTGACATGGAGAGAACAAACAATAATTTGGTTGCATATGTATGTATATTGCAGATAAAAATTTGATGAAGCTCCAAGTAGGTGGGGTTAGGGCCCTGGAACTCTTCTAAATATGAACAAATAAAATGAAAATCATAGCTTGGAATGTTGGGGGTGCTAGAAGAACACAAATTCTAGGGGAATTGAAAGCGCTTAAAAGAAACCATAAACCAGACATACTTTTTGTAATTGAAACTATGACGAATGAGGCTGATTCGCTTCGTATTATTCAACTTTTGGGCTTTGAACACTTTGATTATATTCCCCACAGAACCACTCGGGGGGAATTTGGGCGCTCTGGGTAATAATAATCTACATGCGGCAACATTAGCCAAGGAGGAGAGAGCGATTCATCTTCTCGTACATGACCCTATTAAAAATAAAAATTGTATTATTTTAGGGGTCTACGGTCCAGCTCAGACAAGGCACAAAGAGCATTTTTGGAACAGGCTTAATCTCCAAAATCAAGTTTTTGATCTACCTTGGTGTATAATTGGGGACTTAAACGAACTAGAAAAAGCAGAAGACAAGAAAGGGGGAGTAATTTCTAACATATCTAGATTTAGTAGATTAAATGAATTTTTGATGAAGAAAAATGGAGAATCAGCTGCAGTTAATGAAAGACCATTCACTTTGAAAAAACGAGTGAAGCTAGGGGAAATGGATTTTAGAGAAATTAGATCGTGCAATTTTAAGAAACGATTTTGCAACATTGTACCCAGACACCATAACAACACATGGTTCATTCACATTCTCTGACCATTGTCCGATTTTCCTTAGCACTCAGGAAACGGGGACGACCCCCAAGGTTTATCCTTTTCGATACCAAAATTTTTGGGGACAATATGACCAAATGTTTGATATTACAAGAAAAAATTGGAATAAAAAGATTAAAGGAACCAAAATGTTCCAAATTGCACAAAAACTGAAAATTTTGAAAAAGGAGTTGCGCTCTTGGTCGAAACCCAATTTGGAAATTTGCATAACAAAATTGGACAGAATCGTACAAAAATTGAAGAAATCGAAACTAAACTCTTGGAACAACCAAATAGCATCAGGTTAAACCAATGGCTAGAAAGAATGATAAAGCAAAGGGAAAAATTGCTTCTCTTTAACCAAAAATTCTGGGGAAAACTAGCAAGGAAGGACTAGTTAACCAAAGGTGATCGAAATTCGTCATACTTCCGAAGACTGGCAAATGGTCGGAAAAAGAGGCAACAAATAACAAAAATAAAAGATAACCTAGGATCATGGTTGGAAACTAGCGAGGAAATTGGTCGTAGGTTCGTTGACGATTTTAAATGTCGATTCACATCACAAAGAGGAAACCAATTGAATTTTGCATTTGACATTCCACCTTCAATTTCAGAAAATGATAATAGTATGCTCATCGCCTTGCCAACGGAAAAGGAGATCAAACAGGCACTGTTTGAAATTAATCCGGCCAAAACCCTAGGTCCAGATGGATATGGTGCAGGGTTTTATCAAAAAGCCTAGATGGTTATTAAAGGAGATATTATAAAAGGAATCCAGGACTTTTTTGTCTCAGGAAAATTACTAAAAGAGTTCAATCACTCGTTTATTACTCTGATTCCTAAAATCGAAAATCATTCGCAAACAAGTCACTTTAGACCCATTAGCCTGTGCAACACTTTCTATAAAATAATTACGAAAATTCTTGTAAACAGGCTAAGACCTTTGCTTGGGAAAATAATTTCACTGCTTCAAAGTGCTTTTATTCCCGAACGTTCTATACATGATAGTATTTTGATAACTCATGAAATTATGCACAAATTTAAGGATACAAGGAAAAAAACGCCTTGGTTAGCACTAAAACTGGATATGGAAAAAGCGTATGACCGTATAGAATGGGATTTTCTTCTAGCGGTCTTGAAGAAAACTGGGTTCTGCCATAAATGGATTGAACTTATAGAGCAATGTATTTCAACAAGATCACTGCGGACTCCGGATTGTTGAACTCTAAGAATGGTTGAGTGAATCCATGAAAGGAATGGAGATGGTTACATTTGAGGCATGACAAAATCTAGAAGATACCGTCAAATTTATTAGAAAAGGGAAATTCTAAATCCACTGATGACTTACAGACGAGGCCCCCTCCTCCATGGCAAACCTACGATGGAGTAAAAGGTGATCCTCATTTTCATAGTCATTTGAAGCTAGGGGGCAACTAGCATCCACGGCAATACAATGCCTAAGATCCTGTTTTTTAGAATGGTAAGTTAAGTTTATCTTTTCCTTTCTTTATCTTATTTTACCTTATCCAAATCACTAAAAAAATATACAAACCAATGTAATTTTATGTTCTCCAAAAGGTTTAGAATTTAACAATAAAATATATTTACTCCACCATCAACTTAGAATGATAAGTTAAGTTTATCATTTTTTTCCTTACCTTATCTTACCTTACCCAAATCACTAAAAAAAACACACAAACCAATGTCATTTACATTCAACAATAACATACATTTACTCTACCACTAACTTACCTAGCACTAATTATTTCCTGACCTTTCTTTTTCTTATTAACCTTACTTTACTTAATTACCTAAACTTAATCGTCCTACTTTAAAAAAAAAAAAAATAGGGCCTAATAAGATTGTAGTAAAGTGAAGTGTTTGTGTCAGAGTTGTCAAATGAAAAGTTTAAGTTTAGGTTGGATACCATTTCCTCCACTGGAAGGGCCCCAACAAACAGAGCCCCCGAGATTATTAAAAGGAATAGGAGGACTCAAAAGACGACACACAAAATCTTTTTTCATATAAGTTGATAATCATTGAGTATCCAAACTCTTTGCTAGAAGAATGAAGTCAACTACGTGTAGGTCCAAGTTAACAAAATCCAGATTTTTTTTTTTCTTTGCAACAGAGATAGACAAACAGAAAGTTAACACATTTAATAAGGCATAGACTAAAGTTGAGTTTTTGAATGCTGGAGCCTGATTGGATATTGAAGATAAGGCATCCTTAGCCTTCCTACATGCATTCCTACATGCACTCATCTGGCTACGCCACCTAGGGCTGACAATGGGCCAAGCCGGTTCGTGAGCCCTCGCGAGGTAGCTCGGTTGGAAGGTTGACAAGCTCGGCTCAAAATAGGCTCAAGTTAGTTCATGCTCAAGCTCATCACACAAGCGAGTCAAGCCGAGCCCATGGAAACTCGGATTGTGAAGCTTGTAAAGCTCGTGATAATGGAAAATTTAATGACATATGTTATCTATGACGATACAATTTCAATAATTACATTATTTCATTCACGTAAATTGGAACTTATACTTTTGACATATTATTTCTTTATGTGGTGTGAATCCACAATCTTAAATTATTTTTATTATAGCCGTAAAATTACTTTAGTTTTCATGCTTTAAGTGTTCTTTTGATTTAATTAATTTTCAATCTTTTTGTCATTATTCGATTTTTTTAAAAATGCTATTTTTTATTATTTTTTATTTTAAGAATTACACTCTATTTGATCACTTTGTAGGATGACAAAATAAGTAGCAATGAAAAGGTATGAGCTCGTTAAAGCTCGTGACTCATGAGGGCTCGCGAGCTTTAATGAGTCAAACCAGCTCGTGAGCCTAACCGAGCCTATGATATAGCTCACGAGTCGAGCCTCGAACCTCCCAAGCTCAGGCTCGGCTAGGCTCAGTGCCAGCCCTGTCGCTACCCTTGAGCCGCCCTGCTTGTTGGCTGATAGCTTTCGTGCACCAGCGAGGGGGCTGGCACTCCATACAAATCGGAAATCCAGATTTTGGATATTGTTAAGGGTTAGAAGGTTTACATTTGTGCACTAATTATCTTTTCTCTATTTCTCACATGCCATATCAAACCCCTAACAAAGAGTGCAATTTATTAGGTACACCCAGAGCACGTACTCTAGATAATATGATTATTCACCCACATATATTAAATTTTTAATTATTCACTTGTAAATATCTGAAGCACATGCTCCAAGTACATGCAATATATATTGCAAAAAGAGGCCTAGTTTAAAGTATAAAACACCAAATCCGCAATATATATATATATTATATGTACTCGGAGCATGTGCTTCAAATATTTGCGGGTGAACAATTATAATAATTAAAGTGAACCATTTAAATAAAGAAAATGAACAATCTAACATATATGGGTGAACAATCGTAGAATTTGGAGCACATGCTCCAAGTACACTAATAAATATACCAAGTTCGGGCATCAGCCTACTTAGCTTTACTCACAAAGGAAATTGTATTCGAGAGATACATATTTTGAGATCCAACATGTGAGTCAATCTATAGGTATATTCATCTTTTTTTAACACATTGAGTTTTCCTTTCTTTGTTTTGTTATGAAGAGTATAAGCACACCAGTCACCTCCCCATAACATAATCATTAGTCAATTTTACAGACCAAAAATAAAGAACAAAAAACAAGCTGTCCACAACAAAACATCTAGCCATCAACTATTAACCTCACAATTTCTACACACAGGAAACTTTTCCACAATTCAATAAGATTTGAACCCAAGCTTGAAAGACAGCGGTAATAAACTATATTGCCACTTCCGGTGCATTGTATTCCCACTTCCATCATGAAATAAAAAAATTAATCGCGCAACAAGCCAGCAACACACGGGTATTTACTAGTTACAAAACAGTTACTCCGACTAATCTCCCATTTCTACCATCTTTGAAAATGACTGATAGCAGTACTACATTAACATATCATTAACATAAAAAATACTGCCTGAACAATTTCCCATTGCCCTGGTGGTAAAGTCTGCAACCATATACTCTTTACTGTGATTTCCCTCAGCATCACTATATCCCACTCCAACCTCCACAAAACAACCCGAGGGGAGAGTAAAACAAAGCTAACTAACACCGGCATTCGATCGACGATCGACAGTTCCATTGGAACCCCGACTGTCAGACCAAATGAGTAGCAAAAATAAGTGGATTTGCAACGGGAGAGTCACAAATAATAAGATGAGATGAGATTAGAGGCCCTGTACTGATTCTAGATTGTATTTCTCAGAAGCTTCTGCGGAACTGGTTTCTTCGGTTGCCTGTGATTTTGGCTTTTCCATGACGTCGATGGTCTGAAGGTAAGCGTAGGAAGCAGTGTGCTTCAGAGATGGGCTTGTGCTTGGATTGCTTATTCGGCTGGCAAGGAAACGGCGAATTAGGCCTCTTAAGAATGGAGCCATTGTGTCTGGCTCGTGTTCTAGATAATACATGATCCCACCCATACACGCACAAAATAATGCCACCTGTATAATTGAAGATGTATCGCATTAGTAAAGCATGGGCAACTGGTCTTAATCACATCACAAATTTCAAACAGACAAAAGTATTTGCTGGTTCTTCCATAGTTAAGATTCTTGTTATATTTTAAGAATTGAGACTTGTGTTCTTTTCAATAGTATGTGAATGTTGACTAAAAATAAAGTATTGGTAAGTTTAGTAGCACTTGGAAAGTTGAGTGAAGGAAATATGAGAGCAATGGGTAAAGTTGGGTTGGGTTGGGTTGGGTTGGGTTGGGTAGAAGGGCATTAACCCCTTATAGAAAACGCCCGAAATGAGCAACAGTAAAACTTTATCGAAAAGCAAATGAAAAACTTCTAGCAGGCCATCAAATACCCCCCAAAAAGTCACCTAAGAGTTAGGATGGCTACCACATAAACAGCATGAAAACAAGTACGGGAAACGTAAAAGAGGCTAGCCCTCAGGTAAAGTGATTTATCCACATTCAGAGCTGCCGAGACTCCAGGAAAACTCCAGTTTCAGTCACCACAAGAGCAAAACAATGAGGAAAGTACAACCCCCCGAAGGAATGGGCACAGCCGTAGTTTCAACCCAAAACAAGGGCAATCTGAACCCCCGCCTTGTGGGTAAAGCTTACTCTACAATCCAACTCCAAATGACAAGGTATGTATAAACCCCCCAGGGATCATCTTGGGACAGCCCAACAATTGTCACAAGGTACTTTAAATCATGGACAACTTGGCACACAAAGTAGGAGTGGAGAAAAGAAAGCGGAAGGAATCAGATATTAGAATTACCTCAGCATTCTTAATGTTTGGGAGTATATGGCGGTTCACAAGAATGTACCATAAAGAATCTCCAGCACGCGGAAGAACATATAAAGCAAGTTCACTCCGCCTGCTTTTCTTTTCTAATAGAACAGAAAGCGCAGCCATTCCACCAGAAATCCAATATACAAGCTTGTGGTCTTTTGATGCCACTTTTCTATGCAAACAAATGACAGCCTGCAATATCAAAGGACAATCGGAGTATAGAGCAAGAAGAGGATATAAAGAGTTTTCTTTTTAAAAAATAGGCTATTTCCAGTCATTGGCAGAAACAGCTACCTGAAATATTCCAACAAATGCGGACAAGAAAGCAGTTGAACGGACAGAACCTTTCAAAGCATGCCAACAAGTTCGAGCTGGCATATCCATGAACTGCACCAAAAGAAAGAAATGTGCCTCAGGGAACAATATCATAGCCCAACAATAATCAAGACTATCAAGTGGCTGAAGTATGTTTATTTGTTTTCCCCAGCGGCCTCCAATGACTATATCAATATGTTGTATGATGTCCTGAGACAGCCTAAAGCTAGAGGAGACTCAAAGTCAATGATGTTCATCCCATGGGTGATAGAAATTACAAACATGCCTGCTAGAGTCACGCTAACTAGTATTTGTTTAAAACACATCCCACCTGTGGCCTGATAAATCAACAGAGCATTCCTTGAAGAGAAGAAATAAATGACACACTTGCTACCTTCAGCATGTGTACATTCATATAACAGGACATATGAGCAACTCTCGAGCCTAATGCTTTTTAACTCAAGAAAAAGCAATACAGACGACTGAAAACCTAATAGCTTGATGATTGCTAAATAATGCTTCCCCCAATTATCATTGAAGCACCCAGCAAAAGGGGGGAAAGGCACCCCCAATGACCTGATTTCTCAACGTTACTGCCATAGAGTACGATACCAAACCCACAAGAATTATTCTGACACTCATCCGATTCTACTATGATTAAATAAGCAGAGTTAAAAAGCTCACATCTAAAGATTACAGCCCAAGCAAATATTGCCAAAGATATTGTAACAAGGCACAACCTCATTTCATTCAATTCGAGATTGCTATGCAACTATAGATAAGAAGACAGGTAGTTAATGATGGCTTTACCTTTTGTAGATGTAGTACCACGAAAGGCACAAATGTCAATGAGAAGTAAAGGGGAAAAGTTTTCCTGAAAGTAGCTGATGCTGCATTCACGTTGTGCGCTAGGCATGACTGGGAAGTTGGATGAATAACAGAACAGGGAATTATGGAGGGGAACTCTTTCAAGGGCATCGTATTCACGATTCCCTTACTCGACAAATATGCTGACAATGAAGCCACGTCCACTGGGCTACCTCTACAGCAGTCTCTGACAGCCTTGTATACAGGTTTTGCCACTGGGCCTGTCTTCTGAATGAAATCTTGATATGATTTTGGTAAGCTCTCAGGCCGCATTATGAATGAATACATGACCTGAATAGAGTACTTAACGTTAGATAAATATGGAGACATATTCTTTGCAACACAAAAACACCAACTATGCAGTGTGCATTCAAAAGTAGCACCATAACTTTTACCAGATGAATTGCCTAATCAAATTTTGTCATTGGGTACTACAAAAACAACTAAAACATTTACATAAGAGCTAAAGATATGTTCAGAGGTCACAAACTCCTACGATACATTACAACAAAAAATCCAATCTTGATAGCTACCAAGTCATATACTTATCAAAAACAAATAAATCGCCTTTCTTATCCCCCAGTGCAGTTTTGCTCCATGCATTTGAGTAAATACAGCAAGAATGAATGGGCAAATCAGAGAGTTGAGTTAAATAAAGTATTTGCAAGCAACCTTTAAAGTGAGTCAAATTTGTCACTTAAGTTCGAAACATCGTCAAAAATGCCACCAAATTAGGTTTTGACCTGTTGTAACATGTAAAAGATATTTTTCAAATTGTTCCTTATTTTTTGTTCGTCATAACTCACAACGATCAGAATTTTTTTATTAAATAAACCCTAATTTCTTAATCAAAAGTACCTTCTCATTGAATAGGAACTCAATTTAGGTGGCATGATTGATTAGGGATTAGGGTTTCCCTTTTTTTATTCCCGACAGTCACGAGTCGAACAAAAAATAACGAAAATTTGAAGAAAAATAGGTTTTACGTGCTACGGCAAGTCAAAAACCTTGATTTGGTGGCATGTTTTACAACATTCCAAACGTAAGTAGCATTTTTCACAACTTTATAAACTTAAGTAGCATATTTTCCTCACTTAAGAGACGGTGGTCAAATTGACAAAATTTTAGAGTTATATCAACATGACACAAGTTCGTTTAACTCTTAGAGAGTTGGATGATGAAAGTGACATTGTAAAATACCACAAACCATCAGTAAGAAAGAAACAAACAAGCAACAAAATTTACACAACAAACCCACACTTACTACAGCAAAAGTTATACAAGCGCATGACGTTAAAAAGCAAAATAAGTAAATAAACAAGAAATGAAGCAACTTAAACATAGTGTACCTGTGCAGATGATAAAGCAAAAAGTAAGGAATCCCCATGTCTCCAGTGACTTCCCCACAGATGAAATTTGTTCTTGGACTTGGCTGAATTATAGGTACACTGACAAACAGACGAATTTTCCAAGGTGGAAAGACAGACTTCTATTATTATTCAACATAACAAAACTGAAAAGGTAATTAAAATGGGAACAAGAACGTCCTCTACATTCACTAACAAGTACTAATGTGTGCTGAGGTACCTGAGCAACCCTAGCCAACAGATATAAAGCAAGAGTACGCCTCCGGCTGGGATCATCTAACGCTAATATTGACAAGCCTGCAACAGACCCGGCAAAGATTCTGCTCCATCATCACCTTTAACAAAGTCAACACTATGAAATGTATATTGGTTTCAGATAACCTAACAAGCATATACATGAAATATCAATCACACAAGATTTGGCACCAGGAACTCACGCATTAAAAGGAGTCTCCTTTTTCCTCAGCTTTCTCAATAAGCATCTCAGAGCATGATATGATCCTGTGAAACCACCAAAAAGCAAGCCAATACGACATGCCTCCTCTCTGACTATCAGATCTGTCTCTGATACAAGTTGCTGTCAAAGAAAATAAACCAACGCCAAGATTTAAATTCAGAGAAAAGCAATGGTCTACGTCTACTTCTATATGAAGAGGCCATGGCCCCATAGCAGAAAATGGAAGGGTCCACCCGGCCTATTTTTGTAGTCAGACAGACTATTTCCTAACAAAATGTATCAACTGCCCTACGGCCAACTAGTTCACAAAAGGCAGCCTACTCAGCAGTCATCTAATGCAATCGTCCTAAGATGGAAAAGGGATCAAACACACGCCACAAGCTCAAATCTCATCAATGTCTAGACCTAACAACCTTTCGCTCCTTATTGTCTAGTCAAGACCTTCTGCAAGGATTTCTCTATTCCTACCTGAAAATATATGTCTGTGACATGTCAGTATGAACTTACGCATACATTGATACTTACTTATACAGGTCTACAAATACTTAAACAGATAATACAAACAGAGGAGCATGGACATAGATGTTTATCGAACCACAAGTAAACACACATTGGTATATGGGCATGTACATGTTATAAGTACAAATATATGTAATATGTGTATATTTGTGCCCATTTGTGTACACAATAAACACTGATTGAAGTCCCTTGCAAGTTCTCACTTCTCAGTGTAGAAAAGGCAGAGGTCAGCAAACAGGAATTCGAAAATGTGCCTCGAGAAAACTGAGAGACAAAGATACATGTTATTGGACATCTGCTTACGTACACTGGCACACACCAATGTACTCCTGTATGAATTATGAGAGTCTAATACACATTCTCATGACGTAAAGTACCCTGTATGAGGGGTGTCAGGACCACGTCTCATAAGTTGACTCTACAATGTAAAGTTATCCTAAGGCAAGCGATAGCCTTTGGGTGCAACTCATTTCAAACACAATCTCTACACTTCAAACATATAAATGACGACAGATACCCACATGATCTCATAGGATGCCAAGAACTGGTCTGCTCAGCTGAGCATGCACACAAGCTCCCCTATAAGGCACAAACACTACAGCTCAGACACTACTATGACAAGCTCTTGTCAGCTCCCCTTACAATTAATGTCTACACTCTTCTGTTACATTTTAGAATTCGAAGGAATTACTCTCACATTTCCGAGACCCGTAAGGAGGTCCCAAACACCTAGAGCTTCAATCATACAATTACACATACAACGCAAGACAAGGTTTCACAATATTTTCCTTTTTCTGGCAACTCTAACACAAACTTCTAAAAGAAAGAACGCCAAATTGCCACCCCTAGGTCTCAACTCTCAACAAATGCTTTGTTGACTATTCAGTTTTCTATGCAAATAGACAAAATTTATCTCAACAATGACTTTTTTGTTTCCTATGCAACTAGACAAAAAATTATCCAACTACAACAATCAACCGAGCTTTTACTCGTTTCAGTAGTACCTAAGATTGCAAATGAAATTGATTCGTTGCAATCATTTGATCTATCAAATCACATTCAAAAACTGGAATGCATCAAAATACTAACAGCTAACAAACTCTGATTAAAGTATTAAACGAACAAAATAACGCAAGCATTCGAACGCAAGTGATTACCCCCTGAAATTCAGCAAACCAGTATTATCAATCAAAGACGAAGAAAATCATCGGATTCTCCTCCACATTCAAACAGTGCAATTTCACAAAGTCAGCTCAATATACACAAATACTGCATAATTCAACGATTATATTTCTGAGTGAAGAAATCGGACCTTAAGATCAAGGAGCGACGAGTATGACTTTCCACGCGCGAGCTTGAACGCCCTCAACAGTATGCCGATCCCGACTCGGACGCCATAGGAGAGGAGGAAGCTCTGGCAGAGGTTTCCGATGGCATGAGCGACGCAGGAATCGTCTGGATGATCGCACGGCGGCGATTCCGAGACACGCGCCGCCGCACGACGCTGCTGCCGGCGTTGGAGCTCCTCGATCGCCTCCTTCAGCCGCTGCTCGGCCTCCCGGAGACGGAGCTCGGCGGCGCTATCGGAGGCGTCGTGGATCACCTCCGGTAGGGTTTGGGCCGACGACGACGGCGAAGATGGCGAAGATGGCGGCGACGGCATGGTCGGAGGAGGATAGAGAGAGAAAGCGCAAATGAAGATAGGAGAGAGAAGGAAATAGGGAAATGATTTCGGATTGAGACTTTCTTTCACTCTACATAACCATGGCACTGCACTGAGAAAAATTCAGCACGAACCGGAAACTGGATAAAAAAATCGGAAACAGGCAACACCAAACCGGCTTAACGTTCTGGTGCACCGCATTGGAAAAATCGGATGTTAAACGGGATGGTTCCGATTTGGGATATTCAAACTGACAGGGAACCGGCACCGGACCATTAATATAAATATATATAAATATAAATTTTGGTTAAAAAATAAGTTCTATCCAAAAATTAATGCAGAAACAATGTAAATTAACTTGTTAAAAAAAATTAATATCGAAACGTTAATATAAATATATATATATATAATTTTTTTATTGCATAGAGATTTTTTAATGTTAACATAAATTAATGCGGTTCCGGTTCACCGGTGAAACCGTATTGTTAAATCCCGTGCACCAGTTTTTAAAAACCGGGTGATTCGATTCCGATTTTAGTGCACCACTTCGAGACACCAAAACCGCACCGCACCGCATCGTTTCCACCCCTACTGTGCATAACCTCTTTTCGTATTTTGATTTCTTATTATTTATTTTTAGGGTGGATGAAGTTAAATGGTAAATGATACGTACGGTAAATATTATTTTAGAAAAAATAAAAAAATAATCCATATTTTAGGGGTGATGGAAAAAAAATAAATCGAACTTATAACTTTATTATGGATGAGTTGAATTTTAACTTCTATTATTTTTAGCATCCTAGTTAAAATTGTATGACAAATGATGTGGTGGTGGGCATATTGTACGTAGAACTTTTTGCAGCTCAAGAAAAAATAAAAAAAGTATGGTTCCTGTGTAATATTGTCACCACCGCGCCAATTTTTGGACGAGTTTAACTGGGTGGTGGATGCTAAAAATAATAGAGGTTAAAATTCATATCAACTATAATAAAGTTATAAGTTTGGATTATTTTTTCCCAATACCCCAAAGTATGGATTTTTTTTTTCCAATTTCCCTATTATTTTTTGTAACTTTTGGTAATTTTCGGTTTATACAAAATGTTATTTTTGGTAGATACGGTCAATTTCGTAACTTTCAGTAAATTACGGCAACTTTCAATGAGTTTTTACCTTCATTCACTTACCATCTAACTTTACAGGTCCTTAGTAGACCTGACAAACGGGTATTTCGAGTCGGTTACGGGTCGTATTAATGTTCGGTTCATACACATTTCAAGTATATAATTTACAGGTCTGGTATATATTTAGTTCAGATGAATTTTCTAGGTTCGACTGATTTCCGATTGAAGCACGAGCTTGGAATACGGATTTGGTTTAGTTGAAGTTTGGGTCAAGTATACTTAAAACGTGCTACAGTGACTCAATTTTGGTTCAAGTTTGGTTGGGTTCAACCTCAAGTCAGGTATAGAGTGGTTCGGTTATGAATGAACTCGATTAGTTCCAAGTCAATTCTAATCGGCTATACTATGGGTTAGGTTCGATTCCAATCGATTTATGTAAAAATATGGTCGGTTAAGTTTAGTTCAACGTTAGCCAATAGTAATATAGGTTTTGGTTGGATGGGATTCAATACCGAGTGGAGTCAAATCATGATAGGTAAATTTGAAACCAAATATTTTTTACAACCAATAAAAAATATATATGAAAATTACTAAAGACTTATTTTTGTACAAGAGTATTTTGATAGATCCTTGTTTATCAGAGGATGATAGTTGCTCGATTCAGACTTATTTACCTCACCTTTTAAAAGTTACCTTATTATTCTAGATGTAAGTTGGAGTCACCAAATACATTTTGCAAGTTAAATATTAAAATAAATAGAATGAGGGATTATCTGTCATTGGATAAATCAATATTAAATTGTATACCAAACTTAACTCAATATCGAGATGTTCAAATTCGGTTGATAAATCACTTTGACATACGACGAAATAGCTTATGAGTTGGGTTAGCTCAAAGATGGTTACGGTTCGAATCAGGTTTGCGTTATTCAATTTCAATTCACTTCGAGTTTGAATTATACGAGGTTGGTTTCAGATAGATCGAGTCATTAGGGGAGCATGAGTAAATTTGGTTTTCCCTAGATAGGATTAAGAGTCGGTTTGAGTTTTGTCTGGGTATGGACCGGTTTCGGTGACAGTTACGTTTCCCCCCTATTTGATTCATTTTGAGTTGGGTCATTTTGGGTCGGGTTTGAATTATATTGGGTCACTTTAAATGCGGGTGACTGCAGTTTAGAATAATTTCGGGTTTAGTTTAGGTATGGCTAGGTCATTTATGCTCCTCAAACCCAAATCGATTGACGTCGTTTCAAATGTCGATTCTATTATGAGTTCGGGTAAATCAGGTCCAAGTTTCGAGTCTCAAGTGAATTTTGTTAGGCCTGACATTCTGACTTTTAGAAGATCACAAAGTCTATGTTGCTTGTTTTGTTATCTAGGGGAAAGTGTAGGCGTGTTTGATGGGCTTAAAATTTGGGATGGTAGTGACCAGTGGTTTGATGTATCTTGTTATATATTCTTTTAGAGTAAGGGCAATTTAGGTAAATTTTGGTTCTTTAAAGTCACGGAAGTGTAAAACAAAATTTTGTAAAATATAATAACAAATATAATAATTGTATTACAATGGTCATGTTCTTTGGGGTATAAGTAAATAGGCAAGTAAATAAAGTAAGGTGAAGAGAGGTAAGTAAAGTAGAAAAGATAGATAAATGTCACTCCACCAATTTCTTTTTCATTTTTAAATAAATTATGTCAGTTGAATAAACAATTTTAAATATAAATTACGTAAAAGTATGTTGGATGTGGCAAGGTAAGGTAAATAAACTAAGGTAAAAATTAGGTAAAATTAATGTGGCTTCAATACCGCATACTTCGTACTAATGAACTACCATCATTTTTCATTGCTAAGCACGTGTTATCAACTCCTCTTGGAATTTGTTATTGTTGTTGAAGCACTCATGGTATCGAGTATCGACCCCATGCCAGTTTTTCAATGTCAAAAATTGGGGTTGACTTGATCTGGGAAAATATAATAAACTTTAACTTATTAGTGATCAACAAGTCGGTTTGAGTTATTCTCAATTACAAGTACTATGTATAATCGAATTATTAAGCGTTAAAGACCCTTATTTTTTCGGTTTTGCTATTTGTCGCCCTAAGGGCGACAAATAAGAAGTATATTTTCAACAATAAAAATTAGAATCTTTCCTTACTTATATATTTATATAATATTCACCCCTAAAATAGAGTCCTAATCTATATTAATTTTGTTACCTAATTGAACTATAATTCTGTTATTTTCTTATTATTATAATGTTATCATAGATTATTTAAACTAAATCACACATTGTGATTTTATTGCGTTGCTGCCTGCCAACGTCAAACAAAGAAGTATTTATATCCCTAAACCCTAAACTAATTAATCTCAAAGCACCTTTTGTATTCTTGCTATAGGCCCCACACCTAGAGAATAACCTAATGGCGCCAAAATCACTGCAACATTAGAAAGTGGCGCCAAACCCAAAAACAATTTAATATTATATTCATTGAAGTATTTATATCCCCAGGAGCAGCAACCTACAATTCATCCATCGTCACAAAAAATAACAATCTATACACTTTGCCTTTCATCCCAAAAAAATCCATTTTTTTATCTCTACATCACACCATGAACATCGATTTGAATACTACATTAGAAGAGAATAATAACACTGATGAGCCCTTCATTGGTCAAGTCTTCAGTAGTGAAAAAGAGGCATTTGCATTCTACAAAAAATATGCTCAAGGACATGGGTTTGCAATCCGAAAAGATCGATTTGAGAAAAAACACGACAAAATTGTTAGGCGCGATTTCTCTTGCCATCGAGGAAGGAAACGACCAATTAAAGTTGTTTGTGAATCCAAAGATCAAAGAAATAAAGCATCATCACGATGCAAATGCAATGCTTATATGCGGACAACTTTTAAGAGGTCCTTCGAGATATTCCCCGAAGAATGGCATGTCACAAGGTTAGTAAAAGAGCACAATCATAATCTTCTATCACCTGAGGAGACACGTTTACTTTCATCATATAGGCATATTGACCCTGACAATGAGAAAAAAAAATTTATTGTATAAAGAAGCAGGATTGTCAGTCAGACAAATAATTCGAGTCATGGAGCTTGAAAATAACGTCGAGCATGGTGGCCTTTCATTCAATGAAAAGGATGTCCGTAATTTTTTTACAAGGATGAAAAAATTGATTGGGGCAGAAGATGCTATGAACCTTATTGAGTATATGGAATTATCTAAACAAGATAACTTCAAGTTTCAATATGTATACACCTTAGATGAAGAAAGGAGGTTTGAACACCTCTTTTGGTGTGCTCCTCAATGTTTTGATCGATACAACAAGTATGGTGATGTTGTAGCGTTTGATACGACCTATAAGATTAATGCTTATGACATGCCATGTGCTCTATTTGTTGGTATTGACAATCACGGAAACACAATTCTATTTGGTTGTGCACTTTTACGCAATGAGACGACATCTACTTTCAAGTGGCTTATGAAGGTACTTTTCTATTTTTTTCGTACATATACATTTCATTCACCAACTCTAAAATCTTATTAGTTTTATTATGATTCGGTGTAGACTTTTGTTGGTACATTTGGCAAGCCTCCTAAGGCAATAATAACAGACCAAGACCCATGGATGTCAGAAGCAATTGCAACTGAAATGCCTACTACAAAACATGGTTTTTGTATATGGCATATCACTTCAAAGTTTAGTGCGTGGTTCACAGCTCTTCTTCGAGAAAATTACCAAAATTGGTGTGCTGACTTTTACAAGACATACCAGATGAGTTCTCCTGAAGAATTCGAGCACAATTGCTCTTTGATTATAGATAAATACAACTTACAAAACAATAAGCACATTAGGGGCTTATATGAAATGAGGCACTTTTGGGCACCATCATATCTCCGCAACCACTTTTTTGGAGGAATGACCACGATGGGTAGATCAGAGAGTATAAATGCATTCATTAAGAGATTTATTTCTTCTCATACTAGTTTGATTGATTTCTTCAAACAAGTTCGACTACTTGGATGTTTTAAATTATATTTTATTTCAAACTATGTGAATGAACACATTTAATGACATAAAGCAAGAACTAACACATTTTTTGATTTTCATGTTTTCATGTACTAATATTTTAGATGGAGCTTGCCATCAAGGAGATTGAGAATAAGCGTACACATAGCAAGATGATGTCTACGGTGAGACCTACATCTTTGAAATACAAGTCCCCACTTGAAGAACAAGTCTTCCAAGTCCTAACACCTTTTGCTTTTAAAAAGTTTCAAGAAGAATTAGGGAGAGCTAACCAATATTCTCTAGTCCATACCGACAAAGATTTATTTATGTTGAAATACTATTCATCAAATAGTACTCAACATAATGTGTTCTGGGATGACAATGTAGCAATGTACAATTGTAGGAATTTCGAATTTTGGGGTATACTGTGTCGTCTCATATTACGGGTATTCATTCAAACAAACTGTTTCAAGATCCCGCCATCTTATTTGCCTTCTCGCTGGAGTTCTGATGATGCATCACAAAGTAGTTATGGGGAATATGGAGTATCAACAGAGGAAGTTCTAGCAGAACAGAGGGATGTGTTATATCATGAACCTATTCCAACTGAAGTTTTAGAAGAGCAAGGGAAAGCCACACAGCAAGAACCTACCCCGTCTGATGTTAACTCGAGAGAAAGAACTAATGTCTTATGCCCACCTAAGTCAAAAACAAAGGGACCCCCTCCGAAACGACGCTTGAAAGGTGGAAAGGAATTGGCAAAAAAGCAAACAAAGAAATGTTCAATATGCAAACAACCTGGTCACACCAAGCCAACATGTCCAAACACAGATGATGATGTTTCCAGGAAATCACAAAAGATGCAGAAGGTATCAGCAAGCGATCTAGGGCTCAACCTTGTCTTCTCACTGAAGTCTTAAAGTTATTTTAATTGACTGATTAGAACCATTATGTCTGGAATTTTTATTGCATTTTGTTCTTTGGTCGAAGTTATTCAGTTGAAAAAAATTGAATAATGAGTTATTTTTTACGGTACTCTAAATACGAGCAAATTATGGCCAGTTGAAGAGCACATTTAAGCACACCACATGAACATATCCATTCAAAATTCTGATTTCCAAGTAATTCAAGGGAAAAATCAAGAAACTAATTAAGAAAAGATGACCCAAAAAATTTGAATTACTTGACAGATCAACCCTGAAGATAGAAGATGTACTGGATGGTCAAGAAATGGCAGTCGACAACTATGAAGCATGCGATCTTACCGGAAAATAAATTTTCCATTTGCCCAACAACGACATCGAGCTAGAGGACCAAGAGATACAAAGTATTTTTGCCATTGTCAGCTTCTTGCTGGAAAATAATTGAAAGTTTCTCCTCAATTGCAAAGTAAGTTCCAGACATTATGTGAAATTAACAAAATAATTGAATTTTCAGTGACTTACTTGATAAATTGACGATGAGTTCAGTTTATATGCAAAGTGTGTTCTCGGAAATAAAGACAATGAACACTGTTGACCGAGAAAACGAGCGGTTACCTCACTCCTGGGTATCTCAATCGCCTATTCAGATCAATTCCTTTGCCATTGGAGATGACAGAGTATAGGCAATGATGAGTGGATATGTGAATGGAGGGATGAGGAGGAGAGTACATATGAGAGATGAATGTGAAGATTTGTTTGCAGATTATTATCAGTAAAAAAAGAAGAGGAGATATGAGAGAGATGAAGATAAAGACTTGTTTGCATATTATTACATCAGTAAAAAAATGAGAGAGAAGAAGGCCCCCCTTTTCAATGGGTTAAAGAAAGAGAAAAGTACTGGACAATGGAAACTTACGTCACATACAATCATACATTGTATTTGGATGCTTGCCTATTTAAAAACTCTTAATTTATTCCATTATCTAACAAAATCTTAATTTATTTGCATTTTTTAGATTTTCTGCAATTCCATCAAACGTCCCTCTTTCGCAGGATTTCACATGCTGCAATATTATATCGGCCCTCATAGATGTAGGCTTCAGGAGTTCATCTCAATGGCAGTTTAGTTATTTTGCCGTGACATGAAACTCTGCACAATTACCTAGAAACCACTTCCGAAGCCTAATCTCATTTTTTATTTAACAGAATTGTAGTTCAATTAGGTAACAAATTTAATATAGATTAGAACTCTATTTTAGGGGTGAATATTATATAAATATATAAGTAAGGAAAGATTCTAATTTTTATTGTTGAAAAGATACTTCTTATTTGTCGCTCTAAGGGCGACAAATAGTAAAACCGTTATTTTTATCCACCACTGAGTTAAACTCGTTCGAGAAAAATTGTACTACAAAAAAGATGAAGCTATATTTTGTGAATGATGTACTAGCAGAAAAGGCAAAACTTTTAATAAATCAACTTGGTCTAGCTTTTGAAATAACAAATAGTTGTTAAAATACTCTTAATTATCTAGATAGAGAGAAATAGGAATGGGCATATTAGGAGGTGCTGCGAAAGGTCACAATACACATGGAGATGAGATGTAGAAGGACCGTGAAGTTCATGAAGGAGGTGATTATAATAAATCTAAAGCTAGACTAATAGAGGACATGGTATTAGGTATGACAATTTTAAAAATTCTATCATAGTTGAACATTTTATAGCATTCATTTATCAAAAACAAATCATAATTGTTAAAAAGATTTATATCCTCCTAAACGTGGTTACTTATTGTAACAAGTTATTTTGATCAACCAACATTGATTTTGAATTTTATGGTAAAATTAATGATATTTTCACTTTTCAATTATGATAGTTGAAAAAAGTCAATTATGATAGAATTTCCTTTAAAATATTCAATTTTGTAAAAAATTATAATTTAATATATAAATTTACTTATTATAACAAGTCCTATGGTGAATATATTTTAATTTTAATTTTAATTTTTTAATGATAAAATTAAGGGTAATTATATATTTCAACTACCATAACTGAAAAAATTTTCAACTATAGTAAAATTTAGAGGCATAAGATTAAGGTAGTAGGGTGAGAGTCGTTGGAAAGGTTTTGTGATGTACATTTGCTTGGTGTATAACCCTCTATTTAATTTTAATTAGCTGGCACATGGAGCACCCATGTATACATTTATTTTTCCGTGCATAATGTTCATTCTATTGGAATTCAAGGATTTTCCAAAAGTTTTCCAACTTAGTCTCAAGCGGTGTCTTAAGTGGTTTTTAATAAGTCTTTTATTTTTTTTGTGAATCTACAGTAGTCGGTTTCTTCATGAATTATAGTTTACGGGAGCAGGATGCATACATCTATATCCCCGATATCGCGCTCATGCATGTTTTCCATGAGAATTTGTTGTTGAATCCTTATTCACTTCACTTCTCATATTCTACCACCGTCTCTCATCTTTCTTTTGATTAATGTTTCAAGCTATGATACAATATCTTTCTTAGAGCAGTGTTACAGCTTCTAGAATATAATTATGCCCAGTAATATAGCTTATACTATAGTATGTCAACACTACAACAAAAATAGTATTTAAATATGCATGTAATATAAGTTTAATTTCTAATCTCTATTTGTACGGTTGTACCCATAAAACTCGATCAACAGGGGTAATAGTACTAATTTTTGTACCCATTAAATATGAGTACAATGGTATAGGTGCGGATGATGAATTTAAAAGTGAATATGGGTGCGTGTATAACATTAATCTATCCTTTTACGTTTTTTTAGTCTCATCAAACCAACATGAGATATTTATTACCTATTTATCTATTCTCCTATTCCTCTTCATCCCTGACTTTTAAAATGACCTGTTACTTTTGCATATATCTATAAATACAATAAAATATAAGTATCTAAGGAAAATCTAAGGATAAATGACAAATTTAGAGAGGCTCGGTTACTCAAAATCCAATCGTTAATGTTAACATGCACAATTTCTTGTAACAATAAATGTCATTAGAATCAAGGGGAAAAAAAACAGGAGTCATATACCTAAAGGAATTTTTGGCTCAAAATAATCCGAAATCGAAGGTTATTGTCTGAAAATAATCCAAACTCACTTTTTGGCTGAAAATAATCCAAACTTTTAACATATTTACTCGAACTAAACTGAAATCGATTTCCAGCGTCGGAATGCTGACTAGTCAGCTTATGTAAACCACAGTCAACATAAATTCAAAACAAAAATCAATTAAAGAAACACGTGCTCAGGCTGCCCAATTAGTATTCCGACGCCGGAAATCAATTTCGGTTTATTCCGAGTAAATAGATTAAAAGTTTGGATTATTTTCAGCCAAAAAGTGAGTTTGAATTTTTTTCAACCAATGACTTCCGACTTCGGATTATTTTGAGCCAAAAGCCCTATCTAAATTATAATACTCCCCCCGTTTTTTTATCTGTCATTTATGCTTTTCAAGGTCAATGTTTAATCAATAATTTCTCGTATGAGATTTTTATTTAAAAATATAATATTATATTTTTTAATAATATTTTTCGTTACAAATCTAATGATATCAATTATATGAGTTTTTATTAAAATCAAACGGAGGCAATAATAAACAGCCGTCATTATAGGGCACAAATTCATGAACCCCTACTACCTAATAAATTGCCCACAGTAATACGCTAGTAGTAGTAGTTTGTGATAACAATAAAAAGAGAAATTGAAGAAGAAAAAAAAAAAAAAAGGAGGGGAAGAAGAAGACAGGAAACACCGTTCTTCTTTCTCTGTTGCTCCCTCTTCCCTTGCCTCAGTCTTCCATGAGAAGCCAACTGAGCGCGCGAGACTATAAAAAGGGTCCCACACCTTCAGAGAACCAGAAAGGACTGCGAAAGAGGGCGGGAGTCGTGTTCTTCTTACTCAGGTAATGTAATCCGATCCAAGTTTGGCTCGTTCTTCTGAATTTGTTTTGGATTATTGATTGTTGTTCTGTTGATTAACACTGAGATTGAAATCGGAGATGATCGAACAGTGTTCGGGATTATTTTCTAGTAGTTTAACTGTTTAAGTATGATCAGGTTGTTGGAAATGGTTTATTATTGGGTTGAAATGGAGTTGTGAAGTTGGAATTTGTCCATATGAAGGCTGAATTATCAATCGTTGTGGTGTTGATTGACACTGAGGTTGAAATCGGAGATGATCGAACAGTGTTCGGGATTGTTTTGCAGTGGTTTAAGTATGATCAGGTTGTTGGAAATGGTTTATTATTGAGTTGAAATCGAGCTTTGAAGTTGGAATTTGTTCATATGAAGGCTGAATTATCAATCGTTGTTGACACTGAGGTTGAAATTGGAGATGATCGAAGAGCGTTCGGGATTGTTTTCGAGTGGTTTAGGTATGATTAGATTGTTCGAAATTGGTTCGTATTGAGTTTTAAATTGAGTTGTGAAGTTGGAATTTGGGGGAAACAGTTCAGCGTTGAAGATTTTTTTGGGTGCGATGGTGTATGTGAGGGAGTTTCAGGATGAAATGTGAATTGAGTTGGTCTTTTGGCTAGGCGATAGCACTAGATTTCCATGGACTTATTTGCGGTTGATAGTTGTAAGTTGTAACTAATGATCATGGACACTAGGTTTGAATGGCCTTGTTGGAAAAACCTTATTATCTGTATAAAACCTTTGGCTTCTTGGGAAATAGTTTTATGTCTTGGTTTAGTTTATTGGAAAGATTCTTAAAAGAGTTACAGATCTTTCATTTATAAGTTGGTTGTTAATGACTATCATATGATTACAGCCACACATGTTCTACTGTTGAATTCTTATTAACAGAGAAGTGAGCTATGCTGATCCATATGTATAAGAGTTAATTTTTATTGGTTTGAACTGTCTGTATGTCTGTCTTTGAAAAATGAGAATAAAGCCCATATTACATGGTCATATGCGTAGATCGCCTTTCTAAATGCAAAATGTTGGTATTGTGAGTGTTCAATTTTTTTGCTCTAGTGATATTATATTAACTAAAAGTGTTCAATGTTCGGAGATTAGTTAAGCACTGAATGCGTAGTTTGCTCATCCTACTATTTCCCTCTATTTTCAGGTTATGAAAAGGTACCGTTGAGCTGAAGTTGCCATTGGTGTGTGGTTGGATTCTGTGCATAGGAAAGAAGGCCTTGCATGGTTTATGTGTTGGCTGTGAAATAGGTATGCTTATTTACAAGCATATAGAACTTTTTGATGTCCTTGCCCATATAAAACAGGAGTTTTGGTTTGTTTATTTTACAAAGATGCGTGAGTAAGCCAAATCACCCACTTATGGCCTAGTTTTCATTATTTACCTTGATAAGGTTATAAAATGGTTATTTTTACCATCGAGTGGTCCATTTTACAAGGGGGAACTGACAAAATTTCTCAAAAAAGTCACCGACCTTTAAGTTAGACATCGTTTAGCCCTAGGGAGTAGGGTCCCTTATAAGGACCATTGTGGTGTAAGATCCCCTTAGTAGGAAACGTTTAGCACAACAGGAAGAATTCGATATATCCTTTGTTTGCCTCCTTTGGTAAATTGACTATAGAGAGCCTAGCCTGTTTGAGGCTTTGTGAGCTTTTGAGGTTCCCTTCTTTGTAAATGGGTGACATGACATCCCATGGTGTCCATTAATAGATCTTTTGATAACTTCGAAAAAATGAGGAGAAACGGGTCTACTTCTATGAATTGTGGGCCCTTATCAAGAGACTAGGTATCGGAGTTTGAGTTGGTAACAAATATGCACATAGTTTTTTGCTTGGGAAGCGACGCAAGAGAGCATCTTGACTTGTAAAAATTTACATTAATGGGGGAAGATTATGGTTAATTGGTGTTGGAAGTGAGGGATCTTCAATCTCAGAAACATCTATTGCTTTATTGTGACTTCTCTAGGTCTCTTTGGGGTTTAGCCTTTGGTTGTCTTGGGGTTACTTAGGTCGTATCCTATTCAATTAGGAGTCATCTCTTATCAAGGGATAGTTTCTTTAGTAGGAAATCCAAGAGAAGGCCTTGGTAATACCACGTGTGATTTTTTGGGTTATCTGGAGAGAAAGGCACCAAAGGGTTTTTGTGGGGGTTGAAAACCCTCTTCAGAGATTGGAGGACAATTTTGTCAAGTACCTCTTCTTTTTTGTGAATGGGAAGTTCAATTCTTCCTCTTTTGAGAAGATAGATTTGAGGTTTTTTTTTTTTTTTTATAATTATTATTAAGTGTTATGTTTAATATGTTTGCAAAGATTTTCTTAAGAATTATTGAGTATTTTGAAATGAACTTGAATGTACTATTATTAATTATTATTTGCTAAAATTTGAGTTGATTTAACTAATATTAATTATGTCAAAAGATATTTATCTGCCATTTCTATATTAATAGGGAAAAGGAATAATATATTGTTCTATGAAATATTAAACATCATATTCTTACATCTTAAGTTATTGTTATGAAAAATTATTTGAGTCCGTTACTATTCAATTTAATTGTGCATAATTACTTGATCACTGATTTGACAAAATTTTATTTCCAAAAGTTTAAATATTATGTGTTATTACCCAACATAATAATGTATTAGAAACCCTTGCTTTCCCACTTTTAGAGAAGCTGCCATGCTAACGCGATCGATTTTTATGCTTGTACTAATACAAGGTTATAAAATACTCTCTCTGTTCCATATTAATTGTCACTTTATCTATTGTCATGGTCTCCAATATCACTTTTCGATTGATAATTTTTTTATATAATATTTTATCAACAATTGCAATGTTATACTTTTAGGATAATATTTTTCGTTACGAATCTAATGACAGTACTTTTATATAACAAGTATTGCATACATCGACAAATTTATGATAAAAAAATTTACAGTTTAACTACGCAATTTCCAAAGACGATAATTAATATAGAATTTATGGTTAAATTTTTTAAATTTGACTGCATAATTTCCAAAGACGATAAATAATATGGAACGGGAGAAGTGTCTTGAGTAATAGCCCTCTAAAGTTAGGGTGTTATAGCCGAGCAATACGGCCTGATCGTAAAACCAATACATTGAAAGCTACTCTTTTGAAGACTGACCACGCTGTTTTTTGGCACATAAGATTGACCAAGCTTTGATCGAGAAGTAGAGGCTGTGGCAAGCAATCGAGTATGAAGGTGTTGATGTTGATAGTGCTTTTGTTTGCGATTTTTTCTTCGTCATTATGTTCTTCCCAGAACCAGCGGAATTCACCTTCAAACAAGGACAAGTTTGGGCAAACTATTGTACTTCGTGTTGGCGGCAATGTTTATCCTGATGGGTACGTGGTTCTTTCTTTGCTGATTTTGGGTTTTTTTGTTGATTTTTAGTGTTGCCTCGCTCTGGGATCTTTTAGGTTTTTAGGGTTTCTTGAGTTGAAGTTTACGTTTGATTCGTTGACCAAGCCTTTTGGAAGTAATTACTCTGCAACTTGACTAATTTATTATTGAATTTGTAGATAGATCTTTAAATTATTCGAGCTAACATATGTAATGATGAAGAAGATCACCAAGCTGTCTATGATCTGTCCATTTTTGAAATATACTGCAGTAGGCCAGATTTCACATACATGTACAATAGCATTTGGTGTTTGACATGTATTTATTATTGAATTTGTAAATAGATCTTAAAATTATTCGAGCTAACATATGTAATGATGAAGAAGATCACCAAGCTGTCTATGATCTGTCCATTTTTGAAATATACTGCAGTGGGCCAGATTTCACATACATGTACAATAGCATTTGGTGTTTGACATGTATTTCACATACATATGCAAACATCCCATGTGTGACTTTGTTTTCGTACCTAGGGTTTTCTTGTTGGTCTTTCTATAACCATATACCCACCCTAAATTCCAACCCTTTCTATATTTTGAGTTTTTTTCCATTAGATCTCAGCATCTTAATGTTGTACATGTGATATGAGAACTATAGAGATCTTGGAGTACTGTTTGTTTCTTGTTGCAATTGGGTTATTTGAGCTAGCCAAACTCTATAAATAGTTGCTGGAGAAACAGGGAAATGATGGCTTTTTCTCATGTTGCTCAAGGGATGATAAGACGTGGATTGTGGAAGGTATTAGGATTAATAGTGTTGGAAATTTCATGTATGTGGCAAAGATATGAATATGGACATTAGGCCTTACCTAAGGAGTTATGTATGGCAAGACCCTAGAAATTAATGAGGTGCTTAAGTTGGTTTTGGGGACATAGGTGGGCTATATGGCTAGCCAAGGGAGCGAGCACAAAACTTGCTAAATCATTAAGAAATGAGGTACCATTCCTATGTATGTGTTGCATGAGGATGTCAATAAAGTTAGTACAAAAAATGAGTTTGAGGGGTAACACGTAGAAAAAGAAGTGAGGAGTTTCAGTTAGTGATGGAAGATCATAATCTCATAGTTGAGTTTCAGTAGCAATTGATTAAAGGGGCATAATAGATTTATAGCACACTGGGTGATGCAACTTTTAATGCCGAAGGGGCGTTATAGGTTTATAGCACACTGGGTGATGCAAACTTTAATGCCAAAGGGGCGAATAAGTTTCTGTTCTTTCAAATCATTATCCACCTTTTATCTGACACGTGGAGATGCTAGTGCCTAAATCAGGAAGATACAACGATAACGCCTAATGCAACAGGGTTTGGGAGATCCATATATAAGCGACCTTAGCATTGTATATATTAAGTCAAGATGATAAAACGTTCAAATATGAGAGTGCCTTTGAGTTGTGAATAAGTTGTGAAATAGCCCAGTAGCCCACAAACTGGCAATTGTGGTGAGAAACCAAAAGAGTTGTTTTTGGCAATGTGCCAATCCTAAAGAGACCTCGCAGCAAGTTGTTCTCCTAGGAATCAAGTATTGAGGTTAGAATCTTAACCAATGAAGGATGAAACCCGGTGAACCATGAGGTCTAGAACAATGGAGTTACGAAAAAGGAAAAAAAAATAATTACCTTAATGAAGAGTACCAATGGAGAAAAAAAAGCTTATCAAGGGCTTTGGGAGCCAAAAAGGTAGATGGGGGAAAAAGATAGGGTGACACTGAGGTGTTAGTGCCTTATTAAAGATTATGTGGAGCTCCTCATGCTACCACTTCTGAGATCGGGGGTTGCCATGGCCTAAATTAACAAAAGGATTACTTGGTCTAAGCTTCTTAAATGCATAGGTAATTGAATCCATTAAAAACTTGGAAGCTCAAGTAAATTAGAAAGAAGCTCAAGAAGGGGACTTTTGCAAGAAGATTTGGAGATAATGTCCCCCCCCCCCCTCCCACACACACACACACCAACCACTCACAGGGGAAAAAAAAAAGAAACAAAAACGACAGTGAAGATGTTTATGTGGAAATTTTCTGCCAACAGAAGCAAACTCAGATTATGTAAATGATATAGGCAATAAGTAGTGAGGTTTTGAATAAATTGGGGACTTTGGTGGATGGAGCACTCAGTATCTATATGATCACAACCAATATAGGGTATAAGGGTTTGACACAAGTGAGAAATGCATTGTGGTGATGATGATTGCCCCCAAGTAAATGCCAACTGAGTTTTGATGTTTGGTGGCCTAATCAGATTGGGCATATTGGCTCGGGATGATGATGGCACTGCATTCTGGACCTTCTGTCTTCTGATAGCGAGAAGCTTATGGGCAGTTTAGGCTTCTAAGCACTTTGTGTTCATCTTTGAGGCTAACTGACAGAATAGGCTTACAAGGGTTACATATACAAGGAGTATTTGTCTAATTGAATGCTCATCTCCACCGAACACTCCAAATGGTTTGCCCTCACTATCATAATTCAAAGCATTAGTGTCCTCTTTTGATAAATTTGATTGTACGAGTATAAATAGAGAGGGAGTTGCTCTTGTTGCTAGGCTTAGGTGTTATCCGGAGAAGAAGCTTGAACTTGTTTAGCGTTGCAACTTTGCTAGGGGGCTTTTGGTGCTTTTGGGTGGACTTATATGATCAAGAAAAAATAGCTTTTCTTCTCATTAAAAAAGTAAGAAAACCAAAAAGGCAGCACGGGTCACCTTTGTAATGTTTAGCCAGGCACCCAATAGTGAATGACATGCAAGAATATTGTTTGTTTGTATGTGGATACATTCTAATCTAGCATTTGGCATGGACATATATAACTTCGATATGACAGCCAATGGCAAAATATAAGAGATTTACATTTGACAGATAAAGTTGTGCTAACACAAATGCTTTAGGACTTTCTTTTTCTGACGATATAGACACAACCACTAAAATAACACAACTGAACCAGTTTTCAAGTATCCTGATAATGTATGGTGAGACCAATGAAGCCGTAATATTTGAACATTCTAATTAGTGCTTCAATGTGAATGCGTTTATAGATTGAATTTGAATGGACAAAATGTGCAAGGCTTATTTATTGCGAGACATGTGTGCAGGTATTTTTATACAACTCTAAATATCGGAGAACCACCTAAGCCTTACCATCTTGATATCGACACTGGGAGTGACCTCACTTGGGTACAATGTGACGCTCCTTGCGTGCGTTGCCATCAGGTATGATTCGATTTGGTTTTATGAGATCATCCATTCTTTTGTTTTGATTTAGTTGTGTTTGATCATTCTATGCTTTATTTATCTAAAGCATAATATGCTCTTTTCATGCAGAGTCCGCATAAGCCTTATAAACCTCGAAACAATGCCTTGACATGCAAGGAGCCTTTGTGTAGTTCCTTGCAACATCTGTCCAATGAACCATGTCACAACCCTAGTGAACAATGTGACTACGAAATCGAGTATGCTGATCAGGGCTTATCCATTGGTGTGTTGGTGAAGGACAATTTTCCTCTTCGTTTTTTGAACGGTTCTTTAGCTCGACCTTCTCTTGCATTTGGGTTGGTATAACTTTACGCCTTTCCCGCTCACAACATTCAAAATGTTACGAGTCTTTAGCGTTGGCATCTTAGCTTTAGTCATGAGTCCACTAATATAAACACGTGCCGCCTCTTGCAGCTGTGGTTATGATCAAGAAATCCCAAGTTCCAGTCCCCCTCTTGTGGACGGAGTTCTTGGACTAGCTAATAGGAAGTCAAGCATCTTGTCCCAGCTTCATGGATTAGGATTGACAAGTAATGTGTTTGGCCATTGCTTTAGTAGTGAAGGAGGAGGCTACTTTTTCTTTGGTAATGAGCTAATCCCCTCCGAAACTGTTTGGGTACCAATGTCCAAGAAGTATGTCGGGTAAGGATTTTCTCGCCATTTACCAAGCTTCCTATTCATTGCTTAATCAGCCTTGTGTTCGGTTTTGTTTTGTCGTATGTCTTTTTCATACTTTATGCAAACTCTTGCTGTGATTAATTGTTAGGACATATTACTCCGTGGGACCGGCTGAGCTAACTTCTGGTGGGAAAAGCCTTGTGAATGCTGGTGGTCTTTCCATGGTTCTTGATAGTGGAAGCACCTATACATATCTCGTTAGTCACGTATATGAAGCTGCTTTATCTATGGTAGTTAACAACACATGAATTCTTCATATGTTTACTTCTCGAAAGCAATTGGCGGTTTGTACTAATTTCCCCCAAATTAATTCTCTTCTGTCCAGATAAAGAAAAATATGAACACAAGCCAGTTGAAGGATGCCCCTGAAGACAAAACCCTTACAATGTGTTGGAAAGGCGCTCAACCCTTCAAATCCATTAATGATGTTAAGAAGTTTTTCAAACCACTGGCCTTATGCTTTACTAATCCGAAGAATGTAATCATGGAAATCCCACCGGAGGCTTATCTCATTATTAGCGTAAGTTTCTGCTATCTAATTTATAACTCCTAATGAAGCTTTCTATAAAATTGCTTTTGTTCAAGAAGCACTTCGTTGTGAGGAGTATTACTCTATGATTATTTCTTCAGTCTTTCCTATATCACGCTTTTGTTCTGACCTTATCTAAACTAAATATGATACGTCGTTTTTCCTTTGCATAGAAAAAAGGCAATGTGTGCTTGGGCATTTTGGATGGTTCAGAAGCACAATTGGGAGATCTCAATATCCTTGGAGGTTAGACAAGTGCAAAAACTATTTGACTTTGCAATTTCTTCCCTCTGTTCGAATATTAAGTCATTTCTAGACTTTCCAACTACCATAAGCTTAAGTTTTTGGCTAAATGAGGGTCTTTCAATTTCATGGGTAAATTATGGTTAGTTAGAACTTAGAAGCTACCCAAACTTTTACCTAAAACTACCCACAAAACTCAACTATCCCTAGGCTTACCAAAACCTTCCGAAACAGCAAAACTTAACTTTACCATACGGTCCTTACCTTACCTCGCCGATGAAATGGACAGATCCTTGGTTCTTGCAGAAGCTTGTTTGCCCAATTTCACTTAAATTTATGTTTTCATGCCCATCTACAGACATCACATTGCTGGACAAAATGGTGATCTACGACAATGAGAAGGATCGGATTGGATGGATACCGGCAAAATGTGACAGACTTCCCAAGTTCGGATTTACATGAACTGTTGACTTATGTTTCTGAGTTCATTAACAACATTTAAGCCGCACGATTTTTGCCCACGTGTTAACCACCATGCATTATGGTGTTGACAGGTATTTACAGCCGGACGACATCTATGATGAACTTTAGGCATTTAGCAATGCCCAATAAATGCAGGGAGAACCGTTACACAAAAGCATGGTGAATATAGGAGGATAGTAAATAGATATGCATTTTTGCTTACATAGATTGGGGACAGTGAACATTCCTTTTGGGAGAGGCTTAGTTTGATGTACATGATTATAATAGTAAAGAAAGGGTGTTACATATATAAACAGCTATCAAGATTACCAATATAGTTGTAACGAGGCGGTTATTGAAGCTTATTTTGAGTTTCGGTTCAAGATATTCTAATTTTATCCCTAGGGTTTTATTCCAGGGTTCAACATCAAGGAACTCTACAGGTCATAGCAAGGGTCAAGAGGTAAGTATTGAAGTGTCCTTGCATAGGGATGACGATGGATCGAATCTTGGTGTGATCTATCAAGATCCATACCAATCTTAATTCTATGGATTTAGTTTCAGATCCAATCCATATCCATTGGGTCCAAAAATATGGTTCATTGAGTTATCTTGACATATGTTGATTTGGTTTATATTATTAGGAGTAAAGTTATGATAGAAGTGCTTGAATTGCGCAGAACGATGTAGTTGGATGTGGTAAAAAAAAAATATGAGTATTCATGATATATAGCTATAACAGCGTTTGAACAAAAATGTTACTCAACTTTCTATTTTAGTAAAAAATATCACTAATCTTTAAAAATTATCATTAAGCACTCAACTTTCCAAAAAAACATCAAACAAGTCAATAAGAAGTCAAAAAAGTTAATAAGTAAAAAATGTTATAATAGTGACATTTTTTACTCTTTTTTTTAAAAGTTGAGTGACATTTTTTATTTTTTTAAAAGTTGAATGATATTTTTGACTTTTTTGAAAAGTTGAATGACATTAATGATAGTTTTTAAAAATCAATATCATTTTTTTTAGGGTTGTTGGATGCTAATATATTGAACTTTGGGGGTGTTGGACAATAATACACTGAACTTTAACCTTGGACAATAATACACTGAACTTTGGGGGGTGTTGAATAATAATGCATCCAGAACGATTCCGGCAGTGACTGACTCGGTGGCAATCCTACTTAATAGGTGCAGGAGATGAATTGACCTAAAAATATTTAAATTTATGATATATTAGCTAATCCACACATTAGCAAAGAGAATGAACTTTGAAAAGAGTAAAAAAAACATAAAATCACATTTGCTTAAACGTGTTTTCGCTGAGAGATTGTTGTTGTAATTGTATAAAATCACATTTGCTTGTGTAGATTAGTAGACATGTCATAAATTTAGATATTATTTGGCCAATTTATCTTCTCAACCAGCCCCATAAGATCACCACCAAGTCAACCACCATCAAAGTTCAGTGCATTATTGTCCAAGGTCAAAGTTCAGTGCATTATTGTCCATGGTCAAAGTTCAGTGCATTATTGTCCAATACCCCAAAAGTTCAGTATATTAGCATCCAATAACCCTTTTTTTTACTATAATGGAAAGTTTAGTGACATTTTTATCTAAGTACTCTAATAAGTTGAAAAGAAGTAATCATCATGGAGCCATGGGGGAGAGCTATAACTAATTAGCAAAGATTTGAGAAAAATATTATGACAATCCAGCAAAGTCATTTTCTCATGTGTTTGAGACACAAAGTCTATGACTCTATGATACAACAATATATATTACTTGCACCCGGGGGCGCTAGAGCACGTGCTTTAGGATATTTGTGGTGAACAATCATAATAATAAGAGTAATCAATCGTAATATTTAGAGCATATTTTTCGAGTGCACATAACAAATTGTAATGAAGAAATCGCAATCAATGGATGACTGAAGGGGACGGTTAGAATTATTAAAGAGGATTAAAAGGGACAACTAATCATCAGCACATCCATCTCTCTCTACCTTTCTAACTTACCTATCTCAACCAAAGCCCTAAAATTGAAGAGGACAGTTTCGAATATCAATAGAGAATGTGAATCACAAAATCCTCAACTCACAATATGCGTACTTTCTATATATCAAATATCAATGGAGGAAACGTTACATGAATATGATACTCCAAAATCTCACTCAACTTTGAAAACCTTGAAAATAAGCTTTAGATGCCGTGAATGACATGCATGTACAACATTTGAGGTCATAAAGTTATTACCGGGAAAGAGAATAGAGGGAAAGGAGTGAAGTAAGGTAGCTAAGAGGAGTCTTTTTGTCTATAAAATGGCATGTCTAGACTCGATGTATAACAACTATCTCCACTCTAAAACCACATTGTTTCTACCTCGTCCTCCAATGATGAGCCCAATAATCTCCTTCTCTAATGTATTTGTTGTTGAACCCAAGACCTCAACATCATCAGAATCAAGAGCTCCACCCTCCACTAAAATTGAGTTCTCCATCTCCAACAATGAGCATAACAACCTTCTATTGATTTGAGTTCTCCATCTTTGTTCCTCGAGGATCGCGCTAATATCGGGTATTTTTCTACCATGTACCAACTTGGGAATTTCTAAGGGCCTCGAGGTTTGTTGGTCCTAGAAGTTAAGAAAAGAGGCGGTGGATCTGGGTAATTTTCGATCTCACAAGCCCAGAAAGTCCCCACCTGGAGGCTAGGAAGAAGTCAAAAGGGTCAAGTTCAAACCAAGAGGCATTTTGGTAATTTGACAAGGGTATAACTCGGACCTATGGAACACCAAGGAGGAGCAATGGAGAAATCGGGACCGAAGGGGTTCAAACGGAACTAAGAAAGATCGAAGAAGGAAAAAGGAAAAAGGAAAGAGGAAAAAAGTGGGCAAAATTGGGCACAAAAAAACACCAAAAAATTACTCGGAGGTACCTTAACTTTTGGTGAAATATTTTTCAGATACCCCAACTTTTCAAAACTCATTTTGGGGTACCCTTACTTTTTGTGTTGGAAATTATTAGGTGCTTTTTCGGTCATCAATTTGGTTAAGTGACCGAAATACCCTTGTTCTCCCATTTTTTAAGAAATACCCTTAAAGAAGAAGAACAAGGGTATTTCGGTCACTCAATAAAATTGATGGCCGGAAAAGCACCAAATAATTGCTAACCCAAAAAGTTAGGGTACCTCGAAATGAGTTTTCAAAAGTTGGGGTACTGAAAAATAGTTTCCCCAAATATTGGGGTACCCCCGAGTAATTTTTTGAAAAAACACATGTCTTCACTCTTTTGATCATAACTCCTTCAATATAAATTCGATGATTAAAAAATTTGGTGAGCTTATATTACACACCGAGAGCTTTCCGTCGATATATTATAAGCCCAAATCGGAGTTCAAACGAAGAAGTTATGCACGTTGGAAGTTGGTAGAAGCCAACAGAAGCCTGCCGGCGCCCAGCCAAGCGTGAGCTACACCTGCCCTATTTTTTCCATGGTTGACGCACGGCTGGCGCCTCTGAGGCGCTGGCCGCATCTCAGCCTTTTTTCAGCAGATGTTTGTGACTTTCCCTCCCCTTTTCCTATATATTTGTGCTCCCTTCATTTTAGATCTAATTTTTGAACAATTGAGTCTTAGGTTTAGCCACTTGAAAAATACCTTGTGAGTTGTAGGGTATTTGAAACCCTTGTTATTAAGATTAATCCTTAGTGGATTAATTAGTTAATTTCCTTTTATTCAGGTGAGTTGGTGTGTTTTCTTCCAATTTTTGAATGGAAATTCTTAGAGTTTCAAGTGTGGGTGCTACTGGAGAATCCTTGCAACCTTCTTGAGGTTCTTAGGCTAATTGGTGAGTTTTACTCTTTAATTAGTCATATCTCTTTATTATTCTTGCTGTTGTGATTGATTTTTATCATTAATCTCCAAAAAAACCTAAAAATTAGTGGTAGTTTTATGAGTTATAAATTGGAGTTTTTTTCAAACCCTAAATAGTTAGTGAATACTTAACCTCTCATATTTATCCATTCGAAGGATCCCCGAATTCCATAGATCAATCTACAACAATGAGCACCGCAATGATATAAATGGAGGAAGAGGGGAGCTGAGTACAATGATGAAAACTTAAGCCAAATTGTGAGTAAACCAAAATGTATGTCTTCTTCCAACAATTGTTTGATATTTTCTGTGCATTTTTGTAGGAAAAGGTATAACTATTGAGCAACCATATGTAAAAAAAAAAAATGTTAAGCAATGAATTGAAATTTTGATAAAAAATTATTTGTTAAGATGCTATTTGTTATTAATATTTTGTATCAAAAAAATGCATTGCTTCATTGACTCTCTTTTTTCATAATAATAATAATAATAATAATAATAATATTTGCTATTTGTTATTAATATTATTATTATTATTATTATTATTATTATTATTATTATTATTATTATTATTATGTGTGCTGGAATAACAACATAGAGGATTGTATTAGGGTCACATATTTGCTCAAATGTTTCTCAAATAAAATTTGATAAACTTTGACCTAAAGTAACAAAATGTCTATACAACTAGGGATGACAGTGAGTGGGGTTCGTCTGATTTTGGGGAAAAATAAATCTCCGCTCCCAATGAGGTTGTGGATGAGGTAAATAATTAAATCCCGACGCAAGGATGGGGTGGGGATGAGGACAAAATTTTCCCTATCACCGCCTCTGTTTCCCCGCTCAGTAAAGTTACCCACCATATATTTCTCATCCCCCTGCTCGATATCTATTAAAATACATAAATACTCTTCATGCATTGAATTTGTATGTATAATTTAAGGCAATTTGTAATTTTAGTTAATCAAAAACTCTAAGCGTATATAAATAATTTACCATCTCTAACCACAATTCCTCATTTTCACTCTCTAATTGTCTTAGTCTTAGTAGTTAGTATTAATCTTATCCTCCCCGGAGCCTGTTGGGTTTGGGCACCCGCTAGGGATGGGGTAGATTCCCCTCCCCCCACGATCACGGACAACGGGTAATGGAGTGGGAATGAGAGTGGGGTGCCTGTGCAGGGACTAGGAATATACCACTGCACTCACCCCGCTCCCTTCCCTATATACAACATTAATTTTGAAACACATGAACATCACATGACAATAACAAACTCACAAAATAAACATGCTTGAGTGGAATTTGTGAATCCAAATGTTGGCAGGGCTAGTAAGATTCATGGGTAAGATAATGTAAATAAGTTTTGGTAATTTATAGCAAATTTTGATATTTTTTCTGAATTTTTTGGTAATTTTTGGTGACTTTGTATGAATTTTAATAAATATAGGTATATGATTAACAAAAATTCAATTTCTACTTAATCATAATTTATTTACCAATTTTTACCAATTTAACATTGAAAATTCTACCATAGTTGAATTTATTTTCAATTATGGTAGTTGAAAATTTTATATCATTCATTTATCAAAAATAAATCATACTATTTATTAAAAAGTTTTGAAAATTCTGCCATAGTTGAAAATAAATTCAACTAATCTTTTAAGTTGATGAAAAGGTGGATAATTTTTCAAAACCTTTTCTTTTTTGGTTCTTTTGAAACCATCGAAACTCTTTTTTCTTTTTCATACTTTAGGAAAACAAAACCCAAAAATAAAAATAAAAATAAAAATCAAATTCGGAAGATATTTATTGATACCCTTGCCACTATATATACGCTACAGTGGTATTCGACAGGCAGAAATCAGAGAGTTTAGCAGGCAGAAACCTAAAAACCCGACTGTCGAGGAGAGAGAAAAAATGGAGCATCCGGAGCTTCAGGAATCCGAGAACGTCGACTACAGTGAAGATGTCGCTGGCGATGAAGACGACAATCCGTACGCCGACGAAGACGCCGACGCCGGAGAAACCGCCGGCGATGAAGGAGATCCGAACTCCAAGGTATATGATTCTAAATGGAAGTTCAGAATCTGGATTGATATATTCTTATGAATCTGTGTGAATTTGTTTCGTTTTGTTGCGTAATTTGTGTATTGTTTCAGCAGAATCTGGAAGATATGAAGAAGCGGCTCCAGGAGCTCGAGGATGAAGCTGGAGCTCTGCGTGAAATGCAGGCTAAAGTTGAGCAAGAAATGGGGATTTCAGGTTTGTGATACTCTAATGCTGTATAGATTGTGTTTTCTCAAGTGTTTCGGTTGTTTTAATGCTTGTTGTCAGTTGGTGTGTTGTTGATCCGTCGTGAGCTTGTTCATTTGATGTTGAAGATTGTATTGCCTAATGAAAAGGAGTGTTGAAAACTTGAAATACTAAGTTGTGTAACTCGAAATCATGGATTTGAATGTGATTAATGCATGATAATCTCTTTGGACTTGGGGGATTCTCTAGTTAGTAATGTAGAATGTCGACAGTATTTTAGAGAGAGCTGGAGATTCTTGCCTATACGATTAATGTGGGTAGTACTAGTAGTGATGTTAGCTGCTATGGAGCATAGGTAAGCCAATGGCTGTAGGTGCTGGGGTTATTCTACGACCAAAAACATAAACACTTTCCCTAATTTGCATTTCAAAAAGGATAACCGGGATATAAAGACCATATATGGCTATAAAGTATAAACTATAAAGAGAGTGTTCCAGATATCATATACATGCATTATCATAGTAAACTTGTATGTGGAGCAGTTGAGTGAGTGATGGATATCCTTTTTCAGCAACGATTTTGTTTTAGAGTTGCATAGGTGAGTCTGTATACTCCAAACTGTGTTTATTATGTAAATAGCTTGCTTCTAAGACTATAAGAACTAGAATGCTCTACCTTGAACCTAAAGAATTATAATAGATGTAAGTACACCTTTCCACTAGGTAAAAGCCTTGTCTGGTAGAAGTATATACCTATCCTAAGTAGTATGTACAACTTTCCACTTGGTAAAAGCCTTCTAAGTTATTCCTGCTGCGAAACTTATGAATAGTGGAGTGCTTGGAAACCCACTTTTTAATATTTTTGTTGGGGAAGGAAGAACTAAAGGAAATTATATTAACTGGGAAGAAATAGACAATCTCTTTGTCTGTGAAGTACTTTATCCCAATGTCAATTTTGCATCTTCCTCTTTTCGTTGGGATGAATGTAGAGTATAGTGGGGGCGCTGGGGTGTCGTAGTTCAGAAAAGGTGTGGAATGCTATGGATAGAATGGGATTGCAATAATGACAGGCTTAAGGGGCTATGAAATTGCATTACATTTAGGGTAAACCCAAATGCCAACAGTTTGATGACTACCTTATTCTTTCCTCCCCCCCCCCCCCCTTTTTTTTTATTCCTGTTGTTTCTGTAGTGAGTATTGTTACTTTGGGAGCCTGCTATCAGTACGTAGCCCCCGGGTCTTGCAATTTTCTTGATAATTCATAGACTAAGATTCGTTATAAGAATTTTCGTAAATATCAGCTGATAAAATGTCTGAAATAACAATAAGCAATCAATCCTTTTTTGTTATTTTATTTTTGGGGTTGAAATTGGTGCATTGTTTGTTTGGTATTGGTAGTTGAACAAATTTTTCAGTCTTATTAATTAAGAACTGTTCATATGAAGAATCAACAAGTGCTAATGCATCTCAAGCTGAAAAGGAGGAGGTGGATTCCCGTTCAATATACGTCGGAAATGTGAGGCTCTTTCATTCTTCTTGGCATCTTAGTTCAATATTTAATATTATGGTTATCCTTATTTTGCTGAAAACATGCAACCTGCATAACATATACTGTGCAAAATACTTTCCTAAAGTTTATAGTTAATGAATTGGAATGTACTGCTTTTCGTCTTTGGAATGTTTCCTAATGATGTTACACTCATCCTGTCTTTCCCTCAAAGCATTTATTTTCTTTAGTAGTAAACCCATTTATCCTCCTACTTTATCATTTTGATTATGTTCCGCAGAACATACTAAAACTAACTTTGCTATCTTAATATGAAAAACAAACTAAGCTGTTTCGATATCTGGTGAATGGAAAATAGTTTGATAATTGGAATTCCTGACGGAATTGGCGTTGATCATTCGGAATATTACAGATTGATTTTAGTGATACTTTCCTTTGTATGGCCTTGGTATAGCTAGGTTTACAAGTGGGATGAGAGCTTAATCTATAAAAGAGCGCCCATTTGAAATGTTATGGATGTGTGATGTGTTTGCTTATATGGCTTTTATGTAACTAGGCTTACAAGTGGGCTGAGAGCCTAGTCTTAAAAGAGGGAGGACCAGGTGCACAAAAGCTTGAAGCCCAAACTCTTGCACCTCGCACTTTCCTTTTTGCACTTCAAATTAGGGTCAAAAACTTGTGATATTGAGACACTTCCCCCTCCCCTCCTATTTTTTAATGATTTTTTTTCCTCTTTTTTTTGTCCTTTGTTGTGTCCCTTTCTCTTTATCTCTCTATACTATGTCTCTTTTATCCCTCCTTTCCCAAAAAGAATTCAAAGCATATAGTATGTTTTGTAGCAATAATGACGTGCAGTCACTTCTACAAGCCAATCGTCAATCAAAATTTGGATTTTGGAAATGAATTTTAAGCATTAATGTGCTCTGTGTCCTAAAAGGCCACATCCCGTGTTTAAGGACCCTTTGAACTTTTTTGCACCTTGAGCTTTCTTGAAGCAGGGCTGAAAGGAACAGTTTATTTGTTTCTTTGGCCTTTATGATTGTTCAATTAGCTAGAGGCGATTAAAGGTGTTATCATGGGGTTGATATTCATGCATATATGATATTTGCAGAGTATTGTCTATGGCCATATGCTTTTATGAGAGGACTTCAATTGTGGGTTGCTTTTCTTGGAACATATAAAGCTCAGTTGCACCTTCATGACATTATCTAGTTCCCTGTAATACTGATGCCACTGTTTTGGTGGTTTGATTTAACTGTCCTGTAAAGTGGAGAAGTGCATGTGTAAATTGTTCTTCATTTGCAACTCTTGAGCTTGAACGAAAGAAGCAATAGCCTTAGTGGTCATACATTCATACCCATTGGAGTTCGGACTTTGGGGCATCAATTTTGTGTATAGGAGTTAAATTTGGCCTTGAAATCTTATGAATGTTAAGTCTAAAATCTAAAATTCTAATCTAAAATAACATATATGAATTCTGGAGCGCCAGGGATTCGGTAGTGCATTTGAGTGAAATAAAAAGTAAAATAGCAAGGATCAAAGGTTTGACTCGAGTTGCATTGTTTGGAGCAGCCATTTCAGGTTCAAGCTGTCAGGGACTCAGGGTTCATTGTCTCTGAAAACATCCAACCCCATACAAAGTTGGGAATCACTTTGAAGCTTGAAATAATTATGAAACAATTCAGTACAATCTATAAAGGCAATCAAATTGATGGGAGATTTGAGAGACAAGGCGATAGTGGTTGTTTGAGGCATTAGTTGGTGTACAGACTATTTAGGTGGTCACTTAGTGGAAATATTGGTGGTCTTGAAATTCGGGGACACAATAAGAGGGCATGTTTATGTGACTATGTCCTGGATATCTTTACAGCTTGTATTCTGTACCCTTGGATAGAGGAACTTATGAGGTACTTGAAAATGACAGCAGGGCAGCTTGACTTAGGGTCAGGGATATAAATGAAAAATAACGTTCTTTGTATTGCTTTTTCATCCCAATAATGTGATACAGGTTAGGACTCAGCCAGTGAAATTGAAGTTTTGCGCATGAGGTGTCCCGGAAAATGTGAAAAAAATCTCTTCCTTTTTTATCCAGGAACAAAGTGTAGTACCCTGAGTTTATTAGTGTTCGTCTACTGGATTTTCTGATTTAGGGATCATGAGTCAAAACGAGGTTTGCAAGTTCTAATTCTCGAGGATTTCAAACGTCACAGGTTGTTGATATCTAGATTGTTCGACCCTTCCAGAGTGTGACCTAAATGGCTAGGCATAAGGATAATTTTTATTTTCAGTGAGCTTTCTTTAGTTGGGAGTTTGTAGCTATTTTGCGATGAGTATTTGCCAAGCTATCTTCAGTGCCACACAATGCACACGCCTCCCCCAGTCCCCGTCCCTCCCTTAAACACAATGAACACACACGGCACTGGTATTTGTTGCATGCTATCCTTTAAAGGCATGCTTGTATTGGTTTGTTGGGTGATTAAAACGAATCCTTTTGCGTACTCTTGACCAGTATGGCGATCTTAGCAGGACTCTCTGAATTCTAAGCATTAGTGTCTCTGGTTGTTTTGAACATTGTTGACAATTTTGTGGTCATTTGGATTTGCAAATGTTATGCTTCTAACTATCTTTCATATTCATCATGCACAGGTTGACTATGCATGTACCCCTGAGGAGGTTCAGCAGCACTTCCAATCATGTGGAACTGTGAACAGAGTGACCATCTTGACTGACAGATATGGTCAGCCTAAGGGGTTTGCATACGTGGAGTTTGTCGAGGTTGAAGCAGTTCAGAATGCTCTGTTGCTGAATGAGTCAGAACTGCATGGTCGTCAGTTGAAGGTCTTTGTTATATTCTCTTTGTTGTTTGAGTATTATACCTGGCCTATCAATTGTAGTAGTATGTTTTGGATGTGGAAATTAGTGCCTGTGCCATGCAAATGTGTGTAGGTGCATAAAATTGTCAAAATATGACTAGTGAAATAGAAAGCCATTCTTATTTTGGATCATACATTAATTAGATTGAACAAAATATATTGAGGGTCATTGTCATATAGGTTTCAACAGTTCTATAAAAGGAGATGCTTGGAGTAAAAACCTCAAGAGCTATTATTAGTGGTCTCTTTCATGGAAGGTGAATATCTGTTAGAGAGTCCATTCTTATATAGTGTGTTCCTGAAAGATTTTAGATGGTTATCTTTGTTGTCTACTAGAGGGCAGGTTAGAAATTTGGTCCAACAGAATATTGACTGAAGTTATTGCCTTTCCAATTTGTAATCAGGTGTCTGCTAAAAGGACAAATGTTCCTGGGATGAAGCAGTACAGAGGAAGACGGCCAAGTCCGTATGGTGGATTCAGATCTAGGCGGCCATTCCTTCCAGGCGCACCTGTGTTTCCCCCATATGGCGGCGGCTATGGGTAAGGCCACTTTTTTTAATGTTCATTTTATTATTGTAATATATACAGGGGAGAAAATGAATGTCAATGTTGTGTGATTCTCAAGCACGCTTTCTGATTAATATTTTACCAATACGGTGATCATAAGTCATCCCTTTTGCACAAAGCACTGAGCATGGTTGGATTCACCACAGTAGCCTTGTCCAAAGATGGATCTGGGGCTCACTTTGCAGTCTAAAGATTACATGTTTTACTGTTGTTACTACCCTTACACACTTTGCTATTCCCCAAAAAAAAGAAAAAAGAAATCCAAAGCAAGGAAAGTGAAATCAACTAGCAGAAGCAGATTACTTGCCAACCAATATGAAAGATGTTATGGGTTCTGTTGTCCACTCCTTAGGAGTGAGCTCACTAACCCTACCCCTTAAATTGGGATTCAAATCGGTTACTTGTAAGGATTTGCTTATGAGGATTCTCTTCTTTTTTTTTCCCCAATTATTTACTCATTATGATTCTCTTATCTACTCCTTGCGACTGAGCTCGTTAACCTTACCCCCTAATCACAGAATTACGCTTCTTGCTATGACAGGCAATGAATGTTGTTGATTCTGAATTTCTGTTGATTGTTTCTAAGAACTAATCTTACTTAATTAACTTGCTATCTTGTGTAGGAGGGCGCCTAGATCGAGGCCCCCAATGCGGTACAGGCCATATTGATGATTGTAACGGATGTGACCATGCCGGTCTCAAAGTACAAGAGCCAAGGGTTGCCATTTCCTCGGTTTGAGAAATCGATTTGCGTGATATTTAGAGGCACATGTTTCACAGCAATCAACAGAAAATTGAAGAATTGCTGTCCGATTTGTTACAGAGAAAGCAATTTGTAAAACTGTCCTGTATTTAAGGTCTTTGTTGCCTTGGTTGAGTTGCGACGACTATAGTTTGCCATATTGTGATAGATTTACATTTTACATTCACACGGCTCAGTGCCTGGTGTTGTATGCCTTTTAGGGCTCTTTCCATCCAGCAGATGCTTCAAGTTTAGCTTGTGGGTTGCAGACTGTAGTGAGATAGTGATTTGCATTACTGTTACAAACAATTTGAGAGACAATAAGGTTTCTTTCCTTTTTGTGGCCAATAGTTGAGGCTACAATCGATCACTCTCCCAATCGTGCTTCTTGCTGGATTAAGCCATATGCAGTTCCATAAGTTACCATGGACAGTTGACATTGAAAACACAACCAGGTTTAGGGGACTTTGACGGACATTTAGCAGTAAATTACCGTAAGATAGTTGGCATGGGATGATACACCAAAGGAGGTGGCAGCCAATTTTCAAGCTCCCTATCAAAGGAATAGACCTTTGTGAAAGTAAAAAAAAGGTTTTCATGTGGAAATTATAGGGCTAACAAAACATGTTTGTCATATGCAATTTGACACTTGTCTTTTATTGCACCTGATAGTGTTGATACTTGATAGAGGGTGTTGGTGGTCACCCTTACCATTGAGAATCTGAAATAGGGACTTGCTTTAGGTCGTCTTTGTGTTGTGCATACACCGAAATGTATGGACAACAGATATAGTGTTCAATACATATTACATGCACCAAGAGCATGTGCTCCGAATAGATTTGAGTGAATAGTTATATTATTTGAAGCGAACAACAGGTAGGTATGAATGAACAACTATGTTATTGATAGTGAACAATTACGATATTTAGAGCATATGCTCCAAGAGCATGTAATAAATTGCAATGTTTCATCATGGATATGTCGAGCACAATAATTTCATAAACAAGAGCATAATAATTTGATGAACAAATTCTACTGGGTTCAGGAGCGATCAGACGCAAGAGTATAGAGAAAGTATTTGCAATCTCATAAATATATATATAATATAGACAATGTAACATCAAACAAAGTTTGTATTAGCATAAAAGATGAGCCCGAGATGGGCATTGTTCATCCTTAGCCTTTGAAATAGACAATGGTAGAAAAATTTTGCATTCATTTTACAGTATGAATGGTTTTGAATACACATCAAATGCTTCGTTGGCAGTCAGCTGGGGCTCCTGCAGAATAAGATATAAGGTAACGTTATCAGCAAAGGGAGTGTAACAAATGTTCTTTTGAAGGCGGACAGCAAAATATACAAAAACGTTTATGACACAAATATCTCACTTCATAATTGACAGAGCCGATGATATGGATGAACTTGATCGGACAATCAAGTAAAGGTTGAAAGGTTAATATTATCTGATGTTAACAAATTTAGGTTTGAAAAGACATACGACGGTAAAACAATTTTGTGAAATCGCCAAGAGCCTTGTGCTATAGTGGTATGAGGGTTTGAATCCTAATGGCTATAGCTTCCTCGGTGGATATTGTGATACTTTTGGGGGCACGAGTGAGCCTGCTATGAGGATTATATCTACATTGTGCTTAGTCCAATGCTCGTGTTAAAACCCCCCCCCCCCCCCCCAAAAAGCCTAGCCCTGGCAAAAATTTGGGTTCGGGTTAAATTTGGATCGATCAATGTCAAAATCTGGACGAGAACATGATGTCCGGCCCCGGTTTTTTTTACAGGCCAGACAAATCCGATGGAACTGAATCCGGGTCAAAATCAAGTTCAAACAATAGAAAAAAGAGTAATAGTGTGTGGATATTCGCTCATTTCGGACGTCAAAATCGGGTTTGGACCAAACCGGGGTTTTCCAGTACAAACAAATTCAGGTATTCTGATCGAACAAAATTTTGTCAGCGCTACCCCCTGCCTATTCGCTCACTTTGGTGTTACACCCAGTGGGTGGGGTGCTTACCATTGAAAGAATAAAACAATCTATGAGATCATAACTGATGGTGGGGATTTGATTTGAGAACTTCCTAAACAGGAGTAGGCTATTAAATTGTGATAACTGAAGAAATCCAGAAGCACTCCATACCTGTCTCAATCCACCACCACTCCCTCCGGTCATGAGCATGTTAAGGAGAGTGGTCACACCACCGCCTCCGCCGCCTCCACCATCAGCATTGCGGATGGCAGCCCGCATGGCATTCAGCATGCTCCCGTAAGTACTTGCTTGTCCTCGCTCAATTGCTTGGATGAAGCAGAACGTCATTGCACCCGTTGAAGTCACTTTTGATAGAGCCTGATCAACCAGATTCTTAATCAGGAAACAAATATCGTACTTCATAATTGGCGGAAGAAATGACCGGGATGAATTTCTTCTTTGGACAAACAAGTAAACGGGAGAAACAATCAAATTATAAAATGTAATTTTGTTCAACCAAGATAGTGTTTTCCATCAGAACAACCCTAAACTTCTGGATCATCAAAACAACCTTAATCGTCTGAATCATCTTGATCTTACATCATATACCATTATATTCTAATCTTATTGTAACTTAGAACTGTGTTTGAAATGCCTCATATAATCTACAGCGATTTCACAATGCTTCCTCTATCCCCCCCCCCCCCCCCCCCCCAACCCCAACCGCCCGCCACAAAAAAAATAAGACAATTTTTCAAGAACCTCTAGAAGAAAATGAACATAATCACCATAGCAGAAGCAACAAATTCAAGGACATATAAACAGAAAGGGCAATAGTACTCACGGCTGTGTCAGCAGACGTTTGATCATCATCACAGCCGCTGAAGGAAATAGCCTCTCCACCACTAGTTCCCTTCCATCTACCGGTTCTAGGGCGATGGTCCTCCCACATGTACTGCCCCGAACTACACAATCCCATCAACATATGAGCTTAAATTTGCTCGGGCCGTCAATATAGAGTAGAAAAGGCTTTTTACGAGGAAAAAGAACCAAACCTGTTCATCCTACAGAGAAACGGGAGATCCAGTGCAGTGCCACTGTGGCAAGCGTCTATAATTGCATGAAGCCTGACCCCCGGGGGAAGAGGTCGGACAAGGGTGTCATTAATCTCATCATCAATAATCATCCCGTTTGTTTCGAAGTCCAAGGGGCAGAGCGTTTCATCAAAGCCATCTGCTTCCTCCCCGGTGTAGTTCCTCTGCTGCGAACCGTGCCCCGAGAAGTGAAATACAAGAGAGTCGCCTGGTCGACACCCGGCCACCAGCCAAGCCATTGCCATTCTCATATTGTGCGCAGTAGGGATCCTATACGGGTCGGTCTCTTCTTCTGCAAATTTGGTTTTAGGAAAGGGATGAGCTCACGAAATACGTTGGCGTGAAATGTTGAAGAGTGACAATTTTTGTTGCAGAGAAGAGAATGATGCTTATTCTACCGTAGCTTCACCATTTGTAGCTAGCTAATATGGGTTTGAAGTGTAGGGAATAGGGATACAAGAAGCAACTTTCAGTGTGTAAAAAGCTTAACTAAACTATGAGGTAGGAGAGCCCAAATGCCCTTTCTCTCACACTAACAATGTTTTTAGCAAAGAGGATCTCCATAAAACTATACATTGATGTCTAACCCTTGGACCGGACCACTTATCAGCACAAAAATGATCATCCATTCATCCAAGAGATCAAAGAAGCACCCCCCCCCCCCCCAGTCCCCACACACACACACACAAAAAATCAAACAAACAAAAAAACCCACACAAAAAAAAAAAAAAAGGCAAGACCTTTTACCCATCAAAAAGTCTAGAAAATCACCAAATTATGTCTTTTGTCATCTTTGTTTCGTTTTAGAGGTTAGAAATTTCAACATTGTGAATCCACAATAGATACCCATGCATTACGAAATCCTTGACAAATCATGATAAACACCCCCCCCCCCCCCCCAAAAAAAAACAAAAAAAAACAAAACAAAAAAAACAGAAGAATAAATAAAAAAGAATCAAAAGAAGCATCACCCAATAACACGCATTAACAAATTAAATTGCACTAAATCACAAATTCGATTCTCCATTACCCCCCCCCTCCCCAAAAAAAACAAAAACAAAAAGAGAATCCGAATCATATCTGTGAACACGAGGGAATTTCCTTCCCCTCAAATTCGTGGGGAATTTACTTCTCTGAATTCAACCAAACAATTTTTCAAAAAACACGTGCGGATTACACAAAAAAGTCTCCAAATTAGGGTTCCTGAAATTGAAAGGGGGGAGGATAAGCTTGAGAATCATACCAGTGAGCATGAGGATTTCCGATTCCGGAAAATGGAACCGATTCATGAGCAAATACTTCATACACTTGGCATCATTGATACACCCTTTCAGCTCATACCTAGAATACCTATACGATATCCCGCAAATCACCGCCTTCTTCCTCCCAGCCACCACCGGCGGCGGCTGCGGCGGCGGAGCACCGTAATAAGGCGCCGGCGGCTGCGCTCCTCCGCCGTGCGGAGGCCACTGCGGCGGAGGTGCGTGAGGCAGGGCGCGTGGATCGGCGGCGATTTGAGTGATCGCCTGACAAATTGCGCAGCGAATGGAGGTAGCTCCCGGAGGTAGCTGCAATGGCGTCCGGCAGTTAGAGCAGTTGACCAGATACATCGTCGTCGTCGTCGTCGCCGGCGCCGATCAGCCCCTCCTCCGGCGACACCGCTGCTAGAGAGAGAAAGAGAGAATTTTAGAGAGAGAAAGGGCGGGTCAATGACAAATGACAATGTAGATTGTAGAAGGAAGGAAGGTTGTTGGAAAAAAGAGGGGGAAAGTTATGACAGAGTTATCGGGGCCCCGGGATTGACCCGGTCAATGTCAATCCTTTTTTGATTCTCTTTCATTTATTATTAGATTTTTAATTTTTTATGGAATATTATTAGATTTATTATTGTCATTTACTTTCTTGTTTCCGTATTAATTGTCATAATTTTGACTTTTAGTGCATTATCTTTCTAACGGTGGTACTCTAATATTGTAATTCATTATAATTTTTTAGTAATTAACGATCAAGAGTTAGTCAAATTGACACTCATTTAGGGTCGAAGATAGTAAAATATTATAATTTTATGATATTATTTTTCATTACGAATCTAATGATAATAATTCTATATAGCAACTCATTGTATATATTGAGAAACTTACGATCAAAATTTTTGAAATTTAACTGCACAATTTTCAAAGACGACAATTAATATGGAAGGGAAGAAGTATTAGATTTTTTTAATGGAATATTATTAGATTTATTATTGCCATTTACTACTCCTTCAATTCCTCACTATCTGTCATTTTAAATAATTTTTTATTTTTCATAATATCTGTCACTTTACAATTGCAATGCAGTATCATGACAATTTCCATAAATATACCTCTTACTTTTATCATTGTCAATATTTAAACCAAAATAGAAATTTATCTATTGTTTTTATTATTTTCAATACAATTATCATTCTCAATACTACTTTCTCAAAATATTCAAAAATTCAAATGTAACAATTATTGAGGAATGGAGGGAGTACATGCTATTGACCTACGTATATTCTTAGCTTTGGCAAATGTTCGGGTCCAGGTAAATTCAAGTTTGGTCGACATAAAAATTTGGATGAGAAATTGACGTCTTGACCCAATTTTTTTGGGTTAAATCGGGTTGAACAATTTGAACATAGCTAAATTCGGATAAAAAAAACGGGCTCGTATAATAAAAAAGGGAATATTTTATCCTAATATTCGATTAATGTCAAAATCGAGTTCAAACAAAACCAATTTTTTCCTAATCTAACAAATTTGAACATTTTAATCGGGTAAATTTTACCAACCGTGTGTATTCTCGAAATCTTAAGAAAGTGGAACTTTTCTATCCAAAAAAAAAAAACAAAGAAACAAAGTGGAGTTTGTTTTATCCATATTCTTTTTTTTTTTTTTGAATTCAGGTAAATGGGAAGGTTTACCCTTTAGGGAGTAAATGTGAGGAGGCGCATGTAGTTAAAAAAATTATAAAAAAAAACTTAAAAACAAAAACTACACGACAACCAACTAAAAACAAGAAAGAGAAGACAACAAGAAAAAACCAAACTATTGAAAAGTAAAAGACAATCTTGGAAACCCCAAAAAGACCGAAGACCGAGGAGAACGAGCACTGGCAAGCCCAAGCACTCTTGGTAGCTCCCGTATGAAACTTGGCCGAGCCCCAGAAGCCGACCCAAAGAACAAACAAGCGCCAGAAAAAGGAACCACCCACAACCACCAGGCTTCGAACTTCACGTTGGAAGAGAGCCCGGCACCGCCCTCCACCACCCTCGGATGCCGCCCGAAAAGCTGATTTACTCAAAACTGAACCGAAACAAAAATGATCAATGTCGATTCCATGGTTTCGAAGGTTGATAATGTTTGAAACCTCAGCTCTGATGGAGGAAAAAACGATGACAACCAAATCCTTTAAGGGTAAAGATCTGAATCTTCCCAGATGACCAAAAATAATATTGATCTACACCAATCTGACCACACAAAGGAGCAAACCTTCCCCACATGAGAATGTTTGAGAGGTAGTCTGAATTTCCAAAAATGGAGATGGTCGAAAAAAGAACCATTGAAGGGCTTAAGTTGGGAGGAGAAAAGAGGACAGGGAAAGAACAAAAGGAAGGGAGGGGGACGGGGAAGGAGGCTCTTGCTCTCTCTCTGTTTCTATTTCTCACTCTCATATATGTCCTCCTTCTTAATTGACCTAGTTTATATTTTTTTACATGTCAAAACTTGAAAACTACTGAGACAATTGTCTTTCTCCAAATTAAATAGCAATGATTTCCGAAGTCATTTTTCGTATTATAAGGCATAGAAAATATGAGTAAAAGTATTTTTTATTGAATGAAAAAGGAAAAAGGTAACATAATTATTGAAACTAAATAATTAAATTATGTATTAAAAATGGAATATGACAATTGTTTTGGAACAAAAAGAGTTAATTAGAATGTCAATTAAAATGAAACGGAGAGAGTAATGTTTTTGGTGAAAGTTAATCAATTTTAATTAACAAGTTACTCAAATGTACATTGAGTTGTCACAATAATAAAACACTAAAATCGTTATATTTGTTGCGGAAGATTATTTTTACTTGATAATAAAACACTAAAAGCATTATACTCTAGGATGACAATTTGACAAATTCAGTTGATTTTCGGTCAAAAATGATAGAAATACAAAAATGTCCATGCTCTCTCTCTCTCTCTCTCTTTAGGCTGGTGGTTGATCCATCTTACTTCAACCTGGTCGAGGGTTCGAGCATTGGTATACTCTTTCTCTCTCTCCCTACCTACTTGATCTCCATTGCCACCCTCTACTATAATCTAAACGTTGATATCATAAGCCCGATCTGGATATTGTGCTTCCTCCGTACCCTTCATCAAAAGGATAGATTCTTACCTGCAGTAGACTAACCCACATAGCACTATAACAAGATCATTAGGAGTAGAGAACTGTCATTTCTCACAGCATAGAGAACTCTTCGTAAGCCATTTAACCCATTGAGCTTGGATTCGATTGAAACCTTCATGTTAGAAGGGATAGTGGTTCCACTCTTATTTCAATCTTCGTTTTCCTCCTCCAATCCCATCGCCTCTCTACTACACCCAAAAATCGCCTTGGTCATCTTTTAAAGCAAGAATTCAAAAAAATTTATCGATACCCATTATCCAATACACAAAAACACAGGTTGGACTTTGTGGGTTTTGATTAAAATGCAAGAATTCAATCAAGATGATTAAAATCCAAAACATGAAAACAAAGGTGGGTTTTGTGTGTGTTAAAGCAAAAAATCAATCAATGTGATCAAAATCGATTTTCCAAAACTCAAAAGCAGGTGAGATTTTGTGGGTTTTGTGTGAAAGAATACATAAGAAGAGACTTGCGAGATTGAAGTTTTTGAAATACAGTCATTTGTGAGTGAAATGAATGAAGGAGGGAAGGTAGAGAGAGAGAGATATTAAAGGGAAAATTGAATGAAAAATAAAGGTAATTTTGTTTTTTTAATTATCTTTTGGTCGAAAATCGACCAAACACGCCGGATTCTCGCCATAGAGCTAGCATAGCAAAAATGAACGGGACCTTTGAGTATGATATTGAAAATGTAAGGTCAAATTGTCAGTAGACCAAAATCTATGTCGTCTTCCAACAATTTTTGTCATTTCTCTCTTGTTCTTCTTTTATAGGTTTATACAAAAATAAAAAAGTATCATGCTACCTCCAATCTTTTTTATCTAAACTTTTAACTACCTTTTATTATTTGATATTATCTGTCATTTTATAATCCTAATAACATACTAATTACTGTTTTTCTTATTTTATCATTGACAGTTCATTGAATCCACCCTAAGTTTTGATTTTAGTTAAACATATTTTAGGGTTTAGGGTTTTAATTTGTTGAGGTTTTGGTTTCCCCATCATCTTCAATAAATAGATAAAAAATCGGAGGGAATACTCCCTTTTTTTTTTGTAAATGAGCTCAAACAAATTTCTATAAAATGTTAGTATAACTACTATAATATATCTATATATATATATATATATATATATATTTATATATATATATATATATATATATATAGGGAAATTGGATTCTAATAATCCCTACTTTCACAAATTGGATGACAATAATCCCTACTATCATTTTGGAATCTGGTGGTCCAAAAATAAATAAAATTGTATTCTAGTGGGACGCCGGCGAGTTGAGTGGCTGTGACTCGGTGGTTTGCTGACTTGTCACGTTGACCCGGTTGAATGTGCCATGTCACCTGAAAAACACATGTCATAACCTTTTTCTTTTTTATGTCCAACTTGAAATAAACCCTAATAAATTTTAACCCCATTTTTCCTTTCTCTCTCTTCTTTTTCCATTTCCAGCTCTCTCTCTCTCTCTCTCTCTCTCTCTCTCTCTCTCTCTCTCTTCTATGGCTCCTCCTCTTCTTCTCTCTCTTCACCTTCACCTTCCTCTTCACCCCCCTCAACCACCACCATCAACACCACATTGACCGAGTTGAGTTAGTCCATGTTCATGGTATAATTTCAGAATCACTGAAAGAACTTGTTTTGCTTCAAGTCACACTTTCATATCATATTGCACACAAAGAACAAAGCCAACAGTAAGTACAGTATCTAAAATTTATGCAAGCAGTCATTGAAACCAGACCTGGAAAAACCCTCTTATGTAAACATTATAAAAATATTGAGCAACATAGATATAGATATATTATTTACTAAGCAAACAACTGCTTGCTTGGGTATAAACTATAAACATAATTCACATTTTCGAAGCACTTACAGGCTATCGAAAGCATACATCTACCTACAAATACTTGATACCTGTACTTACTCTTCTGGTGCTAGAGTTGATTAATTAGCCCAGAATTAAAGACATTGAGAGAGAGAGAGAGAGAGAGAGAGAGAGAGTAGTTAGTCGGGACAAGCAAAGATTTTGGGGAGGAAGAAAACATGTGAAAGAGAAAGAGAGAATTGAGAGAGAGGAAAAACAGGGGAAAAGGAAAAACAGAGGGAAAAGAAAAGGGTCACCGCCCAGAAGTTTCCTTTGCCCATAATCCTCTTTAATTCCTCTCTTTTATTCCCAATTATAAAGTGGGTTTCTGTTCAATTTTGTAGGGCATCTTTCAAATTTAGCAAAAATAGTTTCTAGAGAGAGTGAGAATGAAGATTCAGTGTGATGTGTGTGAGAAACAGAGGGCCTCTGTTTTCTGGGAAGCAGACGAAGCAACTCTGTGGTGGAAGGAGAGATGGGGTGGTGGTGGCGGTGTTGAAGGTGGAGGAGACGGCGGTGATGATGGTGGTTGGTAGGAGGAGGAGGAGGAGAGAGAGAGAGAAGAGGGAGGTGGGAAGCCATGGTTAGAGAAGAGGGAGGTGGTCTGCATGAGAGTGAAGCACAGTTGGAAAAATTGGATTCTGTTTTGCGCGGCGGTGGAGGAGCCATGGAAGAGAGAGAGAGAGAGAGAGAGAGAGAGAGAGAGAGAGGGAGGGAGAACTGGAAAGGGAAAAAAGAAGAAAGGGAAAGGGAAAGGGAAAAAAGAAGAAAGAGAAAGGGAAAATGGGGTTAAAATTTATTAGGTTTATTTCAAGTTGGACACAAAAAAAAAAAAAAAAGGTTATGGCATGTGTTTTTTAGATGACGTGGCACATTCAACCGGGTCAACATCAAGGTCAACGTGACAAGTCAGCGTGACAACCGAAATACACCATTCAACTAAATCGGCCACTAGAATACAATTATATATTTTTTTGGACCACCAGAATCCAAAATGATAGCAGAGATTATTGTCATACAATTTGTGATAGAGTAAATTACATTTACCCTACCTGACATTTGTGGTAATAATTTTTGCACACCCGACATTTGAGAAATAATTTCCACCCTACCTGACATTAAGTGAAAGTGATTTTTAGTGGCAAAATCCGATCACTTCTCATCAGAAATAAAACGATGAAATGATCATTTAAGTCATTTCCTTCTAAATATTAATGGAAAACATGATACATTCACATAGCCATATAGGGGCATTATTGTATTTCCTCAATTCCGATGAGAAGTGACAAGATTTTACCGCTAAAAATCACTTTCACTTAATGTCAGGTAAGGTGAAAATTATTTCACAAATGTCGGGTGTGCAAAAATTATTACCACAAATGTCAGGTAGGATAAATGTAATTTACTCATTTGTGATAGTAGGGATTGTTAGAAACCAATATCCCTATATATATATATATATATATATATATATATATATATATATATATATAAACTAAAATATTTTATAATTTTTTTGAATATTTCATAAATAATACTCCCTCCGTTCTTTTTTATTTGTCATTTACAATTTTCAGTGTCAACTTTTAATCAATAATTGGAAATAATTTCTAATATAAAATTTTTATAAAAAATATAATATTATACTTTTTAATAGTATTTTTTATTACAAATCTAATGACATTAAATTTATATGATGAATCATGATACAAATTAAGATATTAATAATAAGAACTTTTAACACAAATAAAAACGGGGGAGTAACAAATAGAGTTGGCAAAATTTTGCCTGACCCGAATTGTCCAACCCACAAAAAATTGGGTTTGGACATAGATTTTTTGTCCGAATTTTGATATTGACCGAATATTCAGACATAAAATTTCTCTTTTTTCTATTGTCCAAACCCAATTTTAGTTTCGTCCGAATTGTACGACCCAAGTGGATCTAAAATAAAACCGGTCCAAACATAAATTTCTTATTTAAATTTTAGCATTGTCCGAATTTACCTGGACCCAAATTTTTGTCAGTGCCGGTAACAAAATACATGCACCCAAAGATAGGGCAATCCATTTACAGGCCCAATGTCTTTCTTTTCTACTATCTCACATGTTCTCCTTGGAGTGCTCAATGATTGGTCCATAATTTTCTTGGGTCCATTCATTGATGTAGGGCACTACTAGTATCATCACCATTCACGGTCTCTTTTTATTTGTTAATATATTTAGGTTGTGTTCAGTAGTAATGTTCGGACTAATATTTAGTGTTTTGAACAAATTAAAACTTTAATTGTATAAATATTATAGTTCGGTAAATTGGCGTTTTGAGGAGCGTTTAGCGTTTGATTGAACATTTTGTGAAATGTTAATAAAGTTAACATTTAGTGTTTAAAGCAACGTTTCATATTTTTCGGTCAAAAAATACCCTTTGAAAATTTTATCTTTGAAAATTATTGATATACTTTTATGTTAATTTACATAAATCTGTTAATTCAACAGCTAAGTTTACCGAACACAGTTCTCATTTGAACAGTCATCCGTTATTCGCTGCTTAAACCGCTACCTGCTATCTAAAACACTAATTTTGCCAAACAGGGCCTTAGTTTATTTTATCTCTTTTTATTTATTAAATTATATAAGTTTTATAGTTTTAATAATTATAATATCCATTTTATTCATGATAAATAAACTATTTATCCCTTTTCTAAAAAAAATTTAAAGATATTTAATTTTTCACTCCATTTTCCTCTACTTCTTAGTTTTAGAAAGTAGTTTTACAAATAATTAAGAACAGGGATAGTATATTGAAAAGGAATATTTTTTTCAGAAAATAATCCGTCAAGATAACAAAAGGGTACTTCAATTAAAAATACTATGATAATAATTTAAGAACTCAATATAAGATATCGAATATAACACCTCATATATATAGCAAAGTAAAACTTAAGAAGATTGAAATGACGACTTATATAATTCATGTGTACCTTCTTTTAAGGTAATTTATACGTTGAAATATTTATTTATTTACATTACTTTCCTTACGCAACTTTCCTAATCTAATGGTGCGTTTGGTTGTTTCCCGGGAAAGACTTTCCCAGGAAAAACTTTCCCGGGAAAGACTTTTCCTAGCCCCCCTTGGGAAACTTTTTCATGGGTTTGTGAGGGAAATTATGGGTCCCACATCAAAACTTTCTCGGGAAAGTTTCTCAACCAAACATGGGTAAGTTTTTCAACTTGGAAAAGTTGAGAAACTTTCCCGGGAAAATTTCTCAACCAAACGCCCCCTAACATAATTTTACCTTATCTACACCCTTAAACAATATGGCCTAAATTTATCACTAGATAAATTTCCATAACAAATTTTTTTTTGACCATAATTTGTATAACAAAATTAAGAAAAGAGTTTTTGGACGCTAATATACTGAACTTTTGAGATATTGGACAATAATACACTGAATTTTGATCTTGGATAATAATACACTGTATTTTGGAGGTGTTAGCCTGCCATGTAGGATCACCACCAAGTTAGCCACCGTCAGAATCTTTCCGGGTCCCAAAGTACAATGTATTATTGTCCAAGGTCAAAGTTCAGTGTATAATTGTCTAACACCTTAAAAATTTAGTATAGTAATATCAAGAAATCTTTAAGGGATTGTTTGGTAGGAACCCCAGTGAAATCTTTTCCGGGAAAACTTCCCATGGGAAAATTTCCCTTAACCCCTCCTAAGGAAATTTTCCCTAGGAAAATAGAAAAAAAAAAAACAATGGGCCCATCGTGAAAATTTTTCCGAAATCAACCCGCATCCAAACATGAGAAAAATAAGTCAACCCGAGAAAATTGACATTTTCCCTGAGATTATTGACGAACCAAAGGCACCCAAAGAAAAATATTTCATCAAATGCATCCAATATTAAAACCTAACAAATTTCTTTTCCAACCCTACCTTTTTGTGACAGCATTACTCTGTTTTTAAACACGTATACATGTCCAATCTAAGAGTGTTGCGATAAAAATGCCACTCATTTTTCCCAAAAAATCAAAACTGTCATTAATATTTTTAAATTGTCAAAAATTCCATTATAATTTCTTAAAGTGTAAAAATGTCACTCATCCAAAATGAAACCTGTTGCTGCTGGTAATCCTCCCAAAAAAATTTTGAAACTTTTTTTGAAACTTTTTGAAACTAAAAATGAAAATTAATCTCCACGACTGGCTGTCTTCTTCCGTCGGTCAATTCTTCTCCAATGCAGCTCAACGGGGCTCTTTTTCCTTCGCCCAACAATGTGGAGCAACAACCACAGCAAGCTGACATCAGTGATGTCAAATCTCATCCAGTTGAGCCGTCAAACGTCGCTCTAGAACTCAACTCGAATAGTATGGAAGAGGACCACGAGTCGAAAGATGATGAGAGGGCAAAGAGTAGCATCTTCTTCCCGGTTCGTACGAGATCTTGCAATTGGAGAAGGAAGAGATTCTTGCCCCTCATACCCACTTCTGCCCCATCTGTGGAAAGGGTTTTAAGCGGGATGCGAATTTGCGAATGCACATGAGAGGGCATTGCGACGAGTACAAAACCCCGGTTGCCCTTCAAGACCATCTTATGTGTTAAGAATCACTACAAGAGAACTCACTGTGACAAAAGCTACATCTGTAGCAAATGCCACACAAAGAAGTTCTCGGTCATGGCGGATCTCAAGATCCATGAGAAGCACTTCGACTTCCATTTTCTTTTTTAATTTCAAAAAGTTTCAAAAAAAATTTAGGAGGGATTACCGGCAGCAGGTTTCATTTGGGATGGGTGACATTTTTGACACTTTCAAAAATTATAATGACATTTTTGACAATTTAAAAATATTAATGATAGTTTTGACTTTTTGAAAAAAATGAGTGGCATTTTTATCGCATCACCCTCCAATCTAAATCTATTCCCAAATTTCCCATCATTTGCTTCAATTGACTCACAAGTCACCACCAACATAAATGAATCACCTAAATAAAATGGAATCCACTAATATAATTTAATTAAATATTCCTGAAAAATGAATATTCATCAACCCCCAAAAGATCTCTCCTCTTGCCACGTAGAAGAAACCATCATACTATGGAAGAGGTACAAAACAAAGAAATTCACTTGGTGCATGCAACTCTCAGCTCCATCTCGAAAGATTCAATCGCGTGAATGAGAAGAAAATTGAAAACCCTCCAAAATTTTTAAATTTTTATTATAAATTATGAACAAAACATTTATGAATTTATGATGTTGACATTGATAATACAGTCACATCCATCCATGCCGGATCCAATCATCACCCACTTACTCACATATTTCTTCTTCACGTTTCTTCAATCAATCTCTCTTTATAACCCCCATTTTGCTCACTCTCCACAACACTAATCCTCACTCAAATATCAAATTGAAGCTAGAGAGAGAAAGAAGAGAGAGAAAGAGAGATGCCCAGAAGTCGTTTTGCGAAGGTGGATGTCGTAATTGATACTGGAAACCCTCTCATTGATCGTACCGTTGATGGATTTTTGAAGATCGGCACTGTAAGTACTCTTCATATCGAGTTTATGAAACCCTAGATTTAGGGTTTATGGGATTTGGGGTTTTATTTTGTGGGTTGTTCTTGTTTTTACCCAGGTGGCAGCTACTAGAGCAGTGGCTGAAGATGCATTCCACATCGCAAAAAGAGGTCTCTTATTTACTCTGTTTTTTTTTTTTTAACCCCTACTTACCCTTTAATTTTCTCCCAATTTTGTTTTCAGGGTGTTGTTGTTTTGATGCACTTTTCTTAATTCTTATGTTGATTATCTTGTGGGTTGAGTGTAATTTTTCTGGGTTGATGGGTTCAATGTAATTTTTTCTCCCATATTTGTTCTCTGGTTGTTTTTTGCTACTAATCCTTTAATTTCTCCCAAATTTGTTCTCTGGTTGTTGTTGTTTTGATGTTCTTCAGTTATTCTTAATTCTTATGTTGATTATCTTGTGGGTTGAGAGTAAATTTTTCTGGGTTGAGTATAACCTTTATGTCGATTTTCAGGAAGAATTTGCTGTATTTTGATAACTACTTCCTCCATTCCATATTAATTGTCATAATTTTGACTTTGACGTCTCTAATGTCATTCTTTGATTATAATTTCTTAAATAATATGTTATTAAAAATTGCAATATTATACCTTTGTCATGTTGTGATAGTATTTTTCGTGACGAATCTAATGGTGGTAATTTTATATAACTTTATTGTATATATTGAGAATATTGATAAATTTATTGTCAAAATTTTTAAAATTTGACTGCATGATTTCCAAAGACAACAATTAATATGGAACGGAGGGAGTAACATATTTGTGTTCATTTTACAGGAAGTATTTCGAGCAAGGATGTTGAGCATTCGGTAAGTTTGTTTTAGTAGCTTAGTTGATTAACAATGGAGTTAGTGAATTTAAAGTGTTTTTTTTTTTTGGTTGGGGATGGAGTTCTTTTTGTATGTCACTTGTTTAGGTGAACTCTGAATTCGATAGATGTTTCGAATTAGGACATAGATTGTAACGTAGATGGCGAATTGTTTTAAAATCTTAATTTCGGGGTAGGACTGCTAGATAACAACCTCCCATCCCGTCTTTTTCTTTGGGACTTTTGGGGTATTGGAATTGGATTTTTTGAATTAGGGCATATATGAATTTAATGAAGCATCAAGGTTAAAGTTCGGAAGGGTCTGAAATATGAGGTCATAGACTCATAGTTAGAGTTCCTCTATCAGTTTTGTTAGGGTACACATTTAGATGTTAAACTTACCCTTTTGTGAAAAATCTATCAAAACTTAGGTAAAATTTCCCAAGGAAACTATACTTTACAATGTTTGGTGTACAATTTAAAATCTTAGGAAAACTTTTACAATGTTTGGTTCAAATTGCAACTTTCCAAGGAAAAATTTACTAGAATGACCAAATTACCATTTGACATACCTACCACTTACCACTGAACTTCACAGGCCCTTAGTATGAACCACCTGTGCTAGAAACTGTTCAGTGTTGAATGTGGGATATCTAAGTTGAGGTAAAATGGTGAAATGGTAAAACTGAAGATGAAGAGCGTAGAAAAGGCCGTGTTCTTGCTTGATTCTTGTTTTATCTTCTGTTGTAATGCTCGGCTAATATTGGATTCTCGATACATTGTCAGTTCAAGAAGATGTGCAAAGAAGGAGCATACTGGGGTCCGTTTTTCCTTCTTCTGTATATAATAATTTGGTGTTGGAATTACCGTGAAGTTGGATCAATGTGTTGAGTATTTTCACATAATGTATTTGACAGGATCGGTAGCTGGTGCTTATGTTGGATTTGAGTATGGAGTGGCGAGGGTCCGTGGCACGTATGATTGGGTAACTTCTTCTGTTAATAACTCATCCTAGGTTGATTTGATCTTTGTTCTTACTAAATTACGTAGTTACTTCATGGTTGACGAAAAGAGATGCGAATACAAGTAGAACTACGCGTGTTGGGTAAATAGGACTATAATAAATCGTTATGCTGTATTCTGCTCGCCAACAACTTGATTGGGTCCTCTGGTGTGTAATTTGCTAGAGTCACCAGTATTGCCACACCCTAAACCCTAGTCTATCGGATGTGCATGTATGTCACCTTTCTTTAGATGGGTGAATACCCCATTTATCAACTCAACCCAACTTTGTCCATTTTCACGCATATTCGATGTGTGGGTAAAAATGAAATTGGGTGATATAAGATTGGGTAAGTTAGGGTTAAAAGAGGTAAACATACTCAAATTTTACAACACCCAAAATTTTCAATTTCTTTTTTCAACCCTAATTTATCCAATCTTATTTCACCTAACTTCACCCTACTCACATAAACCTTCACCAAAACTTACCTAATCTTATCTTACGTAGTATTACCCTACCCCTCTAAAGAACAGAGTTGGGTGAGGAGACCCTTCTATGGTGTCGGCCTCTTAGGCCTATGTGTGAGTGTGGGGTATGTTCTTTCAGATGTAAGGTAATGTTGGGTAAATAGGGGTTGGATTGGTAATATTATAGGTAAGTTTAGGAAAATCAATGAATTATGAAAAGAATGGGTAAATTTTGGTTGAGTTAAAATTAATAAAAATGGGTAAATAACCCACAAAAGAACACACCAACACGTTGAATAATCAAAAGCACGGTATTGTGTTGAATACTCACCTAGCCTTACCGTACCCCTCTAAAGAACAGAGCTAGGTGAGGAGACCCTTCTATGGGTTAAGATAAGGGTCGGTAAATTTGGGTGTGTTCCTTTTAGATGTAAGATAAGACTCGGTAAATTTGGGTTGAGTTGGTAATGTCATAGGTAAGTCTAAAAAATTTGATGAATGATGAAAAGAATGGATACATTTTAGTTGGGTTAAAGTTGGTAAAAAAGGGTAAATAACCCACAAAAGAACACACCAAAATATCGATTACCCAATAACACGGTATTACTATTACATTGAATTGTAGAAGCAGTAAATATGACACGAATTACTTACGATTTGACTCTGTTTCTGCTGGTGACAATGGTTTTCTTTCTTTCTGTGGAAAAATTGAAACGAACAAACATCAGAAGAACGCAATGATCGCGGGGGCGTTGACGGGAGCAGCGGTGGCGGCAGTGAGCAGCGGGAACCGAGACAAGATCGTGTTGGATGCTCTCACAGGTGGGGCCATCGCCACCGCTGCCGAGTTCATCAACTACATCACATAAACACCGCTTGATGATCATGATCTTACCCGGGGGCGAGAAAACTAGACAGACTAGTGGTGTTGGTTTGTTTGTGCTGCTGAATGTTGATGCTGAAGTTTGCTGATGGGAAATGTAATTTCAGTGCAATTGTATCAGATGGACAGATGCTACTGTTTATGGAGTTACGGTCTTAAATTGTGATTCCAATGTTAACTTGTTCTCTTTCTCAATCGCTGTGGGAATGCAGACGCTTGCATGAAAAATGAAAATCGCCTGGAATATGAAACAAAAACATAAAAATAAAATAAAACTGATGTTTCTAACGCAACAAAAACACCAAAAAATTACTTGGAGGTACTCTAGCTTTTGGTGAAATGTTTTTCAGGTACCTCAACTTTTCAAAACTTATCTTGGGGTACCCTTACTTTTTGGGTTAGAAATTATTAGGTGCTTTTTCGATAATCAATTTGGTTAAGTGACCGAAATACCTTTGTTCTTCCATTTTTAAGAAATACCCTTAAAAAGAAGAATAAGGATATTTCGATCACTTAATAAAATTAATGGCCGGAGAAGCACAAAATAATTACTAACCCAAAAAGTAAGGGTACCTCAAAATTAGTTTTGAAAAGTTGGGTACCGAAAAATAGTTTTCCCAAATATTGAGGTACCTTCAACATAATGGGAAGAAAAGACCAACTCCACAGACTGAGGCCCAAGAGGACAAACCCACCTCAGGCGAACCACAAAATGAATCCACACAACCTAAATGAGACCTGTTAAATCTCAACAACACCGAAAGAAGGCACAACAAACTCAAAGGATTGAAGAAGCTTTCTCGAAGCTGCAATTCTAACAGTAAAGATGTGGTTGATTGTTCTGCTGAGCCATTGTTAAATGCTTTGGATCTCTCCTTGGAAAGATTGGATGAGGAGGCTCGTAGAGCGGCGAAGGTTGTGAGTCTGTTGAAATTGTCTTGTGAGGATTAGGAGGCTCTGACTAAGGCCTTCTGTGATGATATGCTGAAACAAAAGAAGATGTTTGTTAGATAACTGTTTTTCTTTTGTTTGGTTGTGGTCTTTTTGTTGCGGTTTGTGCTACTTTTTGCCTGTTGGATTCTTTATGTTCTGCTGTTTCTGCGGTCTTGTAGCATCTGTGATGCTTTCTTAACCTTTTTTGGCTAGCAAATAATCGGAAAAAAAAACTCGTTTACGACATCAAAATTTTTCAAGTTAGATCAAATCTCTTTATATTTAGGCCTATTTGGTGAGCATAAAAGGAATGGAATAAGTCAAGAATGAGTTCTAATTCCTGTTCTTCACTGTTTGGAGAACTGTTTTTGGAATGGAATTGTAAAACCCCGAAAAATACTATTATGTTTACCGTTAAATTTCTGACGTGCATTTTTCTTTCCGTTAATTATATATATACTTTCACATGGAGCTTTTAGGACCGCGAGTGGGTTACTTGAAATTTTTAGTGACTGAATAACATCAGTTAAGAAATTTTCGGTTATCGGTTGATTTTATTGGGATCAGTTGTGGGATCCATTTTAGAAGAAACAATGTCGTTTTTAGGAGAAAATTTTTATGAGAGGTGTTGAGAATTTTTAATGACTGAATAATATCAGTTAAGAAATTTTCGGTTATCGGTTGATTTTATTGGAATCAGTTGTGGGATCCATTTTAGAAGAAACAATGTCGTTTTTAGTAGAAAATTTTTTATGAGAGGTGTTGAGAATTTTTAATGACTGAAAAAATATCAGTTAGGAAATTTTCGGTTATCGGGTAATTTTTATTAGTATCTGTTTGTGCGTTTTTTTTTTCCTGTTAATTGATCCTAATCTTTTTCCCTCCCTTCTATACTGATTCTTCCCATGCCAAGCTAGTCAAATTAGATTCCCAAAACAACACCCCATACCGATATCTTGCACGCGCATTGCCTACCCTCTTTTTCTATCACACCCATTCTTTTTCTATCACACCCTTTCCCCAGCATGCATGGCAGCCTCCCATGCGTACCCCAAACCCCCATGCATGCCCCTCCCTTCTTCTCCTTTTTAAACCCCAACGCACCACCCACAACCACCATACTTGACCACCTGCTGCCACCACACCACCAACTGCACGACCACCGTACCACCGCCGCACGACCACCGCACCAAACGCCACCAAAACCCCCTCCCTTGCCCTAGTTCTGTTGCCCAGAACACCCGACCACCACCACTTGACGCCATCCCCACCACCATCCCGTAGGTTTCCGACCACCGCCCTGCCAACACCATCTCTCCGCCATCAGCACAACCTCGCCGCCCAGCCGCGCCACCAACAACCCCACCCGGACCACCACCAAAACCCCCTGCTCGGTTTTGCAACCACCAACCCGACGCCTCCCCACCGCCAACTCACCGCCATATTCAGCTACCTTCTGCTCACCGTCGACCACCACCCCACCAACCTTCGGCCATCACCGCACCAACATCCGCCGTCCCCGACATCTCAACCACCACCAAAAGACCCACCCGACACTCCCAGTTTTTGCCCAGCTCAACCCCGCCACCACTACAACGGCGACCCTCACCAACTCCGACGCTACCCACTGTCCGGAGACCATCCCCGACGCCGCCAACCGCCGACCGCCTTGCCCAGCAAACCCATACGTAAACCCTCTAACCCTAAAATCTATATTACTCCTTTAACCTATTATTGTTAATATTATTATGTTTATGATTATTATTTGCCTATTTTATAAGTTTTGTTCATATATGGTTACTTCATGTTTTAATAAGTTCATATTATAAATTATTATTAAATTTATTATTTTATTAATTAGTTTCATAATTTTATTATTTGGTGTCAAAGTTTTATATTTAAGTTTTCATATTATAAGTTAGTAAGGTTATTATAATCATTATTATTATTATTATTAAGTTCATAATTTTATTATTTAGTGTCGTAAGTTTATTATTTATTTTCATATTATAAGTTGTTAATAAAGTTTTATAAGTTATTAATAAGCTTTCATAAGTTATTATTATTAAATTCGTGATTTTATTAAGTCTTATTCTATTATTAAGTTTTTCATAAGTTATTAATTTTCGTATTATCGTTATTAAGTTTTGAGTTATTTAATTTCGTATTATGATTATTTAATTTTTCATAAATTAGTGAGGTCTGTATCATTATTACTATAAAGTTTCGTAGGTTCGTATTATTATTATTAAGCTCCGTATTATTATTATTATTATAAAATTTGGTACGATCAAATTATTATGATTAAGTGTCGTTATTTTATTATTAAGTTTCGTAAGTTTATTATTAAGTCTTCGTATGATTATAATTAAAGTTTCGTGTTATTATTATTATTAAAAGTTTCGTGTTGTTACTATGAAGTTTTCGTAAGTTATTACTAAGTTTTAAATTATTATTTTAAGCTATTATGAAAGATTCACATTATTATTATTAAGTTTTATGAGTTATTATTAAGCTCCGTATTTATTATTATTAATAATAAGTTTCCATAAGTTATTATTAAGTTTCGTTACTAAGTTCCAAGTATTATTAAGTTATTATTTTATTATTAAGCTTCCATGGTGATGTTACGTTTTCATACTACTTTAAAGAGTCATAGTATTATTATTATTAGTTTCATGATTTTATGTCTTCTTAATTGTTACGCTCAATACATGGTTAATTAACCTATAAGAAAAGGCTAAGGATGGGGTATGATAGGAGTCGTGCGTAACTAACTTTAGTAGAAGTCAAGTATTAATTTAGAAGTTTATATTCGAATTCTAGGTCCGAGGGAGACCACGCGATAGTTAGCTCCCGTGTGTAAGTGTTGCAGTGAAGAGAAGTTGTTCAGGTAATGTCTATGTCCTAATCCCCATTGGATGCTCTTTAACTGTCTTAATGATTTTTACTGTATTTTGGAACTTGCATCCTGAAGGGGACCTTATATTAAATTGACTGTCTATTTGCTGAAAAGGTTATGTTCCTTGATTTATAAAGTATGGACAGTCCTTTGGATTTTATGTTAAAAATGTTGATCTTAGAAATGATTGGTTGATATTGGATTGGACTGGACTGGAAACGTAAACCTGACTAAATTAAAGGATATGAGTAAAAATGCGGGTTCGGGCAGTCTCCCCAAGACAAGGTCGAATACCTGTAAGGGAGACTGTCAAGAGACCAGGTTACGCCTGATAGTTCGGAATGAACGTTGGGATGGCCATCCGGGATGTGATTGTGATAATGATGAGAAAACATGGTTGCGATGAGATTTATTGAGATTGGAAAGTATCGTGAATGTTTGGCAAGTCTTTGACTCCGAGGGGCAATACGGTAGTCCCGCCCGCACTAAAAATGGAAATGGTAAGGTTGTCTGGTGAAAGTTACTTTGAAAGGTTTGAACTGTTACCCTTCCCCTTAAAATGTGTTGAAATGAATTATATAATTGTTTTGACTGTTAGGGGTAGACATTATTGAGGTTTTCCCCCCTCATGTTTGTAAATGTTTTGTTTTCAGGTGTTGATCCTTTCGCTGGGGACGGGTTTATCAAGTGAGGCTTGGTATGTTAGAGGATCCTTGAGTTGTAACAAAAGTAGAAAGACTCGTGGTTGTTAATGTCTGATTTGAACCCTAATGTCGTTTAATGGTTCTCCTTTTTTTTTCTCGGTCAAACAGCTGTAGTTTTCCTTCTTGCCTTGTATTCCTTCGGGGATACGACAGTGACGCCTGTTAGAAAAGTGAAGCCTTCCGCCAAATTTATCGTTATCGTTATTCTTGACTTTGACCTTCCTATAATCGAATTTCCGGGGCGTCACAGGAATAGCAATCCCTGGGGATTTACTATCCCTCCCAAAGAGGGGGATTAGAACCCTCCCAAATATGGGGGAATAGGCTATCCCTTTTCTTCCATTATAATAATAATAATAATAATAATAATATATGTAAATATTTATAATTATTTATTAATTATTAAATTTAATCAATAATAATTAAATAATTAATAATTTAATAACTAATACTTAATAAAAAATAAAAATAAAATATTTTTTTAATAAAAAAATATTAATTATTAATAATTAAAAATAATAATTAATATTAATTAATATTAATAAAATTTAATAATAAATAATTAATAATAATTGATAATTGATAATAAATATTAATATTAATAATTAGTAATTAATATTAGTAATTAATAATATAATATTAATTATTAATTATTATAAATACTTAATAATAATAATTTATAAGGGAATAGATATAATGAGAAGGGGTAATTGATGAGCATAAAAGCATGGTCAATCTCAGCCATTGGTTCAAGATCAAGGGTAGATATAAATGTGATGTTTTATTTTTATTTGTAGAAGGTATTCTTAAATATGATTGGCTGGATTTATTTTTTTAAAAAAAAGGGAAGGTATCACGTGCGATTGGAAAGAGAGAGGAGAGAGATAGTAGTAGAGTTTTACTTCAGCCAACTTCAGCCATTAATGAGTTTTACTTCCCCAAAAAATCATTATCATTTGCTTTTTGAAAATTCAACCTCATAATCAAAAGGCAGGAGATAGATTGAAGTTAGGGTGGAATTGATTTGTTGAACATCAGCTTCAAACCCACAAAAACCTTAGGCGATTTTCCACTATTGAAAAGGTATGGATTTGCAATTTTTTTATTCTGTTTGAAAATTGGGGAGAATGGGAGTTTAATTCGGTATGTGTATTTGATTCAGAACAGATTGGATGAAGTTTTGGTTAGAATTTGAGTTGTTGATGGTGTTTTGGTTGGAATTTGAGTTGTTGAAGGTGTCATATTCGAAATTCCAGAATTGAAGGTTTGAAGCAAACCCTAAAACGAAATTCCATAATTGCAAGGGGAGGGGCGTGCGAATTCCAGAATTGGTTGATGTTTTTCTGAAATTAGGGTATCCGGTGAGGTTTCGATGTTCATTCTTACATATGGGTGTGTTTTTGTCAATGTAGTAGGCGAATTGTACAATTGCTAATGGCTTCAAAAGGAGTGAATGAACCGGAGGTTGAAAAAGGCAAGAACGAGATATAAGTCCATGTCGTTATGAGTTGAAATCACCATTTTTTGGGCTTTTGTTGTTCATGTCGGGTCTGCTGTTCATGTAGTGTATTGTTGATGTTCATTATTGGATATTTGGGGTTGGTATGTGCATTTAGGGTTTTTTGGTAAACATATAATTATGGATTATGCATATTTTGTTGTGATTCATGTAATATATGCTGAATACATGAATTTGGTAAAGGTGAGGACGAACACAAAATAATCGTTCATCTCATGGCATGCTGATGTTCATTTATGTATAGTTGATGTTTGTTTATGGTATAGTTGATGTTCTTTCTGGGATAGGTGGTATTCATTTATGGTGTAGTCGATGATCATTTTATGGTATATATATTTGATGTTCATTCTGGGTTTAGTTGATGTTCACTTATGGTGTTTGTGATGTTCATTTTTAGTGTGTTGTCCGTTATATATAAGAAATATAATATGTGTTCATTTCTGGGCATGGTTGAAGTTCATATTGGTATATTCCTTCAGATGTGTAGGAGCTGGGAAACAGATGCAGTTGGGGCAAGTGGGTCGATGCACAGCTCTGATGAAAGAGTCATTGTCTTGGTGCCAAATCCAACCCCAACGTAAGTGTAGTGACATAGAATGTATGTGGAGCGTGGCGCGGTGGGAGAGATTGAAGACTTAGCTTGAGTTGTTGTTGTAGAAGAGATGAGAGAAATCCATAAACAATAGAATAAGGGGAGAAAGATGAACATCTCAATCACCCATGCTTGAACTTCTCAACAATAGCCTTGAACTTGAATAATAACCAAAATCAACCAATATCAATAACCTTGAACACCAAATAGGATTGGATATGACCTTGGATAAAGGTAGTCCACCACCAAAGCCTAACACCCCACCATGACCATCATAAAGGAAGAATCCACCAAATGATCAATAAAGGAATGACTAGAAACACCACCAAAAGATTGGATAAAGTAATCTAGATTTTGAGAGAAAACTTAGGGAAACCCTAACCAATGCAATAGCATGTTCATAATCATCAAAAGCTTCCTAGAAAATAAGCTAAGGGGGTATTTATACTAATGGGGAATTAAAACATTAAACACAGCGTTTAACACAATCATCACGCGCAAAACAGTTTCGTCACGGGCGTGACGCCTGTCGTCACGGGCGTGACGGAGCTTCCGGAACAAAAAATGAAAATGTCGTGAGTTGTCACGGGCGTGACCACTAAGGGTAGCGGGCGTGACGATCTGGGCAGTTTTTCTGTCATCTTCAAATGTGCATAACTTCTTCATTTGAACTTTGTTTTAGGCCCGTAAGATATCGTTGGAAAGCTCTTAGTGTGTACTTTAAGCTCCCAAAATTTGAGACCCATCAGAGTTATATTGAAGGAGCTATGACCCAAAGCGTGAAGGCGCGCGCATTTCCAACCTTTGATCGCCTTCCCCCTTGCAAGTTGTTAACTTGGGTTACTTCCGAGACTTGATACCACCTCGCCCTTCATTCCCGGGACGACCCAATCCGGTCCCGAGGCCTCCGAGGTCGTTGACAAGTCCCGAGTCTCTCCTTACTCCAACAAGGATGGCTCGCCGAGGCCACGATAGTGTGATGCTCACCACCCCGCCTTTTGTAAAGGTGTAACGATTCCTGAAAACGAGTGGGTGAGCGGTTTTAGTCCGGTGATGATTGGTCGGGATTTCATCGACGTTATCTTTAACCGCAATCCCAGCTATGAAAGATTGGCACCGAACTCGATACTGAACCCGATACGGTTCAGTATGTTGGTTGTGTTTGATGTTTATGTTCTCTTATAGGGTAGTCTGGGTTGAAGGGGCAACGAGGCGGTTGTACCGGAGGAAATGACACCCGCTGCAGTTGGTGATATTGTTGTGCACGAAGATGGCACTAAAGAGTAAGTTAATTAATGTTCATAAGATATAACATGATGCACATTTTGGCCAAATTTATGGTCATTTTCATTGCATAAAGATATTCATTTGTCATAAACTAATTGTCATAGTAGAACAGTACACAACCACATGATGTTCAATTTTATTGTTCATAATAAGGGGCTTGATGATCATCCCAGATATGCGTGATGTTCATTCCATAATTGTTTGTTGTTTATTGTAAGGGTGTTTGATGATTATTCTAGAATGCTTGATCACCCCCCCACCCCCATGATGATTGATGGGCATCCAAGCACTACTTGATGTTCATACACTATCAACTTAATGTTCATTTTCATGCCATCATCATTTTGGTAGACCATGGTGCTCATGTCATCCCCCCCTCAATGTTCATTTACATTTTACATTATTCACTGATGTTGATCCTAGGATGCTTAATCTTTATTCCTGGAGTACTTGATGTCCATGTCATCATCATTTGTTGTTCATTGTAAATGTGACTTGATGATCATTACAGTGGTGTTCATTATTCATTTTCATTATGTGCAAGTGTTCACACCCCCACATAATGATTGAACTTGGTGTTCAGTGTTCATTTTCATTATGTTCAAGAACTACTTTGTTGTTCATATTCACTGATGTTCATCCTAGGGTGCTTGATGTTCATTCATGAACTAGTTGTTGTTCATTTCAGTAAAAGTTCATCGTACAACACCTCGATGTTCATTGCACAACAACTCCATGTTCATTTTCAATGTCACAATAGTGATCATCTCGTAAACTTTACATTCATTCTCACTGGTAATTGATGCTCATTTCGTTGTCACTTAATGATCATCTCATATAGCTTTGATGTTCATCTCAGTTAATTTGATGTTTAGTTCATTGTCGCTAGATTTTGCAATCAACCTAGTTCATCTTTCAATACACTGTCAATTGTTGCTCATTTCAATATGCCTTGGTGATCATCTTGTGCGACTTGATGTTCATTACATACCACTTATAAGTTTATGTTTGTTGTGACAAGGTAACCCGGAAGAAACAATTGACAAAAAGGCGTAGACAACCTTCTATAAGTGCATGGACATTGCCGACAGGGAGGAAGCAAAGTTGAGCTTGATTATTGAACAAACAAACACCATTATCTCAACACTCGATTCGTTAAGGGTTGGAGAGCCGTCGAGCAATGTGTCTACGGACTTTGAAACATATTTTGGAACTTTTGTGCCTAAAGACGTTACCATTCATCCACCCCCAGCTTCGGTCACAAAGGGAAGAGGGAAGAGGACGAAAACACCATTAGAGGTTGCAATAGAGAAGAAGCAAGCGCAAGAAGGTGCAAGTGATGTGACCAAATAGCAACACACGATGACAGGAATTGTCCGGAGATTATGAATGATCTATTCAAGTTGTGCTGACATCAATTGACTATGCTTTTGGATTGATGAATGAACGATCCGAGCCAACCTTTTTTTTTATCATATAAAACATACATTTTGCTATTGGTTTTAGTTGATGTGTTTTTTCTTAGATTCGAATGAAGTATTTTCCGTGAATGAACATGTGAAGCTGATTTTCAATTTATATAAATGGTCTTTGGGACAAAATGACTAGATGGTCAGTTAATGTTCAGGATACATGTATGATGATGTTCATTCTATGTACATTTGATGTTCATTTAACTATGTGCTGATGTTCATCCCATGTACTCTCCGGGTGATCGTTAATTGCAAATGATCTCTATTTTAATTACAAAACTATGAACAAAAAATGTCCACCTGATGTGTCTTTCATTATATTATATATAATGTTCATTATATGAAGATGTTCATTTTTACCATACCTAGATGTTCATTTTCACATGATGATCCTCATTCATTTGGCAAATATCATTTTATGCTAAAATGACTTAAGGATAATGACTAGGTGCATTTTATTCAAATTATGTTCGTGATATGATTACATGTTGGTGTTCATTTCAAGTCAATTGATGATCATTTACCTAAATAATGTTTTAATATTCATTTCCAATTATGATGATGTTCAATATTCTCTTTTTTAATTTTGATAATGATTAGCTGGTCATGTAAGTGATGTCCAGTAGTTCATTATACGATATCCCGTTATTCAGATGATACTGATATTCTTTTATGCAGGTAATATATATGTTCACTGGAACTTGATATTCATCTAGTATTACCAGATGTTCATTTACACAATATCTTAATGTCCTCAGAACAAAATATTCACACATCAAGTTGATGTTCATTTCATTACAAGCTAATGTTCGTACCACAATATCCCCTTATTCAAATGGTGTTCATTATATGATTACTTGATGTTCATTACATGGCCACCTGATGTTCTTTTTTATGCATGTAATGTATATGTTCACCACTGCTTGATGTTCTTTACAAAATAGCTTGATGTTCATTTCATAATAGCTTGGTGTTCATTATATAATTACAGATTGATGTTCATTTTGGGATGATCATCAAAGCCAAAAATTATGAACATCAAACATTCATGTGATGATCATCAGGCCAATCATTATGAACATCAAGTACTTACACCTTGATGTTCACTGCACATTGAAAGTAGACAAAATGTATTCATTACAATGTGTCTTTTACAAACAAGTCCAAACAAAAGATGTTCATTGCAAACTGGAAATGATGTCCACTGCACTATCCCAAATTGTTCCAAATAAACGATAATAGAGACAATGTTCCAAGTCAACTCAAAACGGTGCAATGCTGCTCGTTTTGTTCCAATGAGTTGCTCTTCTTTGGATGACGTCCTTCAAACGGTTCACATCTCCTCAATACATCCAACAGCTCTTGCTGGAAAAAAAATAGATGTTTCATCTGGTAAGTTAATCATAGATGTTTCAAATAGCATTATGCATGTTCACTTACATCATCCTTTAAAAGACCACACTCTCATTTGGCTGGCACGAAGAAAATCTCCATGTACCGCATATAGTACACACCACTGTCAACATTGAAATACAATGGAATAACAAGGTGAGAATACAAAGAACAAGTTTGAATGAAACGAACTTCAAGTTAAAATTTAATGAACATCAGGGTATACTAGACGAACATTTGCATAACACACATAAAACCCCCTACGTTCCCATGAATGAACATTAAGTTGATATCAAATGATATTTCAATAATACATGGTCAATTTTTGAAAATGATCATCTATGTAATTGAAAATGAGCATCAAGGTGAACCTAAAGGAACATCAATTGTTCTATTATGACAATTAGTTTATGACAAATGAACATCTTTATGCAATGAAAATGACTATCAATTTGGTCAAAATGAGCATCATGTGATATCTTATGAACATCAATTAACTTACTCTTCAGTGCACAACAATATCACCGGCTGAAAGGGGTGCCATTTCCTCCGGTACAACCACCTCGTTGCCCCTACAACCCAGACTACCCATAACCGAACATAAACATCAACCACAACCAACGTACATTCTTTGTCACTACACTTACGTTGGGGTTGGATTTGACACCAAGACAATGACTCTTTCATCAGAGCTGTGCATCGGCCCACTTGCCCCAACTGCATCTGTTTCTCAGCTCCTACACGTCCAAGGGAACATACTAATATGAACTTCAACCATGCCCAAAAATGAACATGTATTACATTTCTTATATATAACGGACAACACACTCAAAATGAACATCACATACACCATAAATGAACATCAACTACACCCAGAATGAACACCAAATATACCATAAAACGGTCGTCGACTACACCATAAATGAAAACCACCTATCCCAGAATGAACATCAACTATACCATAAACAAACATCAACTATACATAAATGAACATCAACATGCCATGAGATGTACAATTATTTTGTGTTCGTCCTCACCTTACCAAACCCATGTATTTAACATATATTACATGAATCACTACAAAATATGCATAATCCATAATTATATGTCTACCAAAAAACCCTAATTGCACATACCAACCCCAAATAACCAACAATGAACATAAAAAATACACTACATGAACAACAGACCCGACATGAACAACAATAGCCCAAAAAACGGTGATTTCAACTCATAACGACAAGGACTTACATCTCGTTCTTGCCTTTTTCAACCTCCGGTTCATTCACTCCTTCTAAAGCCATTAGCAATTGTACAACTCGCCTCCTACACTGACAAAAACACACTCACATGTAAGAATGAACATCAAAACCTCACCGGATACTCCAATTTCAGAAAAAAGAAACAGGAAACAAACCCCACAAAATCGCCAGAAAACACACTCACTTGCCAGAGAACTCACCCCACCGGAACCTTCAATTCTGGAACTCGCACACCGGAAAAATTACTCACCGGAAACTTCAACTCTGGAACTCGCACAATCCTCCTCTTGCAATTCTGGAATTTTGTTTTAGGGTTTGCTTCAATTCTGAAAACTTCAATTCTGGAATTTCGAATATGACACCTTCAACAGCTCAAATTCCAACCAAAACACCTTCAACAAGTCAAATTGCAACCAAAACTTCACCCAATCTGTCTTGAATCAAATAGACATACTGAATTAAACTCCCCTTCACCCCAATTTTCAAACAGAACTAAAGAAAAAAATTGCAAATCCATACCTTTTCAACAGTGGAAAATCGCCTAGCGTTTTCGTGGTTTGAAGCTGATGTTCAACAAATCAATTCCACCCCAACTTCAATCTACCTCCTGCCGTTTGATTATGAGGTTGAGTTTTCAAAAGGCCAATGATGGTATTTTTTGGGAAAGTAAAACTCATTAATAGTTGAAGTTGGCTGAAGACAAACACTACTTTCTCTCTCCTCTCTCTTTCCCATCTCACGTGATATCTTCCCTTTTTTTAAAAAAGAAATAAATCCAGCCAATCATATTTAAGAATACCTTCTACAAATAAAAATAAAACATCACATTTATATCTACCCTTGATCTTGGAACCAATGGCTGAGATTGACCATGCTTTCATGCTCATCAGTTACCCCTTCTCATTATATCTATTCCCAATTTATAATAATTAATAAATAATATATAGCAAATAAAAATAATATTAAATAATTTATGATTAATACTAATTAATAATAGTAGAAATATTAATAATAATTAAAAAATATAAATATTAATAATAATTTATTAATTAAAATTTATTAAAATTAATTTTAATAATTGTTAATAATTATAAATTAATAAAAAGTAAATAATAAATCACAATAAATAAGTTATTATTTTTATTGATTAATGATTCATAATTTATAATTATTAAAAAATAAATAATAAAATTAATGAATAAAATAACTAATAATTTATAATTATTAATTGTTTATTTTTAAATTATTAACTATTAAATTATAATTAATTATTAACAGTAATTATTATCATTATATTTATAATAATAATAATAATAATAATAATAATAATAATAATAATTACTATAACTTTGATTCCATTCCTCTGCTCACTAAACACTTCCAATTTGGGGTTCTAATTCTGTACCCAACCCTCTAGGATTCTAATTCCATATCCAATCCATTCCACTGTTCTCTCCAAACAGGCCCTTAGTGCTTAATGAACGAGGAAAGTATGAGAGATTTTGGACAGAAATTTTTTCCCCAAAGTTGTTCTAAATGCATCCTCAATTAACATGTACTCTGCCCCCTAGAAACTGCTCGATCTCTCGTCTGTTTAACATGTACTCTGCCCACTTGTCATATATACTGTTCTAGTTTGGACTACTTGTTTGAATTTTCTAGAGTGCATCACCTGTTTCCAATTCTTATTAATTTGTTTAAATTTTCTAGACTCCATCGCCTATTTCCAATTCTTATAGCTCCGTCCCAAGAGGAAATGGAATAATTAGAGTTAGGTAAAATATTGTCAGACCTGAAGAACACGAATGGTCCGGCCCGAAAAAATCGGGTTTAGATGTCGTTTTTTTCGTCTGAATTTTGATAGGATATAATATTTATTTTTCCTATTTTTCGAACCTTCTGAATTTAGCTTCGTTCGAATTGTCCAACATTATATAACCTGAATAAAAACCCAAGTTTGGACATAAATAAATTTCAAATTTGATCGATCCAAATTTATTATGACCCAATTTTTTGTCAAACACTAGGAATAAGTGATAACCCTTCCTAACAAAAAGAGAAAAATTAAAAAACAGAAGAAAAAAAGACGAATCCGTGCGGTACACACGTGAGACGCAAAAGCTAGTGGCTGAGCAAACACAAGCACAATTCTTCCACACACACCTTACCAAGATAGAGAGAGAGAGAGAGCTTAAGCTTCTGCTTCCATGGCGGCCATGGCGACCACCGCCTCTTCCTCCGCCGCCCTGTCATACCACCCCTTACTCCGCCGCTCCAGACGCCCCTCCACCTTCAATCCTCCCTCCTTCCTCTCCCCTCCTCCTCGGACGAAGCCGCTCACGGTGACGGCGTTCCAGCGGGAAGACTTCGAATCCTTCAAGAAGCGGGTGGTTTCCGGAGAGGCATGGAGAGACGCATGGCGGTCCGCAAACAACGGATTCGAGCAGTTTGTGTATGAAGCCAGGAAGACCGCCGAACGACTCGACCGTCAGTACTCCATTTCTCGGCGAATCGCTTCTGCGACGGAGGTTGTTTCGATTAAGGCTAGGGAGATTGATCGGGACTATGAGCTCACACAGAAATGGAGGACTTTCTCCCTTGATTTCTCCCGCAATTGGCCTAGGGTTCGTACTTCTTATCTCTCGCGTCCTTCATTTCAGCTGGTATCTTAGGGTTTTTGTGGTATTGATTGATCGTATTGTGAGTTTGATTAATAGTTGAGCTTGAACATGTGAAATTACGGTGTGCATGAGTTAAGTTTTGGTCTCTTCAGTTGTTTTCTTAGGGTTTTTGTGGTATTGATTGATTGTATTGTGAGTTTGATTAGGAGTTGAGCTTATTGTGTTAGTGGATAAGTGAAAATTGAAATTACGATTTGCATAAGTTAATTTTTTGTCTCTTCAGTTGGTTTCTTAGGGTTTTTGTGGTATTGTTTGATTGTATTGTGAGTTTGGTTAGTAGTTGAGCTTATTGTGGTAGTGGACATGTGGAATTACGATGTGCATAATAAGTTAAGTTTTGAGCTTATTGTGGTAGTGAATATGTGAAATTACAATGTGCAAGTTAAGTTTTCGTCTCTTCAGTTGTTTTCTTAGGTTTTTTGAGGTATTGATTGATTTTATATTTGTATTGTGGGTGGTTGGCAGTTGAGCTTATTGTGGTAGTGGACATGTGAAATTACGATGTGCATAAGTTAAGTTTTCGTCTTGTCAGTTGTTTTCTTAGGGGTTTTGTGGTATTGATTGATTGTATTGCGAGTTTGGTTAGGAGTTGAGCTTATTGTGGTAGTGAACATGTGAAATTATGCTGAAATCTACCGGGAATTGGCTTAAGTTTGTTGAGTTTAAGGATGTATGTTGATGTTATTTATCTTAAGGAAACTTGAAGATTGTTATGCTGCTAGTGATTGGTTAAAAATGTAACTGTGATCGGAGCTTGAGCATGTGAGGGTTTCAGAATTTTGGGTTGTGCTATGCATATGATAGTGCAGGCTATATATGCTGATTGTCACTTTGATTGAACTTGAAGATAAGCTTGAATTGAATTTGTTTCTCACTTTTTTGGTGAATTCTGGCCAAAATTGCTCTTTTATTAAAGAATATTGGTTCGTGTTCCAGGGTGGATGAATTGTGTATGTGCTCTCAAATTATATGTCGGGTTATTGCTCTCATTTCTTGTTAGTGGGGTTGAAATTATATCTTCTATCTCAAATTATGTGTCGGCTATCTTCCATGTTGTATATATCACCATTTGAGCTCTACCATTTGTGAGGACCCATTCTGATGGAAAAGTTACAATCTTATTTGTGGTTGTTGTTTCCTTCAAGTGACTTTTTCTTTCTTGATGCTTACCTTTTCCATATCTGAACAAGGTATCTGCCAAAGACAGCCGGTTTTCCATTCCTATGATGCTTACAAAGATTTTCTTATGTAAAAAGTGTTGGGGTAAGTTCTGTTAGGGGCAGCCAAATAGGGGAATGAGAATGAATTTCTGTTGTTCTCCTCTACACCCATCAATACTGTGTTCTCTTAAATATTTCGGATAGAAGCGTTGCATGTTCAGTGATGACTTTGCATTTGTTGTTCCCTGCATCTTTGTTTCCATTTTCCCTCTGCTGCCCAAGTGCATTTTAATATCAATTTACTTTCTTTTGGAGCTCTACCAAATATTGTGTTTTACTAATGCTTGAAGAGGCTTACTCAGTGCTTTGTTGTTCAATAGACAATGACCCACCTTCTTCTGCACATAATTGGTTTATTTGTTTAGCTGCCCTGAGATAAAACCATCCTGTAATTGCCTTGCCCCTTAAAATGCATTCTCCGTTCATACAGAAGTATTTGGCATGGTGGAGATGTGGATTTGTAGTTATCTCGCAGTAACCGTAGGCCATTAATTTTTTACTTTTTAAAAAAAAAATTACCTAGCCCATTAGGTTATGAGTAGTAAAACCTATCTTCAGTAAGAATGGGAAGTTTCCTCTGGTTTCTTAATACTTTAAAGATAGTTGCATCCAGACTCTTTATTTCTGGAGTAATGGGAACTGTTGGCATTATTCTTTTGGTTGTTGTGGATATTTTGAATGTTGGGTGGATGTACATAGTACTTTTGTAGCTTGCTGAATCTGCACCAAATCTATTAGTCTTGATATAGGAAACTTATGTTATTTTCATTTTGCTAAAATCTTATGCCTTGGGGAAGATGTTAACACTTTGAAATGTTAGTCTGGCTTCTGTGCCCCCCCCCCTCCCTTCTTTTTCTCCCAACAAAGACCTTTGCTAAGCAGAATTGTAAGTTGACCAAGGTGCACCCTTCTAGCATCCTAACCTGCTACTTGTTTGGTGGCCCTAATTTCCTTAAATTTATTGTCAGACGTTTCCAAATTGGAATTTGTTTCTCTTCCCACCTTAGTTTCTGGGTTCTGTTTTTCACCTTTTTTTTTTTTGGGGGGGGGGGGGGTTTGAATGTTACAGTTCTGCTGGGAGGAACCTTGTTAATAGTGAATGGACCAGTATAGTAACATGAGTTCCATGTGTCACTTTTTGTTTGTTGCTATTGTGAGATGCATTGCCTTCTTGTAGTTCTTGATGCTTCGTATTTCCATTATATTATTGCTGTGGATTAGTTACTTAACTTTGTTCAGTAATATAATGCTTTTTGCAGTATCGGAGAGAGCTGAATGACTTCATGGATACTCCATTGGGGAGGGGTTTTGTGGTAAGTTATTCTATACTAAATTGCGGTCTGTCCGTCTCCAATTACAATAATTTTCTGGAGTATATATGTGGAATAACTGTCGATATGGGAAGGGTTCTGAAGTAAAACGATCTAGATGGCTAAATTGAATGATTGGTAACTTGAGGACACACGTTTCTTATTCCATCTTCATGATTTACGGCTAATGTGAGGTCTGGAACCAAAACTGGTGAGTTAGCTGAGGGGAGAAATAAGTGCGATTGATGTTTTCTTTGTCATGCTTTGGCTTATCTTCTAAGTAACGATGGTTGGACTGCTGGGGTGGTTTCTTGTCATTACTTATTAATGCGCTGTGTGGGAAGCGAGACTGCTGGGTTTGGTTTACTTTGTTTGCTATAGGTAGACCGGTCAATTTTGGTGGGCCGGTTAATTCGGGTTGGGGTAAAAATGGGTCAGGTGTATTTTGGGCCTGTGTAAATATGGGCGGTTGGTTTCGGGTCAACCCAATGGGTTGTGAGTTGTGATTGTAACTCTTCCGTTTTTTCTTTGAACAAAATTGTCTCTAAATAATCTAGTTTATTCAATATATATATATATATATATTATTATTATTATTATCTTATTGTAACGATAGATTATTATAAGTGTTTCAACTTAAATTAGAGAAATAATAATGATTCAATTGTGCTTGTAGTTTAACAGCAAGGAATCTTGCCGGAAAGTCACAAACTCCAATAGAATTGAACTTCAAAAATAAATTTCTGGGTCAAATGTTGCCCACCAATTTGCAGGTTTTTTGGGTTCGCGTCAAGGAAATTTTGTTCAAAACCCAAAATTTTGTGCAGGTTATCGGGTTGGGTCAAAAATTGACCGGTCTAGGGTATAGGTTTTATTTCTGTCACATGTAATTTACATGGAATATTGTATGCCTATATCTTCGTTCTTTGTCTCATTGTTCATTGGCTTTAAACCACGATGATTGAACATGGAAATACGTTAATTTTTTATGCCCTGTGGGCTGTAACTGTGTCACAAATCACCATCACTGGTTAATTGATTCTGTTCTTTCTTTATGGTTATGGGATGTATCAAACTTTGTGGGCACTTGTATTCCATCACTTTTAACGGTTCTACCTCTATATTTACATCTCCATTTCAGACACTCTTCTTCTTGTGGTTTGCTTTGTCGGGTTGGCTATTCCGGACTCTGATAATTGCCACTTGGGTACTACCAATTGCCGGTCCTCTTCTGATTGGTGCCGTTGCGAACAACTTGGTTGTGAAGGTAATGACTGAATCTGTCCTATTTGGCTTTCAAGTGGTTCTAAACTTCTAAAGATATCACGCCTTTCCTTTATAAAGGGTTAACAACAAGTCATGATCAACGCAAAGTTATATTGTTTACTGAGTCACATAAAGATGCTCATACCATATGTTTGGTATGATAACGGTCCAATGTCCTAGAAGTTGAATGTGGTATTGCGAGGGAGCTCTTCACCTCTGTGAGTTAATAATGGAAGCTTCTTGCTAGTATAAAGTTTCATTTTCTCTCCTCTTCTCTTCTTGAACTTCAAACACTTCTCACTTTTTCTTGAGTGTGAGAAGGTGTGGATCTCGCGCCCGTAGGCCTATACCCCCAACCCCATGGCCCCACCCCATCCTCTTTCTTCTTTTTCGCAGTTGGGACTCTAATGTACTGTCTTTTGTTCAGAACATTTATTTTCAGAACATCTTCTGTTTCCAATGAAATAGTAGGAAGTAACCAATTTTAAAATCTTGGGTCAATTGGAAATTTGGAATTCTCTCTCAATGTTTTAATTCAGGGCTAAGATTGCTGCATCACATCTCGTTTTTTAATGGGACTTTTCATTGTTGTGAACAAACCCTTTACCGACATTTACTTTTTCAGGGTGCGTGTCCATCATGCAAGAGAGAGTTCATAGGCAGCAAGAGTAGTGTGGTTCGCTGCTCGGGTTGTGGAAACATTGTGTGGCAACCACAGGGCGATTTCTTCTCCGGAAAAAACAAGGGAACTCCCAAGTCCAAGTCTGGTCCTGAGATAATCGATGTCGAGTTTGAGGAGAAGTAATGCTTTCTGGATCGGATGGCAATATACGGTTGTTTCAATCAAAGACAAGATACGACTTATTGATGGGAAAACGAGAACATATTTCAAGCAGGGGCCTGGGTTTGTCACCGAGATTTGTCTATATACACAAGAAATTCCTCACCTTTGTCGTCATAAATAAGTTAATCCTCAATATGTGGTCGCTTTGGTAATTGCATGACAGGAATGTAATGCTGTAGTAGCTTTATTTTTTGAACATTGTTTTCAATATGTAGGGAAAGGACAGGCACAAACAGTGTTGAGTGTTGACACTCATTATTGCTATTGTACAGTCGCAAGCTTTATTATTAATTTGTTTGCAATTTATTGGCTTCTTTTCATCGTTGTCCACCCGAAAATATTCTTTGTTGAACTTTCAAATTCAATCAATGCCCACGAATCTATATATCGTATGATGGACATGTCCTTTCTCAGTTTCAACATATATTGTGGACAATCTTACTCTAGAATTTGCGTTCATCTAAAAAACTGCCTTTGAATGGTATCGGTTTTGGTTCAAGTTATTGCTTGAAGTAGTTATTCACTTATTCATCAACTCATGGAAAGTGTTGGTTATAAACAATTCATGAAATTGCTTGGGGCAAGTATGTTATGAGCCAATTTAAGAGAGTAAAGTAAAGAGAGAGCTCACTACCAAAAAGACCACCAAACCTTGAGTCAGTGTATACCAAATAGAAATTCATTTTGTTTGCTTCATCAAGAATCAATAGTTAGTTGCATTGTCATCATCACACCAAACAACCAGGATGGATCCCTTTCAAATCACTCATCCCTGTTGTTATCATAAAAAATCATTGTCTATATGTCACATTCAAATAATGTGTTTGGGTTTAATAAATATTTAGTGTTGAAATCATTGGTCATTAATATATAAAGACATTTTGAGAATTTGGGGGCAAATAAGTTTTTTTTTTTTTGGCGCAAACGGAGATATATTTTGGAAAATAGTATATATCGACACATACTATGGCGCAAACTTTGTATTTTACAATTTGGTCAATTGATATAGCTTTCTTTTTTCACATCTTTTCTATATTTTATGGATAAGTTTGTTATACTTTAATTTCTTATTATTTACCTATTTACCGTACTGTCCAAATTGGTGGTTAGGAACATTGTGGATTTGAATTTAGATTTTTTTTTAAAATTTCATTTCACTTCAATTTTTTTTTTTTTGGGGGGGGGGGGGTGGGGGGTTGGAATGAGATGTATGTACCAACTACTAATGAACTAATATATTAAAATATTGTCAAAGGTTCCTTGAGTTGTTACATAACTAAAATCATATTTTGTAATCAATGTCTTGCCAGCAAAAAGTGCTTAGAATGCTAGCATTTATCCTCATATATACACCTTAAACCCTTCCCCACTTTGAAGAACACAAAACCCACTCTTGCTTACTCCTCCTTACACCCACAAAATGAGGGCAAGACCACATTATCCTCTCAATACTAAACTCATCTTGATTAGCATAACCCTAATCTTCATCCTCCTCTTCATCTTAAGATCAAACTTCTCCTCACCTTCCAACCAAAATGCACCCTCAAACTCACCACAACCCATCAAGAAAACAACCTCAAATGTCCCTCAAAATTGCTCATCAACTTGCACTAAACTCCCTTCTTTCCTCTCCCGCGCCTTGATCCACTACTCAACCTCGAACATCACCCCACAACAAACCCTCGAAGAGATCTCAGTAACATCCAAAATCCTCCAAAAGAAATCCCCCTGCAACTTCCTGGTCTTTGGCCTAGGCCACGACAGCCTAATGTGGAGCGCGTTAAACTATGGAGGAAACACCCTTTTCCTAGAGGAAGACAAAGCATGGATCGAACAAATCCAAAAACAATTCCCAATGTTAAAGGCCCGCCATGTTGTGTATGACACCAAGGTCACTCAGGCAAACGACCTGATCCAAGTTGGTAAGAAACCAGTGTGCACTTCAGTAGGAGACGTAAGGGATTCTTTCTGCCCGTTGGCATTGAAAAACTTGCCTAGGGAAGTTTACGAAACCAAATGGGATTTGATCATGGTGGACGCCCCTACAGGGTACTTCGATGAGGCCCCTGGGAGGATGTCAGCAATCTACACCGCCGGTATGATGGCTAGGAATAGGGAAGGTGGTGGAGAGGAGACTCATGTGTTTGTTCATGATGTGAATAGAGAAGTAGAGGATAAGTTCTCCATGGAGTTTTTGTGTGAAGGGTATATGATGAAACAAGAGGGAAGGTTGAGACACTTTGCTATACCTAGTCATGGGTCAGATAGGCCATTTTGCCCTTGATGATTGAACAATTTAACTTGCATTTTGATTCAAAGTGTTTTTATAACTTGATTTTTGTAATAATATCTTGAATTTGGGAGGAGTCATGGAATGTTTATAGTTTTTGATTCAAACTGGTAGAGCAAGCACATTCAAGAAAAAAACAAATCTTTGTCATGGATGAAATGGGATGGGATGTGATGTCACTTTTGACTTTAACTTGAATGAGTGCTAAATGTTGCAATTGAATTTTTGATTTTTCAATTATTGATGTTTGTACCTATTGTCAAAATTGTCAAACTTCCATGATATTTTGCGTAAGATGAATAGAATTAGTCTCAAATAGTGTCAAATTACCATGCCCATTCCTACAAAAGTATGCCTCACTGTAGTAAGATATAGAGCTCGCAAAAAAATTTGTCCGCCCCGAAATATATGAATTGTCCGATCCGAAAAAAATCGGTTTTAGACATAAATTTTTGTTTCAAATTTTAATATTGATCGAATATTCGGACGTTAAATTTCTCTTTTTCTATTGTCCAAACCCCGATTTTAGTTTTGTCTGAATTGTCTCATCCATTCCGATCGGAAATAAAACCGGGTCCGGATATAAATTTCTCGTCTAAATTTTGACATTAATCAAATTTGTCCGACCCAAATTTATCCGAACCCAAATTTTTGTCAGCGCTAGTTAAATACAACTTGATTTGGATGTTTAGTAACTTTAGATAAGACCTTTTATTTAAATTTTTGTGTCTAGTAATTTATTGCTATGGAAAATTTGTTAAAAAACCATACTACTATATACGAAACATTTTAGTTCAGTGTAAGTCTCGGCAACACAGGGTCTAAAAAGATCAATATCTTGTCAAATTTTATTGCTTTCGGAGTCACCAATTTAAGTAGACTAACCCGTTCTTTTATATGGCTGGTTGCGGCATGGTGCGGTGCGGTGTGGTGGAATTGTGATGGGTGTGGTGGAATTGTGGTGCGTTATTGGTACGTTGTGGTGGGTTTTGTTTTTTATAAATATAAATTATATTGATAAATGTGAAAAAGTTGATTGTGATGGGTTGTGGTAAATTGTGGTAGATTGGTATGTTGTGGTGGGTTCTGACAACATGCGCTGTGTTATAGTACTGCAGCCAATCAGCCGTATAAAAAACCAGTGTGAGGGGAAAAAATTGTATTTATATGATGTTTTAAAGATTGAGAATCTTCTTAGACAGTTGAAGACAACAAACAAAAAAGATTGTAATAATAAGTACTTTTCAGCAATACAATGAGCAATAAACCAAAACACTATAAAAATGGTGTAACTATATAAACATGAATAACAACGGGGTAGAGCCAACTCTTAACAAATAGGGGGGTTCGAAACTAATTTGAATCTTTTATGGGTCCATAATATGAAGAATCAACTTTGTTTATCATCAAACAATAACTTATATACAAAAATTCGAGGGGAGCCGCGACCATCATCCGCCCACTGGATGCCCCACCTTTGATAACAACTATTGTTATACCTTAACTAATATCGACTACATTGTGATATTTCATAAATTTTGAAATTGACTTACCAATGGGGAAAAAAAACTAATGCTATAAGCCAAAATTACACCTACCAAATCAAAAGGCATTCTACCCATCAAAGGGCAAAAGGCACCATACTAAACTACTCCTTGTGCTCCATATTAATTATTATATACGTAGTATTTAACTGTCACGGTTTTCAATGTCACTCTTTGATTATTAATATCTAGTACTCTCTCTGTTCTATATTAATTGACATTTAAACTAACTTTTTTTGTTCCAAAATAATTGTCACTTTTCATTTTCCAATACCTAATTTATTCATTTTAAGTTTAATAATTATGTTAACTTTTTACTTTTTCAATTAATAAAAACTACTCATACTCGCATTCTCTCGCTACCTACACCTTGGTATCCGAAAAAATATCTTGAAAAATATTGCTATTTAATTATGTGGGTAGGTTTTTTAGTTATACATTGATATGTGAAATTTTTTGAAATGTGTCAATTAATATCGAACGGAGGGAGTATAGTACTAGTATTATATTAACAATTGCAATATTATACTTTGATGATAATATTTTTTATTACGAATCTAATGGTAGTAATCTTTTTTAACAAAATAACAAATCATTGTATATATCAATAAATTTGTTAATCTTTTTTAAATTTAATGGCACAATTTTCAAAAAGACAATTAATATGGTATACCGTGTATTTTCCAAATGAAGTTTCCAAAATGAACAAATAAATAAAATAAATAAGTAGGGTATGTGGTGAGCACACTGTAATGACACTATGTTGACTGATGACTGATGAGCATACATACAAAACAAGCACATAAATGAAACATCCAGAATTCTAGAGAAGCAAAAACCCTACGACGTGCAAATCTTTATTGGGGTCTCTCCAATAAAATGATAACGACCAAATAGGCCACAAATTGCCCCCAACTTCTTAACAATTTTTCTCCAACTTTTTGTTTTTGTTTTAGGAAGCTGATTTTACCCAGAAATAATCTCCCATCAAAATACTCCGTAAATTACAACACCCGATACTCTATATATCATCACCTTTTATCACAAGTTATAATTTGTGGGCATTTGGGAAGATTATTGGGAGAAGAAGAAGATGTCTGCAGCAACAGCAGTTTCGTTATCTTCCACTTTTGTTCCTCATGAAGGTCACCATTTTTTTTTTACCCTTTTGGTTTAATTGGTTTTTGAGTTGAAATTGAAGGTGCCCATTTGATATTTGCGACTGTTTCTTGATAATTTTTTGTGATTTCAGGGTTTAATGGAGGTTTGAAGTCTGTTTCTGTTGCCCCATGGAAGAACAAGGTGGTGGGTTTTTTGTAGTTTTCTTCCTGTGAATTCTTATACAATCAGTTGAAAGTTGAACCCCCTTTTTTAATTGCTTTATAGATAGTATATGTTTGGTGGGATTTTTATTTTCTTGATTTATGCTTGGTAATTGTTTAATTGAGAGTAGGAAACTTGATACTGGGATTCCTGGGTGGTGTTGCTGTATGCTAGTTTTCTGTGAAAAAAGTAGTGCCGGCAAAAAGTCGGTTTCAGGTCACATCTGGGTCTGTCAATGTTAAAATTCGGACTAGAAATTGGCGTGTGGACCCCTTTTTCGGGTCAGACCGGGTCAAACAATTCAAATGATGCCTATCTTTGAGTTGAAGTCGGACAATAGAAAAAAGAAATATTTTGTCCGAAAATTCGGTCAATTCGGTTAGATATCAAAATTCGGACGGAAAATCTATGACTGGACCAGTTTTTCCGCATCGGACAAATTTGAGTATTCGGATTGGACAAAATTTTGCCAGCTCTAGAAAAAATGTGTCTTATGTTGAAAATATGCAAATTATATCTTTGTTGGGGATGTTCTTTGATAGAGGGTTGTGGTCTGTAGTTTATGAGTAAAAGAAGGTTAAACATGTATCTTTGTTGAGGATGTTCTTTGATAGAGGGTTGTGTGTGGTCTGTAACTTATGAATAAAAGAAGGTTAAATATAGGAGCGGCTGAGATTCAAACATGAAACTTTTCACCCAGTCTGACTTTAATACCATGTGGAACCATTTCAATAAAAAAACTTTGTAGTTGATGGTCCAATGATGGTTTTATACTCTAACAGTAAGGTTACCCTTACCCTAGCTTACATAATTTAGTTTGGTGGAGTACCATGTTGACTAGGTAGAGATATTCCTGCTGGTTTCGAATTTGATAAACTGAATTCAGTGGTCTTTGCTTGTGACAACTGGAAGCAAGGGTGAGGGTGCAAATGAGCTTTGCGGTTTTCTTTGTGTGTCATTTTACTACTTTCTAAGTTGTTGAGAATTTGCTGGACATGAATTGCTTCTTGAAAATTAGATCCTTTGGTTGTTCATCCGGTATTCTTCTAGTTTTCGTTTTGAGCATTGTTAAGCATAGTTACCAGGAACGCTTCCTAGGTCGTTAGTCCCGGAACGCGTGTCGCTATTTTTTAGACAAACTTAGTCTAGTTTTGACTTCGGAACGCTTGTTCCCGGAACGTGGGTCGTAGGCATATGTAGCGTTCCCGGTAACTATGTTGCTAAGTCTCGTTTTCTTTGATGATATTTACTAAACACTCTCTTGTTGATATAATGTTGCAGAGGCAAGTAAAGAGAACCGGTGCTCCAGTAATCACTGCAAAATTTGACTTGAAGCCCCCACCTTATGCATTTGTAAGATTCAAATCAGTTTTCATAGTGTCTTTCATCTCATAATTCTTGCCTACAACTTCTGTGTTTATTATGTCAACATGATGTGTGTCCCTCCACTTCCTTTGGAAAACATGATATGTCGAGTTTGATTAAAATCTTGGGTCAATTGAAAGCGGTCTCTCTGAATTTTCTGATTCAAGGGTTAATGCTGCTATATCAAACCCCTCACCCCGTGTTTTGTAACGGGTCTTTCAGAGTATTAGATTTGGATTTGAATTTGGATTTAGATTGGATATGTGGAATTTGAGAGTATTGTTTTCTTTCTATGATGCGATAATGTATTACGAGGGGAACATCAACATTTAAGTTGACAAGAGTTGTGAGGTGTTATCTTATAACTTAAGAGATAAGGTGCTGAAATATCTCTTGGTTTTTCTTCTATAGAATGCCTTGGAGCCACACATGAGCGAGAGAACATTCGAGTTCCATTGGGGAAAGCATCACCGAGCTTATGTCGACAACTTGAACAAGCAAGTAGTTGGAACTGAATTAGATGAAAAGCCATTGGAAGAAGTTGTGAGAATCACATACAACAAGGGTGACCCGCTTCCTTCCTTCAACAATGCAGCTCAGGTATGCGTTTTAGACATCAAAATCCAGAGTTTAAGGATTTTAAGTCTTTAAGCGACATTGCTTGAATGTTAGGGTGCGTTTGGCAGAATCTTGGGGAAGATTTTCTTGAGAAAAACTTTCCCTACTGCAGTCTTGGAAAAATTTGGCAACTCATGAAAATTGACTAACTTTCCTATGAAAGTTTCCAACCTAACGAGCCATTAATGTATAATATGGTTCACTTTTGGGCTATATTACAGGCTTGGAACCATGCATTCTTCTGGGAATCCATGAAGCCCGGTGGCGGGGGAAAGCCTTCCGGAGAGCTTTTGGCGCGAATTGAGAAAGATTTTGGTTCTTTCGACAATTTTGTTACTGAGTTTAAAACTGCTGCAGCTACACAGTTTGGTTCTGGCTGGGCTTGGCTTGTGTGTGAGTACATTCTATAATTGAATCTTTCACAGACTTGTGAAATCTTTCGCGGGTTTTCCTTGGCTAATTTTTCTGCTTAATTGCAGACAAATCGGAGAGTTTGGATGTTGGAAATGCAGTGAACCCTAAGCCATCTGAGGATGATAAAAAACTTGCTGTTGTTAAGACTCCTAATGCTGTCACCCCACTGGTTTACAATGATTATGTGAGTATCATCATTGCTTTTAGATCCATACCGTGTAAAAAATCATGAGCATGTTCTTTCGGTGGGTATGTAGAAGCTGGATAGGTGTGTGTAGTTTATGTAGAAGTAGGTAAAAGTAGGTAAATCAATTGTTTAGAAGTAGAAAAGTTATGCTTGTTTATGTAGGTTTAGGTAGATAAAGTAGAACCGGATAGGAGGGGCCGGGTAGGTAGAAAAATGTTGTGGGTAGTTTACCCTTAAAAAGAACAGGATTTTAGCAACCTTGTAGAATGAGTCTTTTCTCATGTAGGATCATGGACCGTATATGTTATTATCTCTTGATTTTGATCGATGATATTTCTCGTGTTGCAGCCACTTCTTACTATTGATGTTTGGGAGCATGCATATTACTTGGATTACCAGGTGAGGCTCACTGTTTTTTTCATTCAAGTCTTCGGTTTGGTTCTTGGAAAATGAGATTGAAAGAAAACTTTTGTGTTTCCTTACTGATCTAGTATAAGAAGTCTCTTGTTCGCCACTGATCCCTTAATTTATTTTCCTCTCAAATTTGGCAGGGGAATATATTTGACAAAATCAATCAAAGTTTCATTATGTTTCCATCCAATGCTCATTCTTCCAATTTTTCAAAGTTAAATGAAGGAAAATAAGCCATTTTCTTTAGGTTTTTCCCATTCTACCTCATTTTTCAAGAACCAAACTAACCTTAAGGGCCATTTCTTTAAATTTGCTTCTAAAATGTGGAAAGAGCAATGACAGTAGGGCTCATTTGCCTCCATTTTTTTTTTGTTCGCAGAACCGAAGGCCGGATTTCATTTCGACATTCATGGAGAAACTTGTGAACTGGGATGCTGTCAACGCTCGATATGAGGCAGCCAAGGCTGCTGCAGCTCAAAAACAGGAAGAGCTCAGCAAAGCAGTAAGTAGTTAAAACTTACAAGTGAAACAACACACACAATCATATTTTCGGTTAGTCATATCATATGATATCAATTGCTTCTTCGAGTCGCACAACGATACGAGCAATTGCTCCCTATGAGTTATGGTTCAGTTCCAGTCTCTATAGATTTCAAAATTTAGGGGTAAGACTGCTATATACAACATTTCCATACCTTGCCCTAGGCAGGATTCTAGAGCATTGGTTTGGTTTGGTTTGGTTTGGAGTTATGGTTCCATCACTTACTAGTTCAAACCTATGTTACTCGAACTCAGGTACGCGTATCCATATCGGACACGGATATGGGTGCTGGACTCTGCTATTGAAATTTTATACATTTTCATTGTAATTTGAAATTCGAGTGTCGTATCCTTATCGGGGTATCAAGGGTCTAACACGGGTACCGCAGGGAAAATGAAGAGTAAGAGTAACATAGGTTCAAACCCTAATCCTCAAAATCCCTCTACAAAACAGGGTGTTTGTGTTTTTGTGTCAGTCTGATGTATCAGTCTTACACCTGAATTAGAAACAAACTAAATTAGAAAATTCAAAAAGATTAGTTCCAGTGCACCCAAGATTCTAAAATCGTTCACTATAACGCTTTAGTCCGTTATAATGCTGATAAAGTAGATGTCTTTTCATCCGCCACATTATTGATGGTAAATTACTTACTTATAAGACAGACTGTATTTGTAGTTGAATTTGTTCTCACAGTAAGTCTGAATGTAATTTCTGTTGTAATTTGGACAGGCATGAGAGGTCACCATATACAAGATCGCGCTGTTAAGCAGCTAAGCAGCTATTCTTTTTTGTAACCGAAAGGCGCAGAAAATAAGGTTGGGATTTAGCCTGTTAGGGATTTCTGGTTGAGCTGTATGATGTTTCTTCTATGGATGTGCTGTATAAATGGAGACATAAATAAAGGGCATTGTAGTCTTCTGTGCAGTCTCTCAACTTTGGTCTGGAAGATGGTTTTCACTACTGGGAAGAATAATGTGAAGAAACTAGCTGATTGTATACTTTTGTGATGGAAATATGGAATGTAATATTTTAGCCCTATTGGGTATTTTGTGCATTTGTTGTTTATATAATATCATCTATATAAAACTCATCTATAAATGGGTTGTATTTTATTAATAATTGCAGTAGTATACTTTCATGATAGTATTTTTCGTTACAAAGTGATAATATTTTATATAACAAATCATTGTATATACTTAGCAATTTTTGATTAAAAATTTTAAAGTTTGACTACGCTATTTTCAAAGGCGACAATTAATATGGAACAGAGGGAGTAATAAATTATTACTCACACTTGTTTTAGAAACCCATTTTAATATGAAGTATTAGTCATTGTATTAGGTTTTCTTTTATTTAGGTAAATAGTCAAATCCATCAGGTGTATCTCAACGGAATATTAACGGGACATGTCTTATAATGGACGAGAACAGGGAATGTCAATGCTGAAAGAAGTGTCCACACCCAACACAACATTCTTCAACCGATAAGAAGGAACGCTCTATCAGGATTTGAGTCCCGCAGGGGAGAGATGGAATGAGAAGTACTTGCCATCAAGACAAGTACTTATCGACATTAGGAATGATAGATAATGTGAAAATGATAGACCCATTTAGACCCTGTTCCTTTATGCAGTAGGATTGTTTGCGGTTTCACACCGCGCCTCAAATTTCTATTTTCCACCACAAGTCACCATAAATTTCCATTTTCCTTTTTATTAAAATTGAAATTTTTTTCAAATAAAAAGTCAAAACTTCCACTTTATTTCCACCTATCATTATTTTCAAATTAAAATATATCAACACACCTTTCATTATTTCCACAATAACTTTCCACATTCCATGACAACTTTTCAGATTTCACCGCACCGCAATCAACTGCACTGCAAACACACCGTAAAAAAGAACAGGGCCTTGCAAACTTAAAATGATGATAAGAGTTTTACCCCAACACACTTGTCAAGTGTCTTACCCTTCCTCAAATTAGCATTTTAAATGATTTTTTACAACAATTTTCTTAATAGTAAATATTAATTATTAATTATAAGAAATTTTGGTTGAGTTCGCTATGTCAATAAGAAAAAATTACCCTGATTGAATAAATCCCCCAATTTATCAATTAGGCTTATTTTAATCATTTTCAAAAATATAAAACATAATGGATAAAAACACAACTTTACGCAATTTATCTAATATTATAATTATATAATTCGATCATATCATTTTATTTCAACTTAATATATCATTTTCGAATATGAAATCACTATTGTATATACTTTTATTACAATCTAATTATTTTTAGAGAAAAAAGGGAAAGAAAAGAAAAGAAACGAGAGAAAATTGAATTTCATTTCAATTTTCAAACTTTAAAACCTCAAGGCGTTCAACATTTCCCCAAAACAAAAAAGTAAAAACCCTCACTCACTCGCTCACTCTCATTTCCTCTCTCATCATTTCAACTTCTCTCTCTTCAAATCGAAGCTCAAGCTCTAGCTCCCCCGACAACAATGGCGACACCATGGAGGGCGATCGGCGGTAAGTTCCGGGAACTCCTCGCAGCAGCTAAGTCCTCCGCCGCCGCCACCGCCGCAACTTCCGCCGTGCCGAAGGCTGCGAAATCGGCGAAGCGTTCTCCCTCCGCCGCTTCCGGCGCCGTCAACAGAGAAACCGGTATCATGAAGGCTGTGCCTATCTCCCCGACACTCGGCCAATTTCTAGGGTCTTCGGAAGCTTCTAGAACTGAGGCTATCAAGAAGGTTTGGGACCACATCAAGGCCAATGGTCTTCAGGTGGTTTTCTTTCGTTTTAGGGTTTTTAGGGGTTTTGATGGATTTGGTTGGTGTGTGACTGTTGGTTGATTGGTTGAGTAGGCTGCAGGTTTTAGGGTTTTTGGTTTATGATGTCTGGCTTTGTACTGGAGTTAATGTGTGGGTTGTCATTTGCATGAAGACTGGCTTTACAAATATACTGTTATTAGGGGGTTTAGGTTGTAGGGTTTATGGTGTATTGGCTTCACTTCAGTGTCTGGGTTTTCATTTGTTAGGGTTTTTGGGTTTGGGATTTAGGGTTTATGCGGTTTGGCTCCATATTAGCTTCAATGTTTGGGTTTTCATTGTGTATTGGGGCAAGGTTTTAGCGTTTTGGGTTTTGGGTTTATGATGTTTGGCTTGGTAGTGGAGATAATGTGTTTGTTTTCATTTGCATGAAGACTAGCTTTGATAATATGCTGTTATTATGGGGTTTAGGTTGGTAGGGTTTATGCTGTTTGACTTGATATTGGCCTGACTTTGATTTCTGGGTGTTCATTTGTATTGTGATTGCTTTCATAAGGTACTGTTGTTAGGGTTTTAGGGTTTAAGGTTTATGCTGGTTGAGTCGATATTGGCTTCAATGTGTTGGTTTTTGTTTTGAATTGGGGGCTAGGTTTCATAGTGTACTGTCATTTACATTCATTTTGAAAGAAGTAGCGGAAGCTGATGTTTCATCTAGGCTCCATTTGGTCGGTCCTCGGCAAATAAGATGGAAAGAAATGTAAAAAAATGACTTGCTTTCCTTCACTTGAGTTTTAGAAAGGTGAAGAAAGAATAGTTGGATACTGGGATGGAAAATTTACATTAATTTTGTCATCAACATTTTTCTTCCAAATTTGAAAGGGGAATTGCGAGAAAAGTAAGATATACTGAATGGGAGGTAGGATTGTGTAGGGAGAAAATCAAGGTAAGGATTGGTTGTAAAAATGGGGCTTTTTATACTAGATTAGTGAAGAGATAAAAATTTTCTTTCCATCTTATTGGTGGTAAGGATTGGTTGTTGAGTTCTATTCTATTTGATTTTGATTATCTAGGGTTTTAGATGTTACTGATTTTATCTAATTATTTCATTTGATACTGGGTTACATCTTTTTGTTTTGTTGCGTTTAATCGTTCTATGTCTTCTACTAAATGTGCCTTCTGTTTTGATGAAGATAATTTTTGTGTAAAACAATGCCTTCAGCAGTACTGTTGGTCATATGTGGATCTTTCTGTTTACCCTGTGAGAGGTTTGAATTCCGTTTAAGTCTCACAATTTGAGGGGTTAGGGTTCTATATCTGATATGTCAGTTGTCACTCCTATGTTACACACACACACACACACACACACACATATATATATATTGGTTTAGTTGATACTACCCCAATATCTGTCATCCCTTTTCTTCCCAAATTCTTGGTCATTCTCTTTTTATTTCATCTCCCTTGTCAATGACCCTATACCCTTCTTTTGATTCCTCGCTTCTTGCCTGAGTATCAATTCCCATGCCATTGCCTCTCTTTCCTCTTCATCAATCTATCTGCTTGCCCTACCACTAGCTTACTTTCAGAAAAGCAACTAGTGACTTTGTTGTGTGCTAAGAATGCATTTGATCCCCTTTGAATTCATGCTGGAATTTGTAGCTTGTTGATTTAGTTACTAGGAAGGAGGAAATGAGGAATCCATTTGATCACTTTTGAATTAATGCTGGAGTTTGTAGCTTGGTATAGTTACTAGGAAGGAGGACTGCATTTGATCCCTTTTGAATTAATGCTGGAGTTTGTAGCTTGTTGATGTAGTTACTAGGAAGGAGGAATGTATTTGATCCCTTTTGAATTAATGCTGGAGTTTGTAGCTTTACTCATTGATTAAAGTGCCAGGAATGCATTCTGTCTTGATGCTGGTGTTTGACCTTTGTCTAAATCTATCTCCAAGTCCTCTTAGAACATTTTTAGTCCGTTGTAACAATTTTAATGATTGTTGGGGCTTCGCACCTTATGGATTTAAAATGTGACTTGAAAACACCCGGAAACAATTGTTGTTTTTGGCTTCCTCTTGAAATCATAATGTAAGGAGTGTTGCTGCTCTTTTTTTTATCATGATCTGAGGGAAAATTCCCTAGACTTGGCACATATGAATCGTGTCGGTCATACCATTTTTCTTTAATTTACTGATTGGTCGAACTTATATGTTGCAGAATCCCAGCAACAAGAAAGAGATCATTTGTGACGAGAAGCTGAAAACCTTGTTCGGGAAGGAGAAGGTTGGTTTTCTGGAGATTGCTCGTTTGCTCTCTCCCCATTTTGTGAAAAGCGGCTAACAAAACAAGCACGGGCTGTTTAGTCGGTTATTATGTGACCCCGTTTCTATGTTCACGAACTCCCAATCAAGTAAATCCTTTTTTTCGTTTTAGGTTTCGTGTAGTAGAACAAACCCATGAAAGTAGGTGTTGTGCATGCCGCAAAGCAGTTTGGTTTGATTCACTGAATTTGCCTGGTTTTGCACTCCGATTCCCCGTGCTATGCCTGTATGTACGGCGCAGAGGGAACCCCGTTTGGTAGGTTATGTTAATGATTGCGGTGTTTTGACCGTTCAACTGTTTTTCATGCCGTGTGACAATGATGAAGAAATCTTAGATCAGTTCAGCAACTGAACTCTGCAAACAGAGCCTGTTGAGGCCATGGCTTGTTGATGATTCTACTAATTTTCGTCTGTTGTGTAAAGTTGTTGCTTTTGCTTGTTCAGAAATTTCAGTTTCAGGATGACTATCATGCATTATTCATGGCAAAATTGGCCAGACAAAACAGGCCAAACAACACTTTTTTGACTAATCTTGAGATTGATTGTTTGATCATTTGAAATAACACTATTTTTTTATATGTAGCAAACTTAGATGGATAACCCAGAATTTATTTGAGGTGAAATCATCACCTTCAGATGTTCAAAAACTCGCTAATAAAGTGTAATTTGGTCTGTAAATTGTGAAGTAAAAGCTTCTGTGGTCATGTGGTGCCTTTTATTTAACACTTAAGCCTTATAACTAGTAAAGTTTCACACTCCCTTGTATAATGTATACTCCCCAAAAACATGCTCGTCACTGTAGCTCTGCAGGCACTTTACTATACGTCGTCCACCTTTTTACTATTGTCACCCACCTTTCGCATAATATTTTCCAACTTTGTCCTACAATCTCATAACCCCACTCTCTACCTTCTCTCTAATTTTTCTCTAAAAAACGCTCTCAACCAACTACCACCACACACCACCGTCATCCCGGAATATCGAACGCTAACAATCGAAGAAGTTGAGGTATGTTTTGAATTATATGATTTGTGTTTGTGTTCGAAAAATTTGGGCCGAAATTACAATTTTTTCCAAAAAAGCGGTTGCGGCATGATTTTTGCCGCAAACGGTGGCCAGATGCCGCGTGAAATTTGCCGCAGACGACGGCTGGTTGCCGCACGCCGAATTCTGGTTTAGTCAAAGTAAAATAGGTTAAAAATTTGACACATTCTCAACCAAAAAATCAGTTTAGATTATTTTAGTCATTCACCTCTGACTTCAAATTATTTTGAATCAAAAACCCTAAAATTAAAGTGTTACTTCGAAGTGTCATCCAAGGTTGTTAAAATCGGGATCCTACCTCGAAACTATGGGGAAGTTAGGATCGAAAATTAGCTCATGTAGGATCGTGGATCGTGTGTAAATAGTAGAATCGTTTCGAGGATTTTGTACCATAAAATCGTAGGATCGTAAATCAGGATCGAGATTTTAATAACTATGGTGTCATCCCATCCTGATTTGAGTGATTTCAACACTAGAAAGTACCATAAAATAAACATATTGGATAATGAAATTGGTTTTTCTTTTTTTTACTAATTCACTTGTCAAATGACAAATACTACACTAATACACAGGGTCATCCAGATTAGTTTACGCTTCTCGACGCCATCTTATCCTAATACACACACTGGATGACCAAAACATGAAGCTTTCCAGGACATCTCCCAAATTGATCTGGCAGGCCTTCTGTAACTCACAAACACTAATTCTCCTACCTCACCTCCTACATAATACATACTACATGTACTAATACAAAATAAGAACTCATGGGAGAACTCCGTCATCCTCTTCAAGAACCAACTTTCTCTGAAAATATAGTAGAATGCATTTGCTGTACACACTTATTAGCTCAGGCAGGCAGTCTCAATGAAGTATGATCCTTCCACCGGGATATCCCCGAGGTAAATATTCTCTGCAAGGTGTTGATTCTCTCTCCGATTACCGAGTCTTTTGACTCGTCTAAGAGTGCATGTTCTTTCTCCATTAGACGCTCCAGATCGTCTAAGTACTTTGCTTTGCGCTGCAGTTTCTTTACCTGATCAAGCAACGGTCAGTGTTCGTTGTGAGTGGCATTTTGAGGGTCAGCCGGTTGAGCGAGAACGAAAGATGATTTTGTGTGCAGTGAGTAAAAAAGGGTGACGAAAACATCTACAACAATTGCTTCTAGTGTGGATCCCCCTCACGCAAGACATTGGGGAATCCCAGTTCTATACTTGGGTAAGTTTGGATAAAATAAGGTTGTGTATATCTAGGGGGGTCCCTGTTATTTATACTAGGATAAGTAAAGTTTGGATAAAATAAGGTTATGTATATAGGTAATTTTGGATGTGAACATTAAAATACACTCAAATTTCACATCATCCAAATTTTATGATTTTCACATAAAAAAATTATCAAATATTTTCCCTAATATACAGTATACACAACCTAATTTTGCCCAACCTTATCTTACCTCATGTAAAGAACAGGGAAAAATTACTGCTTGATAAGAGACTGTGTTCTTTAGTAGGCAAGGTAAGACTGGATAAAGCTGGGTCATGTTGGGTTGGGCTAGTAATATTAGATAAATGTTTAGAAATATATGGAAAGAATGGGCGAATATGGGTTGGGCTGAGTAAAATCGGTAAAAATTGAGTTTTGTCCCACCGAAGAACACACCCTGATTCCAATAGAAAAGGGACATACCTGGGTTTCAATAATGAAGGCCATTAGATGCTCCATTTCTCTTTCTTCCTGATCTGCCAATAATCTAGCATGGGCAGCGGCTGCCCCAAGTGCAGTACCGACTGCAGCCCTCATTCGCAGGGCAAGAGGTATGGAGTCTCGAACAGCAGGCAACTTCTCAGCCTCTGTCCAAAAGCACGCAGATTGACTAAGAAGCTGACCTTGACAGACGATATTGTACCATACACATGAAGCATCAAACTACAACAACAATAACCCTAATATAGTCCCGCTAATGCAAGGTCTGACAGGTTCCAGATGTAGGTATCCTTCCCTTCATGCATGGGAGTACATGAAGAGGCTGAATGAAGCATCAAACTACTAATAAGTAAACTGACAAAATTTCAATCCCAAACTAGTGTTTGTTCCCTCTTATATCTAGAATGAGCAATGGTTCGAACATTCTCAAATACCTGAAGACTGAGTTGCATCTTTCATCTCTGAATCCTCTGATTGAAGGGCCCTGAGAAGTTCCATGTGATGAATCAGTGCAAACAATCGATCGCCAATTGAATGAAATGTATGAAGGAAAAGGAACAAAAGAAAGAGATTACCTTTCGAGTTCGTTATTCAGATTGCCTGATCGCGGCTCAAATTCGGACATGTCATCTTCAGAGTAGAAAATCTCACTCACCAGAGGATTTCCATCAGATAGAACTGAGACAGCAGCTGACGCTGCAGCAGCAGTTATTTGTGGGCCAACCATAGCAGAAATGAGAGCTACCTATTAGAAGGGAAGCATTAACTAGCATAGATCAACACAGCAGCGAAGAGTTCAATGGGGCAACATCAAAGACTGCCACTTAGAGAGTTACATGTAAACAACAACTCTGCGAAGCTTCTTGCTCAGTATATCATGTAAACCTTTCCTATTTTTTTATCTCTCGAAAAGCATTTCAGGTTTCCCAAATTCAGGACATGAGTACTCAGACAAGTATCCTCTTTAGTGCTTATGAAAAAAAACTTGCAATGCTTTTGTGTGAACTGTTTGTTATTGCATTTCTGGGGGAGAAAAATTGGATAAAGCCAACTTTTGAGATCAAAAGTGACAAACCTGCTCTATCAAAGGTCGACTAGGATCTGAGGAATCAACGCGTTTCTTCTTTGTTGGAGGTTCAACAGTATCGATTTCCATGGACTTCTCTGTTTCAGTGATCTCCTGCTGCTGATGATTCTCCTGCACCATATCATTCTCCTGTGGAAGATTGTTCTCCTTCTGCTGGCTGTTTTCCTTCTGCTGATTGTTCTCCTCCTGCTGCTGATCATCCTCTGTCGTTTTAGTTTCTTTGGGTTCATTTGGAGCCATCTGATCTTGACTCGTATCAGCCTCCTCAATGACCCCTCTAGCTGAAACCTTTCCATGGGAACCCAGCATAAGCTCCCCAAATGGCAACTCAACGAGCCGCGAAATGCACTCAAGTTTTGATTTAGTCTGTACATTTTGGGCGACAAGCTCCCAATCATCTCCATACTTTAAGACAGATTCCAAGAGTAGGAGAGTTTCTGCCTCAGTCCACACAGATCCTTGATTACCATTGCTTTTCGGGCTGTCATTTAACTTGAAATCGTCTTTGGATTTGTTTTCGCCATATATACCCTTCTCAAAGCAATTCACACATAATGAATATTTCTCCTGCCAGACAAATGCATTGTCATGTATAGTTCCTTTAAAAGTAGACAAAGTAAAGTTTAGATAAATCAAACTTCTGACAAGCAATGAAGGGAACCCGCAAAAGACGGACTATCTCTGTGAGAAACATTGTTAACCACAAAGCCTTTCACAACAACAAAACCAGAAAGGAGTACTACTCAAAGCAAAATGCGTTGTCTTAGTTTATAGTTTTTGGTTAACACCAACAGTCATGTTTACCATCCACCAGCTATCCCTACTTTTCCAAAGCAACAATGCCCCCCAAGCTGCTGGCGTAATACCAATTGAAGATGTTTACTAACAAGACAAGAAAACAGAGCAAGGTGCAGGGTGAGTTCATCCATCAGATTTCCCAGCTCAAAACAACACAATCACAGCACAGACCATCCATTGATATGTTCATATATTTCAATTATGCATTGGTGTTGATGTCATATCAGAATGATACATGATTTTGATTCCAAAATCTCAAAGACTCATCTTCAAAAATGATTACATGAACAAATGATCATCCAGAATAAAACCCCTGTTCATCATTCAAAACAAAACAAATAGAAAAAAGGCTTACCAAACTAACACCTGAACAATCGAATCAAAATCAAAGCAACTAGAGTGACAGTGAATCAGTGATTACCTTGGTACATTCATAATACTTAGAATCACACTTTTCCTTACAATTCCCACAAACCACCTCCTCTTTCCCCTCTTTCTCTCCTCCAAACACGTCCGAATACGACGCCAATGGCGGCAATTTGAACCCATTATCACCCACACCACCAACCACTCCGCCACCTCTTCCACCGCCTCCACCACCGCCGCCACCAGGCACGGGCATAGGCTTGGAAGAATTCGGATTCGCAACAACCTTAACCCCAACCGGCGCCCCTTCCTCAATCTGAACCCTAACCCCCTCATTCTCCGTCGCGGGAGCTTCCACCTCCGGCGCCGTTGCACTGAAGTTAATCAACCCCCACTTATCGAGAAAATTGAACACCTTCCGGAGAATACAGACGTCCCCAACCAACGATTTCCGAACGTCAGTGAATGTGAGCTTCTTCGAGGGATCCTCTCTGTACTTGGAGATGATGAAGTCGCGATACTCCTTGTAGATCTTCGGGGACCGTGTGAAGGAGCTGCCATCGAAGAACTCTCGGAGCTCGGCTCGCTCTGTGTCGTGGATTGAGTCCCATGAAAACCAGCCTGCAAAATTGGAAAAGGGGGGAGTGAGTGAGAATTAGGTTAGGGTTAGGGTTTTGAGAAAGAATGAGAGAGAGAGAGAGATAGTACAGGAGTGGCTGGGGATGGTGTAGAGATCCATGGCGGAGGAGGTGGCGGGAAAAGAAGGTGATTTGAAATTAGGCGGCGGAGGAAACGGTGGCGCCGCCGCTTCTGAGCTCGGCGTATTCATGGCGGACTCGCCGGAAGAATGGGGGAGACAGTTTGGAGTGAACCGGGTTTGTGGTAAAATTTTACGATTCACGATACGAGCAATATATATTTCTATTTTTTATTCCCTTTTTAAATTACATATATAAGCAAATTATTAATACTACTACCTCCACTGCATAATATTTGTTTTATTTGAAAATTATACAGTCAAACTTCAAAATTTTGATTATAAATTTAGGGCCTTAATAGTACAGTTAGCAATATCAATATCTGTCATAAATCATAATAATAAAAATGTACATACCAGCAGTAGCTAAACATTGCATAGGATAAAAAGATCTTCGAATAATGTGGAGGAAACGAGTGCTTGGATAGAAATGCCACTCAACTTTGTAAAAATTACAAATTTGCCACCCGAAAAAAAACATGTTATGAAAATGCCATTAATTTATGTGAACAGTTGCAAAAATACCACTTTACCTTGTGTTTACCTGCAGTAGCCGGTAACTTCTTCATTAAACATATAACCTACCATATTACTACCTCCGTTTTGTTTTATCTGTCGCCTAGGGAATTGTGGCAAAAACTTTGACCGTCAATATCTTAATTTGTATAATGATTCGTCATACAAAATTGATATCATTGGATTCGTAATAAAAAATACTATTAAAAAAGTATAATATTATATTTTTCTATAAAAGTTTTATATTAGAAATTATTGATTAAAAATTGACACTGAAAACCGTAAATGACAGATAAAAAAGAACAGAGGGAGTAATATTTACCCAACAAAATTAATTACCCTTCCCCCTTAAATTTTTTTTTTCCGCCTTCATTTTCTTCATCTTCTTCTTCCTCTTCTCCGTCATAACTGAGCTCCCCTCCAATTCTTCTTCTTCAATTAGCACATAAAAATTAGGGCTTTCTTATTTCTTCTTACTTTGTCACTTCGAAAAACCCTAATTTCAAGTTTTCAACCCAAAATCAGTAATGACTTCATCCTCTTCATCCTCATCTGTGTCGAACACCCCAAGAGATTGAAACTTGGATACTGGAGAAATTTTCGATAATTTCCTGAGGTTGAATTGCTGCGAATTGGATACCCAATTGGGTAAATTAGAAGACCCAGAAGCAAGGTTGTGGAGTGAAAGGGTTGTAGTGGGTTTTAATGGAGGATAGGATGGGTTGAAGATGAAATTAGGGTTTGAGAGTGCTTGAAGACTCATATCAATGTCTGTATTATGTAGAGAGGGGCAGAGGAGATTGAAGAGGAGAGTTGAGGGAGGAAGAAGAAGATTAACATCCTAAACCTAATTTGACTGAAAATCCTTTTTTTTTTTTGTCCAGAAAATGAAGAAGAAGAGATGAGGAAGAGGTGGGTTATGGTGGACAAAGCAGAGAAGATTGAAGAGGAGAGTTGAGGAAGAAGAAGATGTACTGGGTGGGGAGGAGGGGGCAGGAAAAAAATTTGGGAGATAATTAATTTGGGTGGAAAATTGATTTGAAGATATTAAACCCTAAACCTGCATTTAACCGACTGTTGTAGGTAAAAAACAGGTAAATTGACTTTTTGTAACTGTTAACATAATTTAGTGGCATTTTCATTACATGTTTTTTTCAGGTGGCGAAATTGAAATTTTTGAAAAGTTTAGTGTCATTTTTATCCAAGAACTCAAGAGGAAACATGCTGTAAGAATTTATTGTGATTTATCGGATCAATCATCGATCTCTAAAACAGTTATCGATAATGTGCACGACATAAAAGGAATCATGATGTTACTATAAGTTAACTAACATGTAATTAACCTCATTAATTAGTCGCTACCAAATCTTCTACAATTGGATAGATTCCAATCTTTCCAAACGGTATAAATTGGTCCAATTTGAATGTGAAAGTAGATAAGATTTAAATACAACCATCAAAATATAATACTATCTCCGTCCTAAAATGTCTATTATTTGACTAATTTTTTTTATCATTGATTATTCACAAATTACAATGAATTACGATATGAAATTACCGTCATTAGAAAAATACCTTATTAAAAATTACAATGACGATAATTTCACATCGCAACTCATTGTAATTTGTGAATATTCAACAATCAAAATTTTGTCAAATGACTCATTGTAATTTGTGAATGATCAACAGTCAAAATTTTGTCAAATGATAAATATTTTGGGATGGAGGTGGTACGGATACATAATATGACATTTAAGACTATTATTATTTTTAAACCTTATCAACTTTCAAATTTTTGGCTCATTAAAATATAGGTTGGATGATAGATTTGGTAAGAGTTAAACTATACTTCCTCCATTTTTTTATTTGTCATTTACGATTTTCAGTGTCAATTTTTAATAAATAATTTCTAATATAAAACTTTTATAAAAAGTATAAATATTATAACCTTTTAATAGTATTTTTTTTATCACGAATCTAATAATATCAATTTTTTATGATAGAATCATTATACAAATTAAAATATTAATAGTCAAAATTATTAATATAATTTCCTATACGATAGACTAAAAAAATGGAGGGAGTATTTTAAGAAGTCTACTTTCCCATACCTTAAACCGTCATCTTGCCAACATTCCAAGGATTAACGTTTAAAATAATCGATAAAAACTTAATAAAAAATAATAACCTTTAAAGGGCTTAGCAACCGATTGATACCGGTTAGCTAATGGTGATTTGGACTATCTGTTTGACTTGGTTGCTTAAATTAACTGATTGTAGGAAATGAGATCAGTAAAGTAGTTGTTTGTGAAAAACTTCTACAAGTTACTTTTTTCAAATCTAATTTATTGATAGGGATGACAGTGAGTCATGGATCAACCCAACCTTGGTTAGACCTGACCCATTCAGGCGGGTTTGAGTCAAATAATTTTGGACCCATTGGGTATGTGTTTGATTTGGATCCACTAAAAAATGGTGAGTCTTGGTCCAAGTTTGGGCAAGAATCCATGGATCCGTCTATATATATATGATGAAAATCTTAATGTAGTTGTATTCTTCGAGTTGTGTAATGCGATTGTCAAATCTTTTTTTTTTCATTTTAAGTTATATAATTGTATTTTTAGAATTGATGTCTTGATAACTTTTATAATGTTTTTACGTCGAACTTCGCTTATAGCCTCGTACATTAAACTAAATGTTTTTATTGTTTTGAAAACAAGTGTATTCCAATAGAATAGTTATTATTATATAAATGTGCACGTATAGAATTAACCCTTAAAATTTATAAATCTAATAAAAAAAATACATAAAGTATTGGAGGCACTAAGGACCCGTGCATCCAGTAGGTTTGGGTCTAGGTTCAAAAAAATTGGCATGCTGAACCTGACCCATTGCCATCCAATTTATGGAGTCCATAAAATTAATATAAAAGATTACTTACCAAGTATCTCCACAAACTTTTTAATTTTGATTAAAGAAACTAATAGTATCCGAAAAATTAAAAGCTAACTCCATAAATTAGTAGCCAAACTCTTCCATAATGTTCAAGAAAACTTTCAAGAAATGGATTCTAGCCCAATTCTTTTACTCGTCAATTAGCCCGATTGTTTCTCAAATGGGCCGCTCTCAAATAGACCGGCCCAAATACCACTCGATTGGACACCGACGCGAAAATATCCTCGCTGAGCTTATCTTCTGTTTGAATTCGTCGGCTCATATAAATACCCTCCAATCCTCGCCGGCGAAAAATTTCCCGGTCGCCGGAATTCTGATGGTCGGAAAAATCGAGGTTTTCCGGTAGGAACCCTAATCTCCCGTTTTGTTTAGAATTATCTTAGATCTGTTGCGTAGAATATGTCGAAATCGGAGGACGAAGAAGAAAATCTGGCTGAATTCCTCGAATCTGAGTTCCTCTCCGAAGTCTCCGATGAGGTTTTTCTCGAATCCTTGGTTCTACAGACGTTATTTTGTTCGATTCTGTGGTTTTTTCTTCTGTTTTCTGTTATTTGTCTATTTTCCTGATTGAATTTGTATGTTTATTTGGCTCGATATCCCTGCTTGTGAAACTCTGCTCCGGATTTGCATGTTTAGGGTTTTTGTTGCGGAAGAGCATTTGTTTATATTGTTCATTGATTTATGTTCATTCTAATGGTGATTTGGGGCTGTGTTTTGATCTTTGATGATTGGGAATGAAAAAACCTGAATTTTCTTGATGAATGATTGTAGATTTGTGCTCTTTTGTTGATACTTTGATTTGTTTGAATGTTAGTATACTTGGTGGTGCATATTCATTTTTATTGGTTCGGAATTGTTTTTGTTTAATTAATTAATTATTATAAAGCCCTGAATTTGATTGGATTCTTAATTGTTATGGATCTATGTGCTCCTTTGATTTGTTTGATTTGTTATTTTAAGAGGTTTGCATTCTGGAGTTAGTGTACTGATATTCAAGCAGGAGGAAATAGGTCTTCAAATCGTTTATTTGAAACAATGGAAAGCATATGATGTGATACTTTCCAAAAATCAAAATTTAATATCACCATTTTTGTTCAATAAGATACCAATGTGGATGATTGAATCATTCCATACTAGAAAAAATCGTGGAAAATTGTTTCATAACACGGATTCTCCTATTTCTCAATGATATCCCACTGTCAAAACAATGTGTTACTTTGATTTGTTTGAATGTTATTTTAAGAGGTTCGCATTCTGGAATTAATGGACTAACTTTCAGATGTGGGAAATTGATCCAAAGATAATATCTTTGATTGTGTAGGATGAAGATTCAAAGGACATAGAAGAGAGACCAGCAAAGAGATTGTGTAAAGAGGATGATCTCCGTAACGACAACATCACTGGGGATGTCAAAAATGATGTCAGGAATGTTGACGGAGATGGTGGATTGAATGCAGAAGGTTCAAATAGCAGCAATGATGGTTATAGAAAGAGTGAGAGTCGAATAGAAACTGGGATACTAAGCAAGATACCCCCTGAACTTTTCCTCCATATTCTCAAGTTCCTGTCTTCGGAGGTGTGACATTGTTGTATGCGCCTAATTGCATGATTGATCCTTTCCTTAGATGATATTTATGACTTCAATTTTATTGATTTATGTGGAGATTATTGTTTTGTAGGATCTCATCTCGTGTTCTCAAGTATGCAAGTTCTTGAACAATGCAGCTTGTGACGAGTCTCTGTGGCGCCGATTGTGAGTGTTTTTTTTCTTCTAATTGTCCATGTTTCAATCATTGTTTTGGCTTCTTCTCTTTTTGGATTGGTGTTTGTATTTAACCAGAGTCTCTGAATTGAACTTGGGCAGTATGCTAAATTTTACTGCTTAGTAAGTTAATTGTTAGTTTTGTTCTCTTTCCTATAAACCTATGTATAAGGAATTATCAGGTGTCCCATATCCTCGTCCAAACCCCCCCCCCCCCTAAACAAACCAATGATATCAAAAAAAGAGAAAGTTGTAAAAAATCCTGAAGTCTTTTGGGTTTGGTTTGAGATGAGAGAGGGATTGGGGAGGGAAGATTTTATGAAGTTAACCATAGGCCTCACAAATATGTCAGAGAGGCTATGTCTATTAATCTTTGCATCTGCTCTAATTTCTTCCATTTAACCATCTTTCTATCTTCATATTAAGTTGACTTCGTATTTGACAGATATTGCGTACGCTGGGGCTTCTTAAATCCTACAAAAAAGCTGCGGGAAGTTTCATGGAAAAAGCTATATTTTCAGGTACTTGGTATAACCCCCCCTTCTCCCCAAATCTGGAAAACCCTTCCCTTGCCTATCGAAGTTCAATGAAATGTATGCACTTATATTTTGTTTGTTTACATAGTTGTTATATTTTTACTGCAGCGTGATGAAGAGGACATAACTCAATCTGTCCGGAACTGCCCACCTGAATTTAAAGAGTACTATATTCAAATGTATTCGGCCAAACGCAGTCAAGCGCCGCTTCTTTCTCAGGTATTAACTCATGAATCTTACCAGCAAGTAGCAATGACCCCCGTCCCTTTTCTCCCCATTGGTACTGGCAATCTTGCAATCTATTCTCTTGCTGTGGGCCTAAGGCCATCTTTCTCTAGATCTAGGTAGACCGTTATGGTGGGGCTTTATAGAGAAATCTCTTCATCCCGCCCCCTCTTTCTCTATCTCTATTTCTATCTCTAGATTTAAAGTCTTTGTGAAAATAACACCTCATGTACTTCAGAAAGCCCCACCCCCAAAAAAAGTCTTCCTGTAAACTGTTAAAATGATCATGCAAATACAGTAAGCATTTTATGATTACTCTGGCAGTCAAGCATTGTCCCATGTTCAAATGATGTTAAACCATTTGTCATGGTTCCTTTGGAGATTCACCGTGCTCTACTGGTGAAAATTCTTAATATACTCCAAATATTTCACATGATTGCGGGGCAATTTTGTTTCACGTAATGCCCATCACAATTAGTATTTCAGAACTCCAGCTCTTTGGTTCCATCTTCTGTGATATTTGAAAACTGTGATCACGTGCTTGACTAAAATATAGAATTTTGTCCTTAAGCATTACGTATTAGTTGAGACTTGTTTATCACTAAATATTTTAACTCGATTATTGAAAAAAATCATTTTCATACTTTCATGGGACAAGTTATCTTTGAGGACAAAGCTGGCCTAGTTTTAGGAGAAGTGTTATTTTGTACTGTGTAATGATTCTTTTGTGTTTGCTGCTCAACTAGGTGTACGATGATCGTATTATTCTTGACAAAACGGTTGCTGACCAAGTGTCTATATGGAAGCGGAACAAAGGCCTCAGTGATAAGGTGGTCACAGACCATACTTGTTCTGGGGAGGTTTGTACTTACTTTCAAATAGGGAATGTTTTCATATGTGAAAAGACTGGAAATGTCCATGGTAATAATCACTTTGTTCTGTACTGTACAAAACAATAGCATGGTGGATGTTTATGAGGTTTCTGTAGTTTGATAATTTATTTGTCTCTTAATTGCAGTATGTGATGACACGTGCAAGGAAATAATAACTGATCCAGAAAACGAGCTATTGGTCTGTACAATATCTGGCCGTTGCTTTGACAGACTACTTTCACTGTCTGAAGCAGAAGGAGACGTAAGTGTAGCTTGTGCTTTGTTATGCCTCATTTCATTTCATGGTACAAATGTGAACTAGCTCAGAAGGTTGAGGTTGTATCCTTGCAATTCATTATCCATTGTTGTGTTATTTGTCAATAGAGAGGTAATATAAGGTTGGGTAAAGTAAGGCTGGTAAATTTAGTTAAAAGTTAAAAAGTAAAGAAGTACTCGGTAAAAATGGGCAACTTTGGGTTACGTTGGGTAATGGGGTATTTACCCTACTAGAGTGTGACAACCTAACTTTATTTTGGCTCAAAAGGTTAAGACTTGTTCTTCTTGCAGGTAAGGTTAGATAGGATAAATAAGTTTGGGTAAATACAAGTAGGGGAAGGCTGGTTGGTTAAAGTTTGGGTATGTTTGGATAAATTTCGCTAAATTTGGGAAGGTGGGGTAAGTGTCCACAATGTGGATAGTTGAAAAATAACATTTTTCAGGTTATATTGTAATGGACAAGCAAACTGCTTCTCTTAACCTTCTACAAGTATGGGTAGATTGTAGGTAGTAACGATTATAAAATTTGGGTCGATCTGAACTAGTCTCTTGACTCTTTAAGTATAGCGGGGCTCTTGGGGTATTGGTTTGGATTTGGAGTTGGACGAGAATTTTGGGTATGAGGAGGTAAAGTACTAGAAGGTTGACATGCCAATGTCATATATTATGTTGTTGAATTCAACTCCTTCCGATTCATCTATCTATGTCCGATTCATTTTTGTTTCAAGGAGTTGGGAACAAACGTTTATCTTTATGACCAATCACTGCTCTTTGTGACAACAGGAGCAAGAGAGCCAGCAAGGTGTTGTGGCTGATGAAGCAGAGCCATTCATGGGAGCCGGTCGTTTTGGTACTAATTTCTCACCCTTGTCTATCTTTTCCTATTGCTCTTTCGCTCTTTGCCACCGCATTTTACTAATTACATAAAGAAAATACAAAATTGTAGCGCGTGCGTATTTGTTGGGATACAACTGTGCCGACGAAAAGGAGCTTGAGGCAACCCTGAGATTTTGCTGATGACCCACTCGATTTCATGGTTTTCGCTTGCCATCAACAATATTACTCAAAGCTATCTGTACGAACGTGGTAGAGGAGTCTCATATGGTGAATTTTTGGAGATGTGAATCTCATGGCTTCTTGAATTATGGTTTTATGAAGAATGTTGACAAATATCAACATTACTCAAATCAAATGTACAACTAACCATCACAACACAGGGATGGTTATGGGGTTCAAACCAGGGCAATGTATTCTTCCCCCTGTTTCTTTTTAGCTTTCTTCTGCACATTAAGAGCCACCATGTATAGATATGGAGCTTTGAAACCCTGAGTTGTAATGCCTTTTCTTTATTTAATCTATCTTTATGGAGAATTGTTTTTTCTCCACCCTTTTCCTTTGTGTTTTGGTTTGGATTTAGGTTCATCTGATTTGGTTGTGGTTTTGGTTTGTTTTTGTGTCATTCACTTTATTGTGAACTCAACACTTAAGTCATATTGTCAACATCTATTTGTCTCGATGACAAGTACTTCATCTCTCGCTTTTTCCACCCGGGTTTGATACTTGGATGGAACGGATGGGCTTTCGTATTGGACTTTGATATCCGTTTAATTCAACTTGGAACATGTTCATTGGGTTGTTCAGTGATAGGAGCTCAATGGATTAGACTACTTTACATTATAAAAAAATGTACTTTAGCTATATTAAATACAAATGCTCTTGTTCATATCCAAATTTAATCTTAAATGTTGTTTTTGTTGGTTGTAGTTTTGCTTTGGTGATCCCTGTTATTTTATTTTTGCCGCTCTGCTGTTATTTTATGTAGCTGTATGCAACTTTTGTTGCATTATGTAATTGTATGTAATTTTTCTTGCAAGGTATTTGGTCTTTTTTGACTTTGAATAATCAAAAAATGAACTAGCCATATCTATAGTGACCAAGTTTTAACTTTTAACATTGATCTCTTTGTTGTCTCCAAGTAAAAAGATTATTATTTTTTCAATTATTCATAGTTTTAAATGGCTGAAAGTTTTCATCCAAAGGATATAAATGTCGGTCAAAATATCAGCTAAGCAATTAAAAAGTAAATACTCCCCCCGTTTCATATTAATTGTCATTTTGTTGACTGTCATGGTCTTCAATGTTACTCTTTGATTGGTAATATTTTGTATAATATTTTATTAATAATTGTAATATTATACTTTTATGATAGTATTTTTGTTACGAATCTAATGTAGTAAGTTTATATGACAAGTCATTATATATATTGAGAAATTTACGGTAAAAAATTTTAAAGTTTGACTACACAATTTACAAAGACGACAGTTAATATGGAACGGAGGCAGTATCTTAAGCAGTACTTCTAAGAATTAGAAATTGCTTGGAATCACCATCACCCCATATTATTCAATGATGTAGTGATGCTTCCAAATTTCAATACAAGTGATCATATTTTTTTCTTTTTTTTATAAAAAAAAATAACAATCTCATAACGTTTGTCCCACCTCTATTTTTAAATTGCCTTCCCACGTGAATGAATGGTTGGTTGCTTGGTTTATAATCTTATGATCCTTTCAAAGTTTTTACTAATTCCTACAAGAAGTTCTCATGTAATTTATGCCTTTCCTTTATAAGGGACTACTTCTCTAATTTAATGACTTTCTATTCATTTTAATAATTATTAGAAAAAAATGTCATAATATATCAAACATACTAGTGTAAATAATACTTCTTATTTTCTATTTTTGTTTTACAAGTCAAGAATGAGAGATATCAAATTGTATATGACAAACATGACTTATCAACCTCACCATTCTACTTAAAATGAAATTTTGCTTTCACCGGGATTTGAATTTTAATGAAAAAGTTGGATGATGGAGTGGTTGTAACTCTTTAATTGTTACTTTACAATATTAATTAATATTATTTTTATCATTAGTATTTTTCAGGAGGATACTATTATTTTTGTAAATATTAATAATGGGGCCCTTGTTTTTTGGGATGGTAGAATTTTCAAAATCTATCATTACTTTATCTTATCTTACGTTACTTATCATATTCAATATAATTTTGTATAAATTAAAATTCTTTATTTAATTCACATAATTTATCAAAAAATGAAAAAAATAGGTGATGTAAATTTATCTACCTCCACTACTTTACTTGTTTTTTCTTACTTAACTTTTTACTTTATTTTATTTTAGTGACCATTTGGTGGGGAAACTTTCTTGAGAAAGCTAGTTAACTTTTCCAAATTGACAAACTTTCTTAGGCACCGTTCTTTTGTGCGTTGCGTTTGCGTTAAGTTGCGGTGGAAATAGTTAAAAAGTAATGGTAATTTGCATTATGTTGCGGTAGGATTGTGATAAGTTGCGTTGCGTTTGGGTGCGTTAACGCATAAAAGAACGGTGCCTTAATGGGGGTTAGGGAAGTCTCTATCGAAAGTGCTTTTTCTGAGAAATTCTTTCTCGATAAACAACCAAATACCAGAATAATTTTTCTCGTGGAACTATCAAATAGACCATTACCTTACTCCAGGAACGGACAAAATTTTGTCCGACCCCAAAAGTCTGAATTGTCTGACATGAAAAAACGGTCCGGACATTGATTTTTCGTCCGAATTTAGATATTTGACCAAATAATCGGATATAACATTTCTCTTTTTTCTCTTATCTGAACCCTATTTTGACCCGAAGTGAGTTTCATTCGAATTATTCAATCTAATCTGACCCAAATTTCTATTCGAGTCTGAGCATGAGTTTCTCGTCTAAATTTTAGTACTTACTAAATTTGACCCACTCAAATTTACCCAAACCCTAATTTTTGGCTGAGATGCTTATACCTCATTTATGGGCCGGGAGAATATTGTAGGCATGGGATCGTATACTAGATAAGATATTTTTTTCTCCATCTCCAAGGTAATTTTTTCTCCGCGTTAAATTCGCGTTAATCTTAGGCAAGGAATCCGATTTCCCGATCCACAAAAATGCAGATAACGACGTCAATTTTAGTTACGCGTTCGTTGACTAAATACAATCGGTACGGCAGCTTCCTTCTTTCCTTACTCTATCTATAAATATCTCCCTATATAATATCCTTCATTTCTTCGTTCTTATTCATTCCTTCTGTCTTCTTCTTCTTGGGATTGTGAATTGTGATCAAACAAGGGAATCTTAGGTACGACTTCTTCAATCTATTCTGTCTCTTTTTCCTGCCTACCCACATTTTGTTTTTGCTGTTGATTGTGTGTTGTAGTTGGATTTTGATCTGGGTTTGTTGTGGGGTTTTTTTGGTGGTTGTTTGAGTGCTAAATTCATGTGTTTTTGATGCAATTTGGTTTGACCCAGATCTTACTTTTGTGGGTTTTTATCTATGATGTTGATTTTGGTCAGGGTTTGGTTTTATCATGCAAGTTTTTGACTTGATTGAGTGGTAGGTTCTTGTGATCATGTGTTTGATGTAATTTGGTTTTGATCTAGATCTTATTTCTTGGATTTTTCCTCTATGTTTTGGATTGTGGTTTAGCATGTTTAGATTTGGGGGTTTTGTTGTCATGCAAATTTTTGACCTTGATCATGGTTGTTTGAGTGGTGGGTTCATGTATTTTGATGCAATTTGGTTGACCCAGATCCTATTTCTTGAGTTTTTCTCTATGTTGTAGCATGTTTTGATTTGGGTTTGTGTGTTTTTGTTTGTCACTCAAAGTTTTTGACTTTGATCAGAGAGATGGTTGAGTATAGGATCTTGTATTTGATCTAATATTTTGGTTAACCCAGATTTTTTTTAAAAAAAATATGTCGTTCTCTTTGTGGAGATTTTATTTCTGAATTGTGTTTGGATTTTGGGAATTGGATTTTTTTTTTTGTGAGTTTGAATTTTGGTCCTGTCATGCACTAGGGCAGGTTTTAATGGGACATAGTTCTAGGATTGGACTTGATGTGAGTTATTTTTTGAGGTGTTTGAATGAAGAAAATTTCTGATTCGGGTTCGAGCAGTTGGGATTTTTTTTTGTACAAGTCAAGATCAATAAATTGGTCATGGAGAAACTTTGATTTTGTTCATTTGGTTATTTGAATAGAGCTTTTCACATGGGTCCGCTGGAATCAGTCTCTTCATGCATATCCATGCATGAGGGAAGATTGCCTACAACTGGATCCCCTCAGATTTCGCATTAGCGGGACTATACTGGGGCTTGTTGTTGTTCTCTGAATAGAACTTGCCAATGTGTGATCATAACGCACCAATTGATGATGACCTTTTGGCAAATCCTGACTTATAGTATCTTTTTGATCTAATTCTTATGAATTGATTATGGAAAGTAAGATTGTAACTTGTTTGAATGATTACACATTGCCCGTTATGATCAGATAAGAACTTTCATTAGTGTATGACACAAATTCTAGCTGATGCTGCTCCAATTTTATGTAGTGAACAAATTTTAAATCTTTGTCGATTTGATTCGGAACCAGTCTCTAAAATTTAGGGGGTAAGATTGCTACATCGGAGCCCCACACCTTGTTTTGCAGTGGGGGTTTTTCGGGTATTGGTTTCCCATTTGAATCATTAAATCCAAAGTGAATCTTCTTAGTCATTCGAATGAAAACCTTGTCTGATTTCCTTTGTGTCTTCCTTATCTATCTTTGTCCATGCTCAATGTGAAGAGTATCAATGTATCATCATACTTTTCGCACTTTGCTTTGATTTGGGGGGCATTATTAGGTATAACTTGGGCTCATTTCTTGACCTTGTGCTTGATACATAGGTTGTTGAAAGCGAAATGGGTGGCGGAAAAGACAAGCATGATGAATCAGACCGGGGGCTTTTCTCGAATATTGCCTCCGGTGTAGCTGGATATGCTTCAGGTCACGGGGGACATGGGGGACACGGTGGGCATGGATACCCTCCCGGCCAGTACCCCCCACCACCCGGGGCATATCCAGGCCAACCTCACGGCTATCCACCCGCAGGAGGGTACCCTCCCCAAGGTGGGTACCCTCCTCAAGCGTACCCACCCGGGGGATACCCTCCTCCGGGAGGGTACCCTCCTCCCCCAGGGGCATACCCCGCACCACATGGTAGCCATGGCAGCTCGCATCATTCAGGTATCTTTCTTGGCCCGAGTTTCTTGAGAAGGAGCAAGTTATAGTCATTTCTTGTTGTGTGTTTCAGGGTAATGTAAAACACCTTGTTGCTAGTTAGGATTAAGGGTTCTAGTTAGGATTAAGGGTTCATTCTTTCTAGGGTATGGGAATGTTGGATTAAGTAAGAATTGGTAAATTCAAGGGTTTGTTCTTTTCAGGGGTATAGGAAGATTGGATAAAGAAATAATTGGTAAAAATGTAGGTTAAAGTTGAAAAGTTGAGGGTTGGAAATATGGAAAGAATGAGTAAATTTGGGCTGAGATAGGTAAAGGGGCCCCCTCTAAAGACCATGCCCTAAGCTTGTACCTACATTCGAGTGCCATCGACTCCGCTTTGTTGTCTTTTTGTTGTTTTTTTTTTTTAATTTTTGCGCTGGTAAGTTGTTGGCTACACTAGGCCCCTCTATAGGATATAGACCCCTCTAGCTTAGACACCCACAATTACCACCACGAAAGCTGCGGTCACAAAGATTCGGATCCTGGTGGGGAGGGTGAATCCCATACTCCCGTGCCATTTGTGCTACTATTTCTTAGACTAAACAATCAACCAACCCCTTCCTTTGATATGAACCGACGGTCCATATAGAATGATGTTTTTTCGATTATATGTTGCGGGTATGCCTGATCGCGTTACATATATTTCCTCTCCTTAGGGCCGGGCATGGGCACTATGCTAGCAGGAGGAGCTGCAGCGGCAGCGGCAGCATACGGGATCCACCACATGACCCACGGGAGCAGCCACGGACACGGTGGACCTATGGGTGCTATGGGAGGTTTTATGCACGGTCATGGTGGTCATGGTGGTAAGTTCAAGCACGGCAAGTTCAAGCATGGCAAGTTTGGGAAGCATGGAAAGCACGGCATGTTTGGGGGCAAGTTCAAGCACGGCAAGAAGTGGAAGTAAATTTTCGATACATACATACGACATCCTCCATTGATAATCATTGTGTATGGATTATCCTAACGGCCCCTACCTACCGTCTATAAGTTTACGACTTGTTTTTATTTCTGCTAAAAATCGCGACTGAGGGTATACACAGATTGATTTCTCGCTCGCTGTTGTGACAACCCTAAAAGTAAAACCCTTGTATCTTTGTTGGTTTGAATTGTCGTCGTTTGTCGAGTGAATGTGTTGCTTTGCGTTGCACCCTTGTTGCCATTTTGCTATGTATGTGCATTGGTACTTGGCTTCTCTTGTATGTTTTGTACAGGGGGTTTGGTTGCTTAGAAGTTTATGTTTTCATTGTCTTTTGCTTCTATGATTTCAGAAGACTGCAGGACATATGTGTATAGGTGTTAATGCTTTGATTTGGTTTGATTTGATTTGATTCGATTCATATCTTTAACCTATTTGTGCATGTCTCTCAAGTAACTATGAAACATGGGCACTTCTATTAAGTGTTGAATTGATATGTACTGTTGGAGTTGTGCGATCTTGGTCTTTTGTGTGGTTGGTTAGTGATGGATACGGCAGAATCTGACAAAGTTGTGTGTGGTTGGTTTGGTGGCGGTTACGGTTGAATTTGACTGTGTGGTTGGTTAGTGATGGTTACGGCAGAATCTGACAAGGTTGTGTGTGGTTGGTTCGGTGGCGGTTACGGTTGAATTTGACTAGGTTTTCAGGAAAGGTTTTTTCTAGAAAAATGTTTACTGAAGTTTTGTGGAATGTCACCATAGTTGATTGCTCGGTCATCCTTCATCCTAAGTTCAAATCATGGGGACCAGGTAGATCTAGCAAAATTCACCTTAGTTCATCCTCATGGGGGCTAGGTAGACTTGGCAAAATTCACCTTAGTTGATTGCTCGGTCATCTTTCATCCTCGGTGTTCAAATCATAGGGACTAGGTAGACTTGGCAAAATTGACGCGAAGCTAAAACCAAACTTGGACTTGAATTGACACCTGGGTAGATGATCCCATCTTTGACGCGAACCCAAAGAAACTCCTACTTGAAACAGATCCGAACAATAATGCGAAAGTGACCTTATTAAGATCCACATCCAAATTACCTTAAAATAAACCTGAGCCCAATTTGAAATAATTTCATCTGAATAAGACTCACCCAAAGTCAGCCCCAACCCAAAGCTCACTTGAACTAAATTTGGTTGCCAGATGCTAACCTGAACCAATCTTCACTCGCGAACCGATTTACCCACTTGTCCACTATTCATCCATCTCTTGCCTTTTTCCTCTAGGGTTTAGATCCTCATGTTAGGAGAGACTTGTCTTTTTTTAGTTGTAAGTGGATAAATAAACTTAGATGTAAGGGAGGGTTATAAAAAAAGAAAAAGGAAATCTAAAACTTGGACACCAATTCATATTGAACTAGAAAGAATGGGAATGACTACAGATTTGTTGTATGATCTGACATTAATGGGTGTTGTCATACAATATATATAGTTTCTAGTGCTCTAGTTTGATAGAATGGCTGACGAAATTCGTAGAGCGGTAAACATTGGTTGTGACGTTAACATTATTCGCGAAGATCAAGTGACTGCGACAATGCTCTTCATGATCGGTATTGGCAATAAGATAAGAGGACAAATTGAAAGATAAATCTTAGTTGTTGTTTTGTTTGCGGGCTTTTTGTTCGAGTGAACTTTATTTATTTTTGCTATCTTATTGTTTGTATGTAACATTTGTTGCAAGACCTCTTGCCCTTTTGAACTCTGAATAATCGAAAAAAATATAGTGCTCTATTGGTATTACCATGAACTACAATTTTCTTGGTAAACATTACATTAATTAGTAAGCAGTCCAATTCAGTGAGCCCATCTCAAGGGTGTAACCCAACGAATTTGTAGTGGATGGGGAACTGGGGTCGGGGGTGCTAATGGCCCAAAGCTGGCCTTACTGAGGACAAAAATAGAAGGTGGACCCCTTGCCACTAAGGCAAGAGGTGATTGACTCAATAATTGTAAGTTTAACCCTTGTAAAAAAAACTGAAAACTAACTATCAATAAAAAATCACGTAAATTCTAGTATAAGACCGTCTCATGGTGACTTAATGTGAGACAGACTCCTCACAGGGTGACATTTTTAATATTTTGCAATGACTAATAAGTAATATTAGAGTGACTTTTTAATACAAAAGGTGACTAATAATTTATCAAAAAGTGACTTTTACTAGAGTCAACCAAAATAAATTATTAGTCACCCCTATATTCATAAATAGTCACCACAACATTATACGTTTTACGATAAATTTATGGTAAAACGATCTTACATAAGAATTACTGAAAAAATTACTGTCTTCGTCCTAATTTTGTCATCTCAGCTGATTTGGGAAAATCAATAGATATTAAAATTGGGCTGAAAATTTTATACCTTACCCAAACTACCTTTATATTTATTGAGATTAATAATGGTTGGAATTGTAAAAAGTTATTAGTAAATTTATTAACTAAGGATAAAAATATAATTACAATAATTTAAATTGTACAAATAACAAACAAATTAAGACAAAAAAATTAATTATTGTGACCAATATTTTGAAAGGGAGGCAATATTATATTTTAGGGAGTTTCTATCATAGCCAATTTTTTTTTCAATTATAGTAGTGGGAATGTATAACTACCCTAAAATATATTTTTAAGAAAATCGAAATTAATATATATTGATTAAAGAACTAATTACAATAAGTAATCATGTTTGTTGAGATATAATTTTTAACAAAATTTAATATTTGAAGAATATTCTACCAAAATTGATTTTTTTCAACTATCATGGTTGAAAGTATAAATATCATTAATTCTACGATAAAAAATTTAAATAAAAATATATCGATGAAAGTAACCTATTCCAACAGTTAATCCTATTTGGTATGATATGAATCTTTTTAATATATAAGATTTGTTTTTATAAATTAATGGTAGAATTTTCATATATTTTAACGTGTAGTAATAACCTAGTAGCTACTAGTACTTAGCTAATAGTGTGAGCAATTGCAATGTTCCAACAAGGCAACAATGATCATATGATTTGTTCTTTCCCCCTAATTTTCGTCTCAAACATTTAGCGGTCAAATTTGATCAATGATCAAGAATTCACGTTGAAGCCGCTGTATTTCATTCGTCAAATTCCACATTTCCCTAAAATTTCGATTCAATCCAATTGATCGGATTAGGTTACGAGTAACCCGGCATTCAAGATGCATTGACAAGTTGAGTGTGGGGGTTAATTGTGGATTGGAATTGAATTCACCACAAAACAAAAACCCTAATTAAAGACAACTTCCCCGAATTGGGATTTCGCGATTTTGCAACGCCGTCTATTGCAATTACGAGATTAAGAATGGGTTCATCTTCAGAGTATATAACGGATGTACAGAAGATCAAGGTATGTATGTTTCTTACTCCTTTTTATTGAATTTGATCGATGTTGAGGAACAAGTTTAATTAGGTATGACCTAGTTGCTCCCCTTGTTCTTCATCTTCATTGTTGATTGATTTTGTAGTATATTTGATCTGTTAACATGAGGAACTTGGAATTGATTCATGATCTTTTATGTAATGTTCTTTGCATTTAGACCCTATTGAAGCTGGATTCATACTAGGTGGTAGTGTTGGTGTTGATGATGATGAAATGCTGAACTTGGTAAATTATCATAAGTTATGATTGGTATTCAATATTTGGTTATGTTGTCAACATATGGAATTGCATTTTTGACTCCGTAAGCATAGATTAGCACTCAATATCATTCGTTAGTGCTCGTCAAGAATGAGTTACTGATGATAAGTTGAAAAGAACACGTCCTTAACCTCAAGTTTTGGACTTACGGATCCAAATACTCGAATTTGTTCGACAAAAACCAGGTTTGGTCATGGTTTTTTCGTCCGAATCTTGACATTGACCAAATTAACCTAACATTCGGACACACAATCTCTCTTTTTTCTATCGCCCGAACCCGATTTTGACCTCGATTTAGTTCCGTCTGAGTTGTCTCACCCAAAAAAATAGGGTCCGAACATCAATTTCTTGTCCGAGTTTTGACATTGGCAGAATTTGACTGATCTGAATTTAACCCGTACCAGAATTTTTGCTAGTGCTACTTGTAATCTAAAGGCCTGTTTGGTGAGAGAAAAAGGAATGGAATGAGGGTGGAATGGATTCTAATTCCTTTCCTTTGTGTTTGGTGAGCCAATTTTGGAATGGGATTAGAAATACCTCAGGTTTCCAATTCCCTTCAAATGGTTGGAATTAGATACCTCCCAAATATGGGAGGTATCAGATCTTATCCCTTGCATTTTTTTTTAAAAAGAAAAACCAACCCAAAATTAAAATGCAATCTGCAAGAATTCTACTGTCACCATCGTCTCAAGAACTCATCGTTGCTCCTTAACCGAGCACCACATCGATCTTCAACTTCAAATTTACCTCTCAATTATTTCCAACTCAAGATCTAAAAGTCAGACAATAGTTTTCATGTCTACTTTCGATTATTAATTTCCCAATCCAAATCAAAAAAAAAAAAATTGAAAAAAGAACCCTAAAGTCTTCCGGCAATCAATTTCCTTTCCTCCATTGACATAGGCAAAGGCTATGCTGAATAATTTTTTCGGACAACCCAACAAAATTTCCAGCAACTATTGCAACTTCGAAGCAGATTGAAGAAGAAGACTCCAACAGATTGAAGAAGAAGATTACAATAGAATCTGCAGTGTCTACGTCTGTGGATGAAGATGGGTTAAGGCTATCACTGTTTTATGGGCTAGGTTTGTGCGATAACAATGGGCCAATAGCAGTGGGGGGGGGGGGTGGGGGAGGGCTAGAACAATGGCGACAGAAGGTACTGAAGAAGATGAATGCGATTATGAAGATAGGGGCTAGAGCTACCACTTTTGATTTTATTATTATTATTATTATTATTATTATTATTATTATTTGATAAAAATCATCACCCACTTCACCAAATTGGAGCACTAATACCTAAGTGGAGCATAATTAAGTGCATGATGGAGCACTAAGTGTGGATGTAATAAGTTGACTTATATTTGTGGAGGGAGTGTGCTTACTTTTTTATGTGTGGTTGAAGAAAGCTTAGGTGTGTGATATTTTGAGTGTTAGTATCTAATTCTACTAGTATAAATAGGAGGTGTGTCATAGAGAAAATCATCCCAAGCAAGCAAAACAATAAGAAGTGTGAGTGAGTGAGAAAAATTATAAAGAGTGAGGTGTCTTTAGAGAGTGTGTGTTCAAATATTGTACAATTGTCTTGCTTCCAGTGTTGTAGTAAAAGTATAATTTTAAGTATACCACCTGCTCCCTTCCTATTTTTATCCAACAAACTGGTATCAGAGCCAGATTTTCTAAAGATCCTTGCTAAGCTCGCATTCATAGTGTGTGCGCCGTGACCAAGCACCAAGGATATCTCGCCACGATGTGTGGATCGTGATCATTATTATAATTGTTGATGCGGGACCGCAAGTCTTTGGTTAAGTGCGGCGCTACCAAGCTAGCATGGCGATTATCAACATCAACGAGCTCATTAGAAGCTCAATGGGAGCAATTATAGTACTTGGTGCGCGTATCAAGTACTACTTGAAGGCAAGACTTATGGGAGATCGTTGGCAATCAAAGCTAGAACCAATCGATCCAAATGAGAAGAGGAAATGGGAGATCAAGGTGGAAAGGCAATGTATGTCCTTTCGATACGGTGGAAGATGAATATCTTCATCGGATTAAGGATTTTGAGACACCGACAAAGCATGGGATGCCTTGGCTACGTTGTTCACCAAGAAGAACGAGGCCAAATGCGGCGTGGAGAACGAGCTCATGCCTATTAAACAGGAGACATGGCGGTGAGCCAAGATTTCACCAAAGTTAAATCTTTGTGTGGTGAAATAGCCAGCAGATGATGAAAGTGCAATAAGTGAGTCAAGAATGAGGCGGATAATTATTCAAGCCTCGACCCCAAATCTGATGGCCTTGTTGCGACCGGTCAGGCCACACAACCTCGTATGCGACTAGAAAGCCTCTTGGTGAACCAAGAAGGCCTGGACAAACAAATGTCCAAGGTCTCGATAAAGGAGGAAGATCAAGCTCTATTCATCAGAAGAAGAGCACATAAGAGCCAAGGAAGAGATATACAAAGAAGCACTAGAGATGGTGGACCACCATCAGGGCCACCATCAGAAAGGAGGCCATCATCAGAAAGAAGACAATCATCAGAAAGGAGACCACCAAGGTGGCAACAAGGACAGCGACGCCGTCCATATCAAGGGGGAGCTCACCAATCTCGAGATAGTCAGCAAGAGAAGGAATATCGCCGTCAAGAAGGTCGATGTTACAAGTGTGGGGGGAAAGACCACTTTGCTCGAGACTGCAGATCACCCTCGCTGGAAGGTAATGCAGCAACCTTCACAAATAATAACAGTGAGGAGGAATGTGACTTCCAAGCATTCTTTGCCATAGAAGATTCTGTCCAGGCAGCCGAAGTAGAAGAGTCCACATATGAAGAGTCTAAAGAAGAGTTTGCACTTACAGTGACAAACAAGAACTTTCTAAATTATCAAAAAGATTGGATTGTGGATTCTGGTTGCTCCAACCACATGACAGGCGATGTGAGAAAGCTGCAAAACATGTCTGAATACAAGGGAAACCGAGTCGTAGTCACGGCGAATGACTCAAAACTGCCGATTTCACATATCGGAAAAACGTTAATTGCTCCACGGTTCAGTTCACACCAGGTGCAACTTCAAAACGTCTACCATGTACCTGGAATGAAGAAGAATCTCTTGTTAGTATCCCAACTGACCTCATCAGGCAACTATGTGGTCTTTGGGCCATGATGTAAAGGTGTATCGCAACATTAAGCCTACATCTCCCCCGCTTATGGAAGGACGCCGTTTGGAGTCGGTGTACGTGATGTCTGCGCAAGATGCATATGTAGATAAAACCAGGAAAAATGAAACGACAGATCTTTGGCATGCAAGGCTTGGCCATGTAAGCTATCACAAGTTAAAAGTGATGATGCTGAAGTCGATGTTGAAAGGCCTTCCACAACTTGAGGTTGGAGATGATATAGTATGTGCGGGGTGTCAATATGGGAAGGCACATCAACTTCCCTATGAGGAATCTACATTCAAATCTAAGGCACCACTCGAGCTAGTGCACTCTGACGTCTTTGGAAGAGTAAAGCAACCATCCATCTCGGGATACAGATACATGATCACTTTTATCGATGACTTCTCGAGATATGTTTGGGTTGCTTTTATGAAAGAAAAATCAGAAGCACTAGACAAATTCAAGGAGTTCAAGAACAACGTTGAAGGTGAAGTGGGACGTAAGGTGGCTTGCCTACGTACAGATAATGGGGGAGATTATATATCCAAAGAATTTTCAGAATATCTGCAGGCCCATAAAATACGCCGCCAGCTCACTTGTCCCAATACACCACAACAAAATGGTGTAGCAGAAAGGAAGAATAGGCACCTCGCAGAAACTTGCAGAAGCATGTTACATGCTAAGAATGTGCCACCACGGTTCTGGGCTGAATGCATGAAGACTGCGGTATATGTCACCAATAGGCTACCGCAAGCAAGACTAGGGTTTGTTTCTCCATATCAAAAACTATGGAATGTCAAGCCTACAGTGAGCCATTTCAGAGTTTTTGGTTGTGTGTGCTATGTCTTCGTACCAGATCATTTGCGAAGCAAGTTCGAGAAGAAGACCATTCGTTGCATATTCGTGGGATATGACAATGAAAGAAAAGGATGGAAGTGTTGTGATCCAACGATAGGACGTTGTTACACGTCAAGAAATGTGGTGTTTGATGAAGCATCATCATGGTGGTCTTCTGAAGAAGTATTGCTACCTGATTCAAAAGAAATTGAGGAAAGCTTGGAGCAAAGATTCAAGGAACACCTAACAGACGATGAACAAGGAAAAAGTCCCACAAAGACGTTACAAGAAGAGTCTGTTGAAGAAGAAGCAGAAGATAGAGAAGAGACTGTCAGGAAAGAGAAAAATCCATGGAAAACAGGTGTACATCATAATTTTTCAGAAGAAGAAAGGCAAAGCCAACTTGAGGACACCATAGCGAGACAGTTGCGAGTTAGAGTTAAGAAGGTCCAAGCGAGACGTAAGCTAAATCCCAAGTATGCAAATGCAAAGACCTTGGTAGAAGGCACAATATCAAGGAACCGAGCACATATGAAGAAGCGTGTCAAAAGAAAGAATGGCGAAAGGCAATGGAGGAAGAGGTGCAAGCTTTAATTCGAATGAGACTTGGGAGTTGGTACCAAACCCAAAGATACAAAGCCTATCTCGCAAATGGGTTTATAAGTCAAGGTACGTCCGATGGCTCAATTGACCGATATAAAGCTCGATTGGTAGCTCGAGGCTTCTCGCGAAACCCTACGGTATAGATTATGAAGAGACGTTGATCGATTGCAAAGATCACTACCGTACGTGTTTTGCTAGCATTAGCCTCTATCCAGTCTTGGAAGTTGTGGCAGATGGATGTGAAGAATGCCTTTCTACATGGAGAACTTGATCGAGTTATATACATGGAGCAACCTAAAGGATTTGAAAGCAAAAGTCATCCTGACTTTGTGTGCAAGTTGAAGAAAGCTTTGTATGGACTCAAGCAAGCACCTCGAGCATGGTATGGCAAGATAACAGAGTTCTTGGTTCAAAGTGGATTCATTATGTCAGCAGCAGACTCCACCTTGTTTGTGAAGACTCGCGAAGGAAGGGTTGCTATAATTCTTGTCTATGTGGATGATCTTATCATCACTGGCAACGACAAAGAAGAAATCCAGCAAATTAAGGCTAATCACGGTCGGCCTAAATGAAAGATCTTGGTGAGTTAAAACATTTTCTTGGTCTAGAGGTTGATAGAACTAACCATGGGTTATTCTTATGCCAACACAAATATGCTCAAGATCTTCTTGAAAAGTATGGTATGCTTGAATGCAAACCAATATCAACTCCTGTGGAGCCAAATGCAAAACTATGCTCTTATGAAGAAAGAGATCTTGAAGATCCAACGATGTACATGCAATTGGTTGGCAGCTTGATCTACCTGACATTGACCAGACCATCAATGTAGTAAGTCGATACATGCAGCAACCAAAGAAATCTCACTTGGAAGCCGTACGAAAGGATACTGAGGTATATCAAAGGAACTCTTGACTTTGGTATATTCTACAAGAAAAATGATAAAGTTGAATTAGGCGCTCTGTGATGCCGATTATGCTGGTGATCATGATACCCGTCGATCAACTACGGGTTATACATTCAACATCGGATCAGCTGCTATTTCTTGGTGTAGTAAAAGGCAACCAACAGTGTCCTTATCTACCACAGAAGCAGAGTATCGTGCAGCAGCAATGGCAGCTCAAGAATGTACGTGGTTGGTTCAGCTACTTAAAGATCTTCATGTTCCTGTGAATAATCCCGTGGTGTTAAGGTGTGATAATCTCTCAGCTATACGACTGGCAGAGAATCCAGTTTTTCATGCAAGGACCAAGCATGTGGAGGTGGCCTATCATTTCATTCGAGAGAAAGTGCTACGAGGAGAGGTTAATATAAAGCATACAAGGACAGAAGACCAAATAGCTGATATCTTCACCAAAGGGCTTGGTGGCTCAAAGTTTGAGGAATTTCGAGCAAACCTTGGCATGGTTCCAAGGGCAACATTGAGGAAAGTGGGTGCTGAGGGGGAGTGATAAAAATCATCACCCACTTCACCAAATTGGAGCACTAATACCTAAGTGGAGCATAATTAAGTGCATGATGGAGCACTAAGTGTGGATGTAATAAGTTGACTTATATTTGTGGAGGGAGTGTGCTTACTTTTTTATGTGTGGTTGAAGAAAGCTTAGGTGTGTGATATTTTGAGTGTTAGTATCTAATTCTACTAGTATAAATAGGAGGTGTGTCATAGAGAAAATCATCCCAAGCAAGCAAAACAATAAGAAGTGTGAGTGAGTGAGAAAAATTATAAAGAGTGAGGTGTCTTTAGAGAGTGTGTGTTCAAATATTGTACAATTGTCTTGCTTCCAGTGTTGTAGTAAAAGTATAATTTTAAGTATACCACCTGCTCCCTTCCTATTTATATCCAACATTATTATTAATAATAATAAAAATTAAATTTCATTCCATTCCAATTCTTAGCCAAACAACTTCATTTTTGGGTTCTAATTCCATACCCATCCATCCAAGATTCTAATTCCATACCCATTCCATTCCCAAAATCTCTCCAAACATACCCTAATACTAGTTGTGTTTGTGCACAAGTTCATGTCCTTGTGTTTTGGAGTATGTTCCAAATTTGGCATAAGAATGTATTGTTATTCTTCTCAAACAGAATTAGTTGGTGGTTAATGGTATTATATCAGTAAGTAATATAGACCCATGCATGGACAGTTGAGGCAAAATGGGAAAGGGCAAGTATAAAGGCAAGCACAGTAAGAAGAACACCCATTGTCATACATATGGAGGACATGACGCGCATTCAGGACACGGACACCTGCCAGCTCACGGGTACCCTGTAAGCCCAGGGTACCCTCCAGGTGGGGCCCATTACCCACCCGCAGGAGGGTATCCCCCTCAAGGGTACCCTCCTGTAGGGTACCCTTCAGCCGGATACCCTGGACAGCATTCAGCTTGGTACCCTCCCTAAGGTGGATACCCGCCTCAAGGTAGTTATCCTACCCCCTATTATGGTTCTCATCACGATATGTCATATACGAGAGTCCTGATCAGGCCCGGCCCTGGGGGTAGGCCTGAGGGGCAACCGCCCAGGGCCCAAGACTTTGAAGTAATTTTGGTTCAATTTTAAGGGCCCCGACCGCCCAAGCTGTTTAGTAAATTAATATCATATGGGCCCAGGCCCACCGCTCCAAAACATTTCAGCGCCTCACTTCTTCTGATTATTTGACAAATTAATTCACTGTTCAGCCCCAACCCCCAAGTCCCCAAGCCAACTGACGATTATTCGACTTCCTCTATCCTCACCGCTCCAAACCCAGACGCTGAATACCCTTGGCTTCCTCTGCGACCATCGTGATCCACCGCCCACCCTTCAGTCGCTTCATCTTTGTCCTTAACTCATCTCTCTTCCTCACACATGCAGTCGACAATGGCATTAATATTTAGTAATCGCTCAATTTTTTCCCCAATTTGAAGAAAGATTGTTGCAACTGGCGGTGGATTCTTAAGCTACCCAGGTTAGTATTTAGTAATCACTCAATTTTTTCCCAATTTGTTGAAAGACTGGATTTGGTGGATGAATGTTTGCTTTAGGGTTGTCTGTGTTGGAACAAAGTTTGGGGCTAATATGAATGGCATAGGTAAATGGATGAATATTTGTTGAGGTCAAGTTCTATGTTTTGTTCAATTCTCTTGTGAGTCAGGACTATGTCCTGTTTATTTGCAAAAACTGCCTTTAGAGGAGAGGGGAAGGTGTGAAATTTTGTTGTAGGAGATGAGATTCAAACAAATTGGAAAATAGGGTGTCTGAATGAATGATTAATCTGCACAGTTTCTATATAGAAAGGATCAACAGGTGATTTATCTCATCATCTTTTTTTCTCTAATGGGGTGAAAAATTTACTCTTTCTTTTCATTTTGTGGATTTTTATTGTGACTTTTGTTGCAAGCAAAGGCCCCATGACGCAGATGAACAAGTTTTGGAGATGAGAATGATAATGGCTGGTGGTGGGTGTGGGGGACAATTAGGGTAGGTATGATAAGAGTCTACCTTAGGAGGAGAAAATGTGTATAAGAGGAGACACATTCAGAATAATAACTTATGGGGTGTGAATTTGGAATGTCCTAATTCTGAAAGTAAACATACAAAAATTGCAATAACATTTTCAGTAATTCACAAGCTACTTTCTCCTTAAGAGAATGATGGAAAAAAGAACTTAGTCAAAATGGAAGGTTACTTGGTCAAATTTTCAGTAAAAAGACATAAATTTCAAATTTTAAATTACTGATTATTTTTTTACTACTTTTTTTTTTGTGTTGGATTGGGCTTAATTTGAATTTACCAAGAAATGGAAGGTTTTGATGCTAATTTGCCAAATTCACAACCCATGAGTTAATTTCCATGAAACTGATACAAAATCCGTACATTTTTTGTCTTGGATTTGAGCTTATTAACTAGAACTTACCAAGGAAATGGAAGGTTTTTTTATTGCTGATTTTTAAATGGGCCCCAATTTACAAATTAGTTCGCTATATTGCCTAAGGCCCCAAAAATGTCAGGACCGGGCCTGGTCCTGATGTCACTATAAAGACCTTGTAGCCCTTCTCTTACGGATTTCACCTAGATTGTTCTAAATTTGGCCAATCAACGAATTGCATGGTTGCTTTGTCCCTTTTCCTTGTTTCTACATAGGTTAGTTGGCCCTTTCACTCGACCCATGTAAGATGTCATGATTAGTGCAGGCAACATTTAATTCGACCGGAATATTGGAATTTGTCCGACTCGGAAAAATCGAGTTTGGTAGTAGATTTTTCCTTCGAATTTTAACACAGAACGAATTGACCGGATATTCAGGCGCAAGATTTTTCTATTGTCTGAACGCGATTTTGATCCGGATTTAGCTCTATAAGAACTAATCTGACTCGGAAAAACAGAGTTCAAACATCAATTTCTCATCCGGATTTTGACATTGATTGAATTTGATCGACCCAAATTTGACCCGAACCTGAATTTTTGCCAGCGATAGTCACAGGAAGAAGAGAGGGGTGGTAAGTGTATAACACAAGCACTAGATTATTCCTAATAGGAGCCTTTGGAGCACCAACAATTCTAAATCCAAAACCAATACTTAGACATCCCTTCCAAGCGGAGTACGAAGGGTGGGTTAGATGTAACAGTCTTACCCTTAAATTTCCCAATTTAGAGAGATTGGTGTTCAATTGACACCAACATTTAGAAATTGTAGTCTTCAAGGTTGAAATTCAGGTGAGGAGGATGAACCTTGTACTTCCATCCTACTTTAGCTACTATGTTTTTAGAGTATACAATATTGTGTATGTTTTTGAGCATGTATATGATACTTCCTCCCCTTAGGGCATGTTGGTGGTTATGGCCACGGTTCCGGTAGCCACAGCGGCAAGTTCAAGAAGCACGGCAAGCACAGAGGTAAGTTCAAGAAGCGTGGCAAGTGCAAGCACGGGAAGAACGCGTTGTTTGGCAAGTTCAAGAAGCTCAAGAAGCTCACAAGCTTCAAGAAGTGGAAGTTGTGAGATGATATGTAGTATTAGTTAAGTTATTTAGGGCCCTGATTAATTAATTATTAGGAATCTGTTAAGGCCCCTTTCCCTTTTATTACTCTACAGTGTATAGATATAGTTGCATACCTCATTGTATTCCCAGAACAAGAAGTTGGTTTTATATCCAATAAAACAGATAAAACTGTTGTTTCTGCAAAAGTCGGGACGGAGAAAATATGTGAAGATTGTTGTTAGAACCCTAGAAAGAAACCTTGTATGTTATGTTTCTGTAAGGCATTTGGATTGGCTTCTTGTCTTGTATGTTTTGTGCAGGAGGGTTTGGTTGCTTAGTTAGAAGTTGCTGTTGTTTTACATTGTCTTTTGGTTGTATTTTCAGAAGATTGCCAATAGATTTTGGCCTATCTTGCATGTTTTGTACAGGAGGGTTGATTATTGTTTTGGATAATTTCTTTGACTATGTGGTTGTTCCATATTTCTTCCATAAGCATTCAAATCCTAGGGAAAATAATATTAGTTGGTAGTTCAGCCATTAGAGTTCAAGACAGGTTGGACAAAAGTTCGGGTGTGGGTAGTTTTGAGTTCGGTCATTCGATCAAAAATCTACTATTTGAATCCAATTTGATAAGCGATTCGGACACTGAGGCCATATTTGAACCCGGACCCTGGCACGGATATCCGATGTCTGCATTGTATAGAAAGGTCAACTTCATACTTTTGAAAATTTGGTATTAGAATCACTGAACATTGTCCGATATCCGAATTGTACATAAAGTAATTTAGAAGCCAACCCAAGTTCGCTGACAAATCGGGTTCAGACTTTGGCAGATTTTCTGAAATGACCGAACCTGGACTTCCCTCCATAATTTAGACAACCCGGAGCTGGTTTTCCATACCTAGATCCGACCCACTTTTAAATCGAACAATGACCGGTTGATAGATTTCAAAATTTGGACGAATTTTTGGTGACAGTCCTGATTTTTTCTCGGGTAGAAAATACTAAGTTATTGGGTTGACATGTAATGTCCGAAACGTGTTCAATTTGAATGGGAAAAATTGGGAATGATATGGATTTGCTGTTTGAGTTTAGTGCTCAGTTGTTTTATACTTGACCTGAAAAGACTTGACCTGAAATGACTCAAGTGATATACAATAAGTCTTATATGAAACTGTCTTATCATAGATTTATCGTAAAAAATAGGAATTTATTGAGACTTTTTATCGCTATATGGGAACTTTTTTTAGGGACTCTAGTAAGGAGTAAGTCTCATGATAAGTTGACATAAGACGGTCTTATACTAGAATTTGCAATATACATATGTATGCAAGGTTGACAATATTTCGACCGACCGATAACTCAATTTTGTCGGACACAGAAAAAGCAGTATGATCACCAAAAGTTTGTCCGTATTTAAAAATCAGTCAATCGGTTGGTGCCCCAGTTTGAAACCATTTCAGTCCGGGCATGGAAAACCGGGATTAGGTTGCCTAAATTTTGGGGGAAAATTTGGGTTTGACAATTTCGGACAAATTGCACAATGTTCGAACTCGGTTTGTGAGCGTATTCAGGTTGACTTTTAATAACCTTCATGTACATTCCAGACGTTGCCTTGTGCCTACGCATATCCTTCAGTGTTTTTAGTTGCCCAAGGAAACTATTCGTCAAATTGATATTATTTGCCGAAATTTTTTTATGGAAGGGCCTAAATACTAATAAAGGAATGAATATGAGTACTTGGGATCAAGTGTGTTTGTCGAAAAAATTGGGAGGACTTGATCTTCGTAAAACGAAAGCTGTTAATATAGCATTTTTATGTAAATTATTATGGAAAATCCTTTTTGGACAAGGCCTTTGGGTGGACCAAATGCGTGCCAAATATTTATATTGCGATGACTTGTTTAGGGTTCAGTCAAAACAAAATGATTCTTGTGCCTAGAAATCTATCCTAAAGTCTCATCCTTACTTTTCAAAAGGTCTCCGTTGGAAGGTCGAGAATGGGGATTCTATTAATTTCTAAAAAGATAATTGGTGTCACTCCCAAAATCTCTTGGATTTTCATCAGATAGAGGATGATTCTCAAGTTAATCTTGATCTCCTAGTTTCTAATGTCATTCTTTCCGATAAAACATGGAACATACCTCTCATTCAATCTTTAGTAAACAGTGATATTGTTGCACTAATTAAAAACATTCTTGTTCCGTTTAGTAACATTGTTGATAGCCTTTGTGGGGGGCTTTCGAGTATTGGTGAATTTACCAAATATGCTACCGGACTAGTTCATAATATTCAATAATTAGGGTAGAAGTATTACTAATTAGTATTGGTGAATTGAACCAGTGTCGTGGTAGAAGTAGTGGCACTGGCAGCAAACTAATGACGTGGTAGAAGTATTAATAATTAGGGTTAAATGAAAATTTCTAAAATTTTAGGGGGCGTCGAACCCCTAACTTCAATCTACAGACGCGCGACAGCACACAGAAATAAAATGCTCAGTCTGCAATCCGACAAACTCGTACCCCCTGGCCTCAGGGGGAAAGGGAGCGCCCAATTTTTGTCAGCAAACCATCCGACTACTTCGACGTTGTTGTGTATTATTCCCACAAATTAGTATATATATTATTGTTAACTATAAAATAGTTCTAAAATGATATTTTTTTCCCAAAAAAGTTGGAGGGTTAATTGACCACCCTTGACCCTTAATAGCTTCTGACCCCCATTGACCTTTAATAGCTTCGCCCCTGGGCACAACTTCTGAATGAGTTTGTATGATAACCATTTGACGGGCCTTGGAAACAAATTTCGAACATATTGTAGTAGGAATAGATAAGTTAAAGGGTTTTTGGCTCAAAATAATCCGAAGCAAGAGGTGAGTGTCTGAAAATAATCCAAACTAACTTTTTGGCTGAAAATAATCCAAACTTTTCACCTATTTAATTTGACTAAACTAGAATTGAATTCTGACGTGGCAAAATTGACTTGACACCCTTAAAAATTTCAAAGATACAGTGAATTAATATCTAGGTTAAACTATTTATATTATTTTCAGTCGAGTACAAACTTTTCAAGGACGCAAAAAATGTCCAAGGGTAGGATTTGTTTTTTGTTCTACTGTAATATTCGTCTCAGACATCAATAATTCTTGTAACATGGACTTTTTATGAATACAAGACTATTAATTTATTTATGAACTCTTCATAAATTATTAATCATATCGATATTAAAAAAAAGATCCATCTGATATCACTGGTTAATCATGCTAAAATATTAACGGGTCATTATGACTACAATTTGCGCTCAAACATTAAGCCGCCAAATTCGATCATGAATTCACGTCTAACCCGCTCTAATTCGCTTGTCAAGCTCAACATTTTCTTCGAAAATTTCGATTCAATGCAATGAATCGGATTAAGTTACGTTTCACCCGACATTCATGATGTGTTGAGACGTTGATTGCGGGGTTTATTCTGGGTTGGAACCGCAAAAGAAAACCCTAATGAAAGAAAAATTCCCCAATTTGGGATGTTGCGATTTCGCAATGCCATCGATTGCCATTTGGTTGATTCAGAATGCGTTCACTTCTGAGTATATCATGGATTGACAGAAGATCGAGGTATACATTATTCTTTTTCTTTTGATTTAATTTAATTGATCTTTGAGGAAGAAGTTTAATTAGGTATGATCCAATTCTTCATCTTCATTGTTGATTGATTGATTGTCTGTGCTGTTAACATGTTTTGCAAGGGTTCTTTGATTCCCTTTGTGGAAATTTTATGTTTGATCCATGATCAGGGTAGTAGTATATGATGAACTTGGATTTTGTTTCTCAAACACTTGTTTTTGTAATGGGGAATTGTAGGGATTGGTTAATGATTTTTGTTGTAATGTTCTTTGCATTTAGACCCTGTTGAAGAAGGATTCAAACTAAGTGATGGTATTGTTGATCATGATGATGAAATTCTGAATTTGACAAATCATCATAAGCTATGATTGACATTCAACTCTTGATTATGTTATCAATTTGTATTTTTAACTCCAATAAGCATGGATCAGCACACATCAACACTAATTACAGTCATTAGCACCAATTAGCATTCACTGGTACTTGTCCGGAATAAGTTACTTATGATAAGTTGAAAGAACGTGTCCTTATCCTTAGGTTATGTACTTGTAGATTTGATTTGACAATGTTTCTTATGTCCTCATAATGTAATACTAGTCGTGTATAAGTTTATGTCCTTATGGCTTGAAGCATGTTGCAGATTTGGCATAAAAATGTATTGTTATTCTTCCCTTAACAGAATTAGGTTGTGGTTATTGGTATTATATATCTGTAAGTAATATATTATACACTTATGCATGAACAGTTGAGGCGAAATGGGAAAGGGCAAGTATAAAGGCAAAGGGCACCACCCCCATAGCAGCCATAGTCATACGTACGGACACCCGCCACCTCAAGGGTACCTTGCGGGACCTGGGTACCATCCGGGACCAGGGTACCCTCCGGGATCAGGGTACCCTCCGGGATCAGGGTACCCTCCCGCCAGGAGGAGCAGGCTACCCACCGGGCCATTACCTGCCTGCAGCGGGTTATCCGGCCCAAGGGTATCCACCCGCAGGGTACCCTCCAGCCGGATACCCTGGACATCCTCCGGCTGGGTACCCTGTCCATGGTGGAGGCCCGCCTCAGGGTTATCATGACCCCCATGCTTCCCATCACGGTATGTTATATCCCAAACTTGTCATATCACCCAAAAAAGAAAAGACACTAAACTTGGTAGCCCTTCTTTCAAGGATTCTACCTACATTGTTCTAATGAGACCAATTAGTGAGCCTGCATGTTAGCCTTGTCCCTCGCTTTTTCGTGTTTCCACATGAGAATGACCAAGGTACATGAATTTGACAACTCTTCTCTTAAGAGTTCTACCTAGATTATCTTCGTAGAGGATATGAAACGGGTCCCTAGGCGGGACCTCGTTCCACACACAAAACCGTGGAATTATGAGAAAGACCTAACTTGGCAAATTGGTCAACTGATGCATGACAAGCATGGCTAAAGTACATAAACTTGACAACTCTTCTCTCAAGAGTTCTAACTAGATTATCTTCGTAGAGGATATGAAACGGGTCCCTTGGCGGGGCCTCGTTCTACACAACCGTGGAATTAAGAGAAAGACCTAACTTGGCCAATCAGTCAATTGATGCATAACAAGCATGGCTAAAATACATAAACTTGATGGCTATTCTCTCAAAGGCTCTACGTAGATTATCCTTATAGAGGATATGAAACAAGTCCCATGCAGGACCTAGTTCCACATGATCGTGGAGTTAAGAGAAAAGACCTAACTTAGCCAATCAGTCAGTTGATGTATGACAAGCATGGCTAAAATACAAACTTGACGGCTCTTCTCACAAGAGCTCTACGTAGATTATTCTCGTAGAGGAAATGAACAAGTCCCACGCAAGTCCTAACTTGGCCAATCAGTCAGCTGCTGCACGATTTGCCTTGTCGCTTGGGCGTATTTCTAGCTACCTGAGCGTAGCTAAGATATACAAATTTGTACTTTTTTGAAGGACATCATTTTGGAGCGGCAATAGTTGGAGGAGCTCTAGGCGCTGCAGCCGGCTATGGAGCAAGCCATGTAGCCCATGGTCATCACCATGGTCATGCGACACATGGTGTGCCCCCGAATCGTCATGGAGGTGGGAAGTTCAAACAGGGGAAACACAAGCATGGAAAGCACAAGCACTGGAAATGATCTTCGGTATCATCTTTCATACACATACATACATACATACATACATACATACTTACATACATACATATATACGTACATACACAATAATGGCCAGATTGGCTCACTACCGTAAAGCCTTTATCTTTGTGAAACTTTGTTTTCTTATACCGCGGCAATTGCAGCTAATATATAGTTTTATACTTGCCCTGTTGTTTAATTTATAGCTTAGAATCTCCTGTTTCATTGGAGACTCAATTTGGTAGGATTTGTAATTGAGAAACTAGAGTTGGAGTTATTCAAATAAAGGATGTCATGTATGTCTCTAGCAAACTAGGGTTGCGAAAGTATGGTCGAATTTTCATGAATACTTTGATATGTAATGAGATTTTTGAGGAATGACTCAAACAAAAAACAAATATTGTACACATACTCTTACACATGTAATACTGAATATGTACTCAATCTCTAGAAAAGTAAAAGAAGTTTCAATAAAGAAAAGAGAAAAAAATGTAGCATCAACAAAAAGTGAGCTAGAATGTGATTATTGGGAATAATAGAATGTGAAATTAACTTTGTACTTTGACATAAAAAAAAATTAGTAAGTTTTGTATGAAACGGTCTCGCTTAGAATATACCATGAGATGAGATAATCACTTTTATGGTGACTTTAATTATTATCACCATACCCGATAATCAAGGATATTTGACATAAAAGTGATTATCTCATGATACACTTTAAGTAATTATCTCATGGCAAAATCCCTTTAATAACCATAAAGCGTATCATGAGATAATCCCTAAGTATTTGCTTACAATAAAGCATATGATGAGATAATGTAAGAGTATTTCTATGAAGCCAGGATATCCCTTAAAAAGTTTGGGTTTTTTTGGATGAAACAATTCAGATAAACCGGAATTCAAGTTAATTAAAAAATTGGCAAATATTGTATTCTTATTTTTGGTCAAATCGAGAAATTTATATATATATCAATTTTTCCAGGCCGGACAATTTTTTGACAGTCCTACCTATGAGACAATATCCCCATACTTATTATTACCATTATCATCTTGCCCTATTTAAATTATTTAAGGATATTTTAGTAAATTCGAAGTTGAAATTCGTAAACACATTATGAATCCCTATTCCCATTATGATCTCATTCCCATTTCTATTACATGTCAAACAGGTCATAACTCATAAGGCTTATTCTGATGACTAATGGGATTGTCATGAATTCCTGCTTCAATTTCAATGTTTCCATTGTCGAACTCAACTCTTACTGAACATTCATTTCTCGTCAGAATTTCAAATTCGGACATATATTCCAATAAAGTCAATCACAATTCAAGATCAAGCTTGATCCGAATATATCTTCAACCAAAATTTTGTCCGAATTACAACTTTGTAGTTTTTTCTTTTTACCCCGAATCCCCCCACAAAAGGGATCCCATTGAATCGGGGAATTTAACTCAATATGCTAGACCTATAATGTACAACAAAATCAACACCCTTTCCTCGGTTCGAAAGGCTTCACATTTTGCTAGCTGAATCGGTCGCGGTTTCAGTGCCATCTCTCATTGCATCGTTGGAGTCTTTCCAGTTTCCGGCTCTACGCCTCCAACTTCGAACAAGCGATGAACATCTGTGACTGTGATCCCGCATCTGTCTATTTTGCTGCCAAGTTTACGTCTGGTAAAATATCAGGCAGTATGAATTCGAGATAATCCCAATTTAACCAGATTTACCAAATTTACCCAACTTTGCAGTTATCGGCTTAAACTTACCAACGAAATAAACAGACCAGTATTTTGGCGGGCAAAATCACAATGGCTTGTGATCGTCCTCCGGAGTTTGAGGTGGCAAGGGCCTCCACCCGGGTTTTTCGTCCCAGTACATATCGTAGTATATATGTCCAGGAGTATGATCCATGACACAGCACCATATTCCTACGTAATGCTTGACGCGTTTCCTAAACTTCTGCTCTCTTACCTAAAATGTGGTGATGGAATCATTTAACATACGTGAGCGTTACCGTACGGGAAGGGTATCGAAAACTCTTGGCAGAGGTTTTCCTAAGTTTGAGCGTGAAATAATGGGCCCCACGTCAAAAACATAAGAAAGTTTGATCGAATTAGGAAAGTTGACCCAATTAATTGTCCCGGGAAAATTTACCGACCAAATTATCCATAAAATGAAAGGGAAACTTGCCGTGTCATTGAATCCGATGAAGGCATCTTGCATCGATAAGAAGTTTATGATTTTGACGTCTTTGAACCGGGAGAACACTTGTGTCAACTGTCGGCACAGCAAAATACAGTATGGTCAACAACATTGTGCTGGAATTTGTAAACACATCATACATGGACCCAAAACTGGAACGGAATAACCCGGGCCCATACCCAAAGTCCCAAACCGACACCCAAAGTGGAACGAAGACCCAGATTGACCCGAACATAGTAGCACTGGCAAAAATTGAGGTCCGCGTCGAATTTGGGTCAGTCAATGTCAAAATTTGGACAAGAAATTGATATACCTAGTTACAATTCCTGATGAACCTAAGTTTGTGTCAAAATCGGGTTCAAACAATAGAAAAAAGACAAGTGTAGAGTCAAATCAGTTAAAGTCAAAATTTGGACTAAAAAATCTACGGTCAGGCAAATTCCCGGGTATTTGGGTCGGACAGAATTTTGCCAATTCTAAATCAGAACCAAACCTAATGTAAACTTTTTTTTTCCCCAAAAAATCTATGGTCAGGCAAATGCCCGAGTATTCAGGTCGGACAGAATCCGAACCAAACCTAATGAAAACTTTTTTTTTCCAAAGATGCTTCTTTTTTCAGTAAAATCATACTGGACCAAAAATCGATTAACCTGAAATCGACCCAAACTGACATCACTAGGCGAAAACCTATCGAAACATCGACTCATCTAAAACTCAACTATCTGAATTAGCCCAACTGGTACTCGAACCGAATTATCTATTTGCCATGTCCACTCCTAATCAGTAATCATGGCTTCAAACAGGGTACGGTTTTACCATTCTATCCCATTTTATGCTTCCGCGGTCTCAACTCACCTAAACTTTTTTCGCCATAAAAGACTGAACACAAAACCACTAATATTGCAACCATGCATGTTTTGAGAAACCCTGAGTATCATATATATATATATATATATATATATATATATATATATATATATATTTATATATACAGTACTATACAGATTACCGTATCTTCATTGCTGTGTCTCGGTAATTTGATCATCCTAGTCGAGCTTGAATCATTGCTGACGCGACAGTCTTTGGACCCCACTTGACAAAGCTGCACATCGAGCCAAGACTCCTTCACCTGAAAAAGAGCTGCCTGAGGTAAAAATTTCCATCTACTAACCAACTTTAACTAACTCATGTTACAGATGACTCGATGATGATAGAATAAATGTACTTGTTGTGGCAGCGCTGGATTATCGAGGAAGGTGTACTCTCTGATACCAATATTCGGGCCAAATTCTTCCTCGGGCAAGTTTTTCAACATTATGTTGACCTGCAGTAAACACATTCAAGAATTTTTATCAACTTTCTAGAAACATAGGGTCGTCTACATTGGTTAACAAGTTGCAAACTTGAGGAATTGCCCATTTAGATGTTAGTACTCCCTACATTCCAAATCCAACACTTCCCAAAAATCCCGCTGCAAAACAAGGTGGTGTTGTGTAGGTCTGATGTAGCAATCTTACCCCTAAAATACAAGGGTCTTATATTCATAAAGACCGGTTCCGATTGAGATAAAATTTTAAAATCGTTCAGTACTAACTACTCTATGGAAAGAAGTAGAATAGGCTCAAAAAGTCATTTTGCTCTAGTTCATTCTAATTTAAGTAGTTAAGCTTCCAAAAAAAAAAAAAGAGAATCACTTTTCAGTTGTTCAGATTACGAAAAGGTACTCAAAACATGCAAGTAATAAATATTATTGGCTGGAAGTTTCGCCGAGTTTATTTAGGCCTTTCACTCATTCTTCAACAATCTACAATAATATAACTAGTCTATTCCTTAAATCTCCTAAGTTGCACTAACAAATGACCAATTCAAATACCCAAGGAACTCCAAGGCACCAATTCAAATGAATCACTCTTTAAATTAGGGATAAGACTGCTACATCACACCCCCCAAAAAAAAAAAAATCCTATTTTGCAACGAGATTATTAAGATATTGGACATTGTAAAAAGTTACACCGAGGTACCCAAAAATCATTTGTCACAATATTTAAGGTACCCCAAATCATTTCTCAAAACTTTAGGCAAAAAAATTAGTAACCACAAAACAAAGGATAACTTATTGTAAATTTTTTGTTGGATATTGGATTAATAAGAATAACGAACAAAGCGAACCAATTTCAACGAATGGTACCTCAAATACATGATCAAGGGGGCATATAAAAGGTTGTCTCGTCACCGTCCCTTCTAGAACTCCAGGATGTCCAAACCAAAGCCTATCCAACCTGCACCATATTGGAGGCATCACCTATATACATACATGAATCACAATAACAAAAACATTAAGATACCGACACGAGTTTTTGAAAATGAAGAGTCCAAGTAACATAGATGAGTAGTTAACATATCGTCATTCATCATCACATGTGAATGCTTGACGAGTTCCTCACCAATGTACGGTTTAACAAGGAGGCAATAGCAAGTGCAGTCCGTATCTGTTTTATCTGCAGGTAGATAGCATTGCAAGAATACCCCATTAAGCAGAAGAAGCAAAATCCAATTAGCAGCTCAACGATATTATCGGGTCAACGAGTTTATTTACCTGATAATTAACAGCAATAAAATGTGATTCGATGGTGTGATTTCCATACAACAGCAGGTGCTTTGGAATGGAGGGTTTAAACGACAAGAAACCTCCTGCGTTAAAATTCAAGGCAGCATTGAGGGGACCCGTAAATATCTGGAGCCTCAAAATTACAAAACAGTGAAGCTTAAGCAGGACCCGTGAAAGATTGTGACAGATAAAAAGGGCCCACCTGAGCCTAAGTCTAATTATCCTTCATTTTACCTAGAAATCAGCCCATGAATCGAAAATAGAAGAATAGTGAAGCAATGAGAGGTTTACAGAAGGGGAAAATTCATCATGAATTAGTGCACAGCACAAAGGGATTGAAGAAAATTCAGCACCCAAACAAACGGCTTCCAAACAGGCCAGAGTTTTTCTTTTTTCTCCCCTTTTTATAAAGGGTAAGTATTACAATCATTTAGTCCTCTTCATAGTTACCGGGAACGCTACATATGCCTGGGATCCCCGTTCCAAAAACAAGCGTTCTGGAGTCAAAACTAGGCTAAATTTGTCCAAATATTAGCGATCCACATTCCGGAACGAACGACCCAAGAAGCGTTCCTAGTAATTATGGTCCTCTCTACAGGAGTAAACCACAATGACATTACTAGTATGGGGCCATTTCTCCGTGGTTTGGTCACATTTGTGAATCCATGGGTATACGACTACACACAGCAATCATTGAGCAAAACTATGTGTTCATATTTTGCTCTTAAAATCCTCAAAATTTGAAGCGGACACCAGTAACAGTAAGAGCCCATCGAAGCTAACGAAAACCAAACCATCTTCAATATGGGCAGCTTAATCCACAATTTTAGACCTTCGACGACTTTTAGGAAGCTATAAGGTTAGCAGAATTGTACGGTAGTCAATATCAAATATCAAGCACAAACAATTTTTCATAAAACATCAAAAAAAGAAAAGTTGGGTAGTTAAGAGATCACAAGAGCTTATACTACGCTCCGAATTGGTGTGCATTCCAAGAATAGTATCTCATTCATAAAGAAAAATAACCAGAGAAGACTGGACTCAATATGAGCCATCTTATAGTTTTTACACAGTCAAATGAAAAATAACTTCTAATTTAGCTAGGGCAAGAGGATTTTCCCGTAAGATTAACCACATATACCTTAACATGTGAAGTGAGCAAGGACATGGGCAGAATTTGATATTAAAGCACAGTGTTTTGAGCCTAAATGGGAAATAACATCATATTTTTTCCGCTGTTCTCTAGAAAGCATGCTATGCTAGATGAAGATATGTATAGGGGGAAAATAACATTGAATCACCTGGAGAGTCATAGTATTCAGGTGGATCGTGGAACACCATTGCTTCCCGCAATCTATGACGCTTTCCTTCGGTACCAGCATACTGGAATGTGGTATGCACCGCATATGGCTCCATTTTGAATTGCTGAAACGTGGCCTATAGACAAAAGTACAGGACAGAAATATGCTCAGATAATATATCAACATATGTATGCAACAACCAAATTGGGGTTTAAAAAAAAATCTTACCACTCCGGAGTTAATCAAATTAGAAAGTAAATTATCAAAAAGCAACAGAGGACTTACGTGGGAATAACTGAAAAAAGATGTACCTGAACAAAATATGTATGGCCACTACAGAAAATGCTGGCGGGAAGGAGCCCGAGCTTGAGATTTCCATCGTAAGCATACACGAGGCCACTCTCGTCATCAACTGAGGGCCCCAATTGCTTCCGTACGAGATCATTGAATCCGTTTTGGTCCCAAATCTTCTCATCGGCCAATAACAGCTCTTTCCATTCTTTTGCGAGCTTTTTTGAAGATTCAGTTGGCCTCCAGTGAAAGATCCCTATGTTGTAAGCGCCACTAACTGTATGGCAAAGTTAAAAGTTAATACACGGCCATACAGATGAACAAATAAATAATTAAATAAAGGAACCCAATTATCTCGTCTAATCATAAGCACTAATAACTATGTTCACATCATTGCAAACGAGTTCAGTGTTCATGCCAAACAAAATCAAGTGACACTAGCCTTTCTGTTACACGGTCATAATCATTTATATAACACTCCATTTTTTCACTGTAGTCCAAACAAAAAATGAAAAAGCCAACATGAATTTTTGGTAGCGGCGCATTGTAGTCCAACAGTTTCACATTTTGGCTTACTGTGATACAATTTTGAAGTGTGGCTTATCACGATCCCAAGTGCTATACTCCATTTTCCTGATCCCCAAACAAAGAAAGCATCATAAAAAAAGGCAGCATCAAATGTAATAGAGAGGCTACTCAAACAGAAATTGTGTATTTCCTCAGATTCTCGGTCCAAATAGTTTTCACTTGCGCATTCAATCTGATGTTTTTCCGCTATACAGAACTCTAAGATAAAGTTCACCTTTCAGTAGTAATTTCATTAGGTTCAGGTTGGTCTGGCACCTTATATAGACCAAACCCCCCCCCCCCCCCCCCCCCCCCAAAAAATGGGGGGGGGGGGAACAAAAGGGGGTAGTGAAGAAAAAAGAAACTAAAAAGAAAAACACCCAATGTATGCCTATTCTTGCTGAGTCGAACAGATACGATAGAAAATGGGCATTGTGAGTTGTTCGATAAAATAAGGTTTTCTGTAAGCTCACCTTCCTGCCAGATGTCCAAACTGTCATCTACAACAGTTGGAACGACTTGATCAGTTGAAGTTAAAACATCTGCTTCTGGAAAACGAGCAAGATATGGAAGCGGATTCTGTTATGAGCACAGGGAAGGTTGCTGAGTAAATTTAGTAACCCATGAAGCCAAAGGAAAGAGCATAAGAAAGCAAACCAAAAAGAGGAAGAAGAAGCACAAGTTTGTTAGCATACAAAATATCGGCAAAGACAAAAAAAAAAAAGGTGCAAAATTTGCCATCACAGCCGCAAACCAATGAAGAGATCTAAGGAACCAATGTATTGGAGATATGCCCCCCATCTCACAATTATAGTCAACAACCTTTTTTTTTCCTCGTCCCAGAATCGGTTAGTTCTCATTTACGGAAGAAACATTGTAAGTTGTTTCGCCCATAAACTTTAAAGTGCAGGCATTTAACACTAACTTTTTACAAACAACAACTCCCAATGTGGGTCCCACTAATTGGAGAGTCATCCAAATGTAGGCAGCCTTACATGAGCAGACATTACTCCCAACGGAGAGACTAATGGTAAGCTCTTTTCAGGGTATGGGAAGGTTGGTAAAATAATGATTGGTAAATCCAGGTAAAAGTTGAAAAGTTGAGTGTTGGAAATATAAAAAGCATGGCTAAAGTTGGGTTGGGTAAGGAAAATGGGCATTAACCCCTGAAAGAACATACCCTAACACTTTCTCCTATGCACAAAATTTTATAGCAAATATGAAATGAAGGTAGAAGAATACCTTCAACCAAACCATGTCTGTGTCACACATCAGCAATTCATATCCAAACGGCAGAATAGAATCAATCAGGATAACCTTTTCTCTTCCCATTTTATGAAATGTTGGTGTTCCCCACCCTACATCGATCGTGCTCATATGGCTTCCCATATCAAACACTGGGATACCCTTCCAATACAATGCTTCCAACAGTTTAGTATCCATCGCCCCTACAGTGACAGTTTCAAAATCCTTGAGACTTTCTTACAGAGTTACAGATGTATACTCCAACTATTGTATTTAGATCATCCTAGAGAGATTCTTGGGTGAGAAAGATCACAAATTTCGACAGCCAATTCATACAACAACAACAACAATCCCCAGTGTAGTCTAGCTCACGCAAGGTTTGGGAGATCCAAATGTATGCAGTCTTCCCCAGCATGACAGTGCTTGAAGATGTTGATTCTGGCGGACCCAAAGAAAATTTTGAAAACCGAAAACAAAACCGTTTCGAAAACCATTTGGAAACCCGCTTGGAAAACAAAAAAAAATTCATACCCAAGTAGCGCTGGCAAAAATTCAGGTCCTGGTCAAATGTAGGTCTATCAAATTCAGTCAATGTCAAGATTGAGACGAGAAATTGATGTTCAAACCCAGTTTTTTTTCGGGTCAGACCAGGTGGGATAGTTCGGACGAAACTAAATCCGGGTCAAGATCAAGTTCGGACAATAGGAAAATAGAAATATTGTGTCTAAATATTCGGTCAATGTCAAAATTTGGACAAAAAATCTATGAGCCCAGTTGTTTCCGGGTCTAACAAATTCGGGAATTCAGGTCGAACAAATATTTTGCCTTTTGTTAACAAATATTCATCAGTACTTCAGTATACAAGAGTTCTATAGTTACAGGAACTCACCAACAAGAAGATTTGAGATGCCCAGATCGGTCAAATGTTTAACCCAAGTAAGTATGAAATCCATGAATGCATAGTTCCCAAAGGTCACTATAATCACATTGTCTTTCACTCTCTCCCCCACCAACTCTTTTGTCAAGCGGAAGGACTCCAAAGGCGGCATTCCCTTGCTTCTTGGGGGACGCTTCCATATATGTTTTAACGATTTGAGAGGATTATCCGAAGAAACTGAACCCGTTTCCTGATCTGAGGATGTAGAAGAGTTAAGTGGTTCTAGAACCGAATCCTTTCCTGAAAACACTACTACCACAAAAATAAACAGGTTTAAGTAGTTAACCATACATTGCAAGAAACCCATTTGCATTTACATATAATGTCCAAAGATGAGAGACAATGGAAGCAAAGCAAAAGAACTCTGTCAACTAAAAGGTTCCCTTTACGGTTCCTCATATCCAACACAAGTGTTTAGCTACCTATGCAAATCCCTAACTTCCAACTGATCATAATTAATATCTCAAACTACCCAAAAACCACCAAATTACCAGCTACTCCTCCATTCCATATTAACCGTTGTTTGATAAATGCTAAATGGTCTTCAATGTCCTTTGACTGGTAAATTTCTTACAGCACATTTTATCAAAAAGTTACAACAGTATAGTCCTATGGTAGTATTTTTGTTACGAATCTAATGACATCGCTTTTAGAATAGAATCTTGTGAGGCAAAACCAAGCATAGGAACCAAAACCCATCATAGAACTCAAACCAATAGCTACAATTCCGAATCCCTAAGACCAGGAACAGTTTTCAGTAACTGCCCAAACTACCCGCAAAACAAGCAATTACTAGCTAATATACCCTCGTAAATCATTTACTGCCAATTTAGCACCTAACTTCCAAATCCAATACCGCAAATGTCTCATTGTAAAACATTTCGAGAGACTGGTTCCAATTGACCCAAGATTTGAAATTGTTCCCCACCTACAACTCCGCGTATCATAACTTAAACATCTGAAACTGTCCACAAACCAAGCAATTACTGGCTAATATACCTTTGTAAATTAGCGCCTAACTTCCAAATCCAATACCCAAAAGTCCCATTGCAACAAATTTCGAGAGACTGGTTCCACATGACCCACGATTTTGAAATTGACCTAAACTACCCACAAACCAAGATTTTGAAATTGTTCACCACCTACAACTCCACATATCATAACTTCAACATCTAAAACCTACCCACAAACCAAGATTTTGAAATTGTTCACCACCTACAACTCCACATACCATAACTTGAACATCTAAAACTACCCAGATATCAATAATCTCCAAGCTACTATCTTTCTACTAAACAGTTGCAGGAGAATCACATATGAAGCAAAACCAGGCACAAAGATCAAAACTTTGCATACAAATAAACACTGAATCAACCACACTAACCAAACAACATAAGAAATAGACAGACAGAGAGAGAGAGAGAGAGAGAGAGAGAGAGAACATACATGGGTAAGTGCTGGGCTTGGAACCAAAGAGAGAAAGAGCAGCATCAGCAGGCTTCGAACCATAGATTGCAGAGAAAACATACACAGATGACAGAATAATCCCAACAACCACAGTTGCATAAATTGTCAGAAACAATGGCTTTGATTTGGCAGCTTCTGGACAAAGATTTCCCCACGACATTTTGGACTGAAATTGGCTCAAATTCTTCCCCAAATCAACAACTGGGCAGCCCTGATTTGATCTCTACTGAAATGGGTTCATACCAAATCAGGTATTCAAAATGAGACCGCGAGAATGTAAGTAAACCCTGGAGATAATTAGGGTTTGGGGACTAGGAATTGTTGTCTTTTCGTCAATGAATTGCGGAAGAAGAAAGAGACGAATGTCGGATTGACGAGAGACAGTGAGTTGCATCACAGATTAATTCCCACTGTGATGCGATAGTAAGCATTTCCAAGTTACGAAATAAGCCAAATAATTAATAATGGGTCACCTAACATCAATTAAATTTGGTAAGTACGGTAAAAACACTGTGAATCAATCAAATAGTCCAAATCCCAGAAATAAATGGAAACAATGTGGTAAAGGGAAAAAATGTGCTCGGATTCCTGCGTGATCACCACTATTTGATAAAGTTGGGATTTACTTTATGAAGTACTTGGTACCTTCATTTCATATTATATATTTAACGAGTTAAGAATTATATAGTTAAGTTTTAAAATATTTTGATAATTAACTTTTTTTAATATATAATAAAATATTTTATTACATAAAAAATTGGTGTGAAAATAATATCCTAAAAATATATTACCTCCATCGCAAAATGTCTTCATTTGACCAAATTTTGACCATTGATTATTCACAAATTACAATGAGTTATGATATGAAATTACCACCATTAGAAAGATATCTTAGTAAAAATTACAAACACGATATTTTCATATCGTAACTCATTGTAATTTCTGAATAATCAATGGTCAAAATTTACACACTGTTTGTTTTGGAGGGCAAACAGGGCGAGGGGAAGAGAATGGAGGTTAGTATTCATTTTGTTCTTGTTTGGGAATAAAAATAGGGGGTGAAGGGAGGGGAAAGGAGGGGGACATTTTACCTCTCTTCCCCTCCATTCCCTCCCCTCCCCCTTCTAAATTGAATCCAAACAAATTGTTAGTCAAACGATAGGCATTTTGGGATGGAAGTAGTAATATTTTAATTATTAAAAAATACTATATAACAAATTATTGATGAAAGTGTAACGTTAAAGATTATAAAATCAACTAAGTAACAAATAATATAAAATGGAAGATATAATGATAATTATACCATTGATCTTTTTTTTTAGCTCCCTTTATGAAATAAAGGGTTGTGTGTTTTATGTTTTTTAAATTTTTTTTATATTATATAAGCATCATAGATTGTGGACGTATCCACCAATATCGCTAGTGGAGGCTAGAGGAGCATTGAAGAAAATGAGTAGGGGAAAATTAGCGGTAGACCCTGATGGAATTCCAGTAGAGCTGTGGAAGGGCTTTGGCAAGGATGGTGTTATCTGGTTGACAGATCTTTTTAACAACATTCCTAGGACGGCAAGAATGTCAGATGGGTGGAAGATGAGCGTGGAAGTCCCTTTATACAAAAACAAAGGAGATCAATTTTATAACAATTACAAAGGGATTAAACTCTTAAGTCACACCAGGAAGCTCTAGGGAAAAAGTTATTTAGACAAGGTTAAGTGATGTTGTGCAATTGTTTGAGAATCAGTTTGGTTTTATGCTTGTGAGGTCAACAATAAAAGCTATCTATCTCATACGTTGTTGTATGGAGAAATATTGGGAAAGGAAGAAGGATTTGCATATGATGTTTATTGATTTGAAAAAGGCATATGATAAGGTCGGTAGAAAAATGATGTAGGAGTGTTTGGGGACGAAAGGGGTGTAATATCCCTATATTCGGGTTATTAAAGATATGCACGACAATGTTAGAACTAATATTCAGACATCAGTGGGAACTACAAGAGAGTTTTAAGTTGAGATCAGGGTGCGCCAAGGGTTTGCGTTTAGTCTATTTATATTTACCTTGGTGATAGACGAGTTGACTAAGGATATTAATTGGGATGGTTTACCGTAGTATATGATTTTTGCCTACTCATAGATAAATCGAGAGAAATATTAATTATTAAATAGCAAGGTGGAGCTATGTAGGGATACCTTGGAATCTAGAGGTTCTAGACAGAATATATGATGTATCATTTTAGTAGATATGAGAATGAAAATCATGTCCAAGATGTTACAATTGGAAGGATCGTCATCCCTCAGGTCAACAAGTTCAGGTACCTTGGTTTTGCCGTACAAAGTGATGAAGATTTTAGTGAAGATATTACTCATGGAATTAAGGTTGGTTGCCTAAGTGGAAAGTTGCCTCATAATTGTTGTTTGATAGGAGAATTCCTCTTAAGATTAAAGGAAAGGTGTACCATAGGGTTGTCAGACCAGCTATGCTATATGGCACGGAGTGTTGGGCGACGAAGAAGATTCATTACCAAAGATTGAATGTTGCAGAGATAAGGATGATTCAATGGATTTACGGTAGACTAGATTGGATAAGATTAGGAATGATGCTTGTAGAGCTCAACTTAGGGTAGCGGTCATCGAGGATTAGTTGAGAGAGACTAAATTGAGATGGTTTGGGCATTTTCTTAGGAGAAGTGAGGAAGCTCAACTTAACACCTCGGGTATATGGTTAAGTATGACTTAAAGGGATTGAAATGACTACTTATATCACCAAGGTGCACCTTTCTTTTAGGAAGCTCATCTGTTGGGAACACCGGCGGATCCAGGATTGAAACTCAGTGGAGTCGACAATAATTTGCTAAAAAAATTAAAATTTAACAGTACTAAAAAGCTTAAAGGCAAATAAAATAGCAAATTTAATATTAATCATGAAAATAGTATTAAACAGAAATAAATACCTAATAGTCGGATCGACGATCATGCATCTTCTTGAAACATCCTCAAAGTAATTAATAACAGCATCATTTAAAAACTCAACTAGAAAAATAGTAAACTATGCATCCAATTAACAAATTTTATTTCACAATTATTCACATTGATAAACCGGATTTTTACGAGTTTTTAGCCTTCTTTTCTATGCTAGTTTTCGCCTTTCAAGCTCCTTTTCCCTAATTTATAAGTTAGAATCATTTACTTCCCTCATTTATAACTAAAGTGTGTGAATTTGCTTGTATTTAGGTGTTCTTACCCGACCCCTTATAATTAAGGATCGACACTTTTAATGACGACAAGGAAGAGGGCAAGGAGCAATGGAAGGTAGAAGAATGAAGAAAAGAGAGAAAAATGGTTTGGCACAGGCTGTGCTGTTGCCTGGAAATCATTTCTACTGATTTTTCTTATCAGCACATGGTGTGCCAAGGTCAGCACAGGGCGTGCAGCTGGAAGTTTCAATTTTTCATCATATTAATTCCTAATTCTAGTTTTTGATTCTATCTTTCATCTAGGGTTTGGAGAGAATTCTCTCTAGCCTCTCTAGAGGCATTAGGATAGTTTTTAGGTTTTAGATTATGTTTTGCAAGGATTTATCAACATCGTTTCCGGATTTCGTATCGAATTCAAGATCAAGTTTGTTCTCTCTTCTCTTTATATCTTTATGTTGATTTATTTCTTTGTTAGATTCATTTCCTTTCTCTCTAATTACTTTAATATGTTAATTTGTTGTTAATTTAGTATTTTTTGGGTTGTGATTGATGTAATTGACGATGAATTAAATTGTCCAGGCTTAATCTACCGAATTCTTGCTTGTAATGTGAGGTTTTCTCTTTGCCCACCACATGTTCGATGAAATGCTCGAGGTTCATTTGTGTTTCCTTAGGCAATTGATTTATGCTGAGAGGTGAGATCAATTCGCTAGTGCACGTAAGGAAAATGGTTAGGGTCCTGGCACGAGAGTGTTGAATTCTGACTAGGTCTAGGTTGTTAATCCTTGTTTAATTAGACTAACTCTATGAGAATAGGGAGTTAGAATAGTTAAGCCAGCTTCTGACCTTGAGAGAGGGCTTTGGCGAGTCACTGGATTAAGTTAGCCTCTGACCCTCGAGAGAGGACTTTGGCGAGTCACTGGATTAAGTTAGCCTCTGACCCTCGAGAGAGGGCTTTGGCGAGTCTCTGACCCTCGAGAGAGGGATTTGACGTTCAATTTGTTGCGATCGACCCTTCTTGATTATTTGTCTATGTTTGGTAGGTTAGGTCATTCAAATTTGATTAGTTGTTGATTATTTATTTTGCAGCCCGAACATGTTTTATTGTCTTCGTAGTCTTTAGTTTGATCACCATCACCACATTATCACTTAATTTATTTACCTAACTAGAAACACTTGAGTTAGTTTTGAGTGCCTAAAACACAACTCCCTGTGGATACGACAACCGTACTCCCAAAAGTACGATGTCATTGTAGTATAGTGGTAAGTATTCCCGCCTGTCACGCGAGTGACCCGGGTTCGATCCCGGCAACAACGCCAAAATTGTTGTCGTACTTTTGGGAGTACGGTTGTCGTATCCACATGGAGTTGTGTTTTCACTCAAAACTAACTCAAGTGTTTCTAGTTAAGTAAATAAACCAAGTGATAATGTGGTGATGGTGATCAAACTAAAGACTACGAAGACAATAAAACATGTTCGGGCTGCAAAATAAATAATCAACAACTAATCAAATTTGAATGACCTAACCTACCAAACATAAACAAATAATCAAGAGGGGTCGATCGCAACAAATTGAACGTCAAATCCCTCTCTCGAGGGTCAGAGGCTAACTTAATACAGTGACTCGCCAAAGCCCTCTCTCAAGGGTCAGAGGCTGGCTTAACTATTCTAACTGCCTATTCTCATAGAGTTAGTCTAATTAAACGAGGATTAGCAACCTAGACCTAGTCAGAATTCAACACTCTCGTGCCAGGACCCTAACCATTTTCCTTACGTGCACTAGCGAATTGATCTCACCTCTCAGCATAAATCAATTGCCTAAGGAAACACAAATGAACCTCGAGCATTTCATCGAACATGTGGTGGGCAAAGAGAAAACCTCACATTACAAGCAAGAATTTGGTAGATTAAGTCTGAACAATTTAATTCATCGTCAATTACATCAATCACAACCCAAACAATACTAAATTAACAACAAATTAACATATTAAAATAATTAGAGAGAAAGAAAACGAATCTAACAAAGAAATAAATCAACATAAAGATATAAAGAGAAGAGAGAACAAACTTGATCTTGAATTCGATACAAAATCCGGAAACGATGTTGATAAATCCTTACAAAACATAATCTAAAACCTAAAAACTACCCTAATGCCTAGAGAGAATTCTCTCCAAACCCTAGATGAAAGATAGAATCAAAAACTAGAATTAGGAATTAATATGATGAAAATCGAATCGCCAAAGAAGACACCTCTGTCGACAAGAAAATCGAGAAATGATTTTCGTGCAAAGAAGACAAAGGCTTTTTTGCACTGTGGCAAACCATTTTTCTCTCTTTTCTTCATTCTTCTACCTTCCATTGCTCCTTGTCCTCTTCCTTATCGTCATTAAAAGTGTCGATCCTTAATTATAAGGGGTCAGGTAAGAACACCTAAATACAAGCAAATTCACACACTTTAGTTATAAATGAGGGAAGTAAATGATACTAACTTATAAATTAGGGAAAAAGAGCTTGAAAGGCGAAAACTAGCATAGAAAAGAATGCTAAAAACTCGTAAAAATCTGGTTTATCACACATAAACCAATTATTCACAAATGTAATTAAATTGACCCATTTAACAAATAACAAATCAATTTAAAAAATAAACCCTAATTTACCACACAAGCAAATTGAGTTGAGGGAGGGTGGGTGGATGAGAGAGAATAGGGTTAGGGTTTATGAAAAGTCGAGCAACTGTCGTATCCCAGATTGCATACTAGCCTAATTGATATCAGTTAAAAAAAAAAGAAGGCGGAAAATAAAACTTGCTATTGAAGAGATTCAAACATGTGTACTCCCTCCCAGCCCATAAATGCCTTAGCACGCATCAACCACTAGGCTAGTTTCATTTTGTGATTCTTAGTGTGTGTAATCTGTATAAGTATTATACATATTTTTTTTTCAAACATTGATTTTTTTTTTCAAAATTCCAGTGGAGTCAGTCGACTCCATTGGACATATACCAAATCCGCCCCTAGTTGGGAACTCCTTAGTCAAACGTGCTTGGTTGGGAGTAGCATCAGGATGACGACCTCTTGAGAAGTTTTCCTAGACAGGGTGTGAGCGAGGGCAAAACATGCTGGAAGGACTCATGGTAATTTATGGGGTCAATCAGCGATATTTGAAGCAGTTATCGGTAATGTCCGCGACCCCGAGAGGGGTCAGAACATTATAAAAATTATGTTTGGAAATTCTGAGATTTTTGTGTAGGTAATCTTTTTTATTTTTCAATATTCTAAGTAAAAAGGCCATTGACATCAACTAGGGATATTTGTTGGATAGTTCTTTCCCCTATTGTTTGAATAGTAGGTCTTTAAGATAGGATTCTAGCTTACATTTGTAGCATTTCTTTCTCTTAGAAAGGGGTTTGATGTTTTTGTCTTGATTAAGTATTGATTGGTGTCTTTTTTATTCTTCTTCTTTGATATTTGATGTTTAACAAGATGATACTTCTTTAATCCTTGGAACTTGAGAAGATGCTCCTTCTCCTCTTAATTCTCTTACAATTTTGAAAATCTGCGGTTTTTCCAAACCCAAGAAAACATACGAAATTCGAGGATTGCTCCTTGGAGCAACAAACATTTCTTACATGTGCCATGTTAAGTTTCATTTCTTGGATTTCTACTTCAAGGAAACTCAATCTTTCTTCCTCAATTTCAAAATATTTATTAATATCTAGTCTGATGTCTTCTATATATGCTTTGCAATTCTATCTAGATTCATGGCTGGAGACGTTCTTCTTCTTTTGTTAGATAATCTACAATAAAGTTTTTATTTTCTAAAACATGTTCCAAAACAACCTAAATTGAGATAAAAATGTTTAACATCTATGAAGCTTTCTCATATCAATGTTATTTTATTTTGCAAAAGTAGTTGCAACTTTATTGTTAAAACTTTGAATGACTTTATTATTAAAAATAATATATCCCTGCTTTTAGTTCCTCTAATAATAGCTGTTAATTTTCTTCTCTTAAAGAAAATGTTCCACTATGTTATCTACAAATAGCATTAGAACAATTGCCCATAGTATTTAAGGCATCAGTTTATAATATAAGATTATCACTTAACTCTTGTAATTTTTAAGTTTTTAATTCTGAACTTTTTGCTTTGAGTTTTGCTACTAATTCAGTGTGATATTTCTTACCATTATTTTGTATTATTTTTTCTTAAAAATTTTTGTAAACCTCTTTTTCTTCTACCAAATTTTCAATTTAATCACCATCATATTTTACTGATACCATAAAATCCTTGAATATGTCTTCTTCTTCTTAATTTATTTAGGTATTCTAATATTTTTCTTGAAATATTAGGTGAAAGAGTAATTCCAATTTTTTTCTTAACTTAAATCCTAAAATTCGATTTTCAATTTCTTTCTCTTCACTATGGCAAATTCCTTTAGTTATATATAACTATTTCTGTGACTATTTTTAGATGTTCTCTATATTCTTCTAATGTTTTTGAGTTAATTAATATATCATCTACATATACTATTAATTTTGAGAAATAATTCTTAATATTCCAGTTGCATTTTGAGAAATAGTGCTTTAATTATATATTTCAATATACTATTAATTTAATTAAAGATTAGATAACTCTGTTAGGAAAATCTTTTTTTATGAATTTTCAATTTGATTTGAAACTAAGAAATATTAGTGAATCTCAAATAACATATTTAACAAATAAATAATAAAAATATAATAACTTACATTCTAAATTTTAAGAAAAACCTTCACGAATATCAAAATTAACACTCGATACGTGAGTTGGGTTGACTAAAAGCATTTAATAGGTTAATAGTGAAGAAACAAAAAATGTGGACAAAGGAGAAACATGTAGTAATATTGTACTACCTCCGTCTCAAAATGTCTGTCACTCTAACTAATTTCATTGTCCCAATTCGTTTGTCATTTTTACAATTTCAACAATTATGATTCAATTTTTACCCTTAATTAATACACTGTTTATCACTTTTACAATTTCAACAATTATTATTTTCAATTAATATAAGGGTAATTGACAAAGATAATGGGACAGAGTTAGTAATAGTATACTTCCTTTGTACCTAATTATTCGTCCAATTAACTAACTAGTTTTGTCCCTCTTTATTTGTTACATTTCTATCTCTTGTAATAATTTTACTGCTTTGCCCTTAATAAATGACTATGAAACCAATACTTTAATGATAATTGAGGGTATTTTAGTCATTTCAATTTTTTGTACTTAAATTTTTGGCCGTTTACATTGGTTTCTCTACTTTTCTCTAAAGTGACAAATAAAAAAGGAAATGAGATAGTAACAAAAAAAGTGAATAAATTTGACCTTTTTATCCATAGATTGAAAGCACTTGAAATAATAAAAAAAATCAAATTATTCAACCTGAAATCCATCCGTATAACTCGATTTGTCACCTATAGATAAGGTGAATATAGTATAATAAATTATCAGCTCGTATAAAATGAAGATTTTCTATATAGATCTTTTATTTGTGAAGTTAAACACTTAAACCACATTATCTTACTTCGGGAACAAAAAAAATAGAACCAATTGCTAGCATTATCACTCATCAAAGCTATGTTTTCTCAATGGATAAACTGCCACAATTCAATTATATTCATTGTTATCCAATTTTATTAGTTTCTACCTAAACCTACTTGAAATCTACCTAAACTTACCATTTGTTAAAAGAAAAAATCATTACCTACTTCTAAATGCTTCTATCTAAACCTAACCAACCTACTCAAATGTACCCAATTTTACTTTACCTAAGTCCTACATACCAATCAAAAGAAGAGAGCATAATGATATCACTTGGATGAGTCGGGTTTAAGGGGCATTCGTATCACTTTCAACACAAACCACACATTTATTCAGAATTTTAGATCAATAAAAGTTCAAGTCTCATAATATTCTCATAGGATCCCAAAAATAAGTCCTATTGTGCCCGCTATGTGTTATAATCTTCTACTGAAAATTTTGCCATATAAATATTTTCTTTCTAATTGTTTTACTCCCTCCGTTTCATATTAATTGACACTTTAACTAACTTTTTTGTTTCAAAATAATTGTCACTTTCCTATTCCCAATACCTAATTCAATTATTGTACATTATTTATTAGAGAGAGAAAAAGCCTAATGCAATTGAGGTTTGGTAGTTATTATAGTTATATATTGGTATGTGTGAAAACTTCAATTCCGTCAATTAATTTGGAATGGAGATAGTATTTTATTTTTTGTTAATGGATTTAGTAAAGTACCACCACAAAGAAAGTTACAAAAAAGTGAAGCTAAAAGTGAGAAAAAAAAAGGTGATCACCTCACTCAATAGCCAAATTCCAAACATCTTAAGGAACTACATTACAAGGACCATAATTGCAACTTAAATCCTTAAAACACCGCTCCTCTACGGGAGCATCGCTTCTTGACCGAAGGTATGTTACTAGTCCCTATTTGTTGAGGTTTCTTTTTCCCGCTCAAATTGAGTAATCGCCGAGTTCCTGTAAAAAGTAGTTTTACCAAAACTTAGTTCGAAGGGCTTTGTGTTAGGTTGAATGTGGAGTCCAATTCTGGGTTGATATCTATGTCGTGGGGAGTAAGGTAGAAGAGTTTGAGTGAGAATCTAATTGTTGATTTGTTACCCGACTCTTTCGTAATTCCTTGCCTGTAAGAACTCTATTAACCCAAATAATTGTGTTAGCCTTGTATTATAACTAGAGCTCAGGCGTTCGACTTAATGGAATGCAATTGAGAGAGTTTCATCTCATATCACATGAGATTGACATGTAATCTCCCCTTAGGGAGTTGTGTGAGGCTCATCTGTGAGTGTTGAATTCTCAGGTTGTAACTCTAGGGAGGTTTTGAGAGATTGTGGAGGTCTGAGAATCTCTAATAACCACTTGTAATCCTCTGATAGTGCATCGTTCGTGGTTTTTTCCCGGTTTGGGTTTTTCCATGTTAATTGCTTATGTTGAATCTTTATTATTTTTCGCCCTTTATTATTGTTTGTCTGCTAACAATGCCCTAAGTATCCTAACAATCGGTATCAGAGCTTTGGTTGGAGCATTGTTTATTTGCAGACTGAGAAGCAATGACAAACGTAATTGTGAAGATTCCAGAGTTTGATGGGAAAGACTACGCATGGTGGAGGATGTGCATTGAGGATGTGCGTCGCAAGTAAAAGTTGCATCTTGCGATGGGTGAAAAGCCAAAAGAGATGGAACAGAAGGATTGGGAAGAGTTTGACGGTCAGGCATTCAGTACGGTGAGACTGACGTTAGCTCGGAACGTGAATTTCAACGTCAAAGATCAGAAAACGACGAAAGATTTGCCGGAAGCCTTGCAAAATACATATGAGAAACATTCAGCGATGAACAAGGTATATGTGTTGCGTCGTTTGTTTGAATTTAAGACGCATGGGTCTGGTGATATGCATGATAGTATGAATGAGTTGAATATGATACTATCAAAGTTAACATCTGCGAGATTTAGTTTTGACGACAAGATAAATGCTAATATACTGTTGGTTACCCTACCTAAGTCTTGGGGTAATTTTGTGACTTCTGTAACATCTTTAGTAAAGAAAGATGAGAAACTGAAGTTTGGGGAAATTAGAGACTCTGTACTGAATGAAAGTATTCGTGGAAAGATTCTGGTGCGTTTGAGTCTTCGGGGAATGCTTTGGCTGTCAGGGGTAGGAGGAACACTGGGAGCTCGGTTCAGGGTCGATCTAAATCTAGAGGTCCAAACATGGACCATGTGTTGTGTTGGAACTATGGTGATAGAGGTAATTTTCGTAGGGATTGTCCTAAGCCCAGGAAGAGCAGTTATAATGACCATAACTCAATAAATTCTACTGAGGATTTGGGTAATGTCCTAACTGTTAGTGTTGACGAATCAAAGAGGAGTTGGATGATAGATTCGAGTGCGCCATTTAACTCTTCGTCTAGAAGAAAGACCTTTAGCAATTTTGTGAGTGGGAGGTTTGGCAAGGTTAGGCTTACAAACGGTCACAACCTAAAGGTGCTAGAAAGAGGTGATATGAACATTAAAACTTCTAAGGGTGGGACTTGAAGGTCGAGTAATGTTTGGTATATCCCGGGTCTGACCAAGAACCTTATATCTGTGGGTCAATTGGATGATGAGGGTTTCACGATGAGATTTCAGGATGGTCATTGCAGGGTAACGGAAGGATCTATAGTAATTGCAAATGGTAGGAAGGAGGGGAAGTTTTATATTACCATTGATAATTCTAACAGGTCTGTTCATGCTCGTCAAAAGCGTGCTAGCTTCTCTGATGAGAGAAGGGTACCAGAAACAAGGAGGTTTCCAGTCGAGGCTACGAGAACGGATGGTCAGCCGAAGTACGCATCTAACCTTCACTGGAATTCGACAAGTTCAACGCGAGGTAAAATTCAATCCCGAAATTCCCCTAAGTTGTTGACGAGGATACGTATGTCGAAGTTGCAGGGGCATGATTAGTTCAAGTGGGAGCCTGTTGATAAAAGAGGAGTTGATGGGAGGTCAGTTAAGACCTCGGTTGATCTTTGCTGAAAAACATCGTGTAGACGCTGAATTTTATCATTATATTCATCTTTGTAAATATTGTAATTTATTTTGAGTTTCTTTTTTTTAGAATTTTTTGGAGAATGCCAAGAATTTTGAAATGCAAAAAATGATGAAGAAATGAAGAAAAAACCCCAAAAAAGTCATCACAAAGAAAGCTCAACTCAAACAGCCCAAAAAAGTGAAGCCTCGGGAAGCATGCCCAACTCGGGAAGCATGCAACTGAGCTTCTCCCAGGCCCAGCATACCTGCAAGTATGTGGGTGGGTCATGCCCGACCCGAGTTATATTGGGAAGCATGCCCACCTCGAGAAGCGTGCAACTGGGCTTCTCCCAGGCCCATCATACCGGCAGGTATGTGGGTGGGTCATGCCCGACCCGGTGTCACATTGGGAAGCGTGCTCGCCTCGAGAAGCGTGCTCGCCTCGAGAAGCGTGCAGTCAGGCTTTTCCTAGGCCCAACATACCGGCAGGTATTCAAGCGGGTCAGGCCCGACCCAGATTGCCTTGGGAAGTGTGCCCACCTCGGGAAGCGCGTAGCTGGGCTTTTCCCAAACTCAGCATACCACCAAGTATTTGGGTGGGTCAGGCTCGACCTAGTTTGCCTCGGGAAGTGTGTCGACCTAGAAATTCGCGCAGCCGAGCCCCTAAAAGGCTGCATACCTGGCGGTATTATGCTAGGTATATTCCCCCCTTTTTAACCTAAAAACCCTACCCCATTTCACCAATAAAGTAAGACCATATATAGCTATAATAATAATTATTATAACTATAACTATAACTATACAATTATAATTATAGTTAAAATTAAAATCTGATATTCTGTTTAAAATCCAATAAAAAGAGAAAAATATAAACATTCATATTACTCCAGAAAAACACATGATAATTTTTAAAAGTCAGGCTAAACAATTAAATTTAGTAAAAGCAACACTCCAAAAGTTAGGCTAAACACTTCAATACTTCTCCAAAAAAAGCTTTTATGAAAACTATTTGTAAGAAGCTAAAACAATTTTTAAAAAATTAGGTCAAACATACACTTAATAGTCTTTCTCCTCTCAAAATTTTTTGGATACTTTTTACAATTATAGCCTAGCTTGGCAATCAGTTGCTAGCTGTTAGTTGGTAGGCACTAGCTGTTAGTTGATAACTGTTTGACTTAACAGTTTGGGTTAATTAATTATAGAAAAAATGTTTGGTAAGGTAGTTGTTTGTGGAAAGCTATCTCAGAAAATTTCTTCAACTAACTTTTTCAAACTAACTTATTGGGTCCAAAAAAACTAATATGAAAAGCTATTTACTGAACACTTCAGATAGCTTTTTAAGTTTGATCAAAAAGCTGAAAGCTACACAAAAACCTGTCTCTAAACACCCCTGTTATCTTATAGTATTTTCGGATACTAATACACTGTACTTTGGAAATGTTAGACAATAATGCACTGAACTTTTTTCTTAGGCAATAATATACTGTACTTTGGGGGTGTTGGACAATAATGCATTTAAAATGATTCCGGCGGTGGCTAACTCGGTGGCGGTCATGCGTGACAGATTTAGTAGCAAAAAATTAAAATATTTGCTAAATTAATGTCATGCAAGTAAGTCCAAATAAGTAAAGATGAATTCTACTTTTTTGCAAACAAAAACACCGTTTACATTAGCGAGCGAAAATGTGGAGTAATGAGGCGAAAAAAATAATTAAATTTCATTTGCACTTACTGACAATGCCTGATATGACATTAACTTAGCAAAGATTTTATTTTATTTTTGCTCCTCAACCCACCACGTAGGACCTTACCGAGTTAGCCACCATCGTAATATTTTCAGGTACATTATTGTCCAAACCCCCTAAAGTACAGTATATTATCGTCCAAGTGTATTGCTATCCAAAAATCCTATCTTATATAAATCCTAAAAATATATAAGTAAACAGAACAAAGGAGGGAAAAAGAAAAGACGAAATACTGCAATTACATGGGCTTTCTTGTGATCTTCCCCCAAATGAATTGGAAAATATTTCCTGACCCAAAATAAGGCCCGGTGTAATTATCAACAAACGGCCCAATTACATGGGCCGGGCCAGACTCTGGAAAATATACTTGAGCCGTACCAAGGGCTTCATTATGGAAGCTAGAGCTTGATGAACGTGGCCCATAGTTTTTATGTTGAGATAATATTTTGAAAGCCAAGCATTTTTGTTTTCGTCTTATAGCATTTTTGGTTTATTTGTGCGGATAAACGGTAGAGGTGACAATAAATTAGGTCTACATAGAGTGAATATTATATTAGGACAATGACACATATTGACTTAAGATGGTTAATAAATAATAACCATTTTGAATAGTCTATATTGCGTATTTTTGTAACTTTTGATAATATTTTCTCTAATTATTATATATATTTATCAACTATAAGAGTATAATACTTATTAGCCAGGTCAAAAATATAAATAATAGCTTAATTTTATTAATCATTGTAGAAAATACACATTTTATACATAGTCTTATATTTATAAAAAGAATATAAATAAATAACTATTTTTATTTATAAGTTGTAATAACCTTACAAATAATGAACATACCTTTATAAGAATTTAAATATAATGCAACATGATTATTAACCATCTTGCGCCAAGGTATTTATCATTTTGCTATTATCTAAATATTCCCACCCTTTATTCAAGACAATTCAATGTATATCCATCTATCATTCACTAGTGAGTCTCATCAAAAAAAAAAAAAAAAAATCATTCACTAGTGAGAAAAAAAAAGGGTTGTAAATAAGCAAAGCTTATATGTAACATGATAAATAATTTTTTTTTATCACAGGTTTATACCATTGAAGTGGTAGTCATATTGACTACCATTTGCATCTTGTAATTTCTCACTAGGGATAAAATCTTAGTAAAAGTACAAAAAAATGAAAATTAATTACGAAAATTGTGGAGTTGATGATATATATATATATATATATATATATATATATATATATATATATATATATATATATATATATATATATATATATATATATATAACACGGTCCAATAGGTTGGTGAGCAAAATATATAAAAACAAAAAAATAAAAAAGGTAAACATCTCTAACTGTATCATAAATACAAGTGGATAACCAAATGAGTGATGGAAAGGATAACTTATCGAATTATACATCACCCCAAAATCAAATTCAATCCATCAATCAATCATCAATAATTCATAATATCTTGAGTTTTTACCCACTTTCTTGAATCAGGTACCACAAATGTAAAAAATATATAAATGAATCTATACACTACTAAAATTTATTATCAATTATTTTTTCCAACCAATTTAAAATGATTGGAAAAATTAACCATTTTAATAACCATTTCATTTTTTCCTAAATTTTTCAACTATTTTTCTAATTTTAGGTGAGAAAGAAGGTTGAAAATTCAAACCACTCTCGCTAAAATGTTTGGAAAATTTTCCTATCAACATTTTTCCTACCGTTTGAAAACGGTTGGAAAAACAGTTGGTATATTTTTCCTACCAACCATTTTTCCAACCATTTTCAAATAGTAGGAAAAATGTTGGTAGGAAAAGTTTCCAACCATTTTGGCGAAAGTGGTTGGAATTTCCAACTATTTTTCACACCTAAAATTAGAAAAAATTGTTGGAAAATTAGCAAAAATACAAAATGATTACTAAAAAAATTGATTTTACCAACTGTTTTAAATTGTTTAAAAAAATGATCGATAATAAATAGATTTTTAGCAATGATATAAATAAGTAATTACCAAGATAAATACAAGGACAAAGGACTAAAAGGGGAATCAAGCAAAATCCAAGACAAAGGACCTACTTGGTTGCACATAAGAGTACAAGAGTACCTTTGCCTTGCATAGGGTGAACCTAGTCTTCCATGTGCTTCCATTGTACAAAACATAGACACAATTTTATGACCATGACAAAATATGTAGCATCAATAACTAATAACTATAGTCTATAGGTTTTAGATGTTTCACTTCTCTACAAATCCCAAGTATATACTTGCCATTGTCTTTTCATGTTTATGTCTCTTGATACAAGATTTTGATGGGTCAATTACTTGGAATTATTTATATAAAAAAATCTTTAGAAATATTGTTTAGTTTACAAAATCAATAATGTTAGAAATACGTTCCTATATTTTTTTTTGAAAGAGAAGATAAACTTTTGAAATACTTTTATTCAACAATAATACTGTATTTTTGATTAATTAGTATAAAATAATAAAAGTTAATTTAATTATTTATTAGAATAATCCATTTCACTGATTAAAAAATTACTCAAATTCATTGAGATTTCATTTTAAGTCAATATGGCTTTTATGTAATTTTTTTGGCCAATTAAAGCTAATATTTCTTACAATAGTTATTCACATCCATAAACTTTCAATTTAAGAAACGACTGTCAAAATATTTGAAAAGAGTATGACATATTATTTTCATTAGGCATAAAGAAAATATATATTTTATTTTTTATTAGCCAAAAAGAAAAAAAATTCATACAAAACCTTAAAAACACCAAAACTAAATAAAAAAACAAAACCACTTAAGCTACTATACCTTTTTTTTCCTGTAACAAGTATTCCTAGTATTCATTTCTAAATAAATTGACTTAAAATATATGTATGCACGCGTATATCTGCGCACACATGCATACCAAAATTTTCTCTATTCATAATAGTCAAACTTAAGACATCATATTTAAAATAATAAAAATATATCAAATTAACTATGAATTTCAATGTGAATAAGATAAGCTTCCCCCAAGGAAATCATCATATATTCCATCATTGTCAAGTATCCAACCTCCCTTTACTCACCTTTCAAAATTTATTTCCGTTTTTTTAAAAAAACGTCAGATATCTTAATAAAAAACCCGTCTCATCTAAATAATCATCTTCAGTTCTACTGACAGCATACTCAACTAGACATAAACTAAACACTCTCCCCTGTCAATAAACACTTAAAAGCTAATATAAAACCAGTCCTTGACCTCCGTACGTAAAATATCCCACCATCGTCCTCCTCCTTTATTCTACAAAAATACTACTTTACAAAGACACTAGTTTTGAGTCATGGGTGTCTCCCTCAATTCATATTGAGTCAAAATTCCAATTATTAAAGGCATCCAATTGCATCCCCAAACAATACATCACCTGAACCCTACACACATACACACAATACATAATAATAATGATCAAAAAGTTGTGTTGATGGTAACATTTCTTATGGGTTCAACTAATTTGGATGATAAAATAGTACCAATAAGACACTACTCTTTCCCACTTCCAAGAACCCCCCCAACTCCCACAAGTGGGCTTGCTCACTCTCAACTTGCATTTCTACCCAACAATTTAATTTTATTCATTGTTTTGTGTATTATTTTGATTATTTTATGGACTATATTATTATTCCCTTTAAAAGGTGTCAGTTTCTTGCTAGTTAGCTCCCATGGGTTGTTATCCACATTGTCAAATTATGATTAGCTTATTTGATTAGAACTAGTTTGGAGTGTACCCAATGGGCAATATCCAGATGTATGGAATTTAGATGGGGTTGGAGTGAAAAATCGGAACCGAAAATCAAACCGGAAAATCGTGAAAACAAAACAGGTAAAATTTGTTGAATGTTTGGAATTTTGATAATTGGGATTTCGGGTAACTGAACCCATTTAGCGGGGTTAGGTTTTAGTTTCGCGTTTTTATGAAGCAGTTGACCTCGGTTAGCTGGTCTTAATTAATTCAGTAGCATAATGTGAAATTTGAATTAAAGTAAAACGTTAACATTTCTTTTTTTAGCTGTTATTCTAAATTTCTAAAAATCAGCAGTTGACCGCAAACCGAATCACAAAAGTGGTTAAGACAGTTCGTGTTTGATGTCAGTTTCCAAATTTCACTTATTTAACCATATAATGCAATTTAGGCTTGAGTTTTCAAAATCTGTAAACCACAAATGCGGTTAACTTGGTTACACACACCCCTCTAGTATGAATTCTTTTATATATATATATATATATATATATATATATATATATATATATAGGATAATTGGATTCTAATAATCCCTACTTTCATCAATTGGATAATGGTGGATCGTACTTTCACTTTGTATTCTGGTGGTCAAAAATAAAATAAAATTGGATTGTAGTGGGATATTTTCAAGGGAATCATAGATTTTGTGTTGCATTTGATTCAAAACTTAGTATAACACTTTACAATGATTTTTAATGAATTTACAGCGTTTCTCCCAATTTTTTTTCATTTTTTACTATTTTTTACGATTTATTCATATTTATTATTTTTAAAAAATCATAATAATTATTCCAAGTCTCAAAAAAAATAATTTAAAAAATGTTTTAGAAACTACAATTCATTAACTTTCTTGGGGCAGGAACGAAAAAAAACAAAAACAATATAGTCTAGGAATGAAAAAAATAAGAAGAATGTGGAGGTGGATTTGGTACCACTACAATCCAATTTCATTTTTTTTTTGGACCACCAAAATACAAAGTGAAAGTACGGTCCATCATTGTCCAATTGGTGAAAGTAGGGATTATTAGAATCCAATTATCCTATATATATATATATATATATATATATATGAGTTCTTATATATATGTAAGGGTAATCTAGGAAGTTAGTTTAGTGTTGTAAACATGATTACATGAGTGATCAGATGGTGTGTTTGGTTTACTGTAAAGTATATTCTCGAATTATTTCAATCTTGTTTGGAGCTTTGCCTAATTGAAGGGGAAAAAGAATTTAGGATCGGCGAAAATTCAGATCACCATCAAATTCGAGGCAAGTAAATCCATCAATGGATAAATCTTCCATGAAATTATGATGTAAGATATAATACCCGGGTTTTTTTTTGATAAAATGTAAAGTTATAGGTAAGCATATTGCATACATACTAATTATGTAATCCACTAATTAAATACTAATCATATGCAAATTGCATTTGATGCATGGTACTCTAAAAAATAAAACTTGTGGAAAGTGACTTTTTCGATAGACACTTGGTTATCACTTTAAACTCCTCAATTAGTTTATTGTTAATAGGGCTTACTAGTTGCTAATCAAACATCTTAAACCAAAAACAAGTGGGGTAGATATCTTTAATTTTGTTAATATTTTATCTAATTATCAATTATTTTACTTCAAAAGTAATGGGGCCCACCAAGTATTATATAATTATATTAAATTAAAGCTAAGGTAGTAGAAAGATGGAAAAATTAAAGAAAAACACGCAAAAGGCAAATTAATATTAATATAATCATCAACTAAAGCAAGCCATCATAATCATAGGAAAACAACAAAAAGCTTTTTTGTTCGTTTTTCTAATGAGGAAGCTGTTAGCATCTTGAATTAGATTTATACATATATTTATTTGAATCATAAAGTAATTCTCCCATTAAAATAATGATCAGGTGTCAATTTTATTTTGGTCCAAATTTGTCAAAAAATAGATTAAATATATATTGATTTATTATATTAAATTATCACGCATAAATTTGTAGTAATGGTTTTCACTTTTCACGAAAATATAATGGTAAAAAAATAATGACTAGGATATTATATTTTAATTAGAAACATGAGATAAATATATGATCTCCTTTTTATTTGATTTTTTAACTTACATTTTTTTAATTTCACATTATTTGTTATTTTGTGATTCTAATAATATAATAATTATTAATTATTTTATTATTAATATTTATTGAATCAACCTCATATTTTACTTTTAATTAAGAAAATTTATTAAAATTTTTCACTTAATTATTCTGTATATTTTTGTGGTATTAGTTTTCTACTCATCACCGCCCAAAGACAAATAAATGTCATTGAATCAATCTCAAATTTAATTTTAATTAAACATATTTAATTAATTTACTATCCTATAAATTTTGTGATATTAATTTTCCCCAACCATGATAGACGAAAAGAAATGGAGGGAGTAAGAGATAAATTAATGCTACCTCGATCCGTTTCATATAATTAATTGACAGTTTGACCAAATTTTAACCGTTAATTATTCACAAATTATAATGAATTACTATATGAAATTACCTCCATTATAATTTTTAGTAAAGTATCTTTCTAATGATGGTAATTTGATACTGTAACTCATTATAATTTGTGAGTAATTAACAATAAAAATTTAATTAAAATGTCAATTAATTACAACGGATGGAGTAATTCTAAAAAAAATTAATTGTTTCTACAAAAAATAATTAATTAAAAAAGTGTGTCAAAAGAAAGATGAATTAATAATTAATAGTGAATTGAATTAATTAATTAATAGTGGTACTTTACGAAGGATATTTGGTTAGCGGCTGACAGCCGTAATTAGGCATTGTCCCACATAGTGATATATCGAGTATGGTCAATACTGCAATGTGCATCGTGAGTTGGTCACACATTTCTGGACTTTCATTGTTTTCTTGTGATGTTTATTGTTTCTTTTTTTTTTTTGAAAGCATTTTTAATTTAATTATATATTCAACCAAAATATTAATTGATATATATATATGCTAGAATGTGCTCTGTGACTAGGCTAGATTCTTATCCTCCTTCCATTCTCCTCTTCCTCGATGGTTCAAAGATAATTACAAAAATGAAATTACTTACATATTTTAATTTCTAAAAATATTGAAAATTAATTTAGAAACTAGATATATTTATCTCTTTTTTTTGAGGGAATATATATTTATCTCTTAATTGTACATTAGTTTCACCTGGTGATAAATTGTTTTGGTTTGATTTGAATTTAGATCAATGTTGTTAAAATCGGGATCCTAGCTCGAATTCATATGGTAGTTATAATCGGAATTAACCTACATAAATAGAAGAATCGCATCGAGGATTTTAGATTATAAAATCGTAGGATCGTCGATCAAGAACGGTATTTTAATAACTATAATTTGTATAAGATTATATAAAATAGTGTTGGGGGGGGGGTCTTATATATTTCAAAATTATGTAAAAAGATTATTGAGTGATTTTTTTGGGTGGTGGATAAATACTTTCTAATACTATCTCCGTTATTTTTTTATCTGAGTTTAACTATTTTTTCTATTTTTATATTATCTGTCATTTTACAATTCAAATAACATATTGATTATTATTATTTTTTGTCTTAACATGACGTTCATTGACTCAATTCTAAATTTTAATGTTATTAATTAAGTATATTCAATTATTTTTCTCACTAATTCCCCTATCAGTTTGTATAATATTAATTTTCTTCTACCACCTTAAAAAAAACGGATAAAAAGAAATATATGGAGACTAATATTTTGATTACATAATCAAATGATAGATCTTATCTGAACAAAATCTAAAAAGAATCTAACATGCATGATCTAAATAAAATGAAAGGCCTACAATTAGCTAAATCCAAGTCCAACCCCACCCTCTAAAACCAAAGTAAGCACAACACTACACTATGCCATCACTATCACAATAACAACACAAAGCACAAGAATTAAAACTAAGGGTGTATATCTAGTTTTAGTTGTATAAAAGTTAAATGTTCATCATTTTTATCACATTTTCAATTTTGGTGGATATTTTGATCTTTTTGAGGCTCCTTATTGCTCTATTTTATGTGCTAAGTTTTCATTAGACCTAATTTAATGTTTGTGTACATCCTTCTTTTTACTCATATAAAAGGATATATATAATGTAAATGTAACATTCCCTCCTTTTTTGGGTTATTGGAATTAAACAATCTAACCTTTAAGGCAATTTGGATATGATGAACTCACCTTTAGAATTTGGACTCAACGAACTATACTTAACATCCTGTTAGATTGAGTGAAATTTTATCGATGTCAACTCGTATGAAAAGTGATTCGGCAAAGGTGATTGCTTATGTAGACTATTTATTAAAAGGTGAAAAGTAAAGAAAAATGATCTTGATCACCACCGTAAGTCACTTTTCTGACGAGTTGAAATCCGTAAAAGTGCATTCAATATAATAAGATATTAAATATACTTTGTCAATTCTAAATTTCAAAGGTCAGTTCGTAATATCCAAATTATTACAAAAGTTGGATTATTTAATTCTAATAACCCTCTTTTATCTGAATTTTAGCTAACTTTTTTCATTTCATATCATTTGTCACATTACAATTCCAATAACATCTTAATTACTACTATTTTACTATTTCACCTGTAATATTCATTATATACCAAAAGTTAATTTTAATAGAATATATTTAAACATTTTTCTATTAACTACCCATTTATTTTTACAATCTTAATTTTACCCCATTCATCTAAAATAATACTCCCTCCGTCCCTTTTTAAGTGTCACATTACCTAACTTTACAAAACCAATGTTCATTGGAAATAGAGTAAAAAATTTGCGTATGGACAAATATACCCTTCCACTAATTTCAATGTAAAGAGAGTAATGAAAGAGAATTTTAAAAGGTAAATAAAACTCAAATTCATTAATTAAGGGTAATTTGGGTATTTTGATTATTGAAATTGTAAAATTGACAAATAAAAATGGACAAGGTAGTTAGAAAAATTGACACTTATTAAGGGACTGAGAGAGTAGAAAAACAATGGAGGTAGTTATGTATTTTTTTTTTTGTTCGTTTATTTAAAAGGACTAGTCTTAATATATTCTTTCTAGCTATAGCTATAGTTACATATGTCCAACCTAAATCCCACTCCCAAAAACCAGAGCAAACATGCCACTAGTTTGGCTCATTGTTTTGCACATCATATCATATCACTAAACTCAAGAGACAAAGAATAATCAAGCATAGTAAAGTTTGCTTTTTTAGTGTTTTCACCTTTTAGCATGAAAGTGGCACATACACTTTAATTTCTTAGTCCCTTTAAGCTTTTCATGATGTAGCAAAATCCTAGGAATTAATTGAAGCTTACCCAATATTATACTATGTATTGTGGGTTGGGGGAAATTGAAAATGATGTGAGAAAATATATATAAATATATACCAAATCTAAATCCAATTACTTGATCATCCATATCTTTCTAAGATTGACCACATATGCATACACACATGTTGATGTCCTCACAACAAAATCATATTTCTAGATTAATTTGTTGATTTTGTTTTTGACTTAATTTGTTTTTTTCTTTGAATGAGCAAGAATCCACTTATTTGTATGAAGAAGGTCAGTGTTATCATAGATCCTATAAATGGACAGGGTTTGATACAAATATTAGAGTATTTTATGTCCTTTTTTTTTATAAGTATATTTGATTTTTTTTGGTAATTCATTTAATTCATGTACTATATGTTAGTCTTTGATAGCTTGGTTTGGGCTTGTTTTTCCTTAAGAAGATTAAATTTAATGATACACATAATGTAACAAAATATAATTCACTAGGATTTAATGTTGTTTTTTAGAAAGATAGGCGATGAACTGTGGAACTTATGAGAACTATAGTAGAAGTTTATTCAAGTACAAAAAACCAAAAAAATTAATTTGGTATACCACAATCAATTCATAATAACTATCCAAAAGAGTTGGATTTGAATCGTTAAAAGAAATTGACATTCCAATTACAAATACTCCCCACGAGACACTAACTGATACTTATCATAATGTCGAGATGGAACATGGGATTGAAGCTGAGATCCCAACAAATGTCAACCTAAAAGAGACACAAACTAGTGATGATTATCAAACAAAATAGATATAAAGTTGGAAGCATTGGAATGTACTTTTCAATCTCGAATTTCAACAAATTAACAACTTAAAGTTGAAATTATTGTAATTAATGAATTATGTTGATTAATAGTGTTTGGACTTAATGACCCTGCGAAAAATTAAAATTAAAATTAAAATTATGCATTGGGGGCTAATTTAAGCCCATCCACTTGAGATACCTTTTACCACTAAAACATTTTTTTTTATGCATTATGCAATCCAAAAATTGCCATGGGATACACATTATTTTGAAAAAAAGAAATTATTTATAGGGCATCAATTTTTATTTCTTTTAGAATATAGTGAAAAGTACATCACATTTTTTAGATATATTTACATTGGGCAATTCCTATAACTTATTTTAATTTTCAATGAAGCAACAACTACTTTCACCCTAGGTTCAGTAGTGTTTTGACGATTATTAGGTTAAAATGTTATGTTATTGTAGTTCTTTTCATTTTTTTCCTTCTCTTCATAGCACAACTATTGAAGAGTTCTTGACTTAAACAAATTTTAATAAAACTTTAATTTACCCTAATTTCAGCTTTAATTTAGAAACTTTTTGACAGAACCAACGACAACTAATATAAAACTTAATAGTCATTCATGTTGATTGTTCTTGACTTCGTAACTTTTCAGTGCCTTGTGCAAAGTCAAATAAACAAATGAATATATATACATATATATATGTGTGTCTATATATATATATATATATATAGATAGATAGTTAAACCTGGTTCAGATACCCTTGTGAGGCTCTGATACCAGTCGTTAGGATCGAGATAAAATATAGGGCAGCCTAGTATTTCCAGCGGAAGATAAAATTATCAGGATGTATAAATTGAGAAGAAATATAATAAGATCAGTAATTAAAAGATAGAGAGTATAAAAACGCACGATTTACGTGGAAACCCAAATCGGGAAAAAACCACGGACGGCAACGGAGCAATAATCCACTAGTATAAGGGGAGAGATTACAAGAAAGATCCCAAGGGGCTATATAACGCAAGTGGATCGACGGTCAGATCACAAGGGGTTAATAGCACAGGTTATATAACGTAAGGGGATCGATGGCAAGATCACAAGGGATTAATAGCGCAACGGGATATACTGAAGACAAAATAACTCTCTAAAGGACTCTCACAACCTAGGAATGGGTAGAGGTGAATAATGCTCTGTGTGTGTGTGTGTGTGTGTGTGTGTTTGTCGTATGCCGTAGGTGTATAGGTTGATAACAACCTATATTTATAGGAAAAACTCCCTATAAACCTAATTTGACTCCCACTCTAATTAGATTTAGAATATAATACAATTAGGAAACCTACCATAATAAGGAAACCTAAATAATATCCTAATACAATTAGGAAACAAATAATTGTGGGATCAAACTAGATTTTGGGCCATAAAACTCAACATATATATATATATATATATATATATATATATATATATATATATATATATATATATATATATATATATATATATATATATATATATATATATATATATATATATATAGATGAACAATGCAGTAGATGTACAACTTTATAGGAAATAGGAGAGGGAAATGAACCATTTAATTGAAGAAAAGTAATTGTTGGGACTCACCCATTAGTAAAATATCATCGTCGAAAAAGCAAAGGGAAATGACATGGTATATAAGTAAAGTGGGCTACTCCTGTTAATACCAATTGGTTTTAAGATGAAACCTCACTTAACTTGTGTACCATTGGCCTTGGTTGAAGTTGGCTCCCGCCTTAGATCTCCCCAACGACCCAACAAGTGGTATCAGAGTCGATGGTTTGTTCGGCTGGGCGCAAGTTGCGGGAAGGTGGTCCCGTAAAAATCACCATGGACAGGAGCAGGGACCATGACACGCGCACGGGTGGGTCTTCTGAAGGCGCAAAGTAGTGGCATGAGACTCAGGTGGAGTAGGGTGCGACTCCGTGGAGTAAGGTGCGGTTGGAACGCTTGAGGCAAAGTGGTGACATGAGACTCAGGTGGAGTAGAGTGCGACTCTATAGAGTAAGGTGCGGTTATGATGGGCTCTTGATGGTGACTTGAAATCTTGGTATATAAGTCAAGTGAGCTACTCGTAACACCAATTGATTTTAAGATGGAACCTCACTTAACTTGTGTATCATGGGCCTTGATTGAAGTGGGCTCCCGCCTTAGATCTAGTAATCAATACTCAATTTTCACGTATGCATGACTTAGTTCTGCTCTATGCTCAATTGCAAAATAGATCCCTTTTTGGAGTTAAGTAATTGGCATCCAATCCTTGCTATTCAGGCATATGTGTGTGTATGCGCGCTCTGCTATATGCATACGGTTTAAAACCTTGCTTGAGTTGTGTCTTAATGTTTCATAGACTTTCAAACATTAGTAAAAATGAATCATGAGCCACACAAGCCTCGGTAAGAATCAACTAATCACCATAGTGATAAATTGAGGCATTGGACGAATAGGGTCTCTCAAAAGCATAATGTAAAGTGTAAATAAATTGATCACTCTTATACTTAGTGGTCGTTAGTGCCCTGAAGAACATAGACAAATCCTCTGGTTGGGTTTTTGTGTGTCAGAAGACTCCTTCACAATCCAACAATCCCGATCATTTATTGTTGTATAACTTACAATAGTGTCTGCGTGAAATGTTGAGACTCCATAAAGTCTTTGGGGATTCCTTCGCAGATTTTATACAAGAAAGAAAAGTTATCATGTTGTTTGGTCGGATGTAAATAAGTATTCTAAACAAAACTAATTATAACAAGTACATATATTCTTATGTATCAAATATCATGGAAAAACAATATGATATGCACATACTCTATCTCAATTGGTGAATGAGAAACCAACCGATATACTCATATAAGCAGGTTGACTCGAGACCACATTAAAAATAGAATGTTCATCAAAAGATAACAAGGAAATACTAGTAAAAAATGAATCATGCACCACACAAGACTCTAAGAATCCACTAATCTCCACAGTGATGAATTGAGGCATTGGATGACTAGGGTCTCTCAAAAGCATTAGGTAAAGTGCAAATAAATTGATTTCTCTAAAACCTAATGGGTCGCTAGTACCCTGACTCACATCGATAAATCCTTTGGTTGAGTTTTCTCTGCCAGTAGACTCATTCACAATCCAACAATCTCGGTCATTTATTGTTGTGTACCTTAACAATTGTGTCCGTGTGAAATGTTGAGACTCCATCAAAATCTTCAAAGATTCCTATAAATATCTACCAGACAAAAAATTTAATATGTTTGGGTGGATATAAATAAGTATTCAAAAAACAACTAATTATAATATGCATGTACTTCATCACAACTGATGAACGAGGGAGCAACTAATATACTCACAGAACATGTTGCTTTGAGATCACATTAAGCAGAGAATACTCATCAATAGGTAGCATGTGAATGTATCCATCGACCCTTACAAAAAAGAACTGTGCAAATGTGAATGAATTCAATAAAATATGGTTACCTAGTAATGCTTCAAGTTGTTTGACAATTTCCTATGTATGGATAATCAACTTACAAAAGAACTCCATCAGCTAATGTTACTTGATAAGCCGATATCAGGTTGTTTCGTTAGCTATAACCTTGACTTCATTCTAACTGCAGAACTTGGTCATATTGAAGTCATAAAATAGATAGTTCTCCAAATCCGATAGCATACGTATTTTCAATGGCAAAAATGGTAAAAAAAGCGAAACATATATATATATATATATATAGGAATATTGGATTCTGGTGGACCGAAG